>CM075668.1:25890866-28390866 GCA_037954105.1 Canavalia gladiata | reverse complement strand
TTTATTGTGTAAGTTAGAGCGAATCTTTCCTCCAAGCTTATTTGATTCTATGGAACATCTTCCCATTCACCTACCTTATGAAGCACGAGTTGGAGGTCCGGTTCAATATCGTTGGATGTATCCATGACAATCAATATGGAATTGTTCAACTCAAACAATCAGAAAGATATAGACACTTTGATCCGTTCATATTCTCTCAACAAGTTGAGCAAGTTTATTATACACCATATCCAAACGGACATCGTGGTTGGCTAGCTGTCATTAAGACAAAGGTGCACAGTATGATCACAAATACTATAGTTAATGAAGTTGACAATGACATTGCATATCAAGATGTTCATGAAGTTCATGATCTCCATGTCATGTTAAACATTGATGCATACATTTATGATGATACTCTTGTTGATATGAATGGTGCCGGTGAGGAAGTTGATATAAATTTGCTTAATGAACCTAATTTGGATGAAAATAGTGATAGCACTTATATCTCAACAGATAATGAATATGATAGTGGAGGTGGGAGTGATTTAAATGATCCTAACTCAACTTAATTAGGTACTCTTCAATATTTTGTCTTCTTTTTACTGTATTTTGCTATGTTAAAAATTTTACATTAATTACTTCTAATATTTTATGTATACAGATGGATGACAACACAACTAGAGGTAGAGGTCGAGGTCGACCAAGAGGTCGGGGCAGAATTTATGGTAGGATATCTCCATCACATGGAGTAGGATCTTCTTATCCACAAGAGATGCCTCTTACTCCAACTTCTGTAGATGTGGGAGTGGATGTTAGATCAGGATCATCATTGCCACATATTGATACATCAGGTCCACCCACCCCCACACAGGTGCATCTACCCCTACATCTTGTACACATCCTTCCTCCACACCTGCATATTCTGCTCATCAGATACTTCCATTTCTACCAATAATTGGAACTAGAGATCTTACTGATAGGAGGGTATGGATTAGCCTAGGAGCTAAGCATGAGTAAGTATTTTGTTTTTCTTACACTTCATATGATTATTAAGTTTTTGGTTTTTTACTTAAATCAATATCACCATTAACATTATTTTATGACAGCTTCTTGCCTCCAGATGTATGTAGTAGAGATATTACGAAAATTATTAAGTCAAAATTTGATGATTCTTGGTCTACTTGGAGTTTTGTTCCTGCAGAAGTTAGAAAGATGTGGTTTGAAGAATTTCATGTAACATTACATTTATTTTTTTTATTTTTTTAGCTAACTTACCTATTACTATTATTTTTTATGCATTTCTTATAACAAATGATGCAGAAAATGTATAAGTGGCTGTCACAACATAATGTTACCATCAGAACAACCTTTGAACATAAAGATTCGGTGATGATGAAGAATACAATGAATAAGGTGCGGACTGGAAAGGATAAGGGTGTTTGGATTACTCCTGTGGTTAGACAACGATTGGAACTTCATTAGGCTGGACAAGACTTCCAAAAGAGAAGCACTATTGGCAAGAAAAATCAAGCTTGTGACAGTGGAGCCTTAAATTACACCGGTGGTTCTGTATCTGTTGTTGTGCATCGTAATAGGATGGTACTAAAAAATTAACTATTTAAGTTATTCTTATTAATTTTAATCATTTACAAATTTAACTCCATGTTGTCTATGTAGAGTAAGGAGCTTGAACGAGATCCAATTGTATTTGATATTATGGAAAGAACTAAAAAGAATAAAGCTGGAGAATGGGTCAACAACAAGGCAAAGAATGTTGTTGTATGTATATGTCAACTATAGTTTTATTTGTGCAATTTTAAATGATTATTATTTTTTATTCTAAACGTAACTTATGTGTACTTATACTTCTTTTTAGGATGAATTTGTTCGTCGTCGATCTGAATCCGTTCAAAATGATTCTACTGAACATTCTGTAGCCTTTGACAATGCCATTTTTTTGGATGTTGTTGGAGGACAAAACAAAGAGAGACATGTATATGGTTTGGGTCAATTAGGTGATGAATTTGTCTATTCATCCACTAATTGTTCCCAACCTAATATTGATGTTGGGACCAACTATGAGCAGATCATCACCAACCTCACTGAAGAACTGCAACAGACAAGAACAGAGTTAACTCAGGCACATTCAAGGATAGATAAGCAAACAACCAAGCTAACTCAGACAAGAACGGATTTAAGTCAAACTAAACAAGTTCTTCAACAAATAGTGCAACAGTTAGGATTACCGTCTAGCTCTAATTTCATGAGTTCCAATGAGAATGAATCTGCTAACAATGCTCTTGTTGTTCGTGATCATCATGATGATAGTCAACCTCCAAGTAGTGATCATCATGATCAGCATTGAGATTTTTATTTATGTTATTTATGTCAGTTTGTTTGTTTAATGATGATAGAACTTATACTTATCTACACTTAATTATGTTTAGATTATGTCATTTATGTCAGTTTCTTTGTTTAATGATTTTTGATTTTTGAATTTATAATTTTCTTAATAATGATTGTGTATAATCTCATATATCCAGGTTTGTTTCAATTAATTTTTATGTAAATAAAAAATAAATAAATTAATTTTATTAAATATAATTAGTGATCGATTTTGAAACCGATTAATCTGTCTCAATTTTAGTCACCACCAAATATATTAGTGACTAATTTAGCAACCGATTTTAGCTACCGATTTTGCGACTGAATATTCCGTATCTAATTTAGCCATCAACATATATATTAGCGACCAATTTTGCGACCGATTTTAGCTACCGATTTTGCGACCGAATATTTCGTCTCTAGTTTAGTCACTAGCAAACTGTTTTAGTGACCAATTTAGCAACCGATTTTAGCTGCCGATTTTTGCGACTGAATTTTCTGTCTCTATTTTGGTCACCTGTAGAATGTTTGAGACAGGTTTTGCGACCGATTTTTTGCAATCGATTTTGTGACTGAAATTTCGGTCTCTATTTTGGTCTCTTAAAATAAATAAAGTGACCACATTAGCGATCAAAATTAATTTTTTTTGCTACCGAAAATTTCGGTCACTAATTTGCCTAATTTTACGATCGAAAATTTATTTCGGTCGCAAACGTGTTTTGTGACTAAGGTTTTATAAACTATTTCTATTCAATCGCAAAATCGGTTGCAAAACTAATTAGTAACCGATTTTTAAAAATTAGAGATCGATTTATTCGATCATTAAACTTTATTTTTTTTTTAGTGAAGTTCCACTTCAGAAAAATAAAATAACTATATGATAATATTTTTGTACCATAACTAAAAAAGTATAGCAAACTTGAAAAACTTTGAAAAGGCATTATACTTCTATCCAATAATTAAATGAAGAAATAATATTATATTCCAATCTAAGATGAAAGGAAAGTTTTCAAGTATTGTTTACGAACTCATCTTACAAAACTCTTTTTTAAACTTGTTGAACCCTGTGATATTTTTGTGTGTTGTGTGTTAAGAGCTTAAGTTTCTAGGTTACTAAGGATAAAGTGTAGTGCGTGAATCCCCTTTGTGATTGATATACAAGCCTAATCTTGTAATCTCATTCTAATGCATTGTTTGGATAAACAGTTTATATACGAGCTTATGTCATAAGCGGTTAAGCTTAAAAAATTGGACACTTCACCTAAGCTTTTAATAAGCTTCTTCTAAAAATTTATACAAATAAGCCCAAAGAAATTAAAAGTAAGCTTCTCAAACAAGTCTTAGTTCTTTTGTAATGAACAGTAAAATCTAATCATCTAGGGGTCTTCAAGTATTTGTAACCGCTTATAAAATTGGACACTTCACCTAGGCTTCAATAAGCTTCTTCTAAAAATTTATACAAATAAGCCCAAAGAAATTAAAAGTAAGCTTCTCAAACAAGTCTTAGTTCTTTTGTAATGAATAGTAAAATCTAATCATCTAGGGGGTGTTCTAGTATTTGTGAGTGAAAAACACATCCTATGGAAACTACTATGCAAAGAATACCTAGTGTTTGTGCAAATTCCAGAGAGACTACTAATAAAAAATAATGTTGTAGACATAAAAAATTTCTGTGAAAATACATTTTTATACAATTGTTGAAATAGTAAAATATCACTTAAATATGAAAACTGGATATAGTCTCAAGCTTTAAAGGTGAACCGATATTTGTGATGTTTTGATCCCTCATTCTTGTTTAACATTCTTTAAAAAATTTTAATGCATAAAACTTTCTTTAAGCACTCATTTTTCTATTAATTTACATAAAATATTTATCCTTTTTTTTTTCAATTTGTGAATTTCTTTTAAAAATGGAAATAATCTTTCCATTGTTTTGATATTTCAAGAGAACTCTTTTACAAAGTTAAAAAAAAAAATCTTTCTAATAGAATTATTTTGCTAAACTAGACACCGCAAACGCTAATGTTTACTACTATCTTTCATTAGAAAATTAAAAAAAACATTTTTTTTTTTTACATTTAACCTTCTTTTTATAACTTAGTGTCAACACCAATTTAATCATCACATCAATCTTTGATGATATATCTATAATTTAAACAAAAATTATATTTTTTATATATTTTTAAAATACTAACATTTATTTAGTATTTTTTATGATATCATATCATCTATTTACCTTGTCATTTTCTTTTCTCTACCTCTAAAGAAGATCTAAATAGCTTACACAGCATTTTTCTTTGAACAAGTAGAAGTCAAACTTTTTAGTAAAAGTCTTAACTTTTTAAGGACGGGTCATCGATGTCTGTGTGCAGACTTAATTCCACATTTCTATCCAAGGGCGGGTCATCCAAGCCCTTTCTTTCACTTTGTGTATTTAATTTTTTTGTCTCCTTTACCTTATTGTAGAACATATTCCACACGGTTTCACTTTCCATAGTCCATTTTTCTTGGTCTATGAAATTTTTTCCACACGATAGATACAAGTGAGTATGCTCAGTTTGTAAAATTAACGTAAAATATGTGTTCAATTTTTATAAATTAAATTAAATTTGTTTAACTTTTTATTTGATTATAATATATTAATATTAGCCAAAACAAAAAAGCATATAGGAATTTGTTAATAAAATAGATACGTACATAAGTATGGGGAGATTCTATATTCATAATTCATCATACTCTGCTAGACTGTGTTACTGTGCAATCTTGATGACGATGAAAGTGAACCTTCCAACAGGTACATTGGGTAGTGTAAAACCTAGTTTACCTCAGACTCATTTAATAATAAGTAGGCTTAGGTTTATTTAAAAATTTTTTTAAATAAACAAGTCAGATATAAACTTATAAAAAAAGCTTATTTAATTTATTCAAGGGCTTATTTATATTTATTTTAATATATTATATTTATATAAAATTTATTTTATATTTTATTTATATAATATTAATATATATATATATATGTTTTAGGTTTATTTAATAGTTTTTTTTATCTTATAAACTTTAAGTTTACAAGTCTTTTTAATCCGTTATTTATATAAATTTTAAGTTTATTTATTAATTTTTTTTATTATGTAAACTTTTAAACAGATTTGTAGGTTTTAAATTAGTTCAGACCTTGAAAAAAAAAAAACTTTAACAGCACCCAAATTCAGATCTTAAAATTTTTAAACAAACGAGACTTAAACACTCAAAACCTAATTTAACTCGGTCTACTTCCATTCCAAGATTCATATTGCTTCAACTAGAATTACGTTTACATTTGCTGATCTCAAAACTAATCAAGTACCATTCTTTAGTAATTCAAATATATTAAATTGTTTATTTCCATTTACACAAGTATATTCTAAATCATGTATCCATTAATGATGGACTTTTTTTTTTTTTTACATTGATTTTCCACTGGTATGCTTTATAGGAAACAATTCTACTCAAACATTAAACCCAATTTTGGTTTACAACTTTTAGTTTTGTCTATTGGAGTTTCTCAATTTATATATATAACGTATAAAAAATAATTATACATGCACATAGTTTCCTTATCTTATTGTGTAATATTGCATATAATTTTTTATTAATTATTTTTGTTAATTATACATATAAATTTAACTAATAATAAAAAATATGTCGCTATCATTCTTTTTTACAGAAACGCTATGTTTACATACCTACAGTATTACATATCCAGATCCATTCTGGTGATAACAGTTAATTTTTTTTATAAAAAATGTAACAATTAAAATTAAAATATATAAATGTAAGTTGATGTACATATATACAAATATCAGTACTCTTATTTTTATTAGTTATTTCTGAAACTTTTTTAGTTTTGTTTGTATGAAGTACATATATACATAGAACAGAATGTTGTAAAGGCACTAATCATTACATATCAAATTATTTAATTTAGTTGCCTTAACCTTTCATTGGCCAAGAACAAATGACCAAAATGTAATTTTCAGCTTAAATTCCTTTTGGGAACTTTCGTCGGATCTATCTATTTCCTCGTGTTGGTATCCTCTAAGAAAGTCATTAGCGGTAGGTATACTTCTTCTTCTTTGTTTTATTAGAAAAAACTAAAGTATTTTTTATCATAATTATAAGAAATGTAGACTTATTTTTTTATATTTATTAATTAATTGTTAAGTTTTTTTATTCTTATTTTATTATAATTTTTTAAGAAAACATTCTTATTTTCTGTGTTATCAATTTAAATAATTAATAATATAAATTATTAGGATTATTTATTGATAAAAGTTATAGTTTAAAGTAAAATTTATACCAAAATTTTAAAACTTCATCGTTTTTATATTATAATAAAAAAATTAATAATATAAATATTTTTAAAATAAAATTTAAATTGATGACCTATTAATAGTTCCAATTATTTTGATTGGTCATGATGAATGAATTATTTGTTTGTTATAAAAGGATTGGAGGAAGCTATAACAATGCTTAAAAGCATCTATAAATAAGTAGCTAGCAGCTCCTAAAATTAAACCTTGGTTGGTTCTGGACCATTCTATAGAAACCAAGTAGTGAACAAGATGAAGAACTTTGGTCTGTATGCTTGTTTACTTAATTTGAGTCTGTTAATGTTCTTTGCCAGTAGCAAAGCTAGTCAGACGGATAAACTTGATGATTTTATTCATTCTAGGAACTCAAAGAAGCCTCCAGTGAAACTTTCTTGGACAGAGGAAGATGCATTAAACATGCATTCTTCTGCTTATGTTGCAACCCAAGAGGGGCTAAGGCATTTGGACAAGATTGTGGCTTTGCCTGGCCAACCCTATGGGGTGAACTTTGACCAATATGCAGGCTATGTCACAGTTGATCCAAAGGCTGGGAGAGAACTTTTCTATTATTTTGTGGAATCTCCATATAACTCTTCTGCTAAACCTTTAGTATTGTGGCTCAATGGAGGTAAAATTAACCCCCAAACTAATTTATGCTCTTATGTGTCTTTTCTTAGTATTTTTGCATGCATATCTTGTCATTTTTTAAAATGATAAAAGCAAGATAACAAGAGTGATAGATTATTATTTATCATTATTCAATTGATGACATATCTATACCTTTCATGGTAATGAAATATGGTAGTACAGTTTACCCAAGACAAAAGCATAAATGCATAGTTGATGTTGTTTTTCCCTTGGAATCTATCTATCTATCTATTATTCACCTGCACAACTTGTGGGTCTATGCCAAGCATAATAGTGAAACCTGATTTATGATTCTAACAGCATAATGTCTAAAATTCACAGGACCAGGTTGTTCCTCATTGGGGTTTGGGGCATTTGAGGAGCTGGGACCCTTCAGAGTCAACTCTGATGGCAAAACACTACATAGTAACAAATATGCTTGGAATGAAGGTGAGAGAGTCATCAAAATAATTGTTTTTCTAGATTTCTACCATTGTGATGCACTTGTTAAACATAAATAACTTAACCATATGGTGCACTATGCAGTGGCAAATGTTCTGTTCTTGGAATCCCCTGCTGGAGTGGGCTTTTCCTACTCAAACACTACATCTGATTATGACCATGCAGGAGATAAATCTACTGCTAAAGATGCCTATGTATTTCTGATCAATTGGCTAGAGAGGTTTCCAGAGTACAAATCCAGAGATTTTTACATAACTGGAGAGAGCTATGCTGGCCATTATGTGCCTCAGCTTGCATATACTATTTTGGTGAACAATAAAATCAATCATCAAACAATCAACCTCAAAGGCATAGCTGTATGTTCAAAGACTATTATTGCAAATGATTCCTTTTTTACCATCTCATACCTCTAATTTCATAATTTGTGCTCAAAATTTCAGATAGGGAATGCTTTGATTGATGATGTTACACATATTAAGGGGATATTAGATTACTTATGGACTCATGCTTTAAACTCGGATCAAACACATATGCTGATTAACAAGTATTGTGACTTCTCTGCCGTTAATATTTCACCTATGTGTATCAACGCAACAACAAGGGCAGCATTTGAGATAGGGCACATAGACTTCTCTAACATCTACGCTCCACTGTGTCACAACTCTTCTTTGAAAAATGGATCAACTGGTTCTGTAAGTATTATAGATAGTGGCACAGGACTGTTAAAATACAAATAATATAAAATTGAACAAAAAAAACATGCACTTCATTTATTTCAATAGTAACACCAATTTTGTGGACCAAAATGAGGACATCATGGCAATCAGATGTGCTGTGCACTGTGTCATTTGACTCTTTTCCCACCTCTTTTTTTCTTCTTTTGGTCTTTTAAACTGCTTGTCTTACTATGAAAGAAAATTACAAATTAAGTATGATAGAAACCATGTCACTGAAGTTAACGGGAAGTTCATAACTTAAAGTAGTTCATTCATTTTAACTAAAATGACAAAAAAAAGTGTTCAAGAATCAAAGATTTCCCAACTTCATTTATGAACTTTACAAGTGATTTTCAATACAATCTGACACTTGATTTCAGGTATATGATTTTGATCCATGTTCTGAATACTATGTGGAAGCCTATCTAAATAGACCAGAAGTCCAAAAAGCTTTTCATGCAAAACCCACAAATTGGAGCCATTGCAGGTAATCTACAGTGATTCAGGAAATTGCAAAATACTACTATTTGATGCCTGTGCGGATGCACCAAACTAATCATATCTCATTTTTTTCAACAATTTACAGTGGCTTTTTCTGGAAGGACAGTCCAACTACTATCCTACCCATCATTGAGTATCTCATAGCCAATAACACTAAATTGTGGATATACAGGCAAGCTAAGTTTAATTATATTAAAGTACTAAATAAGCTATGACAAGTTGAATCCACAAAAACCATGATATAATAATAAATCATTTTTTTTAATATATGCACAAAAGTACATAATAAAAAATTAATAAATAATAAATTTTTATTAAAATTGTAACATTTAATATTATCAATGCATTCAATCAAATGATTTTCTACAAATATTTGTTAATATAGATTTCTGTTATATGATCTTGAACACACATTACAAAAGTTGAATAACATATACACAATATAGAAAAAACTGTTGAATAGTTCTCCATTCTTTCTTCATGAATTAACTTGCAGGAAGTCTGACCAATTATGAGTTCCATGGAAATTTATTGTGACTTAAATTGATTTTAGTTTCTATAAGTATGATTGCATTTAGTTTTATTCTTCCAAAAAAAATTGTTATTTTTAATCCTTATAAATTATAAACTTTTTGAAGATAGAGTCTATATTATCCCTTTACCAGGAGATGACAAGCATCGAATTATACCATGGCCAACAACCATTTTATGATACTAAGTGATACATCATATTTAGATGCATCTCATGTTATTGTTAAATATTTTTCAAAAATTTCAAGATTTATAAAAAGAAAAATTAATAAAAAATTTTAAAAAAATAAAATCAAATATAATCATATTTATAAAAACTAAAAACATATTTAACTTAGATTGCTATAACAGAGCTCCACCACCCTACTCATAACCATGGGTTCTAATTTAACTTATTCTTCCACAGTTCAAGACTTTGTTTTATCTGCCCCAACTCTTAAATTTGGGTAATGTGTTCTTCTACAGTGGCGATACAGATGCAAAGGTGCCAGTCACATCATCCAGATATTCAATCAACACCCTCAAGCTCCCTATACAGGTTCCTTGGCATCCATGGTATTCTGGAAAAGAGGTAATAAACTGTGTCCATTTATATTCTATATTATCTCACTCATTTTTACACTGCCCTTTATTCACAAACAAATATCAGCTAAAACAGATTTGAGTACTGCTTCTGATTACTAGTCACAATAAAACACAATTGTATATATGGTTTCATTGGATATGTTCAAGTAGCCTTGCTCTTTTCCTTTTCATCAAAAATCATAAAGCCATGCATGTTGTTGTGCGCTCTTAGATCCCATACTATTTTTAAAGAAACGTTATTTAAGGAGATTGTACAAATGTTACAAAAACTATTTTCATAAAAGTGTTTGTATTACACAAATTCTGAACATTATGAATACAATTGTGTGAAAAATGAAATATGTTTTCATTTTCTTTTGAGTATAGTTAAATTTAACTTTAATTATTTAATTTTTTATTAATTATAAGTTTTTATAAATTTTAAAATCATTTTATAATAATTTTTTAATGATGTAATATATATTTAAACATGTTATATATTTTGTTATTTTAAATTAATTACTAATTTAATATGGTTAAATGTATGTCATATCAGTATCAATTTAATGTATTTGTAGACAAATCGAATTTCAAAACGATATCTTTTTAACATAATAAAAGTTGTAGCTATTTTAACTTTATGTGAAGTTAACTTTTTGAACAATCTGAAATACAAAATCATTTATTAAAATAATATTTATAATATTATTCATCTTTAATTAATATTTATAGAAAGAATAATAGTTATATTAAAATAGAGCTTATTTTATATAAAAGGGATCTATTATATTTATTAATTTTTTATTTACATTTTTTAATAATTTTTCTAAAAATTATTCTAATAAGTACAATATATATATTTTGGGAAACCTAAAACAAAGAATTTTTTATTTAAAGATCCAGTCATGAGTTTCATATGTTATCACAAAGTAATAATAGAAATCAATGTTAAAAATTTTAAAATTTATGAAAATCAAAATAAATCATTTTTTAAAAAAATTAAAACTAATTTTAATCATACTTATAAAAATTAAAAATATATTTAAGTCTTCTACATTGAACTATTGATTTTTTTTTTCTAAAACAAAATTAATAAATTGTTTGAAACATAACCAACTTGTCATAATCACAGGTTGGAGGATATGTGGTGGAATACAAAGGATTAACATTTGTTACTGTAAGAGGAGCTGGGCATTTAGCTCCAAGCTGGCAACCAGCCCGGGCTCTGACCATGATTTCTGCATTCCTCTCTGAAACCCTGCCACCTGCTTCACCATGGAAGGGGTTCTAAACATGATCCATGCATTCAACCTTTAAAATTTACTACCTTGTGATGCAATATGGAAAATCTACTAGTTACCTTATAATAAAAATTTGGGTTTCAATTAAATGTTTTGTTATACGTCAAATGATTGGTATGTAATATATCTTCGTATTGTAGTAATGTTACTACTGCTTTTTGATGCCATGGATATATGATTTTGTTTGAAACAGTTTATTAGAGAGATACTCTATCTTTGGATATGGTAGGAAACTAGAAATACAATGATAATTGTTTGAATTTCATACATGGTAGCGTGATAATATGACTATTGGAAACATGGATTTTACTTTGTTAGCTATTCCTCGAGTTCATACAAGGATATTTTTGTCCTCAAAATTTTACGGGTTAATTATTTTAGTTTTTATAAGTTCTATTTTTTTTTTTTACAAAACCATTCATTTCAGCTGTTTCTCACTTTATTTTTTATTGTTATTTTATATTTAAAAAAATAAAATAAATTTAATTTCGTAAATAAAAAATTACCAAAAGATTATAAAATCTCAAATACTAAAATGTCTGAAATATAATTTTGAGGACTATAATTTAAGAATTTATTTATTCTTTTTCTTGCAATAATATTTATGTATTATCTATGACCTTAAGTTTACCAACTTTCTCTGGTGCTTTGTACTTTTTATAGGGAGAAAATAGAAATAAAGATAGAAAAAAAATATTATTTTTATTGTTTATTTGAACTAAAATTTTAAGAAATAAAATTATTTGGTGGATTTTAATGAAAAAAATCCTTTGATGGAAGGGATTTTTTCTTTTAATAGTTTACATTATTAAATAATTTTTATAACATAAAAATAAATTTTTTATTAATAAAAAATAATACAATAAATTTTTTATTTATTTCTAGTTAAATTTATATTAGTGTAGAGAAAATTTTAAATTTTCTTTCAGGTTACATAACTATCTTGACAGGTTAATTAATTTAATTTATACCTAATTAGATCTTTTATATAATAGAGTTTAGAAATCTATGATAAGACAATTTATTATTAACAAAAAAAAATTTAAATTTTTTTATCTTTATATAAATTAATTTTTTGATTATTTGATAAAAACTACTCTAGATAACGTTAGTTCTTTTGATCTATCAAGTAAAGAGTCACAGTGCTCTTGGATATTCAACATTCTCTAAAAAAATTTAGTTTATGTTAAATTTATTTATTTTAGATTGATTTTCAAGATCTTTTAAAATAATTCTTTTTGTGTTATGATTTATTCTACTTAGGTTGAATCATATCACATACACATTACAATAATCTTATTAATGGCTCTACTATCCACACACATGCAATAATCCATCATTCTCAAGATTCAACAAAGGAGAACACACTCAAGAGTTAAGTTTAGGTTGAATTATTCTCTTATTTAATGGACCCTTAACTTATCGATTAACCTCTTCACATTTTTTCATGTTCATCCTGTAACGAGAAAGATTATGTAAAGAAGCACTTGATGTCAAGTTAATGGAATTTGGATGTCCTTCATAGGAAACAATTTCCTAGGAACCTCATCCAACATAGTAAATATTCATATTCTTCAATCAATCGCTATGTTCCTTAAAAGAATCTTGAGTATGGATGTTAGAAATTCCTTTATAACTTTAGAAAGGATCACGAATAAAATTGTTAAGAGTCACTCAATTTATTTTCAGTAAATACAAATACTTTAAATAATTTAGAATATTTTGTTTGTAATAAATTAGAGTATCCTTCTTGGTATAGGTTTTCGGAAACCATTTTCTTGTACGATTTTTGTTAAAAAAATTTGGGCATGTAGCCTTAAGATTGAGCATGTAACCTTAGGTTTCTAGGCTTTAGGCCTTAGAAGCCCAATTTAGGAAGTATGAGGCATCTGAGGAAAGGCTTGACTGGTTTTCCCATGCCCTAAGCCTATAAATAGGCACCTTGTAGCTTATTTTATAACTTTGGTTTATTTTATGAAATTTCACTTTTGAGTGAGCATAGAGAATCTAAATTCTCTCTCTTTTCTTTGAGTTTAAACTCAATTTTTTCCTTATCAACCACAGATGCTCCATTATGATGGAATCACATTTAGAAAGGTGTGTAGGTACCACAACCTTTCTAAATTTTAACTTACTTGAAGCATGGTTGTCGTAACCGTAATTACAACGAAATGACGATCTTGCTAAAAATTTTAGAAAGAATTTTAATTGATTTGTGGAGCCGCCACCAAATTTTATTTTAAAGGGAAAACATTTGGAAAAACCCTAACTTGAGGATGAAATCTAGGTTCGGGAGTCGGTTACGAATAGGGAAGGTATTAAGCACCCTACTCGCCCGTTCCAAAGAACGGTACCCGTAAATTGAGTGTGTGATTTTGATATTTCTTGAAAACTATTTGATCCCTTTAAATAGAATAGAAATAAATAGGTTTGCGAAAATAACCTGACAAGACTTGATCGTGCTCCTACATATTTCATGATGCAATGGGAAATTCAAGGCTACGTAGTTCTGGTTAAGAGACTTGATCTCTTAGAAAATAAAAGGGTGATTTTTGGTAAAGATTAATTTTTTGGAATGAAGTTAGTAAAAACAGTGATCTTCTAAAATCGCATGCTCGCAAAATCTAAATCATCGTAAGTCGTATTTGAATCTTTGACGAATTAAAATATGGAACAATAAAGAATTCTACTTGCCCGTATTAAAATCCGCTGCATGAATTTCAGAAAAATAGAAAACAGACATTTTAAGACAGAATTAGTAAAAATAGTGGTTTTTTAAAATCATGTGCTTGCAAAATTCAAACTGTCGTAAGCTGTGTTTGAATCTGCATGAATTAAAATACGGAACAGTAGAGAACGTTATTTGCCTGCATTAGAATCCGTTGCACAAATTTCAAAAACTTTATAAAAACAGACATTTTTAGACGGAATTAGTGAAAATTGTGATTTTCTAAAATCACATGCTTACAAAATTCAAACCGTCGTAAGCCGTGTTTGAATCTGCACGAATTAAAATATGGAACAGTAGATAAGCTACTTGCCCGTATTAGAATCCGTTGCATGAATTTCAGAAAATTTAAAAACAAACGTTTTTGGATGAAATTAGTGAAAACAATGATTTTCTAAAATCACATGCTTGCGAATTCAAACTGTCGGAAGCCGTGTTTAAATCTGCACGAATTGAAATACGAAAGGTAAAGAACGCTACTTGCCTGTATTAGAATCCGTTGCACAAATTTCAGAAAATTTATTGGGCTTGACCCAAATTAAAAAAAATGAATTTGATTTCAAATTAAAAAAGGAAATGGGGCTTGATCCAAATTAACAAAAATAGATTTGATTTCAAATTAAATTAAAAAAGGAGGGAAATGGGCTTGACCCATATTAAGATAAATGGATTTGATTTCAAATTAAAAAAGGAAATGGAGTTTTACCCAAATTAGCAAAAATGGATTTGATTTCAAATTAAAAAAACAATGGGTTTAACCCAAATTAATTATTTTGAAAAAATGAGTAGAGGCATTTATGTTAATTGGATTTATCTTGTTAAAAACAAAGTGTTGGTATTCATTATTTGATAATTGGATTTATCTTGTTAAAAACAAAGTGTTGGTATTCATTATTTGATAATTTAGCAACTAACTTTTTATCATGGGTTTAGGCCGAATTAGAGACATGGCACAATTGAGAAGGCAACCAACAGGTCCACTAGAAAGGCCCCCAAATTGAAGCAAGGCCCAACTTATGATTGGCCTGGCTGTTTAATTTAGAATCTGCATGGCCCAAGTGAAGCCTAATTAGTGATTGGCATGTACAATCCAGTTGGGGCTGGCCTGCTCGTTTTGAATCATATTAGATTGAATCTGCTGCCCTCTATGATCACAAATCGGCAAATGAGGGAAGGCATAATTGATCATCATATGAGAGGCCTACTGCTACTCCCATGATCACAAATCAGCAAATGAGGGAATTTAAAATAAATGACCACATGAGGGGATCGAACACAGGGCCTGGCGGCTATGTGCAGCAAGTAAACCAACAAGCCTTGCTTCCATCTTAGTCTTAATAGTCATGGACATTAATTTAATCCCCTGATAATTGCTTGGCTTCCCACAACAGAGGCTAGAACTGCCAAGATGAGCACTGGCCACCTAACGTTTTCTGGATTTGAGACATAGGAACTGATTCGGAGTTCAGAATCATGGTGATATGACATGCAAGCAGCTTGAACCATATGTACCAATAGAAGTGCAGGATATACCAATAAGGTAAATATGGTCTGAATGGCCATATATGAAAAATGGCCAAGATTAGCAAACATAATTTCAGAACTGGTCATGCACAGCAAAAGTTCATCCTGTTCTTTTTAGTTTTACCAACGAATTTGCTTTGAACTTCGGGGCCCTTCACACACTTTGGTTCCTTCTCCCCGTCCAAAATTCCCTCAACTTATTTGCATCAATGCGGTCACCTTCTTACCATTTAGGCCACCAATATACTGTTTCTGCTGCTGCAGTGGTCGTGATCGTGACTATAATAGATTCTACCTCTATATTGAAACTAGGGTCCATTTTCTCACTTCCCTTATTCCTATATCCATGAGGAGGCAAAATTCCGACAACCAGCTCACCTATCTATGTCTGAATGACAGAAACTATTCCTGATATACCAGCAGACATAGATGCTTGGGCTATTCTATGTGCTTTGTTAGAACATTCAATATTCCTCCAAAGATTTGAGTTCTTAGCATTGATATGGCACTCTCCATTCTAAACTCTTATCTTTTATAGAGCTAAACCAACGACTTCAAATTCAAATCATAGAACATGATTGTAATTATACAGAAAAAGGTCATCTTCTACTTCTACACTAATTCTATACTAAGGCAGCGTTCACATCCTAGGTCCAGGGAAATTTAGACTCCACAGAGCATAAGTTCATGCTAATCTTTACTTGATTTTAATTGAGCAGTGAGATGGTTATGATTCAAATTTATCAGAGCTTACACAGACTGTCTGTGAAATGCAAGCCTTAAATCAATTTCAATACAACAGGTTCTAAATCTTAATGTGGAGAAGAGATTATGTGAAATAAGGTTATCCAGTACAATTCAAATCACAAGCATATAGGAGAGCCTTAAGGTCTGGTGAGCTTACGGAGAGATGCAGCTAGAATCGATCATCATAGCTACTATAATTAGAATGAGAGCATGCTAGAAACAATGACAAAAAGATTGTTCGAGGAATTCAAATGTTATTAGAGAAATCTTGCAGGTTTCTTTTTGAGGTTTATTCTACTATGATGCACGAATCAACACTGCTTGATATCAACTTCATGAAATCAGAATGCATGAACATTATTCAGTTATGGTTTAAGAATCCATTGAACATAAGCACAAAAGGCATGGAGAAGTACTATGCAAGTATGTTAAGGTTCAGATCCACTTTCCTAGCAATTATAGAAATATTCTTGCGTTTACTTGGAATTCTATGGAAGATGCTAAGACAAAAACTCTTTGGTTGCAGCTTTAAGATCAACCACTGTGGGAGTTGCTTGCACTAGATTTGAGAGAGCCAAAGAGAACTTCTTGGAGGAGAAATTTTGGAAACTACCTAGAGAGAAAAAGAGAGCTCTCATTTTCCAAAAAGTGAAAAAGTCCCCTAAAAAACCAGCCCTCTTTAAATTTATATGGTTGTGTTCCTTACTTGAACCAGTGCCCGAGGGTTCAACCACTGAGCTCCCCTCTATTTTTTTATTTTCTTTATTTTATTATTATTATTTTTATTTTTATATATCATTTTTCTTTTTTCTTTTTATTTTTTTCTATTTCTCTTTATTATTTGTATTTATTTTATTGTTATTATTTATTTATTTTATCATTTATTTTATTTTTTTTAAAAAAATTTAATTAAATATATTTAAATATTATTTATTCATTAATTAATTTAAAAAATAAAATATCATATATAATTAGATGTTTATAATTATTGTATTTTTTCTTACGCAACTTTATCCTGTACAAATCTTTCATTGAAGTATGAGCATGTTTTTCCTTAAATAGGTAAGTCAAAAAATAAATCAATATCTTCTTTTATATAATTAAAAAAAGATATTCTTATTTAATTTAATATAAAATTCAACTTCAAAATTTTATTTTTTCTTAAAAATATCACATCAAAAAATTTATATTTACTTCTACAATACAAATAAGAACAGTAGATAAAATATGATAAGTTATTAAATAAAATTTATAAAAATTTATCATATAAATAGCGGAACACATAGATTTAATTTTAAATCAAAACCTTTGCCTAAAAACAGGCAGATTCTAATATGCATTCTGAAATTGGACTCATTCTAAAATCAAACTATATTTATTTTTAACGATAAAATTTTTAATTTTAAATTATTTAGTATAATAAAAATAAAGACTCTTTATTGAACAAACATATATCATATTGTTGAACAAAATTCCATATTAAACAAATTTAAAGTGAACAGAAATAATTTTAAATTCTTATTTATCAAGAAAATAATATTAAACAATAATATCATAATAAAAAAATTAAATAATAATTATAAAAGTATGTTACTATGACTGCTATCCATTCATAACAATGAATAATCGTTTAAGTTGCTCTAATAATTATAAAATATTAGTTAAATGATCCATATCCATTCATACTCTATAAAATATATTTTTTCGCTAGAGTTTAGTCTAATTCGTCTTAAAAATATGTCATCATGATCCATTAGAATACTATGTTTGCTGGACCTCAAAACAAGTTCTAAACTGATAGGATTACATACATAGAAAAATTTATTAGAATAGTTAAATTTTAATTAGACTAAAATTTTATCTATAGACTTATTAAGTATAAATGCAATTAGGGTTTTAATTAATTGTTTGTATATAAAGGATTATATGTGAAACCATATATATATATATATATATATATATATATATATATATATATATATATATATAATTGCATTCTCTTCTTCTTTTACTATCATAATAATAAATGAAGGATTCTAGAAATAGTGTTTGTATGGATTCCTTTAAAACTATGATTTTTACTTTCTTGTTTATAAGATTCAAATATGTTCTTCCTAATTTTTTTTCATTTAAAGCTTTAAAACAATGGTTTTTACATGTGTATTTGAAAATTATTATTATTTTATTACAAAAAAATTAAGTTTTTATATTTACACTGTAACACAATCTAGATCTATCCCATTAATAATTTTTCAGTTTCTCTTTAAAATAAGGATAGTAAATAATCTCAACTATTAAATGTATATTATATATATATATATATTATTCTTATTTTATCGTTGATTTATACACTATTTTCAACAAAATATCTATTGGTACTAGAAACTGAAAAAATAATAAAATATGCATATACATGACAATTTTTGAATCTTACGTTATGCTTATATATAATTAAGAGTGATGCTGCAATCTTTTTACGTAATAATATTAATAGAATTGAAAATTTTGACAATGACCACGGCCATAGTTGACCACTTTGCCAGTGTGCGTAACAATTCTACTTCTTTATAAGGTGAAATGAGTATATCCTTCTTCCCTTCATTTTATCCTCCACAACCATTAATTACGTCTACGAAATTTGGATGAAGTGAACTTTAAGGGGAAAATTGGTTAGTAGTTGATTTAAAATTTTTTATTTATTTCTAACTCACTTTGTGTCCTCATGCTGGGATTCGCCTTATCTTTTACCTGTTTAGTCAACTTTTCATGCTATGTATTTATGTTCGTACCAAATAGCAGAAATCATAATTTTTTAATCACATCATCATAAACTAAAATATTTTAAGAAGAATGTAAATACAATTATGCAATTTACTCTAACAAATAGAATCATGATCACATGAAGTGGCTTGTAACAAGTTCTAATTGAAACTGAAATTTTAATTATAGTCTAACAAGCATATTTTGCACAAAGTGCATCTCATAAAGTAGTAAAAATTTTAAAATATTCAATACATGAGTCATGCTTAGAACCCTTTCCATGGTGAAGCAGGAGGCAGTCTTCCATAGAGGAATGAGAAGATCATGGTCAGTGCCCTTTCTGGTTGCCAGCTTGGAACCAAATGTCCTGCTCCTCTTATTGTAACAAATGTCACTCCTTTGTATTTCACCACATACCCTCCAACCTGTAATTATGAAAATTGGTCATGTGTAAAACAATAAATTATTAGATTTAAATATATTTAAGTTAGTTATTTAATTTTATTATTTTTTATTTTAATCTTAATAATTTTTTAAAATAATTTCTACTATCATATAGTGATAACTTAATATACATCTAAACATATCATTATTAAGTCACATATGATATGATATATCTAAATGTATGTGGTATTATTAATATATAATAATAGAGAACATTTTAATAATTTTAAAATTTATAAGGAACAAAATTGACAATTTTTTTTAAAAAAAATTATCGTAAATTATTATTGGGTCAAGAGGAAAACTTAATAATACATTATAAGATCATAAATTTGATATTACAATAGCACTTTTGATGTTTAGAATGTAAGTAATGGATGGCTAACACACAAATTCATCTTATTAACTTTTCCCCTGAAAAACCAAGTTGTTCTGCAATCTCAATGAATACTATTTGTTCAAACATTTGCGATTCTAACCATGCACAATCGCATGCTTTCCTTTATGACTCATATCAGTACACAAGTACACAACTGTGTTATATTGTGACTTCAAAAGGTTGTGTTGAAGGCAATGCTCAACAATATTTTAGCTATTCTTAGTGAATGAAAGACAATGCTAAAAGGAGTGAAATAATATAAAAATATTAAAACACTAATTAAAAATACTAATTTCAGTACCTCATTTCCAGAATACCATGAACGCCAAGGAACCTGGATAGGGAGCTTGAGGGTGTTGATTGAATATCTGGAAGATGTGACTGGTACCCTTGCATCACTATCACCACTGTAGGATAACACATCATCTAAATTTAGGACTTGAGATTCATAAAACAAAGTTCAAACCCCATTGTACTATTAGAGTGAAAGTATTAGTTGATTTCAAAATCAGGGTTAAGGGGTAGGGTAGTGGAGCTTTATCATTGCAATAAGATTTCCCTGGAAAAAAAATGAATAACTATTCAAAGGTACATTTTTCTGTATAGTATATATGTTATATAATATAGCATGGTTCTTGTGGATTCAAGTTGTCATGGCATATTGTTTAACAGTAATGAAATTGAGCTTGCCTGTATATCCACAATCTAATGTTACTCTCACTGAGATACTTGATGATGGGTAGGATGGTAGTTGGGCTGTCCTTCCAGTCAAAACCCCTGTAAGTTTTTGCAAAATATGATATATGCTTGGTTAGGAATTAGCATATAATGAAATAACCATACAGACATCAAATTGTAGTGTTTGGTTTGTGGAGATGTGTTTTATTTTTAAATATTTATATAGAAAATGGTGAAAATAAAATTTAGAAAGAAACTTATCACACATACAAATAGTAACATACATCTATTTCCATCCAATTATAAGCCAGTAGATCTGTTTTATTTGTGTTTTGTTGTTTTAAAAGCTGTCAGTCTTAGGATAAGAGGTGTAGATGGATAGGTGATACTATTTGTATGTAAGATTCTTGTACAGTAAATTTAGTTTTCATCGTTGTTTATACAGTAATTTGAAAATAGGTAACAACGTAAAAAAAAGAAGATATTTTGGTAATTATTTATGAAAATTAAAACAAGAAATTCAAACCAAATAGGCTCAAAATATTTTATGATTTCCCAAGTTACTGTAGATTACCTGCAGTGGCTCCAGTTTGTGGGTTTTGCATGAAGAGCTAGTTGGACCTCTGGCCTATTTAGATAGGCTTCCCCATAGTAATCAGAACAAGGGTCAAAATCATATACCTGAAATTATATGTTAGAGAGTATTGAAAGTCAGTTGCAAAGTTCTTAAATGAAGTTGGAAATTCTTGGATCCTGAAACCTTTGTATCATACAAGTTGAAATTAATGAACTACTTCAGTAAGAAGATCTTCCTGGTCATTTCTATGTTGTTGCATGGTTTCTGTTCCATACTTATATAGTAAAATTTTTTACATGTTATGTATCTAATGAGACTCTGAGAATGGTCCTAATATGTTACACACCAAGTTTGATCCAAAGAAGTAAGATGTAAGAAGGGTTACAAGACAAGAAGAAAAAAGGAAAGGGATGCAGAATGGAGTCAAATGTCACAGGGAGCAGCACATATGTTTGTAATCAGCTTATTTTGGTTCAAAATTAGTGATACTATTAAAATAAATGTTCATTTCTTTGTGCAATTTGAATGATTTATTATTAAACAAACCTTGTTTGCTTTTATCTAGAGAACAATGCACATTGAAGTATAGAATTATTACTTACAGAACCAATTGGTCCATTTTTAAGAGAAGAGTCTTGACACAGTGGAGCATAGATGTTATAGAAATCAATGTTTCCTTTCTCAATTAAGGCCTTTCTTGTTGCATTGACACATATTGCTGAAACATTTTCAGAAGTGAAGTCACAATACTTCTCAATCAACTCATGTGTTTGGTCTGAGTTCAAAGCATGAGTCCATAAGTAATCATATATCCCCTTTGTGCTTGTAACATCATCAATCCAAGCATTCCCTATCTGAAATTTTCATTACAAATCATGAAGTTAGAAAATGAAATGTAAATGCTATGATATCAATAAATAGCAATAATAGTCTCTAAACTTACAGCAATGCCTTTGAGGTTAATACTTTGTTGATTGAATTTATTGTTCACCAAAATAGTGTATGCAAGTTGAGGCACATAATGACCAGCATAGCTTTCTCCAGTTATGTAAAAATCGCGGGTTTTGTACTCTGGAAATCTCTCTAGCCAATTGATTAGGAATGCATAGGCATCTTTAGCAGTAGACTTATCTCCTGCACTGTTATAGTCAGAAGTGGTGTTTGAGTAGGAAAAGCCCACTCCAGCAGGAGATTCCAAGAACAACACATTTGCCACTGCATAATGCACCATTATGTGTTTGGTATTAGTGTCTCTCAAGTGCATCATAAAGGTGGAAACATAAAAAAACAATGAGTTTACTAGCATTTTAATTCCTGACTTATTTAATTTTTGCAAATTAGTTTTAAGAAAACTTTTCCGTTAGTCTCCAAGTTTCATTATTGTCTTTCAAATTTATTCTTGTTGCTATTCGTAAAGGAACTAATTTGCATTATTTTAAGTGAAAGGATTAATTTTTATAATTTTTAAAAATGAAGAACTAATTTGTATTATAATAAAAGTTAAGGATAAATTTATAAAAACTAAATAAGTAAGGAATTAAAATTCTAATTAACTCAAAAAAGCAATTATATTAATGATGATTGATGACTATCTCACCTTCATTCCAAGCATATTTGTTACGGTACAGTGTTTTTCCATCAGAGTTTATTCTGAAAGGTCCTAGCTCCTCAAAGGCCCCATACCCCAATGAGGAACAACCAGGTCCTGTCAATTTCAAACATTATAGTGTGAGAATCTTTCCATCAAGATATAATCCTGCGTAATCTATGACTCAGAATGTTCTACTTTTTATAGATATGTGAATATTTAAAAGCTAGATGATGATCATAAAATCATTGAATCAGGCTTCAGTGCTTCACCATGTTCATTTTATAGGGAAAACAACATCAATTTATATTTTTGTTTCATTACAATAAAAAGTGAAGATATGTCATCAATTAAATAAAAATAATTGCCTTGCGAAGGAGTACAATAATAGCATTAGCTAAAAAACATGTAGTACACCTTTTTAAATGCTTCCAAGTAATAAAAATGTATTAAATGTATTTCATATTTTTAATATAATCAATTATCTCTTTTTCATGAACAACTTTTGCTGCATCTGATTATGTTATGTTTAATGTTTACCACTTTAAAGAAGACAAAAAAAAAAAAGAACACAAGTTATTATCAGCATAAAGTAGTTTATGAGGTTATTTTTACCTCCATTGAGCCACAATACTAAAGGTTTAGCATAAGAGTCATATGGAGACTCTGCAAAATAGTAGAAAAGTTCTCTTCCAGCTTGTGGATCAACAGTGACATAGCCTGAATAATGGTCAAAATTCACCCCATAGGGTTGGCCAGGCAATGCCACAATCTTGTCAGCTTGCCTCATCCCCTCTTGGGGTACAACATAAGCAGAAGAATGTGTTTTCAATGCATCTTCCTCTGCCCAAGAAAGGGTCACAGGAGGATTCTGTGTACTCCTAGACAGAATCAACTCATCAAGTTTATCAGCTTGACTAGCATTGCTATTGGGAAGAAAAACCAAGAGACTCAAATTGAGTAAACAAGCATAAAGAGCAAGCTTCTTCATTTTGTTCCTAACTTGGTCACTTGGTTTCTGTAGATCCTAAGTTTCCATGTATTTATAGACCACAAATAGTGAAAATACTGCATAATTGTTGTTTTTTTATGCTTGGTGGTATGTGAAAGAAACAAGAGAAAGATGACACTATTGTTGACCAAGAATAGATTAGCCGGCTAGTTTAATTTAGTTTCTCACTCAAAATGAGTTGGCTTACCCTTGTTTCCTTTTTTCTAGAATCATATGAAATTGTTTATTAACTTAGCACTTTGTGATTAACTTTGCTAATTTCTGTGATATTTGTTCCTCTAACTTTTCCTTATGGTTGATATAGTTGTACTTTATCTTCAACCTTGTTCCTAAGGTGATATCTACCTTTATTGTTTCAGAACTACTTCCTTTGACAATGATGCACACATACTCCAAATATGAGAAGCTATGCATCTTTTACCCGTATCTGATATCAATGCTCGTAGAGTATACCTATGTTTATTTCTTTTTCTGTATTTCCTTTTAATTTGATTTTGGATATTTCTCATCCTCAAAGCACTTACCAACCTCAAAATTGTTAGATAGGAACTCGTGAGAATGCATGAAACTTAGGCTAGGATAAGATAATCAAATGTTGATCAAATTTGTTTATATCTTATACTTGTACAAATATTAACACCATATTTTGTGCCATATACGCAAATAAAATGTGTTTACATGTTTGTGCACTATTAAGGACTCAATGTTTGTTTCCCATTTCATTCAAAACTTATACTAGATACATTTACTAATTTCCAAAAAATAAAAATATGAAAAAAGATAACTTGAATTAGATGTGAGAACTCCACTGATAGAAAACAGTAGAATTTTTGTCACAGCAATTCTCAAGATCTTTTAACTTGAAATTGAACCGCAACCATAGTTACTTTCACCAGGTACTAGTGGAGTTTCTTTATTGGGGGAAGGGCATCTAATTCTCCCTCTCCTGAATTTCAAAGCATCCTTACCCTTGCATGCAGAACACACAATAAGTAGTTATATAAACTAAACAAAGAGAATGCATGTCAAAGATCAATAAAATGATTGAATGTGCAAGATTTGGGTTTCAAGCCTGAAAATTATGTCAATTACATAAATCAGGTTTCAATCTTATACAATCCATTTATTTATATTTAGTAATATATAAAATCTGAAGCATGGATTATGATATTAATATTTTATTTAATTGATTGATATACATCTTACCATATCTATATTTTATCACATGTGGCATAGATCCAACGTTTCACTTTTTTTAGGAGTATAATCACATCTTCCTTAATTAATCCCTAATCTTATTTCTTTAATATATAGTCCGTTATGGGTTTTTCATTATGATACCTTAATTGCTCAATTAAATGAGTGTTGATAGTTAATTTTTTTCATAATAACCTACTGTGGACCATAAACAAATTACTCTCTTTCATTATCTATTATGTTTTAAATTACAGAGAAAAGTTTGAGGTACGTAGTTTACTAGGATTGTTGAGTTCAGCAATGATTATTGTATGTACGCATAATATGATCACCTACTTATAAGAAAATCACCATAAAATGTAATGAAAAAAATCATCACAAAATTTCAAAAGCGACCAGAAAATTTGAATAAATTTAGGTATGGATACTGTATGATAGGACTATCACACTTTTCCCTGAAAATCATATATACATTCCTATCTTTATTTCAAAAAAAAAAAAAACCTGTAAAAAATGGCTTGGTCCTACCCAACACTAATATCCACTTGCATACAACTTATTATTTTAATTTTTGGGGTGATTTTAACGGTCATAAATGTTTATAAAAATTTTTTAAAAAATATTTATTACAATTAAGAATATCATAAAATTAAAACAATAAAATATATCGAGATAGTATATTATTAGATGAAATAAATATTATTTTTTAAATTTAATGCACATCAAGTGCACCATCATTTAAAGATGTAGAAAATGGATAAAAAGTTTAGGATGCTTTAAAATAAACTATAAATAATTTTTTAAAATAATAATAATAAATGTATGCTTCTTTATTGATTGGTTCCTTCTATATTAGATAAGATAGATTAGTACTAAATTAACTTATAAATTATATTGTAATGAGCCTTCTGCTTTAAGAAGTGAAGGTCATTAGGTACTTGTTCTTAGTCATCCATCTTTGACCTATATATAAATCATATTTCTATCATTTATATAGTTTAAAATTTATTTTAGGTATAGATATATTTTTGAAGATTGAGACTAGCTCTTTTTACTCTAATTTTCTTTTTTTGTTTTCTTCCTCCTCTTTTATGAAGGTTAGCAATAATACTTAATTTTCTATTTTTTTTTTAGTTTTATTTGATTATTGCTTGTATTTGTTTGTATGAATTTTAGATCCATGAAGTTGAAATTATAAAGCATCTTATATCTATAAAAAATTATTATTTTTTATATATTTAATTAATTTAGAATGAAAATCTTACGTATAAAATATATTTAATTTTTCATAAAATTTATAATTAAAATAAATATAAAATACTCAAAATTTCTATACATTAGTTAATTCTCCTTAATCTTCATAACACTTTTTTAATTTTTAAACCATTTTATACTTAATGATTTGGGACTGAAAATCTCATTCACAAGATACAAGATATGCCTTTTATAAATTATAATTAAAAAATAAAATATAATTTTTTCATAATTAAAATGAAAAATATATTTAAAAATTTTACATTTTGTACAATTACAAGTGACAAATTAATTAAAAAATATTAATACAAATGAAAAATAAGATAAAAAAATATTATTATTTTTATTATTAATTGAAACAACTATTCAGTCTTCATGAACAAATATATTATTATGATAGAAATATTAAATCAATAAATTAAAAAATCCTTAAGTTCGAAAAAAACTATGTAATGTGTACGTCACATAGGACTGTAATACATATTTATTTAATGTAATTTCTTTTTATTTTAAATTGAAAACTATCGATTACATTAAAAATTAATATTATTTAATAAATAAATTTATATTTTAGAATTTTATATATTATAAATATATTTAAAACTAAAGACATTAAAAGAAGCAGGTGAGGCAACATCTTCAAATAAATAATTTTCCTTTGTAATAAAAAAATCATCAAATAAAACGTTAATCATAAAATGTGTGTGATTTAAGAAAAGGAATAAAAATACCTAACAAATAAAATCTTATGTACAAGGACTTGGACTGTTATATATCCAAAATCTTATACGGAGAAAATCAAAATTGCATATAGGATAAAGTAATGAAACCAAAAGTATAGTTAAAACTCTAATGATTATTCTCCACTTATGTTTAAATGATAATGATTAATGTATATAAATTGGATTTTTATAAATAAATTTATTTGTATTTTAGTGCTGATTTATTTAATTTTTACAAATTTGTTTAACTTTTAATATAATGCATATTAGTTTTTTACTTTTCAAAAATCAGGCAAATTAATTATTTTATTTAAAAATAATGTAAACTAATCTATGCATAGTATAAAAACAAATTTAAAAGACGATAATAAATTTTGATAATTAACAAAAGAAATTTTATTAAATAAAAAATTAATTTTTAAAATTAAATAAATTAGAGACTAAAATATTAATAAACTTGATTATAAATAATTTCATTCAATATAAAAAAAGAAAATTCTAATAACATAGACATTATTACTTATTTTATTAAATAATAATTTAAAATAAAGAGATAATTGAAGATATTATACAATTTGTTTTATATTTTAAATTTTAATTTGTGTTTCAAATTTTATTATTTATAGAATTTTAATCATGTTATTATTTTCTATTAAAAATATTATTAACTTATATGAAGATATTTGCTAGTAACTTTTTTAAAACAAACATAAAAATATAAAATAATATTATTCAATAAAATTTAACATAATTTTTTTTCTTTTTTTATCACATGCTATGAATTATAAGTAATAATTTTTTTTATCAATTTATAAAAGAGACATTACAAATTGAAATAAATATTATCATATATATATATATATATTCAAGCATTAGACTTACGGTTAAATATATAATATTAAAATTTAATCATTACAAAGTTAAATTATACATTATAGGATCACTTATATTATATTTTAAAAAATATTTTATTCGAAAGATATATCTTTTAAAAATAATTTTTTTATTATTTTTATTGGATATACATAAAAAAGAATACATGTCATCGATCTATTTTAACTTTGACCAATGGAAGGGGATAAAATTCTGAAATTAGAACTTCCATTCTTTCACCTTCTCACCTGCTAAGTTAGCTTGTGAGATGACTTGAGAAATAAGGGATCACACTTGAAATGATGTTTAATACTCGTAAAAATTTATTTGTCTCTTTCCATAAAAATGGAGAAAGCACAATACTTATAGTTGGAGGGAGGGGAGAAGGATGAGAAAGAAGAGATACCATTAAAAAAAGATAATAAAGGTGACAACAGAAGGATGAAGAGTATAGGTACCAAACTTTATATGATGAAAAGTGAATAGATCATGAAAATAGAAGGTGTGATGAGTGCTAAGTCCATTTCAAGAAAGAAAAAAAGGTGACAAGTTTAATATATGTTTCTCAATTGATGAGTCATCTAATCTCTCAAAACATATGTCTACTCATAAATGGGAAGAAGGTTTCAGTACCATGTGTTTATCTTTTAACTAAACATAATCTAATAACTAAGAAAAGAAACAAAGAAAAGGAGTGAGATATCAAAGTTTACAAATATAAATAAAAAAGAAATAATTAAGAAAAATATTAGAGTCTATCAACTTATAACATAAATTTTGGTGACATGCATGTGGATCACATCCTTCTTTAAAAAGTGTAGGACTCTATTTTCATCACAACCATTGGTCAAGTCATCACATACGAAACATAGACTCAAATGATCATGGTGATCTTTAGATCTAATTAGGATGGCTAAATTTGATTGTAACAACCCTCACACTACAAAGTTACGCAAACCCCTAAAGCCATCAGTCAGCACATATACCTTTGATACTATTACCAGTCGATTCTTATGAATTTTTAAGCCATGAGTTAAAAAAACTCTTTCATTGGTCTTTGACACTTAGGTCCATCATTTAGATCCATTCTTTGAGTCATTTTTCGTCTACGAATAACTAAATTAGGACGTTAAATACCACGTAAGATGAGTTGGCATGAAAATGACGCCATTTAAAAGCTTGATGAACATTTTGGAATTGATGGTCTAACGAGGTGACGTGGTCATGTCCTCATCCACTCCCAACACAGAGGAAGGCTCCAAGTGCAGGCATTGCCACTGGAGATAGTCACCTCCTTCAACCCCTTAATCAAACTCTCCTCTTCAACATAAGCAAATGACAAATTTAGATTCTCCACATAGCACCTTTCCAAGCTTTATTCACCACCATTCCATCTAGCTTTTGTCTAATCCCATTAAGCACCTTCTCTTGTAATGAAGAAATCCTCTTCTCATCATCCTTCATCTCCCTCATGGCCACCTCACATGCAACACTCATCCCCACAACCAAAAGGGTAGGAACAACCCCAGTCTAAATCCTCCTCTTTTGGCTACCACTATTCATCTGAGCGTTAATTTGAATCCTTGATCTTCTCCTAAGATATAAAACCTCAATTCCTTTAGGCTCATGATCTTATGCCTACTTGTTGCAAGTAAAAAGTTGTAATTAAGGTGTGAGATATTTGTGTATGTATAAAACTATAACCAAGATCTCTGTTTCAAAAAGAAACCTTAATAAACTTTATTATGGATGCTCTAAAATAAAGGTAATGACTTTTTAGTTTAAGTATTTCTACCATTATGGTGTTTTATGTTTTCCCTTGAGTATTTTTGTCATATAAGTCGCACACAATCTATAAGGAGTACCAAAGATGATCTCTTGTAAAGTTGTTACGTGTATAACGTGAGTGTAAAACTCTTTTCCAAGTTTTATCCATGAGTAAGTACACTCATTAGTATAAAAAGGGGTATTTAAGACCCTAGCATCGATCCCACAAAGACTATACCAATAAATTGTAAAAGAAGTATGAATCCTAACTTTTGAGTTCTCCAAAAGAGGGGTTTGTGCACACTTTAAGAATGTGAGTAAATTTAAAGAAAACGGTAAATAAAAGAAAACGAGTGCAAGTTATGAAAAAACATGGAAATTTGGATTCCCTTGTGAGTTTATTACTTTTACCCCTAATTTTTCCTTAAAATTAATTGCTAACCACCTAGTCTAAGGCAATTACCACCTAATGTTCATGTAATAGTAATATTTTTTTTTTCCTAAATTCTACCCACAATGATCATGCAAGGTAGATAGATAAGAGAAATATAAAGTATAGGAGGCTGTTAACTACTATTAGATAATTAACTAGTTAGAAATTTGGGATTTCAATTGATCCTCCAAAACTCTTACATTTAGTTATCCTATTGTTCCATTAATCAGGAAATGGTATGATCGCTTATTCCTCAACAAACTTGTAGACTAATAAGATTAACTATTTTCTATTAATTAATTAAACATAATAAGATAACACAATTGGATAATCAAATACCATTGTTCAACAATGTAATGGCATACAGTTGAATAACCAAAATATCATCGTTTAACAAAATAATGGCATACAGTTGAATAACCAAAATATCATTGTTTAACAAAATAATGGCACAATAATTATTTATAGGAGAAAAATGAGGTTCAAGTAATTACATCGCATGGTTCATCAAAGTTCTATGAATTGAGATGGCACAATAATTATTTATAGGAGAAAAATGAGGTTCAAGTAATTACATCGCATGGTTCATCAAAGTTCCATGAATTGAGAATTACACATGGTAAGAGTTAAACTCAAAAACATCCATAACCTAGTCCTAATATAAGAGATACAAAATCAGGTTGCCAATAGGACTGGAAATCAACTCCGTACTACACTGTGAAGGGATTACTCCCATCAAGATCTTACAGAAAGGTACCAAAGGAAGAACTAGGAATGGAGAGGCTGAAGAGTGGAAGATGGTAGGATAGGGCTATGCCCATAGTATGGAGGTGTTAGCAATTCGACCCTTCCACAAAGTGTGCCTAAGATCAGATAAGAAGATTTGTCCAAAGGTGAAGCCTCCCTTTTATAAGCACAGATTAGGGCTTCAATTATAGCGGACTAGGTTGACCTAGTTGCTCCTTCAGTTGTCATAGTTGATATAGGTCATTTATAGCACCGTTAGGATTGATTGGGATCTTTTCTACATTATTAGGACTAATGTGGCTTGTTTGGATGCCTTCCAGTTTTAGCAGGACTGTGCTTATATCTAGCATAACCATACTTCCTATTCTTGTATGAGCGTGCCGCGTCTAGTTGGCACAGTCGTGCTCAAGTCTACACAGCTATCTTAGGTAGTTGGTCTTATCATGTGTTATGTTAAGGGGTATTTTTATCTTTCTATTATTTTCTTGTCCTTTTATGCCCCTTTTTACCTTTTTTTAGCCCAAAATTTACCTATTTATGATTCTCAGCTTGCGTGATTTTTTATGTAAAGACAAGAAAAATTAAGTATAATTAACAGTGAATAATCATTAATCGTGTAGTAATTATGCTTAAATTTCTGTAAATAAATTGACAAAATAACTGTTTATCAAAAGCAATGTTTAGTAATGGAGTTAGTCCTTAAAAGTTTTAAAATCATGCAAATTAGTCCTTATTCTCTAATCTCTTAAGTCAACAAGCAATAGCTCCAGAAAACACCTCCAGTTATCTTTATTCTCCATATCTATAATAACATAAGCTATAAGCCAAGTTTGTGTTTCCTATTTATTCTTAAACACTCTTTCACATATGTCCTCCAATTTAAATATTTTGATTTGAAAGTACTCTTTAGAATTGTTGAAAGGATAGTACACCTTCCAATCATATATTTCCTCTTTGCATTTGGTCATAAATCTAATTTTATCATTCTTTACTCACATAAAGGGGTGTTCCTTAGATTCTCACACCCTTCAATATGATTCCCACACAACATAAATATTTCTACCGTGGAGAGCAAATGACAATGAAGGAAATGGGTGGATTTTGTTGGTGATATTTCAAAAGGGGGACCAAGTCCCACATTGCTTGGCCAATAGTCCTTGGTAGGCTTTATATATGGGGGGACTCTTTGGGCTTGTAGACAAGCTAGTAAGGGACATTCCCTGCGCACATGAGCTTGTGCCCACTTAGTTCAAAATATTCTGAAACTTACCGGTATAATTAACCATTATTGAGTTTTATTTCTGCTGGTCTCTATCTCTTCTTTTCTGTTGAATCCTGGGGGATACCGCACTCCGGTGCTACACTACCACTTCACCACACGCCTCAGACTACCACTTCAGACAACAGATTTTGTGAGGTTTGAGAGATTAGTCTCACTGGTTCACTAAGGATGTTTTGGAGTATCAAATGCAAAGTGTTGTCGTTTTAATGTCAATTCATATCCTACATGACATTTAACATACTAATTCAGCTATCAGTTGACGAAAAATAACCTTAAGAATGAATTTGAATAACGAACCTAGGTGTTAGGAACTTACAAAGAAATTTTTTTTTTAACTCAATGATGTATGTGGAAAAATTTTACAAGTAAGAAACAAATTTGCCAACCAAAGTATATATATATATATATATGTATGAGTTAGGATTCATTGACACCAGGTGTCAACCTTTAGCACTTATATCAACCTAATAACCTTATATAGAATGAAAGATTCACTAATCCAACCGTTGAATCATGTTATAATATTTTTATGATCTTGGATATTAAATTTCAAAAAATTTAAAAATATGTAGATATATTATTCAATTATTGATATTTATATATATTTAAATAATATATGAGCCGTTAAAATAAAATTATGAGATGAGCTATCTATCAGTCTTTATTTTGTATGAAATTTTATATACATAATCTATTTGATAATAATTTTTTAATCAATGGTTAGTTTGATAAATTTTACATTTTATATAAAATTATTAAATTGGTGTAAGTGTTAAAATTTGATACATATGTCAACGAATCTGATTCTATATATATATATATATAAAGATTGAGGTTGTAGAACTATTTTTTTTTTCACATAATTTCAGCAGAAAATTCAGCAGAACCTTCTCTGTAAGTCGGACTATCACATTTTCGTATAGTTTGTAAAATAGCAGGAATTAACCAAAGCACACCCTATCAAGGACTAATACTGCATACGCAGAACCTAAATTCAAAATCTTTAGTTAAATTGGATATACCTCCTCGAGTTAATACATATACTCCATGTTAATACTAATCCATGTTGTATGGTCTTGCTTAGGATGTATTTTGTCTTTTATGTGTTTAGTCAAATTTTTGTGCCATTTATGTTCGTACTAGCCAAATAACACAATTCATATATAATTGTATTACATTATCGTAAATTAAAAATTAAGAAGGAAATATGTAAAATTATGCAGTTTATTGTAGCAAAAGAATTCATTGTCATTGATCATAGGAACTGATATGTAATACAACTTCCAATTGAAACTGATTTTTTTATTATAAACTAACAAGTAGATTTTGCAGTAATTGCATTTCAAGGAAGTAAAATTTAAAAACTTCAATACATGAATCATGCTTAGAAGTTAGAATCCCTTGCATAGTGAAGCATGAGGTAGGCTTCAACTGAGAAATGATGAGATCAAGACCAATGCCCTATATGGTTGGTAGCTTGGAACCATGTGTCCTGCTCCTCTTACCGTAACAAATCTCAATCCTTTGTATCCCACTACATAACCTCCAACCTGTGATTATAAGAAGTTAATCATGTTTCAAACAATTTAATAACTGTATTCTAGAAGAGAAATCAATAATTCAGTATCAGATTATAAATTTGAAGCCACAATTGGACTTTTCATGTTTAAAATTTGTGTAATGGCTAACACATGCATATTCATGTTGGTACTTGGTAGATTTTTGCTAATTTCTTGGTACCCTGAAAAACCAAACCACTGTGCAATCTACTTGAATGGTGCACAATTGCATGCATGGCTTTATGACTCATTTCAGTGCACAACTATGTACTATTGTGACTGGAAAAGGTTGTGTTGGGGCTTAACACTCAATATTTTCACTATTCTTTGAAAATGAAAGGAAATGTAATAAAGAGTGAAATTATAAAAAATTAAAATAGACACATATCAGTACCTCAGTTCCTGCATACCAAGGGCGCCAAGGTTCTTGGATTGGAAGGTCGAGGATGTTGATTGAATATCTGGATGCTGTGACTGGCACCCTTCCATCAACATCACCACTGTAGAATAACACATCATCTAAATTTAGGACTTGGGATACATAAAACAAAGTTCAAACCTCTCCTTATTCATGGTTTATTTTAATGTATAGTGTGTATGTTATATAATGGTTCTTGTGGATTTAATTATTCATGGCATCGTTTAATACTTCATTAATAATGAAATTGAGCTTGCCTGTATATCCACAATTCAATGCCACTGTCAATGAGATACTGAATGATGGGTAGGATGGTAGTTGGACTATCGTTCCAGATAAGATCACTACTGTAAATTGTTGCAACATATGACATGTTTGGTTAGCATATAATGAGAGTCACGCAGGTTCAAGTAGTTATATTTTTTCAATTTCCAAAGTTATTGTAGATTACCTGCAGTGGGTCCAGTTTGTGGGTTTTGCATGAAGAGCTAACTGGACCTCTGGCCTATTTAGATAGGCTTGCACATAGGAATCAGAACATGGATCAAAATCATCTACCTGAAATTGAGTGTCATAGGGTTCTTGAAAATCATTAGGAAAGTCCATAACTAAAGTTGAAAAGTCTTGGATTCTGAAACATCTTTTATCATACTAGTTGCTATTAATTAACTACTTTGGTAAGACCTTGGTAACTTCTATGTTGGAGCATGTTAATAAGACTTTGTAATGCACCAGTTCAGTATAAAAAGTAAGATCTGTTAAAAGATAAAAAGAAGGAAAGAAAATGGTATTACTACTGAAATAAATAATTCCCTATATGCAACTATGAATTATTTATATTTTAACAACCTATGGTGCTGATCTATGCAAAAAAAATATACATCAAAATACAGCAACACTTACTGAACCAATTGCTCCCTTTTTCAAAAAAGAGTCATGACAGAGTGGAGCGTAGATGTTATAGAAGTCTATGTTTCCTTTCTCAACTAAGAACTTTCTTGTTGCATTGGCACATATTGATGAAGGGTTGTCAGAAGTGAAGTCACAGTACTTCTCAATCAGCTCATAGGTTTGATCTGAGATCAACGCATGAGTCCAAAAGAAATCAACTAGACCTTTTGAGCCAGTAACATCATCAATCCATGCATTTCCAATCTGAAATTCTCAATACAAATCAAGAAGTTAGAGAGATGAAAATGGTAAATGATATGATATAGTCATATAGGCAACATTTGCAATAGTCATTGAACATACAGCAATGCCCTTGAGGTTAATAAAGGTTTGGTTATTGAATTTATTGTTCAGCAAAATAGTGTATGCAAGTTGAGGCACATAGTGTCCAGCATAGCTCTCTCCTGTTATGTAAAAATCCCTGGTTTTGTATTCTGGAAACCTCTCTAGCCAATTGATTAGAAATGCATAGGCATCTTTAGCAGTAGACTTATCTCCTGCATTGTTATAGTCAGAAGTGGTGTTTGAGTAAGAAAAGCCCACTCCAGCAGGAGATTCCAAGAACAGCACATTTGCCACTGCATAATGCACCATTATATGTTAGGTATTAGTGTCTCAAAAGTGCATCATAAAGGTAGAAACATAAAAAAATAATGAGTTTATTACCATTTTAGTCCTAACTTATTTATTTTTTGTAATTAATTCCTTACTATTAGTCTTTAAGTTTCATTACTGTCTTTACTAATTTTGCATTGTGATAAAAGTTAAGAAAAAAATTGTAAAAATTAAATAAATAAAGAACTAAAATGGTAGTTAACTCAAAAACAATTATATTGATGATGATTGTCTCACCTTCATTCCAAGCATATTTGTTACGGAATAATGTTCTGCCATCAGAGTTGACTCTGAAGGGTCCCAACTCCTCAAAGGCACCATACCCTAGTGAGGAACAACCAGGTCCTGTGGATTTCAAACATTATTTTGTCAGTATCTAGGAATCAGGTTGAATTATGAGTAACTCAAAATGCTCTATCTAGTTTACATATATATAAATGTGAATTTGAGAACCTCATATGATGATGCTCATCAAATCACTTAATAAGGTTTGACCATTTTTTTTAGAGGGAGAACAATATCAAGTAATATTTATTTTTATTATTTTGAAAAGTGAAGATATATCATCCATTAAACTAAAAATGAGTGTCTAGGATATTATTTGAAAAAAATATTATATGGATAGGAACTACCACATGTCCGTGATTTCAAGCATTTCTTTGCATGCAAGTAATCAAATTTTATCAACACTTTTTTCTGAATCAAAAAATTTGGCTGAGATTATAAACATGCACGGTTTTGGACCATGTAATAATTTCTAGTAGAATTAAACATGATTTATTATGCTATATTAAATGTTTCCATTTAGTTTTAAAAAACTAATATTAAATTATATATACCATAAATGATTTTTCATTCATTAACTATTTTATACTTTTTTATCAAAAAATGAAAACTCCAATTTACTAAAAAATTGTTTTGCACTTTGATTTATTAAGAACTTGTTTGTTTTAAAGTTGGAGAGTCAAGTTTTCATTTTTCAATGCAAAACAATCTCAAAATATTTAATAGTTTAAAGCCAGTTTCATCAAAAACAATTTTATTCAACTTTAAATCAAATCAACATTAAACATGTTCTAAGATCACCCGTTGTCATTTTCCTTCAAATAAATAATCTATAGCTTCTTATTATCTTGTGTTTATCACTATAAAAAATAACAGGATATGCATGGAAATTAGAAGTAGAGAAGACCCACGAAAGAACGTAATGTATCAACATGAAGCAATTTGAGGTTATTTGTTTACCTCCATTGAGCCACAATACCAAAGGCTTAGTTGAAGGGTTATAAGGAGACTCTACAAAATAATAGAAAAGTTCTCTTCCAGCTTGTGGATCAACAGTGACATAACCTGAATATTGATCAAAATTCACCCCATAAGGTTGGCCAGGCAATGCCACAATCTTATCAGCTTGCCTTAGCCCCTCTTGGGGTGCAACATAAGCAGAAGAATGTGTTTTTAATGCATCTTCCTCTGCCCAAGAAAGGGTCGTAGGAGGATTCTGTGAGCTTCTAGATAGAATCAACTCATCAAGTTTATCAGCTTGACTGGCATTGCTATTGGGAAGAAAAACCAAGAGACTCAAATTGAGTAAACAAGCATAAAGAGTAAACTTCTTCATCCTTTTCTCAACTTGGTTAATTACTTGGTTTCTATATATATCATAAGTTTCCATGTATTTATAGACCAAAAAGAGTGGTAAACAATGCAGAACTGTTTTCTTATGCTTGGAGACATGTGAAAGAAACAAGTGGTAGATAACACTACTTTGACCATGCATAGATCAGCCGGCTAGTTTAATTTTGTTTCTCATTCAAAGTGTTTTCTAGAATCATACAAAGTTTTTATTAATTCATAACTTTGTGATTAACTTAGAAAATTTCTCTAATATTTGTTATTCATGTAAATCACCATTTTAATTATTGAAAAATTTGAAATCGATTATATTAATTTTTTAAAAAAAAACTATAACTTTTATCTTTGAAAATATAAAATTTTTTTAACTTAATATTTTTAAACTTTAATTTAATTTTAAAAAATTAAATTAATTGATATTTTTATTTTTTTAAATATTAATTTTATCTTGTAAATATGAATATAATTGATCTCAAAATTATTAGAAAGGATAATTAGTAAATATCTTAAATTATAAGTATCATTATTTTAGATCTTCATTTTATAAAATATTTACTTTAATTTTTAATTTTCAAAATTTATTTTAAATTTTTTTAGTGTCATTTTATATTAAAAATTAAAATAAGCATACTTTTATAAAATTAGAAATTAAAGTAAAAAAATTATAAAATAAAAACTTAAAATGAATAATACTTAAAAATAGAACTTTGTGGTATTATAATGGTATTTCATATTTTATTCTTTTTTTTAATATATAATTTTTATAAATGAAAAAAGGCCGAGTTAAATTAAACTTTGATTTAATATTTAAATATGATCTATCTAAAAATTTTAAAATCTAAGTCTATTATACTTTTTATTGATCATATGTTATAGATTTTTTTTTATTGATCTATTTTAAAGTTGACAAGATTTACAAGTTTATTTAAAAACTTAGAATATAAAAAAAATTAATGAATAAAATTAAAATTTATATAAATAATTGATTAAAAAAATTAAATCTTAAAACTAATCAAATAAAATATTCATAACCTTAACTATATAATTTTAGAGTATACCATATAAAAAATATCTAATGCAGCATGTAGCATGTAGGCATTTATATATAAATTTAGATATATATATATATATAATTTAAAATAAAATATAAAATATTTATTTTAAAATTAAAGTAACGTACATAATTTTATAATAAATATTAGACAATTCTAACAATATATAATTTCTTTTATTTAGAATTAAAAATTAAAAATTATATAAATATATTAATATTATATAAAAATATAATATATAAAAATAAATAGATTTCTTAATAGATTAAACGTGTTTTTTTTAATAAGTTTAAGTTTATTTTATTTATTTAAAAAAAATTTCTAATAAATTTAAATCTATTTATTCACAAATCGATCAAGTTAAACTTTAAACATATTAATCCATATATTTCTTTTAATTTTATTTCTAATTTTAAATATATTTTTTTTAATATAAATTTCTTTGCAAATTAAATTTTTAAAACAGATAGATTTATACATTTTATCATCTTACAATACATATATGTACGTATATATATAAAAACAATATATTGTTAATTATATGAATAATGATATATTTATTATTATGTAATATTTAATTTATTTTTATATATTAAATTTTATTTTATATATTTTTATTCTTATTGTGATATGTAATTTTTATATTATGTATTTTTTTTACTTATAATTTTTATTTATTTTAAATATTAAATTGATTAAAATTTTTACTATAAATATATTATAATAAATTTAAAAATATATTTATTTTTTAGATAAATTAAATATTTAGGTTAGTAAATTTTTTAATTTATATTTATTTTTTAATATATTGTCATTTTAAAAGCTTATATGTTATAATTTTACTGATTATTTTTTTTTTTTACTTTTATCCTCAATTTTAATATTATTATAATTTTAAATTTTCATAAACATAATATAATATAACTTTATTATTGATAAAAAAATATTTAATTTAATTTTTAGATTATTTTTTATTTATAATTTTTTTAAAAAATTTAAATATCTATATAGAATACTAAAAATGATTGTATTAATAAAATTATAAATACATGCCTAAGATAGGAAGATAAATTTCAACATATGTAGATATTTTTAAAATTAAACTTGTAAAAATATTCATTTCCGTAATGCAATTCAACCGAGACGATCAAACTAACAATTATAATTAATTAATTTATATATATATATATATATATATATTAAGTGATAAATTAATACAAAGTATAATACGATATTTAATTAAAATTTTAAATTATCATAAATTGATATATTCTATACGATAAAAAATTATAAGAAATAGTTAAATAATAGTACTTTAAATATAAATATTATGAGTTTTTATTTCTTTAAAAAATATTTAAAGTAAAGAACATATTATAACAACAAATCCGAAAATAGAATTCTTTTATGAACAAGTCGATTAATCTGATTTTATATGTCAATTTTTACTTTTTTTAACCAATTTTTAATAGATTTTTTACTCTATTAGTTTGGAAATGTTTAAGATGACAATGTAACTAATTTTCAATTGAACCAGTTAATTTGATTTAATTTTAATAATTATAATTTAAAATGTAAGAGTTAGTACACACCTTTATAGTACAAATCCTAATTTATTAAACAAAGCGATTATTTTAAAAGTTTACAATTTATTCTTCTCACTCTTTACGGGCATAATAAATTATTATTATTTATTTGTTTTTTTAATTTTTTCTACATTGGCTCAAAAATTTGCTATTTAAAAAATGTAGAATATGTTTCAGCGCAAAATGGAAATAAGAAACCTACAATGTCAAAGTATTAGCGATTAGAATTAGTTTCAATAATCTATACAACTTTTAAATTTAAATTACTAATATTTAATACTAACGTGACATTCACCGTTACCTTACGATTTGTCGGTTATCTTTTAATTAAGGGTGTATGTGGTAAATTTAACAGATAAAATATTTTTTAAAGTTTAAATTAAGCTAATTAGAAGTTAAAATACATTTAATTTATGAAAATATTTTTAATTTTTAATATTTTATAAAAAAAATAATAAAATAAAAAATATTTTATATTTTATTATTTTTAATATAAAATTTAACAAAAAACAAAATAAAAAATAAGGACTAAATTTTTATAAATAAAAAAAACAACTGAGCTAGAAGTTGAAAATTTTACTAATTATAATAAAAATTGTCTAATAAAATTAATTTTTAAATTGATTGATAGTTAGAAATAAAATAATAAATAAGAACATACTAATTATTTTAAAATTTAAGTGTTATAATTTTTTATTAATTATACATTTTATTATATAAATTAAATTATTATATTAAAAATAAATATAATATTTTTAATTTATTATTATTTATATATTTCTGTTAAAAAATTATATAAATAAATTTATAATTATTTTGATGATTATATATTATAACAAAAGTTTGATGATTTTATTTATTTATTTATTTTATTATTTATGACATATTTTCTTTAAAATATTATATTTTAAAATAATTTTTTATAAATTAAAAATATTTTTATTTTATTTTTAAAATTTTTGTGAATAAAAATCAAATATTTTATTGTAAATAATATAAATAAAATATTTAGTAATTAAATTAAATATTGTAATATTAAATATAAATATATAAACATAATATTTGATCATGAACGAAAAATAATCAAAGATGAAAATAAAATAATAATCATTAGTTAATAAATCAAATTTTAAATTTTTGTGTGAAAAAAATTTCAAAGATATGCTGGTAGTTATAAACAACTATTATGTGAAATAGAGTTCAAATGATCTTAAAAAATTTTAATTAATTAATTATTTTTTATTCAGATAAAATTCAGTATCACACACCAAAAAGTTTCTGTCGTCTTGTAATTTTTCTCGGGTTGGTATACTCAAATATCTAAAATAAATTCTTAGATTGATCAGTTTGGAACACGAAATTTGCAAAATTAGTTCAAAACTAAACAAGGTTTAATTTTTGGAGGTGATGATGCTTGACTAAACATGCTTCTAGTTCCTATCGCCGTTATATTGTTATGCCTAGGGGACTCCGACGAGAGGAACTAGCGAAAGATCCAACGAAAAATCTAAAAGAACATAAACTAAAAACAACGAGTAAATAATTATTTTTGGTACGAAATTACTGATATTTTTATAATTTTAATTGAATTGGATAAAATTATTAGATATAATATAAATTTTTGTAATAATTAAATATATATATATATATATATATTTAAATCTTTAATTTAAAATTAATAACTAAATTAAATTAATTTGTATTTAATAATAGTAAAGTATTATTTTAATTATTAAAAAATTAAAATCAATTGTTTTAAATTTTAAAAATAAAAATTATTGTTCCCTTCCTTTTAAAATATAAAAACTATTCAATTTAATCATAATATCTTATTTTTTTAATAAACTAATATCTTATTTTTCGAAAACATAACAATATAATTTTTATCTTGAAAAATTAATATAACATCACTTCATTTTTCACATGCTATTTTTATGCATAAAGGATAAGGTCCACTTCCTGTCTTCTGCTTTGTATTTTTTTGTCCTACCAACCTTCTAGTGATATTTTGGTAATTTTTTCAGCATTTTTCACTAGGTTTTCAAATTATTCTTTCGATATTTCCAACACTTATTAGTTTCTTCCTGAATCATTCTTATGTGATTTTGCATTATTTCGAGAATAGTTTAGCTCGTTGGAAGACAAAGTTTTATCAAGGCATTCTACACATTTTTAGAGTTTTTTAATGGTTTTTTCGTCCTCTCTTTATTCCTATTCTTTTCTTATGACTTTCTAAAATCATCCTTGATTTATTATAATTCCTTAGAATGTATTTTAACCTTTGTTTTATGTTTTCCCGCACATTATTTGTATTATACTAGTTTAGAGGCATTTTCGGCATTTGCTAAAAATTTTCTAATTTATTTGACGTTTGCTCTTATCTTTACTTTATTTCTTACCAAAGGGTATTTGTAACCCGAAAAGTCCATTATGAAAAATTGTGGATGTTACGTTAAGTTGTATTCATGATTTCATTATTAGACCATTACTTCATGATGTGAAATCTTTTTAGAAATTACTGATATTGAAAATAAAATAAAAATTTTCTTTTAAAATCTTAGTTAAAAATGCGAGTCTCGTCATAGAAGTTATTGTAGTAGAAAATAAACGACCGAGCTTCATTACTCGCGTCTTGACTAGCTTTGATTACGTGATACAAATCATAATCATGCATACGGTACTTGTTCATGTTATTTATAATGACTTTTATAATTTATACATACTTTTATGTTCAGAAGTTAGCATAAGAGCATTAGTATCCTTTCATACATCACATACATATATTATTCAATTATTTCACATATTACATACTATTACGCATACTTACTATCTATCATACATATTATATGATTATTTACAAGCATTTACATTATTGAGTGAGATAAAATTCCTAGCAATGCTCCAATTGTGAGGATCTCAAGGCTTCAACCATCCAGTTTATGTTGTTAATCTTTACCAATATCACTACCTTCATGAACGACATTACTTGGGTTCGGGAAAGAAAATGGTGAAAGGGGGTGAGAAATGAAGTTTCTCAGTAGAATTCTATCATATGATTAGTGTCATTATTTTAACTCGACCACTTCAGTTAATTAGAAAAAATGACATGGGTGAAAATTCACTTTTATCCTTAGAAAAAATTCTTAGTTGAAGTCGATTCTTTTTATAGTTATAGAAATTAATTTCTATTTTAAGCACACAAGTTACTCATTCTTAAATTCATCTTTTTCTTAGGAAACATTCATACATTTTACATATTCTTAAGATCACATTACATCATATTATAAATATCATTTGACTTTTGTTTCATTCATGACTTAATCATAATTCTTTCTTATTTCTCTATCACTCTCTTAGTGATAATCCATAACACAGACATATCATGCAATTTATTTAAACAATATCTTTTCATTAACTCTGCTACTCTACCTTCTATTCTTGGGATATGATCTCATTCCTTGATGATTGTTGATAAACCACCATTCTGTTGATTTATCTACGAAAAATTAGTTTTAATTACAATATAATTTATGATTATTTAATTATAATTCTACCTAATTTTTCTTATTTTTGTAGGAATAATCACGCAGGTTAAGAATCCAAAAATGGACAAGTTTTAAACTAAAAAAAGGTAAAAGAAGTATAAAGAGATAATACATCTAATGCGATAATGACACGTCAGCCCTACGGTGCTACAAGATTACATAGATTGGTCGCGACGGCTGAGGAAGCGGCTAGGTCAAGCCCAGTCCACCACATTGAAACCCTAATCCACGCTTATAAAAGGGAGGCTCTACTACACCATATGACACCACCCTAGGCCTTAAAGGCCATACCACTCTCTGAGTCGTAAGCCTATTACTACCCCGAAGACACACCATTCCATTCTCATCTTTCTCGATATCCTCCCGTAGGATCTTAGAGGCAACAACTCTCACAGTGCAAGTTGCAACGTCCTATTGTCAGTCTTGCTAGTACTACGGTTTTGTCATTCTCTTCTAGAATTAGGATTATAGATTGTTTTATGGGATTAGTATGTTTTTATTTGTCTTGTCTCTTTGTGTGTAACTGACTCCCAAATCATGGGGCTTTGGTGAAACTTATAATGTAACCAATTGAACCCCTTTTTCCTTTTTACGAATGATTCCGTATTTCTATTCAATTGTGTTTTCCTTATTATGCATAATTAATTTCTAAGTTAATTAGGGGATAGGCTATGGTACCATTTCCTAATTAACGAAGCTATAAGGTAAACTGAATTTAAAGGTTTTGGAGGATCAATCGGAATCCCTAATTTCTAATCAGTTATTAATTTAACAAGTCTGCATGTTGTTTATGCTTCTCTTAATTATATACCTTGCATGATCATTGAGGTAGTAACTTGAGGGAAAGAATATTGCTATTACATGATCATTGGGTAGTAATAGAATGAGAACAGATGGTTAGCAATTGACTCAAATCATTCATAAGTGAATTAGGATGAAATTGGGTAAAGTTATAAGGGAAACCAAAGTCTCATGTCTTTCCATAATTGAACTCGTATGTGTGCTCTTTTGTCTTTAAATCCTTTACTCTCATTTTGTCTCCTTTTTACATTCACTTTAAATATTTCTAAACAAACCCTTTTCTGGTGAGCTAAAAAAATAAGATTTAATATTTTTTAAGATTGTTAAAATAGTCTTTGTGGAAACGATATTAAGGGTTTTAAATATCCCTTTTCTACACCGACGGGTGCACTTGCTCGTGGGTAAAACTTTGTACGCATAATAAACGCACAACAAGTTTTTGGCGCCGTTGTTGAGGACTATTTTCTAACAATCTTATAAGTTTGAATCTTGCTTGCTTGAGACGTGTATATATTTTATTAAAAAAATTTTAAAAATTAAAAAAATATATTATTAAATTTTATGTTGGATTTTGTTTGTTTATGCTAACTCGCTTTCAAAGTTCTTAATTACAGTTTAATCTTGAGATAGGAAAAACAGCTAGAAGATTGAGGCGAGATACCAAAATAAGAAAGATGGCAGCATAAAGACGAAGGACATTATTGGATTACATGGCCCCAAGTAGTGAGGACCTACAAAGCAACATTTCAATCCCATCGCTAAAATGTGTTCCTAGCTATGAGTTTGAGCCTGCTTTTATCAACATGATTCAGAACTCGCTTCAATTTGGAGCGACAACCTTAGATGACCCATATCTCCACATTAGAAAGGCTGACAAATACAATCAAAATGAACGGTGTTACACAAGATGCCATTAGATTACAATTGTTCCCTTTTTCCATCAATGAAAAGGTGAACGATTAGTTAGACTCTTTGCCGGAAGCATCCACCACTACTTGGGACCAATTACAGCGTCTATTCTTGATGCAATACTTTTCACAGTCAATGAAGTCTAGGATCATAGTGAAGATTTTCAACTTCACTCCGTACGAGAATGATTCCCTATGTGAGGCTTAGGATAGATTTCAGAACCTTCTCTGGAGGTGCCCGCATCATGGGTACCAAATACCTCATCTTGTGCAGATCTTCTACAACAGTCTTTCCTATGCCAATAAATTTTTTATAGATGTAGCATCCGGTGGGGGTATCCTATATATTCCTCCTAAGGACACATAGACAATCATGAGAAACTTAGCCGCTAATAATAACCAATAGAGGTCTGCTGATAGACATGTATGGAAGAAGGATTCCGAACCAGTAGGAATGTATCAAGTCGATCATACTGCTATGATAGTTAGCCAATTAGAGGCCTTAAATAAAAAGATGGAGACATTTATGCAAGCACAGACACAACATACCTTGCCTATCCAAACTCCAGTTGTATTTGAGTCTAACATGTGTAATCTCTATGAATCCATAAGTTATGATGATGAAGGATGCATGGGTGAAGCTAATATAATCCAACAAAATGAGTAGGCTAACTGTGTGGGAAACACTTATAACCCTACTTGGAAGAATCACCCCAACCTCTCTTGGGGAGGGCATCAAGGTAATAATTATACTAACAATGCTCAATATGTTTACAGGCCCTCTCACGCACAGAACCAAGAAGGTTATAGGCAAGAAAGGAAGGAGCCAACATTCTTAGAATCCTGAGTCCAGAATATGGAAACCCAATTTCAAAATATAGAGAATCAATTGGGACATCTCGCTAACCTTTTAGCACAACAAGCGCGTAGGACTTTACCTAGCCAGCCTGAGGTGAACTAAAGGGAGCAAGCTAATGCGGTTACTCTTAAGAACGAGAAAGAATTAGAGATGCATGTGGATAAAGAGAATGAAAAAGAGCACGTGGTTACTAACGACCACCAACAGGTTACTAATGACTTTTTAACCTCCTATGGGTGAGAGCCTAAAAGAAGTTGAAGAAGGAGGTAATAAATTCGACAATATAGAGGGTCATGGAACCTGTTGCCTAAACCATCAGTTGAAGAACCTCTAGTGCTTGAGTTTAAACCTCTTTCCTTAAATATAAAGTATGCATTTCTACCTCCTACTTTTTCTCTTTCTATTACTATTTCTTCTGATCTTATAAGAACAATGAAAGAGAAATTGTGCAAGGTCTTATGGGAAAATAAAGAAGCCTTTAGATGGTCCACTCATGACATCAAAGGCATAAGTCTTACACTCTACGCCTATGAGATTCTTATAGGGGAAGAATCTGAGCCAAATATGCAACCACAAAGGAGGCTTGACCCAAATCTTAAAGATGAACTTTGGATTAAAATACATGAGAATTAAAGGTTCCACAAACAGAGGACAAAAATAGGACATCATAAACACTTTCGAAAATGTGAGTCCCAAATAGGTAAGAGATTATTAATTTATAACTCATTTCATGTATTTCCAGGGAAACTTAAGTTTAGGGGAGTGGCCCTTACAAGGTGAATAAAGCATTCCCATATGGAGTGATGAACTTTGTCAAAGAGAACGAGGAAACCTTGAAAGAGATGAAGGTTAAGAAACGTATCAATATGTTATTGGATCCTAAGGTAGCTACCCATAGTTTTGCTTAGACATTGGTAAAGGTACGTTAGGCTCGTGACGGAAAACAAGCGCTTCTAAGAGACAACCTGTTTTTCAATAAATTATTATGATTAATTATTTTAGAACATTATATAATTCTTATTTCTTTATGTATTCGTACATTTTATTTTATTTTATTTTTATATGGATGTATATAACCTAATTTTAGGATGCATTATTATCTGTTGCGTCTAACATGTGTGTTTAGTGTGAGTAGGTTAATCTAATGCGAAAAAACTTCGTCTCCAATCATTAACATCCATCAGGAAAAGTATTGAGGGTATTGATGGTCTCTAAGTTTGAGGATCGGTGCTAATTTTTCAGGAAAATTCTCTTTTATTCTTCACTACAACATATATGTACGTGTATACAAGAGTTTAACTTTGAGGAGGGAGACTCTCTCCCTCCTATTCATTTATCAAAATTTCTTATCCTTCCTCTTCTTTTGTTTTTTCTCTCTATTGTGGTAACTAATTTTTAAGAGAATGGTAGAAGATTAAGTTTGAGGAGGGATACCTCCCCCTCATATTTTCTAAAAATTCTTGTTCCTTGCAATATCCCTATATGCTTAATTGTTTGGAATGCCAGTGAATTGAGATTTACGAATCTCTAATATTTTGTAGCAAACATTAATTGGATCTAATGAGGATGTGAGAACTTTTGATGAAAATAACTAATAATTAGTCGTGTTGCTTGTTATCTTGTCTCACATTATAATAGCTATGGTGAGGATTGGACCTAATTGAGGTTGCACACAACCTTTCTTTTTGTTGAGAGATTTTCCTTCAGCTTGTACATTCTAGAACTTGCCTTATAACCTTGTCAAGGCTTGTGTAAGTTGATTGCATAATAAGAAAATGATAAAGGCAAATTAGGTTTCTTTGATTGGACCCAGACTTAGATATCATTTAGTGCCCATTTGAGCTTAACATGTTAAAAATTATATTCTTTGGTACCCTTAGTTAATTGTGCTAATTTCAGGTATCCTTAAATTATAACTAAAGAAAAATAAATTCTTGGGAAAGTATAAAAAAAATAAAAAAAATAAGAAAAATAAGAAAAAGAAAAAGTTCAAAAAAAAAATAAAAACTGAAAAAAATAAAAATAAAAAAATTGTCAAATCATGAAATCCAAGAAGATCTACTTAAAGTTTAAGGGTAAAAGTTATTGAAAATATAACGAAAATAAAACCTTTGTGTTTCCTTCCTTCTTATATCATACCTAATTATATAATCCCCTTAGCCACGTTACAACCTTGATGAAGCCCTTTTGATTCTTGTGTGCAATTTGACTCTCAGTGGAGATTTGAGGTTTATAGTCAAGCCTATGGTAGTGTACAGTTGTGAGGAGTAGCGTAATAATGATCTGTACCTATATACATTTGAGAGATGGTGAGAAGAGTGACCACATATAAGTGTGATACTTGGTTTCAAAGAACTAAGGTCCTAGTTGGATTATTGTTAATTGCTCTCATGATGGTAATTATACTTTGTTGCTGCATGCTTAATATGTGAGGTTTCTAGATTTTATACTTGCTACATTCCAATTCCTTGGGATATTGCTTGATGACAAACAATGTTTAAGTTTGAGGATGTGATAAACCACCATTCTGTTGATTTATCTATAGAAAATTAGTTATAATTACAATATAATTTATTATTATTTAATTGTAATTCTACCTAATTTTTCTTATTTTTGTAGGAATAGTCACGCAAGCTAAGAATCCGAAAATAAGCAAGTTTTGGACTAAAACAACGTAAAAGAAGCATAAAAACATAATACATCTAATGCGATAATGACACTCAGCCCTACAGTGCTACAAGATTACGTAGATTGGTCGCGACGACTGAGGAAGCGGCTAGGTCAAGCCCAGTCTACCACATTGAAACCCTGATCCATGCCTATAAAAGGGAGGCTCTACTACATCATATGAAACCATCCTAGGCTTTAAAGACCACACCACTCTCCGGGCATAAGCATGTCACTAACCCGAAGACACACCATTCCATTCTCATCTCTTTCGATATCCTCCCATAGGATCTTAGAGGCAAAAGCTCTCACAGTGTGAGTTGCAACGTTCTATTGCCAGCCTTGTCAGCACTACGGTTTTGTTATTTTCTTTTAGAATTAGGGTTGTGGATTGTTTTATGGGATTAGTATGTTTTTATCTGTCTTGTCTCTCTATGTGTAACTAACTCCCAAATCATGGGGCTTTGGTGAAACTTATAATGTAACCAATTGAACACATTCTTACCTTTTACGAATGATTCCGTATTTCTGTTCAATTTTGTTTTTCTTATTATGCATAATTAATTTCTAAGTTAATTAGGGGATAGGCTATCGTACCATTGCCTAATTAATGGAACTATAAAATAAACTGAATCTAAGGGTTTTGGAGGATCAATCGGAATCCTTGATTTCTAATCAGTTATTAATTTAACAAGTCTGCATGTTGTTTATGCTTCTCTTAATTATATACCTTGCATGATCATTGGGGTAGTAACTTGAGGGAAAGAATATTGCTATTGCATGATCATTGGGTAGTAATAGAATGAGAACGGAAGTTAGCAATTGACTCAAATCATTCATAAGGGAATTAGGATGAAATTGGGTAAATTTATAAGGGAAACCAAAGTCTCATGTCTTTCCATAATTGAACTCGTATTTGTGTTCTTTTGTCTTTAAATCGCTTACTTTCATTTTGTCCCATTTTTACATTCACTTTAAATATTTCTAAACAAACTCTTTTCTGGTGAGCTCAAAAATTAGGATTTAATATTTTTTAAGATTGTTAAAATAGTCTTTATGGGAACGATATTAAGGATTTTAATTATCCTCTTCTACATCGACGGGTGCACTTGTCCATGAGTAAAACTTTGTACGCATAGTAAACGCACAACAAGTTTTTGGCGCCGTTGCTGGGAACTATTTTCTAACAATCTTATAAGTTTCAATCTTGATTGCTTGAGACGTGTATATATTTTATTAAAAAAATTTAGAAGTCATCATAATTCTTTGAGGACCTATTGTTTCATTATAGAAGGATTTTGGAAGAATCATTTTGTCTCCTCTATAGAAGGATCATTTTGTCTTTTGAATATGCACAAGGTATATTAAGAGTAGTATTAATTTTTCATATAAATTCTTTCTTTAGTGATCTCTCAATTAATTAGATTCTTTTTTAACACTTCTAGAAAACATGCATACTCAAACAATATAACCAATATATTATGCACATATTGTTCCTAATCAAATCAAACTTCATATTTATCATCAACACATGAGCATTATATGACACATCATTTTTCTAAATAATAAAAAATATATTTCATGTACTTTACACACATTCTTATGATCAAGTAGTATAACAAGATGGCACAATTATTTTAATTAGAAACCTATCTCCTAATCACAGTTTCTTAATTATCCTTTATATAAATTTCTTGGTCACCATGCAACCTTTCTTCAAGAATTCGTCCATTTTGCTTTACTCCTTAAGCTTATGAGAAATCTCTCATGGAAACTTAGTCCACTCATTGTTTCAAGTTACCTCTCAACCTTTCCTTTTTTCAAAGATTAAGTTTCTCTTAATATTTTTAATGTAAGCTTATAAAATTGTGGAGTCTTAGATTAGTTGGCCGAATGGCCTATTTTGGCTAATCTTCTTTGTATTCATCAATTTAGATGTTTTATGCACAACTATATGAATTCAAGTTTGAGTGATTTTATGTTTTGTGACTACTAACTTAACTAATTAAGTTTGAACCACCAACTTAATTTTACTTGGTTTGTATCCTTACTTATGGATTCAAGTCCTCTTATGCCCCTTTCACTTTAATATTATTAAGCATCCAATTTAACTCATCTTGTGAATTTAATTATATGTTGGACAAATCGTATCTTATGTCCCCAAGACATCGTAGTTCATTTTTCTTGCATTTAGAAGATGATTTGTACCAGTTATGACTTAGGCTAATAAACTAAACCAACCTAGAATTTTTTTAATACTTTTCCTTCTTAATTACTAGGTATCGGTCAAATGACCCTTTAAGCTCCCAAACCCTATAATTGACTTGTAATCTCCACCTTGTGCATGGTTGAGTTCCTTTTTGAGTCTTAACAAGATTTTAACTTACTTTCACTAATTTCCCTAAGTTTGGTCGAATGGTTACCCAAATCATCACTAAGTCTTTACCAAACTTTTAATTCCTTTCTTGTACATGGTTAGGATCCTTATTACACCTTAACCAAAATTTTTAATTCAATTCCCTTTAATTTAATTAGGTTGGCCAAATTTACACCCTTGACCAAGCAAGGGTCATTTTCTCCATTTCTTCTCACTTGACCTTTGAACCATTAATATTAGCACTTGTTGCATCATTTATTTTTAGATCCCTCAATATTTATCCTTAATCCATAGCTTTGGTCATGATTATGAAGGGTTTTAAGTGTTTTATTTAACTTTTTAGTCCATAATGTCCACTCTTGCTCTTACTAGCTTCAAGATCCAATTTTTGGAGTTAAGTTTGTAACTTTTGGGACTTAAATTTTATGTATTTTAGGATTATAATCACATGGGTCCAGATCTAAACTTTTATCAAAGTTTAAGTTCAAGATCAAAGCTTTTAAGAGGAAACATAAGCAAGTTTGCAACTTTATTTCAAGGACCATAAAGAAGTCATTTTTCAAGACAACCAAGTGGAGATCTACTAGATCTACTTCAAGTTCCATTTATCCCTTAATTTTAGAATCTCAAAACACTCAACAAAAACTCTCAAATCTTCCCAAACTACTAAAAATCACCTTTAAGAAATTTTAACCGATTAAATTGCTCCAAAGGTTCCAACAAGCACTTTAATCCATCAAATTTTCCTTTTAACTTCCAAAAAAAATTAAAAATTTGGTGATGTATAATTTTTAACAACCAATGGATGTTTTAAACTCCATCATACTCAAGAAAATAGGATCCATGGAATTTAGAGAAGGATACATCAAAAAAGAAAAGGAAAACATGCCAAATCATATAAATAGAAACTTAGAAAAAGTGTGTAGTAGAAACCCTACTTGTTGAAAACTTATATAAAGATTTGGTGAGTCTTTTGAAGTGATTTTTCCTTTTCCTTTTCCTTGTGGTCCACACGAATGCCTCCAAGGATAGTATGGAACTTTGTTTGTTTGGCTTATTATGACTTAAATTGGAAAGATAGAAGTTCAAGCTTAGTGTAGGTTTATGTGTTTAAGAGAAGTTGGAGTTTCGAGTGAAGTTAGAGAGCTTGCACAAGTATTTAGAAGAGTGGTAATGGAGAAAATGAGCCCCCTTTGGCCTCTGAAACAAATTCGACCACCTATAGGCCAATAAAAATTAATTTCCTATTGAAGGGTATTTTGGTAATTTTTATAAACAAGGTTAATTTATCTTAAGCATGATTAATTTTAACTTAATTAAGGTTACTTTAACTTAACCCTAGTTAATTTTATCTCTCATAAATATTTTTATCTTATATATCATTAATGGTGTGCTAACTTATGGGTAGGGATGGAAGTAGACCGAGACAAGTTAGGCTTTCAGTTTTCAACCCTCGCCTATTTAAAAATTTTGAAGCCTGAGTTTGGGTTTGTTACCTATTAAAGGTTTTTTCTTTTTTGTCAAGATCTAGCTTGAATTAAAGCCTACAAGGCCTACAAGCCTGTCTAAAACCTACATTTCAAAAAAGGCCAATAAATAGGTTTAAAACCTATATAAATGATTGATTAAAAAGGCTTGCAGGCTTAAATCCTACAAGATAAAAAAGTCATTAAATAAGTCTAAAACACAAACACACACACACACACACATATATATATATACATATTAATATTACGTAAATAAAATATATTTAAATAAATATTATATAGATATAATATATTAAAATTATAATAAATATAAATATAAATATATAATATATGAAAATAAATAGGCCTGTGAATAGGTTAAATAAATTTTTTATTAGCCTAATTTTGGCTTATTTATCTAGAAAAGTTTTTTTAACAAGTCTGGGTCTATCTATTTATTAAACAAGCTGAGTCAAGTTAAGATTTAAACGAGTCAAACCGTAGGCCCCTATTGGATGACCTTGTTCACTTCCATCCCTATTCATAGGATGAGTCATCTACTCATTTAACACATGTTAAATTTGTTCCTGAGGATAAACCTCAAGTTTTGGATCTTTGCTTTGTAGTTTTTTACCTTCTTTACCTTTTAGGAGTATTTTGGTAATTTTTTGAGAATTTTTTAGAAAGTTTCCAAACCTTTCTCCTAATATTTCTAACACTTATTACTTAATTCTCGAATCGTTCTTATGTCATTTACCATTTTTTTGGGAATAATTTAACCCTTATAGGAAACAGAGCTCTCTAAAGGCATTTCAGGCGTTTTCAGTGATGTTCTCGTTCTCTCTTTATTTCTAATTTTTTTTCATGACTTTCTAACCATCATTGATGCATTATAAACTTTTAGAATATATTTTAACTTTCATTTTAAGTTACCTACACATTTCTTTGTGTCATCCTAGTGCAAGGCTATTTTCATCATTTTACTTAAAGTTTTCTAATTTCTCTCAGCTTTTGTTTTTATCTCTACTTTACTTCTTACTAAAATAAATTTGTAACTTAGGAAATCTATCGCTAGAAATTTTAGATGTTACAGTTATGAAGTTAAAATGATAGTTACCCATCAGGTTAACCATTCGGCCACCTTAAGAAAAAAAAAGAAAATTTCACTTTTAATTTCACCTAATGTTAATAAATTAAATTATAATGCATTGTTATCCATAAACTAATCATGATTAGTGAAACCTGATTATGATTACATTTTCTCTCTCCTCCATTTATAATTTTTGTCATGTAATATATTAATTACATGCTTATTCATCACCTTATCCTTTTAGAATTTATCATCATTTATGATGAGTCTTGTTAGTTATCACATCATTTAAAATAAATTTGTAAATAAATATAAAATATGAACCTTTACTTATAGTATGTCTTTGCATGAACAAGGACACTTTAATCATTATCAAAAGTTTTCAAGTAAAATTTCTAAACATTCTTCTTAGGATTTTTATCAAAAGTTTTCAAGTGAAATTTCTAAACATTCTTCTTAGGATTTTTATCCTATATCATATGTTCAAACTACTGGCAATTTGATAATTTTAAAAAATTTGAATTCTTTATAAGATATTTGAGTTTTTACATTAAGGTTTTACCTTTATCATTCATTAGTTTATCTTATCAAAATTTTCTAAATTTTTCGAAAATATCTAAACTCCCACCATTAGATTTTTATCCTTTATCTATTATAATTTTTAACTTATAAGTTTTTTTATTATTTTTCTAGAAATTTTTAGTTTTGCTAAGATCTTGAAATTTTTTATTTTTAGTTTATATTTTTATTTAAAAATATTAATTTATAATTTATAAAATTAAATAAAAAAATTTTCAAGTGTTACATGTTACCTCTCGCTATCTACCTCAACAATAATTTTATATATTTCAGAAGCTAAAATGTTAGGAACTCAAATTTAATTAATTTATAAAATATCAAATCATCTTTTTTATAAAAAAAAGTATGATATAAATTTATTTTAGTAATATTTATTAAAAAAATTATTATAAATATATTATAAAATATAATTTTAAAATTTATTTTAATTTTAATTATTGTTTATTATAAAAAAATTTAATTTTAAATTAAAAAATAAATTATAAATTATGAATATAAATTTTTAACATTATTTCTACAAAAATTTTAAAAAATATTTTATATTTTTCTATTAAATAAAGAAAAATTAAATAAAAATTAATTTTAGTAAATAATGTTAATTAAGTTTAAAAATTATAAAAATATATAATTGAATGATGAAAGTTCAAAAGTTAAAAAAATAAATAAAAGTTAAATGTGAAAAATTTGTTGATTAAAGTAAAATGACAATTGATTAAAGTAAGATCACCTGTTAAATTAATTGATGAAAATAAAATGACAATTGATGATATGATCTGTAAACTAGAACTTGAGTATTTTAAATTTTTATTAACTTTAAGTTTCAATTTTTAAATTAAATTATTATATTAAGAGTAATAATATTTTTTTAATTTAACATTCTATATTTATATTTCTATGGGAAAAATATTATATTAATAAATATATATTTATTTTGATGATTATATTATAATTTTTTAATGATTTTATTAATTTATTTTATATCAATTATTTATTTTTAATAAAATTATATTTAACCTAAATTAATTTTTAAATTAAAACTATTTATTTTAATTTTTATAAATAAATTTTAAATAATATTACAATAAAAAGAGTATTTATTTTTTAATTTTATGATTTAAAATTAAATATTTTGTTATAAATAGTTTAAATAAAATATTTATTAACTAAATTAAATACCATAAATTTAAATAATAATATAAAAGATAACATTTCATAATAAGTAAAAAATTATCAAAATAAGCCATCATGAATAGTTTAGAAATGAGGGATAGGAATTAAAATAATTTAACATAAGATCCTGAATTTAAATTTCACCATTTTTTTATTATACTGAAAAAGACTATGACATAATAGTATTTAATATATTATCATAAAAACAGAATCAAATTTAAGGTAAAATAATGAAATAAAAATTTATATTATATCTTATATTATTTATCTGTAATGTTTTATCTTTTATTTTTATATCCAAACCAACCAACCAAATTTAAAATTCTAACGTTAAAAACTTTTATATATATATATATATATATATATATATATATATATATATATATATATTACATAATTTAATATGTAGATGTATAAAATAACATTTTTTATTTAAAAAATTTATTTAAAATATAAAAATTTTGAATTACAAGAAATTTAAATTATTCAATTTTAAAAAAAATTAATTTCATAAATTTAAATTTTTTATCTAAATAAAATATTTTAAAAACTAAATTAAATTAAATTAAATTAATTCAAATTTTATATATTTTAAATTCTTTCAATTATTAAAATCCTCACCTAAGTACAATGTTATTATATATATTTACACTATAAAAAATACTTTTTAACAATGGTTTTAATCTTTATCAAATATTTTTTTATGAATTTTTATTTATCAAGAATTATCCATTAAAAAATATTTTAGATGACAGTTTAAATAATATAATAATAAATATTTAATATATTTTATATCAATTTAATAATTTTATATAAATTTATACAATTATTATAAAATATTTATTAAAAAATATATTTTTTTAATATTATTTAAAATCAAATATTTATTTGTATACTCATTTTAAGTGTATGTATTTTAAATGAGTAACCAAATATTTAAATGTTAACAAGCATTTCAAGATCCATTATATTTATTTAGTGTAAACTTTCATAAGCACTTATAATAATGATAATAGGATACAATATCAATTATTCTTATAGAACTATATCAAGAACTCATCCAACTATTACAACGAAATTCAAAAATATAAAAAAAAATCTATTACAATCTCATATTTTTATCATTCTTTAATTTTACTTCTAATATATATATATATATATTATACTTAAATTTGACGTGCATAATTATAAATATATTATAATATAATTTAAAAATGAAATTAATAAATATTATACTTTATAAAAATTTATTAAATTGATGTAAATATTAAATTTAACATTTAATGATAATAAATTTTATATTTTTTTAAAAAATATTTTTAAAATAACTTTCATACATTATTCTATATAAATGTTAAAATATTTTAACATTAATTAAATTTTATTTCAAGAAATTATCAAATTTAAAATATATAAAATAAAAATAAAATCTAGAAAGAAATTACGAGATATAAAGAAAGATCATAAAAGAATTTTGAAATTATCACTGTTTTAATATAATTTAAAATTCATTCATTTTAATGTATTAATTTTCTTAATTAACAATTTTTATTTTTAATATATTAAATTTTTAAATAAATTATTTTTCTTTTTTAAATCCTCAATTTAAACTTAGTAATGTTGAAATATTTCAACATTATTTTTAGTGACATCTACTAAAATGGTAGACATAAACATTATACACCTACAAAATTATATCTAATGACTATTTATTTTTGTGACAAATTAAAATCTGTAGAAAGATGTATCGTTTATCTATTAACATGTAATTAACTATATGTATAGATATCATTTAGTAATATAAATATCATCTATTTATAAAATATGATAAGTTATATTTACATGCAACAATATTTTTTATTTGATATAAAATTATTTATTATAAATGATAAAATCAATTATTACCAAATTTTATTTAATTTTAAAAATATTTTAAATATTTTATAGTTTATTTTAATAATAAATTTTTCTTTAGTTTCCATTACTTGTTTAAAATATCTTTTAAATAACATCAATTTATAACATTTTTAAGATTAATATATAAATAATTAATTTATACTAAATTTAATTTTTTAATTTTTTCATCTTTTAACATTTATATTGAAATTTAATTGTATCCTTCTCTCAAAATTAAATAAAAAAATTATATAATAATCTTTAATCCTCCAAATTAATGATTCGAAAAGACACTTATATTGGCTTCCTTCCTTCTTTTTCACTCAATTCTTTCTCCTGGTAACAACAACCAATATTCGAGTTCTCTCACCAATACGTCATCCGTACACATTTTCAAGGAAGCAGCTAACGCAATCATCTCTTCAACAAAAAGCTTGTTGAAACCTAATTTGGATTAAGTTAAAAAAAAAAGCTCGTTGAAACCTAATTCGGATTGAGTTCAAAAGGTGATCCTATTTAGTTAGAGAATAAAAATTGATGCAATTTGTTTGACTGGTCCCATAAATTTCAAGTTTAAACATTTATTTAATTAAAAATTAAGTTGAGAAAATTAAATCACGCATTAATTTAAAAATTGATACAATCACATTTGCATCGAGATTCTTTGAAATCTAAAAATAAACTTTCAATTATCTTTGCATGATGAAATTATCACTTGGTTGATTTAAGATTTTTATTTTTTTCATTTAATTTTCCTATTCGATTTGAAGGAAAATGAAGAAACTAAGGTTAGGGTGGACTGTCAAAGCTACCATTATTTGATTTTATTTCTATGCATCTTCAATGCAAATGCTCCTGGTGAGAATTACTCCTTTTCTCATTATGCTTGTAAGATGTTTGATTATATGCATGAATCAATTTTGTTTCCTTGTTGTAATCATAGACTTTGTGATTAGGTATCTTTTTTATAAAAAAAATAAAAGTTGAAATATTACCACTTTCAATGGCTCTTTGACATGAGCCTTGCAATTTGGCATTTTTAGAATGCTAGTTGATGAGCATATGTCGTGTTTCTCCCACTACATGGCCATTATTTAGCTCCAGTAAATCATTAAATTTTAGGACCAATTTCATGCAAGACAGTGGGAAACTGACTTGAAAATGGCTTAAACATTCCTTGATAATAGGGTGGAGACTATGTCTCCATGGACTTAGCCATGGTATGTAGTATTTTAACACTGCGGTATTATAACATTAAATCATTTATTATATTGTTCAAAACAAATTTTTTTTTACAAAGAATGCATCATACAAGACTAGTATTATTAATTATGGTATGATGTTTTCTTTAGACAATTGGTATACTCATTTGCAGTTATAAATCCTCTTGCCCCACACCAAGATTGTGATAAGAAACATAATTGTGAACATCTTCACTTAACACCATCCTCTTCTCAAAAGAAGGGTTTTGAAGAACCTTGAAATCAATGGAGAACAAAGAATCAATGCATGGGTTAAGTCCATGAAAGCCTCTTCTCCAACCAATCTTAAATACACACCTTCTCTGTCTCAAGAATATAGCTCTTGAATTGTGAGAACTACTCTAAGAAACTCATCGTTTTTGTTTTAACATGTTTAATTAAATTTCAAGTTGTGGATTTGACTTTACTAAACGTACATAACTATAATCAAACAGGTTTACCATCCATCAGCATTAGACATGTTTGACCAAATTATTAACACGTCAAAGGGAAAACAAATTGTCATGTTTCTAGACTATGTTGGCACGTTGTCTCCTATAGTTGACGACCCTGACCGTGCCTTCATGTTCGATTCAGTTAGTTTCTTTGCTTGCAATATTAATTTTTTAACCTTCTCTTAGTCTTATTCGATGTATATATATCACCACTATTTGTTGTATTCAGATGAGGAAAATAGTGAGGAAACTTGCAAGGTGTTTTCCTACTACTATAGTGACTGGCAGATACAATATTATTAATTTGAAAGTTGGTTATTCAATTTTTTGGACTTAATTTCATTTCTCTTATATATTTTGTACTTAATTTCATTTCTTTTCTTTACTTTTTTTTTTGTTCTAATTTAACGGTTGCTTTTATAGGTATACAATTTTGTTCGTTTGGCACTAGAAGTCACCACATGGATACTAAAGGCCCAATAATTTTAGGTAATACAATGTTAAATTTCATAATTTTCTATATCATGAATCTAATTCTTATTTATTTATTTTTTTAAAATGATAGTGGTACTTAACTAAGTTATTTATCTATCTCATATTAGTCCACTCTTTAATGACTTATACTGTTTTGTTTTACTTCATGAAAACCATTAATCAAACATGCCAAAGGGATTTGGTTTCTAGAATTCATTTACTTCTTTTTTTTTTTTTTTAGAAAATTGGTGTTCTGACGTTAACCTCAAAATTTTCTCATATTACACCGGTGTAAGTAAGTATTGTGAGTGTTATACTTATAATATAAACTTCTTCAATAAGAAGTGTTTTTCTAATCGACCACTCTGGGCATTCTTCATAGAATGCAAAGCACACCGGCTAAGGTTTGAAACTTTTGTAGATGAACGCATGGACTTCTAAGAAGAAAGATAATCATTCATGCTTATTAAATTTGTACTGTTATATACCTTTAACATTATTTTTATTTTTAATATATATATATATATATATATATATATTTATTACATCACATCTTTTACTATGACAGGCCATCATATTCATATTAGTGAACTTAAACTATAAAGAAGAAAGAGACACAATACAAAAATAGGACTACAAAATAAACCATTAATGAACTTAAAAAAGAAAGAGACACAGTACAATATTAGCACTACAAAGCAAACCATTTTAAAGGTAGTGTTGTTCTAATTCATTAACCACTCACTACTAATCACCTGTCACCACCAAAACATATTCATGATTTTTATTTGATTTTTAAAGGATTAATCAATAAAAATTATAAAAAGAAAAATTATTGTAAACATTTTTAATTATCTTATATTTTTTAAAATATAACAATCGTTAAATTTGAATTGAAAAGTCTCATAGAATTAACCTACTTAAAATTATTGGTAAATATATTTTTAAGTTTTTATTTTACTTATATTTTCTATTGGAATCAATCAGAAGAATTAAATCCTACATCCTAACGTTGGTTTTGCGATAGCCTCACTCTTCTTAACAGGAATAGAGCATTATTTTAATAGAATTTTAAAAATGATATTCTTTCTCATTACCGTAACTCGGATATTATAATGTTTATTAATACATAAATTAAAATATAAAATTAATTTCTTTATTTTTAAATATTATTTAAAAATTTGTTCATACAAAATTTAAAATATTTTTACTTCTATAAATATAAAAATTTATTTATTTAAAATTTAATATATATTAAAAGTATATTATATTTATTTAATTCTAATCTAATAACTAACTATATTTTTATTTATTATCTTACACTAATTAATTAAATAGAAATTTATTAAATATTTCAAGTTACTGTAGGATATATCTTTTAGTATATATTTAGGTTGTTTTTTTGAAAATATTTTTATTTGGCTAATATCATATTTTTTTCTATTCTTAACCAATTTCCTCGTTTATTAGCAAATAAATTTGTTACACAACTTTAAATTTTGTTCTAATTAATTTTTGTTGTTTAATAATATTGTAAATATATTTTTATATTTTTAAAATTTTTAGAAGATAATTATATATTATATTGAAATAATAGAGTTGAACGTAATAAAATTGAAGACTAGTAAGTAACAAACATAGTTAAATTTTATCATTTTTACCATATTCCTTTTATTATACATTAATTGGAATATTTATAATTTTTCTCTTATTTTTTTTTGTTATATTACTATCACTTATGTTATTGGCTATTTTCAGTGTTAATTTTATTGTTGGAATCTTTTAAGTGGATTTTCTATTTATATTAATTTTTTAATTAATAATTTTTTATCTGTTTTTTAAAATTATGTTAATCATATATATATATATATATATTTAAAGAATTTTAACCTCTTGTAATAAATTTATATTTTTTTCTAAATAATTATTGATGTATTAAAATTTGATAGCAAAAAAAATTGAAATTGATTTACGGTGATATATATATATATATATATATATATATATATATATATATATATTCTATCCAATAATTTAAAAAAAATGACACGTAATTTTGTATACTTAAGTTAAAGATTGCTTAAGTTAATGTGAAAATTAAATTATTTAGTTTGGCTAGAAATATTTAGCAATATCTTAGTTTATGGTTTGTAGCATAAACTTATACTTACACAAGTAAATCTACAAGTAAAATTTGATATGTAAACTTTTAACTACAATAGTATAAAACTTTAGATAAAGATATGCAAGAAATGTATATATAGACTTTTACTTATAGTTATACAAAATTGTAGGTAAAAGTTTACAGTTTTTACCTACACACATAAAGAACTATAGGTGAAAGCATAAAATTATAATTATAACCTATAGTGATACCTAAATTTCCATGGTTATTCCACGTACAAAATGGACAACAAATGCATCCGATGGTTCATGTACTTAGACTTATACCTACGATTTATTTACATTCCATGATAAACAAAATCTGTCACTACATGTACAATTTGTTGTAGTGAATATTCATTAAAATCATAATTATATTTTAAAATCTATTTTTAAATTAAAAATTAAATTATTTATGAAGAAAATAAATAAAATTAAAATAAATTATAAGAATTCAAAAAATATATTTTATAAAAATAGAAAAAAAATTTAAAAACATTCACTAAATCAAAGTTTATATGATATTTTTCTATATAAAAATATTAAACTATATTATGCAAAATAATTAAGTTTATTCTTTTCTTTTTAAATCTTTCATCCAAATTTAAAATAAATAAAATATAATAAAGTAAGATAACATAAGATAAAGACATGATAAACTTTTATCAAATTATTTTATTTTATGTTTGATATTATTTATCATAATATTAAATTATATAATATTATATTATTATATTTAACAATTTAAATGAACAAACAATGAAAGGATAATTTATAAATTACACAAAAATATTTTTTAAAACAAATTATTTTGTATTTTTATTTTGAGTAGAAATATATAATATTAAAATTTATTAAAAAATAGTATATTATATTTTTTAGAAGAGTTAATATTTTTTATAAACATTATTTTTAAAAATGTTACAACAATAATTTTCATGTATTATTCTATAAAAATATAAAAATTATTTGTAAAAATTAATTAAATTTGATCCCAAAAATTATAAAATTTAAAATATATGAAACAATAATGAGGTTGAGAAAGAGGTTACGAGATATATACAGATCAGTAAAGAATTTTAAAATTCTTACTATTTTAGTATAACTTCAAAATTTATTTATTTCAATATATCAAAGTTCTTTATTAATAATTTAAAGAGGAAGAAATATAGTGTAATTTCTTGTATTATTTCACTATGCAAGTCGTCATAAATATATACAAGTCATCACATGATGGATATATTTACAAAAGCAATCTTTGCAGATAATCTATTGCTAATATTATGCTAACTAACTATTCCTAAAATTAGACTATGATGGTTACAATAATACCTCAACAAATATTTATAGAATAATCTTTCTAAAAATACCAAATCGGATAATAATAAGAAAAGATGTCTCAATATCTCACCACCCTCCCTCAAGATGGAGCAGATGGGTTACAAATACCCATCTTGGAAAGCGTGCAGTCAAATTATATTTTTCCTAAAGCATTGGTCAAGATGTTTGCCAACTGAACATGTGATGACACATGACATGTAACAATAGTTCCTCATAGTAGCTCATCCTGGACAAAATGGCAATCTAGTTCGATATAACTGGATCAGTAGCAATGTGCAAGGCACCTTAATTATCACAGTAGAGTTTACCAGGGTGAGAATGAACAATGCCAAAAGATGATAAAAGTTTCTTTAGCCATTTAGGCTTACAAACAGTAGAAGGCATAGAACGATATTTCGCCTCTGCAGATGAACGAGACACTATCTGTTGCTTCTTAGTTTTCCAAGAAATAGGAGAATCTAGCTGGTCAGAGATCTCCTAGTCAAAGGACAACCAGCCCAATTCGAATCACACCAACCAGAAAGTTGCAAATTACAGTTTGTTCGCAGTACAATTCCTTATCCGGATTACCTTTTAAATAACGCATAACACAGAGAGAAGCTTCCCAATGTTCTTGTCTTGGTTTCTGCATGAACTAGGAAAGTGTATGTACACACTGAGACAAGTCTGACCTGGTAACAGATCAATCTACCTACTAACCGTCGATAGCGTTCCGGATCTGTAAGGATATTGTCGTTCATTAGAGACAGACTATGATTAGGATCCATGCGAACACTAGTAGGCTTCACTTCCAACAATCCTACTTCAGATATGATATCCAATGTATATTTGGGTTGACACATGAAAATTCCAGTTGAGTTTCGAGCCACCTCAATTGCCAAAAAATATTTCAGCACTCTAACATCTTTCATATGAAAACATTCACTCAAGTATGCTTTGAAGATTCTAAAGGCATCACTATCATTTCCTGAAATCACAAGATCATCCACGTAAACCAACACATGAAGCTCAACATCTGCACGTCGTAGGACAAAGAGTGAATGATCGGAGGAGGATTGTGCAAATCCATACTGTTTCAAAGCACTTGCTAATTTGGCAAACCAACATTGTGGAGCTTGTTTCAATCCATACAATGATTTGCGTAATCTGCACATTTTGTTGGTTTGCGACCGAAATCCTAGAAGAGGTTTCATATACACCTCTTCCTCAAGATCCCTATGCAAGAAGGCACTATGAACGTCCATTTGATGAAGCTCCCAGTTTTTAGTAGCGGCTACAGTAAGTAATGTCCGCACAGTCACCATTTTAGCTACAGGAGCAAAAGTTTCATTGTACTCAACACCTTCAACTTGATGATTTCCTAATATCACAAGTCAGGTTTTAAAATGTTCAACAAAACCATTAGAGTTATACTTGATTCGATAAACCCATTTGCACCCGATAGCTTTCTTTCAAGTGGCAGTGACTCCAAAGTCCAAGTCCCACTATTTTCCAACGCCTCTATTTCAGTTTGCATGGTTTGACGCCATCTTTCATGGTCTGGTTAAAGGATCGTGGTTCAATACCTGCATTAACCGCTGCCAAAAGATGACAGTGTTGCATGGAGAAGTTATCATAATTCACGTAATGTGTTACATAGTAGGACGTACATGAGGAGTGAGAGGAAACAAGAGAACTTGGAGAGGGGTCTATTTTGCAGATGGTGTTCGTCACAAAATCTTTCGGCCAGGTGGATGGCTTCTTAGCACGATGTCCACATATCAAGGGCTCTCTATCAACATTAGAGGCCTCTCTTTCGTCTACAGTAATCCCACGCAAAGAAACATCACTCTTCACATGTTCAAAATTACCCTTATTTTCAATGTTGGCTTCACTGTCTGAATCTGATTGTGCAATCTTTGTTTCAGGATCATCATCAATACTGCCCAAAGGCTTTGTTTCAGGATCATCATCAATACTGCCCAAAGGCGAAAGATTACTGGAATCCACATGCTCAGGTGCCAACAATCAAGTTGAATATAGGGAAATTCATTTTCACAAAACACCATATCTCTTGACACCATGAGCTTTTTTTATTCCCAGTCATATACTCTCCAACCCTTTTCACCATAGGGATATCCCAAGAAATCGTCGACTACGACTTGCATATTTATCCCCTTTGGTGTCTTCATTGTGAGCATAACACAAGCTCCCAAAAACATGAAGATGATTGAGAGGCGGCAGCTTGTTGTAGAACATCTCATATGAAGTTTTATCATTCAACACAGTTGAAGATGTATGATTGATTAAGTATCCAGCAGTTAAGACACATTCCCCAACATTCAATAAGCAGATGAGATTCAAAATGCAGTGCACGAGCAACATTAAGAATATGTCCTCTGTGTTTCTGCCTTACTCGCCCCTTTTTTTAGGAGTCCTGTACAAGAAGTTTTATGAACAATCCCATGATTTTGAAAATAGTTACTCATGCATCATGCATGTGAAAAAATTTTTGTACCATTGTCATTACGTACAACTTTTACTTGTTTCCCAAATTGACGCTCCACCATATCAAAGAATTGACACATACGTGTGAAAACGTCTTTCTTTTCTTCCAACAAATAAATCCACACAGCTCGTGAATAATCATCCACAATGGTCAAAAAATACCAAGCACCACATTGAGTCATGATTCGATAGGATCCCCAAAGGTCACAATGAATTAATTTAAAAATGTCCACGGTTTTATTAATGCTAATAGAAAATCTTTCTCTACATTGTTTAGCTCTAAAACAAATATCGCAGGCTTTATTACATAATGCATTATTTTTATTAGTACCAACATTCGAAATCAACTCCACAATCTTAGAAGATGGGTGTCCCAGTCGACTATGCCACATAGCAAATGCGTTTCCATCATCATGTCTCGTAGCACCGGTAATGGTCATTCCACCAAGATAGTAGAGCCCCTATCTTTATTCACCCGCTCCAATCACCTTCCTCAAGATACGGTCCTATACAACACAAAATTTATCAGTGAATAGAACCTTGCAATTCAATTCATCAATAAGTCGTGACACTGAAATTAGATTGCATTTTAAGCTAGGCACATAGAGAACATTGTTCGGTTTCTATCATGAAGCCTTACTGGACATTTTAAGTCATCTTTTATGTCGGTCAAACATTTTAGCTCTGATAACATAAAAAGGAAGAAATATGGTATAATTCTTTGTATCATTCCACTAGACAAGTCGTCACAAATATATACAAGTTGTCGCATGATGGATATATTTACAAAAGGAATATTTGCATATCATCTGTGAGCACCAATTTTTGTCCGGGGGAAAAATATTCTTTAATTAGTTAATTTATTAAATACCCTTAAAAAATGGAAAATAATATAAAAAAGGGAGAAATAGGCCCAAATTGTCAAAAAAAGGGGGAAAAGAGATGCAAAATTAAATAAACAAGTAAAATTAAAATAAAATTCAGTTAGGGCAGTTAGGAGTTAGTTATAAAGTAGTTAGGCTAGGGTTAGAAATTAACTTCCATAGGGTTAAGAGACCATGGTTAAGCTAGGGGTATAAAGGGAATTTTGAGTAAAAAAAAAGGGAAAAGACTTTTGGTACCACAAAAAAACAGAGAGGCTCGTCTGGTTTTTTCTCTGCTTTCGGATTTCGCTAGAAGGATTCAAAAATTCTCTGAAATCTTTCAAGGTTGGCTGATGGTTGAAGAAGTTTTCTTGGAGCTACTCTGGATTCTCTATTGATTTCGCTCAGTTCCTCTACGAATTCTTCTCGGTTTACTGTTGGAGAAAGAACTTCACTCTCCTCTCGGATTTTTCCTTGTGTAAAGTTGGTTTAGACTTCTTGGAGCTTGTGAAGGAAGGTCTGGTTTTTTTTCGTCACCTATTTCCAGCATCTTCCTCAAGTCTTGTGGTAGAATCATAACGGCGTCCTCTGTTTGTTAGCCATTACGTTGCCAGGTATGTGTGCATTCAGTATCTTGTTCTTGTAACTGCATGATTTTGGTTGTCTGTCCATTTTAGAATGCTCCAGACTTGAATAGTTGAACCTAGAAAATAATCAAAATTAATGATGTTTAAATACTCGGCCATAGTTTGCAATTCAGGATTATTATGAAAGTTGCATGAGTTTCGTCTAATGCTTTATAATATTAAGGTTCTTAAAGAATCAATAAGGGACTGAGCTCTGCGTTCGGTTATTATGATCTCCAGTCATTTAAGAGGTTCTAATTTAGAAATGTAAAAAAAAATCCTTATTACTATTAATCTTAAGGTAAATCGGCTTGCAAACTATTAATTGATCAAGCACATGAACATAATTCAATTTAGGAAGCAAGAACTTTAAATTGCAGCTAGGTAAATAAATTTTAAGCTAAGTATTAGCTAGTTCATTGGAATTTGATTAGGATAGTAATCCTGTTGGATCAAATGCTTAATGAGTAATGATCTTAGTTGTAATCTCTTCTGAGAATAAGATCAAATACTACTAGGTTGCAATTGGCCTATGGTTTGATTGCTCTTTGCAGTAGCATTTGAACTAGTTGTAGAACGCCTCAGTCCCAGCATAAGAAGAGGTCTTCAACATAGATGACAGTAGAATAAAGGTCATCCATGGATCAGCTGTAGTAGGCAGACTTCATGATCCTTTTTGATGCAGTAGGAAACTAACCAGTAAGTGTCTGTATTAGAGTGCTGGATTATTTCAAGCAGACCTAAAGCCTGGAAGTAGTAGTCTAATAGCAAGGGCCACACTGGCCAGGAAAACGCTACAGAAACCCAAGGGGGTTCTGTTGAGTAGTTGAATATCATACTACTCATAACTCTCTCCTTTAATTTGTCAAGTTTTGCTCAGATTAGTATTTAACCTATGAGTAACAGAAGTTACAGGTTGAGGACGTTCATAGATTTCACCTTTGAGGCCTTAGGTTGCTCACACATACCCTGATTTAATTTAAGGAAATATAAGAAAAAACAAGACTAGAGACCCTTGATTCAGTGAAGGTTTCTCAGGCCTAATGCTGAATTGTGCAGATGTGCAGAGGCCCGATATCCTGTTAGGCCAGATCAAACAATATATTGTGGTCTGTAGTGGATGCCAATGGTTCTGTTAATAAGATTGACCTTAGAAACTTGATCCCATTACAGCACCTGGTCATGAACAGATAATGAGACTTAGGTAAGTGGACCTAAACAAAATTTAGGATTTGAATCCAGGACTAAAGACCAGGCTTGCTGTTCCTGTCACTAAGGTGACGAGACTTAAAGTAAGCAGAAATCAATGGCAACAAAATTGGCCTTATACAGTTTGGCAGTTTGGACCCTCTGCCTCTTTTAGGTTCCAGTTCGTTTATGCAGGTTTCGGTTCTGCATTGAGAAACACAGAGAGCAAAAGCCAGGGGTTCTATTTCAGTAAAATTCCCTAGGACTAATGACTCCACATAATCTGATGTCATGCTGGTCTTTTACTTGTTTGACCAATTTTGGGTCAAAATTAAGTTCTATAATGGAAGCTTTTGTTCCTAACCTTCTCAGTTTGGCTATGAGCACTTACAAGGATGGGGATATTCTCCTCTTAATCAATTAACCTAATTTACAGGCCAGATCTAGATTAAGGTGGTGCTGAGGGGTTGAGCCAGAATTGGAGTAAGTCTGTTCCAAAACCACACTGGCCAGTGCTTAGCAACAGTTTTGATTAGGACCACTACAAGGGATAGCAAACACTAAATTAGGATTGAGTTATAGGTTTGTGAGGATCAGGTAAGAAGGCCTTCTAGTCCCTGGGTAAATTCTGGTTTGGCTACTCCTCAGGCTGTCAAACTCCACACCAGGTCTTGGCTAGGGAGTTCTTTTAAAAAGTTTGAATGCCATACTACTCTTGTCCTTTTCCTTTTAATTAGTAGCACCCTGCAAAGATTAGCATTGAAATAGCAGTAGTTACAGGTTAAAAACTCTACAGATCTTACACTTTTGCCACCCAAGGTTGCTAATATGTATCCTGATTTGGTTTTAGGAATTGTAAAAAAGTAAAGGCTAGGGACTGCTAATTCAGTAAAGATCTCTCAGGCCTAATTCTGAGTTAGTTACATTTGCAGTGGCCTGGTATTTGGTCAGTTTATTGAGCTTTGCACTATTTTGGAGGATGCTAAGCCAAATTGGGCTCAATAGACTCTAGTAAACCATTCTGTTCTACCTGGGAGCCAGCTCATATTATGATAATCTCAGCAGCAGGAGCCACACACTGGGGTTTGCTTAGGATACCTAAAGGCATTTCTGCCAGGACATACCTCAGATACTTGATCTCATTTCAGCACCTAGTCATGAACAGATAATGAGACTTAAGTGAGTGCACTTTAACAAGATTTAGGACAGCATCTAGAACTGAGACCAAGCCTGTTGATGCTATCAACAAGGTGATCAGATTTGAGTAGACAGAGATCAATTGCAACAGAAGTAGCCTTATCCAGTTTAGTAGTTGAGCCCTAGGATTTTCTGTACAGGTTCAGGTTTGATCACCCAGTTTTTATCCAGGTTCAGGTTTGATAATCATAAGATGTAATTCATCATTCATTCTCGGTCAAGTGAGGATTCGGTCAGTCTATAGAAGCTTGACCTTAGGGACTGAAACTGATAACCTTGAGCTAGTACATAAGCCTGAAATCAGAGGTCCAGCCCAATCTCAGGTTCCCTAAGCTTGGTTTCAATCCTGATCAGGGTGGCCCATGAATCAGCAGACCAAGTTCTGAGCTCTGTTGAGCCTTAGATTATTATACATACCTACCTTAATCTTAGGAAATATAGAGGCTAGGAGCAGTACAGTTATTAGAGTGAACCTTACCTGTGCCCTGATTAAGTCAGAAGTAAGCTATAATAGTTATTAGACATTAGTTTGAATTTGCAACTTGATTGAGTACCAATTGAGAGGAGTGGTCAGGCGGATAAGAGTCCTATGGTTCAGGTTGCTTGATTGAGCCTTAGACCAGGCTACTTATTCATTGCAATTCTCTGAAACTATGATAATAATTTTGCTGCATACTGATCTTATGACCTAAATCCTATATGCCCATCTTAGAAGATCAAGTTAGGTGATTAATGAGCCTGGACAGCAGGTCAAAGGCTCAGGCTTTATAGTAGGGCAGAGGATTAGTCAAGCCTGTGATTTTGTATGCTCATCCTGTTGAAATTAAGTAGTCTGCTAAATGTTACAAGTCCCCACAGGGCCTGATGCTCTGGTTTCAGGATCATTCAGAAGGTCTTTGTTTTAAAATGTGAGTTCATTGTCTGGAATTTTACAATAACAAGTTAGCAGAAGTTTCCAGATATGATTACTAAGGGTAGGTAAGGTTCTACGCAATAATATTAGCCTAAACGGTATCAGACTAAGGTATGATCATGCTGTACCTGCAAGATGAAATTTAATGTGTACCTAGAAACCTGGATAGGAAGAGCCTGTTTGGCAGTTCTGGGTTCAGTGGCATGTAGTGGAACAGTCTTTGTGTTTGTGATCTAGGGAATCTGCACTAGCGGGATACCCCAAGCTTTATACATATATAACATATTAGTGAAGCAGCAAACCATGCTTTAATCTCTGTTGAGTCTTAGATTTATTGCACATATTTTGTTCCTGGGAAATACCTAACATAACTAGGAGTAGCTCATGCCTTGGGACTCTAGGCCATGTCTGATGTAGGACCTAAAGTAAGACAGGAACTGACTTGAGAGGAAGTTCTGGTCAAGATAAAGCATAGTTACAGTGGTGACATTTGTCCTGATGGTAGGCAATAGATGCTATCTTTGCACCAACACCTTACACCAACCTCTATCCCTCATCCCTCTGCACAACCAGATTTGGCTAGCCAAAATTGGTGTAACAGCAAGCCCCATAGGAGGTAATACAGGTAGTGTACTTTGGTTAACAAAACAGGTCACAGCAATAAGCCACAGGTTTGGGGTATCAGGTTTTGTTTTGAAAACCATGGAAATCTGGGTAATGGCCTTGATATTGCAGATATTGACTTGACTTTTTAGTACACACCTGGTCATAAAGGTTCAGAATTGGGTTAGTTCTGGCTTAATTCTAATCCTTTGTGGTTTAGTTTTGGTTTAGTTCTGTTTTGAAAATATAGAGACTTAAGGGCTCAGTTTAGAAATTTTACTAGAATTTAGTCTCAGGCTGATTTCAGAAATACTCAGGAACCTGCAAATTCCCTGATAAAACCGACCTATAAAAGTGCTCTGCTGCCTGTCATCAATTTCTGTCCTTAGGATATAATTCTGATCTATAAGAAACCCATAGAGACTTATTATCCCTCTGCATAGGTTACTAAGAAGTTATTCTGAAACCCTTAGTCCAAGACCAGATCATAGATAAGGATACCACATTTTATCTTTTACTTGTGCTCTAATTCTCCCTCTTATGTAATTACTAGTAACATGGAAATAAGTGGAGATCAATATCTGATCATTGTGAGGCTGACAAGGGAGCCTGAGTGTTGATGCCTGGTTAGCATAAGAATTATTTAGATCTTGTAGGGATCTAAGCTCTACCTGCATATTAATCTCAATAACAAACTCAGCGTTAGAACCTTCACCTTCTTCCATAATTTGTGGACAGGAAACCAGGGACAAACTGATATCCATACTTGTTAGGAAGAAGTCTCAATCAGTAGGTAAACTCAGTCCGAAACCTTGTCCAATTAACAGAACTTTTCAGCATACGTCAGTCACTTTAATTTAAAATCATGTGCCTATAAAATCATCGTCAAATACTCACTATAAGGAATACAGAGAAAGAACCTAAGTTTATGTTGCTTAGAAGCAGTTCAAATTATGGAAGGGAAAATGAATCATTGTCCTTTATTTAGTTGCTGATATGCATTGTTGTTCAGAGTCTGAGCAACACACTAACTATCCCAACATCTAATTTTTTAAAATTCGTCCTTTTTTTTTCAAAACGTCTGTTTTTATTTTTATTTTTTTTAGATTGTGCAAACGGGTTCTAATACGGGCAAGTAGCATTCTCTACTGTTGCGTATTTTAAATTCGTGCTAATTCAAATACGGCTTACGACGATTTGGATTATGCAAGCACGTCTGTTTTTTCTAAAAATTCTTCTGTTTTCCAAAACGTCTGTTTTTATTTTATTTTTTTTTAGATTGTGCAAACGGGTTCTAATACGGGCAAGTAGCATTCTCTACTGTTGCGTATTTTAAATTCGTGCTAATTCAAATACGGCTTACGACGATTTGGATTATGCAAGCACGTCTGTTTTTTCTAAAAATTCTTCTGTTTTCCAAAACGTCTGTTTTTTTTTAGATTGTGCAAACGGGTTCTAATACGGGCAAGTAGCATTCTCTACTGTTGCGTATTTTAAATTCGTGCTAATTCAAATACGGCTTACGACGATTTGGATTATGCAAGCACGTCTGTTTTTTCTAAAAATTCTTCTGTTTTCCAAAACGTCTGTTTTTATTTTTATTTTTTTTAGATTGTGCAAACGGGTTCTAATACGGGCAAGTAGCATTCTCTACTGTTGCGTATTTTAAATTCGTGCTAATTCAAATACGGCTTACGACGATTTGGATTATGCAAGCACGTCTGTTTTTTCTAAAAATTCTTCTGTTTTCCAAAACGTCTGTTTTTATTTTATTTTTTTTTAGATTGTGCAAACGGGTTCTAATACGGGCAAGTAGCATTCTCTACTGTTGCGTATTTTAAATTCGTGCTAATTCAAATACGGCTTACGACGATTTGGATTATGCAAGCACGTCTGTTTTTTCTAAAAATTCTTCTGTTTTCCAAAACGTCTGTTTTTTTTTAGATTGTGCAAACGGGTTCTAATACGGGCAAGTAGCATTCTCTACTGTTGCGTATTTTAAATTCGTGCTAATTCAAATACGGCTTACGACGATTTGGATTATGCAAGCACGTCTGTTTTTTCTAAAAATTCTTCTGTTTTCCAAAACGTCTGTTTTTATTTTATTTTTCTCAGATTGTGCAAACGGGTTCTAATACGGGCAAGTAGCATTCTCTACTGTTGCGTATTTTAACTCGTGCTAATTCAAATACGGCTTACGACGATTTGCATTACGCAAGCACGTGTGATTCCCTGAATTCTGTATTTTCTTAAGAAAAATTTCTTTAAAACTCTTACTTAAGATTACTCTTTTCTTCTCTAAGAGATCAAGTCTCTTAGACCAGAACTACGTAAGCCTTGAATTTCCCATTGCACCGGGGAATACGTAGGAGCAGGATCAAGTCCTGTCAGGCTAACCTCCCTCAACCTATTTATTTCCAAATTAATTAAGGGATCAAACTATTTTCAAATAATCACACACTCAATTTAAGGGTACTGTTCCTTGGAACAGGCGAGTGGGGTGCCTAACACCTTCCCTACTCGTAACCGACTCCCGAACTTCGAATCTCATCCTTGAGTTAGGGTTTTTCCAAATGTTTTCCCTCAAAAATAAAATTTGGTGGCGGCTCCACAATCAAATTAAAATTCTTTTCAAAATTTAGCGAGCTCGTCGTCTCGTCGGAATTACGGTTGCGACAGATGGCGACTCCACTGGGGAAATTTTTAGAGAGTCAAGCCCGTTTATGTTTGAGTGTGTATGCTATATTGATCCTTGTGCTATTTATTTGTTCCTGTATTTATTTGATTATTTGTTATCCCACCATAGGATAGATGATTTTTAATTGCTATATATACCTGTTGCAAGTTCCCCAATTGCAGGTAAATCAAAACCACCAACAGTTATAAGAGGTTTGCATGCCCTCCGCGCACACCACATATATGCATGTGAACATGAGAGGGGCCCTACACCCGGGTCCGAGAGCAACTCAGGAATAGAGGGATCTAGTGGTGTCACTTGGGATGCACGTCCCGTTTGGCTATCACGAAAATCCCAGCTAGAGTGCGTCCTTTCCTAGTACCCTGTAACCAGTAGCATTCTCTACGGTTGCAGCAAGTACTAAGAATTGGAACTTGGCTCTAGTGACCTTTATCCCATAGGCTTATGGCTAACCCTTGGTGAGAAACAAATTAGATATCCTAGATCCGTAGGACAGGTAACCTCAAAATAGGACCTGCGGAGGGCACTTTCCTGTTATAATTGATTTATGAGAATATTGTTTAGAACGTGCTTTGAGAAAGCCAGTATATAAAAAAAAAAAAAAAAAAAAAAAAAAAAAAAAAAAAGAGGAGAAAGGAAAATAAAGAAGAAGAAAAGTAAGGAAAAGCAAGGAAAAAGAGTAAAAGTCCACAAAAGGAAGAGAGAAAAAGAAAAGAATAGAAGGAAGATGAGAAAAACAAAATAAAGGGATCTAGAGAAAAGAAGGATCGGCGCTAAGCTTTTGAGGACCAAAAGTATGATACAAGATAAAACTTTCAAGGGAACAACATTTCTTCAAATATTTTTGTACCATGCATCATTTGTTTCTTTATCATGCATAGGTTTATTTATTCATATAACTGACCCGTTTTATTTGTTGTTTTTTCTTTCTTTTCTGTTTTTTAAGGGGGATCAGATTCTGGTTAAATATCCAAAGAAGGTGAAATGGAAATTAATGTGGGATCAGAATTGAGGAAGAAAAGAAGGATTGGGGCAAAGATGACTGATTTGTCCAGTATAGATTCTTTTGTCAGGAAGCTACAGACAGTACAAAAGATGGCCTTTGTTAGGAGGTACGGGAACATATTGAAGTTGCTAGAGGTAAAAGTACAAGAGGAAGCTATCACGGCTATGGTACAATATTATGACCCTCCCCTGAGGTGCTTTACGTTTGCAGATTTTCAGTTGGCTCCGATGTTGGAAGAATACGAACAGATCATAGGTTTGCCCTTAGAAGGAAGTAAGCCATACAACCACTTGGAGCACAGCCCTTCCTTCAAGACGGTAGCTCAATCTATAGGGTTACTAGAAAACCACTTCATTTCTGATTTCCAAGAAAGAAACCATATTAGGGGTTTTACAAGGGACTTCTTGGAGAACTATCTGCAGTACTTGGTAGATAATAACAGCTGGGATATCTTCATGGATGTGCTTGCCTTGGGCATTTATGGCTTAGTATTGTTTCCTCAAGTCGAGGACTTCATTGACATGCCGGCCATTGGTGCTTTCTTATCTCGGAAAAACAGGTTTGAGAATCCGGTTACCGCCCTGCTAGCAGACACCTACTGTGCTCTAGACTTTTGTTATGAAAAGAAAAAAAGGAAGATAACATGTTGCTTACCAATACTGTACATCTGGATCACTGCACATGTGTTCAAAAGAGAAGTTAAGATCCAGTGTCCAATCTCAGATTTACTGTGTTACCAGATTAGAAGCATGACAGGCAGGGAATGGGCGGAATATTTGGCTGGTCTGACGGAGGGAAAGATTAGATGGCAGCCGTCTTGGCAACAAAGGACAACGATTGTTTATCATTGCAAGGGTTTCTCCAATGTCCCCCTGATGGGAATAAGGGGTTGTATCAGCTATAACCCCATACTGGGGCAACGTCAATTAGCTTATCCTATTCGAAGTCCTCCAGCCCAAGAGTTATTGACTCCTGTCACTATATATTATGAAGGGAACTTCGCAGAACCTCTTCGAAAGGTGCGAGAAGCTTGGGAGGTGGTAACACGAAAAGGAAAAGAGTTAGGAGTCAGAAGTTGTGCAGCAAAGGAAGAATACCGACAATGGGTAAGGGAACGGGTGCAACAAATCAAGTTACCCTTCAAACCACAAGCTGTAGCTTCAGGAAGTCCACCATTGCCTGAAACATTTGAAGATGAGGCCGTCAAAGAATTAAAAGCAAAGTTGGAGGGCATGACTGTCAAAAACAGCAGGTTGGAAGAAGAGTTGTTAAAAGCCCAACAGGAAATTGCCGCACTTAAGAGAGATGGCCAAGGAAAAGATACCGCCTTGGAGGGAATTCGTCAACAGCAAAAATCTGAGCGAGAGTACGCAGCTAAGGTCCACATAAGCCTTCAAGCTGCTAATAAGGAGCTGGGATTGAGAGCACAAGAAAGAGATGCCGCCCTCCAAGAAAATCAGGCAATGAGGGACACTATTGAACAGATGAGAAGTCGAGTTCGCCAAATCAGACGAGAGAAAGGTCAAGCCTTGGGTGAAAGGGATAGAGAGTTGGCAGAGAAGAATCAACTGATTGACGAAAGAAATGAGTTACGCCAATGGGTAGAAGAGTTAAAACAACAAATAGAGAACTTGTTAGTGGCATGCGAAAATGAAGTGAATGAAGAAAAATGGAATGTCATTAAAGTCATTAGGATGCAACAAAAGGGGATAAGTGATCTGCAAGATGAAATGAAATGGTATCAAGACACAGCGGATCATTGGACTAGATGTTTTGGGAGATTAGCTAGCTTGGCTAATACTGCTATCGCCGAAGTACCTCAGTTACTCAAAAGAGCGGAAGCTTCACTTCATCCACTCCATACGCCAGCTGAAGTTGAAGAATTTATCAACTTTTGTAAAGAGTTAATCATGAGAATGAATCGATATGTTGCTCTAGTTGAAAAAGAAGAAAAGGATGTACCATGAATATTATGAATAAAGAATCTACTTCTCTCTACAGTTCTTGATGTCGCACTAATTTCCATTTCACACTTCGTCTCACAAGCAAGCTCATCCAATAACAAATTTATCGAGATATCTGATCCCCGATATTTAATTTATGTTTTAAAATTTGAGAATGTTTTTTTTCTTTAATACTAATTAATAAATATTGAATTTTCCAGAAAACAAAATAGCGGATTCACGCATTCCTCAGCATCCTTATAGCACACGTTCAAAAACCAGAATGATGAATGAGCTAGAAGCACAAAATGAAGAACTGAGAAATGAGGTGGCTGATCTGAGGGATCAGCTGGCAAAAGTGATGAAGCTGTTAGAGAAGAATGCAGAGGGACCCTCTGGGGCAGAAACAGCAGCTGTGACAGATACATCAGGCCCTGTGCAGGTGGTAATTGATCGAGAGTGGCCTCCTTACGGGATACCACCTGGGTTTGCACCCTCAGCACAGGGTATTCCCACAAACCTTGCTGCTGAGAATCTTCTCACTCACACTCAATACCCAAATCATCCTACTACCTACCCACCACAAATAAATCCACCAGCTACCTACCATACAAATCCTACTACCTACCCACCACATACTACTTATAACACAAATCCTACTGCTTATCCTCCACACACGGGTCCGTCAATTTCTTACCCCCAAAACACTAATCCCAACTATACATACATAAACACTACTACCATCAAGAATCCCACCAATTCCATCCCTATGACTACCTGCCCACTAAACCCCCAACAACCCCCTTTCCCTCTACCAAATGCCTATGGCCAGACTATCCGACCTGTGGGGCCTCATACAGCGGGACCAGTAGTAAATGAACAGTGGTCAAATACTCCTAGTCAGGAGACCCCTCTCAGCGGTAGATGGCAACACCTAGAAGAAAGAGTTAGAGCCATTGAAGGAAGTGGCTATGGACTAGTAGACGCTTCTGACTTGTGTCTAGTCCCTGACGTGATAATCCCGCCCAAGTTCAAGATGCCCGAATTTGAAAAATATAAAGGAACGGGGTGCCCTCGAAGTCATCTAACTATGTTCTGTAGAAAGATGGCTTCACATGCGCATGATGATAAGCTCCTGATCCACTGTTTCCAAGATAGTCTTACGGGAGCTGCAGCCAACTGGTATACTCAGTTGGAACGCACCCATATCCGATCATGGAAGGATTTGGCAGATGCCTTTCTTAGGCAATACAAATATAATATAGAGATGGCACCAGATCGGTCTCAATTGCAAAATATGATCAAGAGGGAAGATGAGACCTTTAAAGAATATGCTCAACGATGGAGGGAACTAGCAGCTCAAGTTCAACCTCCTCTGTTTGAAAGAGAGATGATAGGGATGTTTATGGATACTCTCCCTGCACCATTTTATGATAAGATGGTGGGCAGCGTTTCGGCCAATTTTTCCGATATGGTATTAATTGGAGAAAGAATTGAAAGCGGCCTGCGTCGCGGAAGGATTGTGCATAATACGGTAGGCAATGTAAATGTGAAGAAGCCAACCAATAATTCCTGGAAAAAGAGGGAAGGGGAAACCCACCATGTCACATATGATCCAAATCGCTCCACCCCTACACCACCTAATTACCAAACACCTTACCACCCTCAGTATGCACCATATCCTCCGATGGTGGCTGCCTCCCAACCTAACTATCAACCACCTTACACACCCCCCACAGCCTTCCAACAAACAACCCCGCTCATGACGCAACCACAACCAACCATACCCCAACCTCCACAAAAAGCCTGGAGTCAAAACCCTGGCCCAAACACTAACCAAACTCAAAGAAGGCCAAATAATGAAAAGAGAGTTATACACTTTGACCCTATCCCTATGACCTATACCGAGCTTTTACCCCGCCTAATACAGAACTCTTTGATCGCACCTTGTCCCATGAAGCCACTGGAACCACCATTTCCCAAATGGTACGACCCGGCTGCTAAGTGTGATTATCATGCCGGGGCAGTGGGACATTCCACTGAAAATTGTCAAGGTTTAAAGCATAAAGTCCAAAACTTGATAAACGCCAAGTGGTTAAATTTTGAGAAGGATGCTCCTAATGTAGGCAACAATCCTCTGCCAAATCATGGAGGGCCAATGGTGAACTGCTTAGAGGTGGAGTCTGAGGTAAATATGATTAATGAGGCTTTCCCCGGTCGTCCAAGGCCTTTAGTTATCAAGTATTCCGAAGAGCCGGCTGTCCCGACACCAAACGGCTTAAGACCGATTACTATAAAGGTGCCGGGACCATTCCCATATAAAAGCAACAAAGAGGTACCTTGGAAGTATGGTACTGAGGTATCTGGAGGTAAGATAAAAGAAGAGAAGACTGAAGTCACCACTAGCACCTCTACTGATGTGGTGAATATAGCTGGAATAGGGGGTATGACCCGGAGCGGCCGCATTTATTCCCCCATGGAAGAGAGGAGAGGAAGGCCCTGCGGGGAGGCAATTATGGCTGGTCCTGAGCCAGAACCGAATAGAGAAGAAGAAAGAAGAGAACTGAAGAAGCCTGTTTCTGAAGAAGATGCCTGTGAATTTCTAAGGATGATCAGGCAAAGTGAATATTCAGTAATCGAACAATTGAACCGAATGCCAGCCAAAATTTCCCTACTAGCACTAATGATGAATTCTGAGCCTCATCGAAAGGTGCTGCTGAAAATACTCAACGAGGCACATGTGGTGCACAACCTTTCGGTAGAGAAGTTTGAAGGGATTGCGAATAATATAACCGCTAATAACTTTCTCACCTTCACCGACAGCGAAATCCCTGAAGAAGGGGCTGGGCATAATAAAGCATTACACATATCAGTGAAGTGTAGGGACCATATCTTAGCCCGGGTCTTGATAGACAATGGTTCCTCATTAAATGTAATGCCTAAAATGACTCTGTCAAAGTTACCCTATGAAGCATCCCACTTGAGGCCAAGTTCAATAGTGGTTAGGGCCTTTGATGGATCACGAAGGGAAGTTATTGGAGAGATTGATCTCCCAATACAGATTGGCCCGGTTATTTTTGAGGTGACTTTCCAGGTAATGGACATTTTGCCTGCATACAGTTGTCTCTTGGGAAGGCCATGGATTCATTCTGCTAGAGCGGTGCCATCCACTCTTCACCAAAGATTGAAATTTATTGTGGATGATAGACTGATAATTGTCTCTGCTGAAGAGGATTTTCTGGTCAGTAAACCCATCGATACTCCCTACATCGAGGCTGCTGAGGAAGCCTTGGAAACTCACTTCCAGGCTCTAGAAATTGCTAATGTTACCACTATTAAGGAGGGAGAGATGGTGGACCAGCATCGGCCCTCGAGAGCTCTATTAATGATGGCTAAAATAATGTTGAAAAATGGATTCCAGCCCGGAGACAAACTGGGGCAAAACAAGGGGGGATTAACTCAGCCTTTGCAGTTGATTAAGAACAAGCACAGGTTTGGGTTAGGGTACAAACCCACTGAGGGGGAAAGAAGAAGAATTAAGGAAGAAATGGAAGAGAAGAAGCAGGCTAGACTGGAAAAGCGAAAGCCTCAGATAAAGAGGGTCCCTCTGCTCCACATTTCAGAAAGCTTTTGGAGTGCTGGGTTCGAGACTCCAGATATGATAGCGGCAGTTGATAAAGAAGAGCCGCTCAACATGAATGACTTGGTGATAGCTTGTCCACCAGGACATGAGCTAAACAATTGGGAAACCATCGAGCTTCCCGTGATTTTAAATTCAGTCTACATGTAATTTGTAATTGCTGTAAATTTTGTGAATAAACAATTTGTACATATGATTGATCAATAAATACCACTGAATTCTTTCAGAAATACTCTCTTCCTGCCTCCAATACATCCATATATCTTATTCTTTTCACATATTTGCAGATCCGAAAACGACTCGCCTAATGACGATCACGCTAGTATTGTATTGAATAATTTTGACTGTCTTGTTAATCAAGCGGATGAGGAAGCAGAATTTGAATATGAACCATCTGGGGAATTATTAAGGCTGGTTGAGCAAGAAGCTAGATTGATACAGCCTCACCAAGAGTCTGTCGAATTGATAAATCTGGGGACTGAGGAGGATAAAAAAGAAGTGAAAATAGGCGCGTTCAAAAATCGCTCTCGATTAGTGTCACTATTACAGGAATATAGCGATATTTTCGCCTGGTCGTATCAAGATATGCCAGGATTGGACACATCGATTGTGGAACATAAACTGCCTTTAAAACCTGACTGCCCACCGGTAAAACAGAAGTTGAGAAGAATGAAGCCTGAGATGTCCTTAAAAATCCGAGAAGAAGTAAAAAAGCAGTTCGATGCAGGTTTCCTGGCTGTAGCAAAATACCCGGAGTGGGTTGCAAATATAGTACCAGTCCCCAAGAAAGATGGAAAGGTACGAATGTGTGTAGACTTCAGGGACCTAAATAGGGCCAGTCCAAAAGACGACTTTCCTTTGCCCCATATCGACGTATTGGTTGACAATACTGCCCAGTTCTCTTACTTTTCATTCATGGACGGTTTCTCTGGATATAATCAGATCAAAATGGCTGAAGAAGATATGGAAAAAACCACCTTTATTACGGCTTGGGGAACTTTTTGTTACAAAGTCATGCCGTTTGGGTTAAAGAACGCTGGGGCAACATATCAGAGAGCTATGGTAACATTATTTCATGACATGATCCACAAGGAGATTGAAGTATATGTGGATGATATGATCGCCAAGTCGAGAACTGAGGAGGATCACCTCAATAACCTGCAAAAACTATTCGAACGCCTTCGAAGGTTCAAGTTGAGAATGAACCCAGCTAAATGCACTTTCGGTGTGAAGTCAGGAAAGCTGCTAGGCTTCCTTGTTAGTGAAAGGGGAATTGAGGTTGACCCTGATAAGGTCCGTGCAATCTTGGAAATGCCAGCCCCAAAAACAGAGAAGGAAGTACGAGGGTTTCTTGGAAGGCTAAACTACATCGCTCGGTTTATTTTCCAATTGACAGCTACATGTGAACCGATTTTCAAACTCTTGCGCAAAAATCAGCCCATCAGTTGGAATGAGGATTGCCAAGAAGCCTTTGAAAAGATTAAGCTCTACTTACAAGACCCTCCGGTTTTAGTCCCTCCAGTCCCAGGGAGGCCACTAATTCTATACTTGACAGTAACGGGAAATGCCATGGGATGTATGCTCGGTCAACAAGATGTAACTGGAAAGAAAGAACATGCCATTTACTATTTGAGCAAAAAATTTACTGATTATGAGGCAAAATATTCCTTGTTAGAACAAACCTGTTGCGCATTGGCATGGGCCGCTCATCGTTTAAGACAATACATGTTGAGCCATACTACTTGGTTAATCTCTAGGATGGATCCAATTAAGTACATATTCGAAAAGCCTGCTTTGTCTGGACGAATTGCCAGATGGCAAGTTTTGCTATCAGAATATGATATCATGTATGTTACACAAAAGGCAATTAAAGGTAGTGCGCTGGCAGATTACTTGGCTCAACAGCCTCTAAGTGATTATCAGCCGATGATACAAGGGTTTCCAGATGAAGATCTAATGGCAGTATTCAGTGAGCCAGTACAAGAAGTAAAAGAAAAGTGGACGATGTTGTTTGATGGGGCATCCAACATGATGGGTCATGGCATAGGAGCCATATTAATTTCCCCAGAAGGACAATATTTACCTATCACAGCCAGGTTAGGTTTTGATTGTACTAATAATGTGACTGAATACGAAGCTTGCATCATGGGAATACAAGCAGCCATCGATGCTAATGTCAAGAACTTGGAGGTTTATGGTGATTCAGCTCTAGTTATCCATCAGGTTAAAGGTGAATGGGAAACTCGAGATGCCAAGTTGATCCCATACCAAGCTTATATTACGGAATTGTTGGAGCACTTTGAGGATATCACTTTTTCACATATACCTCGAGAGGACAATCAACTGGCTGATGCCCTAGCCACCCTCTCTTCCATGTTTAAAATAAGCAAAGAGGAGGATATGCCCCTTATCCAGATTCAACATCGAGATCGACAAGCCTTTTGCCAATCAATTGAAGAAGAACAAGATGGGCAACCCTGGTATCATGATATCCGGCGCTTTCTGAGAGACAAGGAATATCCCAATCATGCTTCGGAAAATGACAAAAGAACCTTAAGGAGATTAGCTGCCAGTTTCTTTCTTGATGGGGAAGTTTTATACAAAAGGAATCATGATATGGTCCTGCTCAGGTGTGTAGATGCGGCAGAGGCTAGAAAAATTGTGAAAGAAGTTCACGAGGGATCTTTTGGTGCCCATGCTAACGGACACGCGATGGCAAGAAAAATTCTCAGGGCAGGATATTACTGGTCGACTATGGAGACTGATTGCCACAAGTATGTTAAGACGTGTCATAAATGCCAGGTATACGCTGACAATATCCACATGCCACCTACGTCCTTGAATGTATTGTCTTCACCATGGCCATTCGCTATGTGGGGAATGGACGTCATTGGACCAATTGAGCCTAAGGCATCTAACGGGCATCGATTCATATTGGTTGCCATTGACTATTTCACCAAGTGGGTCGAGGCTGCCTCTTACGTCAGCGTAACTCGGAGTGTGGTTGTGAAATTTGTAAAGAGAGAGATAATTTGCCGATATGGTTTGCCCAACAAAATCATCACAGATAACGGTACCAATCTTAACAACAAAATGATGAATGAATTGTGTGACCAGTTCAAGATCCAGCATCATAATTCCTCCCCATACAGACCAAAGATGAATGGAGCCGTGGAGGCAGCCAATAAAAACATCAAGAAAATTGTCCAAAAGATGGTGCACACATATAAAGATTGGCATGAGATGCTCCCCTATGCCCTCCACGCATATCGTACTTCAGTTCGTACCTCTACTGGAGCAACTCCATTCTCGCTTGTTTATGGAATGGAGGCCGTCCTTCCCATCGAAGTAGAGATCCCTTCATTAAGGGTGTTAATGGACGCAAAGTTGGAAGAGGCAGAGTGGGTTCAAGCCCGGGTCGATCAGTTAAATTTGGTTGATGAAAAAAGATTGGTAGCGTTGTGTCACGGACAGTTATATCAGAAAAGAATGAGGAAAGTATTCGAAAAGAAAGTCCGTCCCCGAGTATTTCAAGAAGGAGATTTAGTTCTCAAAAAGTTATTACCAATGCAAAAAGCGCTACAAGGGAAGTGGGCCCCAAATTATCATGGGCCATACGTAGTCAAGAAGGCTTTCTCGGGAGGGGCGTTAATCTTAACTGATATGGATGGGAATGACTTGGCAAACCCAACCAATGCCGACGCTGTGAAGAAATATTATGCTTAATAAAAGCCCACTAGGTCGAAAACCCACAAGGGCGACCTAGGCAAAAGTTAGGGCATCCAAAAAGCCCGCTAGGTCGAAAACCCGCAAGGGCGATCTAGGCAAAAATTAGGGCATCCAAAAAGCCCGCTAGGTCGAAAACCCGCAAGGGCGATCTAGGCGAAAATTAGGGCATCCAAAAAAGCCCGCTAGGTCGAAAACCCGCAAGGGCGATCTAGGCAAAAATTAGGGCATCCAAAAAAGCCCGCTAGGTCGAAAACCCGCAAGGGCGATCTAGGCAAAAGTTAGGGCATCCAAAAAGCCCGCTAGATCGAAAACCCGCAAGGGCGATCTAGGCAAAAGTTAGGGCATCCAAAAAGCCCGCTAGATCGAAAACCCGCAAGGGCGATCTAGGCAAAAATTAGGGCATCCAAAAAAGCCCGCTAGGTCAAAAACCAGCAAAGGCGATCTAGGCAAAAGTTAGGGCATCCAAAAGCCCGCTAGGTCGAAAACCCACAAGGGCGACCTAGGCAAAAGTTAGGGCATCCAAAAAGCCCGCTAGGTCGAAAACCCGCAAGGGCGATCTAGGCAAAAATTAGGGCATCCAAAAAGCCCGCTAGGTCGAAAACCCGCAAGGGCGATCTAGGCAAAAGTTAGGGCATCCAAAAAGCCCGCTAGGTCGAAAACCCACAAAGGCGATCTAGGCAAAAGTTAGGGCATCCAAAAAGATGCGCTAGGTTGAAAACCCACAAGGGCGACCTAGACAAACGTGAGGAAAATTCTTATCGTCGTAAGATGACCCTCAAGAATAGGTGGGAACCAGAATGTGATACTGGGGCAAAGGATAAAAAGCAGATTGATTCAAAAGCAGTCAGGTCAGTATTGGGTAAATACTGGAGCAGATTGATGAAAGGACAGGGAGCGGATAAAAGTAAAATAGGCCAATATTAAAATCAGTTCGGAGCTTGTCAGAATAAGACTGGGCTAATACTGGGGCAAAATTTTGAGTAGGCTAATACTGGGGCAAAATTTTGGTTCCTAATAAGCATGAGTGATAAGACAAGAAAGGTTATGGAAGTACAATACTAGCATTGATCGTCTCGAAGGCACAAGACCATCCAAAATTCCATCTCCAAATACATACTCCTCTAATTCCTCATTCTGTTTACTTTTGAAATTCAGCCATTTTTTTTATTCAATTGTATTCATTGATCAAGCATATGTATCGAATTAAGTATACTACAGCAATTATTAAATACTAAGACTGTTTGAATCATGGTTAGAACGAGAATCTCGTAATTGATAGTCATTTAATAACATTGAATGATTCTTCTCTCCGCAGAATAAGTAATGTGATGCATAAAGTTAGCCAACAAAACCAGAAAGGGAAGGCCAGTTGCAGGCTCTAGCTCATTCTAAAAGGTCATAAGAATCGTGCTATAAGGAAGCTGTGAGTTCGAAGTCCGCTAAATACATAAAGATTAAAATCTCTCCAAACCAAGTTTTCTTGCATTTTAATTTCCTGCATTTTGGCCTATCACATCAGGCCCCTCATGTTTAAATTTCTGTTTCAAGCCTATCACATCAGGCACTGCATTTTATTTTCCTGCATTTTGGCCTATCACATCAGGCCCCTCATGTTTAAATTTCTGTTTCAAGCCTATCACCTCAGGCACTGCATTTTATTTTCCTGCATTTTGGCCTATCACATCAGGCCCCTCATGTTTAAATTTCTGTTTCAAGCCTATCACCTCAGGCACTGCATTTTAATTTCCTGCATTTTGGCCTATCACATCAGGCCCCTCATGTTTAAATTTCTGTTTCAAGCCTATCACATCAGGCACTGCATTTTAATTTCCTGCATTTTGGCCTATCATATCAGGCCCCTCATGTTTAAATTTCTGTTTCAAGCCTATCACATCAGGCACTGCATTTTAATTTCCTGCATTTTGGCCTATCACATCAGGCCCCTCATGTTTAAATTTCTGTTTCAAGCCTATCACATCAGGCACTGCATTTTATTTTCCTGCATTTTGGCCTATCACATCAGGCCCCTCATGTTTAAATTTCTGTTTCAAGCCTATCACCTCAGGCACTGCATTTTAATTTCCTGCATTTTGGCCTATCACATCAGGCCCCTCATGTTTAAATTTCTGTTTCAAGCCTATCACATCAGGCACTGCATTTTAATTTCCTGCATTTTGGCCTATCATATCAGGCCCCTCATGTTTAAATTTCTGTTTCAAGCCTATCACATCAGGCACTGCATTTTATTTTCCTGCATTTTGGCCTATCACATCAGGCCCCTCATGTTTAAATTTCTGTTTCAAGCCTATCACCTCAGGCACTGCATTTTAATTTCCTGCATTTTGGCCTATCACATCAGGCCCCTCATGTTTAAATTTCTGTTTCAAGCCTATCACATCAGGCACTGCATTTTATTTTCCTGCATTTTGGCCTATCACATCAGGCCCCTCATGTTTAAATTTCTGTTTCAAGCCTATCACCTCAGGCACTGCATTTTAATTTCCTGCATTTTGGCCTATCACATCAGGCCCCTCATGTTTAAATTTCTGTTTCAAGCCTATCACCTCAGGCACTGCATTTTAATTTCCTGCATTTTGGCCTATCACATCAGGCCCCTCATGTTTAAATTTCTGTTTCAAGCCTATCACATCAGGCACTGCATTTTAATTTCCTGCATTTTGGCCTATCACATCAGGCCCCTCATGTTTAAATTTCTGTTTCAAGCCTATCACATCAGGCACTGCATTTTAATTTCCTGCATTTTGGCCTATCCCATCAGGCCCCTCATGTTTAAATTTCTGTTTCAAGCCTATCACATCAGGCACTGCATTTTATTTTCCTGCATTTTGGCCTATCTCATCAGGCCTCTCATGTTTAAATTTCTGTTCCAAGCCTTTCACATCAGGCGCTGCATTTTAATTTCCTGTATTTTGGCCTATCACATCAGGCCCCTCATGTTTAAATTTCTGTTCAAGCCTATCACATCAGGCATTGCATTTTAATTTCCTGCATTTTGGCCTATCTCATCAGGCTCCTCATGTTTAAATTTCAGTTCAAGCCTATCACATCAGGCATTGCATTTTAATTTCCTGCATTTTGGCCTATCACATCAGGCCCCTCACGTTTAAATTTCTATTTCAAGCCTATCAGGCGTTGCATTTTGCTTCCCAGCATTCCGACCTATCACATAGGGCCCTGTATGTTTATCTATGGGTCTTGACTTCCTTTTGTTTACTAGGGACGGACAAAATTGGCTCACGTCTTTACTCATTTCTTACTTCAATAATACAAGAAGCATTCTCGCATTATCTAGTAAAAACTTGATAAAGAGGGGCAAACTGTGAGCACCAATTTTTGTCCGGGGGAAAAATATTCTTTAATTAGTTAATTTATTAAATACCCTTAAAAAATGGAAAATAATATAAAAAAGGGAGAAATAGGCCCAAATTGTCAAAAAAAGGGGGAAAAGAGATGCAAAATTAAATAAACAAGTAAAATTAAAATAAAATTCAGTTAGGGCAGTTAGGAGTTAGTTATAAAGTAGTTAGGCTAGGGTTAGAAATTAACTTCCATAGGGTTAAGAGACCATGGTTAAGCTAGGGGTATAAAGGGAATTTTGAGTAAAAAAAAAGGGAAAAGACTTTTGGTACCACAAAAAAACAGAGAGGCTCGTCTGGTTTTTTCTCTGCTTTCGGATTTCGCTAGAAGGATTCAAAAATTCTCTGAAATCTTTCAAGGTTGGCTGATGGTTGAAGAAGTTTTCTTGGAGCTACTCTGGATTCTCTATTGATTTCGCTCAGTTCCTCTACGAATTCTTCTCGGTTTACTGTTGGAGAAAGAACTTCACTCTCCTCTCGGATTTTTCCTTGTGTAAAGTTGGTTTAGACTTCTTGGAGCTTGTGAAGGAAGGTCTGGTTTTTTTTCGTCACCTATTTCCAGCATCTTCCTCAAGTCTTGTGGTAGAATCATAACGGCGTCCTCTGTTTGTTAGCCATTACGTTGCCAGGTATGTGTGCATTCAGTATCTTGTTCTTGTAACTGCATGATTTTGGTTGTCTGTCCATTTTAGAATGCTCCAGACTTGAATAGTTGAACCTAGAAAATAATCAAAATTAATGATGTTTAAATACTCGGCCATAGTTTGCAATTCAGGATTATTATGAAAGTTGCATGAGTTTCGTCTAATGCTTTATAATATTAAGGTTCTTAAAGAATCAATAAGGGACTGAGCTCTGCGTTCGGTTATTATGATCTCCAGTCATTTAAGAGGTTCTAATTTAGAAATGTAAAAAAAAATCCTTATTACTATTAATCTTAAGGTAAATCGGCTTGCAAACTATTAATTGATCAAGCACATGAACATAATTCAATTTAGGAAGCAAGAACTTTAAATTGCAGCTAGGTAAATAAATTTTAAGCTAAGTATTAGCTAGTTCATTGGAATTTGATTAGGATAGTAATCCTGTTGGATCAAATGCTTAATGAGTAATGATCTTAGTTGTAATCTCTTCTGAGAATAAGATCAAATACTACTAGGTTGCAATTGGCCTATGGTTTGATTGCTCTTTGCAGTAGCATTTGAACTAGTTGTAGAACGCCTCAGTCCCAGCATAAGAAGAGGTCTTCAACATAGATGACAGTAGAATAAAGGTCATCCATGGATCAGCTGTAGTAGGCAGACTTCATGATCCTTTTTGATGCAGTAGGAAACTAACCAGTAAGTGTCTGTATTAGAGTGCTGGATTATTTCAAGCAGACCTAAAGCCTGGAAGTAGTAGTCTAATAGCAAGGGCCACACTGGCCAGGAAAACGCTACAGAAACCCAAGGGGGTTCTGTTGAGTAGTTGAATATCATACTACTCATAACTCTCTCCTTTAATTTGTCAAGTTTTGCTCAGATTAGTATTTAACCTATGAGTAACAGAAGTTACAGGTTGAGGACGTTCATAGATTTCACCTTTGAGGCCTTAGGTTGCTCACACATACCCTGATTTAATTTAAGGAAATATAAGAAAAAACAAGACTAGAGACCCTTGATTCAGTGAAGGTTTCTCAGGCCTAATGCTGAATTGTGCAGATGTGCAGAGGCCCGATATCCTGTTAGGCCAGATCAAACAATATATTGTGGTCTGTAGTGGATGCCAATGGTTCTGTTAATAAGATTGACCTTAGAAACTTGATCCCATTACAGCACCTGGTCATGAACAGATAATGAGACTTAGGTAAGTGGACCTAAACAAAATTTAGGATTTGAATCCAGGACTAAAGACCAGGCTTGCTGTTCCTGTCACTAAGGTGACGAGACTTAAAGTAAGCAGAAATCAATGGCAACAAAATTGGCCTTATACAGTTTGGCAGTTTGGACCCTCTGCCTCTTTTAGGTTCCAGTTCGTTTATGCAGGTTTCGGTTCTGCATTGAGAAACACAGAGAGCAAAAGCCAGGGGTTCTATTTCAGTAAAATTCCCTAGGACTAATGACTCCACATAATCTGATGTCATGCTGGTCTTTTACTTGTTTGACCAATTTTGGGTCAAAATTAAGTTCTATAATGGAAGCTTTTGTTCCTAACCTTCTCAGTTTGGCTATGAGCACTTACAAGGATGGGGATATTCTCCTCTTAATCAATTAACCTAATTTACAGGCCAGATCTAGATTAAGGTGGTGCTGAGGGGTTGAGCCAGAATTGGAGTAAGTCTGTTCCAAAACCACACTGGCCAGTGCTTAGCAACAGTTTTGATTAGGACCACTACAAGGGATAGCAAACACTAAATTAGGATTGAGTTATAGGTTTGTGAGGATCAGGTAAGAAGGCCTTCTAGTCCCTGGGTAAATTCTGGTTTGGCTACTCCTCAGGCTGTCAAACTCCACACCAGGTCTTGGCTAGGGAGTTCTTTTAAAAAGTTTGAATGCCATACTACTCTTGTCCTTTTCCTTTTAATTAGTAGCACCCTGCAAAGATTAGCATTGAAATAGCAGTAGTTACAGGTTAAAAACTCTACAGATCTTACACTTTTGCCACCCAAGGTTGCTAATATGTATCCTGATTTGGTTTTAGGAATTGTAAAAAAGTAAAGGCTAGGGACTGCTAATTCAGTAAAGATCTCTCAGGCCTAATTCTGAGTTAGTTACATTTGCAGTGGCCTGGTATTTGGTCAGTTTATTGAGCTTTGCACTATTTTGGAGGATGCTAAGCCAAATTGGGCTCAATAGACTCTAGTAAACCATTCTGTTCTACCTGGGAGCCAGCTCATATTATGATAATCTCAGCAGCAGGAGCCACACACTGGGGTTTGCTTAGGATACCTAAAGGCATTTCTGCCAGGACATACCTCAGATACTTGATCTCATTTCAGCACCTAGTCATGAACAGATAATGAGACTTAAGTGAGTGCACTTTAACAAGATTTAGGACAGCATCTAGAACTGAGACCAAGCCTGTTGATGCTATCAACAAGGTGATCAGATTTGAGTAGACAGAGATCAATTGCAACAGAAGTAGCCTTATCCAGTTTAGTAGTTGAGCCCTAGGATTTTCTGTACAGGTTCAGGTTTGATCACCCAGTTTTTATCCAGGTTCAGGTTTGATAATCATAAGATGTAATTCATCATTCATTCTCGGTCAAGTGAGGATTCGGTCAGTCTATAGAAGCTTGACCTTAGGGACTGAAACTGATAACCTTGAGCTAGTACATAAGCCTGAAATCAGAGGTCCAGCCCAATCTCAGGTTCCCTAAGCTTGGTTTCAATCCTGATCAGGGTGGCCCATGAATCAGCAGACCAAGTTCTGAGCTCTGTTGAGCCTTAGATTATTATACATACCTACCTTAATCTTAGGAAATATAGAGGCTAGGAGCAGTACAGTTATTAGAGTGAACCTTACCTGTGCCCTGATTAAGTCAGAAGTAAGCTATAATAGTTATTAGACATTAGTTTGAATTTGCAACTTGATTGAGTACCAATTGAGAGGAGTGGTCAGGCGGATAAGAGTCCTATGGTTCAGGTTGCTTGATTGAGCCTTAGACCAGGCTACTTATTCATTGCAATTCTCTGAAACTATGATAATAATTTTGCTGCATACTGATCTTATGACCTAAATCCTATATGCCCATCTTAGAAGATCAAGTTAGGTGATTAATGAGCCTGGACAGCAGGTCAAAGGCTCAGGCTTTATAGTAGGGCAGAGGATTAGTCAAGCCTGTGATTTTGTATGCTCATCCTGTTGAAATTAAGTAGTCTGCTAAATGTTACAAGTCCCCACAGGGCCTGATGCTCTGGTTTCAGGATCATTCAGAAGGTCTTTGTTTTAAAATGTGAGTTCATTGTCTGGAATTTTACAATAACAAGTTAGCAGAAGTTTCCAGATATGATTACTAAGGGTAGGTAAGGTTCTACGCAATAATATTAGCCTAAACGGTATCAGACTAAGGTATGATCATGCTGTACCTGCAAGATGAAATTTAATGTGTACCTAGAAACCTGGATAGGAAGAGCCTGTTTGGCAGTTCTGGGTTCAGTGGCATGTAGTGGAACAGTCTTTGTGTTTGTGATCTAGGGAATCTGCACTAGCGGGATACCCCAAGCTTTATACATATATAACATATTAGTGAAGCAGCAAACCATGCTTTAATCTCTGTTGAGTCTTAGATTTATTGCACATATTTTGTTCCTGGGAAATACCTAACATAACTAGGAGTAGCTCATGCCTTGGGACTCTAGGCCATGTCTGATGTAGGACCTAAAGTAAGACAGGAACTGACTTGAGAGGAAGTTCTGGTCAAGATAAAGCATAGTTACAGTGGTGACATTTGTCCTGATGGTAGGCAATAGATGCTATCTTTGCACCAACACCTTACACCAACCTCTATCCCTCATCCCTCTGCACAACCAGATTTGGCTAGCCAAAATTGGTGTAACAGCAAGCCCCATAGGAGGTAATACAGGTAGTGTACTTTGGTTAACAAAACAGGTCACAGCAATAAGCCACAGGTTTGGGGTATCAGGTTTTGTTTTGAAAACCATGGAAATCTGGGTAATGGCCTTGATATTGCAGATATTGACTTGACTTTTTAGTACACACCTGGTCATAAAGGTTCAGAATTGGGTTAGTTCTGGCTTAATTCTAATCCTTTGTGGTTTAGTTTTGGTTTAGTTCTGTTTTGAAAATATAGAGACTTAAGGGCTCAGTTTAGAAATTTTACTAGAATTTAGTCTCAGGCTGATTTCAGAAATACTCAGGAACCTGCAAATTCCCTGATAAAACCGACCTATAAAAGTGCTCTGCTGCCTGTCATCAATTTCTGTCCTTAGGATATAATTCTGATCTATAAGAAACCCATAGAGACTTATTATCCCTCTGCATAGGTTACTAAGAAGTTATTCTGAAACCCTTAGTCCAAGACCAGATCATAGATAAGGATACCACATTTTATCTTTTACTTGTGCTCTAATTCTCCCTCTTATGTAATTACTAGTAACATGGAAATAAGTGGAGATCAATATCTGATCATTGTGAGGCTGACAAGGGAGCCTGAGTGTTGATGCCTGGTTAGCATAAGAATTATTTAGATCTTGTAGGGATCTAAGCTCTACCTGCATATTAATCTCAATAACAAACTCAGCGTTAGAACCTTCACCTTCTTCCATAATTTGTGGACAGGAAACCAGGGACAAACTGATATCCATACTTGTTAGGAAGAAGTCTCAATCAGTAGGTAAACTCAGTCCGAAACCTTGTCCAATTAACAGAACTTTTCAGCATACGTCAGTCACTTTAATTTAAAATCATGTGCCTATAAAATCATCGTCAAATACTCACTATAAGGAATACAGAGAAAGAACCTAAGTTTATGTTGCTTAGAAGCAGTTCAAATTATGGAAGGGAAAATGAATCATTGTCCTTTATTTAGTTGCTGATATGCATTGTTGTTCAGAGTCTGAGCAACACACTAACTATCCCAACATCTAATTTTTTAAAATTCGTCCTTTTTTTTTCAAAACGTCTGTTTTTATTTTTATTTTTTTTAGATTGTGCAAACGGGTTCTAATACGGACAAGTAGCATTCTCTACTGTTGCGTATTTTAAATTCGTGCTAATTCAAATACGGCTTACGACGATTTGGATTATGCAAGCACGTCTGTTTTTTCTAAAAATTCTTCTGTTTTCCAAAACGTCTGTTTTTATTTTATTTTTTTTTAGATTGTGCAAACGGGTTCTAATACGGGCAAGTAGCATTCTCTACTGTTGCGTATTTTAAATTCGTGCTAATTCAAATACGGCTTACGACGATTTGGATTATGCAAGCACGTCTGTTTTTTCTAAAAATTCTTCTGTTTTCCAAAACGTCTGTTTTTTTTTCGATTGTGCAAACGGGTTCTAATACGGGCAAGTAGCATTCTCTACTGTTGCGTATTTTAAATTCGTGCTAATTCAAATACGGCTTACGACGATTTGGATTATGCAAGCACGTCTGTTTTTTCTAAAAATTCTTCTGTTTTCCAAAACGTCTGTTTTTATTTTTATTTTTTTTAGATTGTGCAAACGGGTTCTAATACGGGCAAGTAGCATTCTCTACTGTTGCGTATTTTAAATTCGTGCTAATTCAAATACGGCTTACGACGATTTGGATTATGCAAGCACGTCTGTTTTTTCTAAAAATTCTTCTGTTTTCCAAAACGTCTGTTTTTATTTTATTTTTTTTTAGATTGTGCAAACGGGTTCTAATACGGGCAAGTAGCATTCTCTACTGTTGCGTATTTTAAATTCGTGCTAATTCAAATACGGCTTACGACGATTTGGATTATGCAAGCACGTCTGTTTTTTCTAAAAATTCTTCTGTTTTCCAAAACGTCTGTTTTTTTTTAGATTGTGCAAACGGGTTCTAATACGGGCAAGTAGCATTCTCTACTGTTGCGTATTTTAAATTCGTGCTAATTCAAATACGGCTTACGACGATTTGGATTATGCAAGCACGTCTGTTTTTTCTAAAAATTCTTCTGTTTTCCAAAACGTCTGTTTTTATTTTATTTTTCTCAGATTGTGCAAACGGGTTCTAATACGGGCAAGTAGCATTCTCTACTGTTGCGTATTTTAACTCGTGCTAATTCAAATACGGCTTACGACGATTTGCATTACGCAAGCACGTGTGATTCCCTGAATTCTGTATTTTCTTAAGAAAAATTTCTTTAAAACTCTTACTTAAGATTACTCTTTTCTTCTCTAAGAGATCAAGTCTCTTAGACCAGAACTACGTAAGCCTTGAATTTCCCATTGCACCGGGGAATACGTAGGAGCAGGATCAAGTCCTGTCAGGCTAACCTCCCTCAACCTATTTATTTCCAAATTAATTAAGGGATCAAACTATTTTCAAATAATCACACACTCAATTTAAGGGTACTGTTCCTTGGAACAGGCGAGTGGGGTGCCTAACACCTTCCCTACTCGTAACCGACTCCCGAACTTCGAATCTCATCCTTGAGTTAGGGTTTTTCCAAATGTTTTCCCTCAAAAATAAAATTTGGTGGCGGCTCCACAATCAAATTAAAATTCTTTTCAAAATTTAGCGAGCTCGTCGTCTCGTCGGAATTACGGTTGCGACATCATCTATTAGTAACATTAGGTTAACTAACTATTCCTACAAAACATTATGATAGTTACAATAATATCTCAACAAATATTTACAGAATAATCTTTTTAAAAATACCAAATCGAATAATAACAAAAAAAAAAGGATCTTCTACATATCTCAATATAATTTATTATTTTACATATTTTAAATACATTTTAATATATTAATTTTTTTATAAATTATTTGTTCTTATTTAATCCTCCATTTAAACCTAACAACGTGGAACCACTGATACTTTTATAAAATAATAAAATTATAATTTTAAATAAATAAATTTAATTTTAAAAATTTTAAAGTTTGAAATACACAAAATGAGTGTAAGGTAGTAATATAGAGATTACAAGAGATCATGAAAATAAATTTTTAAGTTTTACACTTAAATTTGTTTTTAGAATTTTAAAATTTTACACTAAAGTTTTAGAGTTTAAAAATTTATTTTATGTTTGCACAGTATATTGAAATTTTAATTTTAATTTATTTATAGTTTTATAAATTTTAAATTTTCAATCCTTAAATAAATTATTATTTTTTTAAATATTCCATCCAAATTTTGAGTAGATAGAATATTAATATTAATATGAATGAGATAAAAAAAGGATAAGATAAAAGTAAAAACATTCTTATAAAATTATTTTATTTTAAATCTGATATTATTTATAAAAATAATAAATCATATAATATTATGTTATTATATTTAATAATTGAAATGAAAAAATAATAAGAGAATAATTTAAAAATTATATCAAAATAATTTTTGTTAATATGATTGATATAATTTGGAAAAAATTCTTTTCTTTTATTTTCAGTAAAAATAAAAAATAAAAAAATTAAGAAAAAATAAGATTATCTTTTATTAAAAGAGTAAAATATTTTTATTAATATTATTTTTAAAAATATTACTAAAATAATTTTCATATATTATTCTATAAAAATATGAAAATTATGTCTCATAAAATAATTAAATTTGATTATAAAAATTATAAAATTTAAAATATATAAAATGAGAATAAAATATAAAGAGGTTATGAGATTTAGAGAGATAATTAAAAAAATTTAATTCTATTTTTTGGTATGATTTAAAATTTATTTATTTTAAGATAATAAATTTCTGTAATAATGTGTTCTTATTTTAATTTTTTTAAATTCATTTCAATATATTTAATTTTCTGATAAATTATTTATTTTATTTTTAAATCCTTTAATAAATTAAACTTTTTAAATCTTTCATCCAAATTTTGAATAGATAGAATATATTAAAAAATATATAATAAAATAAGATAAAATAAAAGAAATAAGAATAATTTTTTTATTAAATTATTTGTTTTTAAACCTTCAGTTAAACCTAATAATGTGGAAACACTAATATTAAAATTATAATTATATTATAAATTATATTTTTTAAATTAAAATTAAATTATTTTTATAATAAAATTAATTAAAAATTAATATATATTGAAAAAATTCTAAAATAATATTTTTTATAGAAAGAGTAATTTTCTTTTTAAAAAATCACTAAACGCTTTTTTTATAATATATTTTTTTATAAATATATAACAACCATACTTTGATAAATAAATTTTTGTTTCAGAAATTTTAGAATTTGAAATATACGAAAAAAGATAAGGCTGTGACATAGAAATTTCGAATCACAGTAAAATAGATCTCTATGAATTTTAAAATGTAACAATAAAATTTTACACATGTTTACGTATATTTTATTTTTTCACAGTATATCATAAAATTATTTTAAATTTTCTTAAATCTGGAATGTCATAAAAAAATGTGCAAATATAATTTTTAAACATTTTAAATTTAAATCCTCTAAAAATATTCTTTCTTTTTAAATCTTTCATGCAAATTTAAAATATATAGAATTTTAATATTAAATAAAGATATAATAAAATAAGATAAGATAAAAGTATTATAAATTTTTATCAAATTATTTTATTTTATATTTAATATTTTTTACAAAAATAATAAATTATATAATATTATGTTATCCTATTTAACAATTTAGGTAAATAAATAATGATTAGTTATTTTATAAATTTTATTAAAATATTTTAGTTAATATAATTTATATAAATTTTTAAAAAATTCTTTTGTATTTTTATTTTGAGTAGAAATATATAATGTATAAAAATTATTAAAAAAATAGTACATTACAATTTGTTAAAAGTGTAAAAGATTTTTATAAAATGTTAATAAAACATTTTTCATATATTATTTTATAAAAATATTTATAATTATATGTTATAAATTAATTAAATATTTCAACAAATTATAAAATTTTAAATATATAAAATGAGAATAAGATAGAAAGAGATCATTAAAGAATTTTAAAATATTAAAAATCTTTTAGTATAATTTAAAATTCAATCATTTCAATATATTATATTTTTGTAATAATATCTTCTTATTTTAAATTTATTTCAATATCTTAAATTTTCTATTAAATTTTTTTTTATTTTTAAATTTTCTATTTAAACTTAATAATGTTCAAATACTCATATTAAAATAGTTAATATATTTTAAAATTTAATTTTTTAAATTAAAATTTAAATTAATTATGTAAAAAGTAATTAAAAATAAAGTAAATTATAAAATTTTAAGACTAATTTTATAAAAATAGTAAATAAAATAAAATAAATTATGAGATTATTTTTGTTAAGAGTTCAAATCTGAACTCATATATTAAAAGTCTTAAAGGAACAAAAAAAATTATACATGAGATCCATAAACTTAACATGAACTTGAACTTAAAAACTATTAAGTGTAAATGTGAAATTTTGGACTCAAAGTTGCATAAATCACTTAAAATCTTATATGATCATGATCAAAGTTACAAAGTAAGAAAAAGTTATGTATGAATTTAAGGACATATGATAAATCAAATGTTAAACTTAAAGGCACCAAGCCCATATGGTAAAACATCCATGTTTAATACACCTATAACATCTGGTCACTTCTTAATAAATTAGGACATCTTGTGTTTAAAATTTTGATTAGGGCATAAAGAGGAACCTAATCAAATATAACTATAGAATTATAATTTTGAAAGGAACTTGAAATTATTAAAGAGTTCATTTGGCCATTTTGGTTAAATTAGGTAGAAATATGCTAAAATCCATAATACCCAAGATCATGGGAGAACAAATTAAGGAAAATTAACCTTTTAGCTACCTAGAACATTCGGCTACTCTCCTATTAATTAGGATAATTGAGTTAAAATTTTAATTAAAGTGTAAAATGGAGCCTAAACAAGTTTAAGGAATGGATTTTAAAGTTAAGAGAGATTTGGTAATGCTTGGATACCATTTAATCATGTGCACAAAATTAGTAAGAACTAAATAAGAAACCTTGCTAGAATTTAAAAGTAGATCAAAGTGAGCTTAAGGATGCTCACTAGATAAGGAAGAAAAACCCTAAAAATTTCTATGGTTTGTGTAATTAATGACCTAAATATTAATTAGTGAAGGTCACCTTTCTAAGAGAAGAAGAATTGAACTATAAGGCCTCAAGACTAGGGAATATGCATTCAGCCACCTAGCTAATAAATGGACTATTAGGCTATTTTGGATGCTTAAGGATAATTAAATTGAGACATAAGTGAAAAACATAGAGTTCATAAACAATGAGGCAAACAAGTAGGTTTACTAATGATAAAAATCTAAATAGCTAGTTTACTAATCAAGAAGCATAAAAAAAATAACACTTAAACTTGAATTAAGTAAATGGTGCATAAGAGATTCAATTAAGAACACAGTGAAAAATTCAAAAAGCAAATTAAAAAGACTATTTGACCAACTAGAGAAGTTGTTATACACCATAATCTTTCATTGAAAGTATTAAGAAGAACTTAATCTTTGATAAAAGAAAAAGTTGAGAAGTAACTTATAAGAATGAGTGGACTGAGATCCCATGAGTAATTCATCATAAATTTTAAGAATTAAGAAAGTTGGACGAGTTATACGAGTAACTGTATATGTCGCCTAAGAAATAACATCAAGCTAAAATAAGAAAGTTTTGAATTAAAGATGAATCTTTGCTTAAGAAAATTATGCCAACTTATTGTATTACTTTATAAGTACATAAAGTGGTATTTGAAGTGTATGGTTATTACTCTTGATTAATTAGATAATGATGTATTACATGATGATCATGTATGGATGATGATGTGATAGTAGTATGTAATTAAAGCTAAATGTGCATGGAATATTGGTTGATTTGTTTGGGCATGCATAATTTTTGGAAGCCTCTAAAACGGAACCTAAGTAACTAAGAGATCATTGAAGAAAGAACTTATGTGAAAAGTTCATACTACTCTTAATGTGCCTTGTGCACATTCAGTAGGTGTCAGGTTCTTCTAACAAAAGAGTTTTCCACAAAAACCTTCTATTATGAAGTGTCAAGTTTTCAATATTTATGATGATGACAACCATCAAGGAATTAATTCATATCCTAAGAATAAAAGGAAGAGTAGTAGAGCTAACGAGAAGATATTGTTTAAATAATATTAATATATGCATATGTCTTAATTATCATTAAGAAAATGATAAAGAATAGATAAGAGTTACGTAAGACATAGATAAGATGATAGTCAAATTATATCTATGTTTTGATTTCAAAAATTTATTATGCTCAAATAATTTATATGCTTAATCAAACATAGTTCATCTTGTAAAAGGAATCCACTTCAAGTAGAGTTTTTGAAAGATTAAAAACAAACTTGTATGTTTGACATATTTTCTAATAAACTGAAGTGGTTGGGATGAAAGTAATGTCACTAACCTTAAGCTAGAATCCTACTGAGAAACTTAGTTCGCCACCCTTTCTCTCACCATTTTCTTCCCAAATTCCCATGATGTCTTTCGCGAATGCGGTAGTCTTCATGGAAATTAGTAATGTGAATTGGATTGTGAACATTGATGGACTAATGATTATAGCTCAAGTGAATGTGCGAATTTACTTCTCTTTGGGTCATTTGTTTGTTTTTGCTGTAATGAGTTCAGATTTATCCACCACTAAATTCATTATCCCTCTGGAAGCCTTTCATCCTAATGGAGTGTTTCCACCTCCACCCGACTACCAAACACCACCACTAGCACTTACCGAAGACTCGTCATCATTAGAAGAAGAAACTGAGCTGCAAACATCGTCCCATTACTACAGCACCTCACATGTCTAGTCGTCCTAGGGCAATTCTCCGTACCCCAGGTCCTATCTGTTTCAGGCATTCTAGGAGATGGCTAATGGAACCTTTATCGCTCTCGATGAGAGCTTATGGTTGTAGCATTATTACCACCAATCTTGAAATGTTTTACAGAATTTTGTCTTTTAAAAAAAGAGAAATTAAGTCATACCAATAATGTATAATTTATAAATAAAATGATGAATGCATCATAATTATTAGTAAGTAGATTATATTATAGTTAATGTGAATTAGGTAGGAATAACTATGTATGTAATTAAGTGTGTAAAGACACTAATACCTTAACCTAACTGAATATATATATATATATATATATATATATGTATATATAGATATATATATATATATATATAAAGACTATATAATTATTCAACACTATATGATGATAAGTTGTATGAATACCTATATATTTGAGTTGTGCTAAATTAAATTATTGATTTTTAAAAAAATTAAAAAAATAAATAATTTGTAGTATTAACAAATTCTACGTACACAAGAATGCTTACTTGTTTACATTTTGTTACAAAAGTTATTTCGATAAGATTTGTATTTTATATCAAAAGATTTAAAAAAATGCAATAATAAAATTTTAGAATTTTAAAATTTTACATAAATTTGAATATGTTTTATTTTTACATAGTATATTAAAAAATTATTTTAAATTTTTCTCAAATCTAGAATGTTATTAGGGATGATAGCTTGACCCGTCTCCGACGCGTTCGTCCCGTTTTCATCCCAAGTTTGACGAGAAAAATCCAAGTTGATCGGGATCGGGGGTGGGGACGGGTAAAACCTGATTTTTGAAAGTGAGGGTGGGGGCGGATGTGGAGATATTTATACCCGTTCGCTTTTAAAATTATTAAAATATTCTTATTATTTTAAAATATTATATAATTTAAAATTCAATCATTTCAATATATTAAATTTCTGTAATAATATGTTCTTCTTTTAAATTTATTAAATTCATTTTAATATATTAAATTTTATATTAATATATTTTTTTAAATCCTCTATTTAAGCTTAATAATGTTGAAATACTGATATTAAAATAATTATTATATTTTAAAATTAAATTTTTTAAATTAAAATTAAAATTAATTATGTAAAAAATAAATAAAACTAAAATAAATGATAAAATTTTAAAACTAAATTTTATAAATATAGTAAATAAAATTTACTTTTAAAAATTATTAAAAAAAATTTATGATACTTGTAAAAATATTAAAATTATATTTTTAAATAAATAAATTTAATTTCAAAAAGTTTTAGAGTTTAAAATATACAAAGCGTAAGACAGTAATACAGAGGTTACAAGTGAGAGATCATGGGTAAATTTAAATTTTTATACTTTAATTTTAGAATTTTAAAATTTTACACTAAAATTTTAAAGTTTGAAAAATAGTTTTATGTTTGCACAGTATATTGAAATTTTATTTTAAATTTATTAAAATTTAAAATTTTATAAAATAATATGAAAATATAACTTTAAAATTTAAAATTTTAAATCCTCAAATAAATTATTATTAAGTAAATAGAATATTAGTGTTAAATAAAAATAAGATAAGATAAAAGTAATTTTTTTTATTTTAATTTGATAATATTTATAAAAATAATAAATCATTTGAAATTATGTTATTATATTTAATAATTAATATGAACAAATAATAAGAGGATAATTTAAAAATTATATCAAAGTAATTTTTGTAATATGAGCGATATAATTTGGAAAAAAAAAATTCTCTTTATTTTTAATACAAATATAAAAAGTATAAAATTAACAAAAAACAGAAGATGATCTTTTATTAAAAGAGTAAAATATTTTTTATAAATATTATTTTTAAAAATATTACTAAAATAATTTTTATATATTATTTCATAAAAATATTAAAATTATATTTTATAAAATAATTAAATTTGATTATATAAATTATAAAATTTAACATATATAAAATAAAAATAAGGTAGAGAGAGAGGTTGTCAGATTTAGTTTAGATTTTATAAGTTATTTTAGTAGTTATTAACTTTTTTTAAACGCTTACTAATTTTTTTAAAAATTTATTTTAGGTAATTTTTATCTTTGAAATTTCTAACTGAAATTATTTTGTTCAGTTTTATCTTTAATATATTTTTAAAATATAATATATTTTTTATCTATTTATTTTTATAAGTTTAATAATATTTGATTTTCTTGTAATAATATTATTAATTTTAATAAAGTTATTTTTATATTATCATAAAATATTATATTTTAAATTATTTTTTAATATATACTATTTATTTTATTTATTAAAAATATTAAACTGTTTGATTAAAAATTAAAATTAAAAAAATTACTTGAAAAAGTTTTATTTGAACTATATTTTTATAAAAATTAAAATTAATATATTTATTTTAAAAATAAAATTTTATTTAAGTAAATTTTAATATATTTTTATTAAAAATATAAGATACTTATTATATTTTAATTTATTATTTAATTATATCTTTATTTATAAATTTTACATTTATCAATTAGTTCAACATCTAATTTTATTAAATTATTTTCATTTTATTGATAATTTATCAACTTGTTTTAGTTATATTTTTAGTTAGCTTAACTATTAATTTATTAAACACATAGAGAGATAATTAAAGAATTTTGAATTTTATTTTTTATGATTTAAAATTAATTAATTTTAATATAATAAATTTCTGTAATAATATGTTCTTATTTTAAATTTATTAAATTTATTTCAATATATTAACTTTTTTACCAAATTATTATTTTTAAAATTTTTAATAAATTACATTTATTTTTAAATTTTTCATCCAAATTTTAAATAGATAAAATATAAATATTAAAAAAATATAATAAAAAAGATAAAGATATGAAAATTTTTTTATCAAATTATTTTATTTTACATTTGATATTGTTTACAAAAAATAAGAAATTATATAGTATTATATTATTCTATTAGCAAGATGAAGAAATAATAAGAGGATAATTTATAAATTATATTGAGATAAATTTTGTTAATATAATTTTTTTTAAAATTATTTCTATTTATATTTTTTGAATAAAATTTATTTTTACAGTTAATTTAAAAACTTAAATTTAGACACTGGTGTTGGCTGTGTGGAGGGGTCTTCATTTATTTATGAGGTCCAACCAAGTCAACCTTATTTAATTGGATCACTTTCTCCACGGCACTGCCAAAACGGTATACATAATCAGCTCGGCTCATTTAATATCCCATTCTATGATAAATTTGGTTGTCCAAAAATGCTTTGACACATGTTAGATAAAGTAATGAAGTCTCTCTTGGTGGTTGCTTAAAGTCAGAAAATACTATCACTTATGTTATTCATTTTCAAATTCATTTATTAATCCTAGTGCGTTTATTAAGAGATGTAAAAAGATTCAGTGTACTTTCTATTTTTATAATAAACTCTTCCTTTTCCTATCGAGGAAAATGTGTTTAAACATCAACTAAAAACTATTTTGATAGGATACATAAATAATAATAATAATTTAATTATTTTAAAAGTAACGTATGTTAAAAATTATGTTAAATTTTTTTTTATTAAATTATTTTATTTTATGTTTGATGTTGCTTAAAAAATAATAAATTTTATAGAATTATGTTATTCTATTCAACGAAATGAACAAATAATAGGAGGATAATTTATAAATTATATTGAGATAAGTGTTGTTGATATAAATATTTTAGAAAATTATTTTTATTTATATTTTATGTATAAAAATTTAAAATATAAAAATTATTAAAAATTTAACATTATTTTTTATTAAAAATGTAAAATATTTTTATATAAGTATTAATAAATTAATTTTTATATATTATTTTATAAAAATATTAAAATTATATTTTATAATTATTTAAATTTTACTTTAAAAAATTATAAAATTTAAAATATATAAAATAAGAACAAAATAGAGAGATGATGAAATATCTAGAAATCATAAAAAATATAAAATTTTCACTATTTTAGTATAATTCAAAATTCATTCATTTTAAGATGTTAAATATTTTTATTAACAAATTATTGTTTAAATATATTAAATTCATTTGATTATATAATATTTTATAATTAATTTTTTTTCTTTTCAAATTTTAAGGTTTTGATCTAAGATTAAAAAACTCTGAAATGTAGAGATATAGATGAACTGCCATACACACTATATAAAGCAGAGATAATATAGGATGAAAGTGCCAATATCTATCTAACACAAAAAATGGCTCGTTCACTTGTTTCATTGATTTGGTTGAATTTCATATGTTTTATTATTCTATTCTCATTGAGTAAGTAGGCAATTAAATATTAATATATTTTTTTTTTTAATTTGTAACATTTTTTTTACTATATCTCATTTCTAGAGTATTTTCAAAATGTAGGTGCAGGTGTGAGCAACGCAGAAATATGTCCAGAAATATGTGAACATTTTAGTCAATGTGAAAGCATCTGCAAAAAAATAGGCTATAAAGGAGCGCAATGTCAGACTGCCTTCTGCTGCTGTGTCTGAAAATCAATTCTGCTGATCCACCTAAATTTCTAAACAATGTTTCAATTAAGAATTATCTTTATTTGCTTAGTAGCAAGTAAGTAATAATGTATTTTATAAATGAATAATTATTATTTTCATTACTGAAAATGATAAAAATAAAGAAACATTGTCAAAAGTTAATTCTCATTACTTTTATTATTGTTTTATTATGTAATGTACTAAATTAATTTCTAAAAATATTAATATTGATTATTTTTATTTTTATTTTAAAAACTAAACTATCATTTACGGTATACTAGGAGATAAAAAATTATCATTTTTTAATAACTTTTAAAAAATGACGTGCTTACCGTAAAACATTTTTATATCTCAAGCTTCATTTTCAAAAGTTGCAAAATCAATATTTTATTTATTAATTTTGAGAAATAATTTTATTTTAATTATTTTTTATAATTTTATAAATTAAATTAATTATTATTAACTGATGTTAGGATAAAAAAAATTATCTTCTTGATAATATTAAAAATTAATAAATAAAAAATAAAAATCTAACAAGAGAAACACAATTCAATGTCTACGGTGCAAGTAACAAATTATAAGTTAACTATATAACGCAGGCATGTGATCACCAATTAAAAATTAAAAATCTGTAGTTTGTTATACTAAATCATTGACAAACACAACCAAGGAAATGTCATGATTTAGCAAGAAAATTAAAAAAAATATATAAAAAAATAATAAAATTAGTAGATAAAAGTTAAGTTTATTAAAATTGAAGAGTAATATATATATATATATATATATATATATATATTAAAAATACATATATTAAAAATATATGTTAATTTTAAAATATTTAAATAAAATATTAAATAATTTTTAAAAAAATTTAAATTTGTAAATATATCTATATAATATTGATGTTTAATCTAATAATTAATTTTAGAACAATACTTAAATTACACTTTTTATTATTAATTTTTAAAATTTTCAAAATATATACATTAAAATAAATATATTATAAAAAGTATTAATGAATATATGATGTCAAATAAAGATATAATATGAAAAAATTGAGTGCATATTTATAGTACAAAATCAAAATAATGCCGAAAACCAAAAGAAAGAATGACTTGCACACTTGTCTTATTCATTTTGCTGAGTTTTATATTTTAGATCATGCTTATTATTCTATTCTTATTTGGTAGGTAGATAATTAAATATTAAAATTAAAATTTATTTATGTATTAATTTTATATTTGTATTTTTTTAATATATATAGGAAAGATTAATTTATTTAAGAAGTAACTTATATTATAATTATTTTTTTTAATATTTTTTTTAAATGGTTAAATTTCATCAATCTAATCATTCAATCATTAAGTTTTATTACATATATCATGTTTATAAAATTTTATCAATTTTAAAAAATATTTAATATTTTATTAAATCAATTCAAATTAATATATATTAGGAGAGAGATATTATATATTAAAATAAATTTATATAATGAAATATCATATCTCTTTTAAATTTTATAAACATAATATATACAATAAAATTATTTAATTTAATAGTTGAATTGATGAAATTTAACTATTTATAAGATATTTTGAGTAGAGTAACTCTAGAATGAGTTACTCTAAGAGTAACTTAATCTTTCGATAAACAACTCATAGTAATGTATAAGAACATGAAGTGCATATGAAATAATCTTTTATAATCGACTAACAATTTTATGATTGATTATGTGATCAATTACTATGGAAAGATGTGGTATATAGTATAGAAAAATATGGTTAACTATTTAATATAAATGGTGAATGAAAACGTAATCATCAATGAACAAAATATGGTTAATCAATTACTTAAGTGATTAATTGATTATATGTGTAAATAATCAATTAATTATTACATGTATGGTTCATTATGTAAAAAAAGTTGTTGGCACAAAAGACAACCTCCCAGGTATGAACCTAAACATAGAATAGAAAAAGGAAAAATAAGTTTTGTTGAATGAATGTGGATTTAGAATATCACTTAGTTCCCTCTTTTGAGTGTAAAAAGTATAAAAAAAATATTTTTTTTGTACCCGTAACTACATTATTGAAATTTCAGGTATTGTTAAACGAAAGTAACATAAAATAAATGCTTTGAGAGAAAAATTATGATAAAAAAGGGAAAATTGAAAAAGAAAAAGAAAAAAAAAAGCTAGATCAAGCCTAATCCATAATGCTAGAAATCCTATATCTGCCTCTATAAAAGGAAGGTTCTAAGATACTTCTTAACACACCAACCATCAACACAATCAACACCACACTCCTCTCCACATGAGAGCAACATCTCTCTCTCTCTCTCTGAGCACAGTCCTACCTTTCCTACACTTCTCATTTCTAGCCTCTCAATTCCCAGTTCTTCCTCTAGCATCCTCTTGTAGGATCTTGGTAGGAATAATCCTTATGTGGTGAAATTTCAAAGCAATTTCTAGCTTTGTTGATAACATTGGTTTTTTATTCTCTTATACTTGCTTTTGTTATGGATATCTGTGCATTAATTTTCTTTATTAGTAACTAATTCCCCTTTCATGGGGCTTTGGAAAACTCTATGATGTGTATTGTTTGAATCCTTTCTTTTCCTCTTTCTAAAATGATGTCTTCATTACATCTATGTTATTCTATTATACTTAATCCATTAATAGGAACTAGCCAATTCTATGAATCTGATAGTTGATTGGGGTATTAAGCGATCGTACCACTCCCAATTGATGGAACTATAAGATAATTGAACCTAAGGGTCTTAAAGGATTAATTGGGAACCTTGGTTTCTAACTGGTTAACTTCTTGACACGTATTTAATTCCCTTTTAATCTCTATGTCTCTTTTATTTATATATCTTATCCTATCAGGGAGGGTAATAAGTAGAAAAAAGATTACTACTACTATTGGATCAAGGAGGACTAATAGAATTAGTGTAGGTGGTTAGCAATTGAATAAAGGGAAAAACCAGGGATAAAAACAAGTAACGTCACAAGGGGTCCAAAGCCCTATAAATTTTCCATGGCTTGCACCGCATTCTTTTGATTATCACATAATAAAAATTTTATTTCTATTTCTTTTTTCTTTCACTACTTTAACTACTTTCAAAAATAATCTTTCTCTTGGTGAGCTTAAAAATTAGAATTCAGATTTCATGCATAGATTGTTACACTAGTCTCTCTGGGATCGATACTGAAGGCCTAAAATACCCTCTTTCTACATTAATGGGTATACTTGTTTGTGGATAAAACATAGCAAGAGTGTTATACTCATGTTTTTCACGCAACAATAAGTAAGGAGTTTTCATGGCCTAACAAACTTTTATAGGAGGTTAGTGACAGGTTTTAGCACAATTACTTTTCCACTCAATGAAATTATAAAGAAAAAAGTCAAATTTGTCTAAGGGATAAACAATAAAAATCCTTTGACACTCTGAAGTCAAGACTTACTAAAGTACCAATGCTTGTTTCACCAAATTTTGAAAAATCTTTTGGATTGGAGTGTGACACCTCAAACATAGGGATGTGAGTAATCCTTATCCAAGAAGTACAACTCAATTCTTACTTTAGTGAGAAAATAAATGGGAACTTATTAATCATGTTGTCTATGATAAAAAGCTTTATGTTATTATCAAAGCCTTATAAACTTGATACCATTACTTGTTGTCAAAATAGTTTGTAATCCATAATGACCATGAATCATTGGAGTACCTTAAGATCGAAGGTAAACTCAATAAGAGACATTCCAAGGGGGTAGAGTTTCATGAACATTTCCCTTATGTTATCAAACATAAGAAGGGAGAGAGTAATAAAAATGTAGATACTCTCTCTAGGAGACATACTCTTTTAACCTGCCTAAGTGCCAAACTACTAAGGTTTGAGAACTTTCAAGAACTTTATGCAGACGATGTTGTGTTTAGGAAAATGTACAAAGACTGTGAGTGTAACATCCACAAGTTTTTTAAAATGAACCCTTGAAGCCACAAGTAATCCTTAGAATGAAACTAAGTAGGATTAAGAACCAAAAATAGAGAAATTAGAAAGTTTGTTGCAAATGACAAAAATGCTCCTACACCTAGGCAACTCAAAAAAATGTACCAGAGAAATATAAAACAAGAGTAAAAGATATTATAAAGGATTATAGAACCTCAAGAATGACCAAGAGTAATGAGAAAAACTTAGAAAAATAAGGAAGGAATGAAAACAACTCCAAAAACGCCCAAAACACCTTTTGAAAGCTATGCTTTCTGCACAAAGCTATTCAGTTCTCAGAAAATTATCAAATGACCTTAGATTAACTTGGGAATGAATCAAAAAGTGTTATAATTGTTAGAATAATAATTTAAGAATTTTTCTTGTAATATTGAGAGAAATTACAAAAATTCCCCTAGATTGCTAAGAGGGCAAGAAAATGTGAGGCAAAAGCCAAGACTGGGTCCCATATGAGGTGCACATAATTTTATTTGTTGAAAACATGGTGATGAGTCACCAAGTGAAGTTAACTCAAGTAAACCCATAAAAGATAAAAAATAATTAATGCTAAGATTTCTTTAACCATGGTTAAGGTTAATTAATCTTGATTAATTAAAATTTAACCATGTTTAGGGTAAGATAAATATGATTAGCGATAAACTTGGCCTTATTAACACTACTCAAACTCTAAAAGGAAAATTCCTTTAATTTTGAATTATTTTGAAAAAGGAAAATCTATGCAAAATTATGAAAATACCCTAAGTGAAAAATTAATCCAAACTTACACTTGTTTGGCTAAATTCGCTAAGCCTTGTGGGAGACCTTATTTGGCTCACTAAGTCCAAACTTACACTTAAAAAACTCTCCAAAATCTCTCTAAGTTTAACTATGTCAAAAAATCTTAACCTTTCACCTTAAACCTAAGTCTCCATCTTTGAGATTTAAGCTAAAATCAAGCCTTAAACGCTAATCCACACCATTTTCACTAAGGGAATCTTATGGACCAGCCAAGGGGGTACAAAGATTAGTCACCATAGCCCCACCATCACTCCACACTAAGTCATCATCAAGAATTCATCATGATTCAAGCCTAAACCTAAGCATGCATAAGATAAGCGATTAGGAATGAAACAACGAAGTTGGAAAACTAAATTAAGCCATTCGGCCATGACTTACAAGGATGGAGAAGAAGTCTTACAAATTTCTAAGTTAGGTATCAATAATTAAAATAGTCTTCAATTGGTAAAAGTAAACTCATATGATAAGGAAAAATAAACTACAAAGCCTTAGGAACCAAGAACTCATAGTCAGCCACTCCAAGTTAAATATTAAGAAATGAGATTGAAACCTTGGTTTAGTTACCTTAATAAGTCTTGTTATGTAAAAGAAAATATTTAAAAGTTTAAAATAAATTTTGAAAAATCATAGACATCATTCAGCCATGTTAAATTAAATTGACTGTAGTAAGTTAAAAACTTACTAACACTTAATATTTAAAGTTAGTATAAGTAGGATAAGACTTCCAAAAGTTAATAGCACAAAGAATAAAAACAAAAGGTGTCATTCGGCCACCTAGAGAAAAACTTACAAGTTGTAAATATTATGTGAAACTAATGTAACTTTAAGAAAAGGAAAGGTTGTGGAGTAACTTAGAAGGTTGATAGAATTAACTCCCTTGTGTAATTCATCATAAAAAGTTAAAGATTATAATAAGTTGGACATGTATTGGGAACATACAATTATGTTATCCTAATGTTATTTACCAGTTAACTTGTGATGCTTTTATGAATGCATATTGTTTAATGTGAGTTGAATATGGAATGCTCATAAGTATTGAAAACATGATGCTATGTATAAGGAGTATATATGATTGATGATGTGATAGAATTTGAGATCTAAATATGCATATCATATTGGCTGGATATTGATTGAGCATGCATAATTATCTAAAAGCCATTAAAATGGACCCAAAGGGTTTAAGGGATCAATAAAACAAACTTATGTGAAAAGTTAATCAATTCTTAATGTGCCTTGTGCACATCACATCCAGGAGGCACTCAGAGCCTTACTGAAGAGGAGGAAAAAAGGTTCTCCTAAGAGAAAAAGGTTCTCCTAAGAGAAAAAAAGGTTCTCCAAAAATCCTTTTATTGTGAAGACAAAAGGATTCTTTACCAATTATAAGGTGGTGACAAACATTTAGCAATGAGCTCATAACCTTAAGAATAGAAGGTGGAGTAGCAGAGCCAGTGAGAAGATATTGTTTGAATATATATCTATGTCTAGAGAGTTTCTCCAAAGTTATGAAACAGAAATTAAAATTCTCTAAAGTTAGGGAATAAGATAATGAAAGAGACAATGTTTATGACATATCACAAAATGAGTCAAAGAATATATGTTTTGTGATCCAAGATTTATGAAAGTTAAGATAACATATGCATATGTATTTAAGGTTGTTTTTTGTATAAAAATAACTCACTTTAGTAGGGATTTTTTAAAAGATTAAAAGCAATCTTGAATGCATGTCATAATTTTTCTAATAAAATTGAAGTGGGTGGGAGAAAAGTGATGACATTAGATGTAAAGTAGAAACCTATTGAGAAACTTAGTTTCTCACTCCTTCTCCTCCCACTTTCTTCCCAAATAAAGATAATGTCGTTTGAGATGGTGGTGGTGTACGTAGATATTAGTAACGTGGATTGGACGGAAAATCCCCACGGCTTACTAATTATAGCCCAAGTTAGCGTTAGAATTTACTTTTCACTAGGACATCTCTTTCTTATAAAAGTCTTGAGCCCTGAACTTCACAACAACAGGTTTTTTGATTCCCATAGAGGCCTTTCACTCCCAACAGGGTTTTTCTACCTCTACCTGGCTATCGAAGGCAACAAAAGGCCATAGTTGAGGAATCTTCTTCCTCAAAGGGAGAGACAAATCCCCAAACTCTGTCCTACTACCACAGTTCATCATATTTGTGGTCCTTGCAATGGGATTCGCCTTATTCTATGTCATACCCATTTTAAGCTTATCAAGAGATGCCCAACGAAACGTTCATGTGTGGACCAAAGCATGTGGCTGGAACATTTTCACCACTAGGCTTAGGGAGGTTTGTTGGTCCTATAGGTCGTTTGCAAAGAAAGAAGAAGTTGAAGAGTCTTACCAATAATGTATATTTTTGTTAATAGTTGGATTCAAGCTTCCCAATAATTAGTAAGTAGTTGTATGCTAAATTATGTGTAATATATGTATTATAATGTGTAGCAAGTATGTATGTAAATGTGGTAGGTAAATTATAGTGTGTAATAAATTGTATGCAAAGGCCTTAATGCCTAAGATTATTTTAAATATGTAAAGGGACTGTTTAATTATGCGATGTATTGTGTTATGTATAATTGCATACTGTGGATTAAAGATAAATGAATTAAAGAAAATGATACATAATGAAAATATTTTGTATGCACGTAAGAATGCCTAGTAAGTTATTTACTATTACGTGTGAGCACCAATTTTTGTCCGGATATAAATCTCCCTTAATTAATCAAAATAACTTAAAAATGAGAGCTCAAATGGTTAAAAGAAAGGAGAAGGAGTTGCAAAATTAAATAAGTAAGCAAGTAGATAATAGACAAAGAGAGTTGAAGAAAATAAACAAAATTAAGTTAGGTTAGTTGGGAGTTAGTTATAGAGTTAGTTAGGCTAGGGTTAGAAATTAACTTCATTTGGGTTAAAGAACCAAGGTTAAGCTAGGGGTATAAAAGAGTTTTGGTACCAAAACTGAAGAGGAATTTGCTGGCTGGTTCTTGGTTTTTCGGTTTTTCTTTGCTACTCCAAATTCTCTCTCATCTTGGAGAATCTCTCTCTGCTCTTCGAATTTCCCTGGGAGGATCCTTTCCCAATTGCTCTCTACTCTTCCGGATTGCCTCCACCTGCGAAGGAGGATTCAACTTCCGCTCTCTGCGTCCCTCAGCTCCTCCCTGATTCTCTTAGCGGAATCACAAAAGTTTCCTCTATTTTCTATTCAACGCTTCCAGGTTAGGCTCGCGTTTCTCATTTCCCGTTTCTCTCATATCTGTGCAATTTTATTCTTCCGTCCTCTCTACATTATGCTTAAGCCTTGAGTGTGTGGAATCTGTAAGGAATAAAATGCCTAAATGATTGCAATATCTATTTTAATCTTCGATTCAGAATTGTTAGTTAAATTACATGTGTTGGTTAGGGCTTCTATGTTGGAATAAGGTCAAAGTTCTTGAAAAATCAATGAAAATTGCTTTGTGCATTTAATTGTTGTGGTTTCTTTTTTGACTTGAAAGATTCAGCTCCTGAAATACGTCAGGAAGCTTCTTATCTCTGCAAAAATCTTGGAATTAATCTGCTTGCATAGCCAATAGTTGTTCAATAGTCAGATGTAGTCCGACTTTAGGGAATGAGAACCTTATTTCATTGCGCTTTAACCGATCTCAGACCAAGCATCAACTCATCCATGAGATTTTGTTATATCAGCAGTTATGCCTGTAAGATCAAGTGTATGTCAGCCTAGAAGCAAATTGAGGAGCAGGTTAGCTTTATAAACTTGGTATACCTGGTGCAAAACCTAGGTAAAATAGAAACTGGTAGGAGAGGAGGTTCTAGTCAATGTAATAGGGAGACCTTTTGAACTCAGTGAGCATAGCTATACCAGTGATCTTTGATCTTAAAGTAGGTGCTGATGTTATCCCTATATAAGGCCATCATAAGAATCACATGATCCTACCTTTTCAAAACCATGGTATAGATATGTTCATGCCTTGTTGTTCTTATTTAAACGAACTTAGATTCAGTTCGGCTACTATCATAAGTTTGCAATTTGACCTCATTTGAGAAATGCTGAGATCTCCTCGCTACAAGTTCTATTAATCATGGTTCACCTGGAACTCATTAGTGGATAGTAGTCATAACTGTAAATATTTTTTTTAGATTGTGATTCAACTCCACTGGTCTTTGACCGGGCTTTGGTTTGATTAGTTACATCAGCACCTATGCATATTATGAGAAAGTCTCAGCTAGCAAAGAAATAAACTTGAATAAACAGGGATTGAAACAATTGAAAGGAGTTTTGATTAGGCCATTAGAAAAGCCTTAGGTTCAATTTAGAAAGGGGTTATCAACTTATGTGTCATTAAAATAGATCCCTGAATCCGCGATAGAGGTCATTTATGGGTCAACTGAAGCAGGCAGGTTTTCATGATCCTCCCCGATTCATTGGAAAAATAGAAACGAACAAGTACCTGCTATAGGACCCTTGACCAATGCAGAAAATAAATCAGTCATAGGCCAACCATAGCAACAGGTTTTTCCTGCCCAGGTTTACCTTAACTAGGCCTAAGACAAAGCAAAAGTTTACCAAATAGGTTCTGTCATATCAGAATTAGTTTTTTGTTAACTAATATTAGTGGTTTAATATAATTCAAAACTAGTGTAGGGGAGTTTTAGGCTATGCCTGATGCAAATCCTTGGCAAGGTAGGAATCGATACAAAAGGAGGTGATGGATAGGCCTCTTTGACTTAGCAGATACAGCTGCACCAGTAATGTTTAGTGTGGTCTCCTAACAGATCCTCCCCTTGGTTATGAGCATTCTTGGTTAGCTAGTATAGGAGTTGGTCCTTCACTGAAATTTGATGAATTGAGTCATAAGATTGTGGCCACCAACCTGCCATGCGTTCTTACATGGTGCAAACTTGTAACTAGAGGTTAAGAATCAGAACTCATTTTGGAAAGAGCCTCAGTTTTGGAAGTCAGGTTGTAAGATTTGTGTCTCCTTAGTTTCCAAACTAGTAAATCTGTTTGCTGAAACTAGGATATGCTATGAGGGTTATAGTAGGCAGGATTAAAGTCAGCTGACATAAAAATCCTTAGTCACATACTAACCAAGAACCAATCAACTGGGATTAGGTGAAGAGCAATGGGTTGGTGTATGGGCTCCCATATCCCTGGTGCATGAATTGTAAATCTGAATACTGTAAGTCTTGGGCCATGAATGACATAAAGTCCTGGCTGATCAGGAGCCGATACGAGAGAGGCTTTGGGTAAGTCAACAGAAATGTTCCTGATGCAGTAGGAAAATAGTACCAGCATGAGTTCAGAGACACATAAAGGGCATGTAGGCACCTGAATCATGCTTCATAAGTCTGTCATAATAGTGATGAAGGTTCAGGGTCTGCATCTTTTACAAAATTTTTTCTTTGAGTTTCATTTCCTCAGAATAGTCACCTGACCATACATCTCTAAGGTTTTGAACAGAAACCTTGAGCAAAATGAGAACTGAAGTAGAATGGTAGAAATGCCCTGGTTGGTAGGCTAAGAACCAGTTGGAAAGTGTCATAACCGTAATTACAATACTTGGCCATATACTCTGCTGCTCCATGGCTAAATAGGCAACAAATTAACTCAGAAAATTAAAAAGAAAACACCAAGGATTGCACTTGGTGTGTTACTGATTTAAATCTGAAAAACCAGTAAAGATCTTTAGCACAACATGTTGATGACTGTTAGCAAATAAGGTTTTTAATGAGCCCTGACCCTTTCCATATGTAGAAGCATTCATGAGAAACTAGGTGTGGATTAAAAATTGAATAGAGTAGTTATGTGTTGGATATAAGGCCTTTGTGGAGGTTAGCAACTTGCCTATGATTTTAAAAAAAAAAAAAAACTGGTTCACCACAACCAGCCTTTGATTGACTAAACCATTAGGTATACAAACAGAAATTTCTATAAAGTATATCTTGGCTAAAAGTTAAATTGGATCTGTCTCATGGGCAGGCTAAAAGACTGTAATTAGGTTGGACACACAAGCCTGCATCTGGTTTCCTAACTACTGGGAGCTGTCAATCAGCCCCTGCCCTGTCAGACTCTCTGCTGGTCAAGATCAGTAGCTGTTTAGTTTGGCTATGATAAAGTCTAGTTTGAAGTCAGGGTTCGAGACCATTGTGTCCGAGTTTAAAAAATCAATCTCTCCATGCATGCAGTACCAATTCTTGTAAAAACCAGCCTGTGATTCAACTCAAGTATAGACTTAATATTGAACAAATTAACTATTGTATGGTCTGTGGAAGAGCAACAGCAGGTTTAAATATCATGATTGCGGGTACAAATGGTGTCTTAGATAAATTTGAAAGGCTAACAAAGCCACGGACCTATACCAAACAAAAGATAGAAAATGTATTATTGTTACACTTTGGTTTTATTATTCTGTTTTTTGATGGTATATCCAGGTACTGGTTTTCTCTAAGTATTGACCTCACCTTGAATTTTGCAAACTATCCCAACATCTATTTTTCTAAAAGCCTTCTTTCCAAAACGTCTGTTTTTTTTTTCTACATTTTTTCAGATTGTGCAAACGGGTTCTAATACGGGCAAGTAGCATTCTCTACTGTTGCGTATTTTAATTCATGCTAATTCAAATACGGCTTACGACGATTTGGATTATGCAAGCACATCTGTTTCTTTTCTAAAATCTCCTGTTTCCAAAACATCTGTTTTTTTTATTTATTTGCTCAGATTGTGCAAACGGGTTCTAATATGGGCAAGTAGCATTCTCTACTGTTGTGTATTTTAATTCGTGCTAATTCAAATACGGCTTACGACGATTTGGATTATGCAAGCACATCTGTTTCTTTTCTAAAATCTCCTGTTTCCAAAACATCTGTTTTTTTTTCTACATTTTTTCAGATTGTGCAAACGGGTTCTAATACGGGCAAGTAGCATTCTCTACTGTTGCGTATTTTAATTCGTGCTAATTCAAATACGGCTTACGACGATTTGGATTATGCAAGCACATCTGTTTCTTTTCTAAAATCTCCTATTTCCAAAACATCTGTTTTCTTTTATTTGCTCAGATTGTGCAAACGGGTTCTAATACGGGCAAGTAGCATTCTCTACTGTTGCGTATTTTAATTCGTGCTAATTCAAATACGGCTTACGACGATTTGGATTATGCAAGCACATCTGTTTCTTTTCTAAAATCTCCTGTTTCCAAAACATCTGTTTCTTTTTATTTGCTCAGATTGTGCAAACGGGTTCTAATACGGGCAAGTAGCATTCTCTACTGTTGCGTATTTTAATTCGTGCTAATTCAAATACGGCTTACGACGATTTGGATTATGCAAGCACATCTGTTTCTTTTCTAAAATCTCCTGTTTCCAAAACATCTATTTTTTTTTTATTTATTTGCTCAGATTGTGCAAACTGGTTCTAATACGGGCAAGTAGCATTCTCTACTGTTGCGTATTTTAATTCGTGCTAATTCAAATACGGCTTACGACGATTTGGATCATGCAAGCACGTCTGCTTCCCTAAGTCCAGTATTTCTTTAAGAAACGTTGTTTTAAGGTTTTTACCTAAGATTACTCTTTTCTTCTCTAAGAGATCAAGTCTCTTAACCAGAACTACGTAGCCTTGAGTTTCCCATTGCACCCGGGAATACGTAGGAGCAGGATCAAGTCCTGTCAGGCTATCTTTCATGAACCTATTTTAATTTCTTTTTTTATTCTATTTTAAAGGATCAAATAGTTTTCAAATATCATACACTCAGTATAAGGGTACCGTTCCTTGGAACGGGCGAGTAGGGTGCCTAATACCTTACTCGTAGCTGACTTCCGAACTTAGATTCTCTTCCTCAAGTTAGAGTTTTTCCAAATCTTTCCCCCTTACAAATAAAATTTGGTGGCGGCTCCACAATCAAATTAAAATTCATTTCAAAATGTAGCGAGTTCGTCGTCTCGTTGTAATATCGGTTATAACAGATGGCGACTCCACTGGGGACAACCTTAGAGAGTCAAGCCCGTTTATGTTTGAGTGTGTATGCTATATTGATCCTTGTGCTATTTATTTGTTCCTGTATTTATTTGATTATTTGTTATCTCACCATAGGATAGATGATTTTTAATTGCTATATATACTTGTTGCAAGTTCCCCAATTGCAGGTAATTCAAAACCACCAACAGTTCTAAGAGGTTTGCATGCCCTCCGCACACACCGCATATGTGCATATGAACATGAGAGGGGCCCTATACCCGGGTCCGAGAGCAACTCAGAAATAGAAGGATCTAGTGGTGTCACTTGGGACGCACGTCCCGTTTGGCTATCGCGAAAATCCCAGCTAGAGTGCGTCCTTTCCTAGTACCCTGTAACCAGTAGCATTCTCTACGATTGCAGTAAGTACTAGGAATTGGAACTTGGCTCTAGTGACCTTTATCCCATAGGCTTATGGCTAACCCTTGGTGAGAAACAAACTAGATATCCTAGATCCATAGGACAGGTAACCTCAAAATAGGACCTGCGGAGGGCACTTTCTTGTTATAATGCTGCTAATTGATTTATGAAAATATTGTTTAAAATGTATTTTTTTTTAAAAAAAAAAGTAAGTATGTTAAATGGAAAAGAGAAAGAGAAAGAAAAGAGAAAAAAGAAAAAAGGAAAAAAGTAAGGAAAAAACAAAGGAAAAAGAAAAGAAAAGTAAGGAAAAAACAAAGGAAAAGAATAAAAGACAAGAGAGGAAAAAAAGAATAAAAGTCCACAAAAGGAAGAAAGAGAAAGAAAAGAGAATAGGAGAGAAGGAAGATGAGAAAAACAAAATAAAAATATTAAAAAAAGGGGGATCCAGAGAGAGAAGATGGGTCGGCGCTAAGCTTTTAAGGACCAAAAGTACGAAACAAGATAAAATTTCAAGGGAACAACATTCTTTTAAACATTTTTGTACTATGCATCATTTGTTTCTTTATCATGCATAGGTTTATTTATTCATATAACTGACTCGTTTTATTTGTTGTTTTTTTTTTCTTTCTGTTTTTTTTCCTTTTAAAGGGGATCAGATTCTGGTTAAATATCCGAAGAAGGTGAAATGGAAATTAATGAGGGATCAGAATTGAGGAAGAAAAGAAGGATTGGGGCCAAGATGACTGACTTGTCCAGTATAGATTCTTTTGTCAGGAAGCTACAGACAGTACAAAAGATGGCTTTTGTTAGGAGGTACGGAAACATACTAAAGTTGCTAGAGGTGAAAGTACAAGAGGAAGCTATTACAACTATGGTCCAGTATTATGACCCTCCCCTGAGGTGCTTCACGTTTGTAGATTTTCAGTTGGCTCCGATGTTGGAAGAATATGAACAGATCATAGGTTTGCCCTTGGAAGGAAGTAAGCCATACAACCATTTGGAGCACAACCCTTCCTTTAGGGCGGTAGCTCAATCTATAGGATTGCAAGAAAACCTTTTTATTACCGATTTCCAGGAAAGAAATCATAATAGGGGCTTTACAAGGGATTTTTTGGAGAACTATCTACAGTACCTGGTAGATAATAACAGCTGGGATATTTTCATGGATGTGCTTGCCTTGGGCATTTATGGCTTGGTGTTGTTTCCTCAAGTTGAGGATTTCATTGACACGCCGGCCATTGGTGCTTTCTTATCTCGGAAAAACAGGTCTGAGAATCCGGTTACCGCTTTGTTGGCAGACACCTACTGTGCTCTAGATTTTTGTTATGAAAGGAAAAAGAGGAAGATAACATGTTGCTTACCAATACTTTATATCTGGATTACGGCACATGTGTTCAAAAGGGAAGTTAAAATCCAGTGTCCAATCTCAGATTTGCTATGTTACCAGATTAAAAGCATGTCAGGCAGGGAATGGGCGGAACATTTGGCTGGTTTGACAGAGGAAAAGATTAGATGGCAGCCGACTTGGCAACAAAGAACAACGATCGTCTATCATTGCAAGGGTTTCCCCAATGTCCCTCTGATTGGAATAAGGGGTTGTATCAGTTATAACCCCATACTGGGGCAACGCCAGTTAGCCTATCCTATTCGAAGTCCTCCAGCCCAAGAGTTGTTGACTCCTATCACTATATATTATGAAGGGAACTTCGCGGAACCTCTTCGAAAGGTACGAGAAGCTTGGGAGGTGGTCACACGAAAAGGAAAAGAGTTAGGAGTCAGAAGTTGTGCGGCAAAGGAAGAGTATCGACAGTGGGTAAAGGAGCGAGTGCAACAAATCAAGTTACCTTTCAAACCGCAAGCTGCAGCTTCAGGAAGTCGACCGTTGCCTGAAATATTCGAAGATGAGGCCGTCAAGGAGTTAAAAGCAAAGTTGGAGGGCATGACTGTCAAAAACAATAGGCTGGAAGAAGAGTTGTTAAAAGCCCAACAGGAAATTGCCGCACTTAAGAGGGATGGCCAAGAAAAAGATACCGCCTTGGAGGGAATTCGTCAACAGAAAAAGTCCGAGCGAGAGCACGCAGCAAGGGTCCACATGAGCCTTCAAGCTGCTAATAAGGAGTTGGGGTTGAGAGCACAAGAAAGAGATGCGGCCCTCCAAGAAAATCAGGGAATGAGGGATGCTATTGAACAAATGAGAAGCCGAATTCGCCAGATTAGACGAGAGAAAAGTCAAGCCCTGGGAGAGAGGGATAGAGAGTTGGAAGAGAAAAGCCGACTGATTGACGAAAGGAATGAGTTACGCCAATGGGTAGAGGAGTTAAAGCAACAAATAGAGAACTTGTTAGTGGCATGCGAAAATGAAGTGAACGAGGAAAAATGGAAGGTCATTGAAGTCATTAGGATGCAACAAAGGGGGATAAGTGATCTGCAAGATGAAATGAGATGGTATCAAGACACAGCAGATCATTAGACTAGATGTTTTGGGAGGTTAGCTAGCTTGGCTAACACTGCTATCGTCGAAGTACCTCAATTGCTCAAAAGAGCGGAAGCTTCACTACATCCACTCCATACGCCGGCTGAAGTTGAAGAATTTATCCACTTTTGTAAAGAGTTAATCATGAGAATGAATCGATATGTTGCTCTAGTTGAAAAAGAAGAAAAGGATGTACCGTGAATATTATGAATAAAGAATCTACTTCTTTCTACAGTTCTTGATGTCGCATTAATTTCCATTTCATACTTCGTCTCACAAGCACGCTCATCCAATAACAAACTTATCGAGATATCTGATCCCCGATATTTAATTTATGTTTTAAAATTTAAATTTGTTTTCTTTAATACTAATTAATAAATATTGAATGCACAGAAAACAAAATAGCTGATTCACGCATTTCTCAGCATCCCTATAGGACACGTTCAAAAACCAAAATGATGAATGAGCTAGAAGCACAAAATGAAGAGCTGCGAAATGAGGTTGCTGATCTGAGGGATCAGCTGGCAAAAGTCATGAAGCTGTTAGAGAAGAATGCAGAGGGACCCTCTGGGGCAGAGACAGCAGCGGTGATTGACACGTCGGGCCCTGTGCAGGTGGTAATTGATCGCGAGTGGCCTCCTTATGGGATACCACCTGGGTTCGCACCTTCAGCACAGGGTATTCCCACAAACCCTGCTGAAAATCCTCTCACTCACACCCAATACCCAAATCATCCTACTACCTACCCATTACATCCACCAGCCACTTACCATACAAATCCTACTACCTACCCACCACATATAAATCCACCAACCACCTATAACACAAATCCTACTGCTTATCCTCCACATACGGGACCTTCAACTTCCTACCCACAAAACACTAATCCCAATTATACATACATGAACACCACTACCTTCGAGAATCCTACCAATTCCATCCCCATGACTACCCACCCACTAAACCAACAACAGCCACCTTTACCTCTACCAAACACCTATGGCCAGACCATTCGACTTGGTGGGCATCATACAACTGGGCCAGCAGTGAATGAACAGTGGTCAAATACCTCTGGTCAAGAGGCACCTCTCAGCGGTAGATGGCAACACCTGGAAGAAAGAGTCAGAGCCATTGAAGGTAGCGGCTATGGACTGATAGATGCTTCTGATTTGTGTCTAGTGCCTGGCGTGATAATCCCGCCCAAGTTCAAGATGCCTGAGTTTGAAAAATATAAAGGAACAGGGTGCCCCCGAAGTCATCTGACAATGTTCTGTAGAAAGATGTCTTCACACGCGCATGATGATAAGCTCTTGATCCACTGTTTCCAAGATAGTCTCACGGGAGCTGCAGCCAACTGTTATACTCAGTTGGAACGCACCCATATCCGATCTTGGAAGGATTTGGCAGATGCCTTTCTTAGGCAATACAAATATAATATAGAAATGGCACCAGATCGGTCTCAATTGCAAAATATGATCAAGAAGGAAAAGGAGACCTTTAAAGAATATGCTCAACGATGGAGGGAACTGGCAGCTCAAGTTCAACCTCCTCTGTTTGAAAGAGAGATGATAGGGATGTTTATGGACACTCTCCCTGCACCATTTTATGATAAGATGGTGGGCAGCATTTCGGCCAATTTCTCCGATATGGTTTTAATCGGAGAACGAATTGAAAGCGGCTTGCGTCGCGGAAGAATTGTACATAATACGGCTGGTAATGTAAATATGAAGAAGCCAACCAATAATTCCTGGAAGAAGAAGGAAGGGGAAACCCACCATGTCACGTTTGATCCAAATCGCTCCACACCTACACCACCTAATTACCAAACACCTTACCACCCTCAGTATGCACCATACCCTCAGATGGTGGCCGCCTCCCAACCTAACTATCAACCACCTTACACACCATCCACAACTTTCCAGCAAACAACCCTGCTCATGACACAACCACAACCAACCATACCCCAACCTCCACAAAAAGCCTGGAGTCAAAACCCTGGCCCAAACATTAACCAAACTCAAAGAAGGCCAAATAATGAAAGAAGAGTTATACACTTTGACCCTATCCCTATGACATATACTGAGCTTTTACCCCGCCTAATACAAAACTCATTAATTGCACCATGTCCTATGAAGCCTTTAGAGCCGCCTTTTCCCAAATGGTATGACCCAGCTGCTAAATGTGATTATGATGTTGGAGCAGTGGGACACTCCACTGAAAATTGTCAAGGGTTAAAGCACAAGGTTCAGAATTTGATAAATGCTAAATGGCTAAATTTTGAGAAGGATGCTCCTAACGTAGGAAATAATCCTTTGCCAAATCATGGGGGACCAACGGTGAACTGCTTGGAGGTAGAGTTTGAGGTGAATATGCTCAGTGAGGCTTTCCCTGGTTGTCCCAGGCCTTTAGTTATCAGATACTCCGAAGAACCAGCTGTCCCAACACCGAACGGCTTGAGACCGATTACTATAAAGATGCCGGGGCCTTTCCCATATAAAAGCAACAAGGAGGTACCTTGGAAGTATGATGCTGAGGTATCTGGAGGCAAGACGGAAGAAGAGAGAACCGAAGTCACCACTAGTGCAACTACTGATGTGGTGAATATAGCTGGAGTCGGGGGTATGACCCAGAGCGGTCGCATTTATTCCCCTATAGAAGAGAGAAGAGGAAGGCCTTGCGGGGAGGCAATTTTGGCTGGTCCTGAACCAGAAGTAAGTAAGGAAGAAGAAAGAAGGGAATTGAAAAAGCCTGTTTCTGAAGAAGATGCCTGTGAATTTCTAAGGATGATCAGGCAAAGTGAATATGCTATAATTGAACAATTGAACCGTATGCCAGCTAAAATTTCCCTACTGGCACTAATGATGAATTCTGAACCTCATCGAAAGGTGCTGATGAAAATACTCAACGAGGCACATGTGGTGCACAACCTTTCGGTAGAGAAGTTTGAAGGGATTGCGAATAATATAACCACCAATAACTTCCTCACCTTCACCGATAGCGAAATCCCTGAAGAAGGGGCTGGGCATAATAAAGCATTGCACATATCAGTGAAGTGTAGGGACCATATCCTGGCCCGGGTCTTGATAGACAATGGTTCCTCATTAAATGTGATGCCTAAGATGACCCTGTCAAAGTTACCCTATGAAGCATCCCACTTGAGGCCAAGTTCAATAGTGGTTAGGGCCTTTGATGGGTCACGAAGGGAAGTTATTGGAGAGATTGATCTGCCAGTACAGATTGGCCCGGTTGTTTTTGAGGTGACTTTCCAAGTGATGGACATCCTACCCGCATACAGTTGTCTCCTAGGAAGACCATGGATCCATTCTGCTAGAGCGGTGCCATCCACTCTTCACCAAAGATTGAAATTTATTGTAGATGATAGACTGATAATTGTCTCTGCTGAAGAGGATTTTCTCGTCAGTAAACCCACTAATACCCCCTACATTGAGGCTGCTGAGGAAGCCTTGGAAACTCACTTCCAGGCTCTGGAAATTGCTAATGTTACCACTGTTAAGGAGGGAGAGGTGGTAGACCAGCATCGGCTCCCGAGAGCCCTATTAATGATGGCCAGGATAATGTTGAAGAATAGATTCCAGCCCGGAGACAAACTGGGGCAAAACAACGGTGGATTAACCCAACCTTTGCAGCTGATTAAGAACAAACATAGGTTTGGGTTAGGGTATAAACCCACTGAGGAAGAAAGGAGAAGGATTAAGGAAGAAATGGAAGAAAAAAAGCGGGCTAGACTAGAAAAGCGAAAGCCCCAGATAAAGAGGGTCCCTCTGCTCCATATTTCAGAAAGTTTTTGGAGTGCTGGGTTTGAGACTCCGGATATGATAGCGGCAGTCGATAAAGAAGAGCCGTTCAACATGGATGACTTGGTGATAGCTTGTCCACCAGGACATGAGCTAAACAATTGGGAAACCATCGAGCTTCCTGTGATTTTAAATTCAGTCTACATGTAATTTGTAATTGCTGTAAAATTTTGTGAATAAACAATATTTTGTACATATGATTGATCAATGAATACCACTGATTTCTTTCAGAAATATTCTCTTCCTTCCTCCAATACATCCATATATCTTATCCTTTTCACATATTTGCAGATCCGAAAACAACTTGCCTAATGACGATCACGCTAGTATTGTATTGAATAATTTTGATTGTCTTGTTAATCAAGCGGATGAGGAAACAGAATTTGAATATGAGCTGTCTGGGGAGTTATTAAAGCTGGGTGAGCAGGAATCTAGATTGATACAACCTCACCAAGAGTCTGTCGAATTGATAAATCTGGGGACTAAGGAGGATAAAAAAGAAGTGAAAATAGGCGCGTTCAAAAATCGCTCTCGATTAGTGTCACTATTACAAGAATATAGTGACATTTTCGCTTGGTCGTATCAAGATATGCCGGGATTAGACACGTCGATTGTGGAACATAAATTGCCTTTAAAACCTGACTGCCCACCGGTGAAACAGAAATTGAGAAGAATGAAGCCTGAGATGTCCTTAAAAATCCGAGAAGAAGTAAAAAAGCAGTTCGATGCAGGTTTCCTGGCCGTAGCAAAATACCCGGAGTGGGTTGCCAATATAGTACCAGTCCCCAAGAAAGACGGAAAGGTACGAATGTGTGTAGATTTCAGGGATTTAAATAAGGCCAGTCCAAAGGACGACTTTCCTTTGCCTCATATCGACGTATTGGTTAACAATACTGCCCAGTTCTCTTACTTTTCGTTCATGGACGGTTTCTCTGGATATAATCAGATCAAGATGGCTGAAGAAGATATGGAAAAAACCACCTTTATTACGGCTTGGGGAACTTTTTGTTACAAAGTCATGCCGTTTGGGTTGAAGAACGCTGGGGCAACATATCAGAGAGCTATGGTAACATTATTTCATGACATGATCCACAAGGAAATCGAAGTATATGTGGATGACATGATCGCCAAATCGAGAACTGAGGAGGATCACCTCGATAACCTGCAAAAGCTATTCGAACGCCTTCGAAGGTTCAAGTTGAGAATGAACCCAGCTAAATGCACTTTCGGTGTGAAGTCAGGAAAGCTGCTAGGCTTCATTGTTAGTGAAAGGGGAATTGAGGTTGACCCTGATAAGGTCCGTGCAATCTTGGAAATGCCAGCCCCAAAAACAGAGAAGGAAGTGCGAGGGTTTCTTGGAAGGCTAAACTACATCGCTAGGTTTATTTTCCAGTTGACAGCTACATGCGAACCGATTTTCAAACTCTTGCGCAAAAATCAGCCCATCAGTTGGAATGAGGATTGCCAAGAAGCCTTTGAAAAGATTAAGCTCTACTTACAAGACCCTCCAGTTTTAGTCCCTCCAGTCCCAGGGAGGCCATTAATTCTATACTTGACAGTGACGGGGAACGCCATGGGATGTATGCTCGGTCAACAAGATGTAACGGGAAAGAAAGAACATGCCATTTACTATTTGAGCAAAAAATTTACCGATTATGAGGCAAAATATTCCTTGTTAGAACAAACCTGTTGCGCATTGGCATGGGCCGCTCATCGTTTGAGACAGTACATGTTGAGCCATACTACTTGGTTGATCTCTAGGATGGATCCAATTAAGTACATCTTCGAAAAGCCTGCTTTGTCTGGACGGATTGCCAGATGGCAGGTTTTGCTATCAGAATATGATATCATGTATGTTACACAAAAGGAAATTAAAGGTAGTGCGCTGGCAGATTACTTGGCTCAACAGCCTCTAAGTGATTATCAGCCGATGAGACAAGGGTTTCCGGATGTGGATCTAATGGCAGTATTTAGTGAGCCGGTACAGGAAGTGAAAGAAAAGTGGACGATGTTGTTTGATGGGGCGTCCAACATGATGGGTCATGGCATAGGAGCCATATTAATCTCCCCAGAAGGACAGTATGTACCTATCACAGCCAGGTTAGGTTTTGATTGTACTAATAATGTGGCTGAATACGAGGCTTGCATCATGGGAATACAAGCAGCCATTGATGCTAATGTCAAGAACTTGGAGGTTTATGGTGATTTAGCTCTAGTTATCCATCAGGTTAAAGGTGAATGGGAAACTCGAGATGCAAAGTTGATCCCATATCAAGCTTATATTAAGGAATTGTTGGAGCACTTTGAGGATGTCACTTTTGCACATATACCTCGAGAGGACAATCAACTGGCTGACGCTCTAGCCACCCTCTCGTCCATGTTTAAAATAAGTAAAGAGGAGGATATGCCCCTTATCCAGATTCAACGCCGAGATCGACAAGCCTTTTGCCAATCAATTGAAGAGGAATAAGATGGGCAACCCTGGTATCATGATATCCGGCGCTTTCTGAAAGACAAGGAATATCCCAATCATGCCTCGGAAAATGACAAAAGAACGTTAAGGAGATTAGCTGCCAGTTTCTTTCTCGATGGGGAAGTTTTATATAAAAGAAATCATGATATGGTCCTGCTCAGGTGTGTAGATGCGGCAGAGGCTAGTAAAATTGTGAAAGAAGTCCATGAGGGATCTTTTGGTGCCCATGCTAACGGACACGCGATGGCAAGGAAAATCCTCAGAGCAGGATACTACTGGTCGACTATGGAGACTGATTGCTATAAGTATGTTAAGACTTGTCATAAATGCCAGGTATACGCTGACAACATCCACGTGCCGCCTACGTCCTTAAATGTATTATCTTCACCATGGCCATTCGCTATGTGGGGAATGGACGTCATTGCACCAATTGAGCCTAAAGCATCTAACGGGCATCGTTTCATATTGGTTGCCATTAACTATTTCACCAAGTGGGTCGAGGCTGCATCCTACGTCAGCGTAACTCGGAGCGTGGTCGTAAAATTTGTAAAGAAAGAGTTGATTTGCCGGTATGGGTTGCCCAACAAAATCATCACAAATAATGGTACCAATCTTAACAACAAAATGATGAATGAATTGTGTGACCAGTTCAAGATCCAGCATCATAATTCCTCCCCATACAGACCAAAGATGAATGGAGCGGTGGAGGCAGCCAATAAAAACATCAAGAAAATCGTCCAAAAGATGGTGCACACATATAAAGATTGGCATGAGATGCTCCCCTATGCCCTCCACGCATATCGTACTTCAGTTCGTACCTCTACTGGAGCAACTCCATTCTCGCTTGTTTATGGAATGGAGGCCGTCCTTCCTATTGAAGTAGAGATCCCTTCATTAAGGGTGTTAATGGACGCAAAGTTGGAAGAGGCAGAGTGGGTGCAAGCCCGGGTTGATCAGTTAAATTTGGTTAAAGAAAAAAAATTGGTGGCGTTGTGTCACGGACAACTATATCAGAAAAGAATGAAGAAAGTATTCGAAAAGAAAGTACGTCCCCGAGTATTTCAAGAAGGAGATTTGGTTCTCAAAAAGTTATTACCTATGCAAAAAGCGCTACAAGGGAAGTGGGCCACAAATTATCATGGGCCATACGTAGTCAAGAAGGCTTTCTCGGGAGGGGCGTTGATTTTAACTGATATGGATGGGAATGACCTGGCAAACCCAACCAACGCTGATGCTGTAAAGAAATATTATGCTTAATAAAAGCTCGCTAGGTCGAAAACCCGCAAGGGCGATCTAGGAAAAAGTTAGGGCATCCAAAAAAGCCCGCTAGGTCGAAAACCCGCAAGGGCGATCTAGGCAAAAGTTAGGGCATCCAAAAGCCCGCTAGGTCGAAAACCCGCAAGGGCGATCTAGGCAAAAGTTAGGGCATCCATAAAGCCCGCTAGGTCGAAAACCCGCAAGGGCGATCTAGGAAAAAGTTAGGGCATCCAAAAAAGCCCGCTAGGTCGAAAACCCGTAAGGGCGATCTAGGCAAAAGTTAGGGCATCCAAAAGCACGCTAGGTCGAAAACCCGCAAGGGTGATCTAGGAAAAAGTTAGGGCATCCAAAAAGCCCGCTAGGTCGAAAACCCGCAAGGGCGATCTAGGCAAAAGTTAGGGCATCCAAAAAAAGCCCGCTAGGTCAAAAACCCGCAAGGGCGATCTAGGCAAAAGTTAGGGCATCCAAAAAGCCCGCTAGGTCGAAAACCCGCAAGGGCGATCTAGGCAAAAGTTAGGGCATCCAAAAAGCCCGCTAGGTCGAAAACCCGTAAGGGAGACCTAGGCAAAAGTTAGGGCATCAAAGATACACTAGGTTGAAAACCCATAAGGGCGACCTAGACAAACATGAGGAAAATTCTTATCGTCGTAAGACGACCCTCAAGAATAGGTGGGAACAAGAATGTGATACTGGGGCAAAGGATAAAAAGCGGATTGATTCAAAAGCAGTCAGGTCAGTATTGGGCAAATACTGGAGCAGATTGATGAAAGGACAGGGAGTGGATAAAAGTGAAATAGGCCAATATTGAAATCAGTTCGGAGCTTATCAGAATAAGACTGGGCTAATACTGGGGCAAAATTTTGAGTAGGCTGATACTGGGGCAAAATTTTGTTTCCTAATAAGCATGAGTGATAAGGCAGGAAAGGTTATGGAAATACAATACTAGCATTGATCGTCTCGAAGGCACAAGACCATCCAAAATTCCATCCCCAAATATATACTCCTCTAATTCCTCGTTCTGTTTACTTTTGAAATTCAGCCATTTTATTGATTCAATTGTATTCGTTGATCAAGCATATGTATCAGCAATTATTAAATACTAAGACTGTTTGAATCATGGTTAGAACGAAAATCTCGCAATTGATAGTCATTGAATAACATTGAATGATTCTTCTCTCCGCAGAATAAGCAGTGTGATGCATAAAGTTAGCAAAAAAAAAAATCAGAAAGGGAAGGCCAATCGCAGGCTCTAGCTCATTCTAAAGGTCATAAGAATCGTGCTATAGGGAAGCTGTGAATTCGAAGTCCGCTAAATAAATAAAGATCAAAATCTCTCCAAATCAAGTCCTCTTGCATTTTGGCCTATCACATCAGGCCCCTCATAGCCTATCACATCAGGCGCTGCATTTTAATTTCCTGCATTTTGGCCTATCACATCAGGCCCCTCATGTTTAAATTTCTATTCAAGCCTATCACATCAGGCGCTGCATTTTATTTTCCTGCATTTTGGCCTATCACATCAGACCCCTTATGTTTAAACTTCTGTTCAAGCCTATCACATCAGGCACTGCATTTTAATTTCCTGCATTTTGGCCTATCACATCAGGCCCCTCATGTTTAAATTTCTGTTCAAAGCCTATCACATCAGGCGCTGCATTCTAATTTCCTGCATTTTGGCCTATCACATCAGGCCCCTTATGTTTAAATTTCTGTTCAAGCCTATCACATCAGGCGCTGCATTTTAATTTCCTGCATTTTGGCCTATCACATCAGGCCCCTCATGTTTAAATTTCTGTTCAAAGTCTATCACATCAGGGGCTGCATTTTATTTTTTTGCATTTTGGCCTATCACATCAGGCCCTGCATGTTTAAATTTCTGTTCAAGCCTATCACATCAGGCGCTGCATTCTAATTTCCTGCATTTTGGCCTATCACATCAGGCCCCTCATGTTTAAATTTCTGTTCAAAGCCTATCACATCAGGCGCTGCATTTTATTTTTCTGCATTTTGGCCTATCACATCAGGCCCTGCATGTTTAAATTTCTGCTCAAAGCCTATCACATCAGGCGCTACATTTTAATTTCCTGCATTTTGGCCTATCACATCAGGCCCCTCATGTTTAAATTTCTATTCAAGCCTATCACATCAGGCGCTGCATTTTAATTTCCTGCATTTTGGCCTATCACATCAGGTCCCTTATGTTTAAATTTCTGTTCCAAGCCTATCACATCAGGCGCTGCATTTTCTTTTCCTGCATTTTGGCCTATCACATCAGGCCATTCATGTTAAAATTTCTGTTCAAGCCTATCACATCAGGCGCTGCATTTTCTTTTCCTACATTTTGGCCTATCACATCAGGCCCCTCATGTTTAAATTTCTGTTCAAAGCCTATCACATCAGGCGCTGCATTTTATTTTTTGCATTTTGACCTATCATATCAGGCCCTGCATGTTTAAATTTCTGCTCAAAGCCTATCACATCAGGCGCTGCATTTTAATTTCCTGCATTTTGGCCTATCACATCAGGCCCCTCATGTTTAAATTTCTGTTTAAGCCTATCACATCAGGCGCTGCATTTTAATTTCCTGCATTTTGGCCTATCACATCAGGTCCCTCATGTTTAAATTTCTGTTCAAGCCTATCACATCAGGCGCTGCATTTTCTTTTCCTGCATTTTGGCCTATCACATCAGGCCATTCATGTTAAAATTTCTGTTCAAGCTTATCACATCAGGCGCTGCATTTTCTTTTCCTACATTTTGGCGTATCACATCAGGCCCCTCATGTTTAAATTTTTGTCAAAGCCTATCACATCAGGCGCTGCATTTTGTTTTTCTGCATTTTGGCCTATCACATCAGGCCCTGCATGTTTAAATTCCTGCTCACAGCCTATCACATCAGGCGCTGCATTTTAATTTCCTGCATTTTGGCCTATCACATCAGGCCCCTCATGTTTAAATTTCTGTTCAAGCCTATCATATCAGGCGCTGCATTTTAATTTCCTGCATTTTGGCCTATCACATCAGGCCCCTCATGTTTAAATTTCTGTTCCAAGCCTATCACATCAGGCGCTGCATTTTATTTTCCTGCGTTTTTGGCCTATCACATCAGGCCCCTCATGTTTAAATTTCTGTTCAAGCCTACCACATCAGGTGCTGCATGTTATTTTTCTGCATTGTGAACTATTACATCAGGCCCCTCATGTTTAAATTTCTGTTCAAATCTATCACATCAGGCACTGCATTTTAAATTTTCTCCATCCTAGCTCATTACATAAGGCCACTGCATGTTTACCCGCAAGTCTTAATTTCCTTTTATTTATTAGGGCCGGACAAAATTGGCTCACGTCTTTACTCATTTTTTACTTCGATAATACAATAAGTATTCTTGCATTATCTAGTAAAAATTTGGTAAACAGGGGCAAACTGTGAGCACCAATTTTTGTCCGGATATAAATCTCCCTTAATTAATCAAAATAACTTAAAAATGAGAGCTCAAATGGTTAAAAGAAAGGAGAAGGAGTTGCAAAATTAAATAAGTAAGCAAGTAGATAATAGACAAAGAGAGTTGAAGAAAATAAACAAAATTCAGTTAGGTTAGTTGGGAGTTAGTTATAGAGTTAGTTAGGCTAGGGTTAGAAATTAACTTCATTTGGGTTAAAGAACCAAGGTTAAGCTAGGGGTATAAAAGAGTTTTGGTACCAAAACTGAAGAGGAATTTGCCGGCTGGTTCTTGGTTTTTCGGTTTTTCTTTGCTACTCCAAATTCTCTCTCATCTTGGAGAATCTCTCTCGGGTCTTCGAATTTCCCTGGGAGGATCCTTTCCCAATTTCTCTCTACTCTTCCGGATTGCCTCCACCTGCGAAGGAGGATTCAACTTCCGCTCTCTGCCTCCCTCAGCTCCTCCCTGATTCTCTTAGCGGAATCACAAAAGTTTCCTCTATTTTCTATTCAACGCTTCCAGGTTAGGCTCGCGTTTCTCATTTCCCGTTTCTCTCATATCTGTGCAATTTTATTCTTCCGTCCTCTCTACATTATGCTTAAGCCTTGAGTGTGTGGAATCTGTAAGGAATAAAATGCCTAAATGATTGCAATATCTATTTTAATCTTCGATTCAGAATTGTTAGTTAAATTACATGTGTTGGTTAGGGCTTCTATGTTGGAATAAGGTCAAAGTTCTTGAAAAATCAATGAAAATTGCTTTGTGCATTTAATTGCTGTGGTTTCTTTTTTGACTTGAAAGATTCAGCTCCTGAAATACGTCAGGAAGCTTCTTATCTCTGCAAAAATCTTGGAATTAATCTGCTTGCATAGCCAATAGTTGTTCAATAGTCAGATGTAGTCCGACTTTAGGGAATGAGAACCTTATTTCATTGCGCTTTAACCGATCTCAGACCAAGCATCAACTCATCCATGAGATTTTGTTATATCAGCAGTTATGCCTGTAAGATCAAGTGTATGTCAGCCTAGAAGCAAATTGAGGAGCAGGTTAGCTTTATAAACTTGGTATACCTGGTGCAAAACCTAGGTAAAATAGAAACTGGTAGGAGAGGAGGTTCTAGTCAATGTAATAGGGAGACCTTTTGAACTCAGTGAGCATAGCTATACCAGTGATCTTTGATCTTAAAGTAGGTGCTGATGTTATCCCTATATAAGGCCATCATAAGAATCACATGATCCTACCTTTTCAAAACCATGGTATAGATATGCTCATGCCTTGTTGTTCTTATTTAAACGAACTTAGATTCAGTTCGGCTACTATCATAAGTTTGCAATTTGACCTCATTTGAGAAATGCTGAGATCTCCTCGCTACAAGTTCTATTAATCATGGTTCACCTGGAACTCATTAGTGGATAGTAGTCATAACTGTAAATATTTTTTTTAGATTGTGATTCAACTCCACTGGTCTTTGACCGGGCTTTGGTTTGATTAGTTACATCAGCACCTATGCATATTATGAGAAAGTCTCAGCTAGCAAAGAAATAAACTTGAATAAATAGGGATTGAAACAATTGAAAGGAGTTTTGATTAGGCCAGTAGAAAAGCCTTAGGTTCAATTTAGAAAGGGGTTATCAACTTATGTGTCATTAAAATAGATCCCTGAATCCGCGATAGAGGTCATTTATGGGTCAACTGAAGCAGGCAGGTTTTCATGATCCTCCCCGGTTCATTGGAAAAATAGAAACGAACAAGTACCTGCTATAGGACCCTTGACCAGTGCAGAAAATAAATCAGTCATAGGCCAACCATAGCAACAGGTTTTTCCTGCCCAGGTTTACCTTAACTAGGCCTAAGACAAAGCAAAAGTTTACCAAATAGGTTCTGTCATATCAGAATTAGTTTTTTGTTAACTAATATTAGTGGTTTAATATAATTCAAAACTAGTGTAGGGGAGTTTTAGGCTATGCCTGATGCAAATCCTTGGCAAGGTAGGAATCGATACAAAAGTAGGTGATGGATAGGCCTCTTTGACTTAGCAGATACAGCTGCACCAGTAATGTTTAGTGTGGTCTCCTAACAGATCCTCCCCTTGGTTATGAGCATTCTTGGTTAGCTAGTATAGGAGTTGGTCCTTCACTAAAATTTGATGAATTGAGTCATAAGATTGTGGCCACCAACCTGCCATGCGTTCTTACATGGTGCAAACTTGTAACTAGAGGTTAAGAATCAGAACTCATTTTGGAAAGAGCCTCAGTTTTGGAAGTCAGGTTTAAGATTTGTGTCTCCTTAGTTTCCAAACTAGTAAATCTGTTTGCTGAAACTAGGATATGCTATGAGGGTTATAGTAGGCAGGATTAAAGTCAGCTGACATAAAAATCCTTAGTCACATACTAACCAAGAACCAATCAACTGGGATTAGGTGAAGAGCAATGGGTTGGTGTATGGGCTCCCATATCCCTGGTGCATGAATTGTAAATCTGAATACTGTAAGTCTTGGGCCATGAATGACATAAAGTCCTGGCTGATCAGGAGCCGATACGAGAGAGGCTTTGGGTAAGTCAACAGAAATGTTCCTGATGCAGTAGGAAAATGGTACCAGCATGAGTTCAGAGACACATAAAGGGCATGTAGGCACCTGAATCATGCTTCATAAGTCTGTCATAATAGTGATGAAGGTTCAGGGTCTGCATCTTTTACAAAATATTTTCTTTGAGTTTCATTTCCTCAGAATAGTCACCTGACCATACATCTCTAAGGTTTTGAACAGAAACCTTGAGCAAAATGAGAACTGAAGTAGAATGGTAGAAATGCCCTGGTTGGTAGGCTAAGAACCAGTTGGAAAGTGTCATAACCGTAATTACAATACTTGGCCATATACTCTGCTGCTCCATGGCTAAATAGGCAACAAATTAACTCAGAAAATTAAAAAGAAAACACCAAGGATTGCACTTGGTGTGTTACTGATTTAAATCTGAAAAACCAGTAAAGATCTTTAGCACAACATGTTGATGACTGTTAGCAAATAAGGTTTTTAATGAGCCCTGACCCTTTCCATATGTAGAAGCATTCATGAGAAACTAGGTGTGGATTAAAAATTGAATAGAGTAGTTATGTGTTGGATATAAGGCCTTTGTGGAGGTTAGCAACTTGCCTATGATTTTAAAAAAAAAAAAAAACTGGTTCACCACAACCAGCCTTTGATTGACTAAACCATTAGGTATACAAACAGAAATTTCTATAAAGTATATCTTGGCTAAAAGTTAAATTGGATCTGTCTCATGGGCAGGCTAAAAGACTGTAATTAGGTTGGACACACAAGCCTGCATCTGGTTTCCTAACTACTGGGAGCTGTCAATCAGCCCCTGCCCTGTCAGACTCTCTGCTGGTCAAGATCAGTAGCTGTTTAGTTTGGCTATGATAAAGTCTAGTTTCAAGTCAGGGTTCGAGACCATTGTGTCCGAGTTTCAAAAATCAATCTCTCCATGCATGCAGTACCAATTCTTGTAAAAACCAGCCTGTGATTCAACTCAAGTATAGACTTAATATTGAACAAATTAACTATTGTATGGTCTGTGGAAGAGCAACAACAGGTTTAAATATCATGATTGCGGGTACAAATGGTGTCTTAGATAAATTTGAAAGGCTAACAGAGCCACGGACCTATACCAAACAAAAGATAGAAAATGTATTATTGTTACACTTTGGTTTTATTATTCTGTTTTTTGATGGTATATCCAGGTACTGGTTTTCTCTAAGTATTGACCTCACCTTGAATTTTGCAAACTATCCCAACATCTATTTTTCTAAAAGCCTTCTTTCCAACACGTCTGTTTTTTTTTCTACATTTTTTCAGATTGTGCAAACGGGTTCTAATACAGGCAAGTAGCATTCTCTACTGTTGCGTATTTTAATTCGTGCTAATTCAAATACGGCTTACGACGATTTGGATTATGCAAGCACATCTGTTTCTTTTCTAAAATCTCCTGTTTCCAAAACATCTGTTTTTTTTTTATTTGCTCAGATTGTGCAAACGGGTTCTAATACGGGCAAGTAGCATTCTCTACTGTTGCGTATTTTAATTCGTGCTAATTCAAATACGGCTTACGACGATTTGGATTATGCAAGCACATCTGTTTCTTTTCTAAAATCTCCTGTTTCCAAAACATCTGTTTTTTTTTCTACATTTTTTCAGATTGTGCAAACGGGTTCTAATACGGGCAAGTAGCATTCTCTACTGTTGCGTATTTTAATTCGTGCTAATTCAAATACGGCTTACGACGATTTGGATTATGCAAGCACATCTGTTTCTTTTCTAAAATCTCCTGTTTCCAAAACATCTCTTTTTTTTTATTTGCTCAGATTGTGCAAACGGGTTCTAATACGGGCAAGTAGCATTCTCTACTTTTGCGTATTTTAATTCGTGCTAATTCAAATACGGCTTACGACGATTTGGATTATGCAAGCACATCTGTTTCTTTTCTAAAATCTCCTGTTTCCAAAACATCTGTTTTTTTTTCTACATTTTTTCAGATTGTGGAAACGGGTTCTAATACGGGCAAGTAGCATTCTCTACTGTTGCGTATTTTAATTCGTGCTAATTCAAATACGGCTTACGACGATTTGGATGATGCAAGCACATCTGTTTCTTTTCTAAAATCTCCTGTTTCCAAAACATCTGTTTTTTTTTTTATTTTATTTGCTCAGATTGTGCAAACGGGTTCTAATACGGGCAAGTAGCATTCTCTACTGTTGCGTATTTTAATTCGTGCTAATTCAAATACGGCTTACGACGATTTGGATTATGCAAGCACATCTGTTTCTTTTCTAAAATCTCCTATTTCCAAAACATCTGTTTTTTTTTATTTGCTCAGATTGTGCAAACGGGTTCTAATACGGGCAAGTAGCATTCTCTACTGTTGCGTATTTTAATTCGTGCTAATTCAAATACGGCTTACGACGATTTGGATTATGCAAGCACATCTGTTTCTTTTCTAAAATCTCCTGTTTCCAAAACATCTGTTTCTTTTTATTTGCTCAGATTGTGCAAACGGGTTCTAATACGGGCAAGTAGCATTCTCTACTGTTGCGTATTTTAATTCGTGCTAATTCAAATACGGCTTACGACGATTTGGATTATGCAAGCACATCTGTTTCTTTTCTAAAATCTCCTGTTTCCAAAACATCTATTTTTTTTATTTTATTTTCTCAGATTGTGCAAACGGGTTCTAATACGAGCAAGTAGCATTCTCTACTGTTGCGTATTTTAATTCGTGCTAATTCAAATACGGCTTACGACGATTTGGATCATGCAAGCACGTCTGCTTCCCTAAGTCCAGTATTTCTTTAAGAAACGTTGTTTTAAGGTTTTTACCTAAGATTACTCTTTTCTTCTCTAAGAGATCAAGTCTCTTAACCAGAACTACGTAGCCTTGAGTTTCCCATTGCACCCGGGAATACGTAGGAGCAGGATCAAGTCCTGTCAGGCTATCTTTCATGAACCTATTTTAATTTCTTTTTTTATTCTATTTTAAAGGATCAAATAGTTTTCAAATATCATACACTCAGTATAAGGGTACCGTTCCTTGGAACGGGCGAGTAGGGTGCCTAATACCTTCCTTACTCGTAGCTGACTTCCGAACTTAGATTCTCTTCCTCAAGTTAGGGTTTTTCCAAATCTTTCCCCTTACAAATATAATTTGGTGGCGGCTCCACAATCAAATTAAAATTCATTTCAAAATGTAGCGAGTTCGTCGTCTCGTTGTAATATCGGTTATAACATTACGCATGTTATATCAACGAGGCTTGCATTTTATAACAATCGGTTTCAAAAAAATTTACTGTATTTTTTTTATAAGTATTTTCTAAAGATTCTGCATCATGAGATAACAAACTAATAATGGAATCGAATGAAAAACTTAAGCATAAAATCAGTATTCATTTTTAGGATATTAAAGCGAGCACAGGCATACAATGAGTATTTTAAGCATAAGGTATTATTTTTTAGACACAACCATTTGTGTGTACCTAAATGCTTCATGAGACATCTTTTCCTTAAAGAGTTTTATGAAGCGAATTTAATGAACACTTTGGCACCCCAGAAAATATTGGTCATCCATAAAGAAAACATCTTTTAGCCATATAAAAACAAGGAGCTCCAAAGTTATTTCCAGATATGCGTTATTTGCAAACATGTCAAGTCAAAAAATAAGCCCCATGGCTTATATACCCACTTACTTGTCCCTTATTCACCTTGGGTAGACATCAGCATGGACTGTATCCTAGGGTTACATAGAAACCAAAAAGGAATGGATTCTATCTTTGCGGTAATGAATCACTTTAGCAAGAAGGCCATTTCATTCCTTAAGAAAAAGTAGATGATGCTAGTCTTGTTGCCAAAGTCCTCATTTGGAAAGTTGTTAAGCTGCATGGCATTCCCAGAAGTATAATGTCTGATAGATACGCTAAGTTCCTCATCCATTTTTGGTGTACCCTATGGGGTAAATTAGGAACCAAACTCATATTCTCTACCACTTTCCATCCCCAAACTGATGGACAAATAGAAGTCGTAAACAACAGCCTTTCTACCCTCCTCAGAACCATGATGGATAAGAATCTTAGGACTAGGAAGGAGTGTATTCCCCAAATGGAATTTACATACAATAGGGCACCTTATTCTACAACCTAACATTGACCTTTTGAGATTCATTCCCTTCCGAAATCTAAACTCCAACCTAACGGAGATGACTCCTTCTAGGTTCAATAGTGAATAGGCGCTAATGTTTTTCACTTAGAACTTCCTGGAGACTATGATGTTAGTGCTACTCTTAATATATCAGACTTATCTCCTTTCATTTAGGAACCGATGATGTGGATTCACGCTCAAATACAAATTCCCTTGAAATGGAAGGAGATGATGCAAAGATCTCTTTAGATACCACTCCTGCAGAGGCAACACCAGGTAAGACCATTGAGCATAATTTGTGTGCACTCTACTAGGATAGGTTTGAACCTGACTTGGTCCATTTGGAGGGCTACATGTGAGGGAGGAAGAGGAATCACTCTCGAGCTTGATTCCAAGCCTAAATGAAAATGCTCCATATGGATTCAAATCCGCCCCACCTAGGTGCCCAAATTGGCCTATATATAAGTGCTCTATAGTTCATTTTGCATTTTTTGATTCATAATCAACATTTAAGCGAAACTTAAGAGCTTATATATCATTTCTTTCTCTCCTCTTTTAAGTTCATAGAGTGAAGAACTCTCCTTATCCTTGACTCCTCTAAGGTAGCAGAGAAGGTGGTTAATCCTCCCATGGTGGCATCTTTGAATTCAAGCAACCTACATTCATATTCATGTCCATCAAAGAGCATCCAAACCAGCCTCCATTGACTAGATTTTCATTCTTCTTCAAGGAATCTATCACATGTACTCCTAACCAACCATCCAAAGAAATTTTAGTATAAGTTTTCATGAAATACCAAAAAGATTGGTATTGGACCATCAAATGTCTAAAATGTCATTTTCAATATAAGAGAGTAGAAGTTTAGATTAGAAAAGAATGCCATAGACATCACTTCTTATTTTTTTTATAACATACTCTTACATATAGAATTATGTACTACTATGCCAAATGTTATATACTTATATTTGATCAATATGAAATCATTCTACGCATAAATATTCTTTTAAGAAAAAAAATCAAGGCAACACATTTTATTTTTCCACCAATATCATTCAATTATATATAACTTTTAATATTATCAAGCATATATTTTTCATCCCAAAATCACTGAATAACAATTATTTTTTTAGATAAAAAAAAATAATAACTAATTAAAATAATATTATGGTTATGATTAATACGAAAATGTTAAACCTATAATTTTTCGTGTTGAAGTTTTACACCATGTTCTCAAGGAAAAACTTCACCATAAGCACATGAATGTTCAAAACAATAAAAGTAAAATATTAATATTTTGATTTGAATAAGTAAATTGATCAATGTTTATAATTTTAGAGACTAATTTAATATATTAATTAATAAATTAATAATAAAAATAGTAAAAAATTAGCTTCCCACAATGTTTTTTCTCTTATTTTCAACAATAAAGCTAATAATTATTCATTTATAAAATATAGGGAAAGTATAAACACTAACCTCTTCTAACTTTTAATGTAATTATGTTCGATATTCCCACTTTTTTCTGACATAAATTTTCTTAATTGTCTAAGGTTCGTTGTCTACCACTATGGGTTTGGCAATCTTAACGGAGGAAACAATTAGCAGTCATGTGCAATGCACATAGCCATTACTAAAATATTCTTCCAAAAATGTTCTTATTTTCAACCTTGGAACAATCCCTTCCTTCTACCTATTCCTTCACTGCCAGCACCTCCAAAGCAACTTAGACATGCATATTTTCTTTATGGATTACCAATAAAGTGCATATGGGGAAAAAGGAGAAATGGGTATGTAACGCAAAATCTTTAAGGGTAGTTAGAGAAATAGATTTCGTGACTTTTGAGGAACTCTTTGACAACTTTTGTGGTAAAAGAGCTTAGGGTCCATAACAGGTTGAGAGCTTGTTAAAAAAAATGGTGACAAGTGGTTTTTATAAGGATCTAAAAGGCAAGGATTATAACACCCTAAAACTGAAGTTTGTTTTTATGCTTAAGTCGTACACATGATTCCATTATTAGACTGTTATCTCATGATGCAGAACATTTAGAAAATAATTATTAGTGAAAATACGGTAAATTTTTTTAAAACCTCTTGGTATAAAATACAAGTTTCATTGATATAGCGTTTATACCAGAATGTAAATAAATAGGCATTCTCGTGAACATATAATTTCCTAACACTACAATTTATTTCTTCTATTTTAATTTTCTCTATTAAGCAGTAATTCATTCAGCATAAATCAAACATATTGGTGTTCATACAACTTATCATTATACAATCCTTAATAATTATATAGTTCTTATTTACACATACTCGGTTAAGTAAAGGCATTAGTGCCTTTACACACTTAATTACATACATAATTATCCCTACCTTTTTTTCACATTAACTATAATACAATATACTTACTAATAATTGACCTTTACACATTTAATTATATACATAATTATCCCTACCTTATTCATATTAACTATAATATAATCTACTTACTAATAATTGGGATGCATTCTTCCTTCTATTTACAAATTGTACATTATTGGTATGACTTGATTTCTCTTTCTTTAGACACAAAACTTTGCAAAACACTTCAGGATTGGTGGTGATAACGCTCCAACCATAAGCTTTCATCCAAAACGACAAAGGTCCCACTAGCCATCTCCTAGAATGCCTGGAACGGATAGGGCTGTGGGTATGTGGAACTACCTTGAGACGACCAGACATGTGAGGTGCTGTAGTAGTGGGATGATGTTTGTGGGTTTTCCCTTATGATGATGAAGAGTCTTTAGTAGGTGCTACCGGTGGTGTCTGGTAGCCGGGTGGAGGTGAAAACACCCCACTAGGGTGAAAGGCTTCCATGGTGATAGAGAATTCAATAGTGGAAAATTTGGACTCATCATAATAGAACCAAACAGATGATCCAAAGAGAAGTAAATTCACACATTGGATTGAGTTGTAATCATCATTCCATGAGCATTCACATTACTAATTTCCACAAAAACTACCACATTCACGAAAGACATCAGGGCCTCCTAGGAAGAAAATGATAGGAGAAGAGATGAGAAACTAAGTTTATCAATAGGATCCTATCCTAAGGTTAGCGACCTCACTTTCATCCCAACCACTTCAGTTTATTAGAAAACATGTCAAGCATACAAGTTTACTTTTACACAAGATGAACTACCTATAATTAAGCATAAAAATTACTTGAGCATCATAAATCTTTGGGATCATAATATAGATATCATTTGACTATCATCTCCTTTATGTATTACATAGCTCTTATCTATTTTCTATCACTCTCTTAGTGATAATTAAGACATAAGCATACATTAATATTAGTCAAACAATATCTTCTTACTAGTTCTACCACTCTACCTTCTATTCTTAGGATATTAGCTCATTCCTTGATGGTTTTCACCATCATAAATATTGAAGACAAGGCACTTCATAATAGAAGGATTTTCTGAGAACCCTTTTGTCTCCACTATATAAGGACCTAATGGCTTCTAAATGTGCACAAAGCATATTAAGAGTAGTATTCACTATTCACATAAGTTCTTTCTTTAATGATCCTTTATTTACTTAGGTTCCTTTTTAGAGGCTTCTAAATATTATGCATGTTCAAACAAACCAATCAATATGACATGAACATTTATTCTTTAATTACATACTACTATCACATCATCATTCATACATTATCATCATTAATTACTGTGAGTTGTTTCTCGAAAGATCAAGTTATTCCTGATGTAACCCATGCTAGAATTACTCTACTCAAAATCTCTTTTACACAGTTGAATTTCATCAACTCAATTGTTAAATTAAGAGATTTTATTATGTATATGTTGTTTATAAAATTTCATAAAATTTGAAAAGGATTTGATACTACTTCATTATATAACTTTATTTTAACATATAATATATCTCTCCTAATATATGTTAATTTGAATTTATTTAAAAAAATATCAAATCTCTTCCAAATTTTATGAAATTTTGTAAACATGATATATGTAATAAAACTTATTAATGCAATGGTTAGATTGAAAAAATTCATACACTAATATTAAGAGAAGTAACTATAATGTAAGTTACTACTAAAATAACTTAATCTTTGCTATATAAACATATATATATATATATATATATATATATATGTAAGAAATGTGCAAATTTAAAATTAATGCATAAATAAGTTTCTATTTTGATATTTGATTATCTACATATCAAGTGAGAATAGAATAATAAATACCGCTGTAAATATAAAATTGAGCAAAATGAACGATATAAGTGTGCAAGGAATTCTTTCTTTTAATTTTTTTACACTATTTTGATTTTGTGCGATAAATATGAGCTCAATTTTCTCATTTTATCTCTTTATTTAGCATTATATATTCTTTCATACTTTCAATGATATATTTTTTTAATGTATATATTTTGATAATCTTACAAATTAATAATCGAGAGGTCTAATTAAAGTATTGTTCAAAAATTAACTATTAGATTAAATATATATATTATGTAGATATATTTACAAATTTAAAATTTATTTAAAATTATTTAATATTTTATTTAATTATTTTAAAAATTTTGTATATTTAAGATATAAAAATAAAAATTATTTGATATCTATTTATTATTTTTAAATTTTAATTAACTCAACTTTTACGTACTAATTCTAGTATTTTTTTTATATTTGTACTTTTTCTTTCAATTTTCGTATTCAAGCTACCTGCTAAATCATGACATTTCCTTGAATGATTTATTATAACAAATCACATATTTTTAAATTTTTAATTGGTGATCATATCCATTGGTTATGTAGTTCACTTTTAATTTGTGACTTGCACCTTTGATAATGAATTGTATTTCTGTTTTATTTGATTTCTTTTAATTGTTTTTTATTTTTAATATTATCAGAAAGATATTTTTTTCATCCTAACATTACTGAATAAAACTTAATTTAGTTAGTAAGATTATAAAAAATAAAAACTAATTAAAATAAAATTATTCTTCAAAATTAACAAATAAAATTTTGACCCTACAACTTTTGGGAATGAAGCTTGACACATAAAAATGTTTTTTTACAATTATCAAGAAATGATGATCTTTGATCCCCTAGTATACCAGTAATTGATAATTTAATTTTTAAAGTAAAAATAAAAATGATCAATATTTATATTTTTAAAGATTAATTTAGTACATCACATAATAAAATAATAATAAAACAAGTGAGAATTAACTTTTCACAATGTTTCTCTATTTTTTATCATTTTCAACAATGAAAATAATAATTATTCATTTATAAAATACATTATTAATTACTTGTAACAAAGAAAATAAAAATAATTCTTAATTGAAACATTGTTGAGAAATTTAGGTGCATCAATAGAATTGATTTTTAGAAGCAGCAACAGAATGCGGTTTGACATTGCGCTCCTCTGTAGCCCATCTTTTTACAGATCTTTTCACACTTACTAAATAGTTCACATGTTCCTGGACAGAACGATTGTGCGTTGCTCACATCTGCATCTGCATTTTGAGGATACTTTAAAGATGAGATATAGTAAAGAAAAGTTACAAATTAAAAATTAATGCAAAAATAAATATTTATATTGATATTTAGTTGTATACATACGAAGTGAGAATAAAATAATAAAAAAAGTTGCACAAATGAAATTCAGAAAAATCAACGAAACAAGTGGACAAGCCATTTTTGTCTGTTGGACGGATATTGGCACTTTCATCCTATATTATCTATGCTTTATATAGTGTGCTTGACAATTCAACCTGTATCTCTGCATTTCAAAGTTTCTGTATCTTAGGCCTAAATGGAGAATTTAAAAAGTAAAAAAGTAATTAGAAAATATTATATACTCAAATGAATTTAATATATTTAAAATAAGAATATATTAGTAAGGAAATTTAACATCTTAAAATGAATGAATTTTAAATTATACCAAAATATTGAAAATTTTATATTTATTTTATGATCTCTATATCTCATCAATTCTCTACTTTGTTCTCGTTTCATATATTTTAAATTTTCTAATTTTTTAAAATAAATTTAAATAATTTATAAAATATAATTTTAATATTTTTATACAATAATATATAAAATTACTTTAATATATTTATAAAAAATATTTTAAATTTTTAATAGAAGGTAATGTTAAATTTTTTAATGGTTTTTATATTTAAATTTTTCTACTGAAAATATAAATAGAAAATAATTTTTTAAAATATTATATCAACAAAGCTTATCTCAATATAATTATAAATTATCCTCCTATTATTTGTTGATCTCATTGAATAGAATAACATAATATTATATTATATAATTTATTATTTTTTAAGAAATATAGAATATAAAATTAAATAATTTAAATAATTTTTTATCTTTATCTTTTATTAGTTTATCTTATTTTATTATATATATTTTTAATATTTTTATTTTATCAATTCAAAATATTGATGAAAAATTTTAATGAGTTGTAATTTATTAAAGGATTTAAAAAGGAAGTAAATCATTTATTTGAAAATTTACTATATTGAAATGAATTTAATAAATTTAAAATAAGACATATTATTTCAAAAATTTATTATATTAAAATAAATAAATTTTAAATGATACAAAAAAATGAGAATTTAAAATTCTTTAATTATCTCTCCAAATCTTACAACTTCTCTCTCTACCTCATTCTCATGTCATTTATTTTAAATTTTATAATTTTTATTATCAAATTTAATTATTTTATTATATTTAATATTTTATAGAATAATATATGAAAATTATTTTATGAATATTTTTAAAAATATTTTCTTTTAATAAAAGATAATCTTTAATTTTTTCTTAATTTTTATATTTTTTTATTTCTACTAAAAATAAAAATAATTTTTTTTTTCTAAATTATATCAATCAAATTAACAAAAATTATTTTGATATAATTTTTAAATTATTCTCTTATTATGTTTTCATCTCAATTATTAAGTATAATAATATAATATGGTATAATTTATTATTTTTGTAAACAATATCAAATTTAAAATAAAAAAGTTTATAGAAAAATTTTATTTTTATCTTATCTTATTTTATCTTATCTTATCTTATCTGTCATAACCGTAATTACAACGAAATGACGAGCTTGCTAAAAATTTAAAAAGAATCGGTTTCGAATTTATGGAGTCGCCACCAAATTTTTATTTAAGGGAAAAACGTTTTGAGAAACCCTAACTTGAGGATGAGATTCGAAGTCTAGGAGTGGGTTACGAGTAGGGAAGGTGTTAGGCACACTACTCGTCCGTTCCGATGAACGGTACCCTCAAACTGAGTATGTGACTTTGAATTTTTGAAGTTTGTTTGATCTCTTTAGATAAAAATAGAAAATAAATAAATTCGTGCAAAAAGGACCTGACAGGACTTGATCTCGCTCCTACGTATTCCTAGGTGCAATGGGAAACTCAAGGCTACGTAGTTGTGGTTTTTGTTTTGACAATCTTGGGCTTCATATGCTAAAAGAATTTGAAAGAGTTTTGAAACACAATTTTAAGATCAGTTTTGATATTTTTGCATAATTCTTAGCCCACGTATGCCCATGATCCAAGACAACTATGACTGCACTAGGACCCATACGAACCTTTAAACATCAAGCAGCAGGAAAAGCTACCAGTTCGTATTTAGAGCCCATTGCGTGAGGCTTGGAATTACTAAAATGGTACTTTCTAAAGAGGGAGTTCTCAGTCCACATATGCAGAAGGTCCAAGACAACTTCGGTTGTACTGGAACCTACATGGATCTCTAGACATTGAACAATAGAAAAGCTACCAATTTGTGTCTAAAGCCCATTGTGTGAGACTAAAACGAGCTTTCTAAAACATTTTGTTTAAAGGGAATTTGTAGTCCACATGTGCACAAGGTCCAAGACAACTACGGATGTACTGGGACCTACATGGATCTCTAGATATCGAATAGTAGAAAAAGCTACCTGTTCGTGTCTAAAGCCCATTGCGTGAGACTAAAACAAGCATTCTAAAACGTTTTATTTAAAGGGGATTGGTAGTCCACGTGTGCACAAGGTCCAAGACAACTTCGGTTGTACTAGGACCTACATGGATCTCTAGACATCGAACAACAGAAAAAACTACCAGTTCGTGTCTAAATCCCGTTGCGTGAGACTTGGAAATATTAATTTTGACTTGAAAATAATAAATTATAAAAGGATTTAGGTAAAGAAGGGTTGGGCTCGGCTTAATAAAACGAACTTGGTTTATCTTTGAGGAAGAAATTTCAACTTGATTTGGAAAGAAGATGAGCTTAGTGTGAAAAAAAAAAGGAAGATTGGGCTATGACCCGACTCACTCAGAAGAATTAGCGGTTAAATATTTTAAGTTTAATTAGAGTTGGTCTTGGCTTAGGGCCTAATTAAAATACTTCCTACTCATAACCTTCATTGATATTTCCTTGACAAGTATACCATTATATTTATTTACCCGATACTAGATCCTTGACCCAATTTTTTTATTTATGCAATTCACCTTATTCTTTCATTTATTTGTCCTCCCTTTTATTTAACAAATCGCATGCGGCCAAAAGTCCTGGGCTTGCCGTACATTGACTTGGTTCCATTTATCATGGCTTCAAGGCCTACTGGGATGGTAATGCTACATTGGCCCGATTGAATGTGGCTCTCATGACCGCCCACCGTGCACAACCTACTTAAATGTAGCGCTTATTTGCAAAAGCATTAATCATAGCCCAATACAACAACTTTTATTAATACAGCCATGTGACTGTTTCCGCGAGATTGCCTTATGGGATAATTCAAGATGCATAGTAGTGCATGGTGTCGAACTTGGAACGTATGGGTGATACATGACCAGCTTAGCCCGTAAGCTGAATTTCAACTTATTGAATACCTCTCCAAATATAATTTCGACTTCGGCTAATTTGCATGGCTTTGGTACCCAGTTTTTTTCTGTTGCCCAAACCTTGAGGCCTATTTCTTCATCTTCTTTAGCAAACTTTATCTTCCCATTGTCCTCTGGTCCAAATATCTCTGCCATTTTCCTTTTAGGAAAGCCACCACTTGGAGCACAATCTGATGTCCATTGCACAATGGCGGAATGAATGTAAAGGCATGAGGAGGAGTGCACCTGTTCGGGTTACAAAGTGATGTTAGTAAAATGGGCACGGGACGTGAGTCTACATTCTTTATTATGACAACCTGGTGATTTCTGTCCAAATGGGGCTTACTGATATAGCTCTACAGTGATTATGCATCTGATACACCGATTGGCAGGATTCGATCAAACCCGGACTTAGACTCGAAGCTGCCCCTATGATTGGCCCTTGGGTCCTGATCTGATCTCCGTCCTTGGAATCTACTTGTTGTCTAGTTGGCTATAAGGCGTGTCTTAGCATTTGGGACTGCAGCTGCAGCCTCCTAGGAAAGTGGCCTTATAGAAATTAAATAAGGCCTCCTGGTGCTCAGCATTCAGTCAGGCTATAAGTCCCCCTCCCCTTTTCCTCAATCTACATTTTGATTAGAGTTTGGACCTATAGTCTTGCTTAGGATCACTAAGCTCTGGTTCACCAAGTTTTGTTTCCCTTTAAGGAGAACGAATTTGCAAATGCTGCAGGAATTTCTTGGTACGGGAAAAGAGAACTCTCTGCTTTTATTCCTAAAACTGGATTCCTTATGAGAGGCATTGGCTCATCCGATATCAACTTCCACTGATGAGGTTGGATTTTAATTGACCTACACTATGTTCTCAGTGAGCTTTAGGCCAAGGTTTAAAAGCAGAAGTATCTGGCCACATGGGCTACCTCTTTACGGATTTTTGTTGTAACAGAACATAATGGCTTAATCAAGAGTGTGAGAATTTTGGCCGAGCAGTTACAGATCCGGGCACTAGGTGACTACCCCGATTAGATTCATCTTAATACTTTAGAGGTATAACAGATTATATGGGGGCACTTGGTTGAACGTTTTATGTATCGGAAACGACAAAAGGTTCAAATCTATATACACTTTCTCCAGATCGTTCGAGGATTCATCAATTAAAGTATATTAGATAGATTTTCTATGGAAACGTGTATTAAAATCTACATTAACCCTCTAAGCACAACGAATGCTACGAACACTGGCTAACCAGCCTAAGGTGAACTTGAAGGATTAGGTGAATGCAATCACTTTAAGCAGCAGGATTGAAGAGGAAACACCCATAGGAGTAGAAGAAGAGAATGATGCATCCATTGAGCTACCACCAAAGCTTAGAGGACCTAGAAAGTTTTATTTTACCCTGCACTATGAATGATTCCTATCTTAAAGCTTTGTATGATTTAGGCTCTAGTATAAACTTAATTCCCCTCTCTATTTTTGGAAGGTTGGATATGAAAAAGCCGAAACTTACCACTATCTTATTACAGCTTGAAAACAGAACCATTGTATTTCTAAAAAGGATAATGGACAACATGCTCGTAAACGTGGGAACTTTCACCTTTCCTACAAACATCTTCGTTCTCAGTGTGAAGGAGGATAAGGAGGTTCTGCTGATCTTGGGAAGACCTTTCTTGGCCATTGGAAGAGAAATGATCGACGTTCAACAAGGGAAGCTCATACTAAGGCGGGGTGACAAAGAAAAGGTGTTCGGAATCACCTACCTCGTAGAAGGCTTCAAGGATGACCCTTGTAAGTCTATACAACCCCTTCTACCCTCTGGGTAGAAGCAAGCCAGGATACAGGTATACAAAGACTCAAAGTTTCATAAGGAGAAGATAAAACATCATAAGCATACCTGAAAATGTGACCTCTGCATAAGTAAGAAATTCTCCATTCTTAGCTAAAAATTTTAGGTGTTCACAGGGAATCGTTGGTTCAAGGGAGATGGCCCCTATGAGCTCACCAAGGCCCACCCTTACATGGTAAAAAGAAGGACCCTTGAAAAGCTAGAGGTCCCAAACAGCTAGGATAACACATGCAAAGATAGCACCAAATAGCTAGGATAGTGCATCACAAGTGTTTGCAAGAGGAAACCTATTTATAAAAGATGAAAAAAAGAAAGAAAGAGAAAGAGTGAGTGAGAACAAGCATGCATAATTCAGCACAACCATGCCAAATTTATGATCAATATAAATAAGGAAGTAAGTTACATGAATTCTTACTTTGACTGCTGTAATTTTCCTATAATGACTCTGATTCTCTCTCTCCCAACCTGGTATGGTTTGTGCCCTAACTTTGTTGTTTCTAAACTTTTGCATGAGCGTGCTGAATTTTAGCACACCTAAAACACCTTAGGTTATAAAAAAATATAACTTGGCATGGCCATGCCCTTATTTGAATGATTGTGCATGTGTAAATAATAATGATTTTCTGTTTAGCATGGTCATCACCCTTTCTGCATAAGCATGCATATCCGCTATTGGTTAGATTTTCTATAGGTTACACTATCATGCTTTTTCATCAAATAAGCAGGTTCATAACAATATGACCATGTCACTAATTCCTGCAAGGTTGTGCAATTGGCATTTCGCACTGCTATGCGCCTGATGCTTGGTCAGGCCACACTAAGGAGGTATACATCCTTTTCATGTGAGCCCGATCGTGCTCATTCTAACACGGTCATGCCAATACTTTTTTTTTTAACTAACTTGATTTATTATTTTGCTGAGATTACATCCCCACTCTTGAAAATGAAGTAGAACCTCCACTTTCATTGAAAAATAGTGTTGGTTATGCCCCATAGTAGAGTAAACCTGAAAAGAAACTTGAAAAATTTCTATAACAAGATTTGAAGTCCTCAAACGATCTTTTGTCATTGTCTAGCATGCTTCCATTCTAATTCTAACAGCTTTGACAATTGATTATAGTTTCATCTCTCTGTAAGCTTACCAGACATGAAGGCTCTTATGTGTTTATGATTAGAATTGTGCTAGATAACCTTATTTCACATAATTCTCACTCCACGTTAGGATTTAGAACCTGCTGTATTGAGATGGAATTTCCTAAACGTATCATGAGTAAATGGGATGGATGGAAATGATTGGACGTGGCCGTATTTGCCATGGAGTCAATAAGGCTACAATTTTCCCTCTACCAAACCCAAGATCGTAAGGTAATAGTACCATGCAAACCTAGCTCTTCATACATAAGGTAGGCAGAATTTAGACTTTATTGTGCACATCGAACCTGCCCATTATTTAAGTTTATTGGCGCCAGTTTAGACTAAGCTGCACAGCTTAGCATAGTGGTTAAGCACGTTGCTTGTGACTCGAAGTCCATGGATTCGATCCCCCCAGACAACTGTTTTGTTTTAATCCTCCCATAATATCACAGTGGGCCTCTCTTATTCGAGAGCAGGCCTTTGTTTCGAGGTAGTGGGCAAGGCAACAACAATGTTTTAATCCTCCCATAATATCACAGTGGGCCTCTCTTATTCGAGAGCAGGCCTTTGTTTCGAGGTAGTGGGCAAGGCAACAACAACCTTCTTCAATTTGGGCCATCATCTGCTCAATGAGGCCACCATCAAAGTCTAAATTGGGTTGCCTTCGATAAAAAATCAAGCCAAATTTGCAAAAATAAAATAAAATAAGTAAAGTCCAAATTTCAAAAAATATAAATATAAGTAAAGTTAAAATTTCATTTTAATTTCCTATTTCAATTTGGGCCAAGCCCACTTTTCAATCTTCCTTTAAAATAAAAACTAAAAATATAACTCATTTCCTTCTTATGTGGGTCAAGCCCACTTTTCAATTTTCCTTTTAAAAACATAATTTTGTTTTTATAAATTTTGTTAAAAAATATGTTTTTAAATTTTCTAAAATTCATGCAACGGATTCTGATATAAACAGGCAGCCTTCTCTGTTGTTCCGTATTTTAATTTGTGGATTCCAAATGTGGCTTACAACAATCTAGATTTCACGAGCACGTGATTTTAGAAAATTACTGTTTTTACTAACTCTGTTAAAAACGTATGTTTCAAAAAAAATCTGTTCTCGCATTTTCTAAAATTTGTGGAACAGATTTTAATACAAACAGAAAGTCTTCTCTGTTATTCCGTGTTTTAATTTGTGCGGAGTCCAAATATAGCTTACGACGATTTGAACTCTACAAGCATGTGACTTTAGAAAAGCATTGTGTTAACTAACTTTGTTCAAAAATTAATTCCACCTAAAATTACTTCTTCTATTTTCCAAGAGATCAAGTCTCTTAACCAGAACTATGTAACCTTGAGTTTCCCATTGCACCAGGGAATACAAAGGAGTAGGATCAAGTCCTGTTAGGATATTTTCACCAACCTATTTATTTTTATTCTAATTAAAGGGATTAGACAGTTTTCAAGTAAATCACACACTCAGTTTAAGGGTACCGTTTTTTGGAACGGGCGAGTAGGATGACTAACACCTTCCCTATTCGTAACCGACTCCCGAACCTAGAATTTTTTCCCCAAGTTAGGGTTTTTCCAAATCTTTTCCCTTAAATAAAAATTTGGTGGCGGCTCCACAATCAAATTAGATTCTTTTTTAAATTTTTTTAGCAAATTTAGTCGTCTCGTAATTACAGTTAGGACAGATGGCAACTCCACTAGAGATTTTAAAGGGTCAAGCCCTGTTTTAAATGGATCGTGTAACTTGTTGATCCCTTTTTATTTATTCGCCGTTTTCCTTTATTTGTTTCATGTCGTCATTTAATTCCAAATTGTATGTTTCTCACCCTAGGTAGAAAACATATATTTATTGTGTTTCACTTGCAGGATATAAGTCAAATGTTCATTCCACACATTGTAGTCCTACATGCATAACATGAGTGGGGCCCTACGCTCGGGTCTGAGCGAAACCAAGGACTAGAGGGGTCTAATGGTGTCACTTGGGATGCACGTCCCGTTTGACTATCACGAAAACCCTAGCTAGAGTGAGATGCATATATTAGAATAAGAACTTGGCTCTCGTGACTTTCACAACTTCTAGGATTACAAAACCACCTTGTGTGAGATGCATATATTAGAAGGACTTTAAGCCTATTTCGCACATCACTTCACTCAAGACATCAAAAAGAGCATATTTATTTTGAAAAAAAACACAAAATATTAAAATTTAAAAATGATTTAAAACTAGAAAAGCAAAGAAAATTATAAACTAAAAGGAAGAAAATAAACAAATAAATTTGATAAATCAAATTAGAAAAATAAAAAAAATTCAAAAATAGTTTCTCACACTAAATAAATTAAACTGGGAAAATTTTTTGCTTAAACTAATTCAAGTTAAAATTATGGAAAATAAAATATATACAAATTCAAAAGGAGAGGAAAGTTAAAAAATTTGGAAGAGAAATAGAAAGATTAAAAATAATTTCTAAGATTAAAATGAAAAATCAACATAATTTTGAAAAAAATAAAAAAAGAGAGAGAAAATGAAAATTTGAAAAAACAATTTCTCATTCAAAGATAGAGAAAATTAAAATGATCACAAAAACAAACAAAAAACAATAAAACAAAACAGCTAGAAAAATTTTAGCAAGATTAAATTTTTAAACAGACTACTAAAAAATGGAATTGCTTTGGTCATGTAAAATTAAAAGAAATGGTCAACCTTCAATCTTTAATTATTGGTGCATTTCAACATCACATTCATGCATTCATTAAATGAATTTATCATTAAAAGTCATCCCATATATTCTTCATTTTAACACTCATTGAAGCATTAATTTTTTCTTATCACCTATGATTTTGGCATCCACATCTATCTCACAATTAATTTAACAAATAAATTTTTTTGAAGAAAGACAATTCCCTTAACACCCAGAAAACAATTTCTTATTCAAAAGAAAAAAATTAAAAATTAAAAATCATAAAAAATAAAAACTTAAGAAAATGTTGCTGGAAAAAGTCAAACTAATCATTTGATGGTTAACTTGAGAATCTTTAATTATTGGTGCATTTCATAATTGCATTCATTCATTCATTAAATAAATTTACCATTGAAAAAAAGATTTTGAAAATCATCATTGGAACATTGATATTCATGCATTCATCATCTCATCAAAGTTAATTTCAAATTTTACAGAAAAATAAGAATTGAAGAAAGACAACTTTCTCGACATCCTCATAGGACTCGCTCCCAATCAAGAATCAAGGATGAGTTAGAGAGACAAAATGAAGAGCTAAGAAATGAGGTCAAAAGTTTGAAAGATCAAATGGCCAAACTAATGGAGGCCATCCAGCTGTCAAAATAGAAGGACATAAGGGGATCCCTTCCAGAGGAACCGTTTGGCCCATCACATCCTCCTGGCTACAATCCACAAAACCCTATACCATTAACCATTGCTTCATAAAACCTACCTTCAAACACCATGGGAATCCCTCATATTTTCCCAAATAATGCCTCATAAGAACCTACCCAAACCCACCAAATGGCTTTTGGGGGAATGAATCCTATGTTCACCCAAGGACCTCACCCTATATACATACCACATTCTCATCCTCATAATATGCCAGGAGAATATTCAAGTCATCCTTTCAACGAAAATGCTGAAAAATGGAAAATATCGGAAGGAAGGATTTGAGCAATTGAGGGGAGTGCATATGATGTCAGAGATGCATCTGACTTATTTTTTATCCTAGACATGGTCATTCCTCCAAAATTCAAGGTTCCTGAATTCAAGAAATCTCAAGGAACTTGTTGTTTGAGGAACCACCTAATCATGTACTGTAGAAGAATGGCCGCCAATGCTTATGATGATAAGCTGCTCATCCATTTCTTCCAAGATAGCGTAACTGGGGCAGCTACCAACTTGTATACTCAGCTGGAACGAACACATCTTCGTTCATGGAGGGATCTAGCTGATGTATTCCTGAAGCAGTATAAATATAATCTGGAGATGGCTCATGACCGAACTGGTCAGCATGTTTGTCGATACACTGACCCCTTTTATGACAAGATGATTGGCAGTGTGACCTCCAGTTTCTCTGATATCGTTGTCATAGGGGAAAGGATTGAAGGAGGCATACACAGTGGAAGGATTGCGCACAAGTCCGCAGGGACAATAAATGCTTCTTTTGGAAAGAAGAAGACAGGAGAAACTTATAATGCGGCTTCTGGTCAAAGCCAATACGCACCTCAGATGGCACCTTATAGGCCAACCAGTTTCCAACCATCACCATATACTCCTTATACGCCATATCCCTACATTGCCACAACCTACCAAACACCTTATCCTCCAACCTATAACTATCTAATGCAAATCCAACCATCAACGCCATACATGGCCCAAACACAAGCCACGGCCCAAACACAAGCCATAAGCCAAAACCCTAACCAAAGCCAAAGAAAGGAGAAAAAACCTTTCCAATTTGATCCTATCCCAATGACCTATACTGAGCTACTGCCTCGCCTAATCAAAAACTCTTTAGTCGCTCCTTATCCCTTAAAACCTCAAGAACCACCATACCCTAAATGGTATGATCCAAATTCCAAGTGCGACTACCATGCAGGGTTCATTGGTCATTCCACAGAAGATTGCCAAGCTCTGAAGCGTAAGGTGAAAAGCCTGGTTGATGCTAAATGGTTGAATTTAGACAAGTTTGCTCCTAATATGGGAAATAATCCATTGCCAAATCACGAGAACCCATCAACTAGCTGAAAGAAATTGGGGCAAGAACTATACAATGATGTGCCTTGTAAGAACTAGGTCGAAATATTGAGGAAAAACCATTCAAGATTGTCATGCTTTTCAAAATCAATCTTTTGTAATAAATCTCAATCAGTAATATAAAAATTACATTTTTCATGTTTCTTAGGCATGTACCTTACCACATTGACTTTACCTTTTGAATTTTTCATTCTTTTAATCATTTAACCCACTTTATTCTATACCTAAACAATAAAAACTTGTTGGTGACAATGTCATTGCTATAGTAAGTAATTTTGAGCGTCTCATTAATCAAACAAGGAAGCATAATAGACAGGATCCAAATCCAATCAGGGATTCCAAATCACCCTTCACTGTAATTCCTCTCAAAGAATATATTTTCTAATAGAAGAAATAATAAAATCTTGCTGGACCAAAGTTCAAATCCAGGAAAAATGTAGGAATGTGAAATAGATCCGCTGAATTGAAAATTAGAACAAATCCGAGTAAGACGAAATAAAAGATCTAATCAGGAAAAATAAAAAGAAAAAGAAAAGAAACCCGCTGGATTAAAGTCAAAGAAATAATCCAGGAAAAATCAGGGTCAAAATTCAAGAAGAAAGAAGAAGAAAAACCCGCTAGATTAAAATCAAAAGTAATTTAGGCAAAAGTAGGGTCAAAAAGTAAAATAATAATCAACAAAGTCATGATCAGGAAAGGTCTTTCTGGATTAAAATTCCAAAAATAATTCAAGAAAAATTAGGATAAAATAAAAAGCCCGCTAGGTCGAAAACCCTCAAAGGGTGGCCTAGGAAAAATTTAGGGCACACAATCAAAATACTACTAGGTTGAAAACCTGCAAGGGCGGCCTAGGCAAAAGTTAAGGTCAACTAAAGATCTGAGCACAATTCAATGCTTTTGCACCTCATGTCTTTTAAAACTTGGTCAAAATTTTTCTATTTCTCAAATTTGATTAATTTGGCAATCAAAGTTATGAAAAGCAGCATTAGCATTTCCACCAAAAAGGGCCATTTGGGCAATCAGACCAACATTCTTCACCCTTTCCCTCAAATACGCTACCCTAAAATCTCACATGCAAAAACTCTCCATCTCCTTCCATTGGTTATCCAAAATCACTATGCATACCTCAATGGTACATGTGCCAAAAAGAAAGATGAAAAATGTAAAAATTAAAAGATTGATTTTGAAAAGTCGTGGCAAATTGGATGAATCCTCAACCATCGCAACATGGCATGACTATTTCCCAAAGAGTCATCCTCCTGCCAGCCATAATGCCGCCAAAATAAAAGGAGTATGTCTTACTCAACGATGCTGACCACCATTGGGTCTCAGATATTGAAAAAGGAAAATTGTAAAGTTGACCAAAGAGCAAAAAGAAAAAGTCACTCCAGCTCATCCTGAATCTTGATTCCCCTTATACCACCTATAAGACTGTCGAAAAAGAAAATGTCAAGGAAAAATCAGAAAAAAAAAAGAAAGAAGAAAAAATAAAAAATCAATTTTGAATCTGTCGCAACCGTAATTCCGACGAGACGAAGAACTAGCTAAAATTTTAAAATAGATTTGTTTTATCAACGTGGAGTCGCCACCAAATTTTTATTTAAGGGAAAAGTTTGGAAAAACCTTAACTAGAAAATGAGATTCGAGATTCGGGAGTCGTTTACAAGTGGGGAAGGTATTAGGCACCCCACTTGCCCATTCCAAAGAACGGCACCCTTAACTAAGTGTGTGATTTTGAAAACTGTTTGGATCCCTTTAATGTGAAAAATAATTTGATGGAGGTTAGCCTGACAGGACTTGATCCTGCTCCTACGTATTCCCCGGTGCAATGGGAAACTCAAGGCTTACGTAGTTCTGGTTTGTGAAGGCTTGACCTTCGAAGAGTGTTTTGAAAGAATGTTTGAAGATTTCGCTATTTGGAACGAATTTTATTTTTAGGAGGGATCTTCGGTCCACTCATGCACAAGGCCCGAGGCGACTAAGGCAGCACAGGGACCTATACGAACTACTAAATGTTGAACAGCAGGTAAACCGCCAGTTCCCCATTTAGAGCCCATTGTGTGAGACCTAGAATCCCACAAAATATTTAGGAAAAGATATTTATTTTGAAGAAGACCTCAAGTCCACTCATGCACAATGCCCGAGACGGCTAAGGCAGCACAAGGACCTATACGAACTACTAAATGTTGAACAGCAGGTAAACCGCCAGTTCCCCATTTAGACCCATTGCGTGAGACTTAAAAAATCCCAAAATATCAAAAGATTTTTTTTATTTTTATTTTTTACTTTTGAAACCGAAATGAAATCACAATTGATGTAGGTCTTTGGATAAAAGAAGACTAAATTTTGAGGCAATTGGGGGTTTAATATAATTTTTAATAACTATGGGATTTTTATGAAATTTTATGAATTTTAGATTTTTTTTTTGTAATTTTCTGGAAATTTTATTAATTTTCCTGCAAATTTTAATTTTTATATAATTTTCTGTTTTTTATTATTTATTTTGGAATTTTTATTAATTTTCCTATTTTTCCAGAATTTTCCTAATTTTCTGGAAATTTGTATATTTTTTAGGGTAAAATGGTAATTACGGGTTATGGGGTAGAACAAGAATTCTGGGATTTCCCTAGGGGTATTAGGGTAATTTGTGACTCAAAGACAGAATTGGAATTATTTGGAAAGATTAGGGTAAATGGGTAATCTCACCATGTGAGGGTAGGTTTGAAATTTTGGAAAAAACCAGGGACTGTGTATATTGGCAGTGTTTTGAAAAAGGCTTCAAGGAGAGGATCGAAGCGAGGACCAGGGGTTCTGTAGGCGATTGGTTTAACCACTTGAGCTGCCCAGGATGGTAATATGTTCTATGCAACTTAATTTATTAACGATGTTTGCATGAATGGGTCTTTGGGTATGGCACCAAGCTGCTTTGGAATTCAATAGCATCAACATTCAAGGCGCAAGAATGAAAATACCAAGCTTGTTAGTAGGCTGGAAACCACGAAGGATTCATCAAAGTAGCATCTTGCAAATTCTGGCTCTCTGCACAATTGATGAAGTTCACATAGCAGGTTGTTGAGAAGGCTGCCACTGGTTTGAGCAAGAACAAACTTTTGGCCTAGAATCAGCATGACCATTGCTTGAGAATGATGAACCCCAAGTGCAGCTACTGATACATGGCTCAGGTTCATAATTCGTGGCCACCTTGGCCACCAAGTACATGGCCTTTTGGGACTCTTGGTGACGATTTTTGATATGAGTAGTTAGGACAGACCTGGTCCTGATTTAAACCATATGCCTACCAACAGAATTTGGACAAGCTTGAAATATTATTAACCTTTTCCTCAATTTGCGGAAAAGTAACCCAAGCAATTTTAGCTCTGGACCCTTGGCAGCCTGAAAGATAATGTCTCCTGAGCAAGCCTTATGCCTTAAAGCATTTAGAGAATTCAAAAGTTTTCCTTTCGCCACATTTATTACTACCTCTGCTCTGTAGTCTTGCTTAGCTAATGAAAGGAGTTTGAGCTTTTAGTGACACTGATCAACAACTGGGGCCAAGTCAAAGGTTACTGCGATCAATATGATTCCATTCGGACAGAAAAGACCATGTTCGTTGACCTGTTCAGTGCCCAAGTTATACCCCTAAGCCTCTGCATCTATAATTTTGATAGGAAGTGATAGCTAGTGTCCAACAGCAGTCGAAGCATTTTGAGATGAAGAGATGCAAGTAAGCATTCTTCTGATTCTGAACCACACTTGAAATCTTTATGAAGTCTGCCATCACAAGTTTCAACCAAAAGTGCAGGAAAACTAGGAATTTTTTTTTACCCGAGCAAGACACATCAGAACAGGAAGCAAGTCTAGATGCATCAGTTACCACAATTCATTCCCTATGTGACAGTTCAGCAAGTATTTTTATACTGGGAGGAATTTTTTTTATGCATCACCAGATTGAACAAACACTAAATCAATTTCCCTTTCTTGAATAGAATCACCACCTTTGTTTTGCAGAAGATTTGGAACCCTTACCTGCGTGGGGAGCCTTATTCTATCCCAGTTTGAGCTATACTGACCAGAACCTCAAACACCCTTGTTGTGTTGGACAGTATAAACATGCATAATCAGGTTCAAGACCTTTCACAGTCAGTAAAAGAACTTTTATCAAGTGATGCTTGCGGATGGCGGCTTCTTTCTTCCACTGCTAAGCAATTTCAAAATTCAGCTCTTCATCTACAACAACGTGGTAGGTTCGTGCCATATAAAGACAAGGCTCTATCTGGTTTAAGGTCAAACTTATCACCGCCAACCACTGAACCTATCTCAGCAACAAACGCGTGGAAATGTGACAACAGATTCATCGAAATCAGGCAACAATTGTGCACAAACATACTACCTGCAATCTTACTCACAAACTTGGGCTGAGCCTTAACTCCTTTTTCCAGTTTCCCTATGATCCTTCAAAGAATTTTACCTATCCAAGGACTTCTTCTTCTTGCCTTCAATATTAAGCATCATTGGTATAAAACCCTCACTGGCCAAGGACGGAAAAACAACACAGCAGCTAATATAGACTTCACAATAGCCCAGAATCCTCATTCTTATTTGTCTCCAATTAATTACTTACAAGGTTTCACAAGTAACTATGGAATTGGCTATGATGAACACTTTGCAAGAGGAATCAGACCAATATGACTGATGTCATGACACTATTACTGATTCAGGAATCTTTATCGACTTATAACCTTGTTTTACAGAATTGTCATTTCCTTGTTCCAGAATCAATCATCTTAACTACATATTGTGCTTATGCAGGGAGAAGATTCAGTCGCATTATTTCATAATTTTGCAGTGATTGAGTCATATCAGGATTAACAATAGAATCCACAATAGCCTATATATTTCATTTACACTAACGAATGGCTTAGGCTATGATATGTTCAGAAGAAGAGGCAAGGATTCAATCATATAATCAAAGGAGAGAGTATGCGAATCCTAACCTGTGACTGTGAATCTTCTTTTGATTGAAGCTAGGATGAAATCGATTCGTTTGAGTGCGAAGCTTTTGCTCAATCAAGAAATCTAGTTGCTCCCCTTCTCTGCTTGGTTGAGTCGAGCAGATTGGCGATGGAAACTCTTCAAGAAACACAAATGTTCTCCCTTCTCTTAGCTGCAATTGCGAATTACCAGTACCTGTGCATACTCTCCCTCGTGAAAATGACGTTGAAGCCTTACCAGAAACGTCAATGACTCCCAACAATGGAGTCCATGCTCCGGGAAGACCAAGATCCAGAGTCCATTCCAAGAGAAAAACAGAGAGGTGTTACCAAGAATCTTTTCCCGGGCCATCAGCGCAGTTTTTTTCCCCCCCCCAATCCGTTACTTTTTTTGTTTTCTTTTCCTAATTTTTCTTTTTGTTATTATTTTTCGTTTTTAATTTTCTTTTCAGATTTTGATTTCTTATATTTTTCTTTTTCAGATTTTATTTTGATTTTTGATCTAAGTCTAGAATTAAAAACAGGTTTTATTTTTATTCCTCGGAAATTTATTGTCTGTTTAAATGTTTGTCTGTTTTCTGTTTGTCTGTTTAATTGTTTGTTTTCTGTTTATATTTGTTTGTTTTCTGTTTGTTTGTTTTCTGTTTGTCCGTTTTTTTTTCTTTAATTATAATTCTAATTCATTTTGAATTTCTTTTATACATTAGTCGCCTTAAAATGGGTCTCGGACGTAATTGAGTGTTTACAGTTTGCCCCTCTTTACTCATTTTCTTATCAGATAATACGAGAAATATTTTCTGTATTATCATGGTAAGAAATGGGTAAAGACGTAAACAGATTATGTCCGAGGGGAGTGTCGAGATGACCTCAGGATCACCATGTCCCTAGGGTTACAGGGCCAGGGTTTGACTTTTTGTGATACTGAAGTTATAAGAAGTTAAAGTATGAGGCCTGACAACATAGGCCTAAAAGCAGTACATCTGAACTATGTGGCGGCCTGGCAACATAGGCCTGAAAGCAGTAAGTCTAAACTACAAGGTGGCCTGACAACATAGGCCTGAAAGCAATAAATCTAAACTACAGCGGCCTGACAATATAGGCCTGAAAGCAAGAAATCTAAACTACCGGGTGGCCTGACAACATAGGCCTGAAAGCAATAAATCAAAACTACAGCGGCCTGACAACATAGGCCTGAAAGCAGTAAATCTAAACTACAGCGGCATGACAACATAGGCCTGAAAGCAGTAAATCTAAGCTACAGCGGCTTGACAACATAGGCCTGAAAGCAGTAAATCTAAACTATGGCGGCCTGAACACATAGGCCTGAAAGGAATAAATCTAAACTACAGCGGCCTGACAATATAGGCCTGAAAGCAATATATCTAAACTATAGCGGCCTGACAACATAGGCCTGAAAGCAGTAAGCCTAAACTACATGGCGGCCTTACAACATAGGCCTGAAAGCAGTAAATCTAAACTACAGGGTAGCCTGACAACATAGGCCTGAAAGCAGTAAATCTAAACTACAGCGGCCTGACAACATAGGCCTGAAAGCAGTAAATCTAAACTACAGGGTGGCCTGACAACATAGGCCTGAAAGCAATAAATCTAAACTACAGCGGCCTGACAATATAGGCCTGAAAGCAGTAAATCTAAACTATGGCGGCCTGACAACATAGGCCTGAAAGCAGTAAATCTAAGCTACAGCGGCCTGACAATATAGGCCTGAAAGCAGTAAATCTAAACTATTGCGGCCTGACAACATAGGCCTGAAAGCAGTAAATCTAAACTAGGATGGCCTGACAACATAGGCCTGAAACCAATAAATCTAAACTATGGCGGCCTGACAACATAGGCCTGAAAGCAGTAAATCTAAGCTACATGGCGGCCTGACAACATAGGCCTAAAAGCAGTAAATCTAAACTATGGCGGCCTAACAACATAGGCCTCAAAAGCAGTAAATCTAAACTACAACGGCTTGACAATATCGGCCTGAAAGCAATATATCTAAACTATAGCGGCCTGACAACATAGGCCTGAAAGCAGTAAATCTAAACTATGGCGGCCTGACAACATAGGCCTGAAAGCAGTAAATCTAAACTACAGGGTAGCCTGACAACATAGGCCTGAAAGCAGTAAATCTAAACTACAGCGGCCTGACAACATAGGCCTGAAAGCAGTAAGTCTAAACTACAGGGTGGCCTGACAACATAGGCCTGAAAGCAATAAATCTAAACTAGAGCGGCCTGACAATATAGGACTGAAAGCAGTAAATCTAAACTATGGCGGCCTGACAACATAGGCATGAAAGCAGTAAATCTAAGCTACAGCGGTCTGACAACATAGGCCTGAAAGCAGTAAATCTAAACTATGGCGGCCTGACAACATAGGCCTGAAAGCACTAAATCTAAACTAGGGTGGCCTGACAACACAGGCCTGAAAGCAGTAAATCTAAACTATGGCGGCCTGACAACATAGGCCTGAAAGCAGTACATCTAAGCTACATGGCGGCCTGACAACATAGGCCTAAAAACAGTAAATCTAAACTATGGCGGCCTGACAACATAGGCCTGAAAGCAGTAATGTAAGGATGCAATGCTATGGCCTAACAACATAGGCCAATGAGCAGGAATATAAGGATGCAATGCTTTAGCCTGACAACATAGGCCAGTGAGTAGAAATGAAGGATGTCATGCTTTAGCCTGACAACATAGGCTAGTGAGCAAGAATGTAAAGATGCAATGCTATGGCCTGACAATATAGGCCAGTGAGCGGGAATGCAAAGATGTAATGCTATGGCCTGACAACATAGGCCAGTGAGCACGAATGCAAGGATGCAATGCTATGGCCTGACAACATAGGCCAGTGAGCAAGAAGGCAAGGATGCAATGCTATGGCCTGACAACATAGGCCAGTGAGCAAGAATAAAAAAAAGCAATGCTTTGGCCTGATAACATAGACCAGTGAGCAAGAATGCAAGGATGCAATGCTATGGCCTGACAACATAGGCCAGTGAGCAAGAATGAAAAAAAGCAATGTTATGGCCTGGCAACATAGGCCAGTGAGCAAGAATGTAAAGATGTAATGCTATGGCCTGACAACATAGGCTAGTGAGCAAGAATATAAAGATGCAATGCTATGGCCTGACAACATAGGCCAGTGAGCAAGAATGCAAAGATGCAATGTTATGGCCTGACAACATAGGCCAGTGAGCGGGAATGCAAAGATGTAATGCTATGACCTGACAACATAGGCCAGTGAGCAAGAATGTAAAGATGCAATGCTATGGCCTGACAACATAGGCCAATGAGCAAGAATGAAAAGATGTAATGCTATGGCCTGACAACATAGGCCAGTGAGCAAGAATGCAAAGATGCAATGCTTTGGCCTGACAACATAGGCCACGAATGAATGATGCATTCTACCTTGCGCTTGAAGGTTTTTTGGCACTTGATGATATTTTTGAGGCGGCTTGGGAAACCATTTTGCCCCAGTTTTCAAATTTCTTGATAAGTGAGAGATGTCTTGCTTTGAAACAATGTTTTGCCCCAGTTTGGAAGGTCTTTGGTAGGTGAGGAATGCTTTAACTTGAGGGGATTTTGAGCAAGCGTCTGCCTAACGTTTTGGAATTCTAGAATTGAGGATTGCCTCAACCTGAGTTTCATTGGGCACCTGTTTGCCTTATCTTGAATTAGGAATTGAGGATTGCCTCAACCTGAATTTTCTGGGCGCATGTTCGCCCTAGTTTGTTCCATGATCTTAAATTGTATTTGAGGATGACCTCAAATTGAATTGTGTGGGCAAGCATTTGCCCCAGTTTGGGCTTGACCTAGAGTTTGAGGATGCCCTCAAATTGATTTGCGTGGGCAAGTATTTGCCCCAGTTTGATTTTATGACGTTGAGGAATTGATGATAGGCTCAACTTGAATTTTCTAGGCAAGTGTTTGCCCCAATCTTGTTCTTGGTTCAAAATTTGAGGATGGCCTCAAATTAAAAATTTTGTGGGCAGGCATTTGCCCCAGTTTGGACTTGATCCATAATCTCAAACTGTATTTTTGTGTGGGCAAGCATTTGCCCCAGTTTGAACTTAATTTGGTTTCAAATTATGATTGATTCGGAAAATTTAGTTTTGAAAAACGGGCTATGCAATGCTTGAATAAGGATGCTTTTATGCTGTTTGAGTAAATGACGAGAATGCAATAATGATGTGGGGTTCTTGTTTCGATGCTTGAAATATGTAAAATGATGCAGGATTTTTATTTTGATGCTTGAAATCCTTATTTGATGAAACAGATGCTATTGAATGCAAACCACGAAATGGTGTAAAATTTTTATTTCTCTTGATTTTTTGATTTTTCTGACACATCCTTCCTCGACAACTCCATAGTGGGTGTGAAAAGAATCAAGAATCAGGACGAGTTGGATTGACTCGATTTCGGAGTTTTCTTGGTCAATTCTGTAAATTTTCTTTTGTCAGGATCTTTGAGATCCCACAATGGTCAGTAGTATTGAATAAGGCACACTCCTTCTTTGGTGGCATCATGGCTGGTAGGAAGACGAATCTTTGGGAAACATGTCGTGCCGCGGTGGTCGAGGATTCGTCCGACTTGTCATGACTTTTCAAAATTAATCCCTTTTTTATTCTTTTTACATTTTTATTTTCCTTGTGGCACGTACGTTTTGAGGTGTGCAAAGTGATTTTGGATGGTCAATAGAAAAGAAAAGAGAATTTTGAGGCTGTATGTTTTAAGGTAGTGTACTTGAAAGGGAAGGGATGATGAAAGGGGTGGGTTCAATTGCCCAAATGGCATCTTTTGATGAAAAATGCCAATGCTGTTTTTCATAATCTTGATTGTCAAATTAACCAAACTTTGAGAAATGGCAAAATTTTGCCCTAGTTTTAGGAACATATGAGGTGCAGAAACGTCATGTTGTCTTGGGATTCCTGGATTGACCTTAATTTTTGCCTGGGTTGTTCTTTTGAGTTTTCAACCCAGTAGGTCTTTCGTTTCGCCCTAACTTTTGCCTAGGTCGCCCTTACGGGTTTTCGACCTAGCGGGCTTATGTTTGATTATGCACTAACTTTTGCCTAGGTCTCTTTTGAAGATTGTTGACTTAGCGGGCTTTTGTTTGATCGTGCCCTAACTTTTGCCTAGGTCTCTTTTGAAGATTGTCGACCTAGCAGGCCTTCTGCTTGATTGCGTCCCAGCTTTTGCCTAGGTCGCCCTTACGGGTTTTCGACCTAGCGGGCCTTCTGCTTAATTTTTGCCTAGGTCTTCTTTGATGATCGTAGACCTAGCGGGCTCTTGTTTGATCATGCCCTAACTTTTTCCTAGGTCTCTTTTGAAGATTGTCGACCTAGCGGGCCTTCTGCTTGATTGTGCCCTAACTTTTGCCAAGGTCTCTTTTGAAGATTGTCGACCTAGCGGGCCTTCTGCTTGATTGCGCCCTAACTTTTTCCTAGGTCGCCCTTACGGGTTTTCGACCTAGCGGGCCCTTATATGATCCTGATTTTTGCCTGAATTGTTGTTGGAAACCGGCCAGACCTTTTCTGATCATGACTTTGTCGATTCATTATTTTGAATTGTAACCCTATTTTTGCCTGGATTATTTTTGGCTTTTAATCCAGCGGGTTTCTCTTCTTCTTGAATTTTATGTAGTCAGACATCGACCTTGCCGGGGTTATTTTGGTTTCTAATTCAGCGGATCCTTTCTTGCATCCCTAATTTTGCCTGGATTTGAACTTGGTTCCAGTGGGATATTTTTGTTTGACAATACACCTTGAATGGTGATCTAGAATCCCTTGTTGTTTATTCTACTTCCTCATAGGGCTTTTCTCTTTTAAGCTGGATTAATTAGACGTTCAAGATTATTTATTACAGCACTTGCATCCTCACCAATTGGTATTTATTGTTTTGGTATAGGAATAAGAAGCGGGTTTGAATGATGAAAAGGGATGGTGAATTTTAAAAGTAAAGCCAAAATGAGAGGCACGTGCTTAAGAAACAAGAAAATGTAATTATTGTATTTATTCATTGATGTTTATTTACAAAAGATTGATTTTGAAAAGTATGACAAATCCCGAACGATCTTCCTTGATAGCTTGACTTGTGCAAGGCTGATTATTGTATTGCTCCCATTTCTTAGCCAGCGGATGAGCTCTCATGTCTCGGCACTTGGATTAGGGGCAATCCTTCCCAAAATCTAGCTGTTTAGCATCGATTAGGCTTTGCACCTTGCGTTTCAGGACCTGGCAGTTTTCTGTTGAATGACCAATGTACCCCGCATGGTAGTCACATATGGCATTTGCATCATACCATTTAGGGTATGGTGGTTCTTGAGGTTTCAATGGGTACAGAACCACCAAGGAGTTCTGGATTAACTGAGGTAGCAGCTCAGTGTAGGTGATTGGGATAGGGTCAAATTGGATGGGCTTTTTCTCCTTTTTCTGGCTTTGGTTAGGATTCTGGCTTATGGCTTGTGTTTGGGCCGTGTATGGTGCTGGTGGCCGGACTTGTGTCGGGTAATTGCAAGTAGGAGGGTATGGTGTTTGGTAGGTGTTGGCAATGTATGGATATGGTATGTAGGGTGAGTATGGTGGTGGTTGGTAACCAACTGGACCATAAGGCGTCATTTGTGGTGTGTATTGGCCTTGACCAGAAGCCACGTTGTAAGTTTCACCTGCCTTCTTTTTCCCAGATCCGGTGGAAGCATTGACTGCACCTGCGGGCTTATGCGCGACCTTTCCACGACGCATGCCACCTTCGATCCTTTCTCCAATGATGACGACATCGGAGAAGCTAGAAGTTATACTACCGACCATCTTGTCATAGAAAGGATCTTGGAGTGTGTCAAGAAACATGCTGACCAGCTCCTTCTCAGATAAGGGAGGTTGTACTTGAGCAGCCAACTCCCTCCATCGTTAAGTGTACTGCTTGAAGGACTCTTCTCCTTTCTTGGCCATATTCTGGAGTTGGGTTCGATCGGGAGCCATCTCCACGTTGTACTGGTATTCTTTGAGGAAGGCTTCAGCCAGATCCCTCCATGAAAGAATGTGGGTCCGCTCTAGCTGTGTATACCAGTTGGCAGCAGCCCCAGTAAAGCTGTCTTGAAAGAAATGGACAAGCAGCTTATCGTCGTGCATGCAAGGAGACATCTTCCTGCAATACATGGCCAAATGGCTCTTCGGGCAGCTAGTTCCTTGATACTTCTCGAATTCAGGAACCTTGAATTTGGGAGGGATTACTATATCTGGAACCAAACACAGGTCGGTTGCATCTCTGGTTTCATAAGTGCTTCCCTCAATAGCCTTGATTCTTTCCTCTAGGATTCTCCACTTTTCAATGTTCTCATTCGAAGGGTGGATTGGGTATTCCTTAGGCATGCGATGGGGTGAAAAGGTGGTATGTATGATGGGTGCCACCCTTGGGTGAACATAGGATGTGTTCCCCCAACGGTTGCTCAATAGGGTTGTGAAATGGTGTTTGGAGGTAGGTTATGTGTTTGAGTTTGTGTTTGGGCTTATGTTTGGGCTTGTGTTTGGGCTTGTGAGGGTGCATGCCCATGAGGAAACCCATGATGAACTCCTTCGATTGGCGGTGGCATAGTTAATGGTGGAGTGAACCCAGGAGGATATGTTGGGTCAGTTAATTCTCTCGGTGGGGATTCGCTTGCCTCCTTTTGTTTCGATGATTGGATGGCCTCCATCAACTTGGCCATCTGCTCCCTTAGAGTCTTAACCTCACTTCTCAACTCCTCATTCTACCTCTCTAGCTCATCCATGACTTTTGATTGTGCACGAGTCCTATAAGGATGTCGAGGAAGTTGTCTTTCTCTAATTTTTCTGTTTACATTAAAATTAATTTTTGAGAAATGGTTTGAATGCAGAAATCATGAATGATAAAGGTGTTAATGTAGTATGAAAAAAAAGGTATGGAATGATTTTTCTTGAAATCTTTCTTTTTGACGATAAATTTATGACTGGATGAATGAATGAATATCATGAACAAATAAGTTTTAGAGATTTGAAGTTTGACTATTTTGAAAATAAATCAGAGTTGCTTTATTTGTTCATTCTTGATTTTTAAGAAATTTGTTTTTATGAGTTTTGGTATTTTTTATTTTGCTAAAAACCTTTAGTTTTGTTTAGAAAAACTTTTCAGTTTTGCTAGAGTTTTTCTAGAAAGCGTTCTTTAGGTTTTCGAAATTTTGTTTTCTCTCCTATTGAATCTTTTTTTATATATATATATTTTCAGTATTTTTGAAAGATTATTTTCCTATTTTCTAAAATGCCCTTTTAAATTTTCCTTGGAATCTTTTCAATATTTCCAAAATACTTTTTCTAATTTTCTTAGGAATTTTCTCCTTCTATTTTGGTTTTCTTGATTTTTATCTTGATTTTATTTGGTATCTTCCCAATTTTAGCTTTCAACTCCCTTTTGCCACTTCGGATGGTTTGGTTCAAATAAGTGCCTATGAGCGGTGAACCTTGTATCTTGAAAGGGGTGTGTGTGCCCTCTTTGCTTCTTATGCAGGTTACCTGTCCTACGGATCTATGGCCTTTTGTATGAACCTCTCAAAGGTGGTTATTAATCCTAAGGTGTATAGGTCACTAGAGTCAAGTTCCAGTCCATAATGCTTGCCACAACAGTAGAAGTAGCCACTAGTTGTGGGGCATTATGAATAGGACGCACTCTAGCTGGGAGTTTCATGATAGCCACACAGGACGTAGGCCTCAGCGTGACACCACTAGATCCCTCTATCCTAGGTAGCACTCAGACCCGGGTATAGGGCCCCACTCATGATGGATGCATATGCATTAATGTAGTGTGGAGGGCACACAATATTATTGGGATACCTGCAATTGGGGAACTTGCACAGATATATAACAATTTATTGTTTGTCTATCCTAGGGTGTAGAGAGAGTAAACAAACAATAAAACAAGAATAAATCAACAAATAAATAACATGCAATAATTAAATCATGCACATAAATAGCGAAGGGATCAATTATAATGCACACTCAAATAAAATGGGCTTGACTCTCTAGGATCCCCAGTGAAGTCGCCATCTATCACAACCGTAATTCCGACGAGACGACGGACTCGCTAAAATTTGAAAATGGATGATTTGATTGTTAAAGTGGAGTCGCCACCAAATTTTTATTTAAGGGAAAAGATTTGGAAAAGCCCTGACTCAAGGAAGAGATTTAGGTTTGGGAATCGTTTACAAGTGGGGAAGGTATTAGGCACCCCACTTGCCCATTCCAAAGAACGGCACCCTTAACTGAGTGTGTGATTTTGAAAACTGTTTGGATCCCTTTAATGTGAAAAATAATTTGATGGAGGTTAGCCTGACAGGACTTGATCCTGCTCCTACGTATTCCCCGGTGCAATGGGAAACTCAAGGCTTACGTAGTTCTGGTTTGTGAAGGCTTGACCTTCGAAGAGTGTTTTGAAAGAATGTTTGAAGATTTCGCTATTTGGAACGAAGTTTTATTTTTAGGAGGGATCCTCGGTCCACTCATGCACAAGGCCCGAGGCGGCTAAGGCAGCACAGGGACCTATACGAACTACTAAATGTTGAACAGCAGGTAAACCGCCAGTTCCCCATTTAGAGCCCATTACGTGAGACCTAGAATCCCACAAAATATTTAGGAAAAGATATTTATTTTGAAGAAGACCTCAAGTCCACTCATGCACAAGGCCCGAGGCGGCTAAGACAGCACAAGGACCTATACGAACTACTAAATGTTGAACAGCAGGTAAACCGTCAGTTCCCCATTTAGAGCCCATTGCGTGAAACTTAAAAAATCCCAAAATATCAAAAGATTTTTTTTATTTTTATTTTTTATTTTTGAAACAGAAATGAAATCACAATTGATGTAGGTCTTTGGATAAAAGAAGACTAAATTTTGAGACAATTGGGGGTTTAATATAATTTTTAGTAACTATGGGATTTTTATGAAATTTTATGAATTTTAGATTTTTTTTTTTGTAATTTTCTGGAAATTTTATTAATTTTCCTGGAATTTTTAATTTTTATATAATTTTCTGTTTTTTATTATTTATTTTGGAATTTTTATTAATTTTCCTATTTTTCCAGAATTTTCCTAATTTTCTGGAAATTTGTTTATTTTTGTGGGTAAAATGGTAATTACGGGTTATGGGGTAGAACAAGAATTCTGGGATTTCCCTAGGGGTATTAGGGTAATTTGTGACTCAAAGACAGAATTGGAATTATTTGGAAAGATTAGGGTAAATGGGTAATCTCACCATGTGAGGGTAGGTTTGTAATTTTGGAAAAAACCAGGGACTGTGTATATTGGCAGTGTTTTGAAAAAGGCTTCAAGGAGAGGATCGAAGCGAGGACCAGGGGTTCTGTAGGCGATTGGTTTAACCACTTGAGCTGCCCAGGATGGTAATATGTTCTATGCAACTTAATTTATTAACGATGTTTGCATGAATGGGTCTTTGGGTATGGCACCAAGCTGCTCTGGAATTCAATAGCATCAACATTCAAGGCGCAAGAATGAAAATACGAGGCTTGTTAGTAGGCTGGGAACCACGAAGGATTCATCAAAGTAGCATCTTGCAAATTCTGGCTCTCTGCACAATTGATGAAGTTCACATAGCAGGTTGTTGAGAAGGCTGCCACTGGTTTGAGCAAGAACAAACTTTTGGCCTAGAATCAGCATGACCATTGCTTGAGAATGATGAACCCCAAGTGCAGCTACTGATACATGGCTCAGGTTCATAATTCGTGGCCACCTTGGCCACCAAGTACATGGCCTTTTTGGACTCTTGGTGACGATTTTTGATATGAGTAGTTAGGACAGACCTGGTCCTGATTTAAACCATATGCCTACCAACAGAATTTGGACAAGCTTGAAATATTATTAACCTTTTCCTCAATTTGCGGAAAAGTAACCCAAGCAATTTTAGCTCTGGACCCTTGGCAGCTTGAAAGATAATGTCTCCTGAGCAAGCCTTATGCCTTACAGCATTTAGAGAATTCAAAAGTTTTCCTTTCGCCACATTTATTACTACCTCTGCTCCGTAGTCTTGCTTAGCTAATGAAAGGAGTTTGAGCTTTTAGTGACACTGATCAACAACTGGGGCCAAGTCAAAGGTTACTGCGATCAATATGATTCCATTCGGACAGAAAAGACCATGTTCGTTGACCTGTTTAGTGCCCAAGTTATACCCCTAAGCCTCTGCATCTATAATTTTGATAGGAAGTGATAGCTAGTGTCCAACAGCAGTCAAAGCATTTTGAGATGAAGAGATGTAAGTAAGCATTCTTCTGATTCTGAACCACACATGAAATCTTTATGAAGTCTGCCATCACAAGTTTCAACCAAAAGTGCAGGCAAACCAGGAATTTTTTTTTACCCAAGCAAGACACATCAGAACAGGAAGCAAGTCTAGATGCATCAGTTACCACAATTCATTCCCTATGTGACAGTTCAGCAAGTATTTTTATACTGGGAGGAATATTTTTTATGCATCACCAGATTGAACAAACACTAAATCAATTTCCCTTTCTTGAATAGAATCACCACCTTTGTTTTGCAGAAGATTTGGAACCCTTACCTGCTTGAGGAGCCTTATTCTATCCCAGTTTGAGCTATACTGACCAGAACCTCAAACACCCTTGTTGTGTTGGACAGTATAAACATGCATAATCAGGTTCAAGACCTTTCACAGTCAGTAAAAGAACTTTTATCAAGTGATGCTTGCGGATGGCGGCTTCTTTCTTCCACTGCTAAGCAATTTCAAAATTCAGCTCTTCATCTACAACAACGTGGTAGGTTCGTGCCATATAAAGACAAGGCTCTATCTGGTTTAAGGTCAAACTTATCATCGCCAACCACTGAACCTATCTCAGCAACAAACGCGTGGAAATGTGACAACAGATTCATCGAAATCAGGCAACAATTGTGCACAAACATACTACCTGCAATCTTACTCACAAACTTGGGCTGAGCCTTAACTCCTTTTTCCAGTTTCCCTATGATCCTTCAAAGAATTTTACCTATCCAAGGACTTCTTCTTCTTTCCTTCAATATTAAGCATCATTGGTATAAAACCCTCACTGGCCAAGGACGGAAAAACAACACAGCAGCTAATATAGACTTCACAATAGCCCAGAATCCTCATTCTTATTTGTCTCCAATTAATTACTTACAAGGTTTCACAAGTAACTATGGAATTGGCTATGATGAACACTTTGCAAGAGGAATCAGACCAATATGACTGATGTCATGGCACTATTACTGATTCAGGAATCTTTATCGACTTATAACCTTGTTTTACAGAATTGTCATTTCCTTGTTCCAGAATCAATCATCTTAACTACATATTGTGCTTATGCAGGGAGAAGATTTAGTCGCATTATTTCATAATTTTGCAGTGATTGAGTCATATCAGAATTAACAACAAAATCCACAATAGCCTATATATTTCATTTACACTAACGAATGGCTTAGGCTATGATATGTTCAGAAGAAGAGGCAAGGATTCAATCATATAATCAAAGGAGAGAGTATGCGAATCCTAACCTGTGACTGTGAATCTTCTTTTGATTGAAGCTAGGATGAAATCGATTTGTTTGAGTGCGAAGCTTTTTCTTTCTACCGTAGAAAAATGATGCTCAATCAAGAAATCTAGTTTCTCCCCTTCTCTGCTTGGTTGAGTCGAGCAGATTGGCGATGGAAACTCTTCAAGAAACACAAATGTTCTCCCTTCTCTTAGCTGCAATTGCGAATTACCAGTACCTGTGCGTACTCTCCCTCGTGAAAACGACGTTGAAGCCTTACCAGAAACGTCAATGACTCCCAACAATGGAGTCCATGCTCCTGGAAGACCAAGATCCAGAGTCCATTCCAAGAGAAAAACAGAGAGGTGTTACCAAGAATCTTTTCCCGGGCCATCAGCGCAGTTTTCCCCCCCCCCCCAATCCGTTACTTTTTCTGTTTTCTTTTCCTAATTTTTCTTTTTGTTATTATTTTTCGTTTTTAATTTTCTTTTCAGATTTTGATTTCTTATATTTTTCTTTTTCAGATTTTATTTTGATTTTTGATCTAAGTCTAGAATTAAAAACAGGTTTTATTTTTATTCCTCGGAAATTTATTGTCTGTTTAAATGTTTGTCTATTTTCTGTTTGTCTGTTTAATTGTTTGTTTTCTGTTTATATTTGTTTGTTTTCTGTTTGTTTGTTTTTTGTTTGTCTGTTTTTTTTTCTTTAATTATAATTCTAATTCATTTTGAATTTCTTTTATACATTAGTCGCCTTAAATTGGGCCTCAGACGTAATTGAGTGTTTACAGAATCATCTCATGGCATGCATTCATCCCATAGCATGCATTTCATGACATTTAATCATTTCAAGCATTAAAAAGTAATAAATAAGTTAAAACATTTTGTCATCATTCAAGCATTGCATAATGACAAAACTGGGTGTCAAATACCCAAATCAATCATAATTAAAAAATTATTATTGAAAATCCCAAAATTGGGGCAAACATTGGCCTAGAAAAATTCAAATTGAGGCAATCCTCAATTTCAGAAAAAATTCAAATTGGGGCAAAGGTTTACCCAGAAAAAGTCAAATTGGGGCATTCCTCGATTTCTGAGAATCAAAATTCAAATGCCAAAACAATCAAAATCCAAATTGGGGCATATCCTCAATTTTTGAAAATCAAACTGGGGTAAACGTTTACCCAAAAAAATCCAAATTAGGGCAATCCCCGATTTCTCAAAAAAAAGAAAAGTCAATCTGAGGCACTCCCTAATTTCTGAAAAAAAAAATCAATCAAAAATTCAAACTAGGTCAAACACCTGTTCGGAAAAACTCAAATTGGGGGCAATCGCCGATTTCTGAAAAATCAAAATAAATTGGGGCAAACGTTTGCCTAGAAATTTCGAGTTGAGGTAATCCTCAGTCTCAAAAAGAAAATTCAAACTGGGGCAAACACTTGCCTAGAAAAATTCAAATTGAGACAATCCTCATTTTTTAAATCCTGAATCAAATTGGGGCAAACGTTTGCCCAGAAAAATTCAAAATTGAGTCAACCCTCAATCTCAGGAAAAAATAAAACTAGGGAAAACATTTGCCCAAGAAAAATTCAAAATAGCAATATTCAAAATTGGGGGGAAGATATTTTCCCAATTTCCTTCAAATTGGGGCTTTCCTCGATGGTCAAAAATCTTCTAAAATGGGCAAATTTTTTTGCCCAAACTTCTTCCAAAGAAAGTAATTATCAATTGCTTAAAAACCTTCAAGTTCAAGGCAAAATTGGCAATTTATTTGATTCAAGATAAACAATTTTCAAAATAAATTGTCCAAGACATCTGACGAAGAAATCCATACTCCTTCCTCACCTGCATTCCCAGGACACATCATATCATTTTCCACACTTGTCTTAACAGCTCATCTCTTTTCTTGCCTGTCTTAACGGGCCATTCCTTTCCATACATATCTTAATAGGTCATTTCATTCTCAATAGGTCATCTCTTTCATACTTCTTTCCTTGTCTTAACAAACCATTCCTTCCCACACCTGTCCTAACATGGTCATTCTTTGCTTTTGCCTATCCTAACAGCCCACTTCCACATTACCTGTCTTAACAAGTCTCTTTCCATTTTTCCATTGTCTGTCTTAACAGGTATTTTTCATTTTTCTCGCCTATGTTTAACAGGCCTTTTCTATTTTACCTGTCGTAATAAGTTATTCCTAATTCACTTTATCTGTCTTAACAGGTCTTTTTCCTTTCACCTTTCATTACCTGTCTTAACAGGTATTTTTTTTTCATTTTTCTCACCTATCTTAATAAGCCACTTCTACATTACCTGTCTTAACAGGTCTCTTTTTATTTTTTTCATTGCATGTCTTAACAAGTATCTGTCATTTTCCATTACCTGTCTTAAGAGGTTGTTTTCATTTCATTTGCCTGTCCTAATAGGTCTTTTCCATTGCTTTTCCTTGCCCGTCTTAAAAGGCCATTTCTTCCAGTTAGTGTGGGTCACACTCATTTCCATGCAGGTTTTAACAGATCTTGTTCATTTTTGCTTTACCTGTCTTAACAGGTCCTTTTTATTGGTCTCACCTGTCTTAACGGGCCATTTCTACTCTTAACAGGTCATTCTTATTTTACGTGTTGTAACAGGTCTTTTCTGCCTTGCATGTCATAACAGGCCATTTTTGCTTCTCCTGTCTTAACAAGTCATTTGCATTTTTCCTATCAACAATAGGACCCCATCACGTTTAATTTCTTGCATTGTTCCTGGCAACATCAGGACATCATTTACATTTTTCTTGTCAACAACAGGACTTTAAGTGCATGTTTAAGTTCTGTCCGCCTGTCTATTCTTCCTTTCAATAACAGGACTTCAAGTGCATGTTTAAATTCTATCCACCTGTCTTAACAGGCTTGCATTCTTCCTGTCAACAGCGAGACTTCAAGTGCATGTTTAAATCATGTCCTCCTGTCTTAACAGGCTTGCATTCTTCCTGTCAACAACAGGACCTCAAGTGCATGTTTAAATTCTATCCACCTATCTTAACAGGCTTGCATTGTTGCTGGCAACAGCAGGACATCATTTTCATTTTTCCTGTGAACAACAGGACATCAAGCATGTTTAAATTCTGTTCGCCAGCAAGACCTCACTTGCATTGTTCCTGGCAACAACAGGACCTCACTTGCATTGTTCCTAGCAACAGCAGGACCTCATTTGCATTTTTCCTAGCAATAGCAGGACCTCATTTGCATTGTTCCTGGAAATAGCAGGAACTCATTTGCATTATTCCCAGCAACAACAGGACCTCATTTGCATTTTTCATGTCAACAAGACCCCAACACGTTTAATTTTTGCATTTTTCCTATCAACAACAAGATCCCAGCACGTTTAATTTCTCGCATTGTTCCTGGCAATAGCAGGATATCGTTTGCATTTTTCTTGGCAACAGCAGGACCTCATTTGCATTGTTCCTGGCAACAACAAGACCTCATTTGTGTTACTTCCGGCAACAGCGGGACCTCATTTGTATTTTTCCTATCAACAACAGGACCCCAGCACATTTAATTTCTTGCATTATTCCCAGCAACAGCGGGATCTCATTTGCATTATTTCTAACAACAGCGGGACCTTACTTGCATTGTTCCTGGCAACAGTAGGACCTCATTTTCATTTTCCTAGCAACATCAGAACCTCATTTGCATTGCTCCTGGAAATAGCACGAACTCATTTTCATTATTCCCGGCAACAACGGGACCTCATATGCATCCTGGCCTATACAAGCCCCAACTCATTTATTTTTCTGCATCCTGGCCTATACAGGCCCCCGCATGTTTATTTTTCTGCATCTTGGCCTATACAGGCCCCAACACGTTTATTTTTCTGCATCCTGGCCTATACAGGCCCCAACACATTTAAAATTTCTACATCCTTGCTTGTCGTAATATGCCATCCTTTTCTATTTTACTTTGCCTGTCTTGACAGGCCACTCTTTTCCATTCCTAGCTTAAAAGGTCCTTTTCATTCCATTCTTGTCTTAGCAAGACTCTTCCAGTTCACTTTGCCTATCTTAACAGGCCATTTTTTTTCCATTCTGTTAGCCTAATTAGGCTCTGTATTTAAATTTATGCATTCTGGCCTATCATGGAAGGCTTGGCATTTTTAAACCCCGTCAACTCATCACTCAAGGTTTGCAAAGCTCATCCATACTTTCCAACTACCATCCTCCAATTTATCAGGGCAAGCATTCCTAAGTTTTCGATCAAACCCGAAACTTTCTCGGTACCCCGAAAGCATCGTTCGAATCCCTAATGTCTTCAAGACTTGCCAATAAGGCTCGCACCCATGCTAATTTTTATCTTTTACATCGGACATAATTTGTTAACGTCTTTAAAAAATGGTGACAAGTGGTTTTTATAAGGATCTAAAAGGAAAGGATTATAACACCCAAAATTGAAGTTCGTTTTTATGCTTAAGTTGTACATACGATTCCATTAATAGACTGTTATCTCATGATGCGGAACATTTAGAAAATAATTATTAGTGAAGATACGGTAAATTTTTTTGAAAAGTCTTGGTATAAAATACAAGCCTCGTTGATATAGCATTTATACCAGAATGTAAATAAATAGGCATTCTCGTGCCCGCTAACACTATAATTTATTTCTTCTATTTTAATTTTCTCTATTAAGTAGTAATTCATTCAGCACAAATCAAACATATTGGTATGCATACAACTTATCATTATACAATCCTTAATAATTATATAGTCCTTATTTACACATACTTGGTTAGCTTAAGACATTAGTGCCTTTACACACTTAATTACATACATAATTATCCCTACCTTTTTTCACATTAACTATAATACAATATACTCACTAATAATTGGCCTTTACACACTTAATTATATACATAATTATCCCTACCTTATTCATATTAAAAATATCATAATCTACTAACTAATAATTGGGATGCGTTAATCTTTCTATTTACAAATTGTACATTATTGGTATGATTTGATTTCTCCTTCTTTAGAGACAATACTCTGCAAAACACTTCAGGATGGTGGTGATAATGCTCCAACCATAAGCTTTCATCCAAAGCGACAAAGGTCCCACTAGCCATCTCCTAGAATGCCTGGAACGGATAGGGCTGCGAGTATGGGGAATTACCTTGAGACGAATAGACATGTGAGGTGTTGTAGGAGTGGGACGATGTTTGTGGGTTGGTTTTCCCTTATGATGATGAAGAGTCTCTAGTAGGTGCTACTGGTGGTGTTTGGTAGCCGGGTGGAGGTGAAAACACCCCATTAGGGTGAAAGGCTTCCATAGAGATAGAGAATTCAGTAGTTGAGAAATTTGGACTAATGACAGTAGAAACAAACAAATGATCCAAAGAGGAGTAAATTCACACATTGGATTGTGTTGTAATTATCATTCCATGAGCATTCACATTCCAGTTCATATGACTAATTTCCATAAAGACTACCACATTCGCGAAAGACATCAGGACCACCTAGGAAGAAAAGGATAGGAGAAGATATGAGAAAATAAGTTTATCAGTAGGATTCTACCCTAAGGTCAGTGACATTACTTTCATCCCAACCACTTCAGTTTATTAGAAAACATGTCAAGCATGCAAGTTTACTTTTAGTCTTTCAAAAACTCTAGTTGAAGTGGATTTCTTTTACACAAGATGAACTATTTATAATTAAGCATATACATTACTTGAGCATTGTCGCAACCGTAATTACGACGAGACGACGAACTCGCTAAAATTTAAAAAAAAAAGGAATATTTTTTTTATAGTGTGGATTCGCCACCAAATTTTTATTTAAGGGAAAATATTTAGAAAAGCCCTAACTTGAGGAAGAGATTTAGGTTCGGGAGTCGGTTACGAGTAAGGAAGGTGTTAGGCACCTTACTCGCTCGTTCAGAAGAACGGTACCCTTAAATTGTGCGTGTGATTTATTTGAAAACTATTTGATCCCTTTAATTAGAGTGAAAATAAATAGATTGATGGAAGATAGCCTGATAGGACTTGATCCTGGTCCTACGTATTCCCTGGTGCAAAGGGAAACTCAAGGCTTACGTAGTTCTAGTTTGAAGGCTTGACCTTGGAAGGTGTTTGAAAATGAATAGAGTATCTTGAAAATATTTTAAAGAAAATCCTTAGTCCACATATGTACAGAATCCAAGACGATTACGACTACACTGGGATCCGTACCAATTCCTAAACATCGAACAGCAGAAATAGCTACCAGTTCATGCATAGGGTTCATCGCACGAGACTAGGGATTCCAAAATGAAGCTTTTCTTGAAATTATTTACAAAAAGATTCTTAGTCCACATATGCATAGGGTCCAAGACAACTATGGTTGCGCTGGGACCCATATGAATTCCTAAACATCGAACAACAGAAAAAGCTACCAGTTCATGCTTAGGGTTCATTGCGTGAGACCTAGAATCAATGAATTTAATTTGAAAATAAAAAAAGGAATGAATGGGCTTAGGTAGAAAAAAAATTGGGGCTTGATTTAAAGTGAACTTGATTTTGATTTTAAGAAATTTAACTAAGCTTGATTTTGTATTGAATTGGATTTGATGCCACTAAAGGGGGGATTGGGTTTGCCCCAAACCAAAAACCTAATTTTAAAATAAAAGAAAAGAGGTTGGGCTTGATCGAAATTAGTGAAAAAAAGGATCTGTGTTAATTGAATTAATTGCATGTATTATTTATCTTTGTTAAAAATATGGTATTAATATTAATCATTTAGCGCGGCCCATTTTGTATGGGCAAGGCCCAATTGAAGGCAGCCTAACTAAAGGGCCATTAGCTTGACGTTAGGCTACTTGTGCGGCCTATACTGAATCAGGTTAGTAGAACAGTTAGCTCATGGCCCATTTGAAGGTTAGAGAGCAGCTAACTCATGGCCCAATTGAAGTTGAAGATTGGAAAGCCACTTGAAGCCTATTGGCAAGCAGCCAGCTCATTTTGGATTGGCCCAATTGGTATTTATATGAGAGATCTATTGCTGCCCCCATGATCCTAAATCAGTAAATGGGAGAATTAAAATGAAGGACCGCATGTGAGGATCGAACACAGGTCATAACGGAGGCATGTAGCGGGTTGACCACTAAGCCAAGGCTTCAACTTAGATTTAGTATCCCCTGAAAATTCTCTTGATGTAGAGGCGAGGTTAATTCTACTTACTACTGATTTTATGCCTTGGCTTGTGTGGGCAGCATTGTGACTATCTTCACGTTAAGCCATTAACTATCAAACCATTTTGCTTGGGCTATAGCATTCCATATCAATCTTTAAGCCGCCTCACAGGGCTTCATAACTAACTCTTGCTGCTGGTTGTGAGGTCCCATATCTTCTTAGTGCAAGTCTCAAAATGACACAAGCAAAATGCTTCTAGCAGTAATTTGAAAAAATTGAGTTGCAAGGGGTCGGATCTTATCATCTTTTGGAAGATCGAAAGGATCAAAATTGACCCCTTTTGGCTTATCTAAACCACACTCAGAAAGTAACTGACACTATGCTGGAAGATCGGATCTCATCATCATTTGCTATGGTAACTTTTGACAGACCAACTACCAATTCTTCGAAGAAAACTAGGAATTTTTACGCCTCAAACGCATCGTCCAAGTGTCACTTATCAATCCAGTGACTCATACAAGAGATACAAATGGATGAATCAAATCATCAATAATCATATGCTGAATAAAACCTGTGAATGGCTAACCAAACGATTCTGATCTGGGACACAGAATAACAAAGCTTTCAAGAGCAATTGACTAAATTCACTTTCTTTTGGAATTAGAACATGATTGAATTAGAATAAACAAATCAAGCGAGCATTCATCGAGGATTTCTGCAGACATAACTTTTGTCTAAATTCATTGATCAGCCTTCCTGTTAACAATTGAACTGGTCTTGGACACTTATGGCAGTTTAGACATCCTGCTCTATGCTAAGCTAAGCACTCCTATGAAGGTCATTTTTCTGTGCACTCAACTGACATTTACTATCCCTGATAGGTCAAAGGATCTTACTAACTGTGTACTTTTAACAGCAATAGGTTCCCTAACCTATTTCAACGACTGGATCTTCTAGTGAGCAAAATCATGCTGATGGTAACTATATTTAGGTTTACTTACATTTCTTATCAATTACTGGTGAACCACAGATTAGAATTTAGGAGCCAAAGTGACAGAACAGATTGCAACATTTCATAACTACCCGATTCAATTCATGCAAATTTTATCTAGGAGAATCTAAGTCAAGGATTGATCAGCATCACCTACGCATTCATTTTCTTCTTATGTTGACAATTGGTTCATTTCACCTTTCAATATAACGCAGCACCTGAGAAGTTGATGCAAAAATATTTTTCTCCATTCACCAGAATCTCACAGGTTCTTACACAGTTGAATGTGAACTCCCGAATCTAAAAGCTAGTCCTTGTGCTTGAGTGAGATTAACTCCAAGGAATGTAAATCTTCTTGAATTCTCCGCTGAATCTCCTCCATGAAGGCATCAATCTTTCCTGCACTTAGGAGAGGCCCGGGAGCAAGAACCATGGAGAGAGAGAGCCTTCTTAGGAGAGAAATCTTTTTTTGAGAGTAGAACAGAACTCAAGCTCTGAAGAAATCCAAAAAAAAAATGGCCAAAAAACCCGCTTCAAATCACGTCCTTTCCTTTTTATATCCCCTGCTCTTTCTCTTAAAATTTTATTTCTTCCATTTGGCCCCGAGTCCCCTCCTTTTTCTTTTTTTCATGCATGCATGTCATTTTTCATTTTTTCCATTTTTATTTTTTGTTATTCTGTTTTTTTTCTTCTGAAATTCAGTTTTCTATATTTTTTTATTTGAGTTATTTTAGTTTTTTTTTATGTTTCTTTATTTCTACTTTGATTTTGTTTTATTATTTATTTATTTATTATTATTTTATTTTAATTTATTATTATTATCACTCTTTTTTATTTTATTTATCTCTTTTCCCTTTTTTATTTCGTATTATTATTTTTATTTAATTTTTTTTTTACTTTTCAATTTTTTCTATTTTATATCTATTTTTCTGTACATTTCTTTAATTTCTATTTGTTATTCTCTCTCTTTTTTTTTCTTTTTTTTTATTTTTTTTATTTATCTTCATTTCCTCTTTCTATTTTATATTTATTTTTATTTTATTTATTTATTTATTTATTTTGTTTTTATTTTTTTTATTATTTTGATTTTCCTTTTCTCTATTTTTCTTTATTTATTTTTATTTTGTTATTTTCCGTTTATCTGTTTTTCTGCTTTCTGCCTATTTGTCTGCTTTTCTGTTTTTTTTTTATTAATCTTAATATTTACTCATTATTCAAATTGTGGTTTATTCATTAATTAATTTTAAACGAGACCTCAGACATAACAGAGTGTTTACAAGCATCATAAATCTTTGGGATCATAATATAAATATCATTTAACTATCATCTCCTTTATGTATTATATAACTCTTATGTATTTTCTATTTCTCTCTTAGTGATAATTAAGACATAAGCATACAATAACATTAGTCAAGCAATATCTTTTCACTAGCTCTACCACTCTACCTTCTATTCTTAGGATATTAACTCATTCCTTGATGGTTTTCACCATCATAAATATTAAAGACAAGGGGCTTCATAATAGAAGGATTCTGAGAACCCTTTTGTCTCCACTATATAAGGACCTAGTGCCTTCTAAATGTGCACAAAACATATTAAGAGTAGTATTCACTATTCACATAAGTTTTTTCTTTAATGATCCTTTATTTACTTAGGTTCCTTTTTAGAGGATTCTAAATATTATGCATGTTCAAATAAACCAATCAATGTGCCATGCACATTTATTCTTTAATTACATCATACTACTATCACATCATCATTCATACGTAATCATCATTAATTACTGTGAGTTGAGTTGTTCACCAAAAGATAAGTTATTCCTGATGTAACCCATGCTAGAGTTAGTCCACTCAAAATCTATTTGAAACAATTGAATTTCATAAACTCAATTATTATATTAAGAGTTTTATTGTGTATATTTTGTTTATAAAATTTCATAAAATTTGAAAAAGATTTGATACTTAATTATAACTTTATTTTAACATATAATATACCTCACCTAATATATGTTAATTTGAATTTATTTAATAAAATATCAAATCTCTTTCAAATTTTATAAATTTTGTAAACATGATATATGTAATAAAACTTATTAATGCAATGTTAGATTGAAAAAATTCATACACTAAAAAGAGATATTAAGAGAAGTAACTATAATATAAGTTACTACTAAAATAACTTAATCTTTGCTATAAACATATATGTATATATGTAAGAAATATGAAAATTTAAAATTAATGCATAAATAAGTTTCTATTTTGATATTTAATTATCTACATACCAAGTGAGAATAGAATAATAAATATGGCTGTAAATATAAAATTGAGCAAAATGAACGATATAAGTGTGCAAGTCATTCTTTCTTTTAATTTTTTACACTATTTTGATTTTGTGCAATAAATATGCGCTCAATTTTCTCATTTTATCTCTTTATTTGGAATTAAATATTCAGTCATACTTTCAATTATATATTTTTTTAATGTATATATTTTGATAATCTTACAAATTAATAATCGAGAGATCTAATTAAAGTATTGTTCAAAAGTTAACTATTAGATTAAATATATATATATATTATATAGATATGTTTACAAATTTAAAATTATTTAATAATTTACTTAAATATTTTAAAAAATTTATATATTTAAGATATAAAAGTAAAAATTATTTGATATATATTTATTATTTTTAAATTTTAAAAAACACAAATTTTACCTACTAATTCTATTATTTTTTTATAGTTCTACTTTTTCTTTCAATTTTCATATTCAAGCTACTTGCTAAATCATGACATTTTCTTGAATGATTTATTTTAACAAATCACATATTTTTTAATTTTTAATTGGTGATCGTATGCATTGGTTATATAGTTAACTTTTAATTTGTAACTTGCATCTTTGATAATGAGTTGTATTTCTCTTTTATTTGATTTTTTTTATTTTTAATATTATCAAAAAGATATTTTTTCAACCTAATAAAAATTAATTTAGTTAGTAAGATTATAAAAATAAAAACTAATTAAAATAAAATTATTCTTCAAAATTAACAAATAAAATTTTGACCCTACAACTTTTGGGAATGAAGCTTGACACATAAAAATGTTTTTAACTTTTACAATTATCAAGAAATGATGATTTTTGATCCCCTAGTATACCACTAATTGATAATTTAATTTTTAAAATAAAAATAAAAATGATCAATATTTATATTCTTAAAGATTAATTTAGTACATCACATAATAAAATAATAATAAAACTAGTGAGAATTAACTTTTCACAATGTTTCTTTATTTTTTATCATTTTCAGCAACGAAAATAATAATTATTCATTTATAAAATACATTATTACTTACTTGTAACCAAACAAATAAAAATAATTCTTAATTGAAACATTGTTCAGAAATTTAGGTGCATCAACAGGATTGATTATCAGACGCAGCAACAAAAGGCAGTCTGACATTCCGCTCCTTTATAGCCCATCTTTTTACATACCTTTTCACACTTACTAAATAGTTCACATGTTCCTGGACAAAACGATTGTGCGTTGCTCACACCTGCATCTGCATTTTGAGGATACTTTAAAGATGAGATATAGTAAAGAAAAATTACTAATTAAAAATTAATGCAAAAATAAATCTTTATATTGATATTTAGTTGTCTACATACTAAGTGAGAATAGAATAATAAAAAAAGTTGCACAGATGAAATTCAGCAAAATCAACGAGATAAGTGGACGAGCCATTTTTTTGTGTTGGACGGATGTTGGCACTTTCATCATATATTGTCTATGCTTTATATAGTGTGTTTGACAATTCAACCTGTGTATCTGCATTCCAAAGTTTCTATATCTTAGGCCTAAATGGAGAATTTAAAAAGAAAAAAAGTAATTAGAAAATATTATATACTCAAATGAATTTATTATATTTAAAATAATAATATATTAGTAAGGAAATTTAATATCTTGAAATGAATGAATTTTAAATTATACCTAAACATTGAAAATTTTATATTTCTTTTATGATCTCTATATCTCATCAGTTCTCTACTTTGTTCTCATTTCATATATTTTAAATTTTATAATTTTTTAAAATAAAATTTAAATAATTTATAAAATAATTTTAATATTTTTATAGAATAATATATTAAATTACTTCAATATATTTATTAAAAATATTTTACATTTTTAATAAAAGGTAATGTTAAATTTTTTAATGGTTTTATATTTAAATATTTCTACTGAAAATATAAATAGAAAATAATTTTTTAAAATATTATATCAACAAAGCTTATCTCAATATCATTATACATTATTCTCCTATTATTTGTTCATCTCATTAAATAGAATAACATAATAGTATTTGTAAGCAATATAGAATATAAAATAAAATGATTTAAATAATTTTTTTATCTTTATCTTTTATTAGTTTATCTTATTTTATTATATATTTTTTTAATATTTTTATTTTATCAATTCAAAATATGGATGAAATTTTTAAAAAAGTTGTAATATATTAAAGGATTTAAAAAGGAAATTTGTTTGAAAATTTAATATATTGAAATGAATTTAATAAATTTAAAATAAGAACATATTATTTCAAAAATTTATTATATTAAAATAAATTAATATTTAAATCATACCAAGAAAATGATAATTCAAAATTCTTTACTTATCTCTCTAAATCTCACAAATTCTCTCTCTACCTCATTCTCCATTCATATATTTTCAATTTTATAAATAATATTTTTAAAAACATTTTACTCTTTTAATAAAAGATAATCTCTAATTTTTTCTTAATTTTTATATTTTTTTATATTTCTACTAAAAATAAAAATAATTTTTTTTCTAAATTATATCTATCATATTAAGAAAAAATATTTTGATATAATTTTTAAATTATTCTCTTATTATTTTTTCATCTCAATTATTAAATATAATAATATAATATTTTATAATTTATTATTTTTGTAAATAATATTAAATTTAAAATAAAAAAATTTATAGAAAAATTTTATTTTTGTCTTATCTTATCTTATCTTATCTTATTAATATTACGATTTTATCTCATCAAAATTGGGATGAAAGATTTAAAAAAAAACACTTATTTGAAGATTTGAAATTTTAAACTTAAAAAATTATATTTGTTGCATTGTTCAAACATACAACAAATTTTCAAACTCTAAAATTTTAAAAATCTAAAATTTAAGTTTAAAACTTTAAAATTTACCCATGATCTCTCTACCTCGTAACGTCTATTTTATAACCTTAAACTCGCTTTGTATATTTCTAACTATAAATTTTTTTAAAATTAAATTTATTTATTTAACAAATAATTTTAATATTCTTACAAAAGTATAATATAAAATTTGACTTAATAAATTTTTAAAAGAAAATTTTATTTACTCTTTTTATACAATTTAGTTTTAAAATTTGATAAGTTATTTTAGTTTTAATTACTTTTTACGTAATTAATTTAAATTTTAATTAAAAAATAAATTTTAAAATATAATAACTATTTTAATATCATTATTTTAACATTATTAAGTTTAAATAGAAAATTTTTTAAAAAATAATTATTTAATATAAACTTTAGCATATTAAAATGAATTTAATAAGTTTATAATAAGAAAATATTATCACAGAAATTTATTATGCTGAAATGAATTAATTTTAAATCATACTAAAATAATGAGAATTTAAAATTCTTTAATTATCTCCCTAAATCTCACAACCTCTCTCTCTACCTTATTCTCATTTTATATATTTAAAATTTTATAATTTTTAGAATCAAATTTAATTATTTTATAAAATATAATTTTAATATTTTTATGGAATAATATACCAAAATTATTTTAGTATATTTTTAAAAATAATATTTATAAAAAAATATTTTACTCTTTTAATAAAATACAATCTTCAATTTTTTATTAATTGGGGGTTAGGTGATTGTGTGACTCCCAATTGGCAGAACTATAGGATAACTAAACCTAAGGATCTTAGAGAATTAATCGGGAACATAGGTTTTGAACCAGTTAATTTCATGACACATAATTAACGCTTCTTAATCTTTATGCCTCTATTATTTATATATCTTGCCAGATCAAGGAGGGAAATAAGTATAAGGAAGATTAATGATACTTCCTGATCAACGAGAACTAGTAGAATTAGGGTAGATGGGTGGCAATTTAATTAAAGAGAAAACATGGGTAAAACAAGTGAAGTCCTTTATATTTTCATAACTTGCACCGTATTCTTTTTTTTATCATATAATAGAAATTTATTTCTACTTATTTTTCCTTTCACTACTTTCACAAAACAACTCTTCTCTTGGTAAGTACAAAAATTAGAATTCAAATTTCATGCATAGATTTCTAAACTAGTCTTTGTGGGATCGATGCTGGGGACCTAAAATATCTTCTTTCTACAACGACAGTATACATATCCATGGATAAAATTTAGCCAGAGTTTTATACACATGTTTTGCACGCAATAAGTTTTTGGCACCATTACTTACGACTATTTCCTAGTAGTTTTTAAAATTCCAATTTTGATTTCTTGGGACATGTACATATTGAACTTTCATTTCTAATATTTATATTCTAGTTTTCTTTTAAAAGAGAATTCTCAAAATAAAGAAAAAAAAACTTTTTCTCTAAATTTCTCTTGCCTTAACCTTTATTGTTTATGCTAATCTGTTCCAAAGATTCTAACTTGCAATTTGAACCTAAAATAGAATGAGCAACTAGCATGTTAAGGTAAGAGGAAAGGAAAAGAAAATAACGATGCAAGGAAGGAGAACATGACTGTACTTTAAGGCCTCCACTAACGAGGGACAAAAGAGCTATATATCCATCCTAACAATGGATGGTATTCAAAATGTTGAGGTGAAGCCTGCACTCATCAATATGATACAAAATTTGCTCCTGTTTGGAGGGATGGCCATGGAGGATCTACATCTGCACATTGTCGCAACCGTAATTCTGACGAGACGACGAACTCGCTAAAATTTTAAAAAATGAAATTTATTTGATTTGTGTGGAGTCGCCACCAAATTTTTATTTAAGGGAAAAGATTTGGAAAAACCCTCTAAGTTCCTGACTCGAGGATGAGATTCGAAATTTGGGAGTCAATTACGAATGGGGAAGGTGTTAGGCACCCCACTCGCCCGTTCCAAAGAACGGTACCCTTAAACCGAGTGTATGATTATTTGAAACTTGTTTGATCCCTTTAATTAGCATGAAAATAAATACTGGATGGAGGTTAGCCTGACAGGACTTGATCCTGCTCCTACGTATTCTCTGGTGCAATGGGAAATTCAAGGCTTACGTAGTTCTAGTTTGTGAAGGCTTGACCTTCAGAGGTGTTTAAAGGGAAAGATGACATTTTGAAGAGGTTTTCGTTTTTTGAAAGGATCTTTAGTCCACCCGTAGACAAGGCCCGAGGAGGCTACGGTAGCACGGGCACCTATACAGACTACTAAATGTTGAACAGCAGGTGAACCGCCAGTTCCCCATTTAGAGCCCGTCGCGTGAGACCAAGAATCCCAAAATATTTAAAAAGAGCTTTTATTTTTTGTAAGGACCTTTAGTCCACTCATGCACAAGACCCGAGGCGGCTACGGCAGCACGGGGTCCTAAACAGACTACTAAACGTTGGACACAGGTGAACCGTCAGTCCCCCATTTAGAGCCCGTCGCGTGAGACCGAAGATCCCAAAATATTTGAAAAAGAGTTTTTGTTTTTGAAAGGACCTTTTGTCCACTCATGCACAAGACTCGAGGCGGCTACAGCAGCACGGGGGCCTATACAGACTACTAAACGTTGGACAGCAGGTGAACCGCTAGTCCCCCATTTAGAGCCCATTGCGTGAAACCAAGGAGCCCAAGATATTTGAAAAATTTTATTTTGAAGAAAAAAAGGAAAATTTATTTGAACTATCAGAAGCAGAGAGTGCTTTGGGGAAGGAAGCAATCTTATTTGAGGTTTGGGGATTTATTAGCAATTATGGAGTTTTGAGGATTTATTAGCAATTATGGAATTTTTTTTGAAGATTTATTAGCAGTTATGGAATTTTTGGGGATTTATTAGTAATTATGGAATTTTTGGGAATTTATTAGCAATTATGGAATTTTTGGGGATTTATTAGCAATTATGGAACTTTTGAGGATTTATTATCAATTATGGAAATTATGGAGAAGCAAGGGTCAACATGGTCTTTTTGGAAAAGTGAGGGGCGAAATGGTCTTTTTGGAGAAGGGAGGGGCAAAATGGTCTTTTTGGAGAAGTGAGGGAAAAATGGTCTTTTTGAAAAAGTGAGGGGCAAAATGGTCTTTTGAACTTTTGAGGGACTATTTGGTAATTTAGGAAAAATGGAGGGGCAAAATGGTCTTTGAGGTGGAAGGCTGCCCTTTTGGTGGGACCCACGTCTTCATTACATTGTTATTGCATGCATGGCATTTGTTTTTAACGTTCATTTTGGGCGATGCTTTCCGATTGTTTTTGCCACCCAATTCTCCTCATGGCAAGGTATGCTTCCCACGTGAGTCTCAGGAAATCTTTTGTTGAACGGTTTTTCTCATCCATATTGTGATTCAAGCCATCACCTTGATTAACGCTCCGACCGATTACCAAACGAATGACCACTCCTCTTTCTTCAAGTTTCTTTTCCATCGATTTCCAAGTCCCGTATACCCCTGGCTCTTAGCAAATGTCAATTCCTATCTCAGCTTCCATAGTCCTCCTCTCTAGATCTTTGCGTCCTGGGGTCGTTGGTTTATCTTCAACTGTAAGCACCTTAAACTGTAAGCACCTTATTGATTCCAGGCCGGACTCCGAGCATTCTTTTGGTATTTCGTTGGAATGTGAGGGCCTCGGCCTGGTCCGATCGTTGGAATTCAGCTAGTGCGACTCTACCCCTCGGTGACTCACATTCGGACCCTTCCTTTGCTTCTACGACAAATCATGTTGGACAGACGCGAGCGGTGCGGGACTCCAATCGTGGAATGGTTGCCGTTGGAGTGCAGTTCGTGATGCCAGGGCCTACCTAGCACTACACTCCTCACGTTAGAGAATAGATTCGAATCCAACCTCTCCTTGGCCTGGCATCAAACAGCTGAACACCACTTAATCCTGCTTTAATTCGGTCACAACTTCATTCTAAAGCGCGATTCCTATATTCAACTTCTATCACATCTCGTTTCTCATTTCTCGTAAACTCATCTACAGAATCGTTTCGGATCTACCTAATACTGTGAAATCTTCGTCCGATCTTGGTTATCGAACACACTACTTAGCATGAAATCAGCAAGAATTGCGTTCCAGAAACCAGCATAGATTTGTATAATATTCTAGATCTATTGCATTCAGGTATTCAGCATAAATCATGTATTGATAAATAGGCTTACGAGCTTTGCAACATGCACACAAATCATGACCAGAACACAGTATGCACAAGTTTGTGGATTCTTTGCGATTCAGTGAGAAGTGAGAGGGACAGCTAACCTGATGTATCTGAGTTCGGCCGGCTTCAATGGAGTGAACGCTCTCTTTTGGCTTTCCGCGGTGTTCTCTTATTCTTCTCGGGCGAGAGAAACAGAGACGAGCTAGCTCCACAAGATCAGAATCCGAAAAAAAACCCCCAAAATGATATCTCTGATGGCCTTTTATACCCCCTCTCTCTCTGCCCGCTTTTCCTTCCTTTTCTTCTATTATTTCCCTCTTTTATTTTCTTTTTCTGATTTTTATTTATTTCTTTTTCAATATTTTTCTTACTTTTAAATTCCTTTTGATTTTTCTTTTTTTTTTCAGATTTTAATTTTTAATTTTAATTTTTACTTTTTATTTTTATCTTTACTTTTAGATTTTTTTTTTATTTTATATCTTTACATTCATTTTTGGATTTTTTAATTTTTTAATTTTCATTTTTAATTTTAATTTTTATCTTTACTTTTAGATTTTTTTATTTTATTTTCTTTTTCCAGCTTTTCACTTTTCCAATTTTAATTTTTTTTTGTTTTTCCAGATTTTAATTTAATTTTGATTTTGATTTTTACTTTTAGATTTTTATTTTATTTTATTGCTTTCAGCTTTTAAATTTTCAGATTTAATTTTTTTTTTCAGATTTTAATTTATTTTTTTTTTATTTTTACTTTCAATTTTTTTTTTATTTTACTTTATTGCTTTTTTCAAATCTTTAAATTTTATTTAATTGCTTTTCTTTTTTAGATTTTTCTTCATTTTTATTTTCAGATTTTAATTTGATTTGATTTTTTTCTTTTCTTTTTCCTTTTCTTTTTTTCCTTATTTTTTATTTTTTATTTTATTTTTTCCAGATTTTTTTTTCAGATTTTAATTTATTTTTTTTTATTTTACTTTATTGCTTTTTCAAATCTTTAAATTTCCTTTAATTGCGTTTCTTTTTTTAGATTTTTCTTCATTTTTATTTTCAGATTTTAATTTGATTTGATTTTTTTCTTTTCTTTTTTTCCATATTTTTATTTTTTATTTTATTTTTTCCAGATTTTTATTTTAGTTATTTTTCCAGATTTTTATATTTTCATTATTTTTCATATTTTTGATTTTAAATTTTCTTGTTTCAGGTTTTTTTTTATTTTTAATTTTTTTCCGATTTTAGTTTTTTAGTTTCATATTTTTATTTTAATTTCTTATTATTTCTTCTTTTTTCATTTCTTTAATTTCCGATTTTTTTGCTTTTTTCCATTTTTAATTATATATTTTCATTTTTTTGAATTTATTTCTATTTTCTAATTAACAATTTCTTTTTCCTCTTTTCGTTTATGTTTATTTTTTTTTATTCTAATTTTTATAGTTTTAATATTTATTTATTTTTGACTTTTTATTTTCCTTCTTTTCTTGCTTTCTGCCTTTCTTCTCTTTTTTGCTTTTCTTAATTGTTCAAATAAATAAAAAAAAATAAAAAATGGGGCTTCGGACATAATTGAGTGTTTACACACATTAAAAAGTTCGTGAGGCTCACCAATACCATCAAGATGAATGACATCTCACAAGATGCCATAAAAGTATGTTTGCTTCCCTTCTCCATCATTCAAAGGTAAATAACGAGCTTAACTCCTTGCTGGAAGGATCCGTCATATCCTGGGATAAACTTCAACGACTTCCTCTTATGTAGTATTTCCCACTGTCTATGCAGTCCAGGATCATAGTGGAGATTGCCCGCTTCACTCAATATGAGGAGTCATTGTACAAGGTATGAGATTGTTTTTCAGAATCTTCTTTAAAAATGCCCATATCATGGGTACAAACACCCCATCTCATGCAGATCTTCTACAATAATCTCTCCTATGCCAACAGAGCTATTATCAACCCAACCTTTGAAAGAGGTATCTTACACAACCTTCCAAAAGACACATGGAAAATCCTATGGAACCTAGCTACCAACAACAACCAATGAAAGCCTGTCAATAGAGATGTGAAAAAGAGGGACTCACAACCGGTGGGTATATATTAAGTAGACCAAAACACCCTTCTAGCCAATCAGATCAAGGCTCTTAACAAAAAGATTAAGGTGCTTGTGAAATATAGGGCACAATTGACTCTACATGTTTGTACTTAGGCTACACTTGAGCCTAGTTCATGCAATTGTGCAGTTCCATAAGCCACAATCTAGAAGGATGCGAAGTTAAGGCTCACATGGCCCAACAAAATGAGGAGGCCCATTTTATGGGGATAACCTACAACCCTACATGGAGGAATCACCCTAACTTATCTTGGGGTGGATACCAAGGTAATAACACTGAAAATTCTTCCAATACTTATAAGCCCCTTCATATTCAAAATCAATGTGGCTACAAGAAAGAGAGGAGAGAGTCAATTCCCTTGGAGTCAAGGCTCCAAAATATGGAGGCTCGGCTCTAGAACATAGAGATGCTGATGTCCCTATTCCAAAACATGGAGGACTAGATGGAGAAGATCTTAACCCTTTAAGCACAACGAATGCTACGAACACTTGCTAACCAGCCTGAGGTAAACTTGAAGGAGTAGGTGAATGCAATCATTTTAAGCAGCAGGATTGAAGAGGAAACACCCATAGGAGTAGAAGAAGAGAATGATGCATCCATTGAGCTACCACCAAAGCTTAGAGGACCTAGAAAGTTTTATTTTACCCTGCACTATGAATGATTCCTATCTTAAAGCTTTGTATGATCTAGGCTCTAGAGATGGCCCCTTTGAGCTCACCAAGGCCCACCCTTACATGGTAAAAAGAAGGACCATTGAAAAGCTAGAGGTCCCAAACAGCTAGGATAACACATGCAAAGATAGCACCAAATAGCTAGGATAGTGCATCACAAGTGTTTGCAAGAGGCATTTCGCATTGTTATGCGCCTGATGCTTGGTCAGGCCACACTAGGGAGGTATACATCCTTTTCGTGTGAGCCCGATCGTGCTCATTCTAAAACGGTCATGCCAATACTTTTTTTTTTGGACTAACTTGATTTATTATTTTGCTGAAATTACATCCCTATTCTCGAAAATGAAGCAGAACCTCCACTTTCGTTGAAAAACAATGTTGGTTATGCCCTATAGTAGAGTAAACCTGAAAAGAAACTTGAAAACTTTCTATAACAAGATTTGAAGTCCTCAAACGATCTTTTGTCATTGTCTAGCATGCTTCCATTCTAATTCTAATAGCTTTGACAATTGATTATAGTTGCATGTCTCTGTAAGCTTACCAGACCTGAAGGCTCCTATGTGTTTGTGATTAGAATTGTGCTAGATAACCTTATTTCACATAATTTTCACTCCATGCTAGGATTTAGAACGTGTTGTATTGAGATGGAATTGCCTAAACGTATCATGAGTAAATGGTGTTCGCTAGTTTTTTTTTTGGTAATGCGGTCTGTATCTCCAAGAATCTGATGAGAATATGTAATTCTGCATTGGAACAGATTAAAATCACCTCCCAAAATATTCGCATTTGTGCTTATAATTATGTATTCTCGATTCATATAAATCAAAATGGGTGTTTATGTGATTAAGGTTTATGGCTGAGAGATATAACTTCAGAAACCTGGTCCCCCTATCTTGATTCTTGCTAAAATAAGTAGTTATACCGAAGGGCTCAAAGACATTAAAATCACCATTCCATTCAATTTCATTCCAATTCCTGTGACTCTGTTAGCCAATATCCACGTTATATTAGAACCTATGTTAAAGCTTGGCCGAGCATATGATGTGGTGTCCCCGACGAGAGCCAAAAAAAAATTTAGCCACATGGAGGAGGAGATTGAGTCTTTACCTACCTGAAACTCATGACCTCTACGGTTGAAATGATTGCATCGAGCTATTGCACAGTATCTATTGGCCACTCATAAGTTAGAAAGTTTTAGGCAGAGTCCACCCATGTATGATACAAGGACCTTTTAATATAACCTGAATCTGCACCTTTAATATCAAGCTTTCCCCCCAACTTAGGGAATAATTTAGAATCGGCACAAATTGGAAGCATGAGTGAGAGTTAAATAGAGAAAATATCAGGGAGCTTACTGAAGCTTCATGAAGTGTTGAGAACTAAGGCTGCTTAGTTTGCCTCACTCAGTGGTTATTTCATTCATGAAAGGTGAAGCCAATTATTCAGTAGAATTGATATTGGCAAACTCTTAGTTCGGAGCCAAAATTTTTTACACCAGCCTGGAATTTCTAGTGTTGGTTATCTTCAGGCTTAAAGTAACCATAAATTCCCCATCCCCGAGGCATAAGAGTGTGAAATCCTCATAAGCAAAACTCAGTATGCTTGCTGCCAAACCGAGAGTCACAGGTTTGCTACTATTGCTTCCAGAAAGAATTGCCTTACCGAGATCGTATAATCCCTCCTTGAAGGTACAGTATACATTCATATTCCCTGCATCAAGCCCAAATGATAAAGAGACCCCATGTTTTATGTTGTAAGTGTAAACACCTAATTATGTCCGAGACCCCTTCCCCATCAGTTTAAAATTTATCAGTAAATATTTAAATTAATTAATTAATAAAAAAAAGAAGAGAAGCAAAAAGGAATATGCATAGTAAAAATAAAAAAAACAAAAGATAAACAAACACAAAAAGGAAAAAAAAACGAAAACCTAAAAACTGGAAATACAATAAAAATAAAACAAAAATAACAAAAATAAAAAACCCCAAAATAAATAAAATCTGGAGTAAATAAAATTAAAAAACAATAAAGAAAATAAATGAAGAGAGAAGTTGAAAAAGAATAAAAAAAGGAAAAAACATAAAAATCTAAAAGAATTAAAAATAAAAGAAAACAAAAATTAAAGTCTAGGAAAAGAAAAAAGAAAGAAAAAGAAAAAAAAGGGGAAAAATCAGAAAAATAAAGGAAAAATATGAAGAAGAAAAATTAGGAAAATAAAATAAAAAGTAAAATAATAAAAAAATGGAAAAAAAAGAAAATTTGAAATTATAAGATGAAAAAGGAAAGGAAGAATACAAAAAATAAAAATTCTGAAAAAATAGAAAACAAAAAAATTAAATAAAATCAATAGAAAAAATAGATATATGAAATAAAATATTCGATGAAAAATCAAAAACCAAAATAAAAAGAAAAAGAAAAAGAAGAGAGGCGGGAATTTAAAATTTTTCTTTTGGAAAGAGGTATATAAAGAAGCACTCTATGAAAAGAGGGGGGATTTTTTCTTCTTTTTGGAAATCAGGATCCTCTGGAGATTGCAAGAAGACTCCAAGAACACCTGCACGGTGACTTTCGAAGTAGGGGTTTTGGCCTTCAGATCTTGAAAAGCAACGCTGATTGCAGCGGAAACAGCGTCTTTACCCTTGATCTTCAGGTGAAGGAGAGGGCCTGGCTCGGGGGATCGTCGCCTTTGAAGGTCGACGTCAGAGAATCGGAGGATAGCATCTCTTTGAACCAGAACCTTTCCACTCCTATTCTTGGCCAGAATTTTGAATTTTCTCTGAGAAAAGGGTTCCTTCCCTTTCACCATCATCGGGGGTATTCTTAACTAAAAGTTGAAGAATGGAAGCTAAAAGAATATGAGGCTCACATGCTGTGACATCTAATATCGCAAGAATTCATCAAACATTCGAAGCCGAATAGCCTCAACATCCATTGCACACTCACCAGGTAAATTCACAATTCACATTATTTTCCACCTATAATTGGAATCTTACTGTGTAACATGATTGATTCTTGAGCGGCAAATATTCTTCCTCTGTTCAGTGCATATTTGTTAGCGTCAATGCATATATTCTTCCTCTGTTCAAGAATTTGAGATCTAGTAGGCGTAATACGATTGCACGAATTGAGGAACTGATTTGATTCTTGAATGATAAATAGGCTCTTAGCATATTTTGTTAGTGCCATGTCACAACCGGGATCACAACGGGACGACGAACAAAAACTTTTAATTAGAAAAACAGAGGAGTCGCCACCAAAATTTAATAAAGAAAATTTTGGAAAAACTTAAAAAGTATGATCTTTGAAACCAGTTTGGGTTCGGGAGTTATTTACGCATAGGGAAGGTACTAGCACCCTATGACGTCCATTAAAATGGTTACCTCCTAATTAATTATGCACGTATACCATTAACTTTCAAAAAATTTATTTCACTCAAATAAAAAATGTTTTTATTGATTTGTATTGTTAATAAACCCCTCCCTTTTTTTTTGAATTTTTTAAAGGAAATGCATAGGGTTCAAGGTAGAAAATGGCTACTCAATAAACCCTTACAAATCAAACGGTATCAAAGGTGGATCAACCACTCAATTAACACCGCTTGACCCCTCATATGAAAAAAAGAGAGTAATCAATCAGGATTCACAAATTTAATTTTAAACTGATTAGGATATTATGGGATTTCACATATCAGTTTTGGAAATCGGGAACATGTATCGTTATAGCAAACATCAGACAACAAGGAAACATATGGCATATCAGGGATATATTCTATACATCGGAATAAAAGATAGAAACATGAGACAAAACAAACAGGGGACAACGAATTAACATTAGTGGCATATTCTACGTGTCAGAGTTAAGAATTGGGGAAACAAGCACAAAACAAAACAGGATAAAGATGTTACCTAGTTGTCGAAGCTTGGATCTGATTTGCCCTCCTTTGTTGCTCTCCTTGCTATGTATGACGTCCTATGTCCAGTGCTCTTTCTCACGTACGTCTGTGCGTATTACGTCTGTGAGTATCTCTGTGTATACTGTATATCGTAGGTAGGTCTGTATCTCTGTATAGCGTAGGTGCCTTTTTCTGATACGTTTCCCTTATTTATATGCCTTGCTCGTTATCTGAAAGTACTCTGCCACTACCCCACTAAACAATAATCACTCCCCCACTTCCCGTTAACTACTCTTCCACTACCCCACTTCCCGTTAACTGCTCTTCCACTACCCCACTTACTGTTCACTACTCTTCCACTATCCCACTTCCCGTTAACTGCTCTTCCACTACCCCACTTACTGTTCACTACTCTTCCACTATCCCACTTCCCGTTAACTGCTCTTCCACTATCCCCTACCTATCAAAAAAGATAACTCCCTTATCCCTATTTATCTTATTAATTTTTATTAATCAATTGTTTATCTTTTATTATTTTTTATTATTATTTTTTTAATTTTATAAATACGGACAAAATTAGTTATTCACAGTTGCCCCTCTTTACAAGTTTCTTATCAAATAATAAGAATAACAAAGTTTTTCATATTATTATTATAAGAAATTTGAAAAGAAGTGAATTAATTTTGTCTATGGTAAAAAATAAATAATAATAAAGTAAAATAAAAATTCCTGTGAGTCCATTTTTCACAAAATTGTTTGTGCAAGCTATGAATGTTGGAAAGAGATATTTTGCACCATGAACGCAAAATTTTGATGAACTTGGGGTCTAGAAGATATATGGATATTGATAATCCAAGGGTGCAAGGATCCTTGGAAATGAGTGGGTACGTAGACTCTCGGAATGAAGTGGGTACGTGGACTCTCGGAATGAAATGGATACGTGGACTCTCGGAATGAAGTGGGTACGTGGACCCTTGGAATGAAGTGGTGGGTGCGTGGACCCTTGGAATGAAATGGGTGTGTGGACCCTTGTGATGAGGTGGGTGCGTGGACCCTTGGAATGCTGTGGGTGCGTGGACCCTTGGAATGAAGTGGGTGCATGGACCCTTGGAATGCAGAGGTGGGTGCGTGGACCCTTGGAATGAAATGGGTGCGTGGACCCTTAGAATGCAGAGGGCGCGTGGACCCTTGTGATGAGGTAGGTGCGTGGACCCTTAGAATGTTGTGGGTGCGTGGACCCTTGGAATGAAGTGGGTGCATGGACCCTTGGAATGCAGAGGTCGGTGCGTGGACCCTTGGAATGAAATGGGTGCGTGGACCCTTGGAATGAAGAGGGTGCGTGGACCCTTAGAATGCAGAGGGTACGTGGACCCTTAGAATGCAGAGGGTGCGTAGACCCTTCGAATGAAATGGGTGCGTGGACCCTTGAGATGCAGAGGGTGCGTGGACCCTTGGAATGCAAAGGTGGGTGCGTGGACCCTTAGAATGAAATGGGTGCGTGGACCCTTAAGATGCAGAGGGTGCGTGGACCCTTGGAATGCAAAGGTGGGTGCGTGGACCCTTGGAATGAAATGGGTGCGTGGACCCTTGGAATGCAGATATGGGTGCGTGGACCCTTGGCATGAGGTGGGTGTGTGGACCCTTGGAATGAATTGGGTGTGTGGACCCCTGTGATAAGGTGGGTGCGTGGACCCTTGGAATGAACTGGGTGCGTGGACCCCTGTGATAAGGTGGGTGCGTGGACCCTTGGACTGCAGAGGGTGCGTGGACCCTTAGAATGCAGAGGGTGCGTGGACCCTTGAAACGAAGTGGTGGGTGCGTGGACCCTTGGAATGCAGAGGGTGCGTGGACCCTTATGATGAGGTGGGTACGTGGACCCTTAAACATAAGCTTGAGATAGTTTATTAATGGTGATGATGCAAGAGTGCATGATACTAAATGCTTTGATGATACAATTCAATGATGATGCATGATGGTCGAAACTATTGTGATTTTATTAAATGACTTTTGTGACGTGAGTGTTCCTCCCGAGCTTGCTTGTCCAAGATCCAAGGATGAGTGAGATTTCTTGATTTAATTCAAGTGTCTCCTTGTTTGGTCTGTGTTTGAGTTACTTTTAGTCTGCCATGAAGATTGAACGAGTTAGAGCAATATTCTCACCTTCCACCACACGCAAGTTTTATTGGGTCCTCGTTAAGCTTACTGCAACATTTAACACACAAATAATTGTAATGTTGTTATTTTAATATCAACACATATTTCCTTTCGGTATATCACTATTAAATGTTGTGAGGTTAGGTGGTGAGAGAAAAGTCATGGTCTTTTATTGAACAAAGTGATTGTCGAAGACAATAATATTTGGCAAGGAAGGAATGGTATATATATTGAGTGAAGTTTAGAAAATGAAAAATATTTACAGAAGGATGCTGTGAGTGGCAGAACTTTATTCAGGACCGTTTTTCCAATGAGTAATGCCAGTATCACACTTCAGTAACCTCAGTAACCCACTAATAAGCTTAAGAGAAACGATGAAATTGCCCCAGTTATTCGTTTGTCACAATGTTTCCCTCAGATTGTAACTGTCAATCCACAACTTGTCCCGATTTTCACATTCAACTCTTCAATTGCCCCAGTCTATCATTCAATGCAACTCTTGCCCCAGTTTGTAACTGTCCAATTGCCCCAGTTTGTAAAGTCTGATGCATTTTTTGTGCTCGTTCATCTTCTAGACCGCCTATCCAGGTTTTCAGTCTAGTGATCATTTTATTTGACCCTAATTTTTGCCTAGATCGCTCTTTTCGAGTTTTCAATCTAGCGGGTCGCTCTAACTTTTGCCTAGATTGCCTTATAGGTTTTCAATCTAGCGAGCATTTTTTATTGCTCTAACTTTTGCCTAGATCGTTTTTGAGGTTTTCGATCTAGCGAGCTTTTTCAATTGCTCTAACTTTTGCCTAGATCGTTTTGGAGGTTTTCGATCTAGCGAGCTCCTTTTTTTTTATGCATAGTATTTTTTACTGCATCTGAGTTCACAGGGTGTAAGAGATCTTTGTCATCCATTTTTGTAAGGATCAAGGCTCCTCCGGAGAAAGCTTTCTTGACTACATATGGCCCTTCATAATTTGGAGCCCATTTTCCCATATGATCTTTATAAATTGGCAAAATTTTCTTGAGTACTAAATCCCCTTCTTGAAACTCTCGATGATGCACTTTCTTTTCAAATGATTTCTTTAGTCTTTTCTGATATAACTGGCCATGACAAATTGCCTTCAATCTTTTTCCTTCAATGAGGTTTAATTGGTCAAAACGGGTTTGGACCCATTCTGCTTCATTTAACTTCGTTTCCATTAATACCCTCAAGGAAGGTATTTCGACCTCAATAGGTAAGACAGCCTTCATCCCATATACTAAGGAAAATGGTGTTGCCCCAATTGAGGTGCGAACGGAAGTACGATATCCATGCAAAGCAAACAGAAGCATTTCATGCCAGTCTTTGTAAGTCACCATCATCTTTTGAATGATTTTCTTAATGTTCTTATTGGCTGCTTCAACTGCCCCATTCATCTTTGGCCGATATGGGGAAGAATTATGATGTTTAATCTTGAATTCTTCACATAACTCAGTCATCATCTTATTGTTTAAATTGGTCGCATTGTCTGTGATGAGTTGATTTGATAGACCATAACGGCAGATTAACTCCCTTTTTATGAACCTTACTACCACATTTCGGGTTACATGCGCATAGGAAGCTGCTTCAACCCATTTAGTAAAGTAATCAATTGCGACCAAAATAAAACGATGTCCATTTGATGCCTTAGGTTCAATGGGACCTATGACGTCCATTCCCCACATCGAAAATGGCCAAGGTGATGATAGAACATTTAATGACGTTGGTGGAGCATTAATATTATCAGCACATGTCTGGCATTTATGACATTTCTTCACATGGTTAAAGCAGTCAGATTCCATGGTCAACCAGTAGTAACCGGCCCTTAAGATCTTTCTTGCCATTGCATGTCCATTCGCATGAGTTCCAAAAGATCCTTCATGTACTTCCTTGATGATTTTTATGGCTTGAGTAGCATCAACGCATCTAAGGAGCACCATATCATGATTTCTTTTATACAAAACTTCTCCATTTAAAAAGAAACTCATTGCCAATCTTCTCAAAGTTCTCTTTTCGTTCTCCGAAGCACCCAACGGATACTCTCTTCTCTTGATAAAATTCTTGATATCATGGTACCAAGGTTTTCCATGTGGTTCTGCTTCGATGGAATGACAGTGTGCCGGATGATCACGACGTTGGATCTTTATAAGTGGCATGTCTTCTTCCTGACTCAGTGTAAACATGGACAACAAAGTGGCCAATGCATCTGCCAACGAATTTTCCTCTCGGGGGATATGATCAAAGGTTACTTCTTCTAACTGTTTTATTAATTCCTTAATATAGGACTGGTAAGGAATTAATTTTGAATCTCGAGTCTCCCATTCTCCTCTTAGTTGATGAATGACCAAAGCCGAATCACCATATATGTCGAGGATTTTCACCTTTGATTCTATGGCCACTTCGATTCCTAGTACACACGCTTCATATTCTGCCACATTGTTTGTGCAATCAAAGCATAGTCGGGCTGTGACTGGGAAGTACTGCTTTTCTGGGGAAATTAGTATAGCTCCAATCCCATGCCCCAATACGTTGGAAGCACCATCAAATAACATCGTCCATCTTTCTTTCATTGACGGTTTTTTCTCACCAAATGATGTCATTATGTCTTCGTCAGGGAACCTGCATTGCATTGACTCATAATCTTCCACAGGTTGATGTGCCAAGTAATCTGCCAGAACATTTCCTTTGACTGCCTTTTGGGTAACATATACAATATCATACTCTGATAAGAGGACTTGCCAACGGGCAATCCTTCCTGTTAGAGCGGGTTTTTCAAAAATGTACTTGATTGGATCCATTTTAGACACTAACCAAGTTGTGTGACTCAACATATATTGTCTTAAGCGACGGGCAGCCCAAGCGAGAGCACAACAAGTTCGTTCCAACAATGAGTAATTGACCTCATAATTGGTGAACTTCTTACTTAAGTAGTAAATGGCCTGTTCCTTTCTTCCAGACTCGTCCCGTTGGCCTAGCATGCATCCCATAGACTCATCAAGCACTGTCAAGTACATAATGAGAGGCTTTCTAGGGATTGGTGGTACCAAGACTGGGGGACTTTGCAAATACTGCTTGATCTTCTCAAAGGCTTCCTGGCAATCATCATTCCATTCCATTGGTTGATTCTTACGCAACAACTTGAAGATTGGCTCACATGTAGCTGTCAATTGGGATATAAATCGAGCAATATAATTTAGCCTTCCAAGAAATCCTCGGACTTCCTTTTCTGTGCTGGGAGAAGGCATTTCAAGAATAGCTCGAACTTTTTCAGGATCCACTTCAATCCCCTTTTGGCTAATTATAAATCCCAATAACTTGCCAGACTTTACTCCAAACGTACATTTAGCCGGGTTCAGCCTCAACTTGAACTTTCTTAATCGCTCAAACAATTTCTGTAAATGAACAATATGATCTTCCTCATTTTTTGACTTGACAATCATGTCGTCTACATAGACTTCAATCTCCTTATGCATCATGTCATGGAATAAGGTCACCATTGCCCTTTGATAAGTAGCCCCAGCATTCTTCAATCCAAATGGCATAACCTTGTAGCAAAATATGCCCCAAGGTGTGATAAATGTGGTCTTTTCCATGTCTTCTTCAGCCATCTTGATCTGATTGTAACCCGAGAAACCGTCCATAAAAGAGAAGAAGGAATGTTGAGCTGTATTGTCTACCAATACGTCGATGTGAGGTAAGGGAAAATCATCCTTAGGGCTAGCCCTATTTAGGTCCCGGTAGTTAACAAACATTCGGACCTTCCCGTCTTTTTTAGGGACTGGAACTACATTGGCAATCCATTGGGGGTATTTTGAAACAGCAAGAAAACCAGCGTCGAGTTGCTTTCTAACCTCCTCTCTGATCTTTAAGGACATCTCTGGCTTCATTCTCCTTAACTTCTGCTTAACTGGGGGATATTCTGCCTTTAACGGTAGTTTATGCTCTACTATGCTAGTGTCGAGGCCTGACATATCCTGATATGACCATGCAAAGACATCTTTAAAATCGTGCAAGAGCTTTATCAACCTGCAACACCCCTCCTTTTTCATGAGTGTGCCAATTTTGACTTCTTTTTTCTCCTCATTGGTCCCCAAATTGATCGTTTCAATCGGTTCCTTATGAGGTTGTATTACTCTGGCCTCTTCCTCCATCAATCGCAACAGTTCAGTGGATGGTTCTGAATCATTATCATCCTCCTCATTAGCCTGATTAATGGGTAGATGAAAGCTACTTGATGTGATACTAGCATTATTTTCATCTTCAAACGTGCTATTTTTATATCTGCATCATTTAGGAATGGAAAGAGGGAAATGAACAAAAGTTCTAACGAGGTAAATAATACAAGTAGGAGAGGGAGACCAGTATTCGGGAAATTCAAAATGCATTTTATTAATGATACACTGAAAGGAAACATGTACGCCCATAACAAAGAGAATCTTAAAGCCTTGGGCAGAGCAATAAGATTAGCATTACAAAATTACTTGATGTCTGAATTAAAATTCACAGGAAGCTCAACGATTTCCCAATTGACAAGCCTTGTGTTTGGTGGACAAGCGTGAACCCAATTGACCTGCTCATCCTTCAAAGTGTACTCTTCCACGATAGCTATTGGGCTTGAAAACTCAAATCCAGCACTCCAAAAAGTATTCCTCAGATCATAAATGGAGACCCCTTCAGTCTCGGGCTCTCTGTCATCCAACCTGGCCAGTCTTTTCTCTCTTTTCTCCTCTGCAATCCTTTTCTTATCTGCTCTTGAAGGTTTGTACCCTAACCCAAAGCGGTCTTTATTTTCTATCAGACTTGGTAGCTTGCTCAAACCTTGCCCGTATTTTCCCAAGCCATGTCCATATTGGTACCCGTTCTCAAGCATGACTCTTGCTACCATTGTAGAAGCACCTGATGGTTGGATCTTTGTAATGGGCATTCCTTCCTTGACATAACTAGCATTCGCAATCTCAAGTGCCTGAAACGAAGTCTCAAGAGCCTCTGCTGCTTCGATATAAGGGGTAGAGGAAGGTTTATTCACTAGTAAATCTTCCTCAGCAGAGACAAGGATCAGATTGTCATTGATGATGAACTTCAGCTTCTGGTGGAGTGTGGATGGTACAACTCGTGCACAATGAATCCATGGTCTTCCCAGAAGGCAACTGTAAGCAGGAGTAATGTCCATTACTTGGAATGTCACTTCAAAAGTAATTGGACCAATCTGAACAGGTAGGTTTATCTCTCCTATCACTTCTCTGCGAGATCCATCAAATGCCCGGACTACCATGGTGCTCGGTTTCATATGCGACATGTCAAATGATAGTTTTGCGAGTGTTGCCCTTGGCATTACATTCAATGAGGAACCGTTATCGATTAAAACTCTGGCCATAATGTGGTCCATGCACTTCACTGATATGTGTAAAGCCTTATTGTGTCCTGCTCCTTCTACTGGTATCTCATCATCAGTAAAAGTAAGGTAATTATTGGCGGTGATATTACCGACAATACCTTCGAATTTTTCCACTGATATATTATGGACGACATGAGCCTCATTCAATATTTTTAACAATGATTTCCTGTGAGGCTGAGTTCATCATCAGGGATAGAAGTGATATTTTAGCTGGAACTCGGTTCAGTTGATCAATCACTGTGTACTCACTTTGTTTCACGAGCTTTAAAAACTCATACACTTCTTCCTCTGATAGTTCTCCTTTTTGTTCTTTCCTCTCTGCAGCTTCCTGGTCGACCACATGCCTTCCTTTTCCTTTTTCTTTCTCAGTCTCATTCATCGGTTTGACTCTAAGCTCTTCGGGAGTGTAAATTCGACCAGTTCGAGTCATACCGCCGACCCCGACAATATTGGTAATCTCATAATCCCCTAAATCAGTATCCTTTTGTAAGTCATCTTTGGTATCATCAGTACTCACCTCGAACCCATATCTCCAAGGTACTGTTTTATTGCTTTTATGAGGAAAAACTGTTGGAATTTGAATTGTGATAGGTTTTGGCTTACCCGAGGTTGGAATGGTAGGAGTACTGGCGTAATAGATAGTCAAGGGTCTTGGTAAGCCTGAAGTTGAATTGTCAACTACCGACACACTGTTGTCCCCTCTGAGATGACCCACTTGTACCAACTGTTTGTCCATTAGGTCTTGCAGAATCAACTTGAAGACATCACACTCTTGTATTGAGTGATCTGCACCCGAGTGTAATCCACAACTATCATTCTCTTCAGAATTTCCCCTGACCATACCGAACTTGTGCATCTCAGCAAAGATGAACTTCAATGGAGTTTTGACATCTTCTACCTTATTTCTCAAGGGTGGTCTTTCATCTTCAATAAAGTTAATAGATGGCCCTCCGTGCCCTGGTAGAGGATTGCTTCCAACATTGGGAGTGTCCGCTTTGAAGTTCAACCACTTTGCATTAATCAGTTCTTGCACCTTGAATTTTAATGCTCGACAATTTTCATTTGAATGACCGATAGCACCTGCATGGTAATCACATCTTGCATTTGGATCATACCCCCTAGGATAAGGTGGTTCTATTGGTCTCATTGGGCGAGGTACTACTAGGCAATTTTGGATGAGCTGAGGTAGTAGTTCTGTGTAAGACATGGGGATTGGGTCGAATTGGACTGGACTCCTACCTTGGTTGCTAGGGCTACTTTGGTGGTTTGGGTTTTTGTTCCATGGTTGATTGAATTGGGGTGGCCTTATAGAGGGTGAGTTGGATGGAATGGGTGGGATTGAAAGGTGAGATTGAGGGTATGGATTTTGTGAGATGGTGGTGATATGTGGGTAAGGCATATGAGGGGGGTTGTAGGTTGGTTGGAGATGAGGAGGTTGAAAGATGGGGCCCCTAGGAGGTTGAAATGTTACTGCATTGGCTTCTCCTTCCTTCTTCTTCACTGATCCAGTTGAGGGTTTTTTTGCAGTGTTCATTCCTGAAGGAATATGAGCAATCTTTCCACTCTTCAGACCATTCTCGACTCTTTCTCCGATGATGACTATGTCAGAGAAATTTGAGGAGATGCTTCCAATCATCCTATCATAGAAAGGTACCTGTAGTGTATCAATAAACAATGCTACCATTTCTTTATCAGACAATGTGGGTTCCACTTGAGCTGCTAATTCTCTCCATCTTTGAGCATACTCCTTGAATGACTCTTGATCCTTTTTTGACATGCTTTGCAATTCCCATCGGTCTGGTGCCATGTCGATATTGTATTTGTACTGTTTGAGGAAAGCATCGGCCAAATCCTTCCAGCAACGAATATGGGAACGCTCAAGGTGCATGTACCAACTTGAAGCTGCCCCAGTTAAACTGTCTTGGAAGAAATGAATCAGCAACTTGTCATCATGAGCATGGGATGCCATCTTCCTACAATACATGGTCAGATGACTTTTTGGACAAGTGGTTCCTTTGTACCTATCAAACTCTGGCACTTTAAACTTTGGAGGTATAACTACATCAGGAACAAGGCAAAGATCTGCAGCTGCTCCGATGTTGTAGCTACTACCTTCTACAGCTCGTAGTCTCGCCTCTAACATCTGTAATTTTCCTTGCTCACAAGGGTTAAGTTGATTAAACCCTTCCGTGCCTTGGTGGAGATTAGGCTGAGATTGCAGGGTGGCTTGTGCATTAAACTTGGAAGGTGCTTCAGGAGTTCTTGTGGCCAGTCTTGGATTAACTGGATGGGCTTGAGTGGCCCGCGGGTCAGCCTCAGCTTCCGGGGCTACATAACCAGGGGGAAGGCCATATTCTGGCCATTGGTCCTCTTGAGAATCGACATGTTCTTGCACAGGTTTGTTGTAATGCAGAGTGAGTGGTGTCTTTGACTGAGCCTGGGGGGTCTATTCAGAGTCTTTCTTTTCCAAAGCTCGCAAAGCTCCTAGGACCAGTGCCATCTGCTCCTTTAGTTGGTTGAGTTCACTCCTCAATTCTTCATTCTGTTGTTCTAACTCATCCATGATCTTGGATTGCGAGCGAGTTCTGTAGGGATGTCGGAGGAACAACTTGCCTGCTTTGTTATTTTTCTTTTATCTAGTATGGAAACATGATGTTAGTATGTAAAGAAAAAATAAAGGTTAATGAGGGAATAATTTCATTTGAGCATTCAAAGTTATGGAAGTTCCCCACACTTCTATTCAAGGACCACTCGTCTCGAGATGGAAGTGTGGTTGACACTCAACCTACGGGAGTATTCACTCCTCAATAGGTGGGGTCTTTGTCAACTAGCAATGCAGTTCGTGACCCATATCTTCAATCAGGGACCACTCATCTCGAGATGAAGACATGGTTGACGCCTAATCCAAGGGAGTAATCACTCCTCAATGGATAGGGTCTTGACCAAAGCAACCAACAAGCAAAGTAACCCATATCTTCAATCAAGGACCACTCGTCTCAAGATGAAGACATGGTTGACGCCTAATCCAAGGGAGTATTCACTCCTCAATGGATAGGGTCTTGACCAAAGCAACCAACAAGCAAAGTAACCCATATCTTCGATCCAAGACCACTCGTCTCCAGATGAAGACATGGTTGACGCCTAATCCAAGGAAGTATTCACTCCTCAATGGATAGGATCTTGACCAAAGCAGCCAACAAGCGAAGTGGAACATCAAAATATCACTTTATTTGATTGACAATGTGAGGAATAATACAAAGTAGTTAGGAACGAGTTGCCATGAAACATTACATCAATGATTTCATTCACCTATAACTCCTAGTTAGCTTCTCACAATATTTCATCAGCTCATAGGTTTGCTGAGGGAGATCCTTTATACCAATTTCTTCTATTGCACCTTGAAAATAGTCGGCCAATTTCACAGTATAGTGTTGGACACAATAAGTCATATCTTGACATTTCTTTTTCCATCGATTCCTTTCCTCTTTGTAGTATGCTACAAACCATTTCCATTCATTCACTAATTCGTTCTCTTCACTTTCAAGCTTTTGAACTTTGGATTTGAACTTCTCTTGCTCTTGTGTCAATTGCTCAAGCTCCTTCCTTAGTCTTTCCTGGTTCTGGTTAGCTTTTGCTAGTGTAGCAAGCTGGTCACCCACTAGATTTCTCCATTTGGTCGCTTCATCACGTGTTGCGGTTAGATCGCCCTGCATGACTTCTACCTCCTTCTCTTGTATGCATTTTTCTGTTTCCCATTGTTCCTTTTCAATCTGAATCATGGTCATCTCCTCTTCCATCTTCTGAATTATGCCATGCATCTTCTCGAGTTCAGTTAAGGTGATATCTGTTTTCTTTTCTTTCTCCTTTCTTGCCTTTTTTGCACTACCACGATCATCATGAATGTGAATACACTCTTCTTTCAGATGGGCTATTTCCATGTCTTTCTTTGCACATTGTCTCTTGAGAACTTCCACTTCCACTCTAGCCTGTGCCTCTCTTTCTTCCACCAACCTCAGTTGTGCTTTCATGGTTTCTAATTGAGAGGTTAAGGAAACGATTTCTGGGCTTGACTCTTGGGGTGATGCCCCCTTGTGTGGGATCTTGTTAAAGGTTGGATCACATGCTCTTCTCGACTCCCTCCACTTCTTATACTCAGCCGAAACAGTTACACGTGGTTTTCCAAGTTCTTTCTCCTTTCCTTCTTATATGCTCCCAAGCAATTCTGACTTCCTCTTGTAGCTCATTAGTGTTGTCCGCACCATATTGAAAACTCCACCCATCCAGCTCTTCACTTCTAGGGACGACCTGAGTCCATTTAAGTTGCCTAAGGGCTATAACCGGAGTGTAGGTTATACACCCTCGAGGTCCCATTAATGGAACATTGGAAAATTTCCCGCAACAGAGAATGGTATCTTTAGGGTGATACCAAGGACATACCCACGGGAAGTGCTCTGGACTGAACTTCAGGAAGTCTTCCTTCCACGCACGAGCTTCTTGCTTCTTAATCGAGATGCGACTAAAGCTTTTCAAAGGATCTGGCATAGGACCCATATGATTGGCCGCATACAGGTGAGTCATAATCCAAACATATAGGAGATGTGCACAACATCGCAGAGTCCCTCCATTCTTGTGACGGCATACCTCCATGGAAAGCAATGTCTCTGCTAAGATGGCTGGAATAGGATTTGCCCCATGTGTTTCCCACTGATGAAACACATCCATGGCTTCTTGGTCAACCATGCCTAGTTTAAATGGGAATAGAACCAGCCCATAAATTAATAATGCTAGAGTCTTGTTGAAGTTCTCCCAATTTCCTAGCTTGGCTTGTCTTTCCAAGTGATCTTCAAGCAGCGACTTCTTCTAGGCGGTTTTCTCAATTTCCGCTTGATCTGGCTGCAAGCCAATCATCTTAGCTATTTTCTTCCCTCCTACACGATTTCCTTTATAGAGATACACCCCAGCTTTCTCGTTACATGGTATCCTCAACATCATCTCATACTCTTCTATAGTGGGCACTAGATCCAAACCAGGCAATTCCAGACATTTGAGGTTTGAACTCCAGAACTGAGCCAATGCACTCAACACAGGTGCTTCTACTGTAATGGATAATAAATCCAGAAGTGAACCATATTTCTTCTTAAAGTTTACACAAGCTTCTTTGGTCATTTTCTTGCAAGCTGCTTTCACCTTTTGAAGATCATTGATCTGTGCAGTAATTCTGATACTTCTCATTTGGTCATATACATTGCTAGTACAACCTTGAACTTCTTTCATTTGAACGCTATTAAATCTTTCCCAAAAAAGTAAAATGGTTAAGTAAGTCAAAGAAAATAAAGGCAAGAGAAAAAGGAAGAATAACAAGGAATAGATAAATGATGCAATGCCATGTGTAAAATATGCATGAACCTATATGCCTAAGATATTATGCGTAAGCTTATATGAACATGTTAAAAAATGCATGGACCTATATCGAAGTTTTTTTTTTTATTAATTTTTTTAATAAATTTTCTTTTTATTAAAAACCCAACTGAAACATGATAAATGTATGATTTTTTTTATTTTTTATGTAGAAATGTGATAAAAAAAATTAATTCTAAAAAGGAGGATGAACATGTTATTTTTATATTTTTTTAATATCCAAAAAGAAAACAATGCATGAGCCTATATGATTATTATTTTTTTTTAAAAGTCCAAAAAAATGAATGCACCTAATATATAATTTTTTGTATGAATGTGTTATTTTTATTTTTTTGTTTATCTAAAAAATAAAAAGCGTATAAAATTTTTCTAAAAGCCCAAATAAACACAAAAATGTATCTAAATATGTGATTTATAAATGTGAAAGAAAAAAAAAATGTATGAACATGTTATTTTTGTTCTTTGTTTATCTAAGTATTCAAAAAGAAAAAAATGCATAACATTTTTTATTTTCTAAAAGTCAAGCTAAAACACAAAAGAAGAAAAACAAAAATATATCCAAACATGTGATTTTTTATTTATAAATGTGAGAAAAAAAATGTATGACATGTTATTTTTGTTTTTTTGTTTCTCTAAATACAAAAACAATGCATCTTTTTTTTTATTTTCTAAAAGCCCGTGCGAAAAATTTTAAAACAAATGTATGAACATGTTATTTGGTTTTTTTTATCTAAATGTAAAAAAAAATAAAAAAAAATAAAAAATAAAAAAATACATGAAATTTTTATTTTTCTGAAAGCCTATCTAAAATAAAAAATGAATACACCTAGGATGTAAAATTTTTTTTTAAAGAAAATGCATGAACGTGTTATTTATTATTTTTTTTCTAAATGTTTAGAAATTTTTTTATTTTTCAAAAGGCCCAACTCAAATAAAAACTGAATATACCTATAATGTGATATTTTTTTTAAGAAAATGCATGAACGTGTTCAGAAAAGTTTTTTTTTTTTCGAATAGCCCAACTGAAACAAAAACTGGATATACCTAAGATGTGATTTTCTTTTTAGAAAATGCATGAACGTGTTATTTTTTTTTTCTAAATGTTCAAAAAAGTGTTTTTTTTTTATTTTTCGAAAAGCCCAACTCAAATAAAAACTAAATATACCTATAATGTGATTATTATTTTTTTTGTAATGCATGAACGTGCTATTTTTGTTTTTTACTAAATTTTCAGAATTTGTTTTTTATTTTTCGAAAAGTCCAACTAAATGTACCTAACATGGGATTTTTATGTATACATGTGATAACATATTTATAAAAAGAAATTAACGAACATGTTATTTTTATTTCCTTTTTTCTAAATGTAAAAAAATGCATGAATTTTTTTATTTTTTCTTAAAGCCCAAAAAAATTGAATATATTTACAATTTAAAAAAAAATAAAAAATAAAATAATAAAAAATTTATGATTGAGATTCATGTCCAAATTTAAAAATTTAGTATTATTTTCGATGAAAAAATGATGATAATGATGTGATTGATTGGCTATGCTCATGTGTTATAATATGATGAGATGTGAATATACATGTGCAAGATAAAGAGAAAGAAACATGCTCCCCATGTGTCCTGTTTTAGGTGAAAAACTAAGGAAGGATATTACTAATGTTCATGTCCTAACTTTGGAAGGTTTCTTAATTCTTTCTATGTGCATGGTTTGATGGGTAGATCTAGACACCTCACAGTTTATCATGGCCCTCAGATTGCCCTTATCATATAGACAAGGACCCAGTTCTTGAACCAGTCATAAGTAAGGAAATGTCCTCTCAATATGACCAACTCATGATACCAGTAACACTCTGAGTGGTGACTTAACAATTACCAAGTGGGCATGAAGCCCCTCAATAGCAACCATCAAGACACCCGCTAATCCTAGGCTTGCACAAGCTCGGGTATAGAGCCCAAAAAGTGTGTGAGGTAAGTGAGAGTGAATTGTGTGAAGGGGGCATACAAACCTTTAAATCTAAAACTACCCAACCCCACCTGCAACACAAACAAGTAACCAAGAATATACAGCAGAAAGTCTTCTACCTTGTGGTTCACAGCATTGAGTATATACAAACACCCTATGATTCACAATACTGAATATATACAAACACAACGAGCATGAGAGGAAAAATCACATTGAATATATACAAAAACAACGAATACGAACAATAAATAAATAAATAAATAAAAATCACAACATTGAATATATACAAGCACAATGATCACGAACAAGATAGAAAAAGAATAAACAATATTTACATAAAAATGAAAAAGAGTGAAATAAATAAAAATAAAGTTAGAGGGAACATGCACAATTAATCAAATTAGGCTTAACTCTCACAAAATCCCCAGTGGAGTCGCCATCTGTCGCAACCGGGATCACGACGGGACGACGAACAAAAGCTTTTAATTAGAAAAACAGAGGAGTCGCCACCAAAATTTATTAAAGAAAATTTTGGAAAAACTTAAAAAATATGATCTTTGAAACCAGTTTGGGTTCGGGAGTTATTTACGCATAGGGAAGGTACTAGCACCCTATGACGTCCATTAAAATGGTTACCTCCCAATTGATTATGCACATATACCATTAACTTTCAAAAAATTTATTTCACTCAAATAAAAAATATTTTTATTGATTTGTATTGTTAATAAACCCCTCCCTTTTTTTGTTGAATTTTTTAAAGGAAATGCATAGGGTTCAAGGTAGCAAATGGCTACTCAATAAATCCTTACAAATCAAACGGTATCAAAGATGGATCAACCGCTCAATTAAAACCGCTTGACCCCTCATATGAAAAAAAAAAGAGTAATCAATCCGGATTCACAAATTTAATTTTAAACTGATTAGGATATTAGGGGATTTCACATATTCAGTTTTGGAAATCGGGAACATGTATCGTTATAGCAAACATCAGACAACAAGGAAGCATATGGCATATCAGGGATAGATTCTATACATCAAGAATAAAAGATAGAAATATGAGACAAAACAAACAGGGGACGACGAATTAACATTAGGGGCATATTCTACGTGTCAGAGTTAGGAATTGGGGAAACAAGCACAAAACAAAGCAGGATAAAGATGTTACCTAGTTGTCGAAACTTTGATCTGATTTGCCCTCCTTTGTTGCTCTCCTTGCTATGTATGACGTCCTATGTCCAGTGCTCTTTCTCACGTACGTCTGTGCGTATCTCTGTGTATACTGTCTATCGTAGGTAGGTCTGTCTCTGTGTATAGCATCCCTCTATCTGTGTATAGCGTAGCTCCCTTTTTCTGATACGTTTCCCTTATTTATATGCATTGCTCATTATCTGAAAGTACTCTGCCACTACCCCACTAAGCAATAATCACTCCCCCACTTCCCGTTAACTGCTCTTCCACTACCCCACTTCCTGTTAACTACTCTTCCACTATCCCCTCCCTATCAGAAAAGATAACTCCTTTATCCCTATTTATCTTATTAATTTTTATTAATCAATTGTTTATCTTTTATTATTTTTTATTATTATTATTTTTTTAATTTTATAAATACGGACAAAATTAGTTTTTCACAGTTGCCCCTCTTTACAAGTTTCTTATCAAATAATAAGAATAACAAAGTTTTTCATATTATTATTATAAGAAATTTGAAAAAAAGTGAATTAATTTTGTCTATGGTAAAAAATAAATAATAATAAAGTAAAATAAAAATTCCTGTGAGTCCATTTTTGACAAAAATGTTTGTGCAAGCTATGAACGTTGGAAAGGGATATTTTGCACCATGAACGCAAAATTTTGATGAATTTGGGGTCTAGAAGATATATGGATATTGATAATCCAAGGGTGCAAGTATCCTTAGAAATGAGTGGGTACGTAGACTCTCGGAATGAAGTGGGTACGTGGACTCTCGGAATGATTTGGGTACCCACTCATTTCCAAGGATCCTTGCACCCTTGGATTATCAATATCCATATATCTTCTAGACCCCAAGTTCATCAAAATTTTGCGTTCATGGTGCAAAATATCCCTTTCCAACGTTCATAGCTTGCACAAACATTTTTGTCAAAAATGGACTCACAGGAATTTTTATTTTACTTTATTATTATTTATTTTTTACCATAGACAAAATTAATTCACTTCTTTTCAAATTTCTTATAATAATAATATGAAAAACTTTGTTATTCTTATTATTTGATAAGAAACTTGTAAAGAGGGGAAACTGTGAATAACTAATTTTTTCCGTATTTATAAAATTAAAAAAATAATAATAATAAAAAATAATAAAAGATAAACAATTGATTAATAAAAATTAATAAGATAAATAGGGATAAGGGAGTTATCTTTTCTGATAGGTAGGGGATAGTGGAAGAGTACTTAACAAGAAGTGGGCTAGTGGAAGAGCAGTTAACGGGAAGTGGGGGAGTGATTATTGCTTAGTGGGGTAGTGGCAGAGTACTTTCAGATAATGAGCAATGCATGTAAATAAGGGAAACGTATCAGAAAAAGGGAGCTACTCTATACACAGATATAGGGATGCTATACACAGAGACAGACCTACCTATGATAGACAGTATACACAGAGATACGCACAGACGTACGTGAGAAAGAGCACTGGACATAGGACGTCATACATAGCAAGGAGAGCAACAAAGGAGGGCAAAGCAGATCAAAGTTTCGACAACTAGGTAACATCTTTATCCTGCTTTGTTTTGTGCTTGTTTCCCCAATTCCTAACTCTGACACGTAGAATATGCCCCTAATGTTAATTCGTCGTCCCCTGTTTGTTTTGTTTCATGTTTCTATCTTTTATTCCTGATGTATAGAATCTATCCCTGATATGCCATATGCTTCCTTGTTGTCTGATGTTTGCTATAACGATACATGTTCCCGATTTCCAAAACTGGATATGTGAAATCCCCTAATATCCTAATCAGTTTAAAATTAAATTTGTGAATCCTGATTGATTACTCTTTTTTTTTTCATATGAGGGGTCAAGCGGTGTTAATTGAGTGGTTTATCCACCTTTGATACTGTTTGATTTGTAAGGGTTTATTGAGTAGCCATTTGCTACCTTGAACCCTACGCATTTCCTTTAAAAAATTCAAAAAAAAGGGAGGGGTTTATTAACAATACAAATCAATAAAAATATTTTTTATTTGAGTGAAATAAATTTTTTGAAAGTTAATGGTATATGTGCATAATCAATTGGAAGGTAACCATTTTAATGGACGTCATAGGGTGCTAGTACCTTCCCTATGCGTAAATAACTCCCGAACCCAAACTGGTTTCAAAGATCATATTTTTTAAGTTTTTCCAAAATTTTCTTTAATAAATTTTGGTGGTGACTCCTCTGTTTTTCTAATTAAAAGTTTTTGTTCGTCGTCCCGTCGTGATCCCGGTTGCGACATGCCAGTTCATGCATTCTCTCTTTGTTTAGAATTTAAGATCTGCCACATTAGGAAAATGGCTCAAGTATATGCGTTTACACCATCTTCCTTTTCTTGAGAAGCATGAGGTTGATTCTAAACAAATTGGCCATCTTGAATTAGGTAGGTCACCGTTCCTTTATGTGAATTTGTAAAAGCTTCATGACCAAATTCTGTAATCCAAATCCATGCCCCGTGCATGTAGGCCTTCACCATGCAAAAGGTGAATGAGGGGCCCACCGTAAGTTTTGTTCAAAAGGAGAGAACCAACCCACCTGTAAGTATGTGCTTTAATTTGGGCGAATAGTCTTGAAGTCTACCATAGGTTATGCATAGTAAAGAATTGATAATACCTTGGAATTGTTTGCTATTGATTGACCAGAATTGGCCTAAAAATATCTAAATGCCACATATGCTAAATCGGGTTCCAGCTTCCCAATCCTTTAGAGGTAAATGTCCCTAAGTCGTAGATTACCAAAATGCCCCTAACCATTTCCATTAATTCCAAGTCAGTCCCAAATTTTATAATACCAAATTTGCCCCTAACCATTCCCATTAATTCCAAGTGAGTCCCAAATTTCATAATACCAAATCTGTCCTTAACCATTTCCACTAATTCCAAATGAGTCCGAAATTTCATAATACCAAATCTGCCTTTAACCATTTCCATTAATTCCAAATGAGCTCCAAACTTCATAATTACAAATCCGACCCCCACAAGCCCAATAATGCCAATTCTGTTCCAAACTTCCACAAATTACCATTCTACCCCTAATCAAGCCCAATAATTCCAATTCTGTCCCAAATTTCCATAAATTACCAAAATGCCCCAGGACTTTCCAAAATTTACAGAATTGCCCTCAAAATTCCAAAAATCACAGGATTGCCTCTAAAATTCTCAAAATTACAAAACCGCCCCCTAATTCTCCAAATTTACACCTTAGCCCTCTACACTTCCATAATTGCACCTAAGCCCCTCAAAATTCCATAATTTCCACAATAAAAAATAATAATAAAATTTCTATAATAAAAATAATAACCCAAAATTTCCATAATAAAAAATAATAACCCAAAAAATTTGTCCATAATAAAAATAATAACCCAAAAATTTCCAAAATTCAACAATAACTCCAAATAATTTTCCAAAATTTTTCCATAAATAAAAAAATAACCCAAAATTTTCCAGAATAAAAAATAAATAACCCGAAATTTCCCTTAATGACAATTAAGACCCCAAACGATTCCAAGTGTACCCCCATACTTCCCCGAAATTCAAATAAAATTTCTTCCTTTTCAAGAATCAAGCTCTTGGTCTAAGAGTCAAAATAAATTCTCTCTTTCAAGCCTCTTTCAAAAAATATTCCTTTTAAATATTTTGGGATTCTTGGTCTCACGCAATGGGCTCTAAACGGGGAACTGGCGGTTCACCTGCTGTTCAACGTTTAGTAGTCTGTATAGGCCCCCATGCTGTCGTTGCCGTCTCGGGTCTTGTACATGAGTGGATTAAAGGTCCCTCCGAACATTAAAAGCTCTTTTTAATATATTTTGAGATTCTTGGTCTCACGCGACGGTCTCTAAATGGGAAACTGGCGGTTCACCTGCTGTTCAACGTTTAGTAGTATGTATAGGCCCCCGTGCTGCCATAGCCGCCTCGGGTCTTGTGCATGAATGGGCTAAAGATCCTTTCAAAAAATGAAAACCTCCTCAAACTGTAATCTTTCCTTTAAACACCTCTGAAGGTCAAGCCTTCAAGAACAAGAACTACGTAAGCCTTGAGTTTCCCATTGCACCGGGGAATACGTAGGAGCAGGATCAAGTCCTGTCAGGCTAACCTCCCTCAATTTATTCATTTTCACACTAACAAAGGGATCAAACTATTTTCAAAAATCACACACTCAGTTTAAGGGTACCATTCTCCGGAACGGGCGAGTGGGGTGCCTAACACCTTCCCCACTCGTAACTGACTCCCGAATCTGAATCTCATCTTCAAATTAGGGTTTTTCCAAATCTTTGCCCTTCAATAAAAAGTTGGTGGCGACTCCACGCCATCAATCTAATCTTTCTCAAAATTTAAGCGAGCTCGTCATCTCGTCGAAATTACAGTTGCGATAGTAAGGAGAAGGGTTAGTGCGTATTCTCATGCTATCAGCGTTATGTCCGTTATCAATTCTCATGTAATTCCTTGCAGATTTAAAGCAGGACCTTCCCCCCTACACACATGGCTTTGATGGCATGTCTTGCTTAGCTATGTTCAGTGACTAGGCACTCAAATTAGAGATTATTTTAGATTGGATGGAAATGATTAGACGTGGCCACATTTGCCACGGAGTCGGTAAGGCTACAAGTTGCGCTCTACCAGACCCAAGATCATAAGGTAACAGTACCATGCAAACCTGGCTCTTCTTACGTAAGGTAGAAAAATTTAAACTTTAGTGTGCGCATCGAACCTGCCCATTATTTAAGTTTATTGGCGCCAGTTTAGACGAAGCTGCACAACCTAGCGTAGTGGTTAAGCACGCTGCTTGTGACCCGAAGTCCCTGGATTTGATCCCCCCGGAAACTATTTTGTTTTAATCCTCTCATAATATCATAGTGGGCCTCTCTTATTTCACTGGACCTCGTTGATTCAAGAGTAGACCTTTGTTTCGAGGTAGTGGGCAAGGCAACAACAACCTTCTTCAATTTGGGCCACCATCTGCTCAATGAGGCCACCATCAAAGTCTAAATTGGGTTGCCTTCCATAAAAAATCAAGCCAAATCTGCAAAAATAAAATAAAATAAGTAAAGTCATTGAGCCAAGCCCACTTTTCAATTTGGGCCAAGCCCACTTTTCAATCTTTCCTTAAAATAAAAAATAAAAATATAACTCATTTCCTCCTTATGTGGGTCAAGCCCACTTTTCAATTTTCCTTTTAAAAACATATTTTTTTTTTATAAATTTTGTCAAAAAATCTGTTTTTAAATTTTCTAAAATTCGTGCAACAGATTCTAATATAAACAGGCATCTTTCTCTGTTGTTCCGTATTTTAATTTGTGCAGTTTCCAAATGCAGCTTACGACGATTTTGATTTTGCAAGCATGCAACTTTAGAAAATCGTTGTTTACTAACTCCGCTAAAAAACATCTGTTTCAAAAAAATGTCTATTTTTTTATTTAATTTTCTAAAAATCAAGCAAACAGATTCTACTACGAGCAGGCAGCCTTCTCTGTTGTTCCGTATTTTAATTTGTGCGGATTCCAAATGTGGCTTACGACGATTTAGATTTCACGAGCACATGATTTTAGAAAATTACTGTTTTTACTAACTCCGTTAAAAACCTATGTTTCAAAAAAATCTATTCTTGCATTTTCTAAAATTCGTGCAACAGATTTTAATACAAACAGACAGTCTTCTCTGTTATTCCGTGTTTTAATATATGCGGAGTCCAAATATGGCTTACGACGATTTGAATTCTGCAAGCATGTGATTTTAGAAAATCATTGTGTTAACTAACTTTGTTCAAAAATCGATTCCGCCTAAAATCACTTCTTCTGTTTTCCAAGAGATCAAGTCTCTTAACCAGAACTACGTAGCCTTGAGTTTTCCCATTGCACCAGGGAATACAAAGGAGTAGGATCAAGTCCTGTTAGGATATTTTCCACCAACTTATTTATTTTTATTCTAATTAAAGGGATCAAACAGTTTTCAAGCAAATCACACACTCAGTTTAAGGGTACCGTTCTTTGGAACGGGCGAGTAGGGTGCCTAACACCTTCCCAATTCGTAACCGACTCCCGAACCTAGAATTTTTTCCCCAAGTTAGGGTTTTTCCAAATGTTTTCCCTTAAATAAAAATTTGGTGGCGGCTCCACAATCAAATTAGATTCTTTTTTAAATTTTTTTAGCGAGTTTAGTCATCTCGTAATTACAGTTAGGACAGATGACAACTCCACTAGGGACTTTAGAGGGTCAAGCTCTGTTTAAAATGGATCGTGTAACATGTTGATCCCTTTTTATTTATTCTCCGTTTTCCTTTATTTATTTCATGTCGTCATTAATTCCAAATTGTATGTTTCTCACCCTAGGTAGAAGACATATATTTATCGTATTTCACTTACAGGATATAAGTCAAATGTTCATTCCACACATTGTGGTCCTACATGCATAACATGAGTGTCACTTAGGATGCACATCCCGTTTGGCTATCACGAAGACCCCAGTTAGAGTGCATTTTTTTCTTAGTGCTCTGCAACTGGTAGCCTTCTCTATGGTTGTAGCAAGCACCATGAATTAGAACTCGGCTCTCCTGACTTTCAAAACTTCCAAGATTACAAACCACCTTGTGTGAGATGCATATATTAGAAGGACTTTAAGCCTATTTCATACATCACTTCACTCAAGACATCAAAAAGAGCATATTTATTTTGAAGAAAACACAAAATATTAGGATTTAAAAATGATTTAAACTAGAAAAGCAAAGAAAATTATAAACTAAAAGGAAGAAAATAAACAAATAAATTTGATAAATCAAATTAGAAAAATAAAAAAATAAAAAAATAAATTCTCACACTAAATAAATTAAACTAGGAAAATTTTTTGCCTAAACTAATTTAAGTTAAAATTATGGAAAATAAAATATATACAAATCCAAAAGGAGAGGAAAGTTAGAAAATTTGGAAGAGAAATAGAAAGACTAAAAATAATTTCTAAGAGTAAAATGAAAAAACAACATAATTTTGAAAAAAATAAAAAAAAGAGAGAGAAAATAAAAATTTTAAAAAACAATTTCTCATTCAAAGATAGAGGAAATTAAAATGATCACAAAAACAAATAAAAAAAAAACAAAACACCTAGAAAATATTTAGCAAGATTAAATTTTTAAACAGACTACTAAAAAATGGAAATGCTTTGGTCATGTAAAATTAATAGAAATTGTCAACCTTCAATCTTTAATTATTGGTGCATTTCAACATCACATTCATGCATTCATTAAATGAATTTATGATTAAAAGTCATCCCATACATTCTTCATTTTAACACTCATTGAAGCATTAATTTTTTCTTATCACCTATGATTTTGGCATCCACATCTATCTCACAATTAATTTAATAAATAAAAAATTTTGAAGAAAGACAATTCCCTTAACACCCAGAAAACAATTTTATTCAAAAGAAAAAATTTAAAAACTAAAAATCATAAAAAATAAAAACTTAAGAAAATGTTGCTGGAAAAAGTCAAACTAATCATTTGATGGTTAACTTGCAAATCTTTAATTATTGGTGCATTTCATAATTGCATTCATTCATTCATTAAATAAATTTACCATTGAAAAAGAGATTTTGAAAATCATCATTGGAACATTAATATTCATGCATTCATCATCTCATCAAAGTTAATTTCAAATTTTACAGAAAAATAAGAATTGAAGAAAGACAACTTTCTCGACATCCTCATAGGACTCGATCCCAATCAAGAATCATGGATGAGTTAGAGAGACAAAATGAAGAGCTAAGAAATGAGGTCAAAAGTTTGAAAGATCAAATGGCCAAACTAATGGAGGCCATTCAGCTATCAAAATAGAAGGACATAAGGGGATCCCTTCCAAAGGAACCAGTTGGCCCATCACATCCTCCTGGCTACAATCCACAAAACCCTATACCATTAACCATTCCTTCACAAAACCTACCTTTAAACACCATGGGAATCCCTCATATTTTCCAAAACAGTACCTCATAAGAACCTATCCAAACCCACCAAATGGCTCTTGGGGGGATGAATCCTATGTTCACCCAAGGACCTCACCCTATATACATACCACATTCTCATCCTCATAATATGCTAGGAGAATATTCAAGTCATCCTTTCAACGAAAATGATGAAAAATGGAAAATCTCGGAAGGAAAGATTTGAGCAATTGAGGGGAGTGCATATGATGTCAGAGATGCATCTTACTTATGTTTGATCCCAGACATGGTCATTCCTCCAAAATTCAAGGTTCTTGAATTCGAGAAATCTCAAGGAACTGGTTGTCTGAGGAACCACCTGATCATGTACTGCAGAAGAATGGCCACCAGTGCTTATGATGATAAGCTACTCATCCATTTCTTCCAAGATAACCTAACTAGGGCAGCTACCAACTGGTATAGTCAGCTGGAATGAACACATATCCGTTTACAGAGGGATCTAGCTGATGTATTCCTGAAGCAATATAAATATAATTTGGAGATGGCTCCTGACCAAACTGGTCAGCATGTTTGTAGATAGACTGACCCTTTTATGACAAGATGATTGGCAGTGTGACCGCCAGTTTCTCTGATATCGTTGTCAAAGGGGAAAGGATTGAAGGAGGCATGCGTAGTGAAAGGATTGCGCACAAGTCCGCAGGGATAATAAATGCTTCTTTTGGAAAGAAGAAGACAGGAGAAACTTATAATGTGGCTTCTGGTCAAAGCCAATACGCACCTCAGATGGCACCTTATAGGCCAACCATTTTCCAACCATCACTATATACTCCTTATACCCCATATCCCTACATTGCCACAACCTACCAAACGAGGAAGCATAATAGACAGGATCCAAATCGAATAAGGGATTCCAAATCACCCTCCATTGTAATTCCTCTCAAGGAATATATTGTCTAATAGAAGAAATAATAAAATCTTACTGGACCAAAGTTCAAATCCATGAAAAATTTAGGGATGTGAAATAGATCCGCTGAATTGAAAATTAGAACAAATCCGAGTAAGACGAAATAAAAGATCTGATCAGGAAAAAGAAAAAGAAAAAGAAAAGAAACCCACTAGATTAAAGTCAAAGAAATAATCCAGGAAAAATTAGGGTCAAAATTCAAGAAAAAAGAAGAAAACCTGCTGGATTAAAATCAAAAGTAATTTAGGGAAAAGCAGGGTAAAAACGTAAAATAATAATCAACAAAGTCATGATCAGAAAAGGTCTTGCTGGATCAAAATTCCAAAAATAATTCAAGCAAAATTAGGATAAAATAAAAATCCCGCTAGGTCGAAAATCCTCAAAGGGTGGCCTAGGAAAAATTTAGGGCACACAATCAAAAGCCTACTAGGTTGAAAACCTACAAGGGCGGCCTAGGAAAAAGTTAAGGTCAACTAAAGATCTGAGCACAATTCAATGCTTCAGCACTTCATGTCTTCTAAAACTTGGTCAAAATTTTTACATTTCTCAAATTTGATTAATTTGGCAATCAAAGTTATGAAAAGTAGCATTGGCATTCCACCAAAAAGGGCCATTTGGGTAATCAGACCAATATTCTTCACCCTTTCCCTCAAATACGCTACCTTAAAATCTCACATGCAAAAACTCTCCATCTCCTTCCATTGATTATCCAAACTCATTATGCATACCTCAATGGTACATGTGCCAAAAAGAAAGATGAAAAATGTAAAAATAAAAAGATTAATTTTAAAAAGTCGTGGCAAATTAGATGAATCCTCAACCATCACAACATGGCATGACTATTTCCCAAAGAGTCATCCTCTTACCAGCCATAATGCCGCCAAAATAAAAGGAGTGCGTCTTACTTAATGATGCTAACCACCATTGGGTCTCAAAGATATTGAAAGGGAAAATTGCAAAGTTGACCAAAGAGCCAAAAGACAAAGTCATTCCAACATTTTGTCATCATTCAAGCATTGCATAATGACAAAATTGGGTGTCAATTACCCAAATCAATCATAATTAAAAAATTGTTATTGAAAATCCCACAATTGGGGCAAACATTGGCCCAGAAAAATTCAAATTGAGGCAATCCTCAATTTCAGAAAAAATTCAAATTGGGGCAAAGGTTTGCCCAGAAAAAGTCAAATTGGGGCATTCCTCGATTTTTGAGAATCAAAATTCAAATGCCAAAACAATCAAAATCCAAATTAGGGCATATCCTCAATTTTTGAAAATCAAACTGGGGCAAACGTTTACCCAAAAAAATCCAAATTAGGGCAATCCCCGATTTCTCAAGAAAAGAAAAGTCAATCTGGGGCACTCCCTAATTTCTGAAGAAAAAAAATCAATCAAAAATTCGAACTAGGTCAAACACCTGTCCGGAAAAACTCAAATTAGGGGCAATCCCCGATTTCTGAAAAATCAAAATCAAAATTGGGGCAAACATTTGCCCAGAAATTTCGAGTTGAGGTAATCCTCTATCTCAAAAAGAAAATTCAAACTAGGGCAAACACTTGCTTAGAAAAATTCAAATTGAGACAATCCTCATTTTTTAAATCCTGAATCAGATTGGGGCAAACGTTTGCCCAGAAAAATTCGAATTGAGGCAACCCTTAAACTCAGGAAAAAATAAAACTAGGGCAAACATTCGCCCAAGAAAAATTCAAAATAGCAATATTCAAAATTGGGGCGAAGATATTTTCCCAAATTCCTTCAAATCGGGGCTTTCCTTGATGGTCAAAAATCTTCTAAAATGGGAAAATTTTTTTGCCCAAACTTCTTCCAAAGAAAGTAATTATCAATTGCTTAAAAACCTTCAAGTTCAAGGAAAAATCGGCAATTTATTTGATTCAAGATAAACAATTTTCAAAATAAATTATCCAAGACATCTAACAAAGAAATCGATACTCCTCCATCACCTGCATTCCTAGGTCACATCATATCATTTTCCACACCTGTCTTAACAGCTCATCTCTTTTCTTTCCTATCTTAACGGGCCATTCCTTTCTATACCTATCTTAACAGGTCATTTCATTCTCAATAGGTCATCTCTTTTATACTTCTTTGCTTGTCTTAACAGACCATTCCTTCCCACACCTGTCCTAACAGGTCATTCTTTGCTTTTAAATATCTTAACAGGCCACTTCTACATTACCTGTCTTAACAAGTCTCTTTCCATTTTTCCATTTCCTGTCTTAACAGGTATTTTTCATTTTTCTCGCCTCTGTTTAACAGGCCTTTTCTACTTTACCTATCGTAACAGGTCATTCCTATTTCACTTTGCCTGTCTTAACAGGTCTCTTTCCTTTCACCTTTCATTACTTGTCTTAACAAGTATTTTTTTTCCTTTTTCTCGCCTATCTTAACAAGCCACTTCTACATTACCTGTCTTATCAGGTCTCTTTTCATTTTTTCATTGCCTGTCTTAACAAGTATGTGTCATTTTCCATTACCTGTCTTAACAGGTCGTTTTCATTTCATTTGCCTGTCCTAACAAGTCTTTTCCATTGCTTTTCCTTGTCTGTCTTAAAAGGACATTTCTTCCAGTTAGTGTAGGTCACACTCATTTCCATGCCTGTTTTAACAGATCTTGTTCATTTTTGCTTTACCTATCTTAACAGGTCATTCTTATTTTACCTGTTCTAGCAGGTCTTTTCTGCCTTGCCTGTCATAACAGGCCATTTTTTCTTCTCCTGTCTTAACAAGTCATTTGCATTTTTCCTATCAACAATAGGACCCCAGCACGTTTAATTTCTTGCATTGTTCCTGGCAACATCAGGACATCATTTGCATTTTTCTTGTCAACAACAAGACTTCAAGTGCATGTTTAAGTTCTGTCCGCCTGTCTATTCTTCCTGTCAATAACAGGACTTCAAGTGCATGTTTAAATTCTATCCACCTGTCTTAACAGGCTTGCATTCTTCCTGTCAACAACAAGACTTCAAGTGCATGTTTAAATCATGTCCTCCTGTCTTAACAGGCTTGCATTCTTCTTGTTAACAACAGGACCTCAAGTGCATGTTTAAATTCTATCCACCTATCTTAACAGGCTTGCATTGTTCCTGGCAATAACAGGACATCATTTTCATTTTTCCTGTCAGCAACAGGACATCAAGCATGTTTAAATTTTGTCCGCCAGCAAGACCTCACTTGCATTGTTCCTAGCAACAACGGGACTTCACTTGCATTGTTCCTGGAAACAACAGGACCTTATTTTCATTTTTCATAGCAATATCAGGACCTCATTTGCATTGTTCCTGGAAATAGCAGGAACTCATTTGCATTATTCCCAGCAACAACGGGACCTCATTTTCATTTTTCCTCTCAACAAGACCCCAGCTCGTTTAATTTTTGCATTTTTCCTATCAACAACAAGATCCCAACACGTTTTAATTTCTCGCATTGTTCCTTGCAATGGCAGGATATCATTTGCATTTTTCCTGGCAACAGCAGGATCTCATTTTCATTTTTCCTGGCAATAACAGGATCCCATTTGCATTGTTCCTGGCAACAGCAAGACCTCATTTGTGTTACTCCCAGGAACAGCGGGACCTCATTTTGCATTTTTCTTGTCAACAACAGGACCCCAGCATGTTTAATTTCTTGCATTATTCCCAGCAACAACGGGATCTCATTTGCATTATTTTCGACAACAGCGGGACCTTACTTGCATTGTTCCTGGCAACAGTAGGACCTCATTTTCATTTTCCTAGCAACATCAGAACCTCATTTGCATTGTTCCTAGCAATAGCACGAACTCATTTGCATTATTCCCGACAACAACGGAACCTCATATCCATCCTGGCCTATACAAGCCCCAACACATTTATTTTTCTGCATCCTGGCCTATACAGGCCCCCGCACGTTTATTTTTCTGCATCTTGGCCTATACAGGCCCCAACACCTTTATTTTTCTGCATTCTGGCCTATACAGGCCCCAACACTTTTAAAATTTCTACATCCTTGCTTGTCGTAATATGCCATCCTTTTCTATTTTACTTTTCCTGTCTTGACAGACCATTCTTTTCCATTCCTAGCTTAAAGGGTCCTTTTCATTCCATTCCTGTCTTAGCAGGACTTTTCCAATTCACTTTTCCTATCTTAACAGGCCATTTTTTTCCATTCTGTTAGCCTAATTAGGCTTTGCATTTAAATTTATGCATTCTGGCATATCATGGAAGGCTTGGCATATTTAAACCCTTTCAACTCATCACTCAAGGTTTGCAAAGCACATCCAAACTTTCCATCTACCATCCTCCAATTTATCAGGGCAAGCATTCCTAAGTTTTTGATCAAACCCGAAACTTTCTCGGTACCCCGGAAGCATCGTTCGAATCCCTAACGTCTTCAAGACTTTCCAATAATTTGTTAACGTCTTTAAAAAATGGTGACAAGTGGTTTTTATAAGGATCTAAAAGGAAAGGATTATAACACCCAAAAAATGAAGTTCGTTTTTATGCTTAAGTCATACATACAATTCCATTATTAGATTGTTATCTCATGATGCAGAACATTTATAAAATAATTATTAGTGAAGATACGATAAATTTTTTTAAAAACTTAGTATAAAATACAAGCCTCGTTGATATAGCATTTATACTAGAATGTAAATAAATAGGCATTCTCGTGAACATATAATTCGCTAACACTATAATTTATTTCTTCTATTTCAATTTTCTTAATTAAGTAGCAATTCATTCAGCACAAATCAAACATATTGGTATTCATACAACTTATCATTATACAATCCTTAATAGTTATATAGTCCTTATTTACACATACTTGGTTAGGTTAAGACATTAGTGCCTTTACACACTTAATTACATACATAAGTATCCTTACCTTTTTTCACATTAACTATAATACAATATACTCACTAATAATTGGCCTTTACACACTTAATTATATACATAATTATCCCTACCTTATTCATATTAAAAATAATATAATCTACTTACTAATAATTGGGATGCATTCATCTTTCTATTTACAAATTGTACATTATTGGTATGACTTGATTTCTCCTTCTTTAGAGACAATACTCTGCAAAACACTTCAGGATGGTGGTGATAACGCTCCAACCATAAGCTTTCATCCAAAGAAAAAAAGGTCCCACTAGCCATCTCCTAGAATTTGGGTTAGGTAGAAAAACAATTGGGGCTTGATTTAAAGTGAACTTGATTTTGATTTTAAGAAATTTAACTAAGCATGATTTTGGATTGAATTGGATTTGATGCCACTAAATGGGGGATTGGGTTTGGCCCAAACCAAAAAACCTAATTTTAAAATAAAAGAAAAGAGGTTGGGCTTGATCCAAATTAGTGAAAAAAAGGATCTATGTTAGTAGAATTAATTGCATGTATTATTTATCTTTGTAAAAAATATGGTGTTAATATTAATCATTTAGCGCGACCCATTTTGCATGGGCAAGGCCCAATTGAAGGCAGCATAACTAAAGGGCCATTAGCTTGACGTTAGGCTACTTGTGCGGCCTATTCTGAATCAGGCTAGTAGAACATCCTGCTCATGGCCCATTTGAAAGTTAGAGAGCAGCCAACTCATGGCCCAATTGAAGTTGAAGATTGGAAAGCCACTTGAAGCCTATTGGCAAGCAGCCAGCTCATTTTGGATTGGCCCAATTGGTATTTATGTGAGAGACCTATTGCTGCCCCCATGATCCTAAATCAGTAAATGGGAGAATTAAAATGAAGGACCGCATGTGAGGATCGAACACAGGTCATAACGGAGGCATGTAGCGGGTTGACCACTAAGCCAAGGCTTCAACTTAGATTTAGTATCCCCTGAAAATTCTCTTGAAGTAGGGGCGAGGTTAATTCTACTTATTGCTGATTTTATGCCTTGGCTTGTATGGGCAGCATTGTGACTATCTTCACGTTAAGCCATTAACTATCAAACCATTTTGCTTGGGTTGTAGCATTCCATATCAGTCTTTAAGCTGTCTCACAGGGCTTCATAGCTAACTGTTGCTGCTAGTTGTGAGCTCCCATATCTTCTTAGTGCAAGTCTCCAAATGACACAAGCAAAATGCTTCTAGCAGTAATTTGAAAAAATTGAGTTGCAAGGGGTCGGATCTTATCATCATTTGGAAGATCGAAAGGATGAAAATTGACCCCTTTGGGCTTATCTAAACCACACTCAGAAAGTAACTGACACTATGCTGGAAGATCGGATCTCATCATCATTTGCTATGGAAACTTTTGACAGACCAACTACCAATTCTTCGAAGAAAACTAGGAATGTTTACGCCTCAAACGCATCGTCCAGGTGTCACTTATCAATATAGTGACTCATACAAGAGATACAAATGGATGAATCAAATCATCAATAATCATATGCCGAATAAAACCTATGAATGGCTAACCAAACCATTCTGATCTGGTACGCAGAGAATAACAAAGCTTTCAAAAGCAATTGATTAGATTCACTTTCGTTTGGAATTATAACATGATTGAATTAGAATAAACAAATGGAGCGAGCATTCATCGAGGATTTCTGCAGACATAACTTTTTTCTAAATTCATTGATCAGCCTTCCTGTTAACATCTAAACTGATCTTGGACACTTATGGCAGTTTAGACACCCTGCTCTATGCTAAATTCATTTGTCTAAGTTTTTTCTTTAATGATCCTTTATTTACTTAGGTTCCTTTTTATAGGATTCTAAATATTATGCATGTTCAAATAAACCAACCAATGTGCCATGAACATTTATTCTTTAATTACATACTACTATCACATCATCATTCATACATGATCATCATTAATTACTGTGAGTTGTTCACCAAAAGATAAGTTATTCCTGATGTAACCCATGCTAGAGTTACTCCACTCAAAATCTATTTGAAACAATTGAATTTCATAAACACAATTATTATATTAAGAGTTTTATTGTGTATATTTTGTTTATAAAATTTCATAAAATTTGAAAAAGATTTGATACTTCATTATATAACTTTATTTTAACATATAATATACCTCACCTAATATATGTTAATTTGAATTTATTTAATAAAATATCAAATCTCTTTCAAATTTTATAAAATTTTGTAAACATGATATATGTAATAAAAATTATTAATGCAATGTTAGATTGAAAAAATTCATACACTAAAAAGAGATATTAAGAGAAGTAACTATAATATAAGTTACTACTAAAATAACTTATTCTCTGCTATATAAACATATATGTATATATGTAAGAAATGTGAAAATTTAAAATTAATGCATAAATAAGTTTCTATTTTGATATTTAATTATCTACATACCAAGTGAGAATAGAATAATAAATATGGCTGTAAATATAAAATTGAGCAAAATGAATGATATAAGTGTGCAAGTCATTCTTTCTTTTAATTTTTTTACACTATTTTGATTTTGTACGATAAATATGCGCTCGATTTTCTCATTTTATCTCTTTATTTGGAATTAAATATTCATTCATACTTTCAATAATATATTTTTTTAATGTATATATTTTGATAATCTTACAAATTAATAATCAAGAGATCTAATTAAAGTATTGTTCAAAAATAAACTATTAGATTAAATATATATATATATATATATTATATAGATATGTTTACAAATTTAAAATTTATTTAAAATTTATTTAAAATTATTTAATATTTTACTTAAATATTTTAAAATTTTATATATTTAAGATATAAAAGTAAAAATTATTTGATATACATTTATTATTTTAAATTTTAAAAATCTCAAATTTTACCTACTAATTCTATTATTTTTTTATATTTCTACTTTTTCTTTCAATTTTCATATTCAAGCTACTTGCTAAATCATGACATTTTCTTGAATGATTTATTTTAACAAATCACATATTTTTTAATTTTTAATTTGTGATCATATGCATTGGTTCTGTAGTTAACTTTTAATTTGTAACTTGCACCTTTGATAATGAGTTGTATTTCTCTTTTATTTGATTTCTTTTTAGTATTTTTTATTTTTAATATTATCAGAAAGATATTTTTTCAACCTAATAAAAATAAAAAATAATTAAAATAAAATTATTCTTCCAAATTAACAAATAAACTTTTGACTCTACAACTTTTGGGAATGAAGCTTGACACATAAAAATGTTTTTCACTTTTACAATTATTAAGAAATGATCATTTTTGATCCCCTAGTATACCACTAATCTATAATTTAATTTTTAAAATAAAAATAAAAATAAAAATGATGAATATTTATATTTTTAAAGATTAATTTAGTACATCACATAATAAAATAATAAAACTAGTGAGAATTAACTTTTCACAATGTTTCTTTATTTTTTATCATTTTCAGCAACGAAAATAATAATTATTCATTTATAAAATACATTATTACTTACTTGTAACCAAGCAAATAAAAATAATTCTTAATTGAAACATTGTTCAGAAATTGAGGTGCATCAACAGGATTGATTTTCAGAAGCAGCAACAAAAGGCAGTCTGACATTCCGCTCCTTTATAGCCCATCTTTTTACAGACCTTTTCACACTTACTAAATAGTTCACATGTTCCTGGACAAAACGATTGTGCGTTGCTCACACCTGCATCTGCATTTTGAGGATACTTTAAAGATGAGATATAGTAAAGAAAAATTACTAATTAAAAATTAATGCAAATATAAATCTTTATATTGATATTTAGTTGTCTACATACTAAGTGAGAATAGAATAATAAAAAAAGTTGCACAGATGAAATTCAGCAAAATCAACGAGATAAGTGGATGAGCCATTTTTTTTTTGTTGGACGGATACTGGCACTTTCATCCTATATTGTCTATGCTTTATATAGTGTGTTTGACAATTCAACCTGTGTTTCTGCATTCCAAAGTTTCTATATCTTAGGCCTAAATGGAGAATTTAAAAAGGAAAAAAGTAATTAGAAAATATTATATACTCAAATGAATTTATTATATTTAAAATAATAATATATTAGTAAGGAAATTTAGTATATTGAAATGAATGAATTTTAAATTATACCTAAACATTGAAAATTTAATATTTCTTTTATGATCTGTATATCTCATCAATTCTCTACTTTGTTCTCATTTCATATATTTTAAATTTTATCATTATTTAAAATAAAAATTAAATAATTTATATAATAATTTTAATATTTTTATAGAATAATATATTAAATTACTTTAATATATTTATAAAAAATATTTTACATTTTTAATAAAAGGTAATGTTAAATTTTTTAATGGTTTTTATTTAAATTTTTCTACTAAAAATATAACTAGAAAATAATTTTTAAAATATTATATCAACAAAGCTTATCTCAATATAATTATACATTATTCTCCTATTATTTGTTCATCTCATTAAATAGAATAACATAATAGTATATAATTTATTATTTTTGTAAGCAATATAGAATATAAAATAAAATGATTTGAACAAATTTTTTTTATCTTTATCTTTTATTAGTTTATCTTAATATTATATTTTTTTAATATTTTTATTTTATCAATTCAAAATATGGATGAAAAATTTACAAAAGTTGTAATATATTAAAGGATTTAAAAAGGAAATAAATCATTTGTTTGAAAATTTAATATATTGAAAAGAATTTAATAAATTTAAAATAAGAACATATTATTTCAAAAAGTTTATTATATTAAAATAAATTAATATTTAAATCATACCAAAAAAATGATAATTCAAAATTCTTTAATTATCTCTCTAAATTTCACAACTTCTCTCTTTACCTCATTCTCAATTCGTATATTTTAAATTTTATAACTTTTATTATCAAATTTAATTATTTTATAAAATATAATTTAGATATTTTTATAGAATAATATATGAAAATTATCTTAATAATATTTTTACAAATAATATTTTTAAAAACAATTTAATCTTTTAATAAAAGATAATCTCTAATTTTTTATTAATTTTTATATTTTTTTATATTTCTACTAAAAATAAAAATAATTTTTTTTTCTAAATTATATCTATCATATTAACAAAAATTATTTTGATATAATTTTTAAATTTTTCTCTTATTATTTTTTCATCTCAATTATTAAATATAATAATATAATATTGTATAATTTATAATTTTTGTAAATAATATTAAATTTGAAATAAAAAAAATTTATAGAAAAATTTTATTTTTAGCTTATCTTATCTTATCTTATCTTATCTTATTCATATTAATATTACGATTCTGTCTCATCAAAAATTGGGATGAAAGATTTAAAAAAAAAAACTTATTTGAAGATTTAAAATTTTAAACTTAAAAAATTATATTTGTTGCATTGTTCAAACATACAATGAATTTTCAAACTCTAAAAATTTAAAAATCTAAAATTTAAGTTTAAAACTTTAAAATTTACCCGTGATTCTCACTCTACCTCGTAACGTCTATTTTACAACCTTAAACTCGCTTTGTATATTTCTAACTTTAAATTCTTTTTAAATTAAATTTATTTCTTTAACAAAGAATTTTAATATTCTTACAAAAGTATCATATAAAATTTGACTTAATAAATGTTTAAAAAGAATTTTATAAAATTTAGTTTTAAAATTTGATAAGTTATTATAGTTTTAATTACTTTTTATATAATTAATTTAAATTTTAATTAAAAAATAAATTTTAAAATATAATAACTATTTTAATATCATTATTTTAACATTATTAAGTTTAAATATAAAATTTTTAAAAAAATAATTATTTAATATAAACTTTAGTATATTAAAATGAATTTAATAAGTTTAAAATAAGAAAATATTATCACAGAAATTTATTATGTTGAAATCAATTAATTTTAAATCATACGAAAACATTGAGAATTTAAAATTCTTTAATTGTCTCCCTAAATCTCACAACCTCGCTCTCTATCTTATTCTCATTTTATATATTTAAAATTTTATAATTTTTAGAATCAAATTTAATTATTTTATAAAATATAATTTTAATATTTTTAGGGAATAATATACCAAAATTCTTTTAGTATATTTCTAAAAATAATATTTATAAAAAAATATTTTACTCTTTTAATAAAATACATTCTTCAATGTTTTATTAATTGGGAGTTAGGTGATTGTGTGACTCCCAATTGGCAGAACTATAGGATAACTAAACCTAAGGATCTTAGAGAATTAATCGGGAACATAGATTTTGAACCAGTTAATTTCATGACACGTAATTAACGCTTCTTAATCTTTATGCCTCTATTATTTATATATCTTGCCAGATCAAGGAGGGAAATAAGTATAAGGAAGATTAATGATACTTCCTGATCAACGAGAACTAGTAGAATTAGTGTAGGTGGGTGGCAATTTAATTAAAGGGAAAACAGGGGTAAAACAAGTGAAGTCCTTTATATTTTCATAACTTGCACCTATTCTTTTTTTTATCATATAATAGAAATTTATTTCTACTTATTTTTTCTTTCACTACTTTCACAAAACAACTCTTCTCTTGGTAAGTTCAAAAATTAGAATTCAAATTTCATGCATAGATTTCTAGACTAGTCTTTGTGGGATTGATGCTGGGGACCTAAAATATCTTCTTTCTACAACGACAGTATACATATCCATGGATAAAATTTAGCCAGAGTTTTATACACATGTTTTGCACGCAATAAGTTTTTGGCACCATTACTTAGGACTATTTCCTAGTAGTTTTTAAAATTTCAATTCTGATTTCTTGAGACATGTACATATTGAACTTTCATTTCTAATATTTATATTCTATTTTTCTTTTAAAAGAGAATTCTCAAAATAAAGAAAAAAAACTTTTTCTCTAAATTTCCCTTGCCTTAACCTTTATTGTTTATGCTAACCAGTTCCAAAGCTTCTAACTTGCAATTTGAACCTAAAATAGAACGAGCAACTAGCATGTTAAGGTAAAAGGAAAGGAAAAGAAAATAACGATGCAAGGAAGGAGAACATGATTGTACTTTAAGACCTCCACTAACGAGGGACAAAAGAGCTATATATCCATCCTAACAATGGATGGTATTCAAAATGTTGAGGTGAAGCCTGCATTCATCAATACGATACAAAATCTGCTCCAGTTTGGAGGGATGGCCATGGAGGATCTACATCTGCACATTAAAAAGTTCATGAGGCTCACCAATACCATCAAGATGAATGGCATCTCACAAGATGCCATAAAATTATATTTGCTTCCCTTCTCCATCATTCAAAGGTAAATAACGAGCTTAACTCCTTGCTGGAAGGATCCATCATATCCTGGGATAAACTTCAATGACTTCCTCTTATGTAGTACTTCCCACTGTCTATGCAGTCCAGGATCATAGTGGAGATTGTCCGCTTCACTCAATATGAGAAGTAGTCATTGTACAAGGTATGGGATTGTTTTTCAGAATCTTCTTCAAAAATGCCCATATCATGGGTACAAACACCCCATCTCATGCAGATCTTCTACAATAATCTCTCCTATGCCAACAGAGCTGTTATCAACCCAACCTTTGAAAGAGGTATCTTACACAACCTTCCAAAGGACATATGGAAAATCCTATGGAACCTAGCTACCAACAACAACCAATGGAAGTCTGTCAATAGAGATGTGAAAAAGAGGGACTCACAACCGGTGGGTATGTATTAAGTAGACCAAAACACCCTTCTAGCCAATCAGATCAAGGCTCTTAACAAAAAGATTGAGGTGCTTGTGAAATATAGGGCACAATTGACTCTACCTGTTTGTACTTAGGCTACACTTAAGCCTAGTTCATGCAATTGTGCAGTTCCATAAGCCACAATCTAGAAGGATGCGAAGTTAAGGCTCACATGGCCCAACAAAATGAGGAGGCCCATTTTATGGGGATAACTTACAACCCTACATGGAGGAATCACCCTAACTTATCTTGGGGTGGATACCAAGATAAGAACACTAACAATTCTTCCAATACTTATAAGCCCCTTCATACGCAAAATCAATGTGGCTACAAGAAAGAGAGGAGAGAGTCAATTCCCTTGGAGTCAAGGCTCCAAAATATGGAGGCTCGGCTCTAGAACATAGAGATGCTGATGTCCCTATTCCAAAACATGGAGGACTAGATGGAGAAGATCCTAACCCTCTAAGCACAATGAATGCTACGAACATTGGCTAACCAGCCTGAGGTGAACTTGAAGGAGTAGGCGAATGCAATCACTTTGAGCAACAGGATTGAAGAGGAAACACCCGTAGGAGTAGAAGAAGAGAATGATGCATCCATTGAGCTACCACCAAAGCTTAGAGGACCTCGAAAGTTTTATTTTACCATGCACTATGAATGATTCCTATCTTAAAGCTTTGTATGATTTAGGCTTTAGTATAAACTTAATTCCCCTCTCTATTTTTGGAAGGTTGGGCATGAAAAAGCTGAAACTTACCACTATCTTATTACAGCTTGAAAACAGAACCATTGTATTTCTAAAAAGGATAATGGACAACATGCTCGTAAACGTGGGAACTTTCACCTTTCCTACAAACATCTTCGTTCTCAGTATGAAGGAGGATAAGGAGGTTCTACTGATCTTGGGAAGACCTTTCTTGGCCATTGGAAGAGCAATGATCGACGTTCAACAAGGGAAGCTCATACTAAGGCAGGGTGACAGAGAAAAGGTGTTCAGAATCACCTACCTTGTAGAAGGCTTCAAGAATGACCCTTGTAAGTCTATACAACCCCTTCTACCCTCTGGGTAGAAGCAAGCCAAGATAAGTGCATACAAAGACTCAAAGTTTCATAAGGAGAAGAGAAAACATCATAAGCATACCCGAAAATGTGACCTCTGCATAAATAAGAAACTCTCCATTCTTTGCTAAAAATTTTAGGTGTTCACAGGGAACCGTTGGTTCAAGGGAGATGGCCCCTATGAGCTCACCAAGGCCCACCCTTACATGGTAAAAAGAAGGACCATTGAAAAGCTAGAGGTCCCAAACAGCTAGGATAGCACATGCAAAGATAGCACCAAATAGCTAGGATAGTGCATCACAAGTATTTGCAAGAGGCAACCTATTTATAAAAGATGAAAAAAAAAGAAAGAGAAAGAGTGAGTGAGCACAAGCATGCAAAATTCAGCACAACCATGTCAAATTTATGATCAATATAAATAAGGAAGTAAGTTACATGATTTCTTACTTTCACTGTTGTAATTTCCCTATAATGACTTTGCTTCTCTCTCTCCCAACCAGGTATGGTTTGTGCCCTAACTTTGTTGTTTCTAAACTTTTGCACGAGCGTGCTGAATTTTGGCACACCTAAAACACCTTAGGTTATAAAAAAATATAATTTGGCATGGCCATGCCCTTATCTGAACGATTGTGCATGTGTAAATAATAATGACTTTCTGTTTAGCACGGTCATCGCCCTTTCTGCATAAGCATGCATATCCGCTATTGGTTAGATTTTCTATAGGTTACACTATCATGTTTGTTCATAAAATAAGCAGGTTCATAACAATATGACAATGTCACTAATTCCTGCAAGGTTGTGCAATTGGCATTTCGCACTGCTATGCGCCTGATGCTTGGTCAGGCCACACTAGGGAGGTATACATCCTTTTCATGTGAGCCCGATCGTGCTCATTCTAAAACAGTCATGCCAATAATTTTTTTTTGGACTAACTTGATTTATTATTTTGCTGAAATTACATCCCCACCCTCGAAAATAAAGCAGAACCTCCACTTTTGTTGAAAAACAATGTTGGTTATGCCCCATAGTAGAGTAAAGCAGAAAAAAAACTTGAAAAATTTCTATAACAAGATTTGAAGTCCTCAAACGATCTTTTGTCATTGTCTAGCATGCTTCCATTCAAATTCTAATAGCTTTGACAATTGATTATAGTTGCATCTCTCTGTAAGCTTACCAGACCTGAAGGCTCCTATGTGTTTGTGATTAGAATTGTGCTAGATAACCTTATTTCACATAATTTTCACTCCATGCTAGGATGTAGAACCTGCTGTATTGAGATGGAATTGCCTAAACGTTTCATGAGTAAATGGTGTCTATTTTTTTTTGGTAATGCGGTCTGTATCTCCAAGAATCTGATGAGAATATGAAATTCTGCATTGGAACAGATTAAAATCACCTCCCAAAATATTCACATTTGTGCTTCTAATTCTGTATTCTCGATTCATATAAATCGGAATGGGTGTTTCTGTGATTTGGCTTTATGGCTGAGAGATATAACTTCAGAAACCTGGTCCCCCTATCCTGATTCTTGCTAAAATAAGTAGTTATACCTAAGGGCTCGAAGACATTAAAATCACCATTCCATTTAATTTCATTCCAATTCCTGTGACTCTGTTAGCCAATATCCACGTTATATTTGAACCTGTGTTAAAGCTTGGTCGAGCATATGATGAGGTGTCCCCGACGAGAGCAAAAAAAAAAAACATAGCCACATGGAGGAGGAGATTGAGTCTTTACGTACCTGAAACTCATGACCTCTACGGCTGAAATGATTGCATCGAGCTATTGCAGAGTATCTGTTGGCCACTCATAAGACAGAAAGTTTTAGGCAGAGTCCACCCATGTATGATACAAGGACCTTTTAATATAACCTGAATCTGCTCCTTTAATATCAAGCTTTCCCCCCAACTCAGGGAATAATTTGGAATCAGCACAGACTGGAAGCGTGAGTGAGAGTTAAATAGAGCAAATATCAGGGAGCTTACTGAATCTTCATGAAGTGTTGAGAACTAAGGCTGCTTAGTTTGCCTCACTCAGTGGCTATTTCATTCATGAAAGGTGAGGCCAGTTAGATTCAACAGAATTGATATTGGCAAACTCTTAGTTCGGAGCCAAACTTTGTTACACCAGCCTGGCATTTCTAGTGTTGGTTATCTTCAGGCTTAAAGTAACCATAAAGTCCCCATCCCCGATGCATAAGAGTGTGAAATCCTCATAAGCAAAACTCAGTATGGTTGCTGCCAAACCGAGAGTCACAAGTTTGCTACTATTGCTTCCAGAAAGAATAGCCTTACCGAGACCGTATAATCCCTCCTTGAAGGTACAGTATACATTCATATTCCCTGCATCAAGCCCAAATGATAAAGAGACCCCATGTTTTATGTTGTATGGAGAAGGGTTAGTGCACATTCTCATGCTATCAGTGTTATGTCTGTTATCAATTCTCATGTAATTCCTTGCAGCTTTAAAGCAGGACCTTCCCCCTACACACATGGCTTTGATGGCCTGTCTTGCTTAGCTATGTTCAATGACTAGGCACTCAAATTAGAGATTATTTCAGATTGGATGGAAATGATTAGACGTGGCCGCATTTGCCACGGAGTCAGTAAGGCTATAAGTTGCCTAAGCTGCACAGCCTAGCGTAGTTGTTAAGCACGCTGCCTATGACCCGAAGTCCTTGGATTTGATCCCCCTAGGAAACTATTTTGTTTTAATCCTCCCATAATATCACAGTGGGCCTCTCTTATTCCACTGGGCCTTGTTGATTCGAGAGCAGGCCTTTGTTTTGAGGTAGTGGGCAAGGCAACAACAACCTTCTTCAGTTTGGGCCATCATCTACTCAATGAGGCCACCATCAAAGTCTAAATTGGGTTGCCTTCCATAAAACATCAAGCCAAATTTACAAAAATAAAATAAAATAAGTAAAGTCAAAATTTCAAAAAATATAAATATAAGTAAAGTCAAAATTTCATTTTAATTTCCTTTTTCAATTTGGGCCAAGCCCACTTTTCAATCTTTCTTTAAAATAAAAAATAAAAATATAACTCATTTCCTTCTTATGTGGGTCAAGCCCACTTTTCAATTTTCCTTTTAAAAGCAATTTTGTTTTCATAATTTTGTCAAAAAATCTGTTTTTAAATTTTTTAAAATTCGTGCAACAGATTCTGATATAAACAGCCAGCTTTCTTTGCTGTTCCGTATTTTAATTTGCAAGCACGTAATTTTAGAAAATCGTTGTTTACTAACTCCGCTAAAAAACATTTATTTCAAAAAAATGTGTACTTTTTTATTTAATTTTCTAAAATTCAGAAAAACATATTCTAATACGAGGAGGCAGCCTTCTTCATTGCTCCGTATTTTAATTTGTGCGGATTTCAAATGTGGCTTACGACGATTTAGATTTCGCAAGCACATGATTTTAGAAAATTACTGTTTTTACTAACTCCGTTAAAAACGTATGTTTAAAAAAAAAATCTGTTCTCTCATTTTCTAAAATTCGTGCAACAGATTTTAATACAAACAGACAGTCTTCTCTGTTATTCCGTGTTTTAATTTGTGCGGAGTCCAAATATGGCTTACGACGATTTGAACTCTGCAAGCACGTGATTTTAGAAAATCATTGTGTTAACTAACTTTGTTCAAAAATCGATTCCGCCTAAAATCACTTCTTCTGTTTTCCAAGAGATCAAGTCTCTTAGCAGAACTACATAGCCTTGAGTTTCCCATTGCACAAGGGAATACAAAGGAGTAGGATCAAGTCCTGTTAGGATATTTTTCACCAACTTATTTATTTTTATTCTAAATAAAGGGATCAAATAGTTTTCAAGCAAATCACACACTCAGTTTAAGGGTACCGTTCTTTGGAATGGGCGAGTAGGGTACCTAACACCTTCCCTATTCGTAACCGACTCCCGAACCTAGAATTTTTTCCCTAAGTTAGGGTTTTTCCAAATGTTTTCCCTTAAATAAAAATTTGATGGCGGCTCCACAATCAAATTAGATTCTTTTTTAAATTTTTTTAGCGAGTTTAGTAGTCTCGTAATTACAGTTAGGGCAGATGACAACTCCACTAGGGACTTTAGAGGATCAAGCCCTGTGTTAAATGGATCGTGTAACATGTTGATCACTTTTTATTTATTCGCCATTTTCCTTTATTTATTTCATGTCGTCATTTAATTTGAAATTGTATGTTTCTCACCCTAGGTAGAAGACATATATTTATCGTGTTTCACTTGCAGAATATAAGTCAAATGTTCATTCCACACATTGTAGTCCTACATGCATAACATGAGTGGGGCCCTACGCTCGGGGCTGAGCGAAACCAAGGACTACAGGGGTCTAATGGTGTCACTTGGGATGTACGTCCCGTATGGCTATCACGAAAACCCCAGCTAGAGGGCATCTTATTCTTAGTGCCCTGCAACTGGTAGCCTTCTCTATGGTTGTAGCAAGCACTAGGAATCAGAACTTAGCTCTAGTGACTTTCACAACTTCCTGGATTACAAACCACCTTATATGAGATGCATATATTAGAAGGACTTTAATCCTATTTCACACATCACTTCACTCAAGAAATCAAAAAGAGCATATTTATTTTGAAAAAAACACAAAATATTAAGAATTAAAAATGATTTAAAACTACAAAAGCAAAGAAAAGTATAAACTTAAAGGAAGAAAATAAACAAATAAATTTGATAAATAAAATTATAAAAATAAAAAAATTCAAAAATAGTTTCTCACACTAAATAAGTTAAACTAGAAAAATTTTTTGCCTAAACTAATTCAAGTTAAAATTATGGAAAATAAAATATATACAAATCCAAAAGGAGAGGACAGTTAGAAAATTTGGAAGAGAAATAGAAAGATTAAAAATAATTTCTAAGATTAAAATGAAAAATTAACGTAATTTTGAAAAAAAAAAGATAGATAGAAAATGAAAATTTGAAAAACAATTTCTCATTCAAAGACAGAGGAAATTAAAATGATCACAAAAACAAACAAAAAACAAAAAAACAAAACACCTAGAAAAATTTTAGCAAGATTAAATTTTTAAACAGACTACTAAAAAATGGAATTGTTTTGGTCATGTAAAATTAAAAGAAATGGTCAACCTTCAATCTTTAATTATTGATGCATTTCAACATCACATTCATGCATTCATTAAATGAATTTATCATTAAAAGTCATCCCATACATTCTTCATTTTAACACTCATTGAAGCATTAATTTTTTCTTATCACCTATGATTTTAGCATCCACATCTATCTCACAATTAATTTAACAAATAAAATTTTTTGAAGAAAGACAATTCCCTTAACACCCAGAAAAAAATTTCTTATTCAGAAGAAAAAATTTAAAAATTAAAAATCATAAAAAATAAAAACTTAAGAGAATGTTGCTGGAAAAAGTCAAAATAATCATTTGATGGTTAACTTGCAAATCTTTAATTATTGGTGCATTTCATAATTGCATTCATTCATTCATTAAATAAATTTACCATTGAAAAAGAGATTTTGAAAATCATCATTGGAACATTGATATTCATGCATTCATCATCTCATCAAAGTTAATTTCAAATTTTACAGAAAAAAGAATTGAAGAAAGACAACTTTCTCGACATCCTCATAGGACTCGCTCCCAATCAAGAATCAGGGATTAGTTAGAGAGACAAAATGATGAGCTAAGAAATGAGGTCAAAAGTTTGAAAGATCAAATGGCCAAACTAATGGAGGTCATCCAGCTGTCAAAATAGAAGGACATAAGGGGATCCCTTCTAGAGGAACCAGTTGGCCCATCACATCCTCCTGGCTACAATCCACAAAACCCTATACCATTAACCATTCCTTCACAAAACCTACCTTCAAACACCATGGGAATCCCTCATATTTTCCAAAACAATACCTCATAAGAACCCACCAAATGGAAAATCTCGAAAGGAAGGATTTGAGCAATTGAGGGGAGTGCATATGATGTCAGAGATGCATCTGACTTATGTTTGGTCCCAGACATGGTCATTCCTCCAAAATTCAAGGTTCCTGAATTCAAGAAATCTCAAGGAACTGGTTGTCTGAGGAACCACCTGATCATGTACTGCAGAAGAATGGCCGCCAGTGGAAGGATTGCGCACAAGTCTGCAGGGACAATAAATGCTTCTTTTGGAAAGAAGAAGATAGGAGAAACTTATAATGTGGCTTCTGGTCAAAGCTAATACGCACCTCAGATGGCACCTTATAGGCCAACCAGTTTCCAACCATCACCATATACTCCTTATACGTCATATCCTTACATTGGCACAACCTACCAAACACCTTATGCTCCAACCTATTACCATCTAATGCAAATCCAACCATCAACGCCATACGTGGCCCAAACACAAACCACGACCCAAACACAAGCCATAAGCCAAAACCCTAACCAAAGCCAAAGAAAGGAGAAAAACCTGTCCAATTTGATCCTATCCCAATGACCTGTACTAAGCTACTGCCTCGCTTAATCAAAAACTCTTTAGTCGCTCCTTACCCCTTCAAACCTCAAGAACCACCATACCCTAAATGGTATGATCCAAATGCCAAGTGCGACTACCATGCGGGGTTCATTGGTCATTCCACAGAAGATTACCAACCTCTGAAGAGTAAGGTGCAAAGCCTGATTGATGCTAAATGGTTGAATTTTGACAAGTTTGCTCATAATGTGGGAAATAATCCATTGCCAAATCACGAGAACCCATCAACTAGCTGAAAGAAATTGAGGCAAGAACTATACAATGATGTGCCTTGTAATAACTAGGTCCAAATATTGAGGAAAAACCATTCAAGATTGTCATGCTTTACAAAATCAATCTTTTGTAATAAATTTCAATCAGTAATACAAAAATTACATTTTTCATGTATCTTAGGCATGTACCTTACCATATTGACTTTACCTTTTGAATTTTTCATTCTTTTCATCATTTAACCCACTTTATTCTATACCTAAACAATAAAAACTTGTTGGTGACAATGCCATTGCTATAGTAAGTAATTTTGAGCGTCTCATTAATCAAACGAGGAAGCGTAATAGACAGGATCCAAATCGAATAAGGGATTCCAAATCACCCTCCACTGTAATTCCTCTCAAGGAATATATTGTCTAATAGAAGAAATAATAAAATCTTGCTGGACCAAAGTTCAAATCCATGAAAAATTTAGGGATGTGAAACAGATTCGCTGAATTGAAAATTAGAACAAATCCGAGTAAGACGAAATAAAATATCTCATCAGGAAAAATAAAAAGAAAAAGAAAAGAAACCCGCCGGATTAAAGTCAAAGAAATAATCCAGGAAAAATCAGGGTCAAAATTCAAGAAAAAAGAAGAAGAAAAACCCGCTGGATTAAAATCAAAGTAATTTAGGCAAAAGCAGGGTCAAAAAGTAAAATAATAATCAATAAAGTCATGATCAGAAAAGGTCTTGCTGGATTAAAATTCCAAAGTCATCGCTAACACTACAATTTATTTCTTCTATTTTAATTTTCTCTATTAAGTAGTAATTCATTTAGCACAAATCAAACATATTGGTATTCATACAACTTATCATTATACAATCCTTAATAATTATATAGTCCTTATTTACACATACTTGGTTAGCTTAAGACTTTAGTGCCTTTACACACTTAATTACATACATAATTATCCCTACCTTTTTTCACATTAACTATAATACAATATACTCACTAATAATTGGCCTTTACACACTTAATTATATACATAATTATCCCTACCTTATTAATATTAAAAATAATATAATCTACTTACTTATAATTGGGATGCATTCATCTTTCTATTTACAAATTGTACATTATTGGTATGACTTGATTTCTCCTTCTCTAGAGACAATACTTTGCAAAAACACTTCAGGATGGTGGTGATAATGCTCCAACCATAAGCTTTCATCCAAAGCAACAAAGGTCCCACTAGCCATCTCCTAGAATGCCTGGAATGGATAGGGCTGCGAGTATGGGGAATTACCTTGAGACAACTAGACATGTGAGGTGTTGTAGTAGTGGGACGATGTTTATGGGTTGGTTTTCCTTATGATGATGAAGAGTCTCTAGTAGGTGCTACTGGTGGTGTTTGGTAGCCGGGTGGAGGTGAAAACACCCCATTAGGGTGAAAGGCTTCCATAGAGATAGAGAATTGAGTAGTGGAGAAATTTGGACTCATCACAGTAGAAACAAACAGATGATCCAAAGAGAAGTAAATTCACACATTTTATTGTGTTGTAATTATCATTACATGAGCATTCACATTCCAGTTCATATGACTAATTTCCTTAAAGACTACCACATTCGCGAAAGACATCAGGGCCACCTAGGAAGAAATTGATAGGAGAAGATATGAGAAACTAAGTTTATCAGTAGGATTCTACCGTAAGGTCAGTGACATTACTTTCATCCAAACCACTTCAGTTTATTAGAAAACATGTCAAGCATGCAAATTTACTTTTAGTCTTTGAAAAACTCTAGTTGAAGTGGATTTCTTTTACACAAGATGAACTATTTATAATTAAGCATATAAATTACTTGAACATTGTCCCAACCGTAATTACGACGACACGACGAACTCGCTAAAATTTTTAAAAGAAGGAATTTTATTTTGATAGTGTGGAGTCGCCACCAAATTTTTATTTAAGGGAAAAGATTTATAAAATCCCTAACTTGAGGAAGAGATTTAGGTTTGGGAGTCGGTTACGAGTAAGGAAGGTGTTAGGCACCTTACTTGCCCGTTCAGAAGAACGGTACCCTTAAACTGAGCGTGTGATTAATTTGAAAACTGTTTGATCCCTTTAATTAGAGTGAAAATAAATAGATTGATGGAAGATAGCCTGATAGGACTTGATCCTGCTCCTACATATTCCCTGGTGCAATGGGAAACTCAAGGCTTACGTAGTTCTGGTTTGAAGGCTTGATCTTCGAAGGTGTTTGAAAATGAATAGAGTATCTTGAAAATATTTTAAAGAAAATCCTTAGTCCACATATGCATAGGATCCAAGACGACTACAGCTGCACTGGGATTCGTACGAATTCCTAAACATCGAACAACAGAAATACCTACCAGTTCATGCTTAGGGTTCATTGCGTGAGACCTAGAATCAATGAATTTCATTTGAAAATAAAAAAAGGAATGAATGGGCTTAGGTAGAAAAACAATTGGGGCTTGATTTAAGGTGAACTTGATTTTGATTTTAAGAAATTTAACTAAGCTCGATTTTCGATTGAATTGGATTTGATGCCACTAAAGGGAGGATTGGGTTTGGTCCAAACCAAAAAACCTAATTTTAAAATAAAAGAAAAGAGGTTGGGCTTGATCCAAATTAGTGAAAAAAAGGATCTATGTTAGTTGAATTAATTGCATGTATTATTTATCTTTGTCAAAAATATGGTGTTAATATTAATCATTTAGCGTGGCCCATTTTGTATGGGCAAGGCCCAATTGAAGGCAGCCTAACTAAAGGGCCATTAGCTTGACGTTGGGCTACTTGTGAGGCCTATACTGAATCAGGTTAGTAGAACAGCCAGCTCATGGCCCATATGAAGGTTAGAGAGCAGCCAACTCATGGCCCAATTGAAGTTGAAGATTGGAAAGCCAATTGAAGTTGTGTGGGCAGCATTGTGACTATCTTCACGTTAAGCCATTAACTATCAAACCATTTTGCTTGGGCTGTAGCATTCCTTATTAGTCTTTAAGCCGCCTCACAGGGCTTCATAGCTAACTCTTGCTGCTGGTTGTGAGGTCCCATATCTTCTTAGTGCAAGTCTCCAAATGACACAAGCAAAATGCTTCTAGCAGTAATTTGAAAAAATTAAGTTGCAAGGGGTCGGATCTTATCATCATTTGGAAGATCGAAAGGATCAAAATTGACCCATTTTGGCTTATCTAAACCACACTCAAAAAGTAACTGACACTATGCTGGAAGATCGGATCTCATCATCATTTGCTGTGGTAACTTTTGACAGACCAACTACCAATTCTTCGAAGAAAACTAGGAATGTTTACGCCTCAAACGCATCGTCCAGGTGTCACTTATCAATCCAGTGACTCATACAAGAGATACAAATGGATGAATCAAATCATCAATAATCATATGCCGAATAAAACCTATAAATGGCTAACCAAATGATTCTGATCTGGTACGCAGAGAATAACAAAGCTTTCAAGAGCAATTGATTAGATTCACTTTCGTTTGGAATTAGAACATGATTGAATTAGAATAAACAAATCGAGCGAGCATTCATCGAGGATTTCTGCAGACATAACTTTTGTCTAAATTCATTGATCAGCCTTCCTGTTAACACCTAAACTGATCTTGGACACTTATGGCAGTTTAGACACCCTGCTCTATGCTAAATTCATTTGTCTAAGTTTTTTCTTTAATGATCCTTTATTTACTTAGGTTCCTTTTTAGAGGATTCTAAATATTATGCATGTTCACATAAACCAACCAATATGCCATGCACATTTATTCTTTAATTACATACTACTATCACATCATCATTCATACATGATCATCATTAATTACTGTGAGTTGTTCACCAAAAGATAAGTTATTCCTGATGTAACCCATGCTAGAGTTACACCACTCAAAATCTATTTGAAACAATTGAATTTCATAAACACAATTATTATATTAAGAGTTTTATTGTGTATATTTTGTTTATAAAATTTCACAAAATTTGAAAAAGATTTAATACTTAATTATATAACTTTATTTTAACATATAATATACCTCACCTAATATATGTTAATTTGAATTTATTTAATAAAATATCAAATCTCTTTCAAATTTTATAAAATTTTGTAAACATGATATATGTAATAAAAATTATTAATGCAATGTTAGATTGAAAAAATTCATACACTAAAAAGAGATATTAAGAGAAGTAATTATAATATAAGTTACTACTAAAATAACTTAATCTCTGCTATATAAACATATATGTATATATGTAAGAAATGTGAAAATTTAAAATTAATGCATAAATAAGTTTCTATTTTGATATTTAATTATCTACATACCAAGTGAGAATAGAATAATAAATATGGCTGTAAATATAAAATTGAGCAAAATGAACTATATAAGTGTGCAAGTCATTCTTTCTTTTAATTTTTTTACACTATTTTGATTTTGTGCGATAAATATGCGCTTGATTTTCTCATTTTATCTCTTTATTTGGAATTAAATATTCATTCATACTTTCAATAATATATTTTTTTATTGTATATATTTTGATAATATTACAAATTAATAATCAAGAGGTCTAATTAAAGTATTGTTCAAAAATTAACTATTAGATTAAATATATATATATTATATAGATATGTTTACAAATTTAAAATTTATTTGAAATTATTTAATATTTTACTTAAATATTTTAAAATTTTATATATTTAAGATATAAAAGTAAAAATTATTTGATATACATTTATTATTTTAAATTTTAAAAATCTCAAATTTTACCTACTAATTCTATTATTTTTTTATATTTCTACTTTTTCTTTCAATTTTCATATTCAAGCTACTTGCTAAATCATGACATTTTCTTGAATGATTTATTTTAACAAATCACATATTTTTTAATTTTTAATTTGTGATCATATGCATTGATTCTGTAGTTAACTTTTAATTTGTAACTTGCACCTTTGATAATGAGTTGTATTTCTCTTTTATTTAATTTATTTTTATTTTTTTTTATTTTTAATATTATTAGAAAGATATTTTTCAACCTAATAAAAATAAAAAATAATTAAAATAAAATTATTCTTCCAAATTAACAAATAAAATTTTGACTCTACAACTTTTGGGAATGAAGCTTGACACATAAAAATGTTTTTAACTTTTACAATTATTAAGAAATGATGATTTTTGATCCCCTAGTATACCACTAATCTATAATTTAATTTTTAAAATAAAAATAAAAATAAAAATGATGAATATTTATATTTTTAAAGATTAATTTAGTACATCACATAATAAAATAATAAAACTAGTGAGAATTAACTTTTCACAATGCTTCTTTATTTTTTATCATTTTCAGCAACGAAAATAATAATTATTCATTTATAAAATACATTATTACTTACTTGTAACCAAGCAAATAAAAATAATTCTTAATTGAAACATTGTTCAGAAATTGAGGTGCATCAACAGGATTGATTATCAGACGCAGCAACAAAAGGCAGTCTGACATTCCGCTCCTTTATAGCCCATCTTTTTACAGACCTTTTCACACTTACTAAATAGTTCACATGTTCCTGGACAAAACGATTGTGCGTTGCTCACACCTGCATCTGCATTTTGAGGATACTTTAAAGATGAGATATAGTAAAGAAAAATTACTAATTAAAAATTAATGCAAAAATAAATCTTTATATTGATATTTAGTTGTCTACATACTAAGTGAGAATAGGACAATAAAAAAAGTTGCACAGATGAAATTCAGCAAAATCAACGAGATAAGTGGACGAGCCATTTTTTTTTTGTTGGAAGGATATTGGCACTTTCATCCTATATTGTCTATGCTTTATATAGTGTGTTTGCCAATTCAACCTGGGTATTTGCATTCCAAAGTTTCTATATCTTAGGCCTAAATGGAGAATTTAAAAAGGAAAAAAGTAATTAGAAAATATTATATACTCAAATGAATTTATTATATTTAAAATAATAATATATTAGTAAGAAAATTTTATATCTTGAAATGAATGAATTTTAAATTATACCTAAACATTGAAAATTTTATATTTATTTTATGATCTGTATATCTCATCAATTCTCTACTTTATTCTCATTTCATATATTTTAAATTTTATAATTATTTAAAATAAAAATTAAATAATTTATAAAATAATTTTAATATGTCTATAGAATAATATATTAAATTACTTTAATATATTTATAAAAAATATTTTACATTTTTAATAAAAGGTAATGTTAAATTTTTTAATGGTTTTTATTTAAATTTTTCTACTGAAAATATAACTAGAAAATAATTTTTTAAAATATTATATCAACAAAGCTTATCTCAATATAATTATACATTATTCTCCTATTATTTGTTCATCTCATTAAATAGAATAACATAATAGTATATAATTTATTATTTTTGTAAGCAATATAGAATATAAAATAAAATGATTTGAATAAATTTTTTTATCTTTATCTTTTATTAGTTTATCTTAATATTATATTTTTTTTAATATTTTTATTTTATCAATTCAAAATATGGATGAAAAATTTAAAAAAGTTGTAATATATTAAAGGATTTAAAAAGGAAATAAATCATTTGTTTGAAAATTTAATATATTGAAAAGAATTTAATAAATTTAAAATAAGAACATATTATTTCAAAAATTTTATTATATTAAAATAAATTAATATTTAAATCATACCAAAAAAATGAAAATTCAAAATTCTTTAATTATCTCTCTAAATCTCACAACTTCTCTCTTTACCTCATTCTCAATTCGTATATTTTAAATTTTATAACTTTTATTATCAAATTTAATTATTTTATAAAATATAATTTAGATATTTTTATAGAATAATATATGAAAATTATCTTAATAATTTTTTTACAAATAATATTTTTAAAACCAATTTACTCTTTTAATAAAAGATAATCTCTAATTTTTTATTAATTTTTATATTTTTTTATATTTCTACTAAAAATAAAAATAAATTTTTTTTCTAAATTATATCTATCATATTAACAAAAATTATTTTGATATAATTTTTAATTTTTTCTCTTATTATTTTTTCATCTCAATTATTAAATATAATAATATAATATTGTATAATTTATAATTTTTGTAAATAATATTAAATTTGAAATAAAAAAATTTATAGAAAAATTTTATTTTTAGCTTATCTTATCTTATCTTATCTTATCTTATTCATATTAATATTACGATTCTATCTCATCAAAAATTGGGATGAAAGATTTAAAAAAAAAAACTTATTTGAAGATTTAAAATTTTAAACTTAAAAAATTACATTTGTTGCATTGTTCAAACATACAATGAATTTTCAAACTCTAAAATTTTAAAAATCTCAAATTTAAGTTTAAAACTTTAAAATTTACCCATGATCTCTCACTCTACCTCGTAACGTCTATTTTACAACCTTAAACTCGCTTTGTATATTTCTAACTTTAAATTATTTTTAAATTAAATTTATTTAATTAACAAATAATTTTAATATTCTTACAAAAGTATCATATAAAATTTGACTTAATAAATTTTTAAAAAGAATTTTATAAAATTTAGTTTTAAAATTTGATAAGTTATTATAGTTTTAATTACTTTTTACATAATTAATTTAAATTTTAATTCAAAAATAAATTTTAAAATATGATAACTATTTTAATATCATTATTTTAACATTATTAAGTTTAAATATAAATTTTTTTAAAAAATAATTATTTAATATAAACTTTAGTATATTAAAATGAATTTAATAAGTTTAAAATAAGAAAATATTATCACAGAAATTTATTATGTTGAAATGAATTAATTTTAAATCATACGAAAACATTGAGAATTTAAAATTCTTTAATTGTCTCCCTAAATCTCACAACCTCGCTCTCTACCTTATTCTCATTTTATATATTTAAAATTTTATAATTTTTAGAATCAAATTTAATTATTTTATAAAATATAATTTTAATATTTTTATGGAATAATATACCAAAATTATTTTAGTATATTTTTAAAAATAATATTTATAAAAAAATATTTTACTCTTTTAATAAAATACAATCTTCAATTTTTTATTAATTGGGAGTGAGGTGATTGTGTGACTCCCAATTGGCAAAACTATAGGATAACTAAACCTAAGGATCTTAGAGAATTAATCGAGAACATAGATTTTGAACCAGTTAATTTCATAACACGTAATTAACGCTTCTTAATCTTTATGCCTCTATTATTTATATATCTTGCCAGATCAAGGAGGGAAATAAGTATAAGGAAGATTAATGATACTTCCTGATCAACGAGAACTAGTAGAATTAGTGTAGGTGGGTGGCAATTTAATTAAAGGGAAAACGGGGGTAAAACAAGTGAAGTCCTTTATATTTTCATAACTTGCACCTATTCTTTTTTTTATCATATAATAGAAATTTATTTCTACTTATTTTTCCTTTCACTAATTTCTCAAAACAACTCTTCTCTTGGTAAGTTCAAAAATTAGAATTCAAATTTCATGCATAGATTTCTAGACTAGTCTTTGTGGGATCGATGTTGGGGACCTAAAATATCTTCTTTCTACAACGACAGTATACATATCCATGGATAAAATTAGCCAGATTTTATACACATGTTTTCCACGCAATAAGTTTTTGGCACCATTACTTAAGACTATTTCCTAGTAGTTTTTAAAATTTCAATTCTGATTTCTTGAGACATGTACATATTGAACTTTCATTTCTAATATTCATATTCTATTTTTCTTTTAAAAGAGAATTCTCAAAATAAAGAAAAAAAACTTTTTCTCTAAATTTCCCTTGCCTTAACCTTTATTGTTTATGCTAACCAGTTCCAAAGCTTCTAACTTGCAAATTGAACCTAAAATAGAACGAGCAACTAGCATGTTAAGGTAAAAGGAAAGGAAAAGAAAATAACGATGCAAGGAAGGAGAACATGATTGTACTTTAAGACCTCCACTAACGAGGGACAAAAGAGCTATATATCCATCCTAACAATGGATGGTATTCAAAATGTTGAGGTGAAGCCTGCATTCATCAATACGATACAAAATCTGCTCCAGTTTGGAGGGATGGCCATGGAGGATCTACATCTGCACATTAAAAAGTTCATGAGGCTCACCAATACCATCAAGATGAATGACATCTCACAAGATGCCATAAAATTATATTTGCTTCCCTTCTCCATCATTCAAAGGTAAATAACGAGCTTAACTCCTTGCTGGAAGGATCCATCATATCCTGGGATAAACTTCAATGACTTCCTCTTATGTAGTACTTCCCACTGTCTATGCAATCCAGGATCATAGTGGAGATTTCCTGCTTCACTCAATATGAGAAGGAGTCATTGTACAAGGTATGGGATTGTTTTTCAGAATCTTCTTAAAAAATGCCCATATCATGGGTACAAACACCCCATCTCATGCAGATCTTCTACAATAATCTCTCTTATTCCAACAGAGCTGTTATCAACCCAACCTTTGAAAGAGGTATCTTACACAACCTTCCAAAAGACATATGGAAAATTCTCTGGAACCTAGCTACCAACAACAACCAATGGAAGTCTGTCAGTAGAGATGTGAAAAAGAGGGACTCACAACCGTTGGGTATGTATTAAGTAGACCAAAACACCCTTCTAGCCAATCAGATCAAGGCTCTTAACAAAAAGATTGAGGTGCTTGTGAAATATAGGGCACAATTGACTCTACCTGTTTGTACTTAGGCTACACTTAAGCCTAGTTCATGCAATTGTGCAGTTCCATAAGCCACAATCTAGAAGGATGAGAAGTTAAGGCTCACATGGCCCAACAAAATGAGGAGGCCCATTTTATGGGGATAACCTACAACCCTACATGGAGGAATCACCCTAACTTATCTTGGGGTGGATACCAAGGTAATAACACTAACAATTCTTCCAATACTTATAAGCCCCTTCATACGCAAAATCAATGTGGCTACAAGAAAGAGAGGAGAGAGTCAATTCCCTTGGAGTCAAGGCTCCAAAATATGGAGGCTCGGCTCTAGAACATAGAGATGCTGATGTCCCTATTCCAAAACATGGAGGACTAGATGGAGAAGATCCTAACCCTCTAAGCACAACGAATGCTACGAACACTGGCTAACCAGCCTGAGATGAACTTGAAGGAGTAGGTGAATGCAATCACTTTAAGCAGCAGGATTGAAGAGGACACACCCATAGGAGTAGAAGAAGAGAACGATGCATCCATTGAGCTACCACCAAAGCTTAGAGGACCTAGAAAGTTTTATTTTACCCTGCACTATGAATGATTCCTATCTTAAAGCTTTGTATGATTTAGGCTCTAGTATAAACTTAATTCCCCTCTATATTTTTGGAAGGTTGGGCACGAAAAAGCTGAAACTTACCACTATCTTATTACAACTTGAAAACAGAACCATTGTATTTCTAAAAAGGATAATGGCCAACATGCTCGTAAACGTGGGAACTTTCACCTTTCCTACAAACATCTTCGTTCTCAATATGAAGGAGCATAAGGAGGTTCTACTGATCTTGGGAAGACCTTTCTTAGCCATTGGAAGAGCAATGATCGACGTTCAACAAGGGAAGCTCATACTAAGGCGGGGTGACAGAGAAAAGGTGTTCAGAATCACCTACCTTGTAGAAGGTTTCAAGGATGACCCTTGTAAGTCTATACAACCCCTTCTACCCTCTGGGTAGAAGCAAGCCAAGATAAGGGCATACAAAGACTCAAAGTTTCATAAGGAGAAGAGAAAACATCATAAGCATACCCGAAAATGTGACCTCTGCATAAATAAGAAATTCTCCATTCTTCGCTAAAAATTTTAGGTGTTCACAGGGAACCGTTGGTTCAAGGGAGATGGCCCCTATGAGCTCACCAAGGCCCACCCTTACATGGTAAAAAGAAGGACCATTGAAAAGCTAGAGGTCCCAAACAGCTAGGATAGCACATGCAAAGATAGCACCAAATAGCTAGGATAGTGCATCACAAGTGTTTGCAAGAGGAAACCTATTTATAAAAGATGAAAAAAAAAGAAAGAGAAAGAGTGAGTGAGCACAAGCATGCAAAATTCAGCACAACCATGCCGAATTTATTATCAATATAAATAAGGAAGTAAGTTACATGATTTCTTACTTTCACTGTTGTAATTTCCCTATAATGACTTTGCTTCTCTCTCTCCCAACCAGGTATGGTTTGTGCCCTAACTTTGTTGTTTCTAAACTTTTGCACGAGCGTGCTGAATTTTGGCACACCTAAAACACCTTAGGTTATAAAAAAATATAACTTGGCATGGCCATGCCCTTATCTGAACGATTGTGCATGTGTAAATAATAATGACTTTCTGTTTAGCACGGTCATCACCCTTTCTGCATAAGCATGCATATCTGCTATTGGTTAGATTTTCTATAGGTTACACTATCATGCTTGTTCATCAAATAAGCAGGTTCATAACAACATGACCATGTCACTAATTCCTGCAAGGTTGTGCAATTGGCATTTCGCACTGCTATGCGTCTGATTCTTGGTCAAGCCACACCAGGGAGGTATACATCCTTTTCATGTGAGCCCCGATCGTGCTCATTCTAAAACGGTCATGCCAATACTTTTTTTTTGGACTAACTTGATTTTTTATTTTGTTGAAATTACATCCCCACCCTCAAAAATGAAGCAGAACCTCCACTTTCGTTGAAAAACAGTGTTGGTTATGCCCCATAGTAGAGTAAAGCAGAAAAAAAACTTGAAAAATTTCTATAACAAGATTTGAAGTCCTCAAACAATCTTTTGTCATTGTCTAGCATGCTTCCATTCTAATTCTAATAGCTTTGACAATTGATTATAGTTGCATCTCTCTGTAAGCTTACCAGACCTAAAGGCTCCTATGTGTTTGTGATTAGAATTGTGCTAGATAACCTTATTTCACATAATTTTCACTCCATGCTAGGATGTAGAACCTGCTGTATTGAGATGGAATTGCCTAAACGTATCATGAGTAAATGGTGTCCGCTATTTTTTTTTTTTGGTATTGCGGTCTGTATCTCCAAGAATCTGATGAGAATATGAAATTCTGCATTGGAACAGATTAAAATCACCTCCCAAAATATTCGCATTTGTGCTTCTAATTCTGTATTCTCGATTCATATAAATCGGAATGGGTGTTTCTGTGATTTGGCTTTATGGCTGAGAGATATAACTTCAGAAACCTGGTCCCCCTATCCTAATTCTTGCTAAAATAAGTATTTATACCTAAGGGCTAGAAGACATTAAAATCACCATTCCATTTAATTTCATTCCAATTCCTGTGACTCTGTTAGCCAATATCCACGTTATATTAGAACCTGTGTTAAAGCTTGGCCGAGCATATGATGAGGTGTCCCCGACGAGAGCAAAAAAAAAAAACATAGCCACATGGAGGAGGAGATTGAGTCTTTACGTACCTGAAACTCATGACCTCTACGGCTGAAATGATTGCATCGAGCTATTGCACAGTATCTGTTAGCCACTCATAAGACAGAAAGTTTTAGGCGGAGTCCACCCATGTATAATACAAAGACCTTTTAATATAACCTGAATCTGCACCTTTAATATCAAGCTTTCCCCCCAACTCAGGGAATAATTTGGAATCAGCACAGACTGGAAGCAAGAGTGAGAGTTAAATAGAGAAAATATCAGGGAGCTTACTGAAGCTTCATGAAGTGTTGAGAACTAAGGCTGCTTAGTTTGCCTCACTCAGTGGTTATTTCATTCATGAAAGGTGAGGCCAGTTAGATTCAGCAGAATTGATATTGGAAAACTCTTAGTTCGGAGCCAAACTTTGTTACACCAGCTTGGCATTTCTAGTGTTGGTTATCTTCATGCTTAAAGTAACCATAAAGTCCCCATCCTCGATGCATAAGAGTGTGAAATCCTTATAAGCAAAACTCAGTATGCTTGTTGCCAAACCGAGAGTCACAGGTTTGCTACTATTGCTTCCAGAAAGAATTGCCTTACCGAGACCGTATAATCCCTCCTTGAAGGTACAGTATACATTCATATTCCCTGCATCAAACCTAAATGATAAAGAGACCCCATGTTTTATGTTGTAAGGAGAAGGGTTAGTGCGTATTCTCATGCTATCAGTGTTATTTCTGTTATCAATTCTCATGTAATTCCTTGCAGCTTTAAAGCAGGACCTTCCCCCTACACACATGGCTTTGATGGCCTGTCTTGCTTAGCTATGTTCAGTGACTAGGCAGTCAAATTAGAGATTATTTCAGATTGGATGGAAATGATTAGACGTGGCCGCATTTGCCACGGAGTCAGTAAGGCTATAAGTTTCCTAAGCTGCACAGCCTAGCGTAGTTGTTAAGCACGCTGCCTATGACCCGAAGTCCCTGGATTTGATCCCCCCAGGAAACTATTTTGTTTTAATTCTCCCATAATATCACAGTGGGCCTCTCTTATTCCACTGGGCCTTGTTGATTCGAGAGCAGGCCTTTTTCTTGAGGTAGTGGGCAAGGCAACAACAACCTTCTTCAGTTTGGGCCATCATCTACTCAATGAGGCCACCAGCAAAGTATAAATTGGGTTGCCTTCCATAAAACATCAAGCCAAATTTACAAAAATAAAATAAAATAAGTAAAGTCAAAATTTCAAAAAATATAAATATAAGTAAAGTCAAAATTTCATTTTAATTTCCTTTTTCAATTTGGGCCAAGCCCACTTTTCAATCTTTCTTTAAACTAAAAAATAAAAATATAACTCATTTCCTTCTTATGTGGGTCAAGCCCGCTTTTCAATTTTCCTTTTAAAAACATAATTTTGTTTTCATAAATTTTGTGCAACAGATTCTGATATAAACAGCCAGCTTTCTCTGCTGTTCCGTATTTTAATTTGTGCAGTTTCCAAATGCAGCTTACGACGATTTTGATTTTGCAAGCACGTAATTTTAGAAAATCGTTGTTTACTAACTCCGCTAAAAAACATCTATTTCAAAAAAATGTCTATTTTTTTATTTAATTTTGTAAAAATCAGGCAAACATATTCTAATACGAGGAGGCAGCCTTCTTCGTTGTTCCCTATTTTAATTTGTGCGGATTCCAAATGTGGCTTACGACGATTTAGATTTCGCAAGCACATGATTTTAGAAAATTACTGTTTTTACTAACTCCGTTAAAAACGTATGTTTAAAAAAAAATCTGTTCTCTCATTTTCTAAAATTCGTGCAACAGATTTTAATACAAACAGACAGTCTTCTCTGTTATTCCGTGTTTTAATTTGTGCGGAGTCCAAATATGGCTTACGACGATTTGAACTCTGCAAGAACGTGATTTTAGAAAATCATTGTGTTAACTAACTTTGTTCAAAAATCGATTCCGCCTAAAATCACTTCTTCTGTTTTCCAAGAGATCAAATCTCTTAACCAGAACTACGTAGCCTTGAGTTTCCTATTGCACAAGGGAATACAAACGAGTAGGATCAAGTCCTGTTAGGATATTTTTCACCAACTTATTTATTTTTATTCTAAATAAAGGGATCAAATAGTTTTCAAGCAAATCACACACTCAGTTTAAGGGTACCGTTCTTTGGAATGGGCGAGTAGGGTGCCTAACACTTTCCCTATTCGTAACCGACTCCCGAACCTAGAATTTTTTCCCTAAGTTAGGGTTTTTCCAAATGTTTTCCCTTAAATAAAAATTTGATGGCGGCTCCACAATCAAATTAGATTCTTTTTTAAATTTTTTTAGCGAGTTTAGTCGTCTCGTAATTACAGTTAGGGCAGATGACAACTCCACTAGGGACTTTAGAGGATCAAGCCCTGTGTTAAATGGATCGTGTAACATGTTGATCACTTTTTATTTATTCGCCATTTTCCTTTATTTATTTCATGTCGTCATTTAATTTGAAATTGTATGTTTCTCACCCTAGGTAGAAGACATATATTTATCGTGTTTCACTTGCAGGATATAAGTCAAATGTTCATTCCACACATTGTAGTCCTACATGCATAACATGAGTGGGGCCCTACGCTCGGGTCTGAGCGAAACCAAGGACTACAGGGGTCTAATGGTGTCACTTGGGATGTACATCCCGTTTGGCTATCACGAAAACCCCAGCTAGAGGGCATCTTATTCTTAGTGCCCTGCAACTGGTAGCCTTCTCTATGGTTGTAGCAAGCACTAGGAATTAGAACTTGGCTCTAGTGACTTTCACAACTTCCAGGATTACAAACCACCTTGTGTGAGATGCATATATTAGAAGGACTTTAAGCCTATTTCACACATCACTTCACTCAAGACATCAAAAAGAGCATATTTATTTTGAAAAAAACACAAAATATTAAGAATTAAAAATGATTTAAAACTAGAAAAGCAAAGAAAATTATAAACTAAAAGGAAGAAAATAAAAAAATAAATTTGATAAATAAAATTATAAAAATAAAAAAATTCAAAAATAGTTTCTCACACTAAATAATTTAAACTAGGAAATTGTTTTGCCTAAACTAATTCAAGTTAAAATTATGGAAAATAAAATATATACAAATCCAAAAGGAGAGGACAGTTAGAAAATTTGAAAGAGAAATAGAAAGATTAAAAATAATTTCTAAGATTAAAATGAAAAATTAACATAATTTTGAAAAAAAAAAGAGATAAAAATGAAAATTTGAAAAACAATTTCTCATTCAAAGATAGAGGAAATTAAAATGATCACAAAAACAAACAAAAAACAAAAAAACAAAACACCTAGAAAAATTTTAGCAAGATTAAATTTTTAAACAGACTACTAAAAAATGGAATTGTTTTGGTCATGTAAAATTAAAAGAAATGGTCAACCTTCAATCTTTAATTATTGATGCATTTCAACATCACATTCATGCATTCATTAAATGAATTTATGATTAAAAGTCATCCCATACATTCTTCATTTTAACACTCATTGAAGCATTAATTTTTTCTTATCACCTATGATTTTAGCATCCACATCTATCTCACAATTAATTTAACAAATAAAATTTTTTGAAGAAAGACAATTCCCTTAACACCCAGAAAAAAATTTCTTAAGAAAAGAATTTTTGAAGAAAGACAATTCCCTTAAAAATCATAAAAAATAAAAACTTAAGAAAATTTTGCTGGAAAAAGTCAAAATAATCATTTGATGGTTAACTTGCAAATCTTTAATTATTTGTGCATTTCATAATTGCATTCATTCATTCATTAAATAAATTTACCATTGAAAAAGAGATTTTGAAAATCATCATTGGAACATTGATATTCATGCATTCATCATCTCATCAAAGTTAATTTCAAATTTTACAGAAAAAAAGAATTGAAGAAAGACAACTTTCTCGACATCCTCATAGGACTCGCTCCCAATCAAGAATCATGGATTAGTTAGAGAGACAAAATGATGAGCTAAGAAATGAGGTCAAAAGTTTGAAAGATCAAATGGCCAAACTAATGGAGGCCATCCAGCTGTCAAAATAGAAGGACATAAGGGGATCCCTTCTGGAGGAACCAGTTGGCCCATCACATCCTCCTGGCTACAATCCACAAAACCCTATACCATTAACCATTTCTTCACAAAACCTACCTTCAAACACCATGGGAATCCCTCATATTTTCCAAAACAATACCTCATAAGAACCCTGATAAGCATAAATTTCATAAATAATTATATCTCATTTTTAGCTCATTAATACTTCTTATATGTTCAATTAAGTGGTCTTTTTCATATTTTATGAGTTTGGGTTCATATGGAATTTAATTGAATTTCTTTGCTTAACCAATTAAAATGACACTATTATAGTATTTTGAGCATAATAGGATTTTTAGACATCCAAAAATCATGAAATCTGTCTTGAATGAAAGCTTAAAGAAGTGTCCACAGTTACAAAGCAAGAACAGACTCTAAATCGGATGTATAGGACTCCGAAATTATCTCAAAAGATGAGATAGTGTTGTTGTCGCGGAACCTGAACAGTGTGCAAAGATCTGGCCATAACTTGAGATCCAGAAGTCATATTGAGATGAAATTAGATCCGTTGGAAAGCTAAGATCCGGGGCTACAACTTTTGTTCAGATGTAAAGCTATAATTCGGACATGTGAATATCCGAAATGGCACTGCAATCAACGTCAAAATTGTTGTGCTGATTGGTGAAAAAAATTCAAAAGTGTTTTGCATTTTCAACAAAGCCCATGTGAAAGCAATAAAAGGATGGAAAAGTAAAATTCTGGTTGATGACCTTCTGAAGATGATGCCTCAAAAATCCTCTATAAATAGAAGGGTTTACAAGAGGAGAAACACACCCTTGGATATTAACTCCAATACCATTTTCCATCTTTCTTTCTTTGTTGTTAGTTTGCCTCCTTCATGGAAGGCTAAGTTTTTCTTCGTTGTTAGTTGCCTCCTTCATGGAAGGCTAAGTTTTTCTTTGTTGATAGTTTGCCTCCTTCATGGAAGGCTAAGTTTGTAGTTTCAATTCAAGGATTCAAGCTATTTTCATTTTTAACTTTGAGGTCTTGATCTTTATTTACATGCTTATTGAGTGATTTCTACTCTGCTTTACTATATTCTTCAATTTTATTCTTTTAATCAAAGTTTGTTCGGTTGACGTATTTTGATTAATGCATAATTGATTTATAATTGGTTTTTTATTGGTAAATCATTTTCCAAAAGTTTGAAGAGTAGAAATTAAGTAATTGAATTGAAGGTTTTCATTTTATTACTTACTTCAACTGAATTCTGATTATGAAATTGGTTTAGATCTAATGTAAGATTAAGTGGTTACTAAATCTTGTTGATCATAATCAATTGAACCCTGAGAGTTTTCTCAATAGAGAATTCAAGGATCATTTTAGGGGTTCCATATGATCCTGGGTTGGTAAACACAATGCATGATTTTAGTGATCAATGATTAGTTAAGAAAATAGCCTCTGAATTTCTTGACTTGATAATTGTTAAGTCAAATTAATTTCATTCTGTATTTTGTGTTTAGAACTCAATATTGCATCTTTCCAAAATCCCCTTGTTCTAACTTTCTCCTAATTTGCTTAAGAATCTGAAATGGTCTTTGGGAGATGACCTAGGTTGCACCTTATACTATACCAATAGTTTGGGAAATTCTAGAAATTATTTTTGTGCGTTTGCGACGAGCGTGTCAAAAATTTGGCGCCGTTGTCGGGGACCATTTTAGTTTCCTAGGCATATTTAGGAGTTTGTATAAAATTTTTAACCTTTCTAACAATTTTTTTTAGGTATACTATTCTTGGATTTTAAAGGATGGACTAAGTAAGGAGTCATTGGATGATATCACTCAGACTCTTGAGACGCATCCTAGTGGGCATGTACAAGGAGTCCTTCTTGATTTGTTTGAACTGTTCCGTAAGGAAAAAGCACGTTATAGTCTTGGGAATCCGACTTTAAAAGACCCTGTTGTCAGTTTACAAGAAAACTGAATGGGAAGCACATCCTCGACTCTTAGAAGGCGTTTCAGCCGTTACTGGACGTAAAACCAGAGGAAGATGTGAGCCACAATCACAACTACTGTTCATTCTCATACGTGTATGTTTGTCATTTACATTGTCTTTTCAATTTATTGGGCCACCATTTTTTTTTTAAATTTTCGCCCCTGCTTAATGTCTTTCCCTTCTGACATTGACCTTTTTCCTTGAACCAAAAATTCAAACTTTTGCTACCAAATCCTGATCCCGCACTATTCAAGCGATCTCCTTGTCGGATATTGAGTCCCTATAAATTATCAACCTCTATGACATTTTTTTCCAAAAGAGACAGAAACACCATATATGGATAAGATCAATACTATCTGTGTTTTTGGTGGGTCTAACCTTGGAAAGGATGGAGAATTTCAACATGCAGCTTATAACCTTGGTAAGACATTAGCTGCAAGAAAAATCAATCTTGTTTATGGGGGAGGGATTCAGGGTTTAAAAGGATGTATTGCAGGATCTGCACTCACAAGGGGATGTAACGTCTTAGGTGTTGTCTTAAAAAATGAGAACACCTCCTACTTCACCCTGGGTACTGAATTGAAGGTTGCAACCATGCATGACCGTATGAGACACATGTTGATTAATTCTAATGCATTTATTGCATTACCTGGTGGTCTTGGAACAATGGAAGAAAGTTTTACCATCATATTTTGGGCCTATCGGAATTTTCTTAAAAAAAACCTTTGGGCTTATTGAATATTAATGGCTTTTATAATGGTTTGATATCCTTTTTAGATCATGCAGTAGAGCAGGAGTTCATGCCACAATCCATGCGCAACATCATAGTATCTGCTTCAACTGTTGAACAGCTACTAGAGAATTTTCAAAATCCTACATCTGAGCTCAGTCAAGCAATGCAGCTGGTGAACCAACCAAATCAGGATGGCAGAGACAAAAGAGAACCAGATACCACTCTTTGGTTATAACTTTTCCTTACTTTGGTGGTTTTCTCATATTTCTTTTCCTGTTATATGAAATTCCATCTAAGACATTGGGGACAATGTCTTGGATAAGTTGGGGGGAGGATGGTCCGATATAAAAGAAAAATTAAAAAAAAAACCAAAAAATAAAATAAAATAAAATAAAAAAATATTAGGATAGAATCATAAACTTGCTTTGAGTAAGATGGCTGAGTAAGGAGTTACACTTGACTCTTGATACGCATCTTATGATTAAAAAAAAAATTGAATGTGGAAGTATGTTTTTCTTTAGATTTCATAAAATAATTGAAGCAAAATGATTTACATTTCGAGATTAATTAGTTTGGCAACACATATTTGAACTGGATAGATTAGATTTGATAAATATATTACTTGTGAGATTTTGAGCCTTATTAATTACTTTCTTTGTTGTGCGATTTTCATCTATGGAATATGTTACTTTAGAACTTGCATTGATTCTTTTTGAAGCTACATTTTCACATGTATTGTACAAAAATGATTGAGGCATTGTTTTTCTTGAGAAAACCACTTAGCCGAATAACCAACCCATATAATTTTATCCTTTGATCAGCCCTTTGAGTCGATTAGCCTTTTCTTCTTTTTAGCTCACCACAAACCAAAAAAAAAAAAAGATTTTGTCTGACCGTAGAAGGTGAGGAATAATGGATTTATCATACCATAAGTGTTTCAATTAAGTGTGGGGGAGATTATTGTTATGGTCTAACATTGTATCTCTTCAATATATCATTTCATCTTTCTAATCCTGTTATAACCAAAATAAAGACCTCTTGATTTGTGCATTGCATGTGTACATAGTGGTAGAGAAGTAGAAGCTATGCAAGCCTATGATAGTTCATCTTTCATGAATTGAATTTGAGAGAAACACCTACCAAATCAAACACTTGAGGGATTCAGAGTATATCATATGAGGTTTTATCTTTCTCAATCTATATTTTTCAAATTATAGTTGCCTTTCTAAGTAATTTCAAAAATGTGATGAAAGAATGCTTCATGAATTTTTGTGAATTCTCGAGAAATCAACTCAAAACTTTAATGTTCTTTCAATAAAAAAATAAAAATAAAAAATTTAGTCACCAATCTTTAACTTAAGTTTGCCCGAGACGTGCAAAAGATAAGTTTGGGGGAATTTGATAAGCATAAATTTCATAAATAATTATCTCTCATTTGTAGCTCATTAAGACTTCTTATACGTTCAATTAAGTGGTCTTTTTCATACTTTATGAGTTTGGGTTCATATGGAGTTTAATTGAATTTCTTTGCTTAACCAATTAAAATGACACTATTATAGTATTTTGAGCATAAATAGGAGTTTTAGACATCCAAAAATCATGAAATCTGTATTGAATGAAATTTTAAAGAAGTTTCCACAGTTACAAAGCAAGATCAGACTCTAAATCGGATGTATAGGACTCCGAAATTATCTCAAAATATGAGATAGTGTTGCTGTCCTAGAACCTGAACAGTGTGCAAAGATCTGGTCATAACCTGAGATCCAGAAGTCATATTGAGATGAAATCAGATCCATTGGAAAGCTAAGATCCGGGGCTATAACCTTTGTTCAGATGTAAAGCTCTAATTCGGACACGTGAATATCCGAAATTGCGCTGCAATCAACATCAAAATTGTTGTGCTGATTGGTGACAAAAATTCAAAAGTGTTTTGCATTTTCAACAAAGCCCATGTGAAAGCAATAAAAGGATGAAAAAGTAAAATGCTGGTTGGTGACCTTCTGAAGATGATGCCTCAAAAATCCTCTATAAATAGAAGGGTTTACAATAGTTTGGGAGATAACCAAGGTTGCACCTTATACTATACCAATAGTTTGGGAAAATCTAGAAATTATTTTTGTGCGTTTGCGACGAGCGTGTCAAACCCACCAAATGGATCCTGGGGGATGAATCCTATGTTCACCCAAGGACCTCGCCCTATATACATACCACATTCTCATCCTCATAATATGTCAGGAGAATATTCAAGTCATCCTTTCAACGAAAATGATGAAAAATGGAAAATCTCGAAAGGAAGGATTTGAGCAATTGAGGGGAGTGCATATGGTGTCAGAGATGGATCTGACTTATGTTTGGTCCCAGACTTGGTCATTCCTCCAAAATTCAAGGTTCCTGAATTCAATAAATCTCAAGGAACTGGTTGTCTGAGGAACCACCTGATCATGTACTGTAGAAGAATGGCCGCCAGTGGAAGGATTGTGCACAAGTCTGCAGGGACAATAAATGCTTCTTTTGGAAAGAAGAAGATAGGATAAACTTATAATGTGGCTTCTGGTCAAAGCCAATATGCACCTCAGATGGCACCTTATAGGCCAACCAGTTTCCAACCATCACCATATACTCCTTATACGCCATATCCTTACATTGACATAACCTACCAAACACCTTATGCTCCAACCTATTACCATCTAATGCAAATCCAACCATCAACGCCATACGTGGCCCAAACACAAACCACGACCCAAACACAAGCCATAAGCCAAAACCCTAACCAAAGCCAAAGAAAGGAGAAAAAACCTGTCCAATTTGATCATATCCCAATGACCTGTACTAAGCTACTGCCTCGCTTAATCAAAAACTCTTTAGTCGCTCCTTACCCCTTCAAACCTCAAGAACCACCATACCTTAAATGGTATGATCCAAATGCCAAGTGCGACTACCATGCGGGGTTCATTGGTCATTCCACAGAAGATTGCCAAGCTCTGAAGCGTAAGGTGCAAAGCCTGATTGATGCTAAATGGTTGAATTTTGACAAGTTTGCTCATAATGTGGGAAACAATCCATTGCCAAATCACGAGAACCCATCAACTAGCTGAAAGAAATTGAGGCAAGAACTATACAATGATGTGCCTTGTAAGAACTAGGTCGAAATATTGAGGAAAAACCATTCAAGATTGTCATGCTTTAGCAAATCAATCTTTTGTAATAAATCTCAATCAGTAATACAAAAATTACATTTTTCATGTATCTTAGGCATGTACCTTACCATATTGACTTTACCTTTTGAATTTGTCATTCTTTTCATCATTTAACCCACTTTATTCTATACCTAAACAATAAAAACTTGTTGGTGACAATGCCATTGCTATAGTAAGTAATTTTGAGCGTCTCATTAATCAAACGAGGAAGCGTAATAGACAGGATCCAAATCGAATAAGGGATTCCAAATCACCCTCCACTGTAATTCCTCTCAAGGAATATATTGTCTAATAGAAGAAATAATAAAATCTTGCTGGACCAAAGTTCAAATCCATGAAAAATTTAGGGATGTGAAACAGATTCGCTGAATTGAAAATTAGAACAAATCCAAGTAAGACGAAATAAAATATCTCATCAGGAAAAATAAAAAGAAAAAGAAAAGAAACCCGCCGGATTAAAGTCAAAGAAATAATCCAGGAAAAATCAGGGTCAAAATTCAAGAAAAAAGAAGAAGAAAAACCCGCTGGATTAAAATCAAAGTAATTTAGGCAAAAGCAGGGTCAAAAAGTAAAATAATAATCAACAAAGTCATGATCAGAAAAGGTCTTGCTGGATTAAAATTCCAAATTCATCGCTAACACTACAATTTATTTCTTCTATTTTAATTTTCTCTATTAAGTAGTAATTCATTTAGCACAAATCAAACATATTGGTATTCATACAACTTATCATTATACAATCCTTAATAATTATATAGTCCTTATTTACACATACTTGGTTAGCTTAAGACATTAGTGCCTTTACACACTTAATTACATACATAATTATCCCTACCTTTTTTCACATTAACTATAATACAATATACTCACTAATAATTGGCCTTTACACACTTAATTATATACATAATTATCCCTACCTTATTAATATTAAAAATAATATAATCTACTTACTTATAATTGGGATGCATTCATCTTTCTATTTACAAATTGTACATTATTGGAATGACTTGATTTCTCCTTCTCTAGAGACAATACTTTGCAAAAACACTTCAGGATGGTGGTGATAATGCTCCAACCATAAGCTTTCATCCAAAGCAACAAAGGTCCCACTAGCCATCTCCTAGAATGCCTGGAATGGATAGGGCTGCGAGTATGGGGAATTACCTTGAGACAACTAGACATGTGAGGTGTTGTAGTAGTGGGACGATGTTTATGGGTTGGTTTTCCTTATGATGATGAAGAGTCTCTAGTAGGTGCTACTGGTGGTGTTTGGTAGCCGGGTGGAGGTGAAAACACCCCATTAGGGTGAAAGGCTTCCATAGAGATAGAGAATTGAGTAGTGGAGAAATTTGGACTCATCACAGTAGAAACAAACAGATGATCCAAAGAGAAGTAAATTCACACATTTTATTGTGTTGTAATTATCATTACATGAGCATTCACATTCCAGTTCATATGACTAATTTCCTTAAAGACTACCACATTCGCGAAAGACATCAGGGCCACCTAGGAAGAAATTGATAGGAGAAGATATGAGAAACTAAGTTTATCAGTAGGATTCTACCGTAAGGTCAGTGACATTACTTTCATCCAAACCACTTCAGTTTATTAGAAAACATGTCAAGCATGCAAATTTACTTTTAGTCTTTGAAAAACTCTAGTTGAAGTGGATTTCTTTTACACAAGATGAACTATTTATAATTAAGCATATAAATTACTTGAACATTGTCCCAACCGTAATTACGACGACCCGACGAACTCGCTAAAATTTTTAAAAAAAGGAATTTTATTTTGATAGTGTGGAGTCGCCACCAAATTTTTATTTAAGGGAAAAGATTTAGAAAATCCCTAACTTGAGGAAGAGATTTAGGTTTGGGAGTCGGTTACGAGTAAGGAAGGTGTTAGGCACCTTACTTGCCCGTTCAGAAGAACGGTACCCTTAAACTGAGCGTGTGATTAATTTGAAAACTGTTTGATCCCTTTAATTAGAGTGAAAATAAATAGATTGATGGAAGATAGCCTGATAGGACTTGATCCTGCTCCTACATATTCCCTGGTGCAATGGGAAACTCAAGGCTTACGTAGTTCTGGTTTGAAGGCTTGATCTTCGAAGGTGTTTGAAAATGAATAGAGTATCTTGAAAATATTTTAAAGAAAATCCTTAGTCCACATATGCATAGGATCCAAGACGACTACAGCTGCACTGGGATTCGTACGAATTCCTAAACATCGAACAACAGAAATACCTACCAGTTCATGCTTAGGGTTCATTGCGTGAGACCTAGAATCAATGAATTTCATTTGAAAATAAAAAAAGGAATGAATGGGCTTAGGTAGAAAAACAATTGGGGCTTGATTTAAGGTGAACTTGATTTTGATTTTAAGAAATTTAACTAAGCTCGATTTTCGATTGAATTGGATTTGATGCCACTAAAGGGAGGATTGGGTTTGGTCCAAACCAAAAAACCTAATTTTAAAATAAAAGAAAAGAGGTTGGGCTTGATCCAAATTAGTGAAAAAAAGGATCTATGTTAGTTGAATTAATTGCATGTATTATTTATCTTTGTCAAAAATATGGTGTTAATATTAATCATTTAGCGTGGCCCATTTTGTATGGGCAAGGCCCAATTGAAGGCAGCCTAACTAAAGGGCCATTAGCTTGACGTTGGCTACTTGTGCGGCCTATACTGAATCAGGTTAGTAGAACAGCCAGCTCATGGCCCATATGAAGGTTAGAGAGCAGCCAACTCATGGCCCAATTGAAGTTGAAGATTGGAAAGCCAATTGAAGTTGTGTGGGGAGCATTGTGACTATCTTCACGTTAAGCCATTAACTATCAAACCATTTTCCTTGGGCTGTAGCATTCCTTATTAGTCTTTAAGCCGCCTCACAGGGCTTCATAGCTAACTCTTGCTGCTGGTTGTGAGGTCCCATATCTTCTTAGTGCAAGTCTCCAAATGACACAAGAAAAATGCTTCTAGCAGTAATTTGAAAAAATTGAGTTGCAAGGGGTCGGATCTTATCATCATTTGGAAGATCGAAAGGATCAAAATTGACCCATTTTGGCTTATCTAAACCACACTCAAAAAGTAACTGACACTATGCTGGAAGATCGGATCTCATCATCATTTGCTGTGGTAACTTTTGACAGACCAACTACCAATTCTTCGAAGAAAACTAGGAATGTTTACGCCTCAAACGCATCGTCCAGGTGTCACTTATCAATCCAGTGACTCATACAAGAGATACAAATGGATGAATCAAATCATCAATAATCATATGCCGAATAAAACCTATAAATGGCTAACCAAACGATTCTGATCTGGTACGCAGAGAATAACAAAGCTTTCAAGAGCAATTGATTAGATTCACTTTCGTTTGGAATTAGAACATGATTGAATTAGAATAAACAAATCGAGCGAGCATTCATCGAGGATTTCTGCAGACATAACTTTTGTCTAAATTCATTGATCAGCCTTCCTGTTAACACCTAAACTGATCTTGGACAGTTATGGCAGTTTAGACACCCTGCTCTATGCTAAATTCATTTGTCTAAGTTTTTTCTTTAATGATCCTTTATTTACTTAGGTTCCTTTTTAGAGGATTCTAAATATTATGCATGTTCAAATAAACCAACCAATATGCCATGCACATTTATTCTTTAATTACATACTACTATCACATCATCATTCATACATGATCATCATTAATTACTGTGAGTTGTTCACCAAAAGATAAGTTATTCCTGATGTAACCCATGCTAGAGTTACACCACTCAAAATCTACTTGAAACAATTGAATTTCATAAACACAATTATTATATTAAGAGTTTTATTGTGTATATTTTGTTTATAAAATTTCATAAAATTTGAAAAAGATTTAATACTTAATTATATAACTTTATTTTAACGTATAATATACCTCACCTAATATATGTTAATTTGAATTTATTTAATAAAATATCAAATCTCTTTCAAATTTTATAAAATTTTGTAAACATGATATATGTAATAAAAATTATTAATGCAATGTTAGATTGAAAAAATTCATACACTAAAAAGAGATATTAAGAGAAGTAACTATAATATAAGTTACTACTAAAATAACTTAATCTCTGCTATATAAACATATATGTATATATGTAAGAAATGTGAAAATTTAAAATTAATGCATAAATAAGTTTCTATTTTGATATTTAATTATCTACATACCAAGTGAGAATAGAATAATAAATATGGCTGTAAATATAAAATTGAGCAAAATGAACGATATAAGTGTGCAAGTCATTCTTTCTTTTAATTTTTTTACACTATTTTGATTTTGTGCGATAAATATGCGCTTGATTTTCTCATTTTATCTCTTTATTTGGAATTAAATATTCATTCATACTTTCAATAATATATTTTTTTATTGTATATATTTTGATAATATTACAAATTAATAATCAAGAGATCTAATTAAAGTATTGTTCAAAAATTAACTATTAGATTAAATATATATATATTATATAGATATGTTTACAAATTTAAAATTTATTTAAAATTATTTAATATTTTACTTAAATATTTTAAAATTTTATATATTTAAGATATAAAAGTAAAAATTATTTGATATACATTTATTATTTTAAATTTTAAAAATATGAAATTTTACCTACTAATTCTATTATTTTTTTATATTTCTACTTTTTCTTTCAATTTTCATATTCAAGCTACTTGCTAAATCATGACATTTTCTTGAATGATTTATTTTAACAAATCACATATTTTTTAATTTTTAATTTGTGATCATATGCATTGATTCTGTAGTTAACTTTTAATTTGTAACTTGCACCTTTGATAATGAGTTGTATTTCTCTTTTATTTAATTTATTTTTATTTTTTTTTATTTTTAATATTATCAGAAAGATATTTTTCAACCTAATAAAAATAAAAACTAATTAAAATAAAATTATTCTTCCAAATTAACAAATAAAATTTTGACTCTACAACTTTTGGGAATGAAGCTTGACACATAAAAATGTTTTTAACTTTTACAATTATTAAGAAATGATGATTTTTGATCCCCTAGTATACCACTAATCTATAATTTAATTTTTAAAATAAAAATAAAAATAAAAATGATGAATATTTATATTTTTAAAGATTAATTTAGTACATCACATAATAAAATAATAAAACTAGTGAGAATTAACTTTTCACAATGTTTCTTTATTTTTTATCATTTTCAGCAACGAAAATAATAATTATTCATTTATAAAATACATTATTACTTACTTGTAACCAAGCAAATAAAAATAATTCTTAATTGAAACATTGTTCAGAAATTTAGGTGCATCAACAGGATTGATTATCAGACGCAGCAACAAAAGGCAGTCTGACATTCCGCTCCTTTATAGCCCATCTTTTTACAGACCTTTTCACACTTACTAAATAGTTCACATGTTCCTGGACAAAACGATTGTGCGTTGCTCACACCTGCATCTGCATTTTGAGGATACTTTAAAGATGAGATATAGTAAAGAAAAATTACTAATTAAAAATTAATGCAAAAATAAATCTTTATATTGATATTTAGTTGTCTACATACTCAGTGAGAATAGGACAATAAAAAAAGTTGCACAGATGAAATTCAGCAAAATCAACGAGATAAGTGGACGAGCCATTTTTTTTTTTTGTTGGAAGGATATTGGCACTTTCATCCTATATTGTCTATGCTTTATATAGTGTGTTTGCCAATTCAACCTGGGTATTTGCATTCCAAAGTTTCTATATCTTAGGCCTAAATGGAGAATTTAAAAAGGAAAAAAGTAATTAGAAAATATTATATACTCAAATGAATTTATTATATTTAAAATAATAATATATTAGTAAGGAAATTTTATATCTTGAAATGAATGAATTTTAAATTATACCTAAACATTGAAAATTTTATATTTATTTTATGATCTGTATATCTCATCAATTCTCTACTTTGTTCTCATTTCATATATTTTAAATTTTATAATTATTTAAAATAAAAATTAAATAATTTATAAAATAATTTTAATATTTCTATAGAATAATATATTAAATTACTTTAATATATTTATAAAAAATATTTTACATTTTTAATAAAAGGTAATGTTAAATTTTTCTACTGAAAATATAACTAGAAAATAATTTTTTAAAATATTATATCAACAAAGCTTATCTCAATATAATTATACATTATTCTCCTATTATTTGTTCATCTCATTAAATAGAATAACATAATAGTATATAATTTATTATTTTTGTAAGCAATATAGAATATAAAATAAAATGATTTGAATAAATTTTTTTATCTTTATCTTTTATTAGTTTATCTTAATATTATATTTTTTTAAATATTTTTATTTTATCAATTCAAAATATGGATGAAAAATTTAAAAAAGTTGTAATATATTAAAGGATTTAAAAAGGAAATAAATCATTTGTTTGAAAATTTAATATATTGAAAAGAATTTAATAAATTTAAAATAAGAACATATTATTTCAAAAAGTTTATTATATTAAAATAAATTAATATTTCAATCATACCAAAAAATGAAAATTCAAAATTCTTTAATTATCTCTCTAAATCTCACAACTTCTCTCTTTACCTCATTCTCAATTCGTATATTTTAAATTTTATAACTTTTATTATCAAATTTAATTATTTTATAAAATATAATTTAGATATTTTTATAGAATAATATATGAAAATTATCTTAATAATATTTTTACAAATAATATTTTTAAAAACAATTTACTCTTTTAATAAAAGATAATCTCTAATTTTTTATTAATTTTTATATTTTTTTATATTTCTACTAAAAATAAAAATAAATTTTTTTTCTAAATTATATCTATCATATTAACAAAAATTATTTTGATATAATTTTTAATTTTTTCTCTTATTATTTTTTCATCTCAATTATTAAATATAATAATATAATATTGTATAATTTATAATTTTTGTAAATAATATTAAATTTGAAATAAAAAAATTTATAGAAAAATTTTATTTTTAGCTTATCTTATCTTATCTTATCTAATCTTATTCATATTAATATTACGATTCTATCTCATCAAAAGTTGGGATGAAAGATTTAAAAAAAAAACTTATTTGAAGATTTAAAATTTTAAACTTAAAAAATTACATTTGTTGCATTGTTCAAACATACAATGAATTTTCAAACTCTAAAATTTTAAAAATCTCAAATTTAAGTTTAAAACTTTAAAATTTACCCATGATCTCTCACTCTACCTCGTAACGTCTATTTTACAACCTTAAACTCGCTTTGTATATTTCTAACTTTAAATTATTTTTAAATTAAATTTATTTATTTAACAAATAATTTTAATATTCTTACAAAAGTATCATATAAAATTTGACTTAATAAATTTTTAAAAAGAATTTTATAAAATTTAGTTTTAAAATTTGATAAGTTATTATAGTTTTAATTACTTTTTACATAATTAATTTAAATTTTAATTCAAAAATAAATTTTAAAATATGATAACTATTTTAATATCATTATTTTAACATTATTAAGTTTAAATATAAAATTTTTAAAAAAATAATTATTTAATATAAACTTTAGTATATTAAAATGAATTTAATAAGTTTAAAATAAGAAAATATTATCACAGAAATTTATTATGTTGAAATGAATTAATTTTAAATCATACGAAAACATTGAGAATTTAAAATTCTTTAATTGTCTCCCTAAATCTCACAACCTCGCTCTCTACCTTATTCTCATTTTATATATTTAAAATTTTATAATTTTTAGAATCAAATTTAATTATTTTATAAAATATAATTTTAATATTTTTATGGAATAATATACCAAAATTATTTTAGTATATTTTTAAAAATAATATTTATAAAAAAATATTTTACTCTTTTAATAAAATACAATCTTCAATTTTTTATTAATTGGGAGTTAGGTGATTGTGTGACTCCCAATTGCCAAAACTATAGGATAACTAAACCTAAGGATCTTAGAGAATTAATCGGGAACATAGATTTTGAACCAGTTAATTTCATGACACGTAATTAACGCTTCTTAATCTTTATGCCTCTATTATTTATATATCTTGCCAGATCAAGGAGGGAAATAAGTATAAGGAAGATTAATGATACTTCCTGATCAACGAGAACTAGTAGAATTAGTGTAGGTGGGTGGCAATTTAATTAAAGGGAAAACGGGGGTAAAACAAGGGAAGTCCTTTATATTTTCATAACTTGCACCTATTCTTTTTTTTATCATATAATAGAAATTTATTTCTACTTATTTTTCCTTTCACTAATTTTTCAAAACAACTCTTCTCTTGGTAAGTTCAAAAATTAGAATTCAAATTTCATGCATAGATTTCTAGACTAGTCTTTGTGGGATCGATGTTGGGGACCTAAAATATCTTCTTTCTACAACGACAGTATACATATCCATGGATAAAATTTAGCCAGATTTTATACACATGTTTTGCACGCAATAAGTTTTTGGCACCATTACTTAGGACTATTTCCTAGTAGTTTTTAAAATTTCAATTCTGATTTCTTGAGACATGTACATATTGAACTTTCATTTCTAATATTCATATTCTATTTTTCTTTTAAAAGAGAATTCTCAAAATAAAGAAAAAAAACTTTTTCTCTAAATTTCCCTTGCCTTAACCTTTAATTTTTATGCTAACCAGTTCCAAAGCTTCTAACTTGCAAATTGAACCTAAAATAGAACGAGCAACTAGCATGTTAAGGTAAAAGGAAAGGAAAAGAAAATAACGATGCAAGGAAGGAGAACATGATTGTACTTTAAGACCTCCACTAACAAGGGACAAAAGAGCTATATATCCATCCTAACAATGGATGGTATTCAAAATGTTGAGGTGAAGCCTGCATTCATCAATACGATACAAAATCTACTCCAGTTTGGAGGGATGGCCATGGAGGATCTACATCTGCACATTAAAAAGTTCATGAGGCTCACCAATACCATCAAGATGAATGGCATCTCACAAGATGCCATAAAATTATATTTGCTTCCCTTCTCCATCATTCAAAGGTAAATAACGAGCTTAACTCCGTGCTGGAAGGATCCATCATATCCTGGGATAAAATTCAATGACTTCCTCTTATGTAGTACTTCCCACTGTCTATGCAATCCAGGATCATAGTGGAGATTTCCTGCTTCACTCAATATGAGAAGGAGTCATTATACAATGTATGGGATTGTTTTTCAGAATCTTCTTCAAAAATGCCCATATCATGGGTACAAACACCCCATCTCATGCAGATCTTCTACAATAATCTCTCTTATGCCAACAGAGCTGTTATCAACCCAACCTTTGAAAGAGGTATCTTACACAACCTTCCAAAAGACATATGGAAAATCCTATGGAACCTAGCTACCAACAACAACCAATGGAAGTCTGTCAGTAGAGATTTGAAAAAGAGGGACTCACAACCGGTGGGTATGTATTAAGTAGACCAAAACACCCTTCTAGCCAATCAGATCAAGGCTCTTAACAAAAAGATTGAGGTGCTTGTGAAATATAGGGCACAATTGACTCTACCTGTTTGTACTTAGGCTACACTTGAGCCTAGTTCATGCAATTGTGCAGTTCCATAAGCCACAATCTAGAAGGATGCGAAGTTAAGGCTCACATGGCCCAACAAAATGAGGAGGCCCATTTTATGGGGATAACCTACAACCCTACATGGAGGAATCACCCTAACTTATCTTGGGGTGGATACCAAGGTAATAACACTAACAATTCTTCCAATACTTATAAGCCCCTTCATACGCAAAATCAATGTGGCTAGAAGAAAGAGAGGAGAGAGTCAATTCCCTTGGAGTCAAGGCTCCAAAATATGGAGGCTCGGCTCTAGAACATGAGATGTTGTGTCCCTATTCCAAAACATGGAGGACTAGATGGAGAAGATCCTAACCCTCTAAGCACAACGAATGCTACGAACACTGGCTAACCAGCCTGAGATGAACTTGAAGGAGTAGGTGAATGCAATCACTTTAAGCAGCAGGATTGAAGAGGAAACACCCATAGGAGTAGAAGAAGAGAATGCTGCATCCATTGAGCTACCACCAAAGCTTAGAGGACCTAGAAAGTTTTATTTTACCCTGCATTATGAATGATTCCTATCTTAAAGCTTTGTATGATTTAGGCTCTAGTATAAACTTAATTCCCCTCTATATTTTTGGAAGGTTGGGCATGAAAAAGCTGAAACTTACCACTATCTTATTACAACTTGAAAACAGAACCATTGTATTTCTAAAAAGGATAATGGACAACATGCTCGTAAACGTGGGAACTTTCACCTTTCCTACAAACATCTTCGTTCTCAATATGAAGGAGGATAAGGAGGTTCTACTGATCTTGGGAAGACCTTTCTTAGCCATTGGAAGAGCAATGATCGACGTTCAACAAGGGAAGCTCATACTAAGGCGGGGTGACAGAGAAAAGGTGTTCAGAATCACCTACCTTGTAGAAGGCTTCAAGGATGACCCTTGTAAGTCTATACAACCCCTTCTACCCTCTGGGTAGAAGCAAGCCAAGATAAGGGCATACAAAGACTCAAAGTTTCATAAGGAGAAGAGAAAACATCATAAGCATACCCGAAAATGTGACCTCTGCATAAATAAGAAATTCTCCATTCTTCGCTAAAAATTTTAGGTGTTCACAGGGAACCGTTGGTTCAAGGGAGATGGCCCCTATGAGCTCACCAAGGCCCACCCTTACATGTTAAAAAGAAGGACCATTGAAAAGCTAGAGGTCCCAAACAGCTAGGATAGCACATGCAAAGATAGCACCAAATAGCTAGGATAGTGCATCACAAGTGTTTGCAAGAGGAAACCTATTTATAAAAGATGAAAAAAAAAGAAAGAGAAAGAGTGATTGAGCACAAGCATGCAAAATTCAGCACAACCATGCCGAATTTATGATCAATATAAATAAGGAAGTAAGTTACATGATTTCTTACTTTCACTGTTGTAATTTCCCTATAATGACTTTGCTTCTCTCTCTCCCAACCAGGTATGGTTTGTGCCCTAACTTTGTTGTTTCTAAAATTTTGCACGAGCGTGCTGAATTTTGGCACACCTAAAACACCTTAGGTTATAAAAAAATATAACTTGGCATGGCCATGCCCTTATCTGAACGATTGTGCATGTGTAAATAATAATGACTTTCTCTTTAGCACGGTCATCACCCTTTCTGCATAAGCATGCATATCTGCTATTGGTTAGATTTTCTATAGGTTACACTATCATGCTTGTTCATCAAATAAGCAGGTTCATAACAACATGACCATGTCACTATTTCCTGCAAGGTTGTGTAATTGGCATTTCGCACTGCTATGCGCTTGATGCTTGGTCAAGCCATACCAGGGAGGTATACATCCTTTTCATGTGAGCCCCGATCGTGCTTATTCTAAAACGGTCATGCCAATACTTTTTTTTTGGACTAACTTGATTTATTATTTTGCTGAAATTACATCCCCACCCTCAAAAATGAAGCAGAACCTCCACTTTCGTTGAAAAACAGTGTTGGTTATGCCCCATAGTAGAGTAAAGCAGAAAAAAAACTTGAAAAATTTCTATAACAAGATTTGAAGTCCTCAAACAATCTTTTGTCATTGTCTAGCATGCTTCCATTCTAAGTCTAATAGCTTTGACAATTGATTATAGTTGCATCTCTCTGTAAGCTTACCAGACCTGAAGGCTCCTATGTGTTTGTGATTAGAATTGTGCTAGATAACCTTATTTCACATAATTTTCACTCCATGCTAGGATGTAGAACCTGCTGTATTGAGATGGAATTGCCTAAACGTATCATGAGTAAATGGTGTCCGCTATTTTTTTTTTGGTATTGCTGTCTGTATCTCCAAGAATCTGATGAGAATATGAAATTCTGCATTGGAACAGATTAAAATCACCTCCCAAAATATTCGCATTTGTGCTTCTAATTTTGTATTCTCGATTCATATAAATCGGAATGGGTGTTTCTGTGATTTGGCTTTATGGCTGAGAGATATAACTTCAGAAACCTGGTCCCCCTATCCTGATTCTTGCTAAAATAAGTATTTATACCTAAGGGCTAGAAGACATTAAAATCACCATTCCATTTAATTTCATTCCAATTCATGTGACTCTGTTAGCCAATATCCACGTTATATTAGAACCTGTGTTAAAGCTTGGTCGAGCATATGATGAGGTGTCCCCGACGAGAGCAAAAAAAAAAAACATAGCCACATGGAGGAGGAGATTGAGTCTTTACGTACCTGAAACTCATGACCTCTACGGCTGAAATGATTGCATCGAGCTATTGCACAGTATCTGTTGGCCACTCATAAGACAGAAAGCTTTAGGCGGAGTCCACCCATGTATAATACAAGGACCTTTTAATATAACCTGAATCTGCACCTTTAATATCAAGCTTTCCCCCCAACTCAGGGAATAATTTGGAATCAGCACAGACTGGAAGCAAGAGTGAGAGTTAAATAGAGAAAATATCAGGGAGCTTACTGAAGCTTCATGAAGTGTTGAGAACTAAGGCTGCTTAGTTTGCCTCACTCAGTGGCTATTTCATTCATGAAAGGTGAGGCCAGTTAGATTCAGCAGAATTGATATTAGCAAACTCTTAGTTCGGAGCCAAACTTTGTTACACCAGCTTGGCATTTCTAGTGTTGGTTATCTTCAGGCTTAAAGTAACCATAAAGTCCCCATCCTCGATGCATAAGAGTGTGAAATCCTTATAAGCAAAACTCAGTATGCTTGTTGCCAAACCGAGAGTCACATGTTTGCTACTATTGCTTCCAGAAAGAATTGCCTTACCGAGACAGTATAATCCCTCCTTGAAGGTACAATATACATTCATATTCCCTGCATCAAACCCAAATGATAAAGAGACCCCATGTTTTATGTTGTAAGGAGAAGGGTTAGTGCGTATTCTCATGCTATCAGTGTTATTTCTGTTATCAATTCTTATGTAATTCCTTGCAGCTTTAAAGCAGGACCTTCCCCCTACACACATGGCTTTGATGGCCTGTCTTGCTTAGCTATGTTCAGTGACTAGGCAGTCAAATTAGAGATTATTTCAGATTGGATGGAAATGATTAGACGTGGCCGCATTTGCCACGGAGTCAGTAAGGCTATAAGTTTCCTAAGCTGCACAGCCTAGCGTAGTTGTTAAGCACGCTGCCTATGACCCGAAGTCCCTGGATTTGATCCCCCCAGGAAACTATTTTGTTTTAATCCTCCCATAATATCACAGTGGGCCTCTCTTATTCCACTGGGCCTTGTTGATTCAAGATCAGGCCTTTTTTTTTGAGGTAGTGGGCAAGGCAACAACAACCTTCTTCAGTTTGGGCCATCATCTACTCAATGAGGCCACCAGCAAAGTATAAATTGGGTTGCCTTCCATAAAACATCAAGCCAAATTTACAAAAATAAAATAAAATAAGTAAAGTCAAAATTTCAAAAAATATAAATATAAGTAAAGTCAAAATTTCATTTTAATTTCCTTTTTCAATTTGGGCCAAGCCCACTTTTCAATCTTTCTTTAAACTAAAAAATAAAAATATAACTCATTTCCTTCTTATGTGGGTCAAGCCCGCTTTTCAATTTTCCTTTTAAAAACATAATTTTGTTTTCATAAATTTTGTGCAACAGATTCTGATATAAACAGCCAGCTTTCTCTGCTGTTCCGTATTTTAATTTGTGCAGTTTCCAAATGCAGCTTACGATGATTTTGATTTTGCAAGCATGTAATTTTAGAAAATCGTTGTTTACTAACTCCGCTAAAAAACATCTATTTCAAAAAAATGTCTATTTTTTTATTTAATTTTGTAAAAATCAGGCAAACATATTCTAATACGAGGAGGCAGCCTTCTTCGTTGTTCCGTATTTTAATTTGTGCGGATTCCAAATGTGGCTTACGACGATTTAGATTTCGCAAGCACATGATTTTAGAAAATTACTGTTTTTACTAACTCCGTTAAAAACGTATGTTTAAAAAAAATTTGTTCTCTCATTTTCTAAAATTCGTGCAACAGATTTTAATACAAACAAACAGTCTTCTCTGTTATTCCGTGTTTTAATTTGTGCGGAGTCCAAAAATGGCTTACGACGATTTGAACTCTGCAAGAACGTGATTTTAGAAAATCATTGTGTTAACTAACTTTGTTCAAAAATCGATTCCGCCTAAAATCACTTCTTCTGTTTTCCAAGAGATCAAATCTCTTAACCAGAACTACGTAGCCTTGAGTTTCCTATTGCACAAGGGAATACAAAGGAGTAGGATCAAGTCCTGTTAGGATATTTTTCACCAACTTATTTATTTTTATTCTAAATAAAGGGATCAAATAGTTTTCAAGCAAATCACACACTCAGTTTAAGGGTACCGTTCTTTGGAATGGGCGAGTAAGGTGCCTAACACCTTCCATATTCGTAACCGACTCCCGAACCTAGAATTTTTTCCCTAAGTTAGGGTTTTTCCAAATGTTTTCCCTTAAATAAAAATTTGATGGCGGCTCCACAATCAAATTAGATTCTTTTTTAAATTTTTTTAGCGAGTTTAGTCGTCACGTAATTACAGTTAGGGCAGATAACAACTCCACTAGGGACTTTAGAGGATCAAGCCCTGTGTTAAATGGATCGTGTAACATGTTGATCACTTTTTATTTATTCGCCATTTTCCTTTATTTATTTCATGTCGTCATTTAATTTGAAATTGTATGTTTCTCACCCTAGGTAGAAGACATATATTTATCGTGTTTCACTTGCAGGATATAAGTCAAATGTTCATTCCACACATTGTAGTCCTACATGCATAACATGAGTGGGGCCCTACGCTCGGGTCTGAGCGAAACCAAGGACTACAGGGGTCTAATGGTGTCACTTGGGATGTACGTCCCGTTTGGCTATCACGAAAACCCCAGCTAGAGTGCATCTTATTCTTAGTGCCCTGCAACTGGTAGCCTTCTCTATGGTTGTAGCAAGCACTAGGAATTAGAACTTGGCTCTAGTGACTTTCACAACTTCCAGGATTACAAACCACCTTGTGTGAGATGCATATATTAGAAGGACTTTAAGCCTATTTCACACATCACTTCACTGAAGACATCAAAAAGAGCATATTTATTTTGAAAAAAACACAAAATATTAAGAATTAAAAATGATTTAAAACTAGAAAAGCAAAGAAAATTATAAACTAAAAGGAAGAAAATAAAAAAATAAATTTGATAAATAAAATTATAAAAATAAAAAAATTCAAAAATAGTTTCTCACACTAAATAATTTAAACTAGGAAATTGTTTTGCCTAAACTAATTCAAGTTAAAATTATGGAAAATAAAATATATACAAATCCAAAAGGAGAGGACAGTTAGAAAATTTGGAAGAGAAATAGAAAGATTATAAAATTAATTTCTAAGATTAAAATGAAAAATTAACATAATTTTGAAAAAAAAAAGAGAGATAAAAATGAAAATTTGAAAAACAATTTCTCATTCAAAGATAGATGAAATTAAAATGATCACAAAAACAAACAAAAAACAAAAAAACAAAACACCTAGAAAAATTTTAGCAAGATTAAATTTTTAAACAGAGTACTAAAAAATGGAATTGTTTTGGTCATGTAAAATTAAAAGAAATGGTCAACCTTCAATCTTTAATTATTGATGCATTTCAACATCACATTCATGCATTCATTAAATGAATTTATCATTAAAAGTCATCCCATACATTCTTCATTTTAACACTCATTGAAGCATTAATTTTTTCTTATCACCTATGATTTTAGCATCCACATCTATCTCACAATTAATTTAACAAATAAAATTTTTTGAAGAAAGACAATTCCCTTAACACCCAGAAAAAAATTTCTTAAGAAAAGAATTTTTGAAGAAAGACAATTCCCTTAAAAATCATAAAAAATAAAAACTGAAGAAAATTTTGCTGGAAAAAGTCAAAATAATCATTTGATGGTTAACTTGCAAATCTTTAATTATTGGTGCATTTCATAATTGCATTCATTCATTCATTAAATAAATTTACCATTGAAAAAGAGATTTTGAAAATCATCATTGGAACATTGATATTCATGCATTCATCATCTCATCAAAGTTAATTTCAAATTTTACAGAAAAAAAGAATTGAAGAAAGACAACTTTCTCGACATCCTCATAGGACTCGCTCCCAATCAAGAATCATGGATTAGTTAGAGAGACAAAATGATGAGCTAAGAAATGAGGTCAAAAGTTTGAAAGATCAAATGGCCAAACTAATGGAAGCCATCCAGCTGTCAAAATAGAAGGACATAAGGGTATCCCTTCTGGAGGAACCAGTTGGCCCATCACATCCTCCTGGCTACAATCCACAAAACCCTATACCATTAACCATTTCTTCACAAAACCTACCTTCAAACACCATGGGAATCCCTCATATTTTCCAAAACAATACCTCATAAGAACCCTGATAAGCATAAATTTCATAAATAATTATATCTCATTTTTAGCTCATTAATACTTCTTATATGTTCAATTAAGTGGTCTTTTTCATATTTTATGAGTTTGGGTTCATATGGAGTTTAATTGAATTTCTTTGCTTAACCAATTAAAATGACACTATTATAGTATTTTGAGCATAATAGGATTTTTAGACATCCAAAAATCATGAAATCTGTCTTGAATGAAAGCTTAAAGAAGTGTCCACAGTTACAAAGCAAGAACAGACTCTAAATCGGATGTATAGGACTCCGAAATTATCTCAAAAGATGAGATAGTGTTGCTGTCGCGGAACCTGAACAGTGTGCAAAGATCTGGCCATAACTTGAGATCCAGAAGTCATATTGAGATGAAATTAGATCCGTTGGAAAGCTAAGATCCGGGGCTACAACTTTTGTTCAGATGTAAAGCTATAATTCGGACATGTGAATATCCGAAATGGCACTGCAATCAACGTCAAAATTGTTGTGCTGATTGGTGACAAAAATTCAAAAGTGTTTTGCATTTTCAACAAAGCCCATGCGAAAGCAATAAAAGGATGGAAAAGTAAAATGCTGGTTGATGACCTTCTGAAGATGATGCCTCAAAAATCCTCTATAAATAGAAGGGTTTACAAGAGGAGAAACACACCCTTGGATATTAACTCCAATACCATTTTCCATCTTTCTTTCTTTGTTGTTAGTTTGCCTCCTTCATGGAAGGCTAAGTTTTTCTTTGTTGTTAGTTGCCTCCTTCATGGAAGGCTAAGTTTTTCTTTGTTGATAGTTTGCCTCCTTCATGGAAGGCTAAGTTTGTAGTTTCAATTCAAGGATTCAAGCTATTTTCATTTTTAACTTTGATGTCTTGATCTTTATTTACATGCTTATTGAGTGATTTCTACTCTGCTTTACTATATTCTTCAATTTTATTCTTTTAATCAAAGTTTGTTCGGTTGACGTATTTTGATTAATGCATAATTGATTTATAATTGGTTTTTGATTGGTAAATCATTTTCCAAAAGTTTGAAGAGTAGAAATTAAGTAATTGAATTGAAGGTTTTCATTTTATTACTTACTTCAACTGAATTCTGATTATGAAATTGGTTTAGATCTAATGTAAGATTAAGTGGTTACTAAATCTTGTTGATCATAATCAATTGAACCCTGAGAGTTTTCTCAGTAGAGAATTCAAGGATCATTTTAGGGGTTCCATATGATCCTGGGTTGGTAAACACAATGCATGATTTTAGTGATCAATGATTAGTTAAGAAAATAGCCTCTGAATTTCTTGACTTGATAATTGTTAAGTCAAATTAATTTCATTCTGTATTTTGTGTTTAGAACTCAATATTGCATCTTTCCAAAATCCCCTTGTTCTAACTTTCTCCTAATTTGCTTAAGAATCTGAAATGGTCTTTGGGAGATGACCTAGGTTGCACCTTATACTATACCAATAGTTTGGGAAAATCTAGAAATTATTTTTGTGCGTTTGCGACGAGCGTGTCAAAAATTTGGCGTCGTTGCCGGGGACCATTTTAGTTTCCTAGGCATATTTAGGAGTTTGTATAAAATTTTTAACCTTTCTAACAATTTTTTTTTAGGTATACTATTCTTGGATTTTAAAGGATGGACTAAGTAAGGAGTCATTGGATGATATCACTCAGACTCTTGAGACGCATCCTAGTGGGCATGTACAAGGAGTCCTTCTTGATTTGTTTGAACTGTTCCGTAAGGAAAAAGCACGTTATAGTCTTGGGAATCCGACTTTAAAAGACCCTGTTGTCAGTTTACAAGAAAACTGAATGGGAAGCACATCCTCGACTCTTAGAAGGCGTTTCAGCCGTTACTGGACGTAAAACCAGAGGAAGATGTGAGCCACAATCACAACTACTGTTCATTCTCATGCGTGTATGTTTGTCATTTACATTGTCTTTTCAATTTATTGGGCCACCATTTTTTTTTTTTGAAATTTTCGCCCCTGCTTAATGTCTTTCCCTTCTGACATTCACCTTTTTCCTTGAACCAAAAATTCAAACTTTTGCTACCAAATCCTGATCCCGCACTATTCAAGCGATCTCCTTGTCGGATATTGAGTCCCTATAAATTATCAACCTCTATGACATTTTTTTCCAAAAGAGACAGAAACACCATATATAGATAAGATCAATACTATCTGTGTTTTTGGTGGGTCTAACCTTGGAAAGGATGGAGAATTTCAACATGCATCTTATAACCTTGGTAAGACATTAGCTGCAAGAAAAATCAATCTTGTTTATGGGGGAGGGATTCAGGGTTTAAAAGGATGTATTGCAGGATCTACACTCACAAGGGGATGTAACGTCTTAGGTGTTGTCTTAAAAAATGAGAACACCTCCTACTTCACCCTGGGTACTGAATTGAAGGTTGCAACCATGCATGACCGTATGAGACACATGTTGATTAATTCTAATGCATTTATTTCATTACCTGGTGGTCTTGGAACAATGGAAGAAAGTTTTACCATCATATTTTGGGCCTATCGAAATTTTCTTAAAAAAAACCTTTGGGCTTATTGAATATTAATGGCTTTTATAATGGTTTGATATCCTTTTTAGATCATGTAGTAGAGCAGGAGTTCATGCCACAATCCATGCGCAACATCATAGTATCTGCTTCAACTATTGAACAGCTACTTGAGAATTTGCAAAATCCTACATCTGAGCTCAGTCAAGCAATGCAGCTGGTGAACCAACCAAATCAGGATGACAGAGACAAAAGAGAACCAGATACCACTCTTTGGTTATAACTTTTCCTTACTTTGGTGGTTTTCTCACATTTCTTTTCCTGTTATATGAAATTCCATCTAAGACATTGGGGACAATGTCTTGGATAAGTTGGGGGGAGGATGGTCCGATATAAAAGAAAAATTAAAAAAAAACCCAAAAAATAAAATAAAATAAAATAAAAAAATATTAGGATAGAATCATAAACTTGCTTTGAGTAAGATGGCTGAGTAAGGAGTTACACTTGACTCTTGATACGCATCTTATGATTAAAAAAAAAAATTGAATGTGGAAGTATGTTTTTCTTTAGATTTCATAAAATAATTGAAGCAAAATGATTTACATTTCGAGATTAATTAGTTTGGCAACACATATTTGAACTGGATAGATTAGATTTGATAAATATATTACTTGTGAGATTTTGAGCCTTATTAATTACTTTCTTTGTTGTGTGATTTTCATCTATGGAATATGTTACTTTAGAACTTGCATTGATTCTTTTTGAAGCTACATTTTCACATGTATTGTACAAAAATGATTGAGGCATTGTTTTTCTTGAGAAAACCACTTAGCCGAATAACAAACCCATATAATTTTATCCTTTGATCAGCCCTTTGAGCCGATTAGCCTTTTCTTCTTTTTAGCTCACCACAAACCAAAAAAAAAAAAAAAAGATTTTGTCTGACCGTAGAAGGTGAGGAATAATGGATTTATCATACCATAAGTGTTTCAATTAAGTGTGGGGGAGATTATTGTTATGGTCTAACATTGTATCTCTTCAATATATCATTTCATCTTTCTAATCCTGTTATAACCAAAATAAAGACCTCTTGATTTGTGCATTGCATGTGTACATAGTGGTAGAGAAGTAGAAGATATGCAAGCCTATGATAGTTCATCTTTCATGAATTGAATTTGAGAGAAACACCTACCAAATCAAACACTTGAGGGATTCAGAGTATATCATATGAGGTTTTATCTTTCTCAATCTATATTTTTCAAATTAAAGTTGCCTTTCTAAGTAATTTCAAAAATGTGATGAAAGAATGCTTCATGAATTTTTGTGAATTCTCGAGAAATCAACTCAAAACTTTGATGTTCTTTTAATAAAAAAATAAAAATAAAAAATTTAGTCACCAATCTTTAACTTAAGTTTTCCCGAGACGTGCAAAAGATAAGTTTGGGGGAATTTGATAAGCATAAATTTCATAAATAATTATCTCTCATTTGTAGCTCATTAAGACTTCTTATACGTTCAATTAAGTGGTCTTTTTCATACTTTATGAGTTTGGGTTCATATGGAGTTTAATTGAATTTCTTTGCTTAACCAATTAGAATGACACTATTATAGTATTTTGAGCATAATAGGAGTTTTAGACATCCAAAAATCATGAAATATGTATTGAATGAAATTTTAAAGAAGTGTCCACAGTTACAAAGCAAGATCAGACTCTAAATCGGATGTATAGGACTCCGAAATTATCTCAAAAGATGAGATAGTGTTGCTGTCGCAGAACCTGAACAGTGTGCAAAGATCTGGCCATAACCTGAGATCCAGAAGTCATATTGAGATGAAATCAGATCCGTTGGAAAGCTAAGATCCGGGGCTATAACTTTTGTTCAGATGTAAAGCTCTAATTCGGATACGTGAATATCCGAAATTGTGCTTCAATCAACGTCAAAATTGTTGTGCTGATTGGTGACAAAAATTCAAAAGTGTTTTGCATTTTCAACAAATCCCATGTGAAAGCAATAAAAGGATGAAAAAGTAAAATGCTGGTTGGTGACCTTCTGAAGATGATGCCTCAAAAATCCTCTATAAATAGAAGGGTTTATAATAGTTTGGGAGATAACCTAGGTTGCACCTTATACTATACCAATAGTTTGGGAAAATCTAGAAATTATTTTTGTGCATTTGCGACGAGCGTGTCAAACCCACCAAATGGATCCTGGGGAATGAATCCTATGTTCACCCAAGGACCTCACCCTATATACATACCACATTCTCATCCTCATAATATGTCAGGAGAATATTCAAGTCATCCTTTCAACGAAAATGATGAAAAATGGAAAATCTCGAAAGGAAGGATTTGAGCAATTGAGGGGAGTGCATATGATGTCAGAGATGCATCTGACTTATGTTTGGTCCCAGACATGGTCATTCCTCCAAAATTCAAGGTTCCTGAATTCAATAAATCTCAAGGAACTGGTTGTCTGAGGAACCACCTGATCATGTACTGCAGAAGAATGGCCGCCAGTGGAAGGATTGCGCACAAGTCTGCAGGGACAATAAATGCTTCTTTTGGAAAGAAGAAGATAGGATAAACTTATAATGTGGCTTCTGGTCAAAGCCAATATGCACCTCAGATGGCACCTTATAGGCCAACCAGTTTCCAACCATCACCATATACTCCTTATACGCCATATCCTTACATTGACATAACCTACCAAACACCTTATGCTCCAACCTATTACCATCTAATGCAAATCCAACCATCAACGCCATACGTGGCCCAAACACAAACCACGACCCAAACACAAGCCATAAGCCAAAACCCTAACCAAAGCCAAAGAAAGGAGAAAAAACCTGTCCAATTTGATCATATCCCAATGACCTGTACTAAGCTACTGCCTCGCTTAATCAAAAACTCTTTAGTCGCTCCTTACCCCTTCAAACCTCAAGAACCACCATACCTTAAATGGTATGATCCAAATGCCAAGTGCGACTACCATGAGGGGTTCATTGGTCATTCCACAGAAGATTGCCAAGCTCTGAAGCGTAAGGTGCAAAGCCTGATTGATGCTAAATGGTTGAATTTTGACAGGTTTGCTCATAATGTGGGAAATAATCCATTGCCAAATCACGAGAACCCATCAACTAGTTGAAAGAAATTGAGGCAAGAACTATACAATGATGTGCCTTGTAAGAACTAGGTCGAAATATTGAGGAAAAACCATTCAAGATTGTCATGCTTTACAAAATCAATCTTTTGTAATAAATCTCAATCAGTAATACAAAAATTACATTTTTCATGTATCTTAGGCATGTACCTTACCATATTGACTTTACCTTTTGAATTTGTCATTCTTTTCATCATTTAACCCACTTTATTCTATACCTAAACAATAAAAACTTGTTGGTGACAATGCCATTGCTATAGTAAGTAATTTTGAGCGTCTCATTAATCAAACGAGGAAGCATAATAGACAGGATCCAAATCGAATAAGGGATTCCAAATCACCCTCCACTGTAATTCCTCTCAAGGAATATATTGTCTAATAGAAGAAATAATAAAATCTTGCTGGACCAAAGTTCAAATCCATGAAAAATTTAGGGATGTGAAACAGATTCGCTGAATTGAAAATTAGAACAAATCCGAGTAAGACGAAATAAAATATCTCATCAGGAAAAATAAAAAGAAAAAGAAAAGAAACCCGCCGGATTAAAGTCAAAGAAATAATCCAGGAAAAATCAGGGTCAAGATTCAAGAAAAAAGAAGAAGAAAAACCCGCTGGATTAAAATCAAAGTAATTTAGGCAAAAGCAAGGTCAAAAAGTAAAATAATAATCAACAAAGTCATGATCAGAAAAGGTCTTGCTGGATTAAAATTCCAAAGTCATCGCTAACACTACAATTTATTTCTTCTATTTTAATTTTCTCTATTAAGTAGTAATTCATTTAGCACAAATCAAACATATTGGTATTCATACAACTTATCGTTATACAATCCTTAATAATTATATAGTCCTTATTTACACATACTTGGTTAGCTTAAGACATTAGTGCCTTTACACACTTAATTACATACATAATTATCCCTACCTTTTTTCACATTAACTATAATACAATATACTCACTAATAATTGGCCTTTACACACTTGATTATATACATAATTATCCCTACCTTATTAATATTAAAAATAATATAATCTACCTACTTATAATTGGGATGCATTCATCTTTCTATTTACAAATTGTACATTATTGGTATGACTTGATTTCTCCTTCTCTAGAGACAATACTCTGCAAAACACTTCAGGATGGTGGTGATAATGCTCCAACCATAAGCTTTCATCCAAAGCAACAAAGGTCCCACTAGCCATCTCCTAGAATGCCTGGAATGGATAGGGCTGCGAGTATGGGGAATTACCTTGAGACAACTAGACATGTGAGGTGTTGTAGTAGTGGGACGATGTTTGTGGGTTGGTTTTCCTTCTGATGATGAAGAGTCTCTAGTAGGTGCTACTAGTGATGTTTGGTAGCCGGGTGGAGGTGAAAACACCCTATTAGGGTGAAAGGCTTCCATAGAGATAGAGAATTCAGCAATGGAGAAATTTGGACTCATCACAGTAGAAACAAACAGATGATCCAAAGAGAAGTAAATTCACACATTTTATTGTGTTGTAATTATCATTACATGACCATTCACATTCCAGTTCATATGACTAATTTCCATAAAGACTACCACATTCGCGAAAGACATCAGGGCCACCTAGGAAGAAGATGATAGGAGAAGATATGAGAAACTAAGTTTATCAGTAGGATTCTACCCTAAGGTCAGTGACATTACTTTCATCCAAACCACTTCAGTTTATTAGAAAACATGTCAAGCATGCAAATTTACTTTTATTCTTTGAAAAACTCTAGTTGAAGTGGATTTCTTTTACACAAGATGAACTATTTATAATTAAGCATATAAATTACTTGAACATTGTCACAACCGTAATTACGACGACACGACGAACTTGCTAAAATTTTTTAAAAGAGTAATTTTATTTTGATAGTGTCGAGTCGCCACCAAATTTTTATTTAAGGGAAAAGATTTGGAAAAGCCCTAACTTGAGGAAGATATTTAGGTCCGGGAGTCGGTTACGAGTAAGGAAGGTGTTAGGCACCTTACTCGCCCGTTCAGAAGAACGGTACCCTTAAACTGAGCGTATGATTTATTTGAAAAATGTTTGATCCCTTTAATTAGAGTGAAAATAAATAGATTGATGGAAGATAGACTGACAGGACTTGATCCTGCTCCTACGTATTCCCTGGTGCAATGGGAAACTCAAGGCTTACGTAGTTCTGGTTTGAAGGCTTGATCTTCGAAGGTGTTAGAAAATGAACAGAGTATCTTGAAAAGATTTTAAAGAAAATCCTTAGTCCACATATGCATAGGATCCAAGATGACTACAGCTGCACTGGGATTCGTACGAATTCCTAAACATCGAACAACATAAATAGCTATCAGTTCATGCTTAGGGTTCATTGCGTGAGACCTAGAATCAATGAATTTCATTTGAAAATAAAAAAAGGAATGAATGGGCTTAGGTAGAAAAACAATTGGGGCTTGATTTAAGGTGAACTTGATTTTGATTTTAAAAAATTTAACTAAGCTCGATTTTCGATTGAATTGGATTTGATGCCACTAAAGGGAGGATTGGGTTTGGTCCAAACCAAAAAACCTAATTTTAAAATAAAAGAAAAGAGGTTGGGCTTGATCCAAATTAGTGAAAAAAAGGATCTATGTTAGTTGAATTAATTGCATGTATTATTTATCTTTGTCAAAAATATGGTGTTAATATTAATCATTTAGCGTGGCCCATTTTGTATGGGCAAGGCCCAATTGAAGGCAGCCTAACTAAAGGGCCATTAGCTTGACGTTGGGATACTTGTGCGGCCTATACTGAATCAGGTTAGTAGAACAGCCAGCTCATGGCCCATATGAAGGTTAGAGAGCAGCCAACTCATGGCCCAATTGAAGTTGAAGATTGGAAAGCCAATTGAAGTTGTGTGGGCAGCATTGTGACTATCTTCACGTTAAGCCATTAACTATCAAACCATTTTGCTTGGGCTGTAGCATTCCTTATCAGTCTTTAAGCCGCCTCACAGGGCTTCATAGCTAACTCTTGCTGCTGGTTGTAAGGTCCCATATCTTCTTAGTGCAAGTCTCCAAATGACACAAGCAAAATGCTTCTAGCAGTAATTTGAAAAAATTGAGTTGCAAGGGGTCGGATCTTATCATCATTTGGAAGATCGAAAGGATCAAAATTGACCCATTTTGGCTTATCTAAACCACACTCAGAAAGTAACTGACACTATGCTGGAAGATCGGATCTCATCATCATTTGCTATGGTAACTTTTGACAGACCAACTACCAATTCTTCGAAGAAAACTAGGAATGTTTACGCCTCAAACGCATCGTCCAGGTGTCACTTATCAATCCAGTGACTCATACAAGAGATACAAATGGATGAATCAAATAATCAATAATCATATGCCGAATAAAACGTATGAATGGCTAACCAAACGATTCTGATGTGGTACGCAGAGAATAACAAAGCTTTCAAGAGCAATTGATTAGATTCACTTTCGTTTGGAATTAGAACATGATTGAATTAGAATAAACAAATCGAGCGAGCATTCATCGAGGATTTCTGCAGACATAACTTTTGTCTAAATTCATTGATCAGCCTTCCTGTTAACACCTAAACTGATCTTGGACACTTATGGCAGTTTAGACACCCTGCTCTATGCTAAATTCATTTGTCTAAGTTTTTTCTTTAATGATCCTTTATTTACTTAGGTTCCTTTTTAGAGGATTCTAAATATTATGCATGTTCAAATAAACCAATCAATGTGCCATGCACATTTATTCTTTAATTACATACTACTATCACATCATCATTCATACATGATCATCATTAATTACAGTGAGTTGTTCACCTAAAGATAAGTTATTCCTGATGTAACCCATGCTAGAGTTACTCCACTCAAAATCTATTTGAAACAATTGAATTTCATAAACACAATTATTATATTAAGAGTTTTATTGTGTATATTTTGTTTATAAAATTTCATAAAATTTGAAAAAGATTTGATACTTAATTATATAACTTTATTTTAACATATAATATACCTCACCTAATATATGTTAATTTGAATTTATTTAATAAAATATCAAATCTCTTTCAAATTTTATAAAATTTTTGTAAACATGATATATGTAATAAAAATTATTAATGCAATGTTAGATTGAAAAAATTCATACACTAAAAAGAGATATTAAGAGAAGTAACTATAATATAAGTTACTACTAAAATAACTTAATCTCTGCTATATAAACATATATGTATATATGTAAGAAATGTGAAAATTTAAAATTAATGCATAAATAAGTTTCTATTTTGATATTTAATTATCTACATACCAAGTGAGAATAGAATAATAAATATGGCTGTAAATATAAAATTGAGCAAAATGAACGATATAAGTGTGCAAGTCATTCTTTCTTTTAATTTTTTTACACTATTTTGATTTTGTGCGATAAATATGCGCTTGATTTTCTCATTTTATCTCTTTATTTGGAATTAAATATTCATTCATACTTTCAATAATATATTTTTTAATGTATATATTTTGATAATCTTACAAATTAATAATCAAGAGATCTAATTAAAGTATTGTTCAAAAATTAACTATTAGATTAAATATATATATATATATATATATATATTATAGATATGTTTACAAATTTAAAATTTATTTAAAATTATTTAATATTTTACTTAAATATTTTAAAATTTTATATATTTAAGATATAAAAGTAAAAATTATTTGATATACATTTATTACTTTAAATTTTAAAAATCTCAAATTTTACCTACTAATTCTATTATTTTTTTATATTTCTACTTTTTGTTTCAATTTTCATATTCAAGCTACTTGCTAAATCATGACATTTTCTTGAATGATTTATTTTAACAAATCACATATTTTTTAATTTTTAATTTGTGATCATATGCATTGATTCTGTAGTTAACTTTTAATTTGTAACTTGCACCTTTGATAATGAGTTGTATTTCTCTTTTATTTAATTTATTTTTATTATTTTTTAATTTTAATATTATCAGAAAGATATTTTTCAACCTAATAAAAATAAAAACTAATTAAAATAAAATTATTCTTCCAAATTAACAAATAAAATTTTGACTCTACAACTTTTGGGAATGAAGCTTGACACATAAAAATGTTTTTAACTTTTACAATTATTAAGAAATGATGATTTTTGATCCCCTAGTATACCACTAATCTATAATTTAATTTTTAAAATAAAAATAAAAATAAAAATGATGAATATTTATATTTTTAAAGATTAATTTAGTACATCACATAATAAAATAATAAAACTAGTGAGAATTAACTTTTCACAATGTTTCTTTATTTTTTTATCATTTTCAGCAACGAAAATAATAATTATTCATTTATAAAATACATTATTACTTACTTGTAACCAAGCAAATAAAAATAATTCTTAATTGAAACATTGTTCAGAAATTTAGGTGCATCAACAGGATTGATTATCAGACGCAGCAACAAAAGGCTGTCTGACATTCCGCTCCTTTATAGCCCATCTTTTTACAGACCTTTTCACACTTACTAAATAGTTCACATGTTCCTGGACAAAACGATTGTGCGTTGCTCACAGCTACATCTGCATTTTGAGGATACTTTAAAGATGAGATATAGTAAAGAAAAATTACTAATTAAAAATTAATGCAAAAATAAATCTTTATATTGATATTTAGTTGTCTACATACTAAGTGAGAATAGGACAATAAAAAAAGTTGCACAGATGAAATTCAGCAAAATCAACGAGATAAGTGGACGAGCCATTTTTTTTTTTGTTGGAAGGATATTGGCACTTTCATCCTATATTGTCTATGCTTTATATAGTGTGTTTGCCAATTCAAACTGGGTATTTGCATTTCAAAGTTTCTATATCTTAGGCCTAAATGGAGAATTTAAAAAGGAAAAAAGTAATTAGAAAATATTATATACTCAAATGAATTTATTTTATTTAAAATAATAATATATTAGTAAGGAAATTTTATATCTTGAAATGAATGAATTTTAAATTATACCTAAACATTGAAACTTTTATATTTATTTTATGATCTGTATATCTCATCAATTCTCTACTTTGTTCTCATTTCATATATTTTAAATTTTATAATTATTTAAAATAAAAATTAAATAATTTATAAAATAATTTTAATATTTCTATAGAATAATATATTAAATTACTTTAATATATTTATAAAAAATATTTTACATTTTTAATAAAATGTAATGTTAAATTTTTTAATGTTTTTTATTTAAATTTTTCTACTGAAAATATAACTAGAAAATAATTTTTTAAAATATTATATCAACAAAGCTTATCTCAATATAATTATACATTATTCTCCTATTATTTGTTCATCTCATTAAATAGAATAACATAATAGTATATAATTTATTATTTTTGTAAGCAATATAGAATATAAAATAAAATGATTTGAATAAATTTTTTTATTTTTATCTTTTATTAGTTTATCTTAATATTATATTTTTTTAATATTTTTATTTTATCAATTCAAAATATGGATGAAAAATTTAAAAAAGTTGTAATATATTAAAGGATTTAAAATTGAAATAAATCATTTGTTTGAAAATTTAATATATTGAAAAGAATTTAATAAATTTAAAATAAGAACATATTATTTCAAAAAGTTTATTATATTAAAATAAATTAATATTTAAATCATACCAAAAAAATGAAAATTCAAAATTCTTTAATTATCTCTCTAAATCTCACAACTTCTCTCTTTACCTCATTCTCAATTCGTATATTTTAAATTTTATAACTTTTATTATCAAATTTAATTATTTTATAAAATATAATTTAGATATTTTTATAGAATAATATATGAAAATTATCTTAATAATATTTTTACAAATAATATTTTTAAAAACAATTTACTCTTTTAATAAAAGATAATCTCTATTTTTTTATTAATTTTTATATTTTTTTTATATTTCTACTAAAAATAAAAATAATTTTTTTTTCTAAATTATATCTATCATATTAACAAAAATTATTTTGATATAATTTTTAAAATTTTCTCTTATTATTTTTTCATCTCAATTATTAAATATAATAATATAATATTGTATAATTTATAATTTTTGTAAATAATATTAAATTTGAAATAAAAAAAAATTTATAGAAAAATTTTATTTTTAGCTTATCTTATCTTATTCATATTAATATTACGATTCTATCTCATCAAAAATTGGGATGAAAGATTTAAAAAAAAAACTTATTTGAAGATTTAAAATTTTAAACTTAAAAAATTACATTTGTTGCATTGTTCAAACATACAATGAATTTTCAAACTCTAAAATTTTAAAAATCTAAAATTTAAGTTTAAAACTTTAAAATTTACCCATGATCTCTCACTCTACCTCGTAACGTCTATTTTACAACCTTAAACTCGCTTTGTATATTTCTAACTTTAAATTATTTTTAAATTAAATTTATTTATTTAACAAATAATTTTAATATTCTTACAAAAGTATCATATAAAATTTGACTTAATAAATTTTTAAAAAGAATTTTATAAAATTTAGTTTTAAAATTTGATAAGTTATTATAGTTTTAATTACTTTTTACATAATTAATTTAAATTTTAATTCAAAAATAAATTTTAAAATATGATAACTATTTTAATATCATTATTTTAACATTATTAAGTTTAAATATAAAATTTTTTAAAAAATAATTATTTAATATAAACTTTAGTATATTAAAATGAATTTAATAAGTTTAAAATAAGAAAATATTATCACAGAAATTTATTATGTTGAAATGAATTAATTTTAAATCATACGAAAACATTGAGAATGTAAAATTCTTTAATTGTCTCCCTAAATCTCACAACCTCGCTCTCTACCTTATTCTCATTTTATATATTTAAAATTTTATAATTTTTAGAATCGAATTTAATTATTTTATAAAATATAATTTTAATATTTTTATGGAATAATATACCAAAATTATTTTAGTATATTTTTAAAAATAATATTTATAAAAAATTATTTTACTCTTTTAATAAAATACCTTCTTCAATTTTTTATTAATTGGGAGTTAGGTGATTGTGTGACTCCCAATTGGCAAAACTATAGGATAACTAAACCTAAGGATCTTAGAGAATTAATCGGGAACATAGATTTTGAACCAGTTAATTTCATGACACGTAATTAACGCTTCTTAATCTTTATGCCTCTATTATTTATATATCTTGCCAGATCAAGGAGGGAAATAAGTATAAGGAAGATTAATGATACTTCCTGATCAACGAGAACTAGTAGAATTAGTGTAGGTGGGTGGCAATTTAATTAAAGGGAAAACGGGGGTAAAACAAGTGAAGTCCTTTATATTTTCATAACTTGCACCTATTCTTTTTTTTATCATATAATAGAAATTTATTTCTACTTATTTTTCCTTTCACTAATTTCACAAAACAACTCTTTTCTTGGTAAGTTCAAAAATTAGAATTCAAATTTCATGCATAGATTTCTAGACTAGTCTTTGTGGGATCGATGTTGGGGACCTAAAATATCTTCTTTCTACAACGACAGTATACATATCCATGGATAAAATTTAGCCAGAGTTTTATACACATGTTTTGCACGCAATAAGTTTTTGGCACCATTACTTAGGACTATTTCCTAGTAGTTTTTAAAATTTCAATTCTGATTTCTTGAGACATGTACATATTGAACTTTCATTTCTAATATTTATATTCTATTTTTCTTTTAAAAGAGAATTCTCAAAATAAAGAAAAAAAACTTTTTCTCTAAATTTCCCTTACCTTAACCTTTATTGTTTATGCTAACCAGTTCCAAAGCTTCTAACTTGAAATTTGAACCTAAAATAGAACGAGCAACTAGCATGTTAAGGTAAAAGGAAAGGAAAAGAAAATAACGATGAAAGGAAGGAGAACATGATTGTACTTTAAGGCCTCCACTAACAAGGGACAAAAGAGCTATATATCCATCCTAACAATGGATGGTATTCAAAATGTTGAGGTGAAGCCTGCATTCATCAATACGATACAAAATCTGCTCCAGTTTGGAGGGATAGCCATGGAGGATCTACATCTGCACATTAAAAAGTTCATGAGGCTCACCAATACCATCAAGATGAATGGCATCTCACAAGATGCCATAAAAGTATATTTGCTTCCCTTCTCCATCATTCAAAGGTAAATAACGAGCTTAACTCCTTGCTGGAAGGATCCATCATATCCTGGGATAAACTTCAATGACTTCCTCTTATGTAGTACTTCCCACTATCTATGCAGTCCAAGATCATAGTGGAGATTGCCCGCTTCACTCAATATGAGAAGGAGTCATTGTACAAGGTATGGGATTGTTTTTCAGAATCTTCTTCAAAAATGCCCATATCATGGGTACAAACACCCCATCTCATGCAGATCTTCTACAATAATCTCTCCTATGCCAACAGAGCTGTTATCAACCCAACCTTTGAAAGAGGTATCTTACACAACCTTCCAAAAGACATATGGAAAATCCTATGGAACCTAGCTACCAACAACAACCAATGGAAATCTGTCAATAGAGATGTGAAAAAGAAGGACTCACAATCGGTGGGTATGTATTAAGTAGACCAAAACACCCTTCTAGCCAATCAGATCAAGGCTCTTAACCAAAAGATTGAGGTGCTTGTGAAATATAGGGCACAATTGACTCTACCTGTTTGTACTTAGGCTACACTTGAGCCTAGTTCATGCAATTGTGCAGTTCCATAAGCCACAATCTAGAAGGATGCGAAGTTAAGGCTAATATGGCCCAACAAAATGAGGAGGCCCATTTTTTGGGGATAACCTACAACCCTACATGGAGTAATCACCCTAACTTATCTTGGGGGTGGAGACCAAGGTAATAACACTGACAATTCTTCCAATACTTATAAGCCCCTTCATACGCAAAATCAATGTGGCTACAAGAAAGAGAGGAGAGAGTCAATTCCCTTGGAGTCAAGGCTCCAAAATATGGAGGCTCGGCTCTAGAACATAGAGATGCTGATGTCCCTATTCCAAAACATGGCGGACTAGATGGAGAAGATCCTAACCCTCTAAGCACAACGAATGCTACGAACACTGGCTAACCAGCCTAAGATGAACTTGAAGGAGTAGGTGAATGCAATCGCTTTAAGCAGCAGGATTGTAGAGGAAACACCCATAGGAGTAGAAGAAGAGAACGATGCATCCATTGAGCTACCACCAAAGCTTAGAGGACCTAGAAAGTTTTATTTTACCCTGCACTATGAATGATTCCTATCTTAAAGCTTTGTATGATTTAGGCTCTAGTATAAGCTTAATTCCCCTCTCTATTTTTGGAAGGTTGGGCATGAAAAAGCTGAAACTTACCACTATCTTATTACAGCTTGAAAACAGAACCATTGTATTTCTAAAAAGGATAATGGACAACATGCTCGTAAACGTGGGAACTTTCACCTTTCCTACAAACATCTTCGTTCTCAGTATGAAGAAGGAAAAGGAGGTTCTACTGATCTTGGGAAAACCTTTTTTGGCCATTGGAAGAGCAATGATCGACGTTCAACAAGGGAAGCTCATACTAAGGGGGGGTGACAAAGAAAAGGTGTTCGGAATCACCTACCTTGTAGAAGGCTTCAAGGATGACCCTTGTAAGTCTATACAACCCCTTCTACCCTCTGGGTAGAAGCAAGCCAGGATAAGGGCATACAAAGACTCAAAGTTTCATATGGAGAAGAGAAAACATCATAAGCATACCCGAAAATGTGACCTCTACATAAGTAAGAAATTCTCCATTCATAGCTAAAAATTTTAGGTGTTCACAAGGAAGCGTTGGTTCAAGGGAGATGGCCCCTATGAGCTCACCAAGGCCCACCCTTACATGGTAAAAAGAAGGACCATTGAAAAGCTAGAGGTCCCAAACAGCTAGGATAGCACATGCAAAGATAGCACCAAATAGCTAGGATAGTGCATCACAAGTGTTTGCAAGAGGCAACCTATTTATAAAAGATGAAAAAAAAAAGAGAAAGAGTGAGTGAGCACAAGCATGCACAATTCAGCACAACCATGCCAAATTTATGATCAATATAAATAAGGAAGTAAGTTACATGAATTCTTACTTTCACTGCTGTAATTTCCCTATAATGACTCTGCTTCTCTCTCTCTCCCACCTAGGTATGGTTTGTGCCCTAACTTTGTTGTTTCTAAAATTTTGCACGAGCGTGCTGAATTTTGGCACACCTAAAACACCTTAGGTTATAAAAAAATATAACTTGGCATGGCCATGCCCTTATCTGAACGATTGTGCATGTGTAAATAATAACGACTTTCTGTTTAGCACGGTCATCACCCTTTCTGCATAAGCATGCATATCCGCTATTGGTTAGATTTTCTATAGGTTACACTATCATGCTTGCTCATCAAATAAACAGGTTCATAACAATATGACCATGTCACTAATTCCTGCAAGGTTGTGCAATTGGCATTTCGCACTGCTATGCGCCTGATGCTTGGTCAGGCCACAATAGGGAGGTATACATCCTTTTCATGTGAGCCCAATCGTGCTCATTCTAAAACGGTCATGCCAATACTTTTTTTTTGGACTAACTTGATTTATTATTTTGCTGAAATTACATCTCCACTCTCGAAAATGAAGCAGAACCTCCACTTTCGTTGAAAAACAGTGTTGGTTATGCCCCATAGTAGAGTAAAGCTGAAAAGAAACTTGAAAAATTTCTATAACAAGATTGAAGTCCTCAAACGATCTTTTGTCATTGTCTAGCATGCTTCCATTCTAATTCTAATAGCTTTGACAATTGATTATAGTTTCATCTCTCTGTAAGCTTACCAGACCTAAAGGCTCCTATGTGTTTGTGATTACAATTGTGCTAGATAACCTTATTTCACATAATTTTCACTCCACGCTAGGATTTAGAACCTGCTGTATTGAGATGGAATTGCCTAAACGTATCATGAGTAAGTGGTGTCCGCTATCCAATATCCATGTTATATTAGAACTTGTGTTAAAGCTTGGCCGAGCATATGATGAGGTGTCCCCGACGAGAGCAAAAAAAAAAAAATAGCCACATGGAGGAGGAGATTGAGTCTTTACTTACCTGAAACTCATCACCTCTACGGTTGAAATGATTGCATCGAGCTATTGCACAGTATCTATTGGCCATTCATAAGTAAGAAAGTTTTAGGCAGAGTCCACCCATGTATCATACAAGGACCTTTTAATATAACCTAAATCTGCACCTTTAATATCAAGCTTTACCCCCCAACTTAGGGAATAATTTAGAATCGGCACAGATTGGAAGCATGAGTGAGAGTTAAATAGAGCAAATATTAGGGAGCTTACTGAAGCTTCATGAAGTGTTGAGAACTAAGGCTGCTTAGTTTGCCTCACTCAGTGGCTATTTCATTCATGAAAAGTGAGGCTAGTTAGATTCAGCATAATTGATATTGGCAAACTCTTAGTTCGGAGCCAAACTTTGTTAGACCAGCCTGGAATTTCTAGTGTTGGTTATCTTTAGGCTTAAAGTAACCATAAAGTCCCCATCCCCGAGGCATAAGAGTGTGAAATCCTCATAAGCCAAACTCAGTATGCTTGCTGCCAAACCGAGAGTCACAGTTCGCTACTATTGCTTCCAGAAAGAATTGCCTTACCGAGACCGTATAATCCCTCCTTGAAGGTACAGTATACATTCATATTCCCTGCATCAAGCCCAAATGATAAAGAGACCCCATGTTTTATGTTGTAAGTGTAAACACCCAATTATGTCCAAGGCCCCTTCCCTATCAGTTTAAAATTTATTAGTAAATATTTAAATAAATTAATTAATAAAAAAAAGAAGAGAAAACAAAAAGGAATATGCATAGTAAAAATAAAAAAAACAAAAGATAAACAAACACAAAAAGGAAAAAAAAAACAACAAAAACCTAAAGCGGAAATACAATAAAAATAAAACAAAAATAACAAAAATAAAAAACCCCAAAATAAATAAAATTTGGTGTAAATAAAATTAAAAAACAATAAAGAAAATAAATGAAGAGAGAAGTTGAAAAAGAATAAAAAAAAGGAAAAAACAGAAAAATCTGAAAAGAATTAAAAATAAAAGAAAACAAAAATTAAAGTCTAGGAAAAGAAAAAAGAAAGAAAAAGAAAAAAAAGGGGAAAAATCAGAAAAAATAAAGGAAAAGTATGAAGAAGAAAAATTAGGAAAATAAAATAAAAAGTAAAATAATAAAAAATGGAGAAAAAAGAAAAATTGAAATTATAAGATGAAAAAGGAAAGAAAGAATACAAAAAATAAATATTCTGAAAAAACGGAAAACAAAAAAATTAAATAAAATCAATAGAAAGAATAGATATATGAAATAAAATATTTGATGAAAAATCAAAAACCAAAATAAAAAGAAAAAGAAAAAGAAGAGAGGCGGGAATTTTAAATTTTTCTTTTGGAAAAGGGTATATAAAGAAGCACTCTGTGAAAAGAGGGGGGATTTTTGCTTCTTTTTGGAAATCAGGATCCTCTGGAGATTGCAAGAAGACTCCAGGAACACCTGCACGGTGACTTTCGGAGTATCGGTTTTGGCCTTCAGATCTTTAGAAGCAACGCTGATTGCAGCGGAAACAATGTCTCTACCCTTGATCTTCAGGTGAAGGAGAGGGCCTAGCTCGGGGGATCGTCGCCTTTGAAGGTCGACGTCAGAGAATCGGAGGATAGCATCTCTTTGAACCAGAACCTTTCCACTCCTATTCTTGGCCAGAATTCTGAATTTTCTCTGAGAGAAGGGTTCCTTCCCTTTCACCATCATCGGGGGTATTCTTAACTAAAAGTTGAAGAATGGAAGCTAAAAGAATATGAGGCTCACATGCTGTGACATCTAATATTGCAAGAATTCATCAAACATTCAAAGCCGAATAGCCTCAAAATCCATTGCACACTCACCAGGTAAATTCACAATTCACATTATTTGCCACCTACATGCTGTAACGTGATTGATTCTTGAGCGGCAAATATTCTTCCTCTGTTCAGTGCATATTTGTTAGCGTCAATGCATATATTCTTCCTCTGTTCAAGAATTTGAGATCTGGTAGGCATAATACGATTGTATGAATTAAGGAACTGATTTGATTCTTGAATGATAAATAGGCTGGTAGGCACATTTTGTTAGTGCCAGTTCATGCATTCTCTCTTTGTTTAGAATTTAAGATCTGCCACATTAGGAAAATGACTCAAGTATATGCGTCTACACCATCTTCCTTTTCTTGAGAAGCATGAGGTTGATCCTAAACAAATTGGCCATCTTGAATTAGGTAGGTCACTGTTCCTTTCTGTGAATTTGTAAAAGCTTCATGACCAAATTCTGTAATCCAAATCCATGCCCCGTGCACGTAGGCCTTCACCATGCAAAAGGTGAATGGGGGACCCACCATAAGTTTTGTTCAAAAGGAGAGAACCAGCCCACCTGTAAGTATGTCCTTTAATTTGGGCGAATAGTCTTGAAGTCTGCCATAGGTTATGCATATAAAATTTGACTTAATAAATTTTTAAAAAGAATTTTATAAAATTTAGTTTTAAAATTTGATAAGTTATTATAGTTTTAATTACTTTTTACATAATTAATTTAAATTTTAATTAAAAAATAAATTTTAAAATATGATAACTATTTTAATATCATTATTTTAACATTATTAAGTTTAAATATAAAATTTTTAAAAAAATAATTATTTAATATAAACTTTAGTATATTAAAATGAATTTATTAAGTTTAAAATAAGAAAATATTATCACAGAAATTTATTATGTTGAAATGAATTAATTTTAAATCATACGAAAACATTGAGAATTTAAAATTCTTTAATTGTCTCCCTAAATCTCACAACCTCTCTCTCTACCTTATTCTCATTTTATATATTTAAAATTTTATAATTTTTCGAATCAAATTTAATTATTTTATAAAATATAATTTTAATATTTTTATGGAATAATATACCAAAATTATTTTAGTATATTTTTAAAAATAATATTTATAAAAGAATATTTTACTCTTTTAATAAAATACAATCTTCAATTTTTTATTAATTAGGAGTTAGGTGATTGTGTGGCTCCCAATTGGCAGAACTATAGGATAACTAAACCTCAGAATCTTAGAGAATTAATCGGGAACATAGGTTTTGAACTAGTTAATTTCATGACACGTAATTAACGCTTCTTAATCTTTATGCCTCTATTATTTATATATCTTGCCAGATCAAGGGGGGAAATAAGTATAAGGAAGATTAATGATACTTCCTGATCAACGAGAACTAGTAGAATTAGTGTAGGTGGGTGGCAATTTAATTAAAGGGAAAACAGGGGTAAAACAAGTGAAGTCCTTTATATTTTCATAACTTGCACCTATTCTTTTTTTTATCATATAATAGAAATTTATTTCTACTTATTTTTCCTTTCACTACTTTCACAAAACAACTCTTCTCTTGGCAAGTTCAAAAATTACAATTCAAATTTCATGCATAGATTTCTACACTAGTCTTTGTGGGATCGATGGTGGGGACCTAAAATATCTTCTTTCTACAACGACAGTATACATATCCATGGATAAAATTTAGCCAGAGTTTTATACACATGTTTTGCACGCAATAAGTTTTTGGCACCATTACTTAGGACTATTTCCTAGTAGTTTTTAAAATTTCAATTCTGATTTCTTGAGACATGTACATATTGAACTTTCATTTCTAATATTTATATTCTATTTTTCTTTTAAAAGAGAATTCTCAAAATAAAGAAAAAAAACTTTTTCTCTAAATTTCCCTTGCCTTAACCTTTATTGTTTATGCTAACCAGTTCCAAAGCTTCTAACTTGCAATTTGAACCTAAAATAGAACGAGCAACTAGCATGTTAAGGTAAAAGGAAAGGAAAAGAAAATAACGATGCAAGGAAGGAGAACATGATTGTACTTTAAGGCCTCCACTAACGAGGGACAAAAGAGCTATATATCCATCCTAACAATGGATGGTATTCAAAAAGTTGAGGTGAAGCCTGCATTCATCAATACGATACAAAATCTGCTCCAGTTTGGAGGGATGGCCATGGAGGATCTACATCTGCACATTAAAAAGTTCATGAGGCTCACCAATACCATCAAGATGAATGGCATCTCACAAGATGCCATAAAAGTATATTTGCTTCCCTTCTCCATCATTCAAAGGTAAATAACGAGCTTAACTCCTTGCTGGAAGGATCCATCATATCCTGGGATAAACTTCAATGACTTCCTCTTATGTAGTGCTTCCCACTGTCTATGCAGTCCAGGATCATAGTGGAGATTGCCCGCTTCACTCAATATGAGAAGGAGTCATTGTACAAGGTATGGGATTGTTTTTCAGAATCTTCTTCAAAAATGCCCATATCATGGGTACAAACACCCCATCTCATGCAGATCTTCTACAATAATCTCTCCTATGCCAACAGAGTTGTTATCAACCCAACCTTTGAAAGAGGTATCTTACACAACCTTCCAAAAGACATATGGAAAATCCTATTGAACCAGCTACCAACAACAACCAATGGAAGTCTGTCAATAGAGATGTGAAAAAGAGGGACTCACAATCGGTGGGTATGTATTAAGTAGACCAAAACACCCTTCTAGCCAATTAGATCAAGGCTCTTAACAAAAAGATTGAGGTGCTTGTGAAATATAGGGCACAATTGACTCTACCTGTTTGTACTTAGGCTACACTTGAGCCTAGTTCATGCAATTGTGCAGTTCCATAAGCCACAATCTAGAAGGATGCGAAGTTAAGGCTCATATGGCCCAACAAAATGAGGAGGCCCATTTTGTGCGGATAACCTACAACCCTACATGGAGGAATCACCCTAACTTATCTTGGGGGTGGATACCAAGGTAATAACACTGACAATTCTTCCAATACTTATAAGCCCCTTCATACGCAAAATCAATGTGGCTACAAGAAAGGGAGGAGAGAGTCAATTCCCTTGGAGTCAAGGATCCAAAATATGGAGGCTCGGCTCTAGAACATAGAGATGCTGATGTCCCTATTCCAAAACATGGAGGACTAGATGGAGAAGATCCTAACCCTCTAAGCACAACGAATGCTACGAACACTGGCTAACCAGCCTGAGATGAACTTGAAGGAGTAGGTGAATGCAATCACTTTAAGCAGCAGGATTGAAGAGGAAACACCCATAGGAGTAGAAGAAGAGAACGATGCATCCATTGAGCTACCACCAAAGCTTAGAGGACCTAGAAAGTTTTATTTTACCTTGCACTATGAATGATTCCTATCTTAAAGCTTTGTATGATTTAGGCTCTAGTATAAACTTAATTCCCCTCTCTATTTTTGGTAGGTTGGGCATGAAAAAGCTGAAACTTACCACTATCTTATTACAGCTTGAAAACAAAACCATTGTATTTCTAAAACGGATAATGGACAACATGCTCGTAAACGTCGAAACTTTCACCTTTCCTACAAACATCTTCGTTCTCAGTATGAAGGAGGATAAGGAGGTTCTACTGATCTTGGGAAGACCTTTCTTGGCCATTGGAAGAGCAATGATCGACGTTCAATAAGGGAAGCTCATACTAAGGCGGGGTGACAAAGAAAAGGTGTTCAGAATCACCTACCTTGTAGAAGGCTTCAAGGATGACCCTTGTAAGTCTATACAACCTCTTCTACCCTCTGGGTAGAAGCAAGCCAGGATAAGGGCATACAAAGACTAAAAGTTTCATAAGGAGAAGAGAAAACATCATAAGCATACCCGAAAATGTGACCTCTGCATAAGTAAGAAATTCTCCATTCTTAGCTAAAAATTTTAGGTGTTCACAAGGAACCGTTGGTTCAAGGGAGATGGCCCCTATGAGCTCACCAAGGCCCACCCTTACATGGTAAAAAGAAAGACCATTGAAAAGCTAGAGGTCCCAAACAGCTAGGATAGCACATGCAAAGATAGCACCAAATAGCTAGGATAGTGCATCACAAGTGTTTGCAAGAGGCAACCTATTTATAAAAGATGAAAAAAAAAGAAGAGAAAGAGTGAGTGAGCACAAACATGCACAATTCAGCACAACCATGCCAAATTTATGATCAATATAAATAAGGAAGTAAGTTACATGAGTTCTTACTTTCACTGCTGTAATTTCCCTATAATGACTCTGCTTCTCTCTCTCTCCCAACTAGGTATGGTTTGTGCCCTAACTTCGTTGTTTCTAAAATTTTGCAAGAGTGTGCTGAATTTTGGCACACCTAAAACACCTTAGGTTATAAAAAAATATAACTTGGCATGGCCATGCCCTTATCTGAACGATTGTGCATGTGTAAATAATAATGACTTTCTGTTTAGCACTGTCATCCCCCTTTCTGCATAAGCATGCATATCCGCTATTGGTTAGATTTTCTATAGGTTACACTATCATGCTTGCTCATCAAATAAACAGGTTCATAACAATATGACCATGTCACTAATTCCTGCAAGGTTGTGCAATTGGCATTTCGCACTGCTATGCGCCTGATGCTTGGTCAGGCCACAATAGGGAGGTATACATCCTTTTCATGTGAGCCCAATCGTGCTCATTCTAAAACGGTCATGCCAATACTTTTTTTTTTGGACTAACTTGATTTATTATTTTGCTGAAATTACATCTCCACTCTCGAAAATGAAGCAGAACCTCCACTTTCGTTGAAAAACAGTGTTGGTTATGCCCCATAGTAGAGTAAAGCTGAAAAGAAACTTGAAAAATTTCTATAACAAGATTGAAGTCCTCAAACGATCTTTTGTCATTGTCTAGCATGCTTACATTCTAATTCTAATAGCTTTGACAATTGATTATAGTTTCATCTCTCTATAAGCTTACCAGACCTAAAGGCTCCTATGTGTTTGTGATTACAATTGTGCTAGATAACCTTATTTCACATAATTTTCATTCCACGCTAGGATTTAGAGCCTGCTGTATTGAGATGGAATTGCCTAAACGTATCATGAGTAAGTGGTGTCCGCTATCCAATATCCATGTTATATTAGAACTTGTGTTAAAGCTTGGCCGAGCATATGATGAGGTGTCCCCGACGAGAGCAAAAAAAAAAAATAGCCACATGGAGGAGGAGATTGAGTCTTTACTTACCTTAAACTCATCACCTCTACGGTTGAAATGATTGCATCGAGCTATTGCACAGTATCTATTGGCCATTCATAAGTATGAAAGTTTTAGGCGGAGTCCACCCATGTATCATACAAGGACCTTTTAATATAACCTAAATCTGCACCTTTAATATCAAGCTTTCCCCCCCAACTTAGGGAATAATTTAGAATCGGCACAGATTGGAAGCATGAGTGAGAGTTAAATAGAGCAAATATTAGGGAGCTTACTGAAGCTTCATGAAGTGTTGAGAACTAAGGCTGCTTAGTTTGCCTCACTCAGTGGCTATTTCATTCATGAAAAGTGAGGCTAGTTAGATTCAGCATAATTGATATTGGCAAACTCTTAGTTCGGAGCCAAACTTTGTTAGACCAGCCTGGAATTTCTAGTGTTGGTTATCTTCAGGATTAAAGTAACCATAAAGTCCCCATCCCCGAGGCATAAGAGTGTGAAATCCTCATAAGCAAAACTCAGTATGCTTACTGCCAAACCGAGAGTCACAGGTTCGCTACTATTGCTTCCAGAAAGAATTTCCTTACCGAGACCGTATAATCCCTCCTTGAAGGTACAGTATACATTCATATTCCCTGCATCAAGCCCAAATGATAAAGAGACCCCATGTTTTTTGTTGTAAGTGTAAACACCCAATTATGTCCAAGGCCCCTTCCCTATCAGTTTAAAATTTATTAGTAAATATTTAAATAAATTAATTAATAAAAAAAGAAGAGAAAACAAAAAGGAATATGCATAGTAAAAATAAAAAAAACAAAAGATAAACAAACACAAAAAGGAAAAAAAAACAACAAAAACCTAAAACCTGGAAATACAATAAAAATAAAACAAAAATAACAAAAATAAAAAACCCCAAAATAAATAAAATTTGGAGTAAATAAAATTAAAAAACAATAAAGAAAATAAATGAAGAGAGAAGTTGAAAAAGAATAAAAAAAAGGAAAAAACAGAAAAATCTGAAAAGAATTAAAAATAAAAGAAAAGAAAAATTAAAGTCTAGGAAAAGAAAAAGGAAAGAAAAAGAAAAAAAGGGGAAAAATCAGAAAAAATAAAGGAAAAGTATGAAGAAGAAAAATTAGGAAAATAAAATAAAAAGTAAAATAATAAAAAATGGAGAAAAAAGAAAAATTGAAATTATAAGATGAAAAAGGAAAGAAAGAATACAAAAAATAAATATTCTGAAAAAACGGAAAACAAAAAAATTAAATAAAATCAATAGAAAGAATAGATATATGAAATAAAATATTTGATGAAAAATCAAAAACCAAAATAAAAAGAAAAAGAAAAAGAAGAGAGGCGGGAATTTTAAATTTTTCTTTTGGAAAAGGGTATATAAAGAAGCACTCTGTGAAAAGAGGGGAGATTTTTGCTTCTTTTTGGAAATCAGGATCCTCTGGAGATTGCAAGAAGACTCCAGGAACACCTGCATGGTGACTTTCAGAGTAGCGGTTTTGGCCTTCAGATCTTGAAAAGCAACGCTGATTGCACGAAAACAGCGTCTCTACCCTTGATCTTCAGGTGAAGGAGAGGGCCTGGCTCGGGGGATCGTCGCCTTTGAAGGTCGACGTCAGAGAATCGGAGGATAGCATCTCTTTGAACCAGAACCTTTCCACTCCTATTCTTGGCCAGAATTCTGAATTTTCTCTAAGAAAAGGGTTCCTTCCCTTTCACCATCATCGGGGGTATTCTTAACTAAAAGTTGAAGAATGGAAGCTAAAAGAATATGAGGCTCACATACTGTGACATCTAATATCGCAAGAATTCATCAAACATTCAAAGTCGAATAGCCTCAAAATCCATCGCACACTCACCAGGTAAATTCATAATTCACATTATTTGCCACCTACATGCTGTAACGTGATTGATTCTTGAGCGGCAAATATTCTTCCTCTGTTCAGTGCATATTTGTTAGCGTCAATGCATATATTCTTCCTCTGTTCAAGAATTTGAGATCTGGTAGGCATAATACGATTGCACGAATTGAGGAACGGATTTGATTCTTGAATGATAAATAGGCTCTCAGCACATTTTGTTAGTGCCAGTTCATGCATTCTCTCTTTGTTTAGAATTTAAGATCTGCCACATTAGGAAAATGGCTCAAGTATATGCGTCTACACCATCTTCCTTTTCTTGTGAAGCATGAGGTTGATCCTAAACAAATTGGCCATCTTGAATTAGGTAGGTCACTGTTCCTTTCTGTGAAATTGTAAAAGCTTCATGACCAAATTCTGTAATCCAAATCCATGCCCCGTGCACGTAGGCCTTCACCATGCAAAAGGTGAATGAGGGACCCACCGTAAGTTTTGTTCAAAAGGAGAGAACCAGCCCACCTGTAAGTATGTGCTTTAATTTGGGCGAATAGTCTTGAAGTCTGCCATAGGTTATGCATAGTAAAGAATTGATAATACCTTGGAATTGTTTGCTGTTGCTTGACTAGAATTGGCCCGAAAATATCTAAATGCCACATATGCTAAATCGGGTTCCAGCTTCCCAATCCTTTAGAGGTAAATGTCCCTAAGTCGCAGATTACCAAAATGCCCCTAACCATTTCCATTAATTCCAAGTGAGTCCCAAATTTCATAATACCAAATTTGCCCCTAACCATTCCCATTAATTCCAAGTGAGTCCCAAATTTCATAATACCAAATTTGCCCTTAACCATTTCCATTAATTCCAAATGAGTCCCAAATTTCATAATACCAAATCTACCCTTAACCATTTCCATTAATTCAAAATGAGCCCCAAACTTCATAATTACAAATCCGACCCCCACAAGCCCAATAATGCCAATTTTGTCCCAAACTTCCACAAATTATCATTCTATCCCTAATCAAGCCCAATAATTCCAATTCTGTCCCAAATTTCCATAAATTACCAAACTGTCCCTGGACTTTCCAAAATTTATAGAATTTCCCTCAAAATTCCAAAAATCACAGGATTCCCTCCAAAATTCTCAAAATTACAAAACCGCCCCCTAATTCTCCAAATTTACACCTTAGCCCTCTACACTTCCATAATTGCACCTAAGCCCCTCAAAATTCCATAATTTCCACAATAAAAAATAATAATAAAATTTCCATAATAAAAATAATAACCCAAAATTTCCATAATAAAAAATAATAACCCAAAAAATTTGTCCATAATAAAAATAATAACCCAAAAATTTCCAAAGTTCAACAATAACTCCAAATAATTTTCCAAAATTTTTCCATAAAAAAAACAATAACCCAAAATTTTCCAGAATAAAAAATAAATAACCCAAAATTTCCCTTAATGACCATTAAGACTCCAAACGATTCCAAGTGTACCCCCATAATTCCCCGAAATTCAAATAAAATTTCTTCCTTTTCAAGAATCAAGCTCTTGGTCTAAGAGTCAAAATAAATTCTCTCTTTCAACCCTCTTTCAAAAAATATTCCTTTTAAATATTTTCGGATTTTTGGTCTCACGCAATGAGCTCTAAACAGGGAACTGGCGGTTCACCTGCTGTTCAACGTTTAGTAGTCATTACAGGCCCCCGTGCTGCCGTTGCCGTCTCGGGTCTTGTGCATGAGTGGATTAAAGGTCCCTCTGAAAAGTAAAAGCTCTTTTTAAAATATTTTGAGATTCTTGGTCTCACGCGATGGTCTCTAAATGGGGAACTGACGGTTCACCTGCTGTTCAACGTTTAGTAGTTTGTATAGGCCCCTGTGCTGCCGTAGCCGCCTTGGGTCTTGTGCATGAGTGGGCTAAAGATCCTTTTAAAAAATGAAAACCTCCTCAAAATGTAATCTTTCCTTTAAACACCTTTGAAGGTCAAGCCTTCACGAACAAGAACTACGTAAGCCTTGAGTTTACCATTGCACCGGGGAATACGTAGGAGCAGGATCAAGTCCTGTCAGGCCAACCTCCCTCAATTTATTCATTTTCACACTAACAAAGGGATCAAACTATTTTCAAAAATCACACACTCAGTTTAAGGGTACCGTTCTCCGGAACGGGCGAGTGGGCTGCCTAACACCTTCCTCACTTGTAACCGACTCCCGAATCTGAATCTCATCTTCAAATTAGGGTTTTTCAAAATCTTTGCCCTTCAATAAAAATTTGGTGGCGACTCCACGTCATCAATCCAATCTTTCTGAAAATTTAAGCGAGCTCGTCGTCTCGTCGAAATTACGGTTGTGACAGTAAGGAGAAAGGTTAGTGCGCATTCTCATGCTTTCAGCGTTATGTCCGTTATCAATTCTCATGTAATTCCTTGCAGCTATAAAGCAGGACCTTCCCCCCTACACACATGGCTTTGATGGCATGTCTTGCTTAGCTATGTTCAGTGACTAGGCACTCAAATTAGAGATTATTTTAGATTGGATGGAAATGACTAGACGTGGCCACATTTGCCACGGAGTCAGTAAGGCTACAAGTTGCCCTCTACCAGACCCAAGATCGTAAGGTAACAGTACCATGCAAACCTGGCTCTTCTTACGTAAGGTAGGAAAACATTAGACTTTAGTGTGCGCATCGAACCTGCCCATTATTTAAGTTTATTGGCGCCAATTTAGACTAAGCTGCACAACCTAGCGTAGTGGTTAAGCATGCTGCCTGTGACCCGAAGTCCCTGGATTTGATCCCCCCGGCAACTATTTTGTTTTAATACTCTCATAATATCATAGTGGGCCTCTCTTATTCCACTGGGCCTCGTTGATTCGAGAGCAGGCCTTTGTTTCGAGGTAGTAGGCAAGGAAACAACAACCTTCTTCAGTTTGGGCCATCATCTACTCAATGAGGCCACCATCAAAGTCTAAATTGGGTTGCCTTCCATAAAACATCAAGCCAAATGTGCAAAAATAAAGTAAAATAAGTAAAGTCAAAATTTCAAAAAATATAAATATAAGTAAAGTCAAAATTTCATTTTAATTTCCTTTTTCAATTTGGGCCAAGCCCACTTTTCAATCTTTCCTTAAAATAAAAAATAAAAATATAACTCATTTCCTTCTTATGTGGGTCAAGCCCACTTTTCAATTTTCCTTTTAAAAACATAATTTTGTTTTTATAAATTTTGTCAAAAAATCTATTTTTAAATTTTCTAAAATTCGTGCAACAGATTCTAATATAAACAGACAGCTTTCTCTGCTGTTCCGTATTTTAATTTGTGCAGTTTCCAAATGCAGCTTATGACGATTTTGATTTTGTAAGCATGAAATTTTAGAAAATCGTTGTTTACTAACTCTGCTAAAAAACATCTGTTTCAAAAATGTCTATTTTTTTATTTAATTTTCTCAAACTCAAGCAAACAGATTCTACTATGAGCAGGCAGCCTTCTCTTTTGTTCCGTATTTTAATTTGTGCGGATTCCAAATGTGGCTTACGACGATTTAGATTTCACGAGCACATGATTTTAGAAAATTACTATTTTTACTATCTCCGTTAAAAACGTATGTTTCAAAAAAAATCTATTCTTGCATTTTCTAAAATTCGTGCAATAGATTTTAATACAAACAGACAAACTTCTCTGTTATTCGTGTTTTAATATATGCGGAGTCCAAATATGGCTTACAACGATTTGAACTCTGCAAACACGTGATTTTAGAAAATCATTGTATTAACTAACTTTGTTCAAAAATCGATTCCGCCTAAAATCACTTCTTCTGTTTTCCAAGAGATCAAGTCTCTTAACCAGAACTACGTAGCCTTGAGTTTCCCATTGCACCAGGGAATACAAAGGAGTAGGATCAAGTCCTGTTAGGATATTTTCCACCAACTTATTTATTTTTATTCTAATTAAAGGGATCAAATAGTTTTCAAGCAAATCACACACTCAGTTTAAGGGTACCGTTCTTTGGAACGGGCGAATATGGTGCCTAACACCTTCCCTATTCGTAACCGACTCCCGAACCTTGAATTTTTTCCCCAAGTTAGGGTTTTTCCAAATGTTTTCCGTTAAATAAAAATTTGGTGGCGGCTCCACAATCAAATTAGATTCTTTTTTATTTTTTTAAGCGAGTTTAGTCGTCTCGTAATTATAGTTAGGATAGATGGCAACTCCACTAGGGACTTTAGAGGGTCAAGCTCTGTTTTAAATGGATAGTGTAACATGTTGATCCCTTTTTATTTATTCGCCCTTTTCCTTTATTTATTTCATATCGTCATTTAATTCCAAATTGTATGTTTCCTACCCTAGGTAGAAGACATATATTTATCGTGTTTCACTTGCAGGATATAAGTCAAATGTTCATTCCACACATTGTAGTCCTACATGCATAATATGAGTGGGGCCCTACGCTCGGGTCTGAGCGAAACCAAGGACTACAGGGATCTAATGGTGTCACTTGGGATGCACGTCCCGTTTGGCTATCACGAAAATCCCAGCTAGAGTGCATTTTTTCTTACTGCCCTGCAACTGGTAGCCTTCTCTATGGTTGTAGCAAGCACAAGAATTAGAACTTGGCTCTAGTGACTTTCACAACTTCCAAGATTACAAACCACCTTGTGTGAGATGCATATATTAGAAGGACTTTAAGCCTATTTCACACATCTTTCACTCAAGACATCAAAAAGAGCATATTTATTTTGAAAAAAACACAAAATATTAAGATTTAAAAATGATTTAAAACTAGAAAAGCAAAGAAAATTATAAACTGAAAGGAAGAAAATAAACAAATAAATTTGATAAATCAAATTAGAAAAATAAAAAAATTCAAAAATAGTTTCTCACACTAAATAAATTAAACTGGGAAATTTTTTTGCCTAAACTAATTCAAGTTAAAATTATGGAAAATAAAATATATACAAATCCGAAAGGAGAGGAAAGTTAGAAAATTTGGAAGAGAAATAGAAAGATTAAAAATAATTTCTAAGATTAAAATGAAAAATAAACATAATTTTGAAAAAAATAAAAAAAAAGAGAGAGAAAATGAAAATTTGAAAAAACAATTTCTCATTCAAAGATAAAGGAAATTAAAATGTTCACAAAAACAAACAAAAAACAAAAAAACAAAACACCAAGAAAAAGTTTAGCAAGATTAAATTTTTAAACAGACTACTAAAAAATGGAATTGCTTTGGTCATGTAAAATTAAAAGAAATGGTCAACCTTCAATCTTTAATTATTGGTGCATTCCAACATCACATTCATGCATTCATTAAATGAATTTATCATTAAAAGTCATCCCATACATTCTTCATTTTAACACTCATTGAAGCATTAATTTTTTCTTATCACCTATGATTTTGGCATCCACATCTATCTCACAATTAATTTAATAAATAAATTTTTTTGAAGAAAGACAATTCACTTAAAACCCAGAAAACAATTTCTTTTTCAAAAGAAAAAATTTAAAATTTAAAAATCATAAAAAATAAAAACTTAAGAAAATGTTGCTGGAAAAAGTCAAAATAATCATTTGATGGTTAACTTGCAAATCTTTAATTATTGGTACATTTCATAATTGCATTCATTCATTCATTAAATAAATTTACCATTGAAAAAGAGATTTTGAAAATCATCATTGGAACATTGATATTCTTGCATTCATCATCTCATCAAAGTTAATTTCAAATTTTACAGAAAAAAAAGAATTGAAGAAAGACAACTTTCTGGACATCCTCATAGGACTGGCTCCCAATCAAGAATCATGGATTAGTTAGAGAGACAAAATGATGAGCTAAGAAATGAGGTCAAAAGTTTGAAAGATCAAATGGCCAAACTAATGGAGGCCATCCAACTGTCAAAATAGAAGGACATAAGGGGATCCCTTCTAGAGGAACCAGTTGGCCCATCACATCCTCCTGGCTACAATCCACAAAGCCCTATACCATTAACCATTCCTTCACAAAACCTACCTTCAAACACCATGGGAATCCCTCATATTTTCCAAAACAATACCTCATAAGAACCCACCAAATGGCTCCTGGGAGGATGAATCCTATGTTCACCCAACAACCTCACCCTATATATACATACCACATTCTCATCCTCATAATATGCCAGGAGAATATTCAAGTCATCCTTTCAACAAAAATGATGAAAAATGGAAAATCTCGGAAAGAAGGATTTGAGCAATTGAGGGGAGTGCATATGATGTCAGAGATCCATCTGACTTCTGTTTGATCTCAGACATGGTCATTCCTCCAAAATTCAAGGTTCCTGAATTCGAGAAATCTCAAGGAACTGGTTGTCTGAGGAACCACCTGATCATGTACTGCAGAAGAATGGCCGCCAGTGCTTATGATGATAAGCTGCTCATCCATTTCTTCCAAGATAGCCTAACTGGGGCAGCTACCAACTGGTATACTCAGCTAGAACGAACACATATCCGTTCATGGAGGGATCTAGCTGATGTATTCCTGAAGCAGTATAAATATAATCTGGAGATGGCTCCTGACCGAACTGGTCAGCATGTTTGTAGATACACTGACCCCTTTTATGACAAGATGATTGGCAGTGTGACCGCCAGTTTCTCTGATATCATTGTCATAGGGGAAGGATTGAAGGAGGAATGCGCAGTGGAAGGATTGCGCACAAGTCTGCAGGGACAATAAATGCTTCTTTTGGAAAGAAGAAGACAGGAGAAACTTATAATGTGGCTTCTGGTCAAAGCCAATACGCACCTCAGATGGCACCTTATAGGCCAACCAGTTTCCAACCATCACCATATACTCCTTATACGCCATATCCCTACATTTCCACAACCTACCAAACACCTTATCCTCCAACCTATGACCATCTCATGCAAATCCAACCATCAACGCCATACATGGCCCAATTATAAACCACGGCCCAAACACAAGCCTTAAGCCAAAACCCTAACCAAAGCCAAAGAAAGGAGAAAAAATCTGTCCAATTTGATCCTATCCCAATGACCTATACTAAGCTACTGCCTCGCTTAATCAAAAACTCTTTAGTCGCTTCTTACCCCTTAAAACCTCAAGAACCACCATACCCTAAATGGTATGATCCAAATGCGAAGTGCGACGACCATGCGGGGTTCATTGGTCATTCCACAGAAGATTGCCAAGCTCTGGAGCGTAAGGTGCAAAACCTGATTGATGCTAAATGGTTTAATTTTGACAAGTTTTCTCCTAATGTGGGAAATAATCCATTGTCAAATCACGAGAACCCATCAACTAGCTGAAAGAAATTGGGGCAAGAACTATACAATGATGTGCCTTGTAAGAACTAGGACGAAATATTGAGGAAAAACCATTCAAGATTGTTATTCTTTTTAAAATCAATCTTTTGTAATAAATCTCAATCAGTAATACAAAACTTACATTTTTCATGTTTCTTAGGCATGTACCTTACCATATTGACTTTACCTTTTAAATTTGTCATTCTTTTCATCATTTAACCCACTTTATTCTATACCTAAACAATAAAAACTTGTTGGTGACCATTCCATTGCTATAGTAAGTAATTTTGAGAGTCTTATTAATCAAACGAGGAAGCATAATAGACAGGATCCAAATCGAATAAGGGATTCCAAATCACCCTCCACTATAATTCCTCTCAAGGAATATATTGTCTAATAGAAGAAATAATAAAATCTTGCTGGACCAAAGTTCAAATTCAGGAAAAATTTAGGGATGTGAAATAGATCTGCTGAATTGAAAATTAGAACAAATCCGAGTAAGACGAAATAAAAGATCTGATCAGGAAAAAGAAAAAGAAAAAGAAAAGAAACCCACTAGATTAAAGTCAAAGAAATAATGCAGGAAAAATCAGGGTCAAAATTCAAGAAAAAAGAAGAAGAACCCACTGGATTAAAATCAAAAGTAATTTAGGAAAAAGTAGGATCAAAAAGTAAAATAATAATCAACAAAGTCATGATCAGAAAAGGTCTTGTTGGATCAAAATTCCAAAAATAATTCAAGCAAAATTAGGATAAAATAAAAAGACCGCTAGGTCAAAAATGCTCAAAGATGGCCTAGGCAAAAGTTAGGGCACACAAATAAAAAGCCCGCTAGGTCGAAAACCCTCAAAGGGAGGCCTAGGAAAAATTTAAGGCACACAATCAAAAGCCTACTAAGTTGAAAACCTGCAAGGGCAGCCTAGGCAAAAGTTAAGATCAACTAAAGATCTGAGCACAATTCAATGCTTCTGCACCTCATGTCTTCTAAAACTTTGTCAAAATTTTTCCATTTCTCAAATTTGATTAATTTGGCAATCAAAGTTATGAAAACCAGCATTGGCATTCCACCAAAAGGGGCCATTTGGGTAATCAGACCAACATTCTTCACCCTTTCCCTCAAATACACTACCCTAAAATCTCACATGAAAAAACTCTCCATCTCCTTCCATTGATTATCCAAAATCACTATGCATACCTCAATAGTACATGTGCCAAAAAGAAAGATGAAAAATGTAAAAAATAAAAAGATTAATTTTGAAAAGTCGTGGCAAATTAGATGAATCCTCAACCATCGCAACATGGCATGACTATTTCCCAAAGAGTCATCCTTGTGCCAACCATAATGCCGCCAAAATAAAAGGAGTGCATCTTACTTAATGATGCTAACCACCATTGGGTCTCAAAGATATTGAAAAGGGAAAATTGCAAAGTTGACCAAAGAGCCAAAAGACAAAGTCATTCCAACGTTTTGTCATCATTCAAGCATTGCATAATGAAAAAATTGGGTGTCAATTACCCAAATCAATCATAATTAAAAAATTATTTTTGAAAATCCCAAAATTGGGGTAAACATTGGCCCAGAAAAATTCAAATTGAGGCAATCCTCATTTTCAGAAAAAATTCAAATTGGGGCAAAGGTTTGCCCAGAAAAAGTCAAATTAGGGCATTCCTCGATTTTTGAGAATCAAAATTCAAATTCCAAAACAATCACAATCCAAATTGGGGCATATCCTCAATTTTTGAAAATCAAAATCAGGCAAATGTTTACCCAAAAAAATCCAAATTAGGGCAATCCCCGATTTCTCAAAAAAAGAAAAGTAAATCTGGGGCACTCCCTAATTTTTGAAGAAAAAAAATCAATCAAAAATTCAAACTAGGTCAAACACCTGTCCGGAAAAACTCAAATTAGGGGCAATCCCCGATTTCTGAAAAATCAAAATCAAAATTAGGGCAAACGTTTGCCCAGAAATTTTGAGTTGAGGTAATCCTTAATCTCAAAAAGAAAATTCAAACTGGGGCAAACACTTGCCTAGAAAAATTCAAATTGAGACAAACCTCATTTTTTAAATCCTGAATCAGATTGGGGCAAACGTTTGCCCAGAAAAATTCGAATTGAGGAAACCCTCAATCTCAGGAAAAAATAAAACTAAGGCAAACATTCGCCCAAGAAAAATTCAAAATAGAAAAATTCAAAATTGGGGCGAAGATATTTTCCCAAATTCCTTCAAATCGGGGCTTTCCTCGATGGTCAAAAATCTTCTAATATGGGCAAAATTTTTTGCCCAAACTTCTTCCAAAGAAAGTAATTATCAATTGCTTAAAAACCTTCAAGTTCAAGGAAAAATCGGCAATTTATTTGATTCAAGATAAACAATTTTCAAAATAAATTATCCAAGACATCTGACAAAGAAATCCATACTCCTCCCTCACCTGCATTCCTAGGACACATCATATCATTTTCCACACCTGTCTTAACAACTCATCTCTTTTCTTGCCTATCTTAACGGGCCACATAGGTCATTTCATTCTCAATAGGTCATCTCTTTTATACTTCTTTGCTTGTCTTAACAGACCATTCCTTCCCACACCTGTCCTAACAGGTCATTCTTTGCTTTTACCTATCTTAACAGGCCACTTCTACATTACCTGTCTTAAAAAGTCTCTTTCCATTTTTCCATTTCTTGTCTTAACAGGTATTTTTCATTTTTCTCGCCTCTGTTTAACAGGCCTTTTCTATTTTACCTGTCGTAACAGGTCATTCCTAATTCACTTTGCCTGTCTTAACAGGTCTCTTTCCTTTTCACCTTTCATTACCTGTCTTAACAAGTATTTTTTTGTCCTTTTTATCCCCTATCTTAACAAGCCACTTCTACATTACTTGTCTTGACATGTCTCTTTTCATTTTTTCATTGCCTATCTTAACAAGTATCTGTCATTTTCCATTACCTGTCTTAAAAGGTCGTTTTCATTTCATTTGCCTGTCCTAACAAGTCTTTTCCATTTCTTTTCCTTGCCTGTCTTAAAAGGCCATTTCTTCCAGTTAGTGTAGGTCACACTCATTTCCATGCCTGTTTTAACATATCTTGTTCATTTTTGCTTTACCTGTCTTAACAGGTCCTTTTTATTGGTCTCACCTGTCTTAACGGTCCATTTCTGCTTTACCTGTCTTAACAGGTCATTCTTATTTTACCTGTTCTAATCTTTTGTCTTGCCTGTCATAATAGGCCATTTTTTCTTCTCCTGTCTTAACAAGTCATTTGCATTTTTCCTATCAACAACAGGACCCCAGCACGTTTAATTTCTTACATTGTTCCTGGCAACATCAGGACATCATTTGCATTTTTCTTGTCAACAACAGGACTTCAAGTGCATGTTTAAGTTCTGTCCGCCTGTCTATTCTTCCTATCAATAACAGGACTTCAAGTGCATGTTTAAATTCTATCCACCTGTCTTAACCGGCTTGCATTCTTCCTGTTAACAACAGGACTTCAAGTGCATGTTTAAATCATGTCGTCCTGTCTTAACAGGCTTGCATTCTTCTTGTCAACAACAGGACCTCAAGTGCATGCTTAAATTATATCCACCTATCTTAACAGGCTTGCATTGTTCCTGGCAATAGCAGGACATCATTTTCATTTTTCCTGTCAACAACAGGACATCAAGCATGTTTAAATTCTGTCTGCTAGCAAAACCTCACTTTCATTGTTCCTGGCAACAACGGGACCTCACTTGCATTGTTCCTGGCAACAACAGGACCTTATTTGCATTTTTCTTAGCAATAGCAGGACCTCATTTGCATTGTTCCTGGAAATAGCAGGAACTCATTTGCATTATTCCCAGCAACAACGGGACCTCATTTGCATTTCTCCTTTCAACAAGACCCCAGCATGTTTAATTTTTGCATTTTTCCTACCAACAACAAGATCCCAGCACGTTTAATTTCTCGCATTGTTCCCTGCAATGGCAGGATATCATTTGCACTTTTCCTGGCAACAACAGGATCTCATTTGCATTTTTCCTGGCAACAATAGGATCTCATTTGCATTGTTCCTGACAACAGCAAGACCTCATTTGTGTTACTCCCGGCAATAGCGGGACCACATTTTGCATTATTTTCGACAACAGCGGGACCTTACTTGCATTGTTCCTGGCAACAGTAGGACCTCATTTTCATTTTCCTAGCAACATCAGAACCTCATTTGCATTGTTCCTAGCAATAGCACGAACTCATTTGTATTATTCTCGACAACAACAGGACCTCATATCCATCCTGGCCTATACAAGCCCTAACACATTTATTTTTCTGCATCCTGGCCTATACAGGCCCCCGCACATTTATTTTTCTGCATCTTGGCCTATACAGGCCCCAACACCTTTATTTTTCTACATTCTGGCCTATACAGGCCCCAACACATTTAAAATTTCTACATCCTTGCTTGTTGTAATATGCCATCCTTTTTTATTTTACTTTGCCTGTCTTGACAGGCCACTCTTTTCCATTCCTAGCTTAAAGGGTCCTTTTCATTCCATTCCTGTCTTAGCAGGACTCTTCCAGTTCACTTTGCCTATCTTAACAGGCCATTTTTTTTCCATTCTGTTAGCCTAATTAGGCTTTGCGTTTAAATTTATGCATTCTGGCCTATCATGGAAGGCTTGGCATATTTAAACCCCTTCAACTCATCACTCAAGGTTTGCAAAGCTCATCCAAACTTTCCAACTACCATCCTCCAATTTATCAGGGCAAGCATTCCTAAGTTTTTGATCAAACCCGAAACTTTCTCGGTACCACGGAAGCATCGTTCGAATCCCTAACGTCTTCAAGACTTTCCAATAAGGCTCGCACCCATGCCAGTTTTTATCTTTTATATCGGACATAATTTGTTAACGTCTTTAAAATGGTGACAAGTGGTTTTTATAAGGATCTAAAAGGAAAGGATTATAACACCCAAAAAATGAAGTTCGTTTTTATGCTTAAGTCATGCATACAATTCCATTATTAGACTATTATCTCATGATGCGGAACATTTAGAAAATAATTATTAATGAAGATACGGTAAATTTTTTTAGAAACTCTTAGTGTAAAATACAGGTCTCGTTGATATAGCATTTATACAAGAATGTAAATAAATAGGCATTCTTGTGAACATATAATCCGTTAACACTACAATTTATTTCTTCTATTTCAATTTTCTCTATTAAGTAGTAATTCATTCAGCACAAATCAAACATATTGGTATTCATACAACTTATCATTATACAATCCTTAATAATTATATAGTCCATATTTACACATACTTGGTTAGCTTAAGACATTAGTGCCTTTACACATTTAATTACATACATAATTATCCCTACCTTTTTTCACATTAACTATAATACAATATACTCACTAATAATTGGCCTTTACACACTTAATTATATACATAACTATCCCTACCTTATTCATATTAAAATAATATAATCTACTTACTAATAATTGGGATGCATTCATCTTTCTATTTACAAATTGTACATTATTGGTATGACTTGATTTCTCCTTCTTTAGAGACAATACTCTGCAAAACACTTCAGGATGGTGGTAATAATGCTCCAACCATAAGCTTTCATCCAAAGCAACAAAGGTCCCACTAGCCATCTCCTAGAATGCTTGGAACGGATTGGGCTGCAAATGTGGGGAATTACCTTGAGACGACTAGACATGTGAGGTGTTGTAGTAGTGGGACGATGTTTGTGGGTTGGTTTTCCCTTATGATGATGAAGAGTCTCTAGTAAGTGCTACTAGTGGTGTTTGGTAGCTGGGTGGAGGTGAAAACACCCCATTAGGGTGAAAGGCTTCCATAGGGATAGAGAATTCAGTAGTGGAGAAATTTGGATTCATCACAGTAGAAACAAACAGATGATCCAAAGAGAAGTAAATTCACACATTGGATTGTGTTGTAATTATCATTCCATGAGCATTCACAATCCAGTTCATATGACTAATTTCCATAAAGACTACCACATTCACGAAAGACATTAGGGCCACCTAGGAAGAAAAGGATAGGAGAAGATATGAGAAACTAAGTTTATCGGTAGGATTCTACCCTAAGGTCAGTGACATTACTTTCATCCCAACCACTTCAATTTATTAGAAAAGATGTCAAGCATGCAAGTTTACTTTAAGTCTTTCAAAAACTCTAGTTGAAGTGGATTTCTTTTACACAAGATGAACTATTTATAATTAAGCATATAAATTACTTGAGCATTGTCACAGCCGTAATTACGACGAGACGACGAACTCGCTAAAATTTTTAAAAAAAGGAATTTTATTTTGATAGTGTGGAGTCGCCACCAAATTTTTATTTAAGGGAAAAGATTTAGAAAATCCCTAACTTGAGGAAGAGATTTAGGTTTGGGAGTCGGTTACGAGTAAGGAAGGTGTTAGGCACCTTACTTGCCCGTTCAGAAGAACGGTACCCTTAAACTGAGCGTGTGATTTATTTGAAAACTGTTTGATCCCTTTAATTAGAGTGAAAATAAATAGATTGATGGAAGATAGCCTGATAGGACTTGATCCTGCTCCTACGTATTCCCTGGTGCAATGGGAAACTCAAGGCTTACGTAGTTCTGGTTTGAAGGCTTGATATTCGAAGGTGTTTGAAAATGAACAGAGTATCTTGAAAATATTTTAAAGAAAATCCTTAGTCCACATAAGCACAGGATCCAAGACGACTACAGCTGCACTGGGATCCATACGAATTCCTAAACATTGAACAGCAGAAATAGCTACCAGTTCATGCTTAGGGTTCATCGCATGAAACTAGGGATTCCAAAATGAAGCTTTTCTTGAAATTATTTACATAAAGATTCTTAGTCCACATATGCACAGGGTCCAAGACAACTATGGTTGCGCTGGGACCCATATGAATTCCTAAACATCGAACAACAGAAAAAGCTACCTGTTCATGCTTAGGGTTCATTGCGTGAGACCTAGAATCAATGAATTTAATTTGAAAATAAAAAAAGGATGAATGGGCTTAGGTAGAAAAACAATTGGGGCTTGATTTAAAGTGAGCTTGATTTTGATTTTAAGAAATTTTACTAAGCTTGATTTTGGGTTGAATTGGATTTGATGCCACTAAAGGGGGGATTGGGTTTGGCCCAAACCAAAAACCTAATTTTAAAATAAAAGAAAAGAGGTTGGGCTTGATCCAAATTAGTGAAAAAAAGATCTATCTTAGTTGAATTAATTGCATGTATTATTTATCTTTGTCAAAAATATGGTGTTAATATTAATCATTTAGCGCGGCCCATTTTGTATGGGCAAGGCCCAATTGAAGGCAGCCTAACTAAAGGGCCATTAGCTTGACGTTGGGCTACTTGTGCGGCCTATACTGAATCAGGTCAGTAGAACAGCCAGCTCATGACCCATTTGAAGGTTAGAGAGCAGCCAACTCATGGCCCAATTGTAGTTGAAGATTGGGAAGCCACTTGAAGCCTATTGGCAAACAACCAGCTCATTTTGGATTGGCCCAATTGGTATTTATATGAGAGACCTATTATTTCCCCCATGATCCTAAATCAGTAAATGGGAGAATTAAAATGAAGGACCGCATGTGAGGATCGAACACAGGTCATAACGGAGGCATGTAACAGGTTAACCACTAAGCCAAGGCTTCAACTTAGATTTAGTATCCCCTGAAAATTCTCTTGAAGTAGGGGCGAGGTTAATTCTACTTATTGCTGATTTTATGCCTTGGCTTGTGTGGGCAGCATTGTGACTATCTTCACGTTAAGCCATTAACTATCAAACCATTTTGCTTGGGCTGTAGCATTCCATATCAGTCTTTAAGCCGCCTCACAAGGCTTCGTAGCTAACTCTTGCTGCTGGTTGTGAGGTCCCATATCTTCTTAGTGCAAGTCTCCAAATGACCCAAGCAAAATGCTTCTAGCAGTAATTTGAAAAAATTGAGTTGCAAGGGGTCGGATCTTATCATCATTTGGAAGATCGAAAGGATCAAAATTGACCCATTTTGGCTTATCTAAACCACACTCAGAAAGTAACTGACACTATGCTGGAAGATCGGATCTCATCATCATTTGCTATGGTAACTTTTGACAGACCAACTACCAATTCTTCGAAGAAAACTAGGAATGTTTACGCCTCAAACGCATCGTCCAGGTGTCACTTATCAATCCAGTGACTCATACAAGAGATACAAATGGATGAATGAAATCATCAATAATCATATGCGAATAAAACCTATGAATGGCTAACCAAACGATTCTGATCTGGTACGCAGAGAATAACAAAGCTTTCAAGAGCAATTGATTAGATTCACTTTTGTTTGGAATTAGAACATGATTGAATTAGAATAAACAAATCGAGCGAGCATTCATCGAGGATTTCTGCAGACATAACTTTTGTCTAAATTCATTGATCAGCCTTCCTGTTAACACCTAAACTGATCTTGGACACTTTTGGCAGTTTAGACACCCTGCTCTATGCTAAATTCATTTGTCTATGTTTTTTCTTTAATGATCCTTTATTTACTTAGGTTCCTTTTTAGAGTATTCTAAATATTATGCATGTTCAAATAAACAAATCAATGTGCCATGCACATTTATTCTTTAATTAGATACTACTATCACATCATCATGCATACATGATCATCATTAATTACTGTGAGTTGTTCACCTAAAGATAAGTTATTCCTGATGTAACCCATGCTAGAGTTACTCCACTCAAAATCTATTTGAAACAATTGAATTTCATAAACACAATTATTATATTAAGAGTTTTATTGTGTATATTTTGTTTATAAAATTTCATAAAATTTGAAAAAGATTTGATACTTAATTATATAACTTTATTTTAACATATAATATACGTCACCTAATATATGTTAACTTGAATTTATTTAATAAAATATCAAATCTCTTTCAAATTTTATAAAATTTTGTAAACATGATATATGTAATAAAAATTATTAATGCAATGTTAGATTGAAAAAATTCATACACTAAAAAGAGATATTAAGAGAAGTATCTATAATATAAGTTACTACTAAAATAACTTAATCTCTGCTATATAAACATATATGTATATATGTAAGAAATGTGAAAATTTAAAATTAATGCATAAATAAGTTTCTATTTTGATATTTAATTATCTACATTCCAAGTGAGAATAGAATAATAAATATGGCTGTAAATATAAAATTGAGCAAAATGAACGATATAAGTGTGCAAGTCATTCTTTCTTTTAATTTTTTTACACTATTTTGATTTTGTGCGATAAATATGCGCTTGATTTTCTCATTTTATCTCTTTATTTGGAATTAAATATTCATTCATACTTTCAATAATATATTTTTTTATTGTATATATTTTGATAATATTACAAATTAATAATCAAGAGATCTAATTAAAGTATTGTTCAAAAATTAACTATTAGATTAAATATATATATATTATATAGATATGTTTACAAATTTAAAATTTATTTAAAATTATTTAATATTTTACTTAAATATTTTAAAATTTTATATATTTAAGATATAAAAGTAAAAATTATTTGATATACATTTATTATTTTAAATTTTAAAAATCTCAAATTTTACCTACTAATTCTATTATTTTTTTATATTTCTACTTTTTCTTTCAATTTTCATATTCAAGCTACTTGCTAAATCATGACATTTTCTTGAATGATTTATTTTAACAAATCACATATTTTTTAATTTTTAATTTGTGATCATATGCATTGATTATGTAGTTAACTTTTAATTTGTAACTTGCACCTTTGATAATGAGTTGTATTTCTCTTTTATTTGATTTCTTTTTATTATTTTTTATTTTTAATATTATTAGAAAGATATTTTTTCAACCTAATAAAAGTAAAAACTAATTAAAATAAAATTATTCTTCCAAATTAACAAATAAAATTTTGACTCTACAACTTTTGGGAATGAAGCTTGACACATAAAAATGTTTTTAACTTTTACAATTATTAAGAAATGATGATTTTTGATCCCCTAGTATACCACTAATCTATAATTTAATTTTTAAAATAAAAATAAAAATAAAAATGATGAATATTTATATTTTTAAAGATTAATTTAGTACATCACATAATAAAATAATAAAGCTAGTGAGAATTAACTTTTCACAATGTTTCTTTATTTTTTATCATTTTCAGCAACGAAAATAATAATTATTCATTTATAAAATACATTATTACTTACTTGTAACCAAGCAAATAAAAATAATTCTTAATTGAAACATTGTTCAGAAATTTAGGTGCATCAACAGGATTGATTATCAGACGCAGCAACAAAAGGCAGTCTGACATTCCGCTCCTTTATAGCCCATCTTTTTACAGACCTTTTCACACTTACTAAATAGTTCACATGTTCCTGGACAAAACGATTGTGCGTTGCTCACACCTGCATCTGCATTTTGAGGATACTTTAAAGATGAGATATAGTAAAGAAAAATTACTAATTAAAAATTAATGCAAAAGTAAATCTTTATATTGATATTTAGTTGTCTACATACTAAGTGAGAATAGGATAATAAAAAAAGTTGCACACATGAAATTCAGTAAAATCAACGAGATAAGTGGACGAGCCATTTTTTTTTTGTTGGAAGGATATTGGCACTTTCATCCTATATTGTCTATGCTTTATATAGTGTGTTTGCCAATTCAACCTGTGTATTTGCATTCCAAAGTTTCTATATCTTAGGGCTAAATGGAGAATTTAAAAAGGAAAAAAGTAATTAGAAAATATTATATACTCAAATGAATTTATTATATTTAAAATAATAATATATTAGTAAGGAAATTTAATATCTTGAAATGAATGAATTTTAAATTATACCTAAACATTGAAAATTCTATATTTCTTTTATGATCTGTATATCTCATCAATTCTCTACTTTGTTCTCATTTCATATATTTTAAATTTTATAATTATTTAAAATAAAAATTAAATAATTTATAAAATAATTTTAATATTCTATAGAATAATATATTAAATTACTTTAATATATTTATAAAAAATATTTTACATTTTTAATAAAAGGTAATGTTAAATTTTTTAATGGTTTTTATTTAAATTTTTCTACTGAAAATATAACAAGAAAATAATTTTTTAAAATATTATATCAACAAAGCTTATCTCAATATAATTATACATTATTCTCCTATTGTTTGTTCATCTCATTAAATAGAATAACATAATAGTATATAATTTATTATTTTTGTAAGCAATATAGAATATAAAATAAAATGATTTAAATTTTTTTTATCTTTATCTTTTATTAGTTTATCTTAATATTATATTTTTTTAATATTTTTATTTTATCAATTCAAAATATGGATGAAAAATTTAAAAAAGTTGTAATATATTAAAGGATTTAAAAAGGAAATAAATCATTTGTTTGAAAATTTAATATATTGAAAAGAATTTAATAAATTTAAAATAACAACATATTATTTCAAAACGTTTATTATATTAAAATAAATTAATATTTAAATCATACCAAAAAAAAATGATAATTCAAAATTCTTTAATTATCTCTCTAAATCTCACAACTTCTCTCTTTACCTCATTCTCAATTCGTATATTTTAAATTTTATAACTTTTATTATCAAATTTAATTATTTTATAAAATATAATTTAGATATTTTTATAGAATAATATATGAAAATTATCTTAATAATATTTTTACAAATAATATTTTTAAAAACAATTTACTCTTTTAATAAAAGATAATCTCCAATTTTTTTATTAATTTTTATATTTTTTTATATTTCTACTAAAAATAAAAATAAATTTTTTTCTAAATTATATCTATCATATTAACAAAAATTATTTTGATATAATTTTTAAATTTTTCTCTTATTATTTTTTCATCTCAATTATTAAATATAATAATATAATATTGTATAATTTATAATTTTTGTAAATAATATTAAATTTGAAATAAAAAAAATTTATAGAAAAATTTTATTTTTAACTTATCTTATCTTATCGTATCTTATCTTATTCATATTAATATTACGATTCTGTCTCATCAAAAATTGGGATGAAAGATTTAAAAATAAAAACTTATTTGAAGATTTAAAATTTTAAACTTAAAATATTATATTTATTGCATTGTTCAAACATAAAATGAATTTTCAAACTCTAAAATTTTAAAAATCTAAAATTTAAGTTTAAAACTTTAAAATTTACCCATGATCTCTCACTCTACCTCGTAACGTCCATTTTACAACCTTAAACTCGCTTTATATATTTCTAACTTTAAATTATTTTTAAATTAAATTTATTTATTTAATAAATAATTTTAATATTCTTACAAAAGTATCATATAAAATTTGACTTAATAAATTTTTAAAAAGAATTTTATAAAATTTAGTTTTAAAATTTGATAAGTTATTATAGTTTTAATTACTTTTTACATAATTACTTTAAATTTTAATTAAAAAATAAATTTTAAAATATGATAACTATTTTAATATCATTATTTTAACATTATTAAGTTTAAATATAAAATTTAAAAAAAATAATTATTTAATATAAACTTTAGTATATTAAAATGAATTTAATAAGTTTAAAATAAGAAAATATTATCACAGAAATTTATTATGTTGAAATGAATTAATTTTAAATCACACGAAAACATTGAGAATTTAAAAGTCTTTAATGATCTCCCTAAATCTCACAACCTCTCTCTCTACCTTATTCTCATTTTATATATTTAAAATTTTATAATTTTTAGAATCAAATTTAATTATTTTATAAAATATAATTTTAATATTTTTATGGAATAATATACCAAAATTATTTTATTATATTTTTAAAAATAATATTTATAAAAAAATATTTTACTCTTTTAATAAAATACAATCTTCAATTTTTTATTAATTGGGAGTTAGGTGATTGTGTGACTCCCAATTGGCAGAACTATAGGATAACTAAACCTCAATCTTAGAGAATTAATCGGGAACATAGGTTTTGAACCAGTTAATTTCATGACACGTAATTAACGCTTCTTAATCTTTATGCCTCTATTATTTATATATCTTGCCAGATCAAGGAGGAAAATAAGTATAAGGAAGATTAATGATACTTCCTGATCAACGAGAACTAGTAGAATTAGTGTAGGTGGGTGGCAATTTAATTAAAGGGAAAACAGGGGTAAAACAAGTGAAGTCCTTTATATTTTCATAACTTGCACCTATTCTTTTTTTTTTATCATATAATAGAAATTTATTTCTACTTATTTTTCCTTTCACTACTTTCACAAAACAACTCTTCTCTTGGTAAGTTCAAAAATTACAATTCAAATTTCATGCATAGATTTCTACACTAGTCTTTGTGGGATAGATGCTGGGGACCTAAAATATCTTCTTTCTACAACGACAGTATACATATCCATGGATAAAATTTAGCCAGAGTTTTATACACATGTTTTGCATGCAATAAGTTTTTGGCACCATTACTTAGGACTATTTCCTAGTAGTTTTTAAAATTTCAATTCTGATTTCTTGAGACATGTACATATTGAACTTTCATTTCTAATATTTATATTCTATTTTTCTTTTAAAAGAGAATTCTCAAAATAAAGAAAAAAAACTTTTTCTCTAAATTTCCCTTGCCTTAACCTTTATTGTTTATGCTAACCTATTCCAAAGCTTCTAACTTGCAATTTGAACCTAAAATAGAACGAGCAACTAGCATGTTAAGGTAAAAGGAAAGGAAAAGAAAATAACGATGCAAGGAAGGAGAACATGATTATACTTTAAGGCCTCCACTAACGAGGGACAAAAGAGCTATATATCCATCCTAACAATGGATGGTATTCAAAATGTTGAGGTGAAGCCTGCATTCATCAATACGATACAAAATCTACTCCAGTTTGGAGGGATGGCCATGAAGGATCTACATCTGCACATTGAAAAGTTCATGAGGCTCACCAATACCATCAAGATGAATGGCATCTCACAAGATGCCATAAACGTATATTTGCTTCCCTTCTCCATCATTCAAAGGTAAATAACAAGCTTAACTCCTTGCTGGAAGGATCCATCATATCCTGGGATAAACTTCAATGACTTCCTCTTATGTAGTACTTCCCACTGTCTATGCAGTCCAGGATCGTAGTGGAGATTGCCCGCTTCACTCAATATGAGAAGGAGTCATTGTACAAGGTATGGGATTGTTTTTCAAAATCTTCTTCAAAAATGCCCATATCATGGGTACAAACACCCCATCTCATGCAGATCTTCTACAATAATCTCTCCTATGCCAACAGAGCTGTTATCAACCCAACCTTTGAAAGAGGTATCTTACACAACCTTCCAAAAGACATATGGAAAATCCTATGGAACCTAGCTACCAACAACAACCAATGAAAGTCTGTCAATAGAGATGTGAAAAAGAGGGACTCACAACCGGTGGGTATGTATTAAGTAGACCAAAACACCCTTCTAGCCAATCAGATCAAGGCTCTTAACAAAAAGATTGAGGTGCTTATGAAATATAGGGCACAATTGACTCTACTTGTTTGTACTTAGGCTACACTTGAGCCTAGTTCATGCAATTGTGCAGTTCCATAAGCCACAATCTAGAAGGATGCGAAGTTAAGGCTCATATGGCCCAACAAAATGAGGAGGCCCATTTTATGGGGATAACCTACAACCCTACATGGAGGAATCACCCTAACTTATCTTGGGGGTGGATACCAAGGTAATAACACTGACAATTCTTCCAATACTTATAAGTCCCTTCATACGCAAAAACAATGTGGCTACAAGAAAGAGAGGAGAGAGTCAATTCCCTTGGAGTTAAGGCTCCAAAATATAGAGGCTCGGCTCTAGAACATAGAGATGCTGATGTCCCAATTCCAAAAAATGGAGGACTAGATGGAGAAGATCCTAACCCTCTAAGCACAACGAATGCTACGAACACTGGCTAACCAGCCTGAGATGAACTTGAAGGAGTCGGTGAATGCAATCACTTTAAGCCTCAGGATTGAAGAGGAAACACCCATAGGAGTAGAAGAAGAGAACGATGCATCCATTGAGCTACCACCAAAGCTTAGAGGACCTAGAAAGTTTTATTTTACCCTGCACTATGAATGATTCCTATCTTAAAGCTTTATATGATTTAGGCTCTAGTATAAACTTAATTCCCCTCTTTATTTTTGGAAGGTTGGGCATGAAAAAGCTGAAACTTACCACTATCTTATTACAGCTTGAAAACAGAACCATTGTATTTCTAAAAAGGATAATGGACAACATGCTCGTAAACGTGGGAACTTTCACCTTTCCTACAAACATCTTCGTTCTCAGTATGAAGGAGGATAAGGAGGTTCTACTGATCTTGGGAAGACCTTTCTTGGCCATTGGAAGAGCAATGATCGACGTTCAACAAGGGAAGCTCATACTAAGGCGGGGTGACAAAGAAAAGGTGTTCGGAATCACCTACCTTGTAGAAGGCTTCAAGGATGACCCTTGTAAGTCTATACAACCCCCTTCTACCCTCTGGGTAGAAGCAAGCCAGGATAAGGGCATACAAAGACTCAAAGTTTCATAAGGAGAAGAGAAAACATCATAAGCATACCCGAAAATGTGACCTCTGCATAAGTAAGAAATTCTCCATTCTTAGCTAAAAATTTTAGGTGTTCACAAGGAACCGTTGGTTCAAGGGAGATGGCCTCTATGAGCTCACCAAGGCCCACCCTTACATGGTAAAAAGAAGGACCATTGAAAAGCTAGAGGTCCCAAACAGCTAGGATAGCACATGCTAAGATAGCACCAAATAGCTAGGATAGTGCATCACAAGTGTTTCCAAGAGGCAACCTATTTATAAAAGATGAAAAAAAAAGAGAAAAAGTGAGTGAGCACAAGCATGCACAATTCAGCCCAACCATGCCAAATTTATGATCAATATAAATAAGGAAGTAAGTTACATGAATTCTTACTTTCACTGTTGTAATTTCCCTATAATGACTCTGCTTCTCTCTCTCTCTCCCAACTAGGTATGGTTTGTGCCCTAACTTTGTTGTTTCTAAACTTTTGCACGAGTGTGCTGAATTTTGGCACACCTAAAACACCTTAGGTTATAAAAAAATATAACATGGCATGGCCATGCCCTTATCTGAACGATTGTGCATGTGTAAATAATAATGACTTTCTGTTTAGCACGGTCATCACCCTTTCTGCATAAGCATGCATATCCGCTATTGGTTAGATTTTCTATAGGTTACACTATCATGCTTGCTCATCAAATAAGCAGGTTCATAACAATATGACCATGTCACTAATTCCTGCAAGGTTGTGCAATTGGCATTTCGCACTACTATGCGCCTGATGCTTGGTCAGGCCACAATAAGGAGGTATACATCCTTTTCATGTGAGCCCGATCGTGCTCATTCTAAAACGGTCATGCCAATACTTTTTTTTTGGACTAACTTGATTTATTATTTTGCTGAAATTACATCCCCACTCTCGAAAATGAAGCAGAACCTCCAATTTCGTTGAAAAACAGTGTTGGTTATGCCCCATAGTAGAGTAAAGCTGAAAAGAAACTTGAAAATTTTCTATAACAAGATTTGAGGTCCTCAAACGATCTTTTGTCTTTGTCTAGCATGCTTCCATTCTAATTCTAATAGCTTTGACAATTGATTATAGTTTCATCTCTCTGTAAGCTTACCAGACCTGAAGGCTCCTATGTGTTTGTGATTACAATTGTGCTAGATAACCTTATTTCACATAATTTTCACTCCACGCTAGGATTTAGAACCTGCTGTATTGAGATGGAATTGCCTAAACGTATCATGAGTAAATGGTGTCCGCTATCCAATATCCATGTTATATTAGAACTTGTGTTAAAGCTTGGTCGAGCATATGATGAGGTGACCCCGACGAGAGCACAAAAAAAAAATAGCCACATGGAGGAGGAGATTGAGTCTTTACTTACCTGAAACTCATCACCTCTACGGTTGAAATGATTGCATCGAGCTATTACACAGTATCTATTGGCCATTCATAAGTCAGAAAGTTTTAGGCGGAGTCCACCCATGTATGATACAAGGACCTTTTAATATAACCTGAATCTGCACCTTTAATATCAAGCTTTCCCCCCAACTTAGGGAATAATTTAGAATCGGCACAGATTGGAAGCATGAGTGAGAGTTAAATAGAGAAAATATCAGGGAGCTTACTGAAGCTTCATGAAGTGTTGAGAACTAAGGCTGCTTAGTTTGCCTCACTTAGTGGCTATTTCATTCATGAAAAGTGAGGCTAGTTAGATTCAGCAGAATTGATATTGGCAAACTCTTAGTTCGGAGCCAAACTTTGTTACACCAGCCTGGAATTTCTAGTGTTGGTTATCTTCAGGCTTAAAGTAACCATAAAGTCCCTATCCCCGAGGCATAAGAGTGTGAAATCCTCATAAGCAAAACTCAGTATGCTTGCTGCCAAACCGAGAGTCACAGGTTCGCTACTATTGCTTCGAGAAAGAATTGCCTTACCGAGACCGTATAATCCCTCCTTGAAGGTACAGTATACATTCATATTCCCTGCATCAAGCCCAAATGATAAAGAGACCCCATGTTTTATGTTGTAAGTGTAAACACCCAATTATGTCCAAGGCCCCTTCCCTATCAGTTTAAAATTTATCAGTAAATATTTAAATAAATTAATTAATAAAAAAAAGAAGAGAACACAAAAAGGAATATGCATAGTAAAAATAAAAAAAACAAAAGATAAACAAACACAAAAAGGAAAAAAAAACAACAAAAACCTAAAAATTGGAAATACAATAAAAATAAAACAAAAATAACAAAAATAAAAAACCCCAAAATAAATAAAATCTGGAGTAAATAAAATTAAAAAACAATAAAGAAAATAAATGAAGAGAGAAGTTGAAAAAGAATAAAAAAAAGGAAAAAAAAGAAAAATCTAAAAAGAATTACAAATAAAAGAAAACAAAAATTAAAGTCTAGGAAAAGAAAAAAGAAAGAAAAAGAAAAAAAAGGGGAAAATTCAGAAAAAATAAAGGAAAAGTATGAAGAAGAAAAATTAGGAAAATAAAATAAAAAGTAAAATAATAAAAAATGGAGAAAAAAGAAAAATTGAAATTATAAGATGAAAAAGGAAAGAAAGAATACAAAAAATAAAAATTCTGAAAAAATGGAAACAAAAAAATAAAATAAAATCAATAGAAAGAATAGATATATGAAATAAAATATTCGATGAAAAAACAAAAAACAAAATAAAAATAAAAAGAAAAAGAAGAGAGGCGGGAATTTAAAATTTTTCTTTTGGAAAGGGGTATATAAAGAAGCACTCTGTGAAAAGAGGGGGGATTTTTGCTTCTTTTTGGAAATCAGGATCCTCTAGAGATTGCAAGAAGACTCCAGGAACACCTGCATGGTGACTTTCGGAGTAGGGGTTTTGGCCTTCAGATCTTGAAAAGCAACGCTGATTGCAGCGGAAACAGCGTCTCTACCCTTGATCTTCAGGTGAAGGAGAGGGCTTGGCTCGGGGGATCGTCGCCTTTGAAGGTCGACGTCAGAGAATCGGAGGATAGCATCTCTTTGAACCAGAACCTTTCCACTCCTGTTCTTGGCTAGAATTCTGAATTTTCTCTAAGAAAAGGGTTCCTTCCCTTTCACCATCATCGGGGGTATTCTTAACTAAAAGTTGAAGAATGGAAGCTAAAAGAATATGAGGCTCACATGCTGTGACATCTAATATCGCAAGAATTCATCAAACATTCAAAGCCGAATAGCCTCAAAATCCATTGCACACTTACCAGGTAAATTCACAATTCACATTATTTGCCACCGACATGCTGTAACGTGATTGATTCTTGAGCGGCAAATATTCTTCCTCTGTTCAGTGCATATTTGTTAGTGTCAATGCATATATTCTTCCTCTGTTCAAGAATTTGAGATCTGGTAGGCATAATACGATTGCACGAATTGAGGAACTGATTTGATTCTTGAATGATAAATAGGCTCTCAGCACATTTTGTTAGTGCCAGTTCATGCATTCTCTCTTTGTTTAGAATTTAAGATCTGCCACATTAGGAAAATGGCTCAAGTATATGCGTCTACACCATCTTCCTTTTCTTGAGAAGCATGAGGTTGATTCTAAACAAATTGGCCATCTTGAATTAGGTAGGTCACTGTTCCTTTCTGTGAATTTGGAAAAGCTTCATGACCAAATTCTATAATCCAAATCCATGCCCCGTGCACGTAGGCCTTCACCATGCAAAAGGTGAATGAGGGACCCACCGTAAGTTTTGTTCAAAAGGAGAGAACTAGCCCACCTGTAAGTATGTGCTTTAATTTGGGCGAATAGTCTTGAAGTCTGCCATATGTTATGCATAGTAAAGAATTGATAATACCTTGGAATTGTTTGCTGTTGCTTGACCAGAATTGGCCTAAAAATATCTAAATGCCACATATGCTAAATCGGGTTCCAGCTTCCCAATCCTTTAGAGGTAAATGTCCCTAAGTCGCAGATTACCAAAATGCCCCTAACCATTTCCATTAATTCCAAGTGAGTCCCAAATTTCATAATATCAAATTTGCCCCTAACCATTCCCATTAATTCCTAGTGAGTCCCAAATTTCATAATACCAAATTTGCCCTTAACCATTTCCATTAATTCCAAATGAGTCCCAAATTTCATAATACCAAATCTGCCCTTAACCATTTCCATTAATTCCAAATGAGCCCCAAACTTCATAATTACAAATCCGACCCCCACAAGCCCAATAATGCCAATTTTATCCCAAACTTCCACAAATTATCATTCTATCCCTAATCAAGCCCAATAATTCCAATTCTGTCCCAAATTTCCATAAATTACCAAACTGTCCCTGGACTTTCCAAAATTTGCAGAATTGCCCTCAAAATTCCAAAAATCACAGGATTCCCTCCAAAATTCTCAAAATTACAAAACCGCCCCCTAATTCTCCAAATTTACACCTTAGCCCTCTACACTTCCATAATTGCACCTAAGCCCCTCAAAATTCCATAATTTCCACAATAAAAAATAATAATAAAATTTCCATAATAAAAATAATAACCCAAAATTTCCATAATAAAAAATAATAACCCAAAAAATTTATCCATAATAAAAATAATAACCCAAAAATTTCCAAAGTTCAACAATAACTCCAAATAATTTTCCAAAATTTTTCCATAAATAAAACAATAACCCAAAATTTTCCAGAATAAAAAATAAATAACCCGAAATTTCCCTTAATGACAATTAAGACTCCAAACGATTCCAAGTGTACCCCCATACTTCCCCGAAATTCAAATAAAATTTCTTCCTTTTCAAGAATCAAGCTCTTGGTCTAAGAGTCAAAATAAATTCTCTCTTTCAACCCTCTTTCAAAAAATATTCCTTTTAAATATTTTGGGATTTTTGGTCTCACGCAATGGGCTCTAAATAGGGAACTGGCGGTTCACCTGCTGTTCAACGTTTAGTAGTCATTATAGGCCCTCGTGCTGCCGTTGCCGTCTCGGGTCTTGTGCATGAGTGGATTAAAGGTCCCTCCGAAAAGTAAAAGCTCTTTTTAAAATATTTTGAGATTCTTGGTGTCACACGACGGTCTCTAAATGGGGAACTGGCAGTTCACCTGTTGTTCAACGTTTAGTAGTTTGTATAGGCCCCCGTGCTGCCGTAGCCGCCTCGGGTCTTGTGCATGAGTGGGCTAAAGATCCTTTCAAAAAATGAAAACCTCCTCAAAATGTAATCTTTCCTTTAAACACCTTTGAAGGTCAAGCCTTCACGAACAAGAACTACGTAAGCCTTGAGTTTCCCATTACACCAGGGAATACGTAGGAGTAGGATCAAGTCCTGTCAGGCTAACCTCCCTCAATTTATTCATTTTCACACTAACAAAGGGATCGAACTATTTTCAAAAATCACACACTCAGTTTAAGGGTACCGTTCTCCGGAACGGGCGAGTGGGGTGCCTAACACCTTCCTCACTCGTAACCGACTCCCGAATCTGAATCTCATCTTCAAATTAGGGTTTTTCCAAATCTTTGCCTTTCAATAAAAATTTGGTGGCGACTCCACGTCATCAATCCAATCTTTCTCAAAATTTAAGCGAGCTCGTCGTCTCGTCGAAATTACGGTTGCGACAGTAAGGAGAAAGGTTAGTGCGCATTCTCATGCTATCAGCGTTATGTCCGTTATCAATTCTCATGTAATTCCTTGCAGCTATAAAGCAGGACCTTCCCCCCTACACACATGGCTTTGATGGCATGTCTTGCTTAGCTATGTTCAGTGACTAGGCACTCAAATTAGAGATTATTTTAGATTGGATGGAAATGACTAGACGTGGCCACATTTGCCACGGAGTCAGTAAGGCTACAAGTTGCCCTCTACCAGACCCAAGATCGTAAGGTAACAGTACCATGCAAACCTGGATCTTCTTACGTAAGGTAGGAAAAATTTAGACTTTAGTGTGCGCATCGAACCTGCCCATTATTTAAGTTTATTGGCGCCAATTTATACTAAGCTGCACAGCCTAGCGTAGTGGTCAAGCATGCTGCCTGTGACCCGAAGTCCCTGAATTTGATCCCCCCCGGCAACTATTTTGTTTTAATCCTCTCATAATATCATAGTGGGCCTCTCTTATTCCACTGGGCCTCGTTGATTCGAGAGCAGGCCTTTGTTTCGAGGTAGTAGGCAAGGAAACAACAACCTTCTTCAGTTTGGGCCATCATCTACTCAATGAGGCCACCATCAAAGTCTAAATTGGGTTGCCTTCCATAAAACATCAAGCCAAATGTGAAAAAATAAAATAAAATAAGTAAAGTCAAAATTTCATTTTAATTTCCTTTTTCAATTTGGGCCAAGCCCACTTTTCAATCTTTCCTTAAAATAAAAAATAAAAATATAACTCATTTCCTTCTTATGTGGGTTAAGCCCACTTTTCAATTTTCCTTTTAAAAACATAATTTTGTTTTTATAAATTTTGTCAAAAAATCTATTTTTAAATTTTCTAAAATTCGTGCAACAGATTCTAATATAAACAGGCAGCTTTCTCTGCTGTTCCGTATTTTAATTTGTGCAGTTTCCAAATGCAGCTTATGACGATTTTGATTATGCAAGCATGAAATTTTAGAAAATCATTTTTTACTAACTCCGCTAAAAAACATCTGTTTCAAAAAATGTCTATTTTTTTATTTAATTTTCTAAAACTCAAGCAAACAGATTCTACTATGAGCAGGCAGCCTTCTCTTTTGTTCTGTATTTTAATTTGTGCGGATTCCAAATGTGGCTTACGACGATTAAGATTTCACGAGCACATGATTTTAGAAAATTACTATTTTTACTATCTCCGTTAAAAACGTATGTTTCAAAAAAAATCTATTCTTGCATTTTCTAAAATTCGTGCAACATATTTTAATACAAACAGACAATCTTCTCTGTTATTCCGTGTTTTAATATATGTGGAGTCCAAATATGGCTTACGACGATTTGAACTCTGCAAGCACGTGATTTTAGAAAATCATTGTATTAACTAACTTTGTTCAAAAATCGATTCCGCCTAAAATCACTTCTTCTGTTTTCCAAGAAGTCATGTCTCTTAACCAGAACTACGTAGCCTTGAGTTTCCCATTGCACCAGGGAATACAGAGTAGGATCAAGTCCTGTTAGGATATTTTCCACCAACTTATTTATTTTTATTCTAATTAAAGGGATCAAACAATTTTCAAGCAAATCACACACTCAGTTTAAGGGTACCGTTCTTTGGAACGGGCGAGTAGGGTGCCTAACACCTTCCCTATTCGTAACCGACTCCCGAACCTAGAATTTTTTCCCCAAGTTAGGGTTCTTCCAAATGTTTTCCCTTAAATAAAAATTTGGTGGCGGCTCCACAATCAAATTAGATTCTTTTTAAAAAAAATTTAGCGAGTTTAGTCGTCTCGTAATTACAGTTAGGACAGATGGCAACTCTACTAGGGACTTTAGAGGGTCAAGCTCTGTTTTAAATGGATCGTGTAACATGTTGATCCCTTTTTATTTATTCGCCGTTTTCCTTTATTTATTTCATGTCGTCATTTAATTCCAAATTGTATGTTTCTCACCCTAAGTAGAAGACATATATTTATCGTGTTTCACTTGCAGGATATAAGTCAAATGTTCATTCCACACATTGTAGTCCTACATGCATAACATGAGTGGGGCCCTACGCTCGGGTCTGAGCAAAACCAAGGACTACAGGGGTCTAATGGTGTCACTTGGGGACAAAATAATCATTTGATGGTTAACTTGCAAATCTTTAATTATTGGTGAATTTCATAATTGCATTCATTCATTCATTAAATAAATTTACCATTGAAAAAGAGATTTTGAAAATCATCATTGGAACATTGATATTCTTGCATTCATCATCTCATCAAAGTTAATTTCAAATTTTACAGAAAAAAAGAATTGAAGAAAGACAATTTTCTCGACATCCTCATAGGACTCGCTCCCAATCAAGAATCATGGATGAGTTAGAGAGACAAAATGAAGAGCTAAGAAATGAGGTCAAAAGTTTGAAAGATCAAATGGCCAAACTAATGGAGGCCATCCAGCTATCAAAATAGAAGGACATAAGGGGATCCCTTCCAGAGGAACCAGTTAGCCCATCACATCCTCCTAGCTACAATCCACAAAACCCTATACCATTAACCATTCCTTCACAAAACCTACCTTCAAACACCATGGGAATCCCTCATATTTTCCAAAACAGTACCTCATAAGAACCTATCCAAACCCACCAAATGGCTCCTGGGGGGATGAGTCCTATGTTCACCCAAGGACCTCACCCTATATACATACCACATTCTCATCCTCATAATATGCCAAGAAAATATTCAACTCATCCTTTCAACGAAAATGATGAAAAATGGAAAATCTCGGAAGGAAGGATTTGAGCAATTGAGGGGAGTGCATATGATGTCAGAGATCCATCTGACTTATGTTTGATCCTAGACATGGTCATTCCTCCAAAATTCAAGTTTCCTGAATTCGAGAAATCTCAAGGAACTGGTTGTCTGAGGAACCACCTGATCATGTACTGCAGAAGAATGGCTGCCACTGCTTATGATGATAAGCTGCTCATCCATTTCTTCCAAGATAGCCTAACTGGGGCAGCTACCAACTGGTATTCTCAGCTGGAACGAACACATATCCGTTCATGGAGGGATCTAGCTGATGTATTCCTGAAGCAGTATAAATATAATTTGGAGATGGCTCCTGACCGAACTGGTCAGCATGTTTGTAGATACACTGACCCCTTTTATGACAAGATGATTGGCAGTGTGACCGCCAGTTTGTCTGATATCATTGTCATAGGGGAATGATTGAAGGAGGCATGCGCAGTGGAAGGATTGCGCACAAGTCCGCAGGGACAATAAATGCTTCTTTTGGAAAGAAGAAGACAGGAGAAACTTATAATGTGGCTTCTGGTCAAAGCCAATACGCACCTTAGATGGCACCTTATAGGCCAACCAGTTTCCAACCATCACCATATACTCCTTATACGTCGTATCCCTACATTGCCACAACCTACCAAACACCTTATCCTCCTACCTATAACCATCTAATGTAAATCCAACCATCAACGCCATACATGGCCCAAATACAAACCACGGCCCAAACACAAGCCATAAGCCAAAACCCTAACCAAAGCCAAAGAAAGGAGAAAAAACCTGTCCAATTTGATCCTATCCCAATGACCTATACTAAGCTACTGCCTCACTTAATCAAAAACTCTTTAGTCGCTTCTTACCCCTTAAAACGTCAAGAACCACCATACCCTAAATGGTATGATCCAAATGCCAAGTGCGACTACCATGTGGGGTTCATTGGTCATTCCACAGAAGATTGCCAAGCTCTGGAGCGTAAGGTGCAAAACCTGATTGATGCTAAATGGTTGAATTTTGACAAGTTTTCTCCTAATGTGTGAAATAATCCATTGTCAAATCACGAGAACCCATCAACTAGCTGAAAGAAATTGGGGCAAGAACTATACAGTGATGTGCCTTGTAAGAACTAGGACGAAATATTGAGGAAAAACCATTCAAGATTGTCATTCTTTTTAAAATCAATCTTTTTTAATAAATCTCAATCAGTAATACAAAAATTACATTTTTCATGTTTCTTAGGCATGTACCTTACCATATTGACTTTACCTTTTAAATTTGTCATTCTTTTCATCATTTAACCCACTTTATTCTATACCTAAACAATAAAAACTTGTTGGTGACAATGCCATTGCTATAGTAAGTAATTTTGAGAGTCTCATTAATCAAACGAGGAAGCATAATAGACAGGATCCAAATCGAATAAGGGATTCCAAATCACCCTCCACTATAATTCCTCTCAAGGAATAATAAAATCTTGCTGGACCAAAGTTCAAATCCAGGAAAAATTTAGGGATGTGAAATAGATCCGCTGAATTGAAAGTTAGACCAAATTCGAGTAAGACGAAATAAAAGATCTGATCAGGAAAAAGAAAAATAAAAAGAAAAGAAGCCCACTAGATTAAAGTCAAAGAAATAATCCAGGAAAAATCAGGGTCAAAATTCAAGAAAAAAGAAGAAAAACCCGCTAGATTAAAATTAGAAGTAATTTCGACAAAAGCAGGGTCAAAAAGTAAAATAATAATCAACAAAGTCATGATCAGAAAAGGTATTGCTGGATCAAAATTCCAAAAATAATTCAAGCAAAATTAGGATAAAATAAAAAGCCCGCTAGGTCGAAAATGCTCAAAGATGGCCTAGGCAAAAGTTAGGGGACACAAATAAAAAGCCCGCTAGGTCGAAAACCCGCAAGGGCGGCCTAGGCAAAAGTTAAGATCAACTAAAGATCTGAGCACAATTCAATGCTTCTGCACCTCATGTCTTCTAAAACTTTGTCAAAATTTTTCCATTTCTCAAATTTGATTAATTTGGCAATCAAAGTTATGAAAACCAACATTGGCATTCCACCAAAAGGGGCCATTTGGGTAATCAGACCAACATTCTTCACCCTTTCCCTCAAATACGCTACCCTAAAATCTCACATGCAAAAACTCTCCATCTCCTTCCATTGATTATCCAAAGTCACTATGCATACCTCAATGGTACATGTGCCAAAAAGAAAGATGACAAAATGTAAAAATAAAAAGATTAATTTTGAAAAGTCGTGGCAAATTAGATGAATGCTCAGCCATCGCAACATGGCATGACTATTTCCCAAAGAGTCATCCTCCTGCCAGCCATAATGCCGCCAAAATAAAAGGAGTGCATCTTACTTAATGATGCTAATCACCATTGGGTCTCAAAGATATTGAAAAGGGAAAATTGCAAAGTTGACCAAAGAGCCAAAAGACAAAGTCATTCCAACGTTTTGTCATCATTCAAGCATTGCATAATGACAAAATTGGTGTCAACTACCCAAATCAATCATAATTAAAAAATTGTTATTGAAAATCCCAAAATTGGGGCAAACATTGGCCCAGAAAAATTCAAATTGAGGCAATCCTCAATTTCAGAAAAAATTCAAATTGGGGCAAAGGTTTGCCCAGAAAAAGTCAAATTGGGGCATTCCTCGATTTTTGAGAATCAAAATTCAAATGCCAAAACAATCAAAATCCAAATTGGGGCATATCCTCAATTTTTGACAATCAAACTGGGGCAAACGTTTACCCAAAAAAGTCCAAATTAGGGCAATCCCCGATTTCTCAAAAAAAGAAAAGTCAATCTGGGGCAGTCCCTAATTTTTGAAGAAAAAAAATCAATCAAAAATTCAAACTAGGTCAAACACCTATTTTGAAAAACTCAAATTAGGGGCAATCCACGATTTCTAAAAAATGAAAATCAAAATTGGGGCAAACGTTTGCCCAGAAATTTCGAGTTGAGGTAATCCTCAATTTCGAAATCAAAATTCAAACTGGGGAAAACACTTGCCTAGAAAAATTCAAATTGAGACAATCCTCATTTTTTAAATTCTGAATCAGATGGGGGCAAACGTTTGCCCAGAAAAATTCGAATTGAGGCAACCCTCAATCTCAGGAAAAAATAAAACTAGGGCAAACATTCGCCCAAGAAAAATTCAAAATAGCAATATTCAAAATTGGGGAGAAGATATTTTCCCAAATTCCTTCAAATCGGGGCTTTCCTCAATAGTAAAAAATCTTCTAAAATGGGAAAAAAATTTTGCCCGAACTTCTTCCAAAGAAAGTAATAATCAATTGCTTAAAAACCTTCAAGTTCAAGGAAAAATCGGCAATTTATTTGATTCAAGATAAACAATTTACAAAATAAATTATTGTCGCAACCGTAATTTCGACGAGACGACGAACTCGTTAAAATTTTGAAAATGATTTTGAATGATGTGGAGTCGCCACCAAATTTTTATTTAAGGGAAAATATTTGGAAAAACCCTGGATGAGATTTAGGTTCGGGAGTCGGTTACGAGCGGGGAAGGTGTTAGGCACCCCACTCGCCTGTTCCGAAGAACAGTACCCTTAAACTGAGTGTGTGATTATTTGAAAATAGCTTGATCCCTTTAATTAGAATGGAAATAAATAACTTGATAGAGGTTAGCCTGACAGGACTTGATCCTGCTCCTACGTATTCCCCGGTGCAATGGGAAACTCAAGGCTTACGTAGTTCTAGTTATGTTTTGAAAGCTTGACTTTCGAAAGTGTTTGAAAGAGTGTTTGACATGTGCTCGAAGGCTTGACCTTCGGAGCTATTTGGAAAGTAAAAATAGCTTGACTATTTTTGAAAACTATTTTCAGGAGGGCGATCCTCATCCACATATGCACAGGGCCCAAGACAACTACGGCTGCACTTGGACCCATACAAATCTCTAAACAAAGAATAACAGAAAAAGCTACCAGTTCGTGCTTAGAGCTCGTCGCGTGAGATTAAGAATCACAAAACAAGATTTTTTATTTTGAAAATCGTAGAATAAGAATGAGCAGGGTTTTTATTTTGTAAAAAGGAAAGGCAACCTTAATCCACATATGCACAGGGCCCAAGACAACTACGGCTGCACTTGTACCCATACGAATCTCTAAACAACGAACAGCAGAAAAAGCTACCAGTTCGTGCTTAGAGCTCGTCGCGTGAGATTAAGAATCGCAAAACAAGATGTTTTATTTTAACAATCGTGGAATGAGAATGAGCAAGGTTTTTATTTTGTAAAAAGGAAAGGCAACCTTAATCCACATATGCACAAGACCCAAGACAACTACGGCTGCAGTTGGACCCATACGAATCTCTAAACAACGAACAGCAGAAAAAGCTACCAGTTCGTGCTTAGAGCTCGTCGCGTGAGATTAAGAATCACAAAACAAGATTTTTATTTTGCATAACCATGAATGAAAAAGACAAGACACAAATAATTATTAGAAATTTAGGAGGGAATTTATTGATTAAGGCATTTTATGAAAATACTTGATAATCTTGAATTCATGCATTATTTAGGGATTTTGAAGAATTTTCTTTTTAATTTCTGGAATTTTTCATTAATTTCTAGAAATTTTGAATTTTTTATTAATTTCTAGAATTTTTGAAATTTTTATTAATTTTTGTATTTTTGAATTTTTTATTAATTTTTTGTATTTGTGAATTTTTTATTAATTTTTTGTATGTGTGAAAATTTTTTATTAATTTTCTGTAATTTTTGAATTTTTTATTAATTTCTGTATTTTTTGAATTTTTTATTAATTTTTTGTATTTGTGAATTTTTTTATTAATTTTTTGTATTTGTGAAAATTTTTTATTAATTTTCTGTAATTTTTGAATTTTTTATTAATTTCTGTATTTTTTGAATTTTTTATTAATTTTCTGTAATTTTTGAATTTTTTATTAATTTCTGTATTTTTTGAATTTTTTATTAATTTTTGTATTTTTAGATTTTACTAATCTCTCTATAGGGCAATATTATAAGTGTGTATGACGGGGACATGTTGGAAATTTCTGGAATTCCTAAGGGCACTTTAGAGATTAAGAAATTCTGAAGGGGTGGTGTGGACAAATTCATTGAAAATAAAGCAAAATACTGTGAGGGAAACTCGAATTGTTTCCACCTATGTAAGAGTATTGGTGGTATTCGCATTAAATGGCTTCAGCCCGTGGACCCCACACTAGTCAAACTTCCTACACTATACACAAAAGCCTAAGTTCTTAACCTTTTCGTACGTGAAATCTTCTTGCATGGCTTCTGACTCTGCTGTACCTTATAGTTCATTCTCAATTTTCAGAGGCTAAGCTGAGGAAGTGGGATACCACTTGTATCATAAAACAAAGTTTGCAAACTCTGAAGTCAGAGCCCCTTGATAGTAACCTTTATGGAGTCCATTAACCATGCATCTATTCACTGTTCTGGAGCAAACTTGACCCCTCAACGTGGGCTTCATCAATCCTAAGCAAAGGGTAAGCGTCCCTTTTAACCATGTCTTGACACATTTGAGTACCCTGAGTAGGCAAACCCTTAAACTTGCCCTACGGCTTTCACCATGTTTCTTCATTTCCGGGTATTGGTCATGTCGGACCTTACATATACATGGGTTTTGGGGAGTCTGTTCATACTTGGGTTCGGTCTCTATTTCCTCTTCCTCCTATCCACGATCCTTGCGTATGATTCAGGACCACCGCGTTTCTATTTCTACTAGAAGACGACCATTCATACACACCTTTGGGAGCGAGATATACATGCTGCATTTGATGTTATTGCAACTGGTTCTTGTAGTTATCTCTGCTAGGGAAGGGAAGCTTATGCCCACATTTTGGGACAGGGGACATATCCCCGGAACAGAATGCACGTCATTGAAGAATTTCCTAGTTATCAGAAATCTTACTACTCTAAGGGGCGGGTCCTTTTCCATTCGTAAATGAGATACCCTTCCTATGAAGCCTACCTTGCATTTCTTGACTGGGATTGTGGGGAAAAAGATGTCAATACTAACAAGCTTGCTAAGAGGATCTTTAGCTTCTTGAACGGACTCTTCATAATCCTACCCATTCGCACTCAACACTCATTTGGCTGACTCCCCTGTATATCCTATGTCTCTGATGAATCGAGACCGACCTAAATACAAATCCATTCCCAGCCTGTTGACTAACTGAATTTAGTATGTTAGATTCTGTGATCGCTTATTTCTCAATGTTTGAGATGCGGTTTGTAGCGATGTATTTTCTTGGCTCTTTCAGCAACCATGGGGTTTATCGTGAGGACGCGATCCAATTTCAAGGCGATCTAAATTCCTAATCAAGATGTGTTTACGCTCGGTTTCTTTTATCTGAATTCAAGCAACCAACTACAGAGCGAGGAGGACAAAATGCATGCACCTCTTTAGCAGGAAAAGTACAGAGTCTTCTATTCCTTGTGGCTAGTTCTCTCTTTTTGATTGAGTTCTTTCCTAGCACTCAGTAGTCATAAACACTCTACGTCCTATTGCAAAAATCAAGATTCTACCCCCAAACATCATGCAGATTGTTACAGAATCACTATGCAGCTAATGATATAAAAGAATTTGGTTCTTTGCACTAAAACCAAGCAGGCAAATGAGCATGGTGTTCTTGATTTGGCATGGCTTTTGAGATGCAGGACAAGAGGATCTAACCTGTTATGCGATCGGAGAGGAAATCGACGATCAGTCTCGTCCTTCTCTTCCCCGTCCTTCCTCTTTAAGCTCGAGGAGGATTCCAATTCTTCTCTTCTCTCTGTTCTTGAAGCTCCCCAAAAAAACCAGTAACCCCCTTTTCTGCACCCTTCTCCCTTTTTATATGGCCGCCCCTCTTTTGCTTTTCGTTTTCCTTTTTTATTATTTTTTCGGCAAAAACAAAATATTGATTTTTAATTCCTATTCTGTTTTATTCTTAAATTCTGCTTATTTTTAATTTTCAGACTTTAATTGTTCCAATTTTTATTTTTTCAGTTCTTTACTATTTTCCCTATTTTTAACCTTTTTTATTATTATATATATTTTTTATTTGTTCGTTCTTTTTTTGTTCTAGTTAATTTTTGTTATCATTTTTGATTTAGGTCTAGAATTAAAAATAGGTTTTATTTTTATTCCTCGGAAATTTATTGTCTGTTTTCTGTTTGTCTGTTTAATTGTTTGTCTGTTTTCTGTTTGTCTGTTTTTAATTTTGTTTTCGGTTTTTTTTTTAATTCCTTTTCTGTTCTGTTTTTTTTTTTTTTTTTTTTACCTTTAATTTTCCAGAATATGTTTTAATTCTCTTCTTTTTTTCAGATTTTAATATCTATCTTTATTATTATTTTTTGCTTTTGTTTTATCTCTTATTTTTTATTTATTTATTGGTTTCTTGATTAATTTTAATGGTTGGGGGCCTCGGACATAAATGGGTGTTTACAGTTTGCCCCTCTTTACTCATTTTCAATCAGATAATATGAGAATTAATTCTCTAAATTATCGGGATAGGAAATGAGTAAAGACGTGAACACTTTATGTCTGAGGTGGGCTTTTTCGAAAAAATCTGAGAAGCACTAGAAGCCTTGAGCTTAAAGTGAACCTCATAGATGGTGGTTTTTGAGTGACCTTGCCAGCTTGATGTGCTAAGTCAATAAAGTTTTAAATATGCAGGGCTTGATTGTATAACCTGATTAGGCTATGAATACAAGAAAAGTGAGGTGAGAGAGGCCTGTTTGAGGCGGGAGGGCATGCGAGAACTAAAATGTAAGACATGTACAAGGTGGCCTGACACTATAGGCCAAAGTGCAGAAAAGAAAACTTGAGCGTGCTGGAAAAGGGAAACCTGAACGTGCTGGCTACTTGAATGTGCAGAAAGGGAAACTTGATGGTGGCCTGACACTATAGGTCGTGATGCAGAAAACTAAACTTGATGAGGCCTGACAACATAGGCCATGATGCAGAAATCTAAACTACAAGGCGGCCTGACAGCATAGGCCTAAAAGCAGTAAACCTAAACTAGAAGGCGGCCTGACAACATAGGCCTAAAAGCGGTAAATCTAAACAAGGGTGGCCTGACAACATAGGCTGAAAACGGTAAATCTAAAATAGGGTGGCCTGACAACAAAGGCCTGAAAGCAGTAAATCTAAACTATGGCGGCCTGACAACATAGGCCTAAAAACAGTAAATCTAAACTACGGCGGCCTGACAACATAAGCCTTAAAGCAGTAAATCTAAACTACATGGCGGCCTCACAACATAGGCCTGAAAGCGGTAAATCTAAACTATGGCGGCCTGACATCATAGGCCTAAAAGCAGTAAATCTAAACTACGGCGGCCTGACAACATAAGCCTTAAAGCAGTAAATCTAAACTATGGCGGCCTGACAACATAGGCCTAAAAAGCAGTAAATCTAAACTAGGGTGGCCTGACAACATAGGCCTTAAAGCAGTAAATCTAAACTACATGGCGGCCTGACAACATAGGCCTGAAAGCAGTAAATCTAAACTATGGCGGCCTGACAACATAGGCCTAAAAAGCAGTAAATCTAAACTAGGGTGGCCTGACAACATAGGCCTGAAAGCAGTAAATCTAAACTATGGCGGCCTGACAACATAGGCCTGAAAGCAGTAAATCTAAACTATGGCGGCCTGACAACATAGGCCTAAAAAGCAGTAAACCTAAACTACGGCGGCCTGACAACATAAGCCTTAAAGCAGTAAATCTAAATTACATGGCGGCCTGACAACATAGGCCTGAAAGCGGTAAATCTAAACTATGGCGCCTGACAACATAGGCCTAAAAGCAGTAAATCTAAACTACGGCGGCCTGACAACATAAGCCTTAAAGCAGTAAATCTAAACTATGGTGGCCTGACAACATAGGCCTAAAAAGCAGTAAATCTAAACTAGGATGGCCTGACAACATAGGTCTCAAAGCAATAAATCTAAACTACATGGCGGCCTGACAACATCGGCCTGAAAGCAGTAAATCTAAACTATGGCGGCCTGACAACGTAGGCCTAAAAAGCAGTAAATCTAAACTACGGCGGCCTGACAACATAAGCCTTAAAGCAGTAAATCTAAATTACATGGCGGCCTGACAACATAGGCCTGAAAGCGGTAAATCTAAACTATGGCGGCCTGACAACATAGGCCTATAAAGCAGTAAATCTAAACTACGGCGGCCTGAAAACATAAGCCTTAAAGCAGTAAATCTAAACTATGGCGGCCTGACAACATAGGCCTAAAAAGCAGTAAATCTAAACTAAGGTGGCCTGACAACATAGGTCTCAAAGCAGTAAATCTAAACTACATGGCGGCCTGACAACATAGGCCTGAAAGCGGTAAATCTAAACTATGGCAGCCTGACAACATAGGCCTTAAAGCAGTAAATCTAAACTACGGCGGCCTGACAACATAGGCCTTAAAGCAGTAAATCTAAACTAGGGTGGCCTGACAACATAGGCCTTAAAGCAGTAAATCTAAACTACGGCGGCCTGACAACATAGGCCTTAAAGCAGTAAATCTAAACTACATGGCGGCCTGGCAACATAGGCCTAAAAGCAGTAAATCTAAACTATGGCGGCCTGACAACATAGGCCTAAAAAGCAGTAAATCTAAACTAGGGTGGCCTGACAACATAGGCCTGAAAGCAGTAAATCTAAACTAGGGTGGCCTGACAACATAGGCCTTAAAGCAGTAAATCTAAACTACATGGTGGCCTGACAACATAGGCCTGTAAGCAGTAAATCTAAACTAGGGTGGCCTGACAACATAGGCCTGAAAGCAGAGATGCAAATATGTGATGCTACGGCCTGACAATATAGGCCAGTGAGCAAGGATGCAAAAATGTGATGCTATAGCCTTACAACATAGGCCAGTGAGAAGTAGGCTTGGGAAAAAAGAAAAACCTCATGGTTTTGTTTACAGACTCTGACTCCCTGACTTTCTTCCAGCACCGATCATATCCTTCAGAGTGAGTTAGACTTTGTGGATTGCTTAGTGCCCTTCTTGTTCTTATAGGCCCATCTGTTACGCACGTTTTTTGATAAGATTTTTGCTCACGAAGAACTTGCCATTAGGAAAGCTTCAATGTGACTCTAATTTTAGGACAGCATTAGTAAACAGCAATTGTCATTCAAAATTGGGTAATTACATTCTGCATATACATTTTGACAGAAGAAAATACAGTTGCATGTGATGATAGTCAAGGACATAAGGTGCTTTTGTGGCGATGCGTTTTGGCGAAATAGTTTTGGTTGGCGGTGATGCCTTTGAGACGACTAGTGCTAGTATCGTATTTTGGCGATCCCTCCGTGCATTGCCATCCCAGCTTCTGAAAATCCAAAATTTTTGCCCCAGCTTATTCAACTTGCCCCCGACTGGTCTCGAATCTTTCATTAGAACCATGGATATCTGCCTATTTCTGCCCTCACACGAATTTGCCCCAGTGTAGATGGAGATTTCCTGTTACCCTTTCTTGCCTTCTCTAATCAAGAGGGATGAATTTTGTTTTGTCGATGCCATTTTGTTTAATTTGCCCTTTTGGGTTTTCGGTTTAAGATGCTTCTTACTTGAATCGGCCTGACTTTTGCCTAGGTCAATGGTGATGGTGGACCTAGCGGGCCTTTTCTTTCTTGTATTGCCCTAACTTTTGCCTAGGTCTTTTTTATGGTTGGCCTAGCGGGCTTTTCTTTCTTGTATCGCCCTAACTTTTGCCTAAGTTTTTCGATGGTTGACCTAGTGGGCTTTTCTTTCTTGTATTGCCCTAACTTTTGCCTAGGTCTTTTTGATGATTGACCTAGCGGGCTTTTCTTTCTTGTATTGCCCTAACTTTTGCCTAGGTCTTTTTGATGGTTGACCTAGCGGGCTTTTCTTGCGTCGCCCTAACTTTTGCCTAGGTCTTTTGATGATTGACCTAGCGGGCTTTTCTTTCTAAGCGTAATATTTCTTGATGGCATCCGAATTGACAGGGTTAGGCAAGTCTTTCCCATCCATGTCGGTCAAGATTAAGGCGCCTCCGGAGAAAGCCTTTTTAACTACATAAGGTCCATGGTAGTTCGGAGACCACTTCCCTTGTAGCATTTTTTGCATAGGCAATAGCCTTTTGATCACCAAATCTCCTTCTTGAAATTCCCGAGGATGGATCCTCTTATCGAATGCTTTCTTCATTCGTCTTTGGTATAATTGGCCATGGCATATTGCCGCCAGCCTTTTCTCTTCAATTAAGTTCAGCTGATCCATCCGAGTCTGGACCCATTCGGCCTCTTCCAATTTAGCATCCATCAGGACTCTCAATGAGGGAATTTCGACCTCAATTGGGAGTACAGCCTCCATCCTATATACTAGTGAGAATGGCGTTGCCCCAGTAGATGTACGGACAGAGGTCCGGTATGCATGTAATGCGTATGGGAGCATTTCATGCCATTCTCTGTATGAGAGAACCATTTTCTGAATTATTTTCTTGAGGTTCTTGTTGGCCGCTTCGACCGCTCCATTCATCTTTGGTCGATAAGGGGATGAGTTGTGATGTTGGATCTTGAACTGATTACATAATTCCGACATCACCTTATTGTTAAGATTCGAGCCATTATCTGTGATGAGCTTACTGGGTAATCCATATCGGCAGATCAACTCTCCACGAATCTGACTACCACATTGCGAGTCACACTAGCATATGAGGCGGCCTCGACCCATTTTGTGAAATAGTCGATGGCGACCAATATGAAGCGGTGTCCGTTGGATGCCTTGGGCTCTATCGGGCCAATGACATCTATCCCCCACATGGCGAATGGCCATGGCGAAGATAGCACGTTCAACGACGTTGACGGTGCATGGATATTGTCCGCATATACTTGACACTTGTGGCAGGTTTTGACGTGTTTGCAACAGTCAGCTTCCATGGTCAACCAATAATATCCAGCCCGGAGGATTTTTCTTGCCATGACATGTCCGTTGGCGTGAGTACCAAAGGACCCTTCGTGAACTTCTGTTAGAATCTTGTCGGCTTCTGCTGCGTCCACGCATCTGAGCAAAACCATGTCATGATTCCTCTTGTATAGGATTTCTCCATTGAGGAGGAAACCCGCAGCCAACCTTCGCAGGGTCCTCTTGTCGTTTTCAGATGCATTAGAAGGATACTCTTTGTTCTTCAGGAATTGCTGGACGTCATGATACCATGGCTTTCCGTCCGGTTCCACCTCCACCACTTGGCAAAATGCCGGTCTAGAGCGATGCTGGATGCGGATAAGGGGCATATCTTCTTCTCGTCCAATTTCAAACATAGATGACAATGTGGCCAAGGCATCAGCTAGCTGATTATCTTCCCGTGGTATATGCGAGAAGGTAACCTCTTCAAAATATTCCAGCAGTTCTTGGAGACGCGCTTGATAGGGCACTAGTTTCTTATCTTTGGTCTCCCACTCTCCTCTGACCTGATGGATGACCAAGGCTGAGTCACCAAAGACCTCTAGGCGTTTCACTTTAGCTTCGATTGCGGCTTGAATCCCTAGGATACAGGCTTCATATTCTGCCATATTATTCGTGCAGTCGAAGGCTAGCCGAGCCGTGATAGGTACATACTGTCTTTTCGGAGAGATTAGTACAACTCCTATACCATGGCCCATCATGTTGGATGCACCGTCGAACAACATCGTCCATTTCTCTTCTTCTGTCTTTTCCTCTTCGTTGAATATTGCCATTAAGTCCTCATCAGGAAACTCCGGCTGCATGACCTGATAGTCGTTTATGGGCTGTTGGGCCAAATATTCTGCGAGTGCACTACCTTTGACAGATTTCTGCGTCACATACAGGATATCATATTCCGAAAGCACCATTTGCCACTTTGCAATTCGTCCCGACAATGCAGGCTTTTCGAATATGTACTTGATTGGATCCATCCTGGATATTAGCCATGTAGTATGACTCAACATATATTGTCTTAGGCGATGTGCCGCCCATGCCAAAGTACAGCAAGTTCGCTCCAAGAGTGAATATCTAGCTTCGCCGCTCGTGAACTTCTTGCTCAGGTAATATATAGCCTGCTCCCTTCTCCCAGATTCGTCATGTTGACCGAGCACGCAGCCCATTGACTGGTCTGTAATCGTCAGATATAATATCAAGGGTCTTCCAGCCACTGGCGGTACTAGGACCGGTGGGTTTCGTAGATATGATTTAATCTTCTCAAAAGCTTCCTGACAATCCTCATCCCAACTCAAGGGTTGATTCTTGCGCAATAGCTTAAAGATCGGCTCACATGTAGCTGTCAACTGAAAAATGAATCGGGAGATATAATTAAGTCTTCCTAGGAAGCCTCGGATCTCTTTTTCAGTTCTCGGAGCTGGCATGTCTATGATTGCCCAGGCTTTGTCAGGGTCTACCTCGATTCCCTTTTCACTGACGATAAAGCCCAACAGCTTTCCTGATTTAACCCCGAAAGTGCATTTAGCCGGGTTCAATCGCAGCTTAAATTTTCGAAGCCTCTCAAACAACTTCTGCAAATCCATAAGATGGTCATCTTCTGTCCGGGATTTGGCGATCATATCATCCACGTAGACTTCTATCTCCTTGTGAATCATATCATGGAATAACGTTACCATGGCCCTCTGATAGGTTGCCCCAACATTTTTTAATCCAAAGGGCATGACTTTGTAACAAAAGGTTCCCCAGGCCGTGATGAAGGTAGTCTTTTCTCTATCCTCCTCGACCATCTTAATCTGGTTGTAGCCTGAGAAACCGTCCATGAATGAAAAATAGGAGAATTGTGCAGTATTATCGACCAGCACATCGATGTGAGGTAGCGGAAAGTCATCCTTTGGGCTGGCTCAATTAAGATCTCTGTAGTCTACACACATTCGGACGTTTCCATCTTTCTTGGGGACTGGCACTATGTTAGCAACCCATTCGGGGTAATTTGCAACAGCCAAGAAGCCGGCGTCAAACTGCTTTCTTACTTCTTCCCGGATTTTCAGAGACATTTCTGGTTTCATCCTCCTCAGCTTCTGTTTGACTGGCGTACATTCGGCTTTCATAGGCAGCTTGTGCTCCACTATAGAAGTATCTAGGCCTGGCATGTCTTGATAAGACCAAGCGAAGATATCACTATAGTTTTGTAAGAGTGAGATCAACCGCTCACGATTGTCTCCAGCGATAAGCGTGCCTATCTTGACTTCTCTCTTATTTTCCTCGGTCCCCAAATTTATCAAATCTACGGGTTCCTGATGAGGTTCAATGATTTTAGATTCGCGTTCCACCAATCTCAACATTTCATCAGTGGGTTCACACTCAAATTCTGATTCCTCGTCGGCCAAGTCGTCAATACAGTCGAAATCGCCTAATACAATACTAGCACTGTTGTCGCTAGGCGGTTTTGAGTCAGATCTGCGTATTGGGATAAGATGAAGAAATAAGATAGGTATATTTTAGCAGAAAGGAATAAATTGAGCAAAGAAAGAGGGAGGTATTTTGGACGATGCAACTGTATTTATTATTTGTCAAAAGATATGTACAAAATGTTCAGGTATAAAATTTTTCATGACAATTACAAAATTACATTTGAACTGAACCAAAAGTCAGAGGTAGCTCAAAACTTTCCCAATTGGTCAGTTCTCGTCCGGGGGGACAAGGCGTCACCAGATTTTCTATACTCGTTGTCCCCTCTCCATCTGTGGCCGCGATCATGCCTAGGTCTTCGAAGCCAGCACTTTGGAAACTTTGCGATATATGGCACAGAGGGACCTTGTTATAACGGGGTCTTATTGCTTTATCTTCTTCAGTGGGTTGGTACCCCAACCCATATCGTCGCCTGTTTTTATTCACAGACAATGGTCGAGACAAACCAGCATTGTTTTGCCCCAGTCTACCGCCTGGCTCGAACCCATTCTTTAACATCACTCGGGCCATCATCATCAGAGCTTTAGGGGGCAGCCTACGATCAACCACTTCGCCTTCCTTAATTGTAGTGACATTGGCAACCTCTAAGGCTTGGAAATGAGTCTCCAACGCCTCTTCGACAGCCTCAATGTAAGGAGGATTGGTGGGTTTGCTGACCAGATAATCTTCTTCCGCTGAGACGATGATTAATTTGTCGTCTATGATGAACTTCAACTTCTGATGCAAAGTTGAAGGGACTGCTTTAGCGGAATGAATCCAAGGTCTTCCCAGTAGACAGCTGTAGGCTGGCTGGATATCCATTATTTGGAAAGTTATGTTGAAGACGATCGGACCAATTTGGACTGGTAAGTCTACTTCGCCAATAACCTCCCGTCTTGACCCATCGAATGCTCTTACTACCGTAGAACTAGGCCTCATGTGGATCCCTTCGTGTGGTAGTTTGGAAAAAGTCAATTGAGGCATTACATTCAGAGAGGAGCCATTATCTATCAAAACTCTGGCTAAAATGTGATCCATGCATTTGACCGATATATGCAATGCCCTGTTATGTCTTTCCCCTTCCTCCGGGATTTCATGGTCGGCGAAGGTTAGGAAATTGTTGGCAGTTATATTACTGGCGATCCCCTCAAATTTATCCACTGAGATATTGTGGACTACATGGGCTTTGTTTAAGATCTTCAGCAAAACCTTTCGATGGGGCTCCGAGTTCATCATCAGAGCTAACAATGATATTTTAGCGGGTATACGATTTAATTGCTCAATGACCGTATACTCGCTTTGTCTTATCAATTTCAAGAACTCGCATGCCTCTTCGTCTGAAACTGCCTTCTTTATTTCTTTCTCTACTTCTTTATTGCTACTTTCGGGCTCATGCCTAGCTTGATTTTCTTTGTCTAAGGTAGCCGGTTGTCTCCTTATGTCTTCGGCAGGGGTGTAGATGCGACCACTTCTGGTCATTCCCCCTATACCGGCTATGTTGGTCACACTGAGCGATGGACTCTTGTCCTCTTCGGTTTTTCCTCCTAGTACCTCAACATTATATTTCCACGGTACCTCTTTATTGCTGTTGTATTGGAAAGGTCTCGGTACCTTTATTGTGACTGGTTTCACCCCATCAGGCGTAGGCAGGGCTGATGGTTCAGTATAGCGAATGACCAGTGGTTTAGGAGGTCCGGGAAAGGATTCGCCGATCATGTCTACCTCCTCTTCTATCTCGACATAGTTCACGGAGGGCCCTACTCCTCCATGATTTGGCAGTGGGTTATTCCCCACGCTGGGTGCATCCTTCTCGAAATTCAGCCACTTGGCATTGATCAGCTTCTGAACCCTATGTTTCAGGGCCAGACAGTTATCAGTGGAATGTCCTACCGTCCCAGCGTGGTAGTCACACTTCGCCTCAGGATTGTACCACTTCGGAAATGGAGGTTCCAAAGGCTTCATGGGGACTAGTGAAATTAAGGAGTTTTGAATTAGACGGGGCAAAAGCTCCGAGTAACTCATTGGGATCGGATCAAATTGTACTATCTTTCTTTGGTTGTTGTTGGTCTTTTGTGGGGGTGGGTTAATATTGGTGTTTTGGTTCCATGGTTTTGGTGGTTGTTGTTGAGGGAATCTTTGGATAGGTGGAGTTATGAAGGAAGCGGTCGGCTGAAATGGAGTAGGTGGCGGGTTGTAAGTTGGTTGGTATGAAGGTTGGGCGGAGGCCACCATGTGTGGGTTTGTAGGGAATTGCGGTTGATATGGTATTTGGTAGTTAGGTGGCGTGGTGGGTGGTTGGTAAACAGGTTGCGTGGTGATTGGGCGGTTAGGGTCGGCTGAGACATAATGGGTCTTGGCTTCCTTCTTCTTCCATGGATTGCTCGTCGGCTTTTTCGTACTGACATTGCCAACGGCGTTGTGTACAATCTTTCCTCGGCGCAAGCCACTCTCTATTCGTTCTCCGATTAGTACCATGTCGGAGAAGTTGGCGGACACACTGCCCACCATTTTGTCGTAGAATGGAGCAGGGAGAGTCTCCATAAAAGTGCTGATCATCTCCCTGTCCAGCAGAGGTGGTTGAACTTGGGCGGCCAGCTCTCTCCACCGCTGCGCGTACTCTTTAAAGGACTCATTCTCTTTCTTGGTCATGTTCTGTAATTGAGTCCTGTCGGGTGCCATCTCTATGTTGTACTTGTATTGCCTAAGGAAGGCGTCTGCCAAGTCCTTCCATGTGCGGATGTATGACCTCTCGAGCTGGGTATACCAGCTAGCAGCTGCTCCAGTTAAACTATCCTGGAAACAGTGGATAAGCAGCTTATCATTGTGTGCATGGGAGGCCATTTTTCGGCAATACATTGTCAGATGGCTTTTTGGGCATCCGACTCCCCTATATTTCTCGAATTCGGGCGTTTTGAATTTAGGAGGTATTATGACATCAGGTACGAGACATAGCTCAGAAGCCTCCACTACTCCATATCCATGCCCTTCGATGGCTCTAACCCTCTCTTCTAGGTGTTGCCATCTCCCGCCAAACTGGGCTTCTTGGTCCACCGGTTGGCCAATGCGGTGAGGTAAGGTATGTTGGCCCTCGGGTCTAGTAGGGTGTTGTTGGTGAGGGTTAGCTGGGTGAATAGTGACCGGGACAGAATATGTGGGGTCCTCGGTGACGGTCGTATTCATATGTGTATAGTCGGGGTTGGTGTTATATGGGTATGTAGTTGGGTTGATGTGAGGAGGAAAGGACGGGTTTATTTGTGGAGGGAAAGCAGTGGAAATGTTTGTGTTGTAGGGGTAAGGTGGAAGATTTGTGTGTATTGGGTATGTGTGAGGTGGATAACCGGTGGTGTTGGTAGGAAGAGGGTAGGTTGGTGGGTTTACATGGGGAGGATGAGTGGTAGGGTTTGTGTGTGGAAGCCCAGCCGGGAAGTTGGGATGATAATGGTGGATGGTAGGGTTTATATGGAGAGGCAGTGCATTGGGATTTTCACCAGCGATGATCCCTTGAGAGTTCGGTCCATATGAATGCTCGTAACCGGGTGGTAGCCCGTATGGCCATTCTTGTTCAGTGACAGCTTGTAAGGGCATTGAAGTAGTAGTAGCCCCTGTTGCCTCGGTTGTCGTAGGTCCATCTGTGCCTTTTTCAAGTAGCTTCATGAGCTTAGCTACTTGATCTTTTAGCTCGGCTACTTCATTCCTGAGCTCCTCATTCTGCATTTCCAACTCACTCATGATTTTGGTTTTTGATCTAGTGTTGTACGAATGCCGAGGGAATCGTGAGCCCGCTATTTTGTTATCTGTATTTTTGAATTTGAAAAAACGAAACATTATATTAGTTAATTGTTAATTGAAAATGATATTTGGCGTGAAAATAAAATATCGAAGGACCAGTTTCTCATTGATCTTCTATTGACTGTGCGTGCTTTAATTGTCTTGAGTATGAAATGGAAATTAATGCGAAATCATAGACGGAGAGAAATCAACTTTATTCAAGCGGACCGAATTTTATTTTACATTTTGCCCTTCCTGTCTGGCTAGCACAATATACTTGTTCGTCCTTAGTATCAGATTTTTACAAAACAAGATAAAATCTTCAACTTCGGGAGGAGTATGCCGCGGATGTAATGAAGCTTCGGCCTTCTTGAGGAATGTTGGTACTTCTTCAATTGCCATATTCGCTAGACCGGCCAGTCTCCCAAAGCATCTGGCCTAGTGGTCAGCTGTATCTTTATACCATTTACTCTCATTTTGGATGTCCTTAATACCCCTTTGTTGCATTCGAATTACCTCAATGACATTCCATTTTTCTTCGTTTACTTCGTCTTGCCAAGCTGCTAATAGACCTTCGATTTGATTTTTCATGTCCTCTATTCGTTGTAACAGGTCATTTCTTTCTTCTATTATGTGGTCTGCCTCTACTCGGATTCTCTTGTTTGCGGCTAAGATCTGGTTTTTCTCTTCGCGGATGGTATGGATCTTGGCCTTCACCTGCTCCAAAGCGCCCCTTAGTTGACGATTCTCTTGGAGGGTGGCATCTTTTTCTTGCGCTCTCAGCCTAAGCTCTTTATTGGCTGCTTGCAAGTTCATATGTACTCGCGAAGCGCGCTCTCGTTCACCCTTTTGCTGATCCCTGATAGAGGCTAATAGAGCTTTGTTCACTTCATCTTTTCTTCTCCATGCGGCATTCTCTTGTCGTTCTTTCAGAAGTTCCTCTTCTAGTCGGGCATTTTTTTTAGTCACAGCTTCTAGCTTTTCCTTCAAGTTTTTAACGACCTCATCTTCAAACACCATTGGTGATGGTTGATTTTCAGATGGGGCAGTCAGAGGTTTAAATGGCAGCTTGATCTGTTGCACCCTGTCTCTGACCCACCGTCGGTATTCTTCTTTGGCTCCGCAGCTTCGGACCCCCAATTCTTTTCCTTTCCGAGTAACACTTTCCCATGCTTCTCGTACTTTGCGGAGGGGCTCGGCGAAATCTCCCTCGTATTTCAAAAGGAAAGGTGTCACCAGTTCATCCGATGGAGGTGCCTTGATGGGGTAAGCCAACTGCCTCTGCCCCAGTATCGGGTTGTAGTTGATGCAACCCCTGGTTCCCATGAGGGGTACATTTGGGAACCCCTTACAATGGTAGATGACCTCCGTCTTCTGTTGCCAAGTGGGTTGCCATCGGATCTGTTCTTCCTTTAAGCCGGCGAAATGAGCTGCCCATTCTTCATTATCCATCGGCTTTATTTGGTAGCACAGTAGATCGGATATAGGGCATTGCGCTTTCATACCCCTTTTGAAGGCGTGAGCCGTTATCCATATGTACAACATTGGTAGACAGCAAAGCAGCTTCTTTCCTCTTCCCTCATGACAGAGATTCAGTGTGTAGTAGACATCGGCCAACAGGGCGGTAACAAGGTTTTCAGCTTTATTCTTTCGGGCCAAGAATATATCGACGGCGTTTAGGTCAACAAAATCCTCTATGCCTGGAAAGAGGACTAGTCCATAAATGGCAAGGGCTAGTACATCCATGTAGGTGTCCCACTGACTGCTATCGGCTAGATGCTGCATGTAAGTTTCCAAAAACCCTCGGGTGAACCCCTTAGCTTGATTCTTCCCTTGGTAATCTGTCAACCGGTCGCCTGCCTGTAAACCCAGAGCCTGAGCAGCAGTTCGGAATGAAGTGTGGTGTTCCAAATGGTTGTAAGGGCGGACTCCCTCTAGAGGCAGATCCAAAATCTGCTCGAATTCTTCCAAAGTAGGCGCCAACTGGAAGTCGGGAAAAGTAAAGCATCGGAGAGGGGGATCATAGTATTGCACCATCGCCGTGAGGGCCCCCTCTTGCACTTTGACTTTCAGCAATTTCAGTATGTTTCCATACTTTTTGGTGAATGCCATTAATTGGATACTTGTCAATTTGTTTCCGAAGTCTTCCAGGCTAGCAAAATCAGTCAACTTGACCCCAACCCTCTTTCTCTTTCTTAACTGCCTGATTTCTGCATTAATTTCCATTTCACCCCTTCTTTAGATGTCACTGAGAACCTGGTCCTTCAATATTAAAAGAAATGAGAAAAACAACAAAGATGAACATGTTAGGGTTTTTTTATTGCATGATAGACCATAATAGAATGCTAAACATAACTTTATTTGCACAAAATCTATCAATGGCTCTTTTCTTTTTCCTTCTTTGTTTTTCCTTTTTCCCTTTCCCTTATCTCGCTCGATTTTTCTTTTTCTCTCCTTAATTTCTCTCTCTTTATTTTCTTTCTTTCTCTTTTCCTCCCCTTTTTTTTCTTTTTTTTTTTTTTTTTTTTTTTTATTCTTTAAGCACCCCATCATAAGTAAAGATTGGACCTGAATTTGCAGAACGTGCCCTCTTTGTGTCCTATTTGGGTAACCTGTCCTAAAGGTCTATGGCCATTAATGCATGAACCTTTCAACAGGTGGTCAGTAGTCCTAAGGTATAAAGGTCACTAGAGCCAAGTTCCAGTTCGTAATGCTTGCTACAACAGCAGAAAAAGCTACCAGTTGTAGGGAATTTCGAATAGGACGCACTCTAGCTGGGATTTTCGTGATAGTCAAACAGGACGTAAGCCCCAAAGTGACACCACTAGATCCCTCTAGTCCTAGGCAGCACTCAGACCCGGGTATAGGGCCCCACTCGAAATAGAATGCGTATGTAATGCACAGAGGGCACTTTATATTGGGACACCTGCAATTGGGGAACTTGTACAGATATATAAAGCAATTTAATATTCGTCTATCCTAAGGTTGGTGCAAAGAATAAATAAATCAACCAATCACAGATAAGCAAATAGATAAATAAGTCATACAATAAAGTGTAAAGGGATCAAGGTAATACACACTCAAATAAATGGGCTTGACTCTCTACAGTCCCCAGTGGAGTCGCCATCTGTCGCAACCGTAATTTCGACGAGACGACGAACTCGTTAAAATTTTGAAAATGATTTTGAATGATGTGGAGTCGCCACCAAATTTTTATTTAAGGGAAAATATTTGGAAAAACCCTGGATGAGATTTAGGTTCGGGAGTCGGTTACGAGCGGGGAAGGTGTTAGGCACCCCACTCGCCTGTTCCGAAGAACAGTACCCTTAAACTGAGTGTGTGATTATTTGAAAATAGCTTGATCCCTTTAATTAGAATGGAAATAAATAACTTGATAGAGGTTAGCCTGACAGGACTTGATCCTGCTCCTACGTATTCCCCGGTGCAATGGGAAACTCAAGGCTTACGTAGTTCTAGTTATGTTTTGAAAGCTTGACTTTCGAAAGTGTTTGAAAGAGTGTTTGAAATGTGCTCGAAGGCTTGACCTTCGGAGCTATTTGGAAAGTAAAAATAGCTTGACTATTTTTGAAAACTATTTTCAGGAGGGCGATCCTCATCCACATATGCACAGGGCCCAAGACAACTACGGCTGCACTTGGACCCATACAAATCTCTAAACAAAGAACAACAGAAAAAGCTACCAGTTCGTGCTTAGAGCTCGTCGCGTGAGATTAAGAATCACAAAACAAGATTTTTTATTTTGAAAATCGTAGAATAAGAATGAGCAGGGTTTTTATTTTGTAAAAAGGAAAGGCAACCTTAATCCACATATGCACAGGGCCCAAGACAACTACGGCTGCACTTGTACCCATACGAATCTCTAAACAACGAACAGCAGAAAAAGCTACCAGTTCGTGCTTAGAGCTCGTCGCGTGAGATTAAGAATCGCAAAACAAGATGTTTTATTTTAACAATCGTGGAATGAGAATGAGCAAGGTTTTTATTTTGTAAAAAGGAAAGGCAACCTTAATCCATATATGCACAAGACCCAAGACAACTACGGCTGCACTTGGACCCATACGAATCTCTAAACAACGAACAGCAGAAAAAGCTACCAGTTCGTGCTTAGAGCTCGTCGCGTGAGATTAAGAATCACAAAACAAGATTTTTATTTTGAATAACGATGAATGAAAAAGACAAGACACAAATAATTATTAGAAATTTAGGAGGGAATTTATTGATTAAGGCATTTTATGAAAATACTTGATAATCTTGAATTCATGCATTATTTAGGGATTTTGAAGAATTTTCTTTTTAATTTCTGGAATTTTTCATTAATTTCTAGAAATTTTGAATTTTTTATTAATTTCTGGAATTTTTGAAATTTTTATTAATTTTTGTATTTTTGAATTTTTTATTAATTTTTTGTATTTGTGAATTTTTTATTAATTTTTTGTATTTGTGAAAATTTTTTATTAATTTTCTGTAATTTTTGAATTTTTTATTAATTTCTGTATTTTTTGAATTTTTTATTAATTTTTTGTATTTGTGAATTTTTTTATTAATTTTTTGTATTTGTGAAATTTTTTTATTAATTTTCTGTAATTTTTGAATTTTTTATTAATTTCTGTATTTTTTGAATTTTTTATTAATTTTCTGTAATTTTTGAATTTTTTATTAATTTCTGTATTTTTTGAATTTTTTATTAATTTTCTGTAATTTTTGAATTTTTTATTAATTTCTGTATTTTTTGAATTTTTTATTAATTTTTTGTAATTTTTGAATTTCTTATTAATTTCTGTATTTTTTGAATTTTTTATTAATTTTCTGTAATTTTTGAATTTTTTATTAATTTCTGTATTTTTTAAATTTTTTATTAATTTTTGTATTTTTAGATTTTACTAATCTCTCTATAGGGCAATATTATAAGTGTGTATAACGGGGACATGTTGGAAATTTCTGGAATTCCTAAGGGCACTTTAGAGATTAAGAAATTCTGAAGGGGTGGTGTGGACAAATTCATTGAAAATAAAGCAAAATACTGTGAGGGAAACTCAAATTGTTTCCACCTATGTAAGAGTATTGGTGGTATTCGCATTAAATGGCTTCAGCCCGTGGACCCCACACTAGTCAAACTTCCTACACTATACACAAAAGCCTAAGTTCTTAACCTTTTCGTACGTGAAATCTTCTTGCATGGCTTCTGACTCTGCTGTACCTTATAGTTCATTCTCAATTTTCAGAGGCTAAGCTGAGGCAGTGGGATACCACTTGTATCATAAAACAAAGTTTGCAAACTCTGAAGTCAGAGCCCCTTGATAGTAACCTTTATGGAGTCCATTAACCATGCATCTATTCACTGTTCTGGAGCAAACTTGACCCCTCAACGTGGGCTTCATAAATCCTAAGCAAAGGGTAAGCGTCCCTTTTAACCATGTCTTGACACATTTGAGTACCCTGAGTAGGCAAACCCTTAAACTTGCCCTACGGCTTTCACCATGTTTCTTCATTTCCGGGTATTGGTCATGTCGGACCTTACATATACATGGGTTTTGGGGAGTCTGTTCATACTTGGGTTCGGTCTCTATTTCCTCTTCCTCCTATCCACGATCCTTGCGTATGATTCAGGACCACCGCGTTTCTATTTCTACTAGAAGACGACCATTCATACACACCTTTGGGAGCGAGATATACATGCTGCATTTGATGTTATTGCAACTGGTTCTTGTAGTTATCTCTGCTAGGGAAGGGAAGCTTATGCCCACATTTTGGGACAGGGGACATATCCCCGGAACAGAATGCACGTCATTGAAGAATTTCCTAGTTATCAGAAATCTTACTACTCTAAGGGGCGGGTCCTTTTCCATTCGTAAATGAGATACCCTTCCTATGAAGCCTACCTTGCATTTCTTGACTGGGATTGTGGGGAAAAAGATGTCAATACTAACAAGCTTGCTAAGAGGATCTTTAGCTTCTTGAACGGACTCTTCATAATCCTACCCATTCGCACTTAACACTCATTTGGCTGACTCCCCTGTATATCCTATGTCTCTGATGAATCGAGACCGACCTAAATACAAATCCATTCCCAGCCTGTTGACTAACTGAATTTAGTATGTTAGATTCTGTGATCGCTTATTTCTCAATGTTTGAGATGCGGTTTGTAGCGATGTATTTTCTTGGCTCTTTCAGCAACCATGGGGTTTATCGTGAGGACGCGATCCAATTTCAAGGCGATCTAAATTCCTAATCAAGATGTGTTTACGCTCGGTTTCTTTTATCTGAATTCAAGCAACCAACTACAGAGCGAGGAGGACAAAATGCATGCACCTCTTTAGCAGGAAAAGTACAGAGTCTTCTATTCCTTGTGGCTAGTTCTCTCTTTTTGATTGAGTTCTTTCCTAGCACTCAGTAGTCATAAACACTCTACGTCCTATTGCAAAAATCAAGATTCTACCCCCAAACATCATGCAGATTGTTACAGAATCACTATGCAGCTAATGATATAAAAGAATTTGGTTCTTTGCACTAAAACCAAGCAGGCAAATGAGCATGGTGTTCTTGATTTGGCATGGCTTTTGAGATGCAGGACAAGAGAATCTAACCTGTTATGCGATCGGAGAGGAAATCGACGATCAGTCTCGTCCTTCTCTTCCCCGTCCTTCCTCTTTAAGCTCGAGGAGGATTCCAATTCTTCTCTTCTCTCTGTTCTTGAAGCTCCCCAAAAAAACCAGTAACCCCCTTTTCTGCACCCTTCTCCCTTTTTATATGGCCGCCCCTCTTTTGCTTTTCGTTTTCCTTTTTTATTATTTTTTCGGCAAAAACAAAATATTGATTTTTAATTTCCAGGAATTTAATTTTTAATTCCTATTCTGTTTTATTCTTAAATTCTGCTTATTTTTAATTTTCAGACTTTAATTGTTCCAATTTTTATTTTTTCAGTTCTTTACTATTTTCCCTATTTTTAACCTTTTTTATTATTATATATATTTTTTATTTGTTCGTTCTTTTTTTGTTCTAGTTAATTTTTGTTATCATTTTTGATTTAGGTCTAGAATTAAAAATAGGTTTTATTTTTATTCCTCGGAAATTTATTGTCTGTTTTCTGTTTGTCTGTTTCATTGTTTGTCTGTTTTCTGTTTGTCTGTTTTTAATTTTGTTTTCGGTTTTTTTTTGAATTCCTTTTCTGTTCTGTTTTTTTTTTTTTTTTACCTTTAATTTTCCAGAATATGTTTTAATTCTCTTCTTTTTTTCAGATTTTAATATCTATCTTTATTATTATTTTTTGCTTTTGTTTTATCTCTTATTTTTTATTTATTTATTGGTTTCTTGATTAATTTTAATGGTTGGGGGCCTCGGACATAAATGGGTGTTTACAATTATCCAAGACATCGGACAAAGAAATCCATACTCCTCCCTCACCTGCATTCCTAGGACACATCATATCATTTTCCACACCTGTCTTAACAGCTCATCTCTTTTTTTGCCTGTCTTAACGGGTCATTCCTTTCTATACCTATCTTAATAGGTCATTTCATTCTCAATAGGTCATCTCTTTTATACTTCTTTGCTTGTCTTAACAAACCATTCCTTCCCACACCTGTCCTAACAGGTCATTCTTTGCTTTTACCTATCTTAACAGGCCACTTCTACATTACCTGTCTTAACAAGTCTCTTTCCATTTTTCCATTTCCTGTCTTAACAGGTATTTTTCATTTTTCTCGCCTCTGTTTAACAGGCCTTTTCTATTTTACCTGTCGTAACAGGTCATTCCTAATTCACTTTGCCTGTCTTAACAGGTCTCGTTCCATTTTGCTTTACCTGTCTTAACAGGTCCTTTTTATTGGTCTCACCTGTCTTAACGATCCATTTCTGCTTTACCTGTCTTAACAGGTCATTTTTAAATTTACCTGTTCTAATAGGTCTTTTCTGCCTTGCCTGTCATAACAAGCCATTTTTTCTTCTCCTGTCTTAACAAGTCATTTGCATTTTTCCTATCAACAACAGAACCCCATCACGTTTAATTTCTTGCATTGTTCCTGGCAACGTCAGGACATGATTTGCATTTTTCTTGTCAACAACAGGACTTCAAGTGCATGTTTAAGTTCTGTCCGCCTGTCTATTCTTCCTGTCAATAACAGGACTTCAAGTGCATGTTTAAATTCTATCCACCTGTCTTAACAGGCTTGCATTCTTCCTGTCAACAACAGGACTTCAAGTGCATGTTTACATCATGTCGTCTTGTCTTAACAGGCTTGCATTCTTCTTGTCAACAACAGGACCTCAAGTGCATGTTTAAATTCTATCCACCTATCTTAACAAGCTTGCATTGTTCTTGGCAACAGCAGGACATCATTTTCATTTTTCCTGTCAACAACAGGACATCAAGCATGTTTAAATTCTGTCCGCCAGCAAAACCTCACTTGCATTGTTCCTGGCAACAACAGGACCTCACTTCCATTGTTCCTGGCAACAACAGGACCTTATTTGCATTTTTCCTAGCAATAGCAGGACCTCATTTGCACTGTTCCTGGAAATAGCAGGAACTCATTTGCATTATTCCCAGCAACAACGGGACCTCATTTGCATTTTTCCCTTCAACAAGACCCCAGCACGTTTAATTTTTGCATTTTTCCTATCAACAACAAGATCCCAGCACGTTTAATTTCTCGCATTGTTCCTTGCAATGGAAGGATCTCATTTGCATTTTTCCTGGCAACAACAGGATCTCATTTGCATTGTTCTTGACAACAGCAAGACGTCATTTTTGTTACTCCTGGCAACAACGGGACCACATTTTGTATTTTTCCTGTCAACAACAGGACCCCACCACGTTTAATTTCTTGCATTATTCCCAGCAACAACGGGATCTCATTTACATTATTTTCGACAATAGCGGGACCTTACTTGCATTGTTCCTGGCAACAGTAGGACCTCATTTTCATTTTCCTAGCAACATCAGAACCTCATTTGCATTGTTCCTAGCAATAGCACGAACTCATTTGCATTATTCCCGACAACAACAGGACCTCATGTCCATCCTGGCCTATACAAGCCCTAGCACATTTATTTTTCTGCATCTTGGCCTATACAGGCCCCCGCATGTTTATTTTTCTGCATCTTGGCCTATACAGGCCCCAACACGTTTATTTTTCTACATTCTGGCCTATACAGGCCCCAACACATTTAAAATTTCTACATCCTTGCTTGTCGTAATATGCCATCCTTTTTTATTTTACTTTGCCTGTCTTGACAGGCCACTCTTTTCCATTCCTAGCTTAAAGGGTCCTTTTCATTCCATTCCTGTCTTAGCAAGACTCTTCCAGTTCACTTTGCCTATCTTAACAGGCCATTTTTTTTCCCATTCTGTTAGCCTAATTAGGCTTTTCATTTAAATTTATGCATTCTGGCCTATCATGGAAGGCTTGGCATATTTAAACCCCTTCAACTCATCACTCAAGGTTTGCAAAGCTCATCCAAACCTTCCAACTACCATCCTCCAATTTATCAGGAAAAGCATTCCTAAGTTTTTGATCAAACCCAAAACTTTCTCGGTACCACGGAAGCATCGTTCGAATCCCTAACGTCTTCAAGACTTTCCAATAAGGCTCGCACCCATGCCAGTTTTTATCTTTTATATCGGACATAATTTGTTAACGTCTTTAAAAAATGGTGCCAAGTGGTTTTTATAAGGATCTAAAAGGAAAGGATTATAACACCCAAAAAATGAAGTTCGTTTTTATGCTTATGGCATACATAAGATTCCATTATTACACTGTTATCTCATGATGCAGAACATTTAGAAAATAATTATTAGTGAAGATACGGTAAATTTTTTTAAAAACTCTTAGTATAAAATACAAGCCTCGTTGATATAGCATTTATACCAAAATGTAAATAAATACGCATTCTCTTGAACATATAATCCGCTAACACTACAATTTATTTCTTCTATTTCAATTTTCTCTATTAAGTAGTAATTCATTCAGCACAAATCAAACATATTGGTATTCATACAACTTATCATTATACAATCCTTAATAATTATATAGTCCTTATTTGCACATACTTGGTTAGCTTAAGACATTAGTGCCTTTACACACTTAATTACATACATAATTATCCCTACCTTTTTTCACATTAATTATGATACAATATACTCACTAATAATTGGCCTTTACACACTTAATTATATACATAATTATCCCTACCTTATTCATATTAAAAAGAATATAATCTACTTACTAATAATTGGGATGCATTCATCTTTCTATTTACAAATTGTACATTATTGGTATGACTTGATTTCTCCTTCTTTAGAGACAATATACTGCAAAACACTTCAGGATGGTGGTGATAATGCTCCAACCATAAGCTTTCATCCAAAGCAACAAAGGTCCCACTAGCCATCTCCTAGAATGCTTGGAACGGATTTGGCTGCGAGTGTGGGGAATTACCTTGAGACGACTAGACATGTGAGGTGTTGTAGTAGTGGGACGATGTTTGTGGGTTAGTTTTCCCTTATGATGATGAAGAGTCTCTAGTACGTGCTACTGGTGGTGTTTGGTAGCCGGATGGAGGTGAAAACACTCCATTAGGGTGAAAGGCTTCCATAGAGATAGAGAATTCAGTAGTTGAGAAATTTGGACTCATCACAGTAGAAACAAACAGATGATCCAAAGAGAAGTAAATTCACACATTGGATTGTGTTGTAATTATCATTCCATGAGCATTCACATTCCAGTTCATATGACTAATTTCCATAAAGACTACCACATTCGCGAAACACATCAAGGCCACCTAGGAAGAAAGGGATAGGAGAAGATATGAGAAACTAAGTTTATCAGTAGGATTCTACCCTAAGGTCAGTCACATTACTTTCATCCCAACCACTTCAGTTTATTAGAAAACATGTCAAGCATGCAAGTTTACTTTTAGTCTTTCAAAAACTCTAGTTGAAGTCGATTTCTTTTACACAAGATGAACTATTTATAATTAAGCATATAAATTACTTGAGCATTGTCACAACCGTAATTACGACGAGACGACGAACTCGCTAAAATTTTTAAAAAAAGGAATTTTATTTTGATAGTGTGGAGTCGCCACCAAATTTTTATTTAAGGGAAAAGATTTAGAAAAGCCCTAACTTGAGGAAGAGATTTAGGTTTGGGAGTCGGTTACGAGTAAGGAAGGTGTTAGGCACCTTATTCGCCCGTTCAGAAGAACGGTACCCTTAAACTGAGCGTGTGATTTATTTGAAAACTGTTTGATCCCTTTAATTAGAGTGAAAATAAATAGATTGATGGAAGATAGACTGACAGGACTTGATCCTGCTCCTACGTATTCCCTGGTGCAATGGGAAACTCAAGGCTTACGTAGTTCTGGTTTGAAGGCTTGATCTTCGAAGGTGTTTGAAAATGAACAGAGTATCTTGAAAATATTTTAAAGAAAATCCTTAGTCCACATAAGCACAGGATCCAAGACGACTATAGCTGCACTGGGATCCCTACGAATTCCTAAACCTCGAACAGCAGAAATAGCTACCAGTTCATTCTTAGGGTTTATCGCATGAGACTAGGGATTCCAAAATGAAGCTTTTCTTGAAATTATTTATAAAAAGATTCTTAGTCCACATATGCACAGGGTCCAATACAACTATGGTTGCGTTGGGACCCATATGAATTCCTAAACATCGAATAGCAGAAAAAGCTACATGTTCATGCTTAGGGTTCATTGTGTGAGACCTAAAATCAATGAATTTAATTTGAAAATAAAAAAAGGAATGAATGGGCTTAGGTTGAAAAACAATTGGGGCTTGATTTAAAGTGAACTTGATTTTGATTTTAAGAAATTTAACTAAGCTTGATTTTGGATTGAATTGGATTTGATGCCACTAAAGGGGGGATTGGGTTTGGCCCAAACCAAAAACCTAATTTTAAAATAAAAGAAAAGAGGTTAGGCTTGATCCAAATTAGTGAAAAAAAGATCTATGTTAGTTGAATTAATTCCATGTATTATTTATCTTTGTCAAAAATATGGTGTTAATATTAATCATTTAACGCGGCCCATTTTGTATGGGCAAGGCCCAATTGAAGGCAGCCTAACTAAAGGGCCATTAGCTTGACGTTGGGCTACTTGTGCGGCCTATACTGAATCAGGTTAGTAGAACAGCCAGCTCATGACCCATTTGAAGGTTAGAGAGCAGCCAACTCATGGCCCAATTGTAGTTGAAGATTGGAAAGCCACTTGAAGCCTATTTGCAAGCAGCAAGCTCATTTTGGATTGGCCCAATTGGTATTTATATGAGAGACCTATTGCTGCCCCCATGATCCTAAATCAGTAAATGGGAGAATTAAAATGAAGGACCGCATGTGAGGATCGAACACAGGTCATAACGGAGGCATGCAGCGGGTTGACCACTAAGCTAAGGCTTCAACTTAGATTTAGTATCCCCTGAAAATTCTCTTGAAGTAGGGGTGAGGTTAATTCTACTTATTGTTGATTTTATTCCTTGGCTTGTGTGGGCAGCATTGTGACTATCTTCACGTTAAGCCATTAACTATCAAACCATTTTTGCTTGGGTTGTAGCATTCCATATAAGTCTTTAAGCCGCCTCACAGGGCTTCATAGCTAACTCTTGTTGCTGGTTGTGAGGTCCCATATCTTCTTAGTGCAAGTCTCAAAATGACACAAGCAAAATGCTTCTAGCAGTAATTTGAAAAAATTGAGTTGCAAGGGGGTCGGATCTTATCATCATTTGGAAGATCGAAAGGATCAAAATTGACCCCTTTTGGCTTATCTAAACCACACTCAGAAAGTAATTGGCACTATGCTGGAGATCGGATCTCATCATCATTTGCTATGGTAACTTTTGACAGACCAACTACCAATTCTTCGAAGAAAACTAGGAATGTTTACGCCTCAAACGCATCGTCTAGGTGTCACTTATCAATCCAATGACTCATACAAGAGATACAAATGGATGAATCAAATCATCAATAATCATATGCCGAATAAAACCTATAAATGGCTAACCAAACGATTCTGATGTGGTACGCAGAGAATAACAAAGCTTTCAAGAGCAATTGATTAGATTCACTTTCGTTTGGAATTAGAACATGATTGAATTAGAATAAACAAATCGAGCTAGCATTCATCGAGGATTTCTGCAGACATAACTTTTGTCTAAATTCATTGATCAGCCTTCCTGTTAACACCTAAACTGATCTTGGACACTTATGGCAGTTTAGACACCCTGCTCTATGCTAAATTCATTTGTCTAAGTTTTTTCTTTAATGATCCTTTATTTACTTAGGTTCCTTTTTAGAGGATTCTAAATATTATGCATGTTCAAATAAACCAATCAATGTGCCATGCACATTTATTCTTTAATTACATACTACTATCACATCATCATTCATACATGATCATCATTAATTACTATGAGTTGTTCACCAAACGATAAGTTATTCCTGATGTAACCCATGCTAGAGTTACTCCACTCAAAATCTATTTGAAACAATTGAATTTCCTAAACACAATTATTATATTAAGAGTTTTATTGTGTATATTTTGTTTATAAAATTTCTTAAAATTTGAAAAAGATTTGATACTTAATTATATAACTTTATTTTAACATATAATATACCTCACCTAATATATGTTAATTTGAATTTATTTAATAAAATATCAAATCTATTTCAAATTTTATAAAATTTTGTAAACATGATATATGTAATAAAAATTATTAATGCAATGTTAGATTGAAAAAGTTCATACACTAAAAAGAGATATTAAGAGAAGTAACTATAATATAAGTTACTACTAAAATAACTTAATCTCTCCTATATAAACATATATGTATATATGTAAGAAATGTGAAAATTTAAAATTAATGCATAAATAAGTTTCTATTTTGATATTTAATTATCTACATACCAAGTGAGAATAGAATAATAAATATGGCTGTAAATATAAAATTGAGCAAAATGAACGATATAAGTGTGCAAGTCATTCTTTCTTTTAATTTTTTTACACTATTTTGATTTTGTGCGATAAATATGCGGTCGATTTTCTCATTTTATCTCTTTATTTGGAATTAAATATTCATTCATACTTTCAATAATATATTTTTTTAATGTATATATTTTGATAATCTTACAAATTAATAATCAAGAGATCTAATTAAAGTATTGTTCAAAAATTAACTATTAGATTAAATATATATATTATATAGATATGTTTACAAATTTAAAATTTATTTAAAATTATTTAATATTTTACTTAAATATTTTAAAAATTTTATATATTTAAGATATAAAAGTAAAAATTATTTGATATATATTTATTATTTTTAAATTTTAAAAATCTCAAATTTTACCTACTAATTCTATTATTTTTTTATATTTCTACTTTTTCTTTCAATTTTCATATTCAAGCTACTTGTTAAATCATGACATTTTCTTTAATGATTTATTTTAACAAATCACATATTTTTTAATTTTTAATTTGTGATCATATGCATTGGTTATGTAGTTAACTTTTAATTTGTAACTTGCACCTTTGATAATGAGTTGTATTTCTCTTTTATTTGATTTCTTTTTATTATTTTTTATTTTTATTATTATCATAAAGATATTTTGTTGACCTAATAAAAATAAAAACTAATTAAAATAAAATTATTCTTCAAAATTAACAAATAAAATTTTGACCCTACAACTTTTGGGAATGAAGCTTGACACATAAAAATGTTTTTAACTTTTACAATTATTAAGAAATGATGATTTTTGATCCCCTAGTATACCACTAATTGATAATTTAATTTTTAAAATAAAAATAAAAATGATGAATATTAATATTTTTAAAGATTAATTTAGTACATCACATAATAAAATAATAAAACTAGTGAGAATTAACTTTTCACAATGTTTCTTTATTTTTTATCATTTTCAGCAACGAAAATAATAATTATTCATTTATAAAATACATTATTACTTACTTGTAACCAAACAAATAAAAATAATTCTTAATTGAAACATTGTTCAGAAATTTAGGTGCATCAACAGGATTGATTATCAGACGCAGCAACAAAAGGCAGTCTGACATTCCGCTCCTTTATAGCCCATCTTTTTACAAACCTTTTCACACTTACTAAATAGTTCACATGTTCCTGGACAAAACGATTGTGCGTTGCTCACACCTGCATCTGCATTTTGAGGATACTTTAAAGATGAGATATAGTAAAGAAAAATTACTAATTAAAAATTAATGCAAAAATAAATCTTTATATTGATATTTAGTTGTCTACATACTAAGTGAGAATAGGATAATAAAAAAAGTTGCACAGATGAAATTCAGCAAAATCAACGAGATAAGTGGACGAGCCATTTTTTTTTTTGTTGGAAGGATATTGGCACTTTCATCCTATATTGTCTATGCTTTATATAGTGTGTTTGCCAATTCAACCTGTGTATTTGCATTCCAAAGTTTCTATATCTTAGGCCTAAATGGAGAATTTAAAAAGGAAAAAAGTAATTAGAAAATATTATATACTCAAATGAATTTATTATATTTAAAATAATAATATATTAGTAAGGAAATTTAATATCTTGAAATGAATGAATTTTAAATTATACCTAAACATTGAAAATTTTATATTCTTTTATGATCTTTATATCTCATCAATTCTTTACTTTGTTCTCATTTCATTTATTTTAAATTTTATTATTATTTAAAATAAAAATTAAATAATTTATAAAATAATTTTAATATTTTTCTAGAATAATATATTAAATTACTTTAATGTATTTATAAAAAATATTTCACATTTTTAATAAAAGGTAATGTTAAATGTTTAATTTTTTTATATTTAAATTTTTCTACTGAAAATATAACTAGAAAATAATATTTTAAAATATTATATCAACAAAGCTTATCTCAATATAATTATACATTATTCTCCTATTATTTGTTCATCTCATTAAATAGAATAACATAATAGTATATAATTTATTATTTTTGTAAGCAATATAGAATATAAAATAAAATGATTTGAATAAATTTTTTTTATCTTTATCTTTTATTATTTTATCTTATTTTATTATAGAGTTTTTTAATATTTTTATTTTATCAATTCAAAATATGGATGAAAAATTTAAAAAAGTTGTAATATATTAAAGGATTTAAAGAGGAAATAAATCATTTGTTTGAAAATTTAATATATTAAAATAAATTTAATAAATTTAAAATAAGAACATATTATTTCAAAAATTTTATTATATTAAAGAAAAATTAATATTTAAATCATACCAAAAATATGATAATTCAAAATTCTTTAATTATCTCTCTAAATCTCACAACTTCTCTCTTTACCTCATTCTCAATTCGTATATTTTAAATTTTATAACTTTTATTATCAAATTTAATTATTTTATAAACTATAATTTAGATATTTTTATAGAATAATATATGAAAATTATCTTAATAATATTTTTACAAATAATATTTTTAAAACCATTTTACTCTTTTAATAAAAGATAATCTCTAATTTTTTCTTAATTTTTATATTTTTTTATATTTCTACTAAAAATAAAAATAATTTTTTTTCTAAATTATATCTATCATATTAACAAAAATTATTTTGATATAATTTTTAAATTATTCTCTTATTATTTTTTCATCTCAATTATTAAATATAATAATATAATATTGTATAATTTATTATTTTTATAAATAATATTAAATTTAAAATAAAAAAAATTTATAGAAAAATTTTATTTTTAACTTATCTTATCTTATCTTATCTTATCTTATTCATATTAATATTACGATTCTATCTCATCAAAATTGGAATGAAAGATTTAAAAAAAAAAACTTATTTAAAGATTTAAAATTTTAAACTTAAAAAATTATATTTGTTGCATTGTTCAACCATACAACGAATTTTCAAACTCTAAAATTTTAAAAATCTAAAATTTAAGTTTAAAACTTTAAAATTTACCCATGATCTCTCACTCTACCTCGTAACGTCTATTTTACAACCTTAAACTCGCTTTGTATATTTCTAATTATAAATTCTTTTTAAATTAAATTTATTTATTTAACAAATAATTTTAATATTTTTACAAAAGTATCATATAAAATTTGACTTAATAAATTTTAAAAAAAAAATTTATTTACTCTTTTTATACAATTTAGTTTTAAAATTTGATAAGTTATTTTAGTTTTAATTACTTTTTACATAATTAATTTAAATTTTAATTAAAAAATAAATTTTAAAATATAATAACTATTTTAATATCATTATTTTAACATTATTAAGTTTAAATAGAGAATTTTTAAAAAATAATTATTTAATATAAACTTTAGTATATTAAAATGAATTTAATAAGTTTAAAATAAAAAAATATTATCCCAGAAATTTATTATGTTGAAATGAATTAATTTTAAATCATACGAAAACATTGAGAATTTAAAATTCTTTAATTGTCTCCCTAAATCTCACAACCTCTCTCTCTACCTTATTCTCATTTTATATATTTAAAATTTTATAATTTTTAGAATCAAATTTAATTATTTTATAAAATATACTTTAATATTTTTATGGAATAATATACCAAAATTATTTTAGTATATTTTTAAAAATAATATTTATAAAAAAATATTTTTACTCTTTTAATAAAATACAATCTTCAATTTTTTGTTAATTGGGAGTTAGGTGATTGTGTGACTCCCAATTGGCAGAACTATAGGATAACTAAACCTAAGGATCTTAGAGAGTTAATCGGGAACATAGGTTTTGAACCAGTTAATTTCATGACACGTAATTAACGCTTCTTAATCTTTATGCCTCTATTATTTATATATCTTGCCAGATCAAGGAGGGAAATAAGTACAAGGAAGATTAATGATACTTCCTCATCAACGAGAACTAGTAGAATTAGTGTAGGTGGGTGGCAATTTAATTAAAGGGAAAACAGGGGTAAAACAAGTGAAGTCCTTTATATTTTCATAACTTGCACCTACTCTTTTTTTTATCATATAATAGAAATTTATTTCTACTTATTTTTCCTTTCACTACTTTCACAAAACAACTCTTCTCTTGGTAAGTTCAAAAATTAGAATTCAAATTTCATGCATAGATTTCTAAACTAGTCTTTGTGGGATCGATGCTAGGGACCTAAAATATCTTCTTTCTACAACGACAGTATACATATCCATGGATAAAATTTAGCCAGAGTTTTATACACATGTTTTGCACGTAATATGTTTTTGGCACCATTTCTTAGGACTATTTCCTAGTAGTTTTAAAATTTCAATTCTGATTTCTTGAGGCATGTACATATTGAACTTTCATTTCTACTATTTATATTCTATTTTTATTTTAAAAGAGAATTCTCAAAATAAAGAAAAAAAAATTTCTCTAAATTTCCCTTGCCTTAAACTTTATTGTTTATGCTAACATGTTCCAAAGCTTCAAACTTGCAATTTGAACCTAAAATAGAACGAGCAACTAGCATGTTAAGGTAAGAGGAAAGGAAAAGAAAATAACGATTGAAGGAAGGAGAACATGATTATACTTTAAGGCCTCCACTAACGAGGGACAAAAGAGCTATATATCCATCCTAACAATGGATGGTATTCAAAATGTTGAGGTGAAGCTTGCATTCATCAATACGATACAAAATCTGCTCCAGTTTGGAGGGATGGCCATGGAGGATCTACATCTGCACATTAAAAAGTTCATGAGGCTCACCAATACCATCAAGATGAATGGCATCTCACAAGATGCCATAAAAGTATATTTGCTTCCCTTCTCCATCATTCAAAGGTAAATAACGAGCTTAACTCCTTGCTGGAAGGATCCATCATATCCTGGGATAAACTTCAACGACTTCCTCTTATGTAGTACTTCCCACTGTCTATGCAGTCTAGGATCATAGTGGAGATTTCCCGCTTCACTCGATATGAGAAGGAGTCATTGTACAAGGTATGGGATTATTTTTCAGAATCTTCTTAAAAAATGCCCATATCATGGGTACAAACACCCTATCTCATGCAGATCTTCTACAATAATCTCTCCTATGCCAACAGAGCTGTTATCAACCCAACCTTTGAAAGAGGTATCTTACACAACCTTCCAAAAGACACATGGAAAATCCTATGGAACCTAGCTACCCACAACAACCAATGGAAGTCTGTCAATAGAGATGTGAAAAAGAGGGACTCACAACCGGTGGGTATGTATTAAGTAGACCAAAACACCCTTCTAGCCAATCAGATCAAGGCTCTTAACAAAAAGATTGAGGTGCTTGTGAAATATAGGGCACAATCCCATAACTTCGCATGGCCTTGCCCTTATCTGAACGATTGTGCATGTGTAAATAATAATGACTTTCTGTTTAGCACGGTCATCACCCTTTCTGCATAAGCATGCATATCCGCTATTGGTTATATTTTCTAATGGTTACACTATCATGCTTGTTCATCAAATAAGCAGGTTCATAACCATATGACCATGTCACTAGTTCCTGCAAGGTTGTGCAATTGGTATTTCGCACTACTATGCGCCTGATGCTTGGTCAGGCCACACTAGGGAGGTATACATCCTTTTCATGTGAGCCTGATCGTGCTCATTCTAAAACGGTCATGCAAATACTTTTTTTTTTTGGACTAACTTGATTTATTATTTTGCTGAAAATACATCCCCACTCTCGAAAATGAAGCAGAACCTCCACTTTCGTAGAAAAACAGTGTTGGTTATGCCCCATAGTAAAGTAAACCTGAAAAGAAACTTGAAAAATTTCTATAACAAGATTTGAAGTCCTCAAACGATCTTTTTTCATTGTCTAGCATGCTTCCATTCTAATTCTAATAGCTTTGACAATTGATTATAGTTGCATCTCTCTGTAAGCTTACCAGACCTGAAGGCTCCTATGTGTTTGTGATTAGAATTGTGCTAGATAACCTTATTTCACATAATTTTCACTCCATGTTAGGATTTAGAACCTGCTGTATTCAGATAGAATTGCCTAAACGTATCATGAGTAAATGGTGTCCGCTATTTGTTTTTTTTTTTTTGTAATGCGGTCTGTATCTCCAAGAATCTGATGAGAATATGAAATTATGCATTGGAACATATTAAAATCACCTCCCAAAATATTCGCATTTGTGCTTCTAATTCTGTATTCTCGATTCATATAAATCAGAATAGGTGTTTGTGATTTGGCTTTATGGCTGAGAGATATAACTTCAGAAACCTGGTCCCCCTATCCTGATTCTTGCTAAAATAAGTAGTTATACCTAAGGGCTCGAAGACATTAAAATCACCATTCCATTTAATTTCATTCCAATTCATGTGACTCTGTTAGCCAATATCCACGTTATATTAGAACCTGTGTTAAAGCTTGGCCGAGCATATGATGAGGTGTCCCCGACGAGAGCAAAAAAAAAAAAATAGCCACATGGAGGAGCAGATTGAGTCTTTACCTACCTGAAACTCATGACCTCTACGGCTGAAATGATTGCATCGAGCTATTGCACAGTATCTATTGGCCACTCATAAGTCAGAAAGTTTTAGGCGGAGTCCACCCATGTATGATACAAGGACCTTTTAATATAACCTGAATCGGCACCTTTAATATCAAGCTTTCCCCCCAACTTAGGGAATAATTTGGAATCGGCACAGATTGGAAGCATGAGTAAGAGTGAAATAGAGCAAATATTAAGGAGCTTACTAAAGCTTCATGAAGAGAACTAAGGTTGCTTAGTTTGCCTCACTCAGTGGTTATTTCATTCATGAAAGGTGAGGCCAGTTAGATTCAGCAAAATTGATATTGGCAAACTCTTAGTTCGGAGCCAAAATTTGTTACACCAGCCTGGCATTTCTAGTGTTGGTTATCTTCAGGCTTAAAGTAACCATAAAGCCCCCATCCCCGAGGCATAAGAGTGTGAAATCCTCATAAGCAAACCTCAGTATGCTTGCTGCCAAACCGAGAGTCACAGGTTCGCTACTATTGCTTACAGAAAGAATTGCCTTACCGAGATCGTATAATCCCTCCTTGAAGGTACAGTATACATTCATATTCTCTACATCAAGCCCAAATGATAAAGAGACCCCATGTTTTATGTTGTAAGGAGAAGGGTTAGTGCGCATGCTAATGCTATCAACGTTATGTTCGTTATCAATTCTCATGTAATTCCTTGCAGCTTTAAAGAAAAACCTTTCCCCCTACACACATGGCTTTGATGGCATGTCTTGCTTAGCTATGTTCAGTGACTAGGCACACAAATTAGAGATTATTTCAGAATGGACGAAAATGATTAGACGTGGCCGCATTTGCCACGGAGTCAGTAAGGCTACAAGTTTCCCTCTACCAGACCCAAGATCGTAAGGTAACAGTACCATGCAAACCTGGCTCTTCATACGTAAGGTAGGCAGAATTTAGACTTTAGTGTGCGCATCGAACCTGCCCATTATTTAAGTTTATTGGCCCCAGTTTAGACTAAGCTGCACAACCTAGCGTAGTTGGCATGCTACCTGTGACCTAAAGTCCTTGGATTTGATTCCTCCAAGCAACTATTTTGTTTTAATCTTCCCATAATATCACAGTGGGCCTCTCTTATTCCATTGGGCCTTGTTCATTCGAGAGCAAGCCTTTGTTTCGAGGTAGTGGGCAAGGAAACAACAACCTTCTTCAGTTTGGGCCATCATCTGCTCAATGAGGCCACCATCAAAGTCTAAATTTGGTTGCCTTCCATAAAAAATCAAGCCAAATTTGCAAAAATAAAATAAAATAAGTAAAGTCAAAATTTCAAAAAATATAAATATAAGTAAAGTCAAAATTTCATTTTAATTTCCTTTTTCAATTTGGGCCAAGCCCACTTTTCAATCTTTCTTTAAAATAAAAAATAAAAATATAACTCATTTCCTTCTTATGTGGGTCAAGCCCACTTTTCAATTTTCCTTTTAAAAACATAATTTTGTTTTCATAAATTTTGTCAAAAAATCTGTTTTTAAATTTTCTAAAATTCGTGCAACAGATTCTGATATAAACAGCCAGCTTTCTTTGCTGTTCCGTATTTTAATTTGTGCAATTTCCAAATGCAGCTTACGACGATTTTGATTTTGCAAGCACGTAATTTTAGAAAATCGTTATTTACTAACTCCGCTAAAACAACATCTGTTTCAAAAAAATGTCTATCTTTTTATTTAATTTTCTAAAAATCAAGCAAATAGATTCTAATACGAGCAGGAAGCCTTCTTTGTTGTTTCGTATTTTAATTTGTGCGGAGTCCAAATATGACTTACGACTATTTGAACTCTGCAAGCACGTGATTTTAGAAAATCATTGTGTTAACTAACTTTGTTCAAAAATCGATTCCGCCTAAAATCACTTCTTCTGTTTTCCAAGAGATCAAGTCTCTTAACCAGAACTACGTAGTCTTGAGTTTCCCATTGCACCAGGGAATACAAAGGAGTAGGATCAAGTCCTGTTAGGGTATTTTCCACCAACTTATTTATGTTTATTATAATTAAAGGGATCAAACAGTTTTCAAACAAATCACACACTCAATTTAAGGGTACCGTTCTTTGGAACGGGCGAGTATGGTGCCTATCACCTTCCCTATTCATAACCAACTCCCGAACCTAGAATTTTTTCCCCTAGTTAGGGTTTTTCCAATTGTTTTCCTTTAAATAAAAATTTGGTGGCGGCTCCACAATCAAATTATATTCTTTTTTAAATTTTTTTAGCGAGTTTAGTCGTCTTGTAATTACAGTTAAGACAGATGGCAACTCCACTAGGGACTTTAGAGGGTCAAGCCCTGTTTTAAATGGATGTCGTTTTTATTTATTTGTCGTTTTCGTTTATTTATTTGATGTCGTCATTTAATTCCAAATTGTATGTTTCTCACCCTAGGTAGAAGACATATATTTATCGTGTTTCACTTGCATGATATAAGTCAAATGTTCATTCCACACATTGTAGTCCTACATGCATAACATGAGTGGGGCCCTACACTCAGGTCTGAGAGAAACCAAGGACTAGAGGGGTCTAATGGTGTCACTTGGGATGCACGTCCTGTTTGGCTATCACGAAAACCCCAGCTAGAGTGCATCTTTTTCTTAGTGTCCTGCAACTCGTAGCCTTCTATATGGTTGTAGCAAGCACTAGGAATTAGAACTTGGCTCTAGTGACTTTCACAACTTCCAGGATTACAAACCACCTTGTGTGAGATGCATATATTAGAAGGACTTTAAGCCTATTTCACACATCACTTCACTCAAGACATCAAAAAGAGCATATTTATTTTGAGAAAAACACAAAACATTAAGATTTTAAAATGATTTAAAACTAGAAAAGCAAAGAAAATTATAAACTAAAAGGAAGAAAATAAACAAATAAATTTGATAAATCAAATTAGAAAAATAAAAAAAAATTCAAAAATAGTTTCTCACACTAAATAAATTAAATTTAGAAATTTTTTTGCCTAAACTAATTCAAGTTAAAATTATGGAAAATAAAATATATACAAATCCAAAAGGAGAGGAAAGTTAGAAAATTTGGAAGAGAAATAGAAAGATTAAAAATAATTTCTAAGATTAAAATGAAAAATCAACATAATTTTGAAAAAAATAAAAAAAAGAGAGAGAAAATCAAAATTTGAAAAATAATTTCTCATTCAAAGATAGAGGAAATTAAAATGATCACAAAAACAAACAAAAAAACAAAACACCTAGAAAATTTTTAGCAAGATTAAATTTTTAAACAGACTACTAAAAAATGGAATTGCTTTGGTCATGTAAAATTAAAAGAAATGGTCAACCTTCAATCTTTAATTATTGGTGCATTTTAACATCACATTCATGCATTCATTAAATGAATTTATCATTAAAAGTCATCCCATACATTCTTCATTTTAACACTCATTGAAGCATTAATTTTTTCTTATCACCTATGATTTTGGCATCCACATCTATCTCACATTTAATTTAACAAATAATTTTTTTTGAAGAAAGGCAATTCCCTTAACACCCGACAAACAATTTCTTATTCAAAAGAAAAAATTTAAAAATTAAAAATCATAAAAAATAAAAACATAAGAAACTGTTGCTGGGAAAAGTCAAAATAATCATTTAATGGTTAACTTGCAAATCTTTAATTATTGGTGCATTTCATAATTGCATTCATTCATTCATTAAATAAATTTACCATTGAAAAATATTTTGAAAATCATCATTGGAACATTAATATTCATGCATTCATCATCTCATCAAAGTTAATTTCAAATTTTACAGAAAAATAAAAATTGAAGAAAGACAACATTTTTGACATCCTCATAGCACTCGCTCCCAATCAAGAATCATGTATGAGTCAGAGAGACAAAATGAAGAGCTAAGAAATGAGGTCAAAAGTTTGAAAGATCAAATGGCCAAACTAATGGAGGCCATCCAGCTGTCAAAATAGAAGGACATAAGGGGATCCCTTCCAGAGGAACCAGTTGGCCCATCCTATCCTGCTGGCTACAATCCACAAAACCCTATACCATTAACCATTCCTTCACAAAGCCTACCTTCAAACACCATGGGAATCCCTCATATTTTCCAAAACAGTACATCATAAGAACCTATCCAAACCCACCAAATAGCTCCTGGGGGGATGAATCCTATGTTCATCCAAGGACCTCACCCTATATACATACCACATTCTCATCCTCATAATATGCCAGGAGAATATTCAAGTCATCCTTTCAACGAAAATGATGAAAAATGGAAAATCTCGAAAGGAAGGATTTGAGCAATTGAGGGAAGTACATATGATGTCAGAGATGCATCTGACTTATGTTTGGTCCCAGACATGGTGATTCCTCCAAAATTCAAGGTTCCTGAATTCGAGAAATCTCAAGGAACTGGTTGTCTGAGGAACCACCTGATCATGTACTGTAGAAGAATGGCCGCCAATGCTTATGATGATAAGCTGCTCATCCATTTCTTCCAAGATAGCCTAACTGGGGCAGCTACCAACTGGTATACTCAGCTGTGACCGCCAGTTCCTTTGATATCGTTGTCATAGGGGAAAGGATTGAAAGAGGCATGCACAGTGGAAGGGTTGCGCACAAGTCTGCAGGGACAATAAATTCTTCTTTTGGAAAGAAAAAGATAGGAGAAACTTATAATGTGGCTTCTGGTCAAAGCCAATACGCACCTCAGATAGCACCTTATAGGCCAACCAGTTTCCAACCATCACCATATACTCCTTATACGCCATATCCCTACATTGCCACAACCTACCTACCAAACACCTTATCCTCCAACCTATAACCATCTAATGCAAATCCAACCATCAACGCCATACATGACCCAAATACAAACCACGACCCAAACACAAGCCATAAGCCAAAACCCTAACCAAAGCCAAAGAAAGGAGAAAAAACCTGTCCAATTTGATCCTATACCAATGACCTATACTAAGCTACTGCCTCGCTTAATCAAAAACTCTTTAGTCGCTCCTTACCCTTTAAAACCTCAAGAACCACCATACCCTAAATGGTATGATCCAAATGCCAAGTGCGACTACCATACGGGGTTCATTGGTCATTCCATAGAAGATTGCCAAGCTCTGAAGCATAAGGTACAAAGCCTGATTGATGCTAAATTGTTGAATTTTGACAAGTTTGCTCCTAATGTGAGAAATAATCCATTTCCAAATCACGAGAACCCATCAACTAGCTGAAAGAAATTGGGGCAACAACTATACAATGATGTGCCTTGTAAGAACTAGGTCGAAATATTGAGGAAAAACCATTCAAGATTGTCATACTTTTCAAAATCAATCTTTTGTAATAAATCTCAATCAGTAATACAAAAATTACATTTTTCATGTTTCTTAGGCATGTACCTTACCATATTGACTTTACCTTTTGAATTTTTCCTTCTTTTCATCATTTAACCCACTTTATTCTATACCTAACCAATAAAAACTTGTTGGTGACAATACCATTGCTATAGTAAGTAATTTTGAGCGTCTCATTAATCAAACGAGGAAGCATAATAGACAGGATCCAAATCCAATCAGGGATTCCAAATCACCCTCCACTGTAATTCCTCTCAAGAAATATATTGTCTAATAGAAGAAATAAGAAAATCTTACTGGACCAAAGTTCAAATCCAGGAAAAATTTCGGGATGTGAAATAGATCTGCTAAATTGCAAATTAGAACAAATCCAAGTAAGACGAAATAAAATATCTGATCAGGAAAAATAAAAAGAAAAAGAAAAGAAACTCGCTGGATTAAAGTCAAAGAAATAATCCAGGAAAAATCAGGGTCAAAATTCAAGAAAAAAGAAGAAGAATAACCTGCTGGATTAAAATCAAAAGTAATTTAGGCAAAAGCAGGGTCAAAAAGTAAAATAATAATCAACAAAGTCATGATCAGAAAAGGACTTGCTGGATTAAAATTCCAAAAATAATTCAAGAAAAATTAGGATAAAATAAAAAGCCCGCTAGGTCGAAAATGCTCAAAGATGGCCTAGGCAAAAGCTAGGGCACATAAACAAAAAGCCCGCTAGGTCAAAAACCCTCAAAGGGTGGCCTAGGAAAAAGTTAGGGCACACAATCAAAAGCCTACTAGGTTGAAAACCCGCAAGGGCAGCCTAGGCAAAAGTTAAGGTAAACTAAAGATCTGAGCACAATTCAATGCTTCTGCACCTCATGTCTTCTAAAACTGGGTCAAAATTTTTCCATTTCTCAAATTTGATTAATTTGGCAATCAAAGTTATGAAAAGCAGCATTGGCATTTCCACCAAAAGGGGCCTTTCGTGCAATCAAACCAACATTCTTCACCTTTTCCCTCAAATATGCTACCCTAAAATCTCACATGCAAAAACTCTCTATCTCCTTTGATTATCCAAAATCACTATGCATACCTCAATGGTACATGTGCCAAAAAGAAAGATGAAAAATGTAAAAATAAAAAGACTAATTTTTAAAAGTCGTGGCAAATTGGATGAATCCTCAACCATCGCAACATGGCATGACTATTTCCCAAAGAGTCATCATCTTGCCAGCGATAATGCCGCCAAAATAAAGGAGTGTGTCTTACTCAACGATGCTGACCACCATTGGGTCTCAAAGATATTGAAAAAGGAAAATTACAAAGTTGACCAAAGAGCCAAAAGACAAAGTCATTCCAGCTCATCCTGAATCTTGATTCCCCTTATACCAACTATAAGACTGTCGAAAAAGAAAAAATGTCAAGGAAAAATCAAAAAAAAAGAAAAAGAAGAAAAAAATAAAAAATCAATTTTGAATCATCTCATGGCATGCATTCATCTCATAGCATGCATTTCACGACATTTAATCATTTCAAGCATCAAAAAGTAATAAATAAGTTAAAATATTTTGTCATCATTCAAGCATTGCATAATGACAAAACTGGGTGTCAATTACCCAAATCAATCATAATTAAAAAATTGTTGTTGAAAATCCCAAAATTGGGGCAAAAATTGGCCCAGAAAAATTCAAATTGAGGCAATCCTCAATTTCAGAAATAATTCAAATTGGGGCATTCCTCGATTTCTGAGAATCAAAATTCAAATGCCAAAACAATCAAAATCCAAATTGGGGCATATCCTCAATTTTTGAAAATCAAACTGGGGCAAACGTTTACCCAAAAAAATCCAAATTAGGGCAATCCGCGATTTCTCAAAAAAAAGAAAAGTCAATCTGGGGCACTCCTTAATTTTTGAAGAAAAAAAATCAATCAAAAATTCATACTAGGTCAAACACCTGCCCGTAATAACTCAAATTAGGGGCAATCCCCGATTTCTGAAAAAATCAAAATCAAAATTGGGGCAAACATTTGCCCAGAAATTTCTAGTTGAGGTAATCCTCAATCTCAAAAAGAAAATTCAAACTGGGGCAAACACTTGCCTAGAAAAATTCAAATTGAGACAATCCTCATTTTTCTAATCCTGAATTAGATTGGGGCAAACGTTTGCCCAGAAAAATTCGAATTGAGGCAACCCTCAATCTCAAGAAAAAATAAAACTAGGGCAAACATTTGCCCAAGAAAAATTCAAAATAGAAATATTCAAAATTGGGGAGAAGATATTTTCCCAAATTCCTTCAAATGGGGGCTTTCCTCGATGGTAAAAAATCTTCTAAAATGGGCAAAATTTTTTGCCCAAACTTCTTCCAAAGAAAGTAATTATCAATTGCTTAAAAACCTTCAAGTTCAAGGCAAAATCGGCAATTTATTTGATTCAAGATAAAAAATTTTCAAAATAAATTGTCCAAGACATCTCACAAAGAAATCCATACTTCTCCCTCACCTGCATTCCCAGGACACATCATATCATTTTCCACATCAGTCTTAACAGCTCATCTCTTTTCTTTCCTGTCTTAACGAGCCATTCCTTTCCATACCTATCTTAATAGGTAATTTCATTCTCAATAGGTCATCTCTTTCATACTTCTTTGCTTGTCTTAACAGACCCTTCCTTCCCACACCTGTCCTAACAGGTCATTCTTTGCTTTTTCCTATCTTAAAAGGCCACTTCTACATTACCTGTCTTAACAAGTCTCTTTCCATTTTTCCATTTCCTGTCTTAACAGGTATTTTTCATTTTTCTCGCCTCTGTTTAACATACCTTTTCTATTTTACCTGTCGTAACAGGTCATTCCTAATTCACTTTCCCTGTCTTAACAGGTCTCTTTCCTTTCACCTTTCATTACCTTTCTTAATAGGTATTTTTTTTTCCTTTTTCTCGCCTATCTTAACAAGCCACTTCTACATTACCTATCTTAACAGGTCTCTTTCCATTTTTCCATTGCCTGTCTTAACAAGTATCTATCATTTTCCATTACATGTCTTAACAGGTTGTTTTCATTTCATTTGCCTGTCCTAACAAGTCTTTTCCATTGCTTTTCCTTGCCTATCTTAAAAGGCAATTTCTTCCAGTTAGTGTAGGTCACACTCATTTCCATGCATGTTTTAACAGATCCTTTTCATTTTTGCTTTACCTGTCTTAACAGGTCCTTTTTATTGGTCTCACCTGTCTTAACGGGCCATTTCTGCTTTACTTGTCTTAACAGGTCATTCTTATTTTACCTGTTCTAACATGTCTTTTCTGCGTTTCCTGTCATAACAAGCCATTTTTGATTCTCCTATCTTAACAAGTCATTTGCATTTTTCCTATCAACAACAGGACTCCAGCACGTTTAATTTCTTGCATTGTTCCTGGAAACATCAGGACATCATTTGCATTTTTCTTGTCAACAACAGGACTTCAAGTGCATGTTTAAGTTCTGCCCACCTGTCTATTCTTCCTGTCAATAATAGGACTTCAAGTGCATGTTTAAATTCTATCCACCTGTCTTAACAGGCTTGCATTCTTCCTGTCAACAACAGGACTTCAAGTGCATGTTTAAATCATGTCCTCCTGTCTTAACAGGATTGCATTCTTCCTGTCAACAACAGGACCTCAAGTGCATGTTTAAATTCTATCCACCTATCTTAACAGGCTTGCATTGTTCCTGGCAACAGCAGGACATCATTTTCATTTTTCCTGTCAACAACAAGACATCAAACATATTTAAATTCTGTCCGCCAGCAAGACCACACTTGCATTGTTCTTGGCAACAACGGGACCTCACTTGCATTGTTCCTGGCAACAGCAGGACCTCATTTTCATTTTTCCTAGCAACAGCAGGACCTCATTTGCATTGTTCCTGGAAATAGCAGGAACTCATTTGCATTATTCCCAGCAACAACGGGACCTCATTTGCATTTTTTCTGTCAACAAGACCCTAGAACATTTAATTTTTTCATTTTTCCTATCAACAACAAGATCCCAGCATGTTTAATTTCTCGCATTGTTCCTGGCAATAGCAGGATATCATTTGGATTTTTCCTAGCAACAACAGGATCTCATTTGCATTTTTCCTGGCAATAGCAGGACCTCATTTGCATTGTTCCTGGCAACAGCAGGACCTCATTTGCATTACTCCCGACAACAACGGGACCTCATTTGCATTTTTCCTGTCAACAACAGGACCCCAGCATGTTTAATTTCTTGCATTGTTCCCAACAACAGCAGGATCTCATTTGCATTATTTCCGGCAACAGCGGGACCTTACTTGCATTGTTCCTGGCAACAATAGGACCTCATTTTCATTTTCCTAGCAAAATCACAACCTCATTTGCATTGTTCCTAGAAATAGCACGAACTCATTTGCATTATTCCCGACAACAATGGGACTTCATATCCATCCTGCCCTATACAAGCCCCATCACATTTATTTTTCTGCATCCTGGCCTATACAGGCCCCTGCACGTTTATTTTTCTGCATCTTGGCCTATACTGACCCCAACACGTTTATTTTTCTGCACCCTGGCCTATACAGGCCCCAACACATTTAAAATTTCTACATCCTTGCTTGTCGTAATATGCCTTCCTTTTCTATTTTACTTTGCCTATCTTGATAGGCCACTTTTTTCCATTCCTAGCTTAGAGGGTCCTTTTCATTCCATTCATGTCTTAGCAGGACTCTTCCAGTTCACTTTGCCTATCTTAACAGGAAATTTTTTTTCCCATTCTGTTAGCCTAATTAGGCTCTGCATTTAAATTTATGCATTCTGGCCTATCATGGAAGGCTTGGCATATTTAAACCCCTTCAACTCATCACTCAAGGTTTGCAAAGCTCATCCAAACTTTGCAACTACCATCCTCCAATTTATCAGGGCAAGCATTCCTAAGTTTTCGATCAAGCTTGAAACTTTCTCGGTACCCCGGAAACATCGTTCGAATCCCTAACTTCTTCAAGACTTGCCAATAAGGCTCGCACCCAGCCAGTTTTTATCTTTTAAATCGGACATAATTTGTTAACGTCTTTAAAAAATGGTGACAAGTGGTTTTTAAAGGATCTAAAAGGAAAGGATTATAACACCCAAAAAATGAAGTTCGTTTTTATGCTTAAGTCGAACATATGATTCCATTATTAGACTGTTATCTCATAATGCGGAACATTTAGAAAATAATTATTAGTGATGATACGGTAAATTTTTTTAAAAACTCTTGGTATAAAATACAAGCCTCTTTGATATAGCATTTATACCAGAACGTAAATAAATAGGCATCCTCGTGAACATATAATCCGCTAACACTACAATTTATTTCTTCTATTTTAATTTTCTCTATTAAGTAGTAATTCATTCAGCACAAATCAAACATATTGGTATTCATACAACTTATCATTATATAATCCTTAATAATTATATAGTCCTTATTTACACATACTTGGTTAGGTTAAGACATTAGTGCCTTTACACACTTAATTACATACATAATTATCCCTACCTTTTTTCACATTAGCTATAATACAATATACTCACTAATAATTGGCCTTTACACACTTAATTATATACATAATTATCCCTACGTTATTCATATTAAAAATAATATAATCTACTTACTAATAATTGGGATGCATTCATCTTTCTATTTACAAATTGTACATTATTGGTATGACTTGATTTCTCCTTCTTTAGAAACAATACTATGCAAAACACTTCAGGATGGTGGTGATAATGCTCCAACCATAAGCTTTCATCCAAAGCGAAAAAGGTCCCACTAGCCATCTCCTAGAATGCCTGGAACGGATAAGGCTGCAAGTATGGGGAATTACCTTGAGACGACTAAACATGTGAGGTGTTGTAGTAGTGGGACGATGTTTGTGGGTTAGTTTTCCTTATGATGATGAAGAGTCTCTAGTAGGTGCTACTGGTGGTGTTTGGTAGCCGGGTGGAGGTGAAAACACCCCATTAGGGTGAAAGGCTTCCATAGAGATAGAGAATTCAGTAGTGGAGAAATTTGGACTCATCATAGTAGAAACAAACAGATGATCCAAAGAGAAGTAAATTCACACATTGGATTGTGTTGTAATTATCATTCCATGAGCATTCACATTCCAGTTCATATGACTAATTTCCATAAAGACTACCACATTCGCGAAAGACATCAGGGCCACCTAGGAAGAAAATGATAGGAGAAGATATGAGAAACTAAGTTTATCAGTAGGATTCTACCCTAAGGTCAGTGACATTACTTTCATCCCCACCACTTCAGTTTATTAGAAAACATGTCAAGCATGCAAGTTTAATTTTAGTCTTTCCAAAACTCTAGTTGAAGTGGATTTCTTTTACACAAGATGAACTATTTATAATTAAGCATATAAATTACTTGAGCATTGTCGCAACCGTAATTACGACAAGACGACGAACTCGCTAAAATTTTTAAAAAAAGGAATTTTATTTTGATAGTGTGGAGTCGCCACCAAATTTTTATTTAAGGGAAAAGATTTGGAAAAGCCCTAACTTGAGGAAGAGATTTAGGTTAGGGAGTCGGTTACAAGTAAGGAAGGTGTTAGGCACCTTACTCGCCCGTTCAGAAGAACGGTACCCTTAAACTGAAGGTGAGATTTATTTGAAAACTGTTTGATCACTTTAATTACAGTGAAAATAAATAGATTGATGGAAGATAGCCTGACAGGACTTGATCCTGCTCCTACGTATTCCCTGGTGCAATGGGAAACTCAAGGCTTATGTAGTTCTGGTTTGAAGGCTTGACCTTCGAAGGTGTTTGAAAATGAACAGAGTATCATGAAAATATTTTAAAGAAAATTCTTAGTCCACATATGCACAGGATCCAAGATGACTACGACTGCACTGGGATCTGTATGAATTTCTAAACATCGAACAACAGAAATAGCTACCAATTCATGCTTAGGGGTCATCGCATGAGACTAGAGATTCCAAAATGAAGCTTTTCTTGAAATTATTTACAAAAAGATTCTTAGTCCACATATGCACAGGGTCCAAGGCAACTATGGTTGCGCTGGGACCCATATGAATTCCTAAACATCGAACAGCAGAAAAAGCTACCAATTCATGCTTAGGGTTCATTGCATGAGACCTAGAATCAATGAATTTAATTTGAAAATAAAAAAAGGAATGAATGGGCTTAGGTAGAAAAACAATTAGGGCTTGATTTAGAGTGAACTTGATTTTGATTTTAAGAAATTTAACTAAGCTTGATTTTGGATTGAATTGGATTTGATGCCACTAAAGGGGGGATTGGGTTTGGCCCAAACCAAAAACCTAATTTTAAAATAAAAGAAAAGAGGTTGGGCTTGATCCAAATTAGTGAAAAAAAGGATCTATGTTAGTTGAATTAATTGCATGTATTATTTATCTTTGTCAAAAATATGGTGTTAATATTAATCATTTAGCGCGGCCCATTTTGTATGGGCAAGGCCCAATTGAAGGCAGCCTAACTAAAGGGCCATTAGCTTGACGTTGGGCTACATGTGCGGCCTATACTGAATCAGGTTAGTAGAACAGCCAGCTCATGGCCCATTTGAAGGTTAAAGAGAAGCCAACTCATGGCCCAATTGAAGTTGAAGATTGGAAAGCCACTTGAAGCCTATTGGCAAGCAGCCAGCTCATTTTGGATTGGCCCAATTATTATTTATATAGGAGACCTATTGCTGCCCCCATGATCCTAAATCAGTAAATGGGAGAATTAAAATAAAGGACCGCATGTGAGGATCGAACACAGGTCATAACGGAGGCATGTAGCGGGTTGACCACTAAGCCAAGGCTTCAACTTAGATTTAGTATCCCCTGAAAATTCTCTTGAAGTAGGGGCGAGGTTAATTCTACTTACTGCTGATTTTATGCCTTGGCTTGTGTGGGCAGCATTGTGACTATCTTCACGTTAAGCCATTAACTATCAAACCATTTTGCTTGGGCTGTAGCATTCCATATCAGTCTTTAAGCCGCCTCACAGGGCTTCATAGCTAACTCTTGCTGCTGGTTGTGAGGTCCCATATCTTCTTAGTGCAAGTCTCAAAATGACACAAGCAAAATGCTTCTAGCAGTAATTTGAAAAAATTGAGTTGCAAGGGGTCGGATCTTATCATGAAGATCGAAAGGATCAAAATGACCCCTTTTGGCTTATCTAAACCACACTTAGAAAGTAACTGACACTATGCTGGAAGATCGGATCTCATCATCATTTGCTATGGTAACTTTTGACAAACCAACTACCAATTCTTTGAAGAAAACTAGGAATGTTTACGCCTCAAACGCATCATCCAGGTGTCACTTATCAATCTAGTGACTCATTCAAGAGATACAAATGGATGAATCAAATCATCAATAATCATATGCCGAATAAAACCTATGAATGGCTAAGCACTTCAATTATTTTAGTTTTTTTTTTCTGTTTCTTTATTTCTACTTTGATTTTGTTTTATTACTTATTTATTTATTTTTTTTTATTATTATTATTTATTATTATTTTATTTTACTTTATTATTATTATCACTCTTTTTTAATTTTATTTACCTCTTTTCACTTTTTTTTTATTTCGTATTATTACTTTTATTTAATTAATTTTTTTTTTACTTTTCCATTTTTTCTGTTTTATATCTATTTTTTTGTATATTTCTTTAATTTCTGTTTTTATTATTCTCTCTCTTTTTTTTGTTTATTTTTATTTTCTTTTATTTATCTTCATTTCCTTTTTCTATTTTATATTTATTTTTATTTATTTATTTATTTTTATTTTTTTTGTTTTTATTATTTTGATTTTCCTTTTCTCTATTTTTCTTTATTTATTTTATTTTGTTATTTTCCATTTATCTGTTTTTCTGCTTTCTACCTATTTGTCTGCTTTTCTGTTTTCTGTTTTTTGTTTATTAATCTTATTATTTACTCATTATTCAAATTGTGGTTTATTCATTAATTAATTTTAAACGGGACCTCGGACATAATGGAGTGTTTACAAGCATCATAAATCTTTGGGATCATAATATAGATATCATTTAACTATCATCTCCTTTATGTATTACGTAACTCTTATGTATTTTCTATCACTCTCTTAGTGATAATTAAGACATAAGCATACATTAACATTAGTCAAACAATATCTTCTCACTAGCTCTACCACTCTACCTTCTATTCTTAGGATATTAACTCATTCCTTGATGGTTTTCACCATCATAAATATTAAAGACAAGGCACTTCATAATAGAAGGATTCTGAGAACCCTTTTGTCTCCACTATATAAGGACCTCGTGCCTTCTAAATGTGCACAGAACATATTAAGAGTAGTATTCATTATTCACATAAGTTTTTTCTTTAATGATCCTTTATTTACTTAGGTTCCTTTTTAGAGGATTCTAAATATTATGCATGTTCAAATAAACCAATCAATGTGCCATGCACATTTATTCTTTAATTACATACTACTATCACATCATCATTCATACATGATCATCATTAATTACTGTGAGTTGTTCACCAAAAGATAAGTTATTCCGGATGTAACCCATGCTAGAGTTACTCCACTCAAAATCTATTTGAAACAATTGAATTTCATAAACTCAATTATTATATTAAGAGTTTTATTGTGTATATTTTGTTTATAAAATTTCATAAAATTTGAAAAAGATTTGATACTTAATTATATAACTTTATTTTAACATATAATATACCTCACCTAATATATGTTAATTTGAATTTATTTAATAAAATATCAAATCTCTTTCAAATTTTATAAAATTTTGTAAACATGATATATCTAATAAAACATATTAATGCAATGTTAGATTGAAAAAATTCATACACTAAAAAGAGATATTAAGAGAAGTAACTATAATATAAGTTACTATTAAGATAACTTAATCTTTGCTATATAAACATATATGTATATATGTAAGAAATGTGAAAATTTAAAATTAATGCATAAATAAGTTTCTATTTTGATATTTAATTATCTACATACCAAGTGAGAATAGAATAATAAATATGGCTGTAAATATAAAATTGAGAAAAATGAACGATATAAGTGTGCAAGTCATTCTTTCTTTTAATTTTTTTACACTATTTTGATTTTGTGCGATAAATATGCGCTCGTTTTATATCTTTATTTGGAATTAAATATTCATTCATACTTTCAATAATATATTTTTTTAATGTATATATTTTGATAATCTTACAAATTAATAATCGAGAGATCTAATTAAAGTATGTTTCAAAAATTAACTATTAGATTAAATATATATATTATATAGATATGTTTACAAATTTAAAATTTATTGAAAATTATTTAATATTTTACTTAAATATTTTAAAAAATTTATATATTTAAGATATAAAAGTAAAAATTATTTGATATATATTTATTATTTTTAAATTTTAAAAAACTCAAATTTTACCTACTAATTCTATTATTTTTTTATATTTCTACTTTTTCTTTCAATTTTCATATTCAAGCTACTTGCTAAATCATGACATTTTCTTGAATGATTAATTTTTACAAATCACATATTTTTAATTTTTAATTGGTGATCATATGCATTGGTTATGTAGTTAACTTTTAATTTGTAACTTGCACCTTTGATAATGAGTTGTATATCTCTTTTATTTGATTTCTTTTTATTATTTTTTTATTTTTAATATTATCAGAAGGATATTTTTTCAACCTAATAAAAATTAATTTAGTTAGAAAGATTATAAAAATAAAAACTAATTAAAATAAAATTATTCTTCAAAATTAACAAATAAAATTTTGACCCTACAACTTTTGGGAATGAAGCTTGACACATAAAAATGTTTTTAACTTTTACAATTATCAAGAAATGATGATTTTTTTATCCCCTAGTATGCCACTAATTGATAATTTAATTTTTAAAATAAAAATAAAAATGATCAATATTTATATTTTTAAAGATTATTTTAGTACATCACATAATAAAATAATAATAAAATTAGTGAGAATTAACTTTTCACAATGTTTCTTTATTTTTTATCATTTTCAGCAACGAAAATAATAATTATTCATTTATAAAATATATTATTACTTACTTGTAACCAAGCAAATAAAAATAATTCTTAATTGAAACATTGTTCAGAAATTTAGGTGCATCAACAGGATTGATTTTCAGAAACAGCAACAAAAGGCGGTCTGACATTGCGCTCCTCTATAGCCCATCTTTTTACAGACCTTTTCACACTTACTAAACAGTTCACATGTTCCTGGACAAAACGATTGTGCGTTACTCACACTTGCATCTGCATTGAGGAAACTTTAAAGATGAGATATAGTAAAGAAAAATTACTAATTAAAAATTAATGCAAAACTAAATCTTTATATTGATATTTAGTTGTCTACATACTAAGTGAGAATAGAATAATAAAAAAAGTTGCACAGATGAAATTCAGCAAAATCAATGAAATAAGTGGACAAGCCATTTTTTTGTGTTGGACGGATATTGGCACTTTCATCCTATATTGTCTATGCTTTATATAGTATTTGACAATTCAACCTGTGTATCTGCATTCCAAAGTTTCTATATCTTAGGCCTAAAAGGAGAATTTAAAAAGGAAAAAAGTAATTATAAAATATTATATACTCAAATAAATTTATTATATTTAAAATAATAATATATTAGTAAGGAAATTTAATATCTTGAAATGAATGAATTTTAAATTATACCTAAACATTGAAAAATTTATATTTCTTTTATGATCTGTATATCTCATCAATCCTCTACTTTGTTCTCATTTCATATATTTTAAATTTTATAATTTTTTAAAATAAAATTTAAATAATTTATAAAATAATTTTATTTTTATAAAATAATATATTAAATTACTTTAATATATTTATAAAAAATATTTTACATTTTTAATAAAAGGTAATGTTAAATTTTTGAATGGTTTTATATTTAAAATTTTCTACTGAAAATATAAATAGAAAATAATTTTTTAAAATATTATATCAACAAAGCTTATCTCAATATAATTATACATTATTCTCCTATTATTTGTTCATCTCATTAAATAGAATAACATAATAGTATATAATTTATTATTTTTGTAAGCAATATAGAATATAAAATAAAATGATTTAAATAATTTTTTTTATCTTTATCTTTTATTATATATTTTTTTAATATTTTTATTTTATCAATTCAAAATATGGATGAAAATTTTAAAAAAGTTGTAATATATTAAATGATTTAAAAAGGAAATAAATCATTTGTCTAAAAATTTAATATATTCAAATGAATTTAATAAATTTAAAACAAGAACATATTATTTCAAAAATTTATTATATTAAAATAAATTAATATTTAAATCATACCAAAAAAATGATAATTCAAAATTCTTTAATTATCTCTCTAAATCTCACAACTTCTCTCTCTACCTCATTCTCAATTCGTATATTTTAAATTTTATAATTTTTATTATCAAATATAATTATTTTATAAAATATTATTTTAATATTTTTATAGAACAATATATGAAAATTATCTTAATAATATTTTTACAAATAATATTTTTAAAAATATTTTACTCTTTTAATAAAAGATAATTTCTAATTTTTTCTTAATTTTTATATTTTTTTATATTTCTACTAAAAATAAAAATAATTTTTTTTCTAAATTATATCTATCATATTAACAAAAATTATTTTGATATAATTTTTAAATTATTCTATTATTATTTTTTCATCTCAATTATTAAAAATAATAATATAATATTGTATAATTTATTATTTTTGTAAATAATATTAAATTTAAAATGGAAAAAAAATTATAGAAAAATTTTATTTTTATCTTATCTTGTCTTATTCATATTAATATTACGATTCTATCTCATCAAAATTGGGATGAAAGATTTAAAAAAAAAACTTATTTGAAGATTTAAAATTTTAAACTTAAAAAATTATATTTGTTGCATTGTTCAAACATTCAACAAATTTTCAAACTCTAAAATTTTAAAAATCTAAAATTTATGTTTAAAACTTTAAAATTTACCCATGATCTCTCACTCTACCTCGTAACGTCTATTTTACGACCTTAAACTCGCTTTCTATATTTCTAACTATAAATTTTTTATAAATTAAATTTATTTATTTAACAAATAATTTTAATATTCTTACAAAAGTATCATATAAAATTTGACTTAATAAATTTTTAAAAGAAAATTTTATTTACTCTTTTTATAAAATTTAGTTTTCAAATTTGATAAGTTATTTTAGTTTTAATTACTTTTTACATAATTAATTTAAATTTTAATTAAAAAATAAATTTTAAAATATAATAACTATTTTAATATCGTTATTATAACATTATTAAGTTTAAATAGAAACTTTTAAAAAAATAATTATTTAATATAAACTTTAGTATATTAAAATGAGTTTAATAAGTTTAAAATAAGAAAATATTATCACAGAAATTTATTATGTTGAAATGAATTAATTTTAAATCATACTAAAACATTGAGAATTTAAAATTCTTTAATTATCTCCCTAAAAATCACAACCTCTCTCTACCTTATTCTCATTTTATATATTTAAAATTTTATAATTTTTAGAATCAAATTTAATTATTTTATAAAATATAATTTTAATATTTTTATGGAATAATATACCAAAATTATTTTAGTATATTTTTTTTAAAAATATTTATAAAAAAATATTTTACTCTTTTAATAAAATACAATCTTCAATTTTTTATTAATTGGGAGTTAGGTGATTGTGTGACTCCCAATTGGTAGAACTATAGGATAACTAAACCTAAGGATCTTAGAGAATTAATCAGGAACATAGGTTTTGAACCAGTTAATTTCATGACACGTAATTAACGTTTCTTAATTTTTATGCCTCTATTATTTATATATCTTGCCAAATCAAGGAGGGAAATAAGTATAAGGAAGATTAATGATACTTCCTGATCAACGAGAACTAGTAGAATTAGTGTAGGTGGGTGGCAATTTAATTAAAGGGAAAACAGGGTTAAAAGAAGTGAAGTCCTTTATATTTTCATAACTTGCACCGTATTCTTTTTTTTATCATATAATAGAAATTTATTTCTACTTATTTTTCCTTTCACTACTTTCACAAAACAACTTTTCTCTTGGTAAGTTCAAAAATTAGAATTCAAATTCCATGCATAGATTTCTAAACTAGTCTTTGTGGGATCGATGCTGGGGACCTAAAATATCTTCTTTCTACAACGACAGTATACATATCCATGGATAAAATTTAGCCAGAGTTTTATACACATGTTTTGCACGCAATAAGTTTTTGGCACCATTACTTAGGACTATTTCCTAGTAGTTTTTAAAATTCCAATTCTGATTTCTTGAGACATGTACATATTGAACTTTCATTTCTAATATTTATATTCTATTTTTCTTTTAAAAGAGAATTCTCAAAAATAAAGAAAAAAAAACTTTTTCTCTAAATTTCTCTTGCCTTAACCTTTATTGTTTATGCTAACCTGTTCCAAAGCTTCTAACTTGCAATTTGAACCTAAAATAGAACTAGCAACTAGTATGTTAAGGTAAGAGGAAAGGATAAGAAAATAACGATGCAAGGAAGGAGAACATGACTGTACTTTAAGGCCTCCACTAACGAGGGACAAAAGAGCTATATATCCATCCTAACAATGGATGGTATTCAAAATGTTGAGGTTAAGCCTGCACTCATCAATCTGATACAAAATCTACTCCAGTTTGGAGGGATGGCCATGGAGGATCTACATCTGCACATTAAAAAGTTCATGAGGCTCACCAATACCATCAAGATGAATGGCATCTCACAAGATGCCATAAAAGTATATTTGCTTCCCTTCTCCATCATTCAAAGGTAAATAACGAGCTTAACTCCTTGCTGGAAGGATCCATCATATCTTAGGATAAACTTCAACGACTTTCTCTTATGTAGTACTTCCCATTGTCTACGAAGTCCAGGATCATAGTGGAGATTGCCCACTTCACTCAATATGAGAAGGAGTCATTGTACAAGGTATGCGATTGTTTTTCAGAATCTTCTTCAAAAATGCCATCATGGGTACAAACACCCCATCCTCTTGGCTACAATCCACAAAACCCTATACCATTAACCATTCCTTCACAAAACCTACCTTCAAACACCATGGAAATCCCTCATATTTTCCAAAACAATACCTCATAAGAACCTATCCAAACCCACCAAATGGCTCCTGGGGGATGAATCCTATGTTCACCCAAGGACCTCACCCTATATACATACCACATTCTCATCCTCATAATATGCTAGGAGAATATTCAAGTCATCCTTTCAACGAAAATGATGAAAAATGGAAAATCTCGAAAGGAAGGATTTGAGCAATTGAGGGGAGTGCATATGATGTCAGAGATGCATCTGACTTATGTTTGGTCCCAGACATGGTGATTCCTCCAAAATTCAAGGTTCCTAAATTCGAGAAATCTCAAGGAACTGGTTGTCTGAGGAACCACCTGATCATGTACTGCAGAAGAATGGATGCCAGTGCTTATGATGATAAGCTGCTCATCCATTTCTTCCAAGATAGCCTAACTGGGGCAGCTACTAACTGGTATACTCAGTTGGAACAAACACATATCCATTCATGGAGGGATCTAGCTGATGTATTCCTGAAGTAGTATTAATATAATCTGGAGATGGCTCCTGACCGAACTGGTCAGCATGTTTGTAGATACACTGACCCCTTTTATGACAAGATGATTGGCCTTGTGACCGCCAGTTTCTCTAATATCATTGTCATAAGGGAAAGGATTGAAGAAGGCATGCACAGTGGAAGGATTACGCACAAGTCCGCAGGGACAATAAATGCTTCTTTTGGAAAGAAGAAGACAGGAGAAACTTATAATGTGGCTTCTGGTCAAAGCCAATACACACCTCAGATGGCACCTTATGGGCCAACCAGTTTCCAACCATCACCATATACTCCTTATACGCCATATCCCTAAATTTCCACAACCTACCAAACACCTTATCCTCCAACCTATAACCATCTAATGCAAATCCAACCATCAACGCCATACATGGCCCAAACACAAACCACGACCCAAACATAAGCCATAAGCCAAAACCATAACCAAAGCCAAAGAAAGGAGAAAAAACCTGTCCAATTTGATCCTATCCCAATGACCTATACTAAGCTACTGCCTCGCTTAATCAAAAACTCTTTAGTCTCTCCTTACCCTTTAAAACCTCAAGAACCACCATACCCTAAATGGTATGATCCAAATGTCAAGTGCGACTACCATACGGGGTTCATTGGTCATTCCATAGAAGATTGCCAAGCTCTGAAGCATAAGGTGCAAAGCCTGATTGATGTTAAATGGTTGAATTTTGACAAGTTTGCTCCTAATGTGGGAAATAATCCATTTCCAAATCACAAGAACCCATCAACTAGCTGAAAGAAATTGGGGCAAGAACTATACAATGATGTGCCTTGTAAGAACTAGGTCGAAATATCGAGGAAAAACCATTCAAGATTGTCATGCTTTTCAACATCAATCTTTTGTAATAAATCTCAATCAGTAGTACAAAAATTACATTTTTCAGGTTTCTTAAGCATGTACTTACCATATTGAATTTACCTTTTGAATTTGTCATTCTTTACATCATTTAACCCACTTTATTCTATACGTAAACAACAAAAACTTGGTGATAATGCCATTGCTATGGTAAGTAATTTGAGCATCTCATTAATCAAACGAGGAAGCATAATAGACAGGATCCAAATCCAATCAGGGATTCCAAATCACCCTCTACTGTAATTCCTCTCAAGGAATATATTGTCTAATAGAAGAAATAAGAAAATCTTGCTGGACCAAAGTTCAAATCCAGGAAAAATTTAGGGATGTGAAATAGATCTGCTAAATTGAAAATTAGAACAAATCCGAGTAAGACGAAATAAAAGATCTGATTAGGAAAAATAAAAAGAAAAAGAAAAGAAACCCGCTGGATTAAAGTCAAAGAAATAATCCAGGAAAAATTACGGTCAAAATTCAAGAAAAAAGAAGAAGAAAAACCTGCTGGATTAAAATCAAAAGTAATTTAGGCAAAAGCAAGGTCAAAAAGTAAAATAATGATCAACAAAGTCATGATCAGAAAAGGTCTTGCTAGATGAAAATTCCAAAAATAATTCAAGCAAAATTAGGATAAAATAAAAAGCCTGCTAGGTCGAAAATGCTCAAAGACAGCCTAGGAAAAAGTTAGGGCACACAAACAAAAAGCCCGCTAGGTCAAAAACCCTTAAAGGGTGGCCTAGGCAAAAGTTAGGGCACACAATCAAAAGCCTACTAGGTTGAAAACTCGCAAGGGCGCCTAGGTAAAAGTTAAGGTCAACTAAAGATCTGAGCACAATTCAATGCTTCTGCACCTCATGTCTTATAAAACTGGGTCAAAATTTTTCCATTTCTCAAATTTGATTAATTTGGAAATCAAAGTTATGAAAAGCAGCATTGGCATTTCCACCAAAAGGGGCCATTTGGGCAATCAGACCAACATTCTTCACCCTTTCCCTCAAATACGCTACCCTAAAATCTCACATGCAAAAACTCTCCATCTCCTTCCATTGATTATCCAAAATCACTATGCTTACCTCAATGGTACATGTGCCAAAAAGAAAGATGAAAAATGTAAAAATAAAATGATTAATTTTGAAAAGTCGTCGCAAATTGGATGAATCCTCAACCATCGCAACATGGCATGACTATTTCCCAAAGAGTCATCCTCCTGCCAGCCATAAGGCCGCCAAAATAAAAGGAGTGTGCCTTACTCAACGATGCTGACCACCATTGGGTCTCAAAGATATTGAAAAAGGAAAATTACAAAGTTGACCAAAGAGCCAAAAGACAAAGTCATTCCAGCTCATCTTGAATCTTGATTCCCCTTATACCAACTATAAGACTGTTGAAAAAGAAAAATGTCAAGGAAAAATCAAAAAAAAAAAAAGGAAAGAAGAAAAAGTAAAAAATCAATTTTGAATCATCTCATGGCCTGCATTCATCCCACAGCATGCATTTCACGACATTTAATCATTTCAAGCGTCAAAAAGTAATAAATAAGTTAAAACATTTTGTCATCATTCAAGCATTGCATAATGACAAAATTGGGTTTCAATTACCCAAATCAATCATAATTAAAAAATTGTAACTGAAAATCCCAAATTTGGGGCACACATTGGCCCAGAAAAATTCAAATTGAGGCAATCTTCAATTTCAGAAAAAGTTCAAATTGGGGCAAAGGTTTGCCTAGAAAAAGTCAAATTGGGGCATTCCTCGATTTCTGAGAATCAAAATTCAAATGCAAAAACAATCAAAATCCAAATTGGGGCATATCCTCAATTTTTGAAAATCAAACTGGGGCAAACGTTTACCCAAAAAAATCCAAATTAGGGCAATCCCCGATTTCTCAAGAAAAGAAAAGTAAATCTGGGGCACTCCCTAATTTCTGAAGAAAAAAAATCAATCAAAAATTCAAACTAGGTCAAACACCTGTCCGGAAAAACTCAAATTAGGGGAATCCCCGATTTCTGAAAAATCAAAATCAAAATTGGGGCAAACGTTTGCCCAGAAATTTCGAGTTGAGGTAATCATCAATCTCAAAAAGAAAATTCAAACTAGGGAAAACACTTGCCTAGAAAAATTCAAATTGACACAATCCTCATTTTTTAAATCCTGAATCAAATTGGGGCATACGTTTGCCCAGAAAAATTCGAATTGAGACAACCCTCAATCTCAAGAAAAAATAAAACTAGGGAAAACATTTTCCCAAGAAAAATTCAAAATAGCAATATTCAAAATTAGGGCGAAGATAGTTTCCCAAATTCCTTCAAATCGGGGCTTTCCTCGATGGTCAAAAATCTTCTAAAATGGGAAAATTTTTTTGCCCAGACTTCTTCCAAAGAAAGTAATTATCAATTTCTTAAAAACCTTCTAGTTCAAGGCAAAATCGGCAATTTATTTGATTCAAGATAAACAATTTTCAAAATAAATTGTCCAAGACATCTCACAAAGAAATCCATACTCCTACCTGCATTCCCAGGACACATCATATCATTTTCCACACCAGTCTTAACAGCTCATCTCTTTTCTTGTTTGTCATAACGGGCCATTCCTTTCCATACCTATCTTAATAGGTCATTTCATTCTCAATAGGTCATCTCTTTCATACTTCTTTGCTTATCTTAACAAACCATTCATTTCCACACCTGTCCTAACAGGTCATTCTTTGCTTTTGCATATCTTAACAGGCCACTTCTACATTACCTATCTTAACAAGTCTCTTTCCATTTTTCCATTTCCTGTCTTAACAGGTATTTTTCATTTTTCTCGCCTCTGTTTAACAGGCCTTTTGTATTTTACCTGTCGTAATAGGTCATTCCTAATTCATTTTGCCTGTCTTAACAGGTTTCTTTTCTTTCACCTTTCATTACTTGTCTTAACAGGTATTTTTTTTCCTTTTTCTTGCCTATCTTAACAAGCCACTTCTACATTACCTGTCTTAACATGTCTCTTTTCATTTTTTCATTGCCTTTCTTAACAAGTATCTGTCATTTTCCATTACCTGTCTTAACAGGTCGATTTCATTTCATTTTTCTGTCCTAACAAGTCTTTTCCATTGCTTTTCCTTGCCTGTCTTAAAAGGCCATTTCTTCCAGTTAGTGTAGGTCACACTCATTTCCATGCCTGTTTTAACAGATCTTGTTCATTTTTTCTTTACCTGTCTTAACAGGTCCTTTTTATTGGTCTCACCTGTCTTAACGGGCCATTTCTTCTTTACCTGTCTTGACAGGTCATTCTTATTTTACCTGTTCTAACAGGTCTTTTCTGCCTTGCCTGTCATAACAGGCCATTTTTTATTCTCCTATCTTAACAAGTCATTTGCATTTTTCCTATCAACAACAGGACCCCAGCACGTTTAATTTCTTGCATTGTTCCTGACAACATCAGGACCTCATTTGCATTTTTCTTGTCAACAACAGGACTTCAAGTGCATGTTTAAGTTCTGTCCACCTATCTATTCTTCCTGTCAATAATAGGACTTCAAGTGCATGTTTAAATTCTATCCACCTATCTTAACAGGCTTGCTTTCTTCCTGTCAACAATAGGACTTCAAGTGCATGTTTAAATCATGTCCTCCTATCTTAACAGGCTTGCATTCTTCCTGTCAACAACAGGACCTCAAGTGCATGTTTAAATTCTATCCACCTATCTTAACAAGCTTGCATTGTTCCTGGCAACAGCAGGACATCATTTTCATTTTTCCTATCCACAACAGGACATCAAACATGTTTAAATTCTATCCGCCAGCAAGACCTCACTTGCATTGTTCCTGGCAACAACGGGACCTCACTTGCATTGTTCCTGGCAACAACAGGACCTCATTTTCATTTTTCCTAGCAATAGCAGGACCTCATTTGCATTGTTCCTGGAAATAGCAGGAACTCATTTGCATTATTCCCAGCAACAACGGGACCTCATTTGCATTTTTTCTGTCAACAAGACCCTAGAACATTTAATTTTTGCATTTTTCCTATCAACAAGATCCCGGCATGTTTAATTTCTCGCATTGTTCTTGGAAATAGCAGGATATCATTTTCATTTTTCCTAGCAACAGCAGGATCTCATTGCATCTTTCCTGGCAATAACAGGACCTCATTTGCATTATTCCTGCCAACAACAGGACCTCATTTGCGTTACTCCCAGCAACAGCGGGACCTCATTTGAATTTTTCCTGTCAACAATAGGACCCCAGCACATTTAATTTCTTGCATTGTTCCCAGCAACAACGGGATCTTATTTGCATTATTTCCGGCAACAATGGGACCTTACTTGCATTGTTCCTAGCAACAGTAGGACCTTATTTGCATTTTCCTAGCAACATCAGAACCTCATTTCCATTGTTCCTGGCAATAACAGGAACTCATTTGCATTATTCCTGGAAACAACGGGACCTCATATGCATCTTGGCCTATACAAGCCCCAGCACATTTATTTTTCTGCATCCTGGCCTATACAGGCCCCCGCACGTTTCTTTTTCTGCATCTTGGCCTATACAGGCCCCAACACGTTTATTTTTCTTCATCTTGGCCTATACAGGCCCCAACACATTTAAAATTTCTACATCCTTGCTTGTCGTAATATGCCATCCTTTTCTATTTTAATTTTCCTGTCTTGACAGGCCACTCTTTTCCATTCCTAGCTTAAAAGGTCATTTTCATTCCATTCCTGTCTTAGCAGGACTCTTCCAGTTCACTTTGCCTATCTTAACAGGTCAATTTTTTTTCCATTCTGTTAGCCTAATTAGGCTCTGCATTTAAATTTATGCATTCTGGCCTATCATGGAAAGCTTGGCATATTTAAACCTCGTCAACTCATCACTCAAGGTTTGCAAAGCTCATCCAAACTTTCCAACTGCCATCCTCCAACTTATCAGGGCAAGCATTGCTAAGTTTTTGATCAAACTCGAAACTTTCTCGGTACCCCAGAAGCATCGTTCGAATCCCTAACTTCTTCAAGACTAGCCAATAAGGCTCGCACCCATGCTAGTTTTTATCTTTTACATCGAACATAATTTGTTAACGTCTTTAAAAAATGGTGACAAGTGGTTTTTATAAGGATCTAAAAGGAAAGGATTATAACACCCAAAAAATGAAGTTCGTTTTTATGCTTAATTCGTACATACGATTCCATTATTAGACTGTTATCTCATGATGCGGAACATTTACAAAATAATTATTAGTGAAGATACGGTAAATTTTTTTAAAAACTCTTGGTATAAAATACAAGCCTCGTTGATATAGCATTTATACCATAATGTAAATAAATAGGCATTCTCGTGAACATATAATCTCCTAACATTACAATTTATTTCTTCTATTTTAATTTTCTCCATTAAGTAGTAATTCATTCAGCACAAATCAAACATATTAGTATTCATACAACTTATCATTATACAATCCTTAATAATTATATAGTCCTTATTTACACATACTTGGTTAGCTTAAGACATTAGTGCCTTTACACACTTAATTACATACATAATTATCCCTACCTTTTTTCACATTAACTATAATACAATATACTCACTAATAATTGGCCTTTACACACTTAATTATATACATAATTATCCCTACCTTATTCATATTAAAAATAATATAATCTACTTACTAATAATTGGGATGCATTCATCTTTCTATTTACAAATTGTACATTATTAGTATGACTTGATTTCTCCTTCTTTAGAGATAATACTCTGCAAAACACTTCAGGATTGGTGGTGATAACGCTCCAACCATAAACGTTCATCCAAAGCGACAAAGGTCCCACTAGCCATCTCTTAGAATGCCTGGAACAGATAGGGCTGCGAGTTTGGGGAATTACCTTGAGACGACTAGACATGTGAGGTGTTGTAGTAATGGGACGATGTTTGTGGGTTGGTTTTCCCTTATGATGATGAAAAGTCTCTAGTAGGTGCTACTGGTGGTGTTTGGTAGCCGGGTAGAGGTGAAAACACCCTATTAGGGTGAAAGGCTTCCATAGAGATAGAGAATTCAGTAATGGAGAAATTTGGACTCATCACAGTAGAAACAAACAGATGATCAAAAGAGAAGTCAATTCACACATTGGATTGTGTTGTAATTATCATTCCATGAGCATTCACATTCCAGTTCATATGACTAATTTCCATAAAGACTACCACATTCACGAAAGACATCAAGGCCACCTAGGAAGAAAATGATAGGAGAAGATATGAGAAACTAAGTTTATCAGTAGGATTCTACCCTAAGGTCAGTGACATTACTTTCATCCCCACCACTTCAGTTTATTAGAAAACATGTCAAGCATGCAAGTTTAATTTTAGTCTTTCCAAAACTCTAGTTGAAGTGGATTTCTTTTACACAAGATGAACTATTTATAATTAAGCATATAAATTACTTGAGCATTGTCGCAACCGTAATTACGACAAGACGACGAACTCGCTAAAATTTTTAAAAAAAGGAATTTTATTTTGATAGTGTGGAGTCGCCACCAAATTTTTATTTAAGGGAAAAGATTTGGAAAAGCCCTAACTTGAGGAAGAGATTTAGGTTAGGGAGTCGGTTACAAGTAAGGAAGGTGTTAGGCACCTTACTCGCCCGTTCAGAAGAACGGTACCCTTAAACTGAAGGTGAGATTTATTTGGAAACTGTTTGATCACTTTAATTAGAGTGAAAATAAATAGATTGATGGAAGATAGCCTGACAGGACTTGATCCTGCTCCTACGTATTCCCTGGTGCAATGGGAAACTCAAGGCTTACGTAGTTCTGGTTTGAAGGCTTGACCTTCGAATGTGTTTGAAAATCAACGGTGTATCTTGAAATATTTTAAACAAAATCCTTAGTCCACATGTGCACAGGATCCAAGACGACTACGTTTACACTGGGATCCGTACGAATTCCTAAACATCGAAGAGCAGAAATAGCTACCAGTTCATGCTTAGGGTTCATCGCATGAGACTAGGGATTCCAAAATGAATCTTTTCTTGAAATTATTTACAAAAAGATTCTTAGTCCACATATGCACAGGGTCCAAGAAAACTATGGTTGTGCTGGGACCCATATGAATTCCCTAACATCGAATAGCTGAAAAAGCTACCAGTTCATGCTTAGGGTTCATTGCGTGAGACCTAGAATCAATGAATTTAATTTGAAAATAAAAACAATGGAATGAATGGGCTTAGGTCGAAAAACAATTGGGGCTTGATTTAAAGTGAACTTGATTTTGATTTATAGAAATTTAACTAAGCTTGATTTTGGATTGAATTTGATTCCTCTAAAGGGGGGATTGGGTTTGGCCTAAACCAAAAACCTAATTTTACAATAAAATAAAAGAGGTTGGGCTTGATCCAAATTAGTGAAAAAAAGGATCTATGTTAGTTGAATTAATTGCATGTATTATTTATCTTTGTCAAAAATATGGTGTTAATATTAATCATTTAGCGCGGCCCATTGTGTATGGGCAAGGCCCAATTGAAGGCAACCTAACTAAAGGGCCATTAGTAGAACAGCCAGCTCATAACCATTTTGAAGGTTAGAGAATGTAAACATCCAATTATGTCCGAGGCCCCATTTTAAATTAATTGGTAAATAGATAATAGTTTTAAAGAAATTAATAAATCAATAAATTAACGAAAATAGTAAAAGAAAGAAAACTAAGAAATAACAATAAACAAAAAATAGGATAGGAATAATAGGTAGACATAAAATTTGAAGATAGCAAAACAAAAAGGAGGAAGAGGAAAAGGAAGAGAAGTAAAATAAATAGTCAAGATAAAACTAAAAAAAATGAATAAAACATAAAATCTAAAAATTACATATGGTACAAAAAATTAAAAAAAATAAACGATTAAATAAAAAATAATAAATAAAAATGCTTAAATCCAGAAAAATAAAAAAAAAATATGGCAAAATCAGAAGAAAAAAAATAAATCAAAACATAAATAAATAAAAATAATAAAAAGAACAAAACATATTAAAAAATAACAAATAAATAAAAGAAAAAAAATAAAAGTAAAAGAAAATATAATAAGAAGAAGAATAAATAAAAAACAAGAAAAATTAATGAAAATATTTTTTTATAAACAAAAAAAAACTAAACGAAGTAAAAACAAAAAATAAATTACACAACAAAGAATAAAAACAAAACTGAAAAATATATTAAAACAGAATAACTAAATTTGAGAGAAAGAATAACAGATTTTGAAAAAGCAAAAGATAAGAATAAAAAGAAAAGATAATTGAAGTAGAGAAAACTAGAAAAATAAATAGAAAAAATGAAGATTGGAAAAAAGAAATGGAAAAGAAATAAATGCAAGAAAGTAGCAAATAAAAAGTAATGAAAGTTAAAAATATAATCAAAAACTAATTAAACAAAAATAAAAAGAAAAATGAAAATCTGAAAAAATAAGAATAAAAAATAATAATATAATATAAAAAGAAAAAAAGGAAAAAGAAGAAAAAGAAATGATAAACTAGAAGAAAAAATAATAAAGAACTAAAAAATGAAAATTGGAAAAATAAGGAAAATAACCAAATACATAAAATAAAAAAACGGGGAAAGAGATGAAAAACACATGCATGAAGGGGTGACTTTTGGAGGCTCCTGGGGGTTTGGCTTTTGGCCTTGGAAAAAGCATGCCTTTTGCCGATAGGGAAGAGACAAGAATCTATTCATGGAAAGGAAAACAAAAGTATAAAAGAGATGCAAAAAAAGAAGAGGAGGGTCTTTTCTGGTTTTTCGTTCTTTCTTCGAAAATTCTTGGGAGAGTTTTGGAGCAAAAGAGAAGAAATCTTCAACCAAGACAACAAAGAAGTCTCGTCATCTGGAGAATCCACAACTGAGAGAGAGGGAGAGCTCAATACTGGCAATTCCTGATCTGGAGCAGCTCTAGTGAAGCACCACAGTGACGATCCAAGAAGAAGGTTCCAACGGAAACGTGTTGATAAGTGCACTCCATCGATTTCAACAACGGGTTAGTCGCATTTCTCTGTTTCCCTTAGATCTTATAATTCTTGAAAACATTCAAATCAAAAATCATGCGCCTGGATGTGTAGAAGTTATTGATATGTGAATATATGTAATGAGGTAACAGTGCGATGGTGATTAAAATAATTTAGGAGAGGTTTCGAACCAACCTCAATTAGAAATTCAGTCCCGATCCCTCCACTCCATACGATAAAGATTTAACTTTCACTTGATAGATCAGGGGTGAACCAGTTGGACGCTTATTGTTCCCTTAATTAGCTAGGCGTACGATTGGAACGCGGAAAATATTTACCTAAGGTTCTTGATCCCCTCATAGATTGGTATAATCTGTGTCATCACAATTTGATTAGGCCAGTGGACTACCATGTCCATAAATGACATTGGCCTTGTAACATTCACCATGAGAAAGAGGCATAGATTATGAGAGAACCCTGTCCATAAAGGAGAACTTCTCGATCCTCATCTCTGTACATGTAAGAAAAAAAAAGGGCTCCAAATCGTCGAGATCTGTTTAGATAGCATTGACTTGTTGAATGACCTCCAACCCAAAACACATGCATGCATACAAGCGAACGTCCGGGGTGTCCTCATGAGCACGTCGCTTCAAGGTTGCCCCAAGCGTACCATGTGGAAGAGGGTGACGATATATATTCGTGGCTGGGACCATTGGAATGCACACCGAAGTGGTACTTGAAGACTTGAAGCATGTACCTGGACGATTCTGAAGCTGCTTCAGCACTGCCATATGATTGGGTTTCACGAAGCCATGCTTGACTCATGCCAGGAGTTCTCTTTCTATCTAAAGCCCATTTATATCCACCCAAAGGCAACCCATGCATGCACGTCCGAGTCTAACCAAAGAAGGGTCTAAGGCCTATGCATATGGGGCGTCCACGAGCAATGTAGGTGGTAATGCACGTAGCTAGATGTGTGCGTCTTGAAGTACCACCCTGTTATTCTCCTACTAATGGAAACCATAAACCCTCGTCCCATCCATATATCCCAAGGATGTTCTCACCGACCCCACACTCTCACTCTTTCGACTCTCCATTCTAAAGAGGCAGCAGATTCTGTACCTGTGCATGAAGGAGCAGAGAAGAGGCGCATTCCACCATGAATCAGCTTGGTTCATGTCACACCAGTGGACCTATTTTGATTTGTCGTAAACGACACACACCTTCGAGCGCTGGAGTTTTCCAGAGACGTTCGGATCATGAAGGCGTGAAGATAAGGAACGAATATGAAGGCTCCCAGTCAACCCTGCATGACACAAGGCGAACTCGATTTTGGGATTATCTTCACCAGACACAATTCATCCTTGCCAAGGCGTTATCCAACACAATATTTTGGGCTCTCACACCCATAAATACACAACGTCCCATGCATGAGAAAGGGTAGGCAAGAGGAGAATCCAATGAATCGGGGGGTAACTTTTAATGTACAAAGGAAACCCATGCAGAAGACGACAAAGTCGACCAAAGAATGAGTGATATGATTCACCCATCGCGAATGAATCGGAATGCGGAAACGATAATGGAACGTCTTGAGAATCAGGATAAGATAAGATAAGATAAAGTAAAATTAGGATAAGATAAGATAAAATGAGATGAGATTAGATAAGATGAGATAAGATAGATAAGGTGTGATAAGATGGGTAAGGTAAGATAAGGTGAGATAAGATAAAGGAACCCGACACAAACCGCGACCTGCCTGAGAGCACCGAAGTTATCAAGAGGAACGTGACCCTTACCGCGACCTGCCGGAAGAACCAACGTTATCAAAGGTAGTTCTTTGCCCAAGAACCAAGGGAATCAACTCACACAGAGATGAAAAACTCTTAAAGAGAAAATATGATTAATACTCAAAATTTGTCTTTTCATTGAATCCCTAACTCCTATTATATAACTAACCTAATCTAGTAAAAAACATAACAAATTAGAGATCCTAATTAGATTACAATTTGAATTGCAACCAATTTAAAATAAATAACTTCTAGATAAATATAAAATCTTAATGTAATTTATAGCAAATCATAAACCTTATCACTTAAGATCTTTAATGATATGACTACATAAATTAACCCATGTTAGAATTGGGCTTGGATCCATGTAGTCTTTTTCTTGAACTTCCTTGATGAGACCTTCAAGTGCTTGTTTTATACGTTTGGTCCCACTTCTCGTCATAGGACCTTCCATTCCTTGTAGATAATCTCTTAGATGATCTCTTTTGCTTATCGTGGTGCCCACGTTCATATCATTCCCTCCTTCTCCAAGAGGATTCGTTGTCGAATCTTGAAGGTCATCTGCATCAAATAAGGATAAATCAGAAACATTGAAAGTGGCACTCACATTACCATTGCTACTTGGAAGATCGATTTTATAGGCATTATCTTTGATCCTTTCAATCACTTGAAATGGACCATCTCCTCTAGGATGTAATTAGGAACTTCTTTGAATTAGAAATCGCTCCTTTCGCAAGTGAACCCACACCCAACCACCAGGGTCAAAGATCACTTTGGTGCACCCTTTTTTTTCCTACAGAGCATTCTTCTTCTCAATATTAGCATAAACCTTGACATTGAATTTCTGCACAAATTCAGCCTTTTGCTTTCCACCCACATTAAGAGAGTCATTAGTATAAAATGGGTAAACATCTAAAGATGATAAAGGATTAAATCCATATACGATCTCAAAAGGTGAAAAGGAAGTAGATGTATGAACAATCCTATCATATGAAAATTCAACATGAGGTAAACAATTCTCCCAATTCTTTAAATTATTTTGAATTATAGTACGTAATAAGGTGCCTAAAGTTCTATTTACAACTTCAGCTTGTCCATCTGTTTGTCGATAAGTCACAGTAGAGAACAATAATTTAGTGCCCAACTTACCACACAAGGTTTTCCAAAAGTGACTAAGAAATTTAACATCTTGATCACTTATAATAGTTTTAGGTAAGCCCTGCAAATGTATAATCTCTTTGAAAAATAAATTAGCAATATGAGTAATATCATTAGTTTTAGAACAGACAATAAAATGTACCATTTTGCTAAACCTCTTTACAACGATAAAATTACTATCTTTTCCTTTTGAGGTCCTAGACAACCTTAGTACAAAATCCACAGAAATATCAGTCCATGGATATTCAGGAACAGGTAAGGGTGTATACAAGCCATGATGTATTACCTTAGATTTTGCTTGTTAAAAAGTAATATATTTTTCACTAATAAGTTTAACATCATGCTTTATTTTTGGCCAAAAATGATGTTCATGTAAAATATGATAAGATCTTTGAATGCCAAAATGTCCAATTAATCCTCTCCCATGAGTCTCTCTAATAAACATTCCCCTTACGCTACACTTAGGTACATACAATTTATTTTTCTTAAACAAATAATCATCTTGCCTAAAATAGTCATCAAAACAATGGTTAGAACACGTTTTCCACAATTGTCCAAATTTAATATCATCTGCATACATGGTTTTTAGTAATTCAAATCTAAGTAATTTGGTTTGTAAAGTCGTAAGTAATACATACCTTCGAGACAATGCATCCGCTATAATGTTTTCCTTTCCCTTTTCATACTTGATAACATAAGGAAACATCTCATCAAATTCGAGCCACTTGCAATGCCTTTTGTTGAGCTTACCTTGGGACTTTAAAAACTTCAAGCTGAGTTGATCAAAGTGGATGACAAGTTCCCTCGACCAAAGGTAATGTTGCCAAGTTTGTAAGGCGCTCACTAAAGCATCGAGCTCCTCATTAGCATTTGTAGGCGTGGGCCAATCTCTAATTTCCTTAACCTTTTCTTCATCAACACTAACTCCTGTATCCGTGTTGACGACACTACAATCCATGCACATGCATCATGTTCCATCCTTCTTTGGTACCAAGATAACATGACTGTACATGGGTTAAGATTTTCCCTCACAAAGCCTTTCTGCATCAACTCCTCTACTTGCCTTTGAATCTCCTTGACCTCTTCAGGAATAGTTCTATAAGCTAGTTGGTTTGGAATCACAGCACCGAGGAAAAAATCAATCTAGTGTTTAATACCTCTTATAAGAAGTAAACTTTTTGGTGGTTCTCTAGAAAATACATCATCAACTTCCTGCAACAAAGATTCAACCACACTAGGAAAAGAAGAGTTATGATTATTAGTAAAATAAATATCCTTGTACATGAGTACAAGAACTTGTTCCTTTGCCCTTAAAACACTCTCGACCTTCCCTTTGTGAGCAAATACACAAACTTTATTTTCTTTTTCTTTATTTTTTGAATTTTCTTTCTTTTCACTCTCATTCTTTTTTTGATTTTCTAGTTTTTCTTCACTCTCAATTTCATCTCTCTTTTTTATTTCTTGATTTTCTAATTCTTTCTCATTCTTTTTTTGACTTTCTACTTTTTCTTCATTCTCAATTTTATCTCTCTTTTCTTTTTCTTGATTTTTTAATTCTTTTTCTCTCATTTAAAATTCTTTTGAATTTTTCGTTTGGTCAAAATAAGCCTCCTTTGGTTTAGGATCTTCCTTCTCATTGAACCAATTAGTCTAAAATAAATTATTTTGTTTTTACCCAAAAGCTGATTTAGTCTAAAATAATTCAAAAAATCAAAATAAAAGTAATGGAAAAATAAAACAAAATAAATAAATAAATAAAAACATGAAAAAAAGAATAAAAAAAAGAGAAAAAAGAAAAAGGGGACAAAATAAGAAAAGAGAAAAAGAAACCCCACACCAAATAAAATAAGAATTCCAAAAAAGGAAAGAAACCCCGCTAGGTCGGAAACCTTAAAGGTGACCTAGGAAAAAGTTAGGACACACAAACAGAAGCCCGCTAGGTCAAAATCCTCAAAGGCGACCTAGGCAAAAGTTAGGGCACTGAATCAAGAGCTCGCTAGGCTGAAAACCCATAAAGGGGGTCTAGGCAAAATCAGGGCAAACAAAAGGCCTGCTGGGTTGAAAACCCCGAAACTACCCAGGCAAAATTTAAGGTCAATCAAGAATCCGAGCATAATTCAAATGCTTCTGCTCCTCACAACTCCTAAAACTGGGGCAAAAATTTTTCCGTTTCTCAAGTTTGATTAATTTGACAATCAAGATTATGAAAAGCAGCATTGGCATGCTTCACCAAAGATGCCATTTGGGCAATCAGATCTACCTCTCCATCCTTCTAAAACTGGGGAAAAATTTTGCCATTTGTTTGAATTAACATTTTCCATCCAAAATGCAATTAGGGCAATCAAACCAACATTCTTCGCCCTTTCAAATATACTACCTTCTCCCATTAAACCATTCAAAAACACTTTTGCATACCTCAAAGGTACATATGCTAAAAGAGATGTGAAAACTGTAAAAGATAGAAAGGTTAATTTTGAAAAGTCATGACGAGTCGGATGACACCTCAACCTTTGCAACAGGGCATGATCGCTCCCATAAAGTCATCCTCTTGCAAAACACGATGCCACTCAAGAAAGGAAGAGTGTGTCTCATGCAATAATACCGACCAGTGTTGGGTCTCAAGGACCTAGAAAGGAAATTCAAAATTGGTCCAAAAGTCAAAAGACAGGGTCAATCTAGCTCATTTTGAATCTTGATTTTCCTTATATCAACTATGAGGTTGTCGAGGAAAGGACATGTCAAAATAATCAATCAAAAATCAAGAGAAACAAAGTTTTTACACCATCTCATGGTCTACATTCATCTCATCAAATAATTATTTCAAGCATCAAAAAGTAATCGATAAATTAAAAGATCGCATCCTCTTTATTCAAAGCATCATAAACATTGCATCCTCTTTGTTCAAAGCATCACAAACATCGCATCCCTTTTCATTTATTCAAGTATCACAATAAGCTTTCATTCATTCAAGCATTTCATAACTCATTTTTCAAAACTAATTAAGACCTGGGTAAAATTTCCCGAATCAATCATAATTAAAAGACTTCCAAACTGGGGCAAATGCTTGCCCATACAAAAATCCAATTTGAGGTCATCCTCAAATTCTGAGTCAAGCTCAAACTGGGACAAACGTTTGCTCACAAAAATTCAATTTGAATTCACCCTCAAATTCTGAGTCAAGCTCAAACAGGGGAAAATGCTCGCCCACAAAAATTCAATTTGAGGTCACCCTCAAATTCTGAGTTAAGCTCAAACAGGGGAAAATGCTCGCCCACAAGAATTCAATTTGAGGTCACCCTAAAATTCTGAGTCAAGCTCAAACTGGGGCAAATGCTTGCCCACAAAAATTCAATTTGAGGTCACCCTCAAATTCTGAGTCAAGCTCAAACTGGGGAAAACGTTTGCCCATAAAAATTCAATTTGAGGTCACCCTCAAATTCTGAGTCAAGCTCAAACTGGGGCAAATGCTCGCCTACAAAAATTCAATTTGAGGTCACCCTCAAATTCAGAATTAAGCTCAAACTGGGGAAAACGTTTGCCCACAAAAATTCAATTTGAGGTCACCTTCAAATTCTGAGTCAAGCTCAAACTGGAGCAAACGTTTGCCCAAGAAAGATTTAAATTCAAAAAAATCAAAATCAAAACGGGGGAAAATGGTTGCCCAAAATCCCCTCAAGTTAAGGCATCCCTCGACTTCCAAAAGATCTTCCAAACTGGGGCAAACACTTGCCCAAAGTTCCTTCAAATCAAGACATCCCTCAATTATCAAGAATTTTCTAAACTGGGGCAAAATGGTTGCCCAAGTTTCTTCAAGAGAATAATTATCAAGTGCTTAAAAACCTTCAAGTTCAAGGTAGAATAAGCAATTTATTTTAATTCAAGAAAAACAAATTTAAAAATAGCTTGTCGAAGGCAGCTGACGACGAAGTCCATGTTCCGCCCACACAGGACACATCACACCCCTGCCTTGATAGGACCTGTACATTTTACCTGTCTTAACAGGTCATTTGTCATTTTCCTTTGCCTGTCTAAATAGGTTTTTCACCTTTGGCTGTCTAGTAGGGTTGCATTTCTCCTGTCAACAACAGGAGCCCATCTACATTTATTCTGTCTTAAGAGGATAGTTTTCGTCATTTACTTTTCCTGCCTTAACAAGGCTTGCTTCTTTCCTATCTTCACAGGTCCTTATCATTTCGCTTTGCCTGTTTTAACAGCTTTTCACCATTCTGTTGTGCCTGTCTTAAAGGCGTTTTGCCTCCATCCTGTCAACAACAGGACTTTTACATTTTTTCCTGTCTTAACAGGTCATTTTCACTTTCCTTTGCCTGTCTAGCAGGCTTGCATCTTTCCTGTCATCAACAGGACTTTTTCTGCATTTCACCTGTCTTAACAAGTCATTTTTCATTTATCCTGTCAAGCAGGATTTCATTTGCATTTATCCTGTCAAGCAGGATTTCATGTTTAAATTTCCGCATACATCTTGTCAAGCAGGATTTCATTTGCATTTATCCTGTCAAGCCGGATTTCATGTTTAAATTTCCGCATACATCCTGTCAAGAAGGATTTCTTTTGCATTTATCCTGTCAAGCCGGATTTCATGTTTAAATTTCTGCATACATCCTGTCAAGCAGGATTTCGTTTGCATTTATCCTGTCAAGCAGGATTTCATGTTTAAATTTCCGCATACATCCTGTCAAGCAGGATTTCATGTTTAAATTTCCACATACATCCTGTCAAGCAAGATTTCATTTGCATCTATCCTGTCAAGCAGGATTTCATGTTTAAATTTCTGCACACATGCTTTCAAGTAGGATTTCATTTGTATCTATCCTGTCAAGCAGGATTTCATGTTTAAATTTCTACACACATCCTATCAAGCAGGATTTCATATGCATCTATCATGTCAAGCAGGATTTCATGTTTAAATTTCTGCACATATCCTGTCAAGCTGGATTTCTTTTGCATTTATCTTGTCAAGCAGGATTCCATGTTTAAATTTCTGCATACATCCTGTTAAGCAGGATTTCATTTGCATCTATCCTGTCAAGCAAGATTTCATGTGTAAATTTCTGCACACATCCTGTCAGGCAGGATTTCATTTGCATTCATCCTGTCAAGCAGGATTTCATTTGCATCTTCCCGTCAACAACAGGATTTTCATCAAGTTCACATTTCTGCACCTTGGCCTATGTTGTCAGTCCTCATCAAGTTTACTTTTCTGCATTCATGGCCTATGTTGTCAGGCCTCCTCAAGTTTACTTTTCTACACCTTGGCCTATGTTGTCAGGCCTCCTCAGGTTTACTTTTCCGCACCTTGGCCTATGTTGTTAGGCCTCCTCAAGTTTACTTTTTTGCACCTTGGCCTATGTTGTCAGGCCTTATCAAGTTTACTTTTCTGCACCTCGGCCTATGTTATTAGGCCTTATCAAGTTTACTTTTCTGCACCTCGGCCTATGTTGTCAGACCTCCTCAGGTTTACTTTTCTGCACCTTGGCCTATGTTGTCAGGCCTCATCAAGTTTATTTTTCCGCACCTTGGCCTATGTTGTCAGGCCTCATCAAGTTTACTTTTCTGCACTTTGGCCTATGTTGTCAGGCCTCACCAAGTTTACTTTTCTGCATTCATGGCCTATGATGTCAAGCCTCGTCAAGTTTACTTTTCTGCACCTTGGCCTATGTTGTCAGGCCTCCTCAAGTTTACTTTTCTGCACCTTGGCCTATGTTGTCAGGCCTTCTCAAGTTTACTTTTCTGCATCTTGGCCTACGTTGTCAGGCCTCATCAAGTTTACTTTTTTGCACCGGCCTATGATGTCAGGCCTTGCATGTTTAAATTCCAGCACTCTGGCCTATGTTGTCAAGCCTTGCATTTTAACTTTCAGCACTCCGGCCTATGATGTCAGGCCTTTCATGTTTAAATTCCAGCACTCTGGCCTATGTTGTCAGGCCTTGCATTTTAAATTTCTACATTCCGGCCTATGATGTCAGGACTTCCATGTTTAAATTTTAGCACTCCGGCCTATGATGTCAGGCCTTGCATGTTTAAATTCCCGCATTCCGGCCTATGTTGTCAGGCTTTGCATTTTAAATTTCCGCATTTCGGCCTATGATGTCAGGCCTTGCATGTTTAACTTTCAGCACTCCAGCCTATGATGTCAGGCCTTGCATGTTTAAATTCTAGCACTCCTGCCTATGTTGTCAGGTCACCATCAAGTTTTACCTTTCTACATCTCGGCCTATAGTGTCAGGCCTCATCTAGTTTGCCTTTCCGCATCTCGGTCTATAGTGTCAGGCCTCCAGAACGTTCAAGTTTTCTTTTCTGCTCATTCAAGTTTTCTTTTCTACACGTTCAAGTTTCCTTTTCCGCACTATCAAGTTTACCTTTCTACATCAGGGCCTATGATGTGAGGCCTCAAGCATAGATAGATTTCTGTTCCTCGGCCTATGTTGTCAGGCCACCTTGTACATATCTTACATTTTAGTTCTTGTAGGATTTCTTGCCTTGAACAGGCCATTTCACCTCACTTTGTCTGCACTTCAGTAGTATTCATAGCCTGGTTAGGCTATGCAATCAAGCCTTGCATATTTAAACCCTATCGGCTTATCACATGAAGCCGGTAGGGTCACTCAGAAACCACCATTTTCCAGGCATCCCTCTTCAAGCTCGAGGCTCTTTACATTTTTAGGACATCCTCAAAAGTCTGCCTCGGACATAATGTGTTCACGTCTTTACTCATTTCCTACCACGATTATTTAGAGAATCATTTCTCATATTATCTGGTAGGAAAATGAGTAAAGAGGGGCAAACTGTGAACACCGAATTATGTCCGAGGATTCAAAACCCAAAATAAATTATTTTGTTTTTAGCCAAAAGCTGATTTAGTCTAAAATAATTCAAAAAATCAAAATAAAAGTAATGGAAAAATAAAATAAATAAAATAAATAAAAACATGAAAAAAAGAATAGAAAAAAGAAAAAGAGGAAAAAATAAGAAAAGAGAAAAAGAAACCCCATACCAAATAAAATAAGAATTCCAAAAAAGGAAAGAAAAAGGGAAAAATTCTCCAATGTGGGAAAGAAGTGTCACATTGGATAAGAAGGAATTCTTTAATCCCTCCTCTTTCTATATAAGTAGAGATCCTTCACCAAAATGAGGAGGAGCACTGGAGGGATGGGATTTTCATAATTTTTGAAGGGAGGAACTAGGAGACTCTCTACCTCTGCCTTCAAACCAGTTTTCCATCACCTTCCAATCAAGCTTAGATCCTACTTTTATTCTGCTTAAGTTTCTTGCTTCTTCTCAGATTTCCGAGCTCATTTTCGTCTCTGGTTTTCGTTTTCATTTTTGATCAATCAAATGATCTCCGATTTCGATGAGAATTTTTTGCGTTCTCTTAGTATTTCTCTATAGTTTCTGTAATGATGTTATTTGTCTAATTTGGATCTGAAATGAAATTTATATCACTTGATTACTGAAGCATGTTCGTCCTGGTGCGCAAATGAACCTAGCTTGTTTGATTTGTGCATAACTTGCTCATTTATGATTAGATTTATGTCAAACTTGTTTTGTTTGATTCCTATAATTCATATATTTCAATTGATTGGTTTTTATTTTTCAGATCTACCAAAAGATATTTTCGAAAAATTCTGAGATTTGAATTCAAATTTTGGCGCCAAAATCTTGTGTGTTCTTGAGGTTGATCTTCGTCTCTGTTTTTTGTTTTATTTTTAATCAGTCAAATGACCTCCGATTTCCGTGATTTTTGTTTCGTTTTCTTTGTATTTCTCTCTAGTTTTTGGAATGATATTATTTATCCAATTTGGATCTGAAATGAAATTTTAATCACCTGATTACCGAAACATATTCATCTTGGTGCACAAATTAACCTAGCTTTTTTGATTTGTGCATAACTTGCTCATTTCAGGTTGGATTTATGTCAAACTTATTTTTTATTATTCCTATGATCCATGTCTTTCAATTGAGTGTTTTAAATATTTTATATCTACCAAAAAATATTTTTTTAAAATTCTGAGATTTGAATTCAAATTTTGGAGCCAAAAACTCTTGCGTTCTTGAGGTTGATCTTCGTCTCTATTTTTAATTTTCGTTTTTAATTGGTTGAATGATCTCTGATTTTGGTGATTTTGGTTGTGTTCTCTTTGTATTTCTCTCTAGTTTCTGGAATAATATTATTTTTCTAATTTGGATCTGAAATGAAATTTCTATCGCTTGATTACTGAAGCATGTTTGCAATTCTTTTCCTTAACTTAAAATCAAGTCAAGTTTATGTTAAATCAAGCCCAATTCAAGCCCAATAGCCAAAATAAATTCTCCTTTTGGGCCCATTTCTGTAAAATAAAATTCTTTTTCAAATATTTTGGGATCCTTGGTCTCACGCAATGGGCTCTAAACGAGGAACTGGTGGTTCACCTGCTGTTCAGCGTTTATCAGTCTGTATAGGCCCCCGTGCTGTCGTAACTACCTCGGGTCTTATGCATGAGTGGGCTAAAGGTCCTTTAAAAAATAAAAAGCTCTTTTCCAAATATTTTGGGATCCTTGGTCTCACATGACAGGCTCTAAACCAGGAATTGGTGGTTCACCTGCTGTTCAACGTTTAATAGTCCGTATAGGCCCCCATGCTGCTGCAGTCGCCTCGGGTCTTGTGCATGAGTGGGCTAAAGGTCCTTCCAAAAATAAAAAACTCTTTTTCAGATATTTTGGGATCCTTGGTCTCACGCGATGGGCTCTAAACGAGGAACTGGCAGTTCACCTATTGTTCAACGTTTAACAGTCTGTATAAGCCCCCGTGCTGCCGCATCCGCCTCAGGTCTTGTGCATGAGTGGACTAAAGGTCCTTTCAAAAATAAAAATTTCCTTTTCAAATATTTTGGGATCCTTGGTCTCACGCGACGGGCTCTAAACGAGGAACTGACGGTTCACCTGCTGGTCAACGTTTAACAGGCTGTATAGGCCCCCATGTTGCCGTAGCTGCCTCGGGTCTTGTGTATGAGTGGACTAAAGGTTATTTCAAAAATAAAAATCTCTTTTTCAAATATTTTGGGATCCCTCGTCTCACGCAACGGGCTCTAAATGAGGAACTGGCGGTTCACCTGTTGTTCAACGTTTAACAGTCTGTATAGGCCCCCGTGCTGTCGTAGCTGCCTCGGACCTTGTGCATGAGTGGACTAAAGATCCTTTCAAAAAATTAAAATCTTCTCAAAATATCATTTGCCCTTTGAATACCTCTGAAGGTGAAGCCTTCACAAACCAGAACTACGTAAGCCTTGAATTTCCCATTACACCGGGGAATACGTAGGAGCAGGATCAAGTCCTGTCAGGCTAACCTCCATCAAATTATGTATTTTCACTCTAATTAAAGTGATCAAAACAGTTTTTCAAAGTCACACACTCAGTTTAAGGGTACCGTTCTTCGGAACGGGCGAGTGGGGTGCCTAACACCTTCCCCACTCGTAACCGACTCCCGAACCTAAATCTCATCCTCGAGTTAGGGTTTTCCAAATCTTTTCCCTTAAATAAAAATTTGGTGGCGGCTCCACTTTAATAAATAAAATTCGTTTTCAAAATTTTAGCGATTTCGTTGTCTCGTCGGAATTACGGTTGTGACAGGAGGGCACACTTCCGTTACTCGACATCTGTTCTGTAAGCATTTTATTTACCTACAATAGGGAACGGATAAAAATCTCAAAATAAAGAAGAGAGGAAAAATGAAAAGAGAAAAAAGAGAAACTCCAAAAATGGGAAGAAGAGAGAAAAGAAATAAGTGAAAAAATAAAGAAGAAAAATAATAGGAGAAGAGAAAAGAATGTCTATAGATAAAAAAAAGAGAAAATGAATAGAAGAAAAGACAAATCAAAAGGAAAAGAGGGTGGGAAAAGCCGGCAATAAAAAGAGTTTAACCATATTTATTGTCTGCATTATGCATCATGCATTAACCGTATTCATCCTCGAGTCTAACATGTTTACTTTGTTTCCTTTTTATTTTTTTGGGGGCCAGATTCTCAGCGACTGTCGTGAAAGAGGTGAAATCGAAATTAATATGGAATCCGGGCAATTGAAGAAAAGGAGACGCATCGGGGTCAAGGTGGTATACCTTGCGAGTTTGGAAATGCTTGGGAACAAGTTGTCAAGCATACAACAGATGTCCTTTTGCAATAAATATGGCAACATACTGAAGCTATTGAAGGTCCAGGTACAGGAAGGGGCCCTCACGGCCATGGTGCAATACTACGACCCTCCCTTGCGATGCTTCACGTTTCCGGATTTCCAGCTAGCTCCTACCTTGGAGAAGTTCGAACAGATTCTGGACCTGCTGTTGGAAGGGAGTAGGCCATACCAGTACTTGGAACATCACTCTACCTTCCGAGTTGCCGCGTAGGCCCTAGGTCTATAGTCCGGGGACCGGCTGGCCTGTTACCAAACTAAGAGCCTAGTCAAAGGGTTCACCCAGGAGTTCTTGGAGGAATACATGCAACACTTGGCCAGCAGCAACTAGTGGGCCGTGTACATGGATGTGCTAGCTCTCACCATTTACGGGCTGGTTCTTTTTCCTTACATGGAGGATTTTATGGATTTAAATGTTGTGGACATATTCTTGGCAAGGAGGAACAAAGCTGAAAACCTTGTCACCGCTTTATTGGAAGACGTCTACAGTACGCTGAACTTTTTCCACGAGAAGAAGAGAACGAGGTTGATTTGCTATTTGCCTATGTTGTACGTATGGATAACTGCCCACATCTTCAAGAGGAACACGAAGATACAATGTCCAGTATCAGATTTGCTGTGTTACCAGATAAAGCCCATGAGTAATGATGAATGGTCAGCTCATTTTGCAGGCCTAACCGAGGAGCGGATCAGATGGCAACCTTCATGGCAACAAAGAACAAGCATCATCCATAATTGCGATGGGTTCCCAAATGTACTGCTCATGGGAGCCAAGGGTTGTATCAACTACAATCCAATACTGGGGCAAAGGCAGCTGGCTTATCCTCTCAAGACCCCGCCATCAGACGAGCAAGTGATCCCTTTCTTCTTGAGATATGAAGGAGATTTCCCCGATAGCCTCCGGAAAGTTCGAGAAGCTTGGGAGGATGTCACACACAAGGGAAAAGAGCTGGGAGTTCGGAGCTGTGCCGCCAAAGAAGAGTACAAGCAGTGGGTCAAGAGCAGGGTACAGTAGATCGAATTTCCATTCAGACCTCCAGCCATCCCTTCTGGTAGTCAACCTCCACTCGCAGTATTCGAAGATGAGGCTGTGAAGAATTGAAAGAATAATTAGAGGTCATGACTAAGAAGAACAGCCAACTAGAAGAAGAGCTCCTAAAAACTCAGCAAGAGTGTGCCGCGTTAAAAAGAGAAAAACAGGTGAATAAAACTGTCATAAAAGAGCATTCGAGAACAACAAAAGGGAGAATGCGAGCACGCCGCCTGAGTTCACCTGAACCTCTAAGCAGCTGTAAACACCCAATTATGTCTGAGGCCCCCAATGGCTAAAATTAATAAAAGAAAACCTGTGAAATATGATAAAGCAAAACAAAAACCAAAAATAAAATAAAATAAAAAATAGTAAGTAAAAGTAAAGGAAACAAAAATAAAGAATAGAGAAATAAAACACTAAATAATAACAAAATCTGAATTTTCTTTAATAGAAATCAAAAACTGAAAAAAAATAATAAAATAGCAAACAACAAAAAATAAATAAAGACAAAAAAATAAATATAGAAAATTAAATAAAGTTGAAAAGAAAAGTAAAAAATGAAAAAAAATAAAAACCATCAAATAATAAAAAATAAAAAAGAAACAATGAAAGCAGGAAAAATGTTTTGAAAATAGGAAAAAGAATTAATAAAAATCAAAGAGAATAATAAAAAGAGATTTTAATCGAATTTTATTTTAACAATTTTTTTAACAGAAAACGAAAATATAACAGAAAAAAAATAAAAAAAGATAAAAAAAAATAAAAAGTAAAAAGGGGGAGAGAAAAAAAAAAGTTGGCGGGCATGCACATGGATACTTTTCTTGGCAACTTAGCAACATGAACTGGAGAGTCTGGGGTTTCTCTGGGGTGACGAGGTACAAAAGCAAAAAGAAACGGAATTAACAAGGGGGAGCTTGTTTCGGAGATTGGGCTCTCGAAGGTCAAGGGAGAGCTCTGGAGGGATCCCAAAAAGGGTCTTCTTCACTTGGGCGTTCTTAAGGAAGGTTAGGGAGTTTCTTGAAACCAGGGACAAAAAGAAAAAGGGGGAGCTGCTGGGGGAGGATTTTTTCTTCTTTAACAAGGGGTTGTTTTCTTCTCGGATTCTTGGAGATGGTAAAAAGTCTTCTTGGGGAAGGAGGGAGAGATTCGCTTGAAAAAAGACAAGCTAGCAGAGAGGAGGCAAGAGTCATCGATTCTGCATGAACGAGATCATATTGGAAGCTCCTCCACAAGAGGCAATTACAGTGAAGAAGAGCCCTTGCAGCGTCAAGAATCCACGTCATTCAGGTTAGTGCTATTTTGATTCACACGTCTGAAATTTATGTAGCTCTTGATATATGTCTTCATGGTATGATCAGCGGGTGTTGTGGGGTCTAAGAAGGAGTTGAAATATAAATGATTCGGGCCTTTGTGGTAGACCATGATTCTAAGTTCCTAGCTCAATCTTTGTCATAAGAATGAATGCATCGACCTGAACCGTTCCTAATTGGCACATGAGTTTGTTCACCAATTTTGTTTTGCTTTGTATCTGATTGCAATGAATCAAGATTCATACTGAAGGGAACAAATATATGTGTATAGTTGTCATAGATAGGATGAGCCATAGATGAATATTGCTATCAGTTATTATAGGCCTCGCGTGGAGGAACAAGATGAATTATAGGCACAAGATGATAGATCAACCAGGTCGTAGGGGGAATTACTCCGTCGTTCACACCTTGAAATTACAAGATCCATTGGTTGTTTCTGATCAAAAGAAAGAAAAGCCTAGGGAATCCATACATCTTCTAGAGCTCTTAGAAATCAGTACATGTGTTTATTGCAACTTGATCACCCTGCGAAGGTTCTCTATTGCGACATGCACGAGGAGAACTTGTATTGGCTCAATCAAAATGGGTAAGTGCAAAAGGTTCCCGATCAAAAGCAACAACTTTCAACAATCTCGTTGGCACTCTACCACTTGTGAATAGAAATAGGAGGTAGGGACGAGGGCTGGTCCAATGAGTCAGGTTTGAAATGATTAATAGATCCAGGCGTCACATGCAACTCTCGCGTCCAAGAGAGTGCCATGTGTTTGATAGTAAGTGCAGCAAGACGTATTTACAAGGAGCCCTGTATACGCTCAGAACTCAGCATTTTGAGTTTGACCCAAGAATATTCACACCCCTAGCTCACTCAGGAGATGTGGATTTTGTGATGTCCAAACGTTTAAGAGGGCCTAGAATTTCTTCGAAGAGTGAACCTCTGGTCCGATCAAGTAGTCTCCAAAGCAAGAGTCATTATGTGGGTAATTAGGGTAGCCATGTTTGATAGAAAAGTGACAGGAAGCACAGATGCTTTGTTGCCTTATATTACGCTTCATCACCTAGATTTCTTCGTGGTGAGAAGTGTTGTTAGACGCCAAAACTTGGGTACCAGCTTGGAAATTCAATTGAAGAGGCGTAAGCGTAGGCTAAAAATGGCTTTGAGGCCTTGCATGCATAGAGACATGCACGTCCAGACTTGTTTGTACGTGGCGTTCCATAACCTGTTTTATTCGAATTAATCACTGCGAAAAAATAAAACCAAATTGGGGGTATAGTTCAAATGGTTTGAGCGCTCACTGCTCACTATCTCTTACCTTTTGTTCGAACCTCACCCTCAAATTTTAGTCTCAAAAGTCATCCCAGAAACCTCCGCTCGAATGCACATCCATTACAGCCTTGCCTGGACCATATCTGAACTAATGGGTCTTTAAGAGGGCAAAAGAAAATAACATGGGTGACTTGTGCGAGCACCATTCTATGCTCTGCCAACTGAACCAGGAATGGGCGTCTTGTGAAGGTGCAAGGGTAGTCCCCAGGATTCACTTTTGAGAACCAGGAATAAAAGCCCAGACGTTGTTGGCATCTTGGGAAGACATCAAATAATTTGTGGGAAGTGCATGCAAAAAGAAGGAGGGAACCTGCATTCCATGCAGTGTTGCACGTCCACGTTGGGATCGTCGAAATATTAGATGACAGTGGTCATATATCACAACACTCAGGTTTGGCTTAGTTGGTTGACAAGCCCAAAACCATATGAGGGGGAGCGGGTTCGAGCCCTGGGGGCAGCAATTTTAGAAAGTCATCCTACTACCTTCACACACCAATATGTATGGTTAAAGGAGCATGATATCACAAAAACCTAATAGCTTAAGTGGTAAAGTAATTGGCTTGCAACCCCATCATCCTCACTTCGAACCTCGGGTCGACATTTTTGTTCAATTAATGGAGAGATGTCTCTCCAGTTCCAAATCTACCCCTGTGAATTCCTCAAAATTACAAAACTGTCCCTCAAGTTCTCAAAATTACAATCAAGCCCCTACTCTTTCTAAAATCACAATTAAACCCCCAAATTTTCCAAAAATTTAAATTAAATTTTTTTCTCCCAAAATTCAAATGAAGTCCTTTTTATTCAAAATTCGAACTAATTTCTCCCCTCCAAAGGTTCAAATTAAAATTCATTTCTTCAAAATTCAAACCAAATTCTTCTTTTAATTCTTTTCTTCGAATGAAATCAAATCAAGCTCAAGATAATTCTTTTTTCTCAAATTTCCAAATGACTTCAATACCTTTTCTCAAAGTCAATTCAAGTTTAATCCTCTTCCCCTCAAGTTTTCGAATTCACTTCAAAACCAATTCCTTTTCCATACCAAGCCACTTATTTTCTTTGTTATATTCAAATTAAATTCTTTTCAAAATATTTTGGAATCTTTGGTCTCACGCAATGGGCTCTAAATGGGAAACTGGCAGTTCACGTGCTGTTCAACGTTTAGTAGTTCGTATGGGCCCCCGTGCTGCTTTAGCCACCTCGAACCTTGTGCATATGTGGACTAAGAATCCTTTTGTAAAATAAAAAAACTTCATTTTAGAATTCATATGTCTCACTCTATTCAAGTACCTTTGAAGGTCAAGCCTTCAAATCAAACCAGAACTACATAAGCCTTGAATTTCCCATTGCACCGGGGAATACGTAGGAGCAGGATCAAGTCCTGTCAGGCTAACCTCCATCAACCTATTAATTTTCACATTAATTAAGGGATCAAACTATTTTCAAATAATCACACACTCAATTTAAGGGTACTGTTCTTCTGAACAGGCGAGTGGGGTGCCTAACACCTTCCCTACTTGTAACCGACTCCTGAACCTAAATCTCATCCTCGAGTTAGGGTTTTTCCAAATATTTTTTCCTTAAATAAAAATTTGGTGGCGGCTCCACTTAATTAAAAAAATTCTATTTTCAAAATTTTAGCGAGTCTGTCTTCTCGTCGGAATTTTGGTTGCGACAGTAGCTAACAAGGAGCTCAGGATGAGAGTCCAAGAGAGAGACGCCGCGCTCCAAGAAAACCGACAGTTGAGAAGCGTTGTGCAACAAATGAGGGCTAGACTCCACACGATCAAGGAGGAGAGAGACCAGATCCTAGCCACAAAAGATAGAATCCAATTGGAGGCGGATTATGTAATTGATGAAAGGAACGACCTGCTGCAACGGGTAAAGGAGATGAAAAAGAAAATCGACGGCCTACTCATAGCATGGCAGAATGAAGTGAACGAAGAAAAATAGAAGGTCATCGAAGTCATACGAATACAGCAAAGGGGCATAAGCGACATACAAGATGAGAACAAGTGGTCCAAAGATACGGCCGATCACTGGACCAAGTGCTTCGACAAGTTGGCCAGCCTGGCAAACACAGCAATAGAGGAAGTGCCACAACTGCTTAAGATGGCCGAAGCATCGCTACATCCACTCCACACGCCGCCGGAAGTTGAAATTTTCATTCATTTTTGTAAAGACCTAGTTATAAGAATGAAAAAGTATGTTGTATTAGCACAACAAGAGGAACAAAGTGCAAAATAAAACTTGTCTCTGATTGAATAAAATGACTTCATCTCTGCACATGATTCCATGTTAATTTCCATCTCATGCTCGAAGCACAAAAGACGCGATCAATAGGCAAACAACGTTCAAACGAGATTCTTGTCCCCCATATTTATTGTGGACCCAAAATTTATTTTTCTAATCAATTAATTAATTAATTTAATTTACGCAGATAACAAAGATAGCGGACTTACGACTTCCCCGGCATTCCTATAGCACTCGATCAAGGATGAAAATCATGAGTGAGCTAGAGATGCAAAATGAGGAACTGAGAAATGAGGTGGCCGGGCTGAAAGATCAGGTTGCCAAACTGATGAAGCTGCTAGAAAAGGGCACAGAAGGGCCTTCGGGGACTGAGGCGTCGGGGGCTGCTGCTGCATCAATGCCGCTTTAGGCGGTCGCTGAACAAGAGTGGCCCTATGGGATGCCACCAGGTTACGAACCTCCTTACGGGCTAGGTTCTCAAGGGGTTTCTGCTGCCGATAACCCCAATGCACTTCCGCTCCACATCCCTACCACTCACCAATACCATCCAAACCCCCTACTAGGCGTCCACACACAAACCCTACCACTCATCCTCACCATCTTAACCCACCAACATACCTCCCTCATGCCAACACCACGGGCTATCCACCACACTCATACCCAACACACATGAATCCACCACCATATCCTCACACTTCTTCTGCCTTCCCCCCACCCATGAACACATCGTTCCCTCCTCACATCAATCAGCCAAACACATATCTGCCTCACACCAACCCTGACTACACCCACATGAATACGACCGTCCCCGAGGACCCTACATACTCGATTCCGGTTACCACCCACCCTGCAAATCCTCACCAACCACATCCCTACGGTCATGCTGCAAGAACTGAGGGACCACACGCCGTACCTCACCACACCGGCCAACCGTTGAACGAGCCATGGCCAAGGCCAGCCGATCAAGAGGCCCACATCAGAGAAAGATGGCAACACCTAGAAGAAAGGGTCAGAGCCATCGAAGGGGGTGGGTATGGAACGGTGGAGGCTTCCGACCTCTGCCTCATGCCAGATGTCATCATACCTCCCAAGTTTAAAACCCCCGAGTTTGAGAAATAAAAGGGGTCCGGTTGTCCAAAGAGTCACCTAACGATGTATTGCCGGAAAATGGCCTCTCACTCTCACAATGACAAGCTGCTCATCCATTGTTTTCAGGACAGTCTGGTTGGAGCAGCGGCCAGTTGGTATACCCAGCTGGAGAGGTCACACATCCGCACTTGGAAGGATTTGGCTGAGGCCTTCCTCAAGCAATACAAATACAACATGGAGATGGCTCCTGACCGGACTCAGCTGCAAAACATGATGAAAAGGGAAAATGAGTCCTTCAAAGAGTATGCGCAGCGATGGAGGGAGCTAGCCGCTCAAGTCCAACCACCTCTGTTGGACCGAGAAATGATCAGTACTTTCATGGAGACCCTCCCGGCTCCCTTTTATGACAAGATGGTAGGTAGTGTGTCCGCCAATTTCTCCGACATGGTGTTGATCGGAGAACGCATTGAGAGCGGCCTACACCAGGGAAAGATTATTCACAACGCCGTCGGTAGTACGAATGGGAAGAAACCATCGAATGGCCAATGGAAAAAGAAAGAGGTCGAAACTCACCATGTCGCAGCTGACCCCAACAGGGCGGCCACAACTCAACCTACATACCAACCAACCATCGTCCTCCCCAGCTACCAAGTACCATACCTACCTTAATTCCAAACACCTCCGCATATGGTGGCCGCGGCCCAACCTTCTTACCCACCAACCTACAACCCACCTACCCCATTCCAACCAAACACTCCGTTCATGACTCCACCACCACAAGTACTTCCTCAACAGCTGACTTTTCCTCGACAACCAACCTTCTCTCAACAAGCTCCAAGATCGTGGACCCAAAACACCAACTCCAACCCACCTCCTCAAAAAACAAACAACCCGAGGAAAATAGTGCAATTCGACCCTATCCCGATGAGTTACTCGAAACTACTACCCCGATTAATTCAAAACTCACTAATTGCACTATGTCCCATGAAGCCACTGGAACCCCCATACCCGAAGTGGTATAACCCGAAAGCTAAATGCGAGTATCATGCTGGAATAGACGGGCATTCTATAGAAAACTGCTTGGCCTTGAAACATCAGGTCCAAAAGCTGATTAACGCCAAATGGCTTAATTTTGAAAAAGATGCACCGAACGTGGGGAATAATCCACTGTTAAACCATGGGGGGTCGGGACCTTCAGTGAATTGCATCGAGGTGGAAGGGGAAATCTACATGGTCAATGAATCCCCTTTGGGACATCCCAAGCCTCTAGTCATTCGGTATACCGAAGCACCAGCCCTGCCAACACCAAAAGGGATGAGACCTATTGTAATAAAAGTCCCCGGGCCGTTCCCATACCAAAGCAACGAAGCAGTGCCATGGAAGTATGACGTGGAGGTATCCGATGATAAGATAGAAGAGGAACCAAGGCCGGAGGCTGTGGTAAGTTCAACCCCCGATGTGGTGAACATAGCCGGGGTTGGAGGCATGACTAGGAGCGGTCGCATCTACGCTTCTACTGAGGAAAGGAGGAGGCCTCCTAGCGGCGAGGCAATCTTGGCAAGTCCCGAACCTGAGGCCAGTAGACGGCAGGAGGAGAAAGAATTGAAAAAACCTGTCTCCGAAGATGACGCTTGTGAGTTCTTGAAGATAATCAGGCAAAGCGAGTATGTGGTAATTGAGCAGCTCAACCGCATACCCACCAAAATTTCGCTACTGGCCCTTATGATGAATTTGGAGCCCCACCGGAAGGTATTACTGAAGGTACTTAACGAGGCTCACGTGGTCCACAACATATCGATGGACAAGTTTGAAGGGTTTTCCAGCAACATTACTGCCAACAACTTCCTCACCTTCGCCGACCGGGAAATCCGGATGAGGGGGTCGAACATAACAAGGCGTTACATATCTCCGTGAAGTGCATGGACCACATCCTGGCCAGAGTTCTGGTGGATAATGGTTCTTCTCTAAATGTAATGCCTCAGCTCACATTGTCGAAACTGCCACATGAGAAGGTCCACCTCAAACCCAGTTCTAAGGTGGTCAGAGCTTTTGACGGGTCAAGGAGGGAGGTAATCGGCAAAGTGGAACTGCCGGTCCAAATTGGCCCAGTCATCTTCAATGTAACCTTCCAGATAATGGACATTCAACTGGCCTACAGTTTCCTATTAGGTAGGCCCTGGATCCACGCCGTCAAGGCAGTACCATCGACCCTGCACCTAAAGCTGAAATTTATCATAGACGATAGACTGATTATCGTCTCTGCGGAAGAAGATTACTTGGTCAGCAAACCCACCAACCCTCCATATATTGAGGTGGCGGTGAAGGCTTTGGAAACACATTTCCAAGCCTTGGAAGTTGCAAATGTTACCACCATCAGAGAAGGAGAAGTGGTTGACCAAAAGCAGCCCCCCAAAGCATTGATGATGATGGCCCGGGTGATGTTGAAGAATGGGTTCAAGCCCGGCGATAAACTGGGGAAAAACAATGGCGGCTTGTCTCAGCTGTTGGTACTAAACAAAAATAGACGACGATACGGGCTGGGGTACAAGCCCACAGAAGAAGATCTGATAGTCAGGCCCCGATATGGCAAGGCCCCCTTGTGCCATATTTCACAAAGTTTCCAAAGCGCCGGCTTCGAACACCCTGGCATGATTCCGGCCATCAACGGAGAGAGGCCAGTCGATATTGCAGATCTGGTGACGGCCTGTCCTCCTGGACAAGAACTGAACAATTGGGAAATTTTCGACCTACCTCTGACTTTTAGTTCAGTTCAAATGTAATTCTGTAATTGTCATAGCAAAATTCCGTTTCAAATCATAAACATTTTATATATACTTGTTTGATAAATGATAAATACAGTTGAATTATCCCAAAATCTTTCCTTTACCCTCTCTAATATATTCCCCTTTGCTAAATATACGTATCTTATTCTTTCTCTCGTACCCCAATGCACAGATCTGACCCAAAACCACCTTGCGACGACAGTGCTAGTATTGTATCAGGCGATTTCAATTGTAGTGTCAACCCGACCGATGAGGAGACAGAATTTGAATGCGAACCCACCGATAAGATGTTGAGATTGGTGGAGCGCAAATCCAAAGTAATTGAACCCCATCAAGAACCCATGGATCTGATAAATTTGGGGACCGAGGAAAACAAAAGAGAGGTCAAGATAGGCACGCTCATCACTGGAGACAATCGTGAGCGATTGGTCTCACTCTTACAAGACTATAGTGATATCTTTGCCTGGTCTTACCAAGACATGCCAGGTTTGGATACCTCTATAGTAGAGCACAAGCTGCCTATGAAAGCTGGATGTTTACCAGTCAAACAGAAGCTGAGGAGGATGAAACCGGAGATGTCCTTGAAAATCCAGGAGGAAGTGAAGAAACAGTTTGATGCTGGCTTCTTGGCCGTTGCAAATTACCCCGAGTGGATTGCTAATATAGTGTCGGTCCCCAAGAAGGATGGTAAGGTCTGGATGTGCGTAGACTACAGAGATCTCAATCAAGCCAGCCCGAAAGATGACTTCTCGCTCCCTCACATCGACGTGCTGGTCGATAACACTGCGCAATTCTCTTATTTCTCATTCATGGATGACTTCTCAGGCTACAATCAGATCAAGATGGCCGAAGAGGATAGAAAAAAGACCACTTTCATTACAGCCTGGGGAACCTTTTGCTACAAAGTCATGCCCTTCGGACTGAAAAACGCTAGGGAAACTTATCAAAGGGCCATGGTAACACTATTCCATGATATGATTCATAAGGAGATAGAAGTCTACGTGGATGATATGATTGCAAAAATCCCGGACAGAAAATGACCATCTCACAGACCTCCGGAAGCTGTTTAAGAGGCTTTGAAAGTTCAAGCTGCGGCTAAACCCAGCCAAATGTACATTCGGAGTCAAGTCAGGAAAGCTGTTAGGCTTCATCGTCAGCGAAAGGGGTATCGAGGTTGATCCCGACAAAGCTCGAGCGATCATAGATATGCCAACTCCAAGAACTGAAAAGAAGATCTGAGGTTTCTTGGGAAGACTCAGTTACATCTCTCGGTTTATTTCCCAGTTGACGGCCACATGCAAGCCGATCTTCAAGCTCCTATGCAAGAATCAACCCATGAGTTGGGATGAGGATTCCCAAGAAGCTTTCGAGGAGATAAAATCATACCTACAGAACCCCGCGGGTCCTGGTACCGCCAGTCCCTAGGAGGTCGTTGATACTGTACCTGATGGTGACAGACCAGTCAATGGGTTATGTACTCTAGCAACATGATGAGTCCGGGAGGAAGGAGCAGGCGATATACTATCTGAGCAAAAATTTTACAAGTTGCAAGGCCAGATACTCTCTATTAGAGCGAACTTGCTGCGCTTTGGCATGGATGGCACACCGCCTAAGGTAGTACATGTTGAGTCACACTACGTGGCTAATATCCAGGATGGATCCAATTAAGTACATATTCGAGAAGCCTGCATTGTCGAGACGAATTGCAAAATGGCAAATGAAGTTTTCGGAATATGATATCCTGTGTGTGACCCAGAAGTCTATCAAAGGCAGTGCGCTCGCCGAATATTTGGCCCAACAACCTCTAGATGACTACCAGGCCATGCAACCAGAGTTTCCTGACAAGGATTTGATGGCAATATTTAACGAAGAAGGGGAGACAAGGGGAGAGAAATGGACAATGTTGTTCGATGGCGCATCCAATATGATGGGCCATGGTATATGAGTTATACTGATTTCCCCAGAAAAATAGTATATACCTATTACCGCCTGACTGGCCTTCGATTGCACTAACAACGTGGAAGAATATGAAGCTTGCATTTTGGGGATTCAAGCTGCAATCGAAGCCAACATGAAGCGCCTACAAGTCTTCAGTGACTCGGCCTTGGTCATCCACCAGGTCAAAGGAGAGTGGGAGACCAGAGATGCAAAATTAGTGCCCTATCAGGCTCACCTCCAACAATTGTTGGAACATTTCGAAGAGGTTACCTTTTCGCACATACCTCGAGAAGATAATCAGTTGGTTGATGCCCTAGCCACCTTGTCGTCCATGTTCGAAATTGGTTTGGAAGAGGACATGTCTCTCATCCGTATCCAACGTCGCCCCAGACCGGCATTTTGTCAAGCAGTGGAGGTGGAACCAAACGGGAAGCCCTGGTATCATGACATCCGGCAATTCCTGAAGAGCAAAGAATATCCCGCCAATGCTTCCGAGAATGATAAGAGGACCCTACGAAGACTAGCCGCAGGTTTCTTCCTCAATGGATAAATCTTGTACAAAAGGAATCACAACATGGTTCTGCTTAGGTGTGTAGACGCAGCAGAAGCCAACAAGATTCTGAGAGAAGTTCATGAAGGGTCCTTCGATGCTCATGCCAACGGACACGCAATGGCGAGAAAAATTCTCAGAGTCGGGTATTATTGGTTGACCATGGAAGCTGACTGTTACAAACATGTCAAGACCTGCCACAAGTGCCAGGTATATGCAAACAATGTCCACGTGCCAGCGACGTCATTGAACATGTTATCGTCACCCTGGCCAGTTACTATGTGGGGGATCGATGTCATCGGCCCAATCCAGCCTAAAGCGTCCAATGGACACCGTTTCATATTGGTCGCCATTAACTATTTCACCAAATGGGTCGAGGCCGCCTCATATGCTAGTGTGACTCGCAATGTGGTAGTCAAATTCGTGAAGAGAGAGTTAATTTGTTGATACGGACTGCCTGGTAGACTCATCACGGACAATGGCTCCAACACCACAATTCATCCCCCTATCGACCGAAGATGAACAGAGTGGTCGAAGCGGCCAATAAAAATATCAAAAAGATCATCCAGAAGATGGTGCTCTGATACAGAGAATGGCATGAAATGCTCCCGTATGCATTACACGCATATCGGACCTTAGTCCGTACTTCTACTGGGGAAACGCCATTCTCATTGGTGTATGGGATAGAAGTCGTACTCCCAATCGAAGTTAAAATTCCTTCGTTGAGAGTTCTTATGGAGGCTAAATTAGAAGAGGCCGAATGGGTCCAAGCCCGGATGGACCAATTGGACCTAATCGAAGGAAAAAGGTTGGCGGCCAAATGTTACGGCCAACTATACCAAAGGAGAATGAAGAAAGCATTCAATAAAAAGGTCCATCCTCGGGAGTTCCAGGAAGGGGACTTGGTGATCAAAAGGTTGCTGCCTATGCAGAAAGCGCTGCACGGGAAATGGTTTCCAAATTACCAAGGACCGTACGTAGTTAAGAAAGCTTTCTCCGGAGGTGCCTTGATCCTGGAAGACATGGACGGAGAGGATTTTCCCAATCCTATCAACTCAGATGTCGTAAAGAGATACTACGCTTAAAAAGGCCCGCTAGGTCGAAAACCCGCAAGGGTGGCCTAGGCAAAAGTTAAGGCAATTCAAGCATAAGAAGGTCCGCTAGGTCGAGAACCCGTGAGAGCGACCTAGGCAAAATCAGGGCAAAGCGGCACCGATAAAATGAATAAGGGAGGAGTCGTGGGGATTCGGTCCTTCTAGTTAAGAAGATTGAAAAGAAATGACAGGCAGTCTTCGTCCATACTGGGGCAAATCAGTGGTCAAATGAGGATCTGGGCCTTATACTAGGGCAAAATTGGCAAGTATCCGGAGTTCTGGAAAGCGATGAACAGAACTAAGCTCGGATACGGTTAAAACAAGAGGTTCAAGACCGGTTTGGGGAAAATCGAATAACTGGGGAAAAATTTTGTTTCTTCAGAAGCAGGATTGGTAAGACATGAAGACGTCGTCGAAATACAATACTAGCGCTAATCGTCTCAAAGGCATCCCATCGACCAAGCTTATGCCGCCAGACAGTTAGCCGTAAAATGACCCACATCATTTTGACCATCTTGAGAATTCCATACCATATGCAACTGTATTCTATTTTGTCCAAAGGTATAAATAAAATGCAATCACTTAAATTTTGAATGACAATTACCATTACTGGTGTTGTTCAAAGCCGAAGTTATGTCGAAATTTTCTTAATTGCAAGTTCTTACTAATTGAAATCTTATCTTTTAAAAGAATGACGCGTGCAAAATATATACCCGTAAAAGCGAGAAAGGAAGCAAGTAGTTTACAGAGTCTAGCTCACTCAGAAGAACACGATCAGTGCTAGAAGAAAGCCAGGGAGTTGGAGTCTACACATAAAGTCACAAAGCTCTCCCCCTCAAGCCTACTAGTAGGCCATCCCCTTGCATTTTAAATTCGGCACCCCGGCCTATGATGTCAGGCCATTGCATGTTTAAATTTCTGCATCTCCGGCCTATGATGTCAGGCCATTCCATCTTTAACTTTCTCAATCCTCGGCCTATGTTGTCAGGCCATTGCATGTTTAAATTTCTGCACCTTCGGCCTATGATGTCAGACCTTGCATTTTAAATTCCGCACTATGTTGTCAGGCCATTGCATGTTTAAAGTTCTGCATCTTCGGCCTATGATGTCAGGCCTTGCATTTTAAATTCTGCACCCCGACCTATCTTGTCAGGCCATTGCATGCTTAAAGTTCTGTATCTCTGGCCTATGATGTCAAGCCTTGCATTTTAAATTTCGTACCCTGGCCTATGTTGTCAGGCCACTGCCTTTTTAAATTTCTGCACCTTCGGCCTATGATGGCAGGCCTTACATTTTAAATTCTGCACCCCGGCCTATGTTGTCAAGTCATTGGATGTTTAAAATTCTGCACCTTCGGCCTATGATGTCAGGCCTTACATTTTAAATTCCGCACCCCGACCTATGTTCTCAGGCCATTGCATGTTTAAATTTCTGCATCTCTGGCCTATGATGTCAGGCCATTGCATCTTTAACTTCCTACACCCTCAACCTATGTTGTCAGGCCATTACGTGTTTAAATTTCTGCACCATCAGTCTATGATGTCAGGCCTTGCATTTTAAATTCCGCACCCCAGCCTATGTTGTCAGGCCACTGCATGTTTAAATTTTTGCACCTTCGACCTATGATGTCAGGCCTTGCATTTTCAATTCTGCACTCCGACCTATGTTGTAAGGCCATTGCATGTTTAAATTTCTGTACCTTCGGCCTGTGATGTCAGGCGTTGCATTTTAAATTCCGCACTCAAGCCAATGTTGCCAGGTCATTGCATGTTTAAATTTCTGCACCTTCGACCTATGATGTCAGGCCATGCATTTTAAATTTCGCACTCCGGCCTATGTTGTCAGGCCATTGCATGTTTAAAGTTTTGCATCTCCGGCCTATGATGTCAGCCCTTGCATTTTAAATTTCGCACCCCGACCTATGTTGTCAAGCCATTGCATGTTTAAAGTTTTGCATCTCCGGCCTATGATGTCAAGCCTTGCATTTTAAATTCCGTACCCCGGCCTATGTTGTCAGGCCATTGCATGTTTAAATTTCTGCACCTTCGGCCTATGATGTCAGCCCTTGCATTTTAAATTCTGCACTACGACCTATGTTGTCAGGCCATTGCATGTTTAAATTTCTGCACCTTTGACCTATGATGTTAGGCCTTGCATTTTAATTCTGCACCCCGGCCTATGTTCTCAGGCCATTACATGTTTAAATTTCTGCATCTCTGGCCTATGATGTCAGGCCATTGCATCTTTTACTTCCTACACCCTCAGCCTATGTTGTCAGGCCATTACATGTTTAAATTTCTGCACCATCAGCCTATGATGTCAGGCCTTGCATTTTAAATTCCATACCCTGGCCTATGTTGTCAGGCCACTGCATGTTTAAATTTTTGCACCTTCGACCTATGATGTTAGACCTTGCATTTTAAATTCTGCACTCCGGCCTATGTTGTCAGGTCATTGCATGTTTAAATTTCTGCACCTTCGGCGTATGATGTTAGGCCTTGCATTTTAAATTCCGCACCCTAGCCTATGTTCTCAGGCCATTGCATCTTTTACTTCCTACACCCTCAGCCTATGTTGTCAGGCCATTACATGTTTAAATTTCTGCACCATCAGCCTATGATGTCAGGCCTTGCATTTTAAATTCCGCACCCCGGCCTATGTTTTCAGGCCACTGCATGTTTAAATTTTTGCACCTTCGACCTATGATGTCAGACCTTGCATTTTAAATTCTGCACTCCGGCCTATGTTGTCAGGCCATTACATGTTTAAATTTCTGCACCTTCGGCCTATGATGTCAGGCCTTGCATTTTAAATTCCGCACTCCGGCCTATGTTGTCAGGCCATTGCATGTTTAAATTTCTGCACCTTCGTCCTATGATTTCAGGCCTTGCATTTTAAATTCTGCACCTCTAGCTTAGGTTGTCAGGCCACTGCATGTTTAAAATTTCTGCATTCCGGCCTATGTTGTTAGGCCTTGCATTTTAATTTCGGCACCTTCGGTCTATGTTGCTAGGCCTTTGTGTGTTCAAATTCCGTACTTTTTAACCTAGATTTCTGCACCCGTGGCCTCTGTAAACACCCAATTATTTCCGAGACCCATTTTAAGAAATTCAAAACTAAATACAAAACAAAATTTGAAGACAAACAGAAAACAGACAAACAGAAAACAGACAAACAGAAAACAGACAAACAGAAAACAGACAAATAGAAAAACGATAATAAAGTCAAGTTTTTTATATAATAAAATTCGGGAAAAATAAAAATATTTTAAAGGAAATAGATAAAAATAAGAAAAAACAAAGATAATAACAAAAATTAATTTAATTGGAATTAGAAACAAAAATAGTGAAAACAGTAAAAATATGCAAAAATATAAAAAAGAGAAACTTAAAATAAAATAGGATTTTTTTTTAATCTAAAAAAAAAAGAAGAAAATAAAATCAAGAATAAAAATAAACAAAATCAGAAAAAAGATGAAAATCTGAAAAAAAATATAACAGGATTTTAAAAAAAAAAAAAAAAAAGAGAGAAGAAAAAACAAACAGAAAAAAAACAGAAAAAACGGAAAGATAACAAATTGGGGGGAGGAGAAAAAGAAAAAAAAGGAGGATTCTTGGGAACACCTGAGGGGCTTTTTGAGGGGGGGACTCGGGATCTGTTTTTGGAGGAGAGCATAGAGAGTCATTGAGATTTCTGGGGAGGCTTGAACGTCGTTTTTGGGAAGGAGAGTACACACAGGTATTGGGAATTCACAATTGCAGCGAAGAGAAAGGAAAAACAGTTGTGTTTCTTGAAGAGTTTCCATCGCCAAATCTGCTCGACTCAACCAAGCAGAGAAGGGGAGCAACTAGATTTCTTGAATGAGCATCATTTTGCTGCAGTAGAAAGAAAAAAGCTTCGCACTCAAACGAATCGATTTCTTCCTAGCTTCAATCAAAGGGAGATTCACAGTCACAGTGAGGTTTCCATGCCATTGCTGCTTAATATTGAAAGCAAGAGGGAGAAATCCTTGGATAGAGGAAGAATTCGCAATAGCTTGCGGTGTTCATGGCAACCAATTCTAGTTCGAGGAATTGCTGAATGCCAAGAAGTCTGCTCTACTTAGTTTCGAGCCAAGCGGAGGCTAGCTCCAATAACTCGGTTGCCTCCATCAGGAGAGGAGAAATATCTCTCGAATTGGTTTAGCTACATTGGCTTCTTACAGGTTAGTTTCCCTCACCCCTCTTCTTTCTTTCGAAAAAACCAGACGACACTCCACTTATTCAATCGTTTCTTGTAACAAAGATGAATGGTATCGTCCTGATAATTATTGGTATATGTCGCATAAGGATTGTGTTTGATCTAATTGAGTAGGTTATAGCCATTGTTAGAATACATAGGTGTGGTACCACTGCATTGAAAAAGATTCTATGATTGGAATTTAGATAGGTAAGGGTCAATCCGTCATACTGTCATTAGTTTTACCAGCTACTGTTGTGGATTATGGCATCCTATGAACAAATCTGGTATGATGAGCCATTTCTTATAAATGGGTTTCATTTCTCCAAAAACCTGCATTGGCTCATGCGTGGCATTCTCTGCCTACTAAGTCTTGGTTACCTGGTCATTCAATCTGGTCTTTGCTTTTTATGTTGAGAAACAGTCCACTGAGTTAAGGGATTAATCACACCTTCCATAGCTAGCTTCATCTGTAATCATGAGTTTTCTGTTCGAGAACAAATTCTGAACCTTGTTCGTGTTTTTTATTAATGGGTGTATAGACTGTACCAAGTTCAATACCAAGAACTCCAATACCTGATAATAATGGTGTTGAGGTTGGTGTGCATACAGAATTTTCTATTGAGACATTAGAACCAGCAGGTTTTGATTACTGCAGCATGGTTATTGGTATGGTTTGAAACCTCCTAGCAAATCACATCAGAAATTGGTACAGGTTCTTTAAGGCAGCTCAACATGAAATAAGTGGGAGCATGTTGGGATGGCTTATTGCTTGGAGAAACTGAATCTCCCTTGCAGAGAACAATCCCCGGGATCTCTGAACCTGGTATTTCTAAGGCTAATATATTACAGGATATTGGGAAGCACTGCAAGGAAATTGGGCAAATACCAGAGTCATTTTCCACTCTTGAAATCTTGCTATTAGCATTTTTTCCCGCAGTTACAAAAGGTTTTAGTCCTCCACTGCCCTGTAACTTGGACCTCAATTACAGTATCACAGTCACAGCCACTGCAACATGTTGATGACACAAATAGCTGTACATCGCTGAACCTTAGCAATCAACATAGAACAAGTAGGAAAATCGACTTTTTCTGCTTAATGGGGTTCATATATCATCATGGTTGAGGAAAGCCAGGGAAATATATGTTTGGCTCACAGCATACTGTATCCTAAACCTACAATCCATGTCCACATACAATCTGATTCATAGGCGTAGAATGGATTCCCACCTGACAAGGTCTGCCAATCTGTTACTAATTCTGAGCTAAGTTGAATCCTGAAGCAGCACATGACCTCTTTGGAAACAGAAGATGAGAACCTCTCAAACAGACACACTGTTGATGTCTCAAGTGTATTATCAAATGGAAGTTGGCAGATTCTGTTTTCCTCGAGTGGATCAACAAACTACATCATTAAGAACATTAGGATGGAGAATCAATCGTCATAACACTAACTGTGCTGAGGTACTAGTAGCCATGATTGCCATGCGGAAAGAGCTAGCTGTTGGCATAGCAGATAAGGCTTACAACTGTAACTGCTGTCTCAGCTACCTCTAGGTTCGATTTAGCTGGTGTAATTGGTTCTGTTCAGGTGTATCACATATGCTTCTATGACTAAAATGAGTTTGACATCCTCATATTGGATTAATTTCATCCTGTTCTTCTGTAAAAATGGACTGGAACTAGTTGGCAGCTGCCATCGGTATTTGGCTAGCCTCAGGCATGATAGTTGGGTTTCATGATGCTAGCATCTCAGGCTTATGGAGATCCGACTCTTAACAATAGATCAGGGTAACTGAAAAGACATAGGAGCCTTAGTCTTCATGTAGTGGCTTCAATGGCCTGTCACAAGGTCGTAACAGTCTATCCTTCAGGGAAGAAGCCTACCTTTGGACCTGTAAGAATCAATCAGTAGAGAGCCTGGGTGAGTTTAGTTAGGAGTAGTGCTTTAAGACCAGTTTGCAAAGCCAGTTGGTTTCTAGGAGGTAAAGGTTCTGATATCCAGACCTTGGAGCCAGAGCTTGGGGCAGTAACTCAGCTAGTGGCAGAAAGAGTAGCCAAAGAAGAAATAGAGCAATCATGAAACTGGGTAGAATGGATTAACTATGGCTGTTGCAAGCCAGGCCCTTGACCATAATCTAAGATGGTAACGTTTGATGCATAAATCTGCTATAGTAGCTATGGCAGATTCAAGTCCTACACCGTGCTCAGAATCATCCACTTTGAGTCAGTCTGCACAAATGAATAAAATAAGCATCACTCAATGTATTCAATGAAGACATGAGACAAACCTTGTGTTGAAATCTTGTCAATTAATTTCCATCAATTGGTCTAAATCCTAAATTTGAAGCCTGAATACAATGCTACCTTTGCTAATAAATCTAGTCCGTAAATCTTGAAACTAATAGGTCCTGTAGTATAATACTAAGCAGATTAACTACTAGCGCAGAAGCTGAAGATTTTAGCCGAAGGCATAGGCATATGACAGTCAGCATCTCTGTGGCTAGGCAGCGTACGGACTTTCTTTCAATGCTTGAGACTAATCTTGATGGTCCTGTTAAAATTGCAGAAGTTTGAATCACTGGTCTTGAGATTAAGAGGAAAATATTGAAATTATGGATCATCCTATTAGGGGGTTAGGAATGAGTATGGTTTTGAGATAGAAGGACGGGCTGGGGATATCCTTAACAGATCACAGTCCCAAGTACAAGTTAGGGTCTGTTCCATCCGGATGAGCTTGAAACAGCTACAGGCTCTACATCTCAGAGTCTTTAAGGGTCAGCCTAGGGAATTTCTAATTGAATTGAGATAATTCCCATTGAATTCATGAACTCCAGTGGCTGGTAGTCTAGTTTTAAGTTAATCAGGAAGACACTAATCTTGTCTGTCTAAGCATGGCTGGATACTGTAGGAAAATGCTCGATCCCTACTCTCTCCTTATATAAGTTCTTAATACTCTGTACGGTTTTGGGAATTCTGAGGTTGCATTTCTATAGTGATCTGAATCTGAGAGTCTCACTTCGGCCTACAGATCATCATAGCTTATCACACCGAAACCTGTTTCCAATCATAATAAACTTGTATAAGTTTAGGACTCATTTGAATTGGCATTTTGAGCCAGGGGCCTGATTCTGATTTTTAACAGCCATTCATACACCTGATCAGTTGTGGTTAACTTAATTGTTAGGATCACTAAGTCCAAACCGAAAGTTTGGCAGAGTGGCTAGTTTTGTGCTTATGATTTCCCTCTTTGAACCCCAGGCATGGCAGTTTTCCCCTTAATTTTAACTCAAATTTCCAAATTACTCAATCTACCCCAACATTTCCCAAAATACTAAATCAGCCCCTACTATTCCAATCAAGCTTTATTCTCTTCTTCAACATCGAATCATTTTTTTTATATTCTAGTTAAATTCTTTTTCAAAATATTTTGGGAATCTTTGGTCTCACGCAATAGACTCTAAATGGGGAACTGGTGGTTTACCTGCTGTTCAACATTTGGTAGTTTGTATAGGTCCTTGTGCTGCCTTAGCCGCCTCGGGCCTTGTGCATGAGTGGACTTGAGGTCCTTTTCAAATTAAAAAATATATATATCTTTTCCTAAATGTTTTGGGATTCTAGGTCTCACGCAATGGGCTCTAAATGGGGAACTGGCGGTTTACCTGCTGTTCAACATTTAGTAGTTCGTATAGGTCCCTGTGCTGCCTTAGCCACCTCGGGCCTTGTGCATGAGTGGGCCGAAGACCCCTCCTAAAAATAAAACTTCTTTTCGAATAGCAAAATCTTCAAACATTCTTTCAAAAAACTCTTCAAAGGTCAAGCCTTCACAAACCAGAACTACGTAAGCCTTGAGTTTCCCATTGCACCGGGGAATACGTAGGAGCAAGATCAAGTCCTGTCAGGCTAACCTCCATCAAGTTATTTATTTCACATTAATTAAGGGATCAAACAGTTTTCAAAAGTCGCACACTCAGTTTAAGGGTACCGTTCTTCGGAACGGGTGAGTGGGGTGCCTAACACCTTCCCCACTCGTAACCGACTCCCGAACCTAAATCTCTACCTCGAGTCAGGGTTTTTCCAAATCTTTTCCCTTAAATAAAAATTTGGTGGCGACTCCACATTGATCAAAACAATTCATTTTTAAAATTTTAGCGAGTTCGTCGTCTCGTCGGAATTACGGTTACGACAGCCTCTGATGTCAGACCTCGCTCAAACTTACTCTTTTGCATTCTTGGCCCGCTTATTAGGCCACGGGGTTCTCCTCATTTCGCCTCGCTTTGCCAAACAAGGCCTACCAAGGCACCCCATCCTTTGCCCACACTCGCCCTCACAGATCCATCTCACCTCGCTCCATCTGCACATCAGCAGCGTCGACAGCCCAATTAGGCCATGCAAGCAAGCCCAGGGCTTCTCAAGCCGCCTCAAATATAATGTATTCACGTCTTTATTTATTTCCTATATTGATGATAGCTCAAGTTTGTATGTTGCTCACCCTAGGGTAGACGACATATATATCTATTGTGTTTCAAATTCCAGGTTATTCTATACATTCTAGTCTTACATGCACAACATGAGTGACGCCCTACACCCGGGTCTGAGTGAAAACCTAGGACTAGAGGGGTCTAGTGGTGTCACTTGGGATGCACGTCCCTATGATGTCAAACTTGTTTTGTTTGATTTCTATGATCCATATATTCCAATTGATTGGTTTTTATTTTTCAGATCTACCAAAAATATTTTCTAAAAATTCTGAGATTTGAATTCAAATTTCGGCACCAAAAACTTGTGTGTTCTTGAGGTTGATTTTCATCTCTATTTTTCGTTTTTGTTTTTAGTTAATCAAATGATCTCCGATTTTGATGATTTTTGTTGCGTTTTCTTTGTCTTTCTCTCTAGTTTCCAGAATGATATTATTTATCTAATTTGGACTTGAAATGAAATTTCTATCACTTGATTACTGAAGCATGTTCGCAATTCCTTTCCTTAACTTCAAATCAAGTCAAGTTTATGTTAAATCAAGTCTAATTCAAGCCCAATTCTTTTAATCTCGATCCAATTTTCCTTCACTTGGGTCAAGCTCACTTCTTTTACTTTAATTCTAAATCATTTCTTTAAAGTTGGATTTTGCTTAATTTGGGTCAAGCCTAATTCTTTTCTTTAATCAATTCTTTGGGTCAAGCCCGATCTTTTTCCTTTCCTTGAAATCAAATTCAATTTTGCCATGGGTCCAGCCCAAGCCCCTCTTTTCACTTAAACTCAATTATTTTCTTCCATTTTCTTTTAATTTGGGTCAAGCCCAATTTTGGTTCTGTAACTATTAAATTAAATCCAATCGTTTTTTTTGAAACATTATCTTCACTAACTCTGTAAAAACATCTGTTTTCAAAACATCTGTTTTAATTTTTTAAAATGTGTGCAATCGGATTTTAACACGAACAGGCAGCCTTCCTTGCTGTTCTATGTTTTAATTCGTGCGGATTCAAATGCGGCTTACGACGATTTGAATTTTGCAAGCATGCAATTTTAGAAAATCATTGTTCACTAACTCTACTAAAAAAAATGTCTATTTCATAATATCTGTTTTAATTTTCTAAAATGTGTGCAAGCGGATTTTAACACGAACAGGCAGCCTTCTCTGCTGTTCTGTGTTTTAATTCGTGCGGATTCAAATGCGGCTTACGACGATTTGAGTTTTGCAAGCACGCAAATTTAGAAAATCACTGTTCACTAACTCCACCAAAAAATGTCTATTTCAAAATATCTGTTTTAATTTTCTAAAATGTGTGCAATCGGATTTTAACACGAACAGGCAGCCTTCTCTGCTGTTCTGTGTTTTAAATTCGTGTAGATTCTAAATACGGCTTACGACGATTTGGATTTTGCAAGCATAAATTTTAGAAAATTTCTATTTACTAACTCTGTTAGAAAACGTCTATTTCAAATATTTATTTTAAATCTCTAAGATTCGTACAACGGATTCTAATACGAACAGGCAGTCTTCTCTGTTGTTCCGCGTTATAATTCGTGCAAACTCACTCACGGCCTACGACGGTTTGGGTTATGCAAGTACGCAATTTTAGTCTATTCAAAAATCAATCCTATCCTCAAATCACCCCTCTACTTCTTCAAAAGATCAAGTCTCTTAAAACCAGAACTAAGTAAGCCTTGAATTTCCCATTGCACCGGGGAATACGTAGGAGCAGGATCAAGTCCTGTCAGGCTAACCTCCATCAACCTATTTATTTTCAAATTAATTAAGGGATCAAACTATTTTCAAATAATCACACACTCAGTTTAAGGGTACTATTCCTTGGAACAGGCGAGTGGGGTGCCTAACACCTTCCCTACTCGTAACTGACTCCCGAACTTCGAATCTCATCCATTGAGTCAGGGTTTTTCCAAATCTTTTTCCCTTAAACAAAAATTTGGTGGCGACTCCACAATCAAATCAAAAATTATTTTCAAATTTTAGCGAGTTCGTCGTCTCGTCGGAATTACGGTTGCGACAGATGGCGACTCCACTGGGGAATCATCAAAATCTATTTTCAAACATTTAGCGAGTTCATCGTCTCGTCGGAATTACGGTTGCGACAGATGGCGACTCCACTGGGGACTTTTAGAAAGTCAAACCCTGTTTCAAATTGAGTGTATAAATGCATGTTGATCCCTTTTCTATTTATTCATATGTTATTATTTATTTCCTATATTGATGATAGCTCAAGTTTGTATGTTGCTCACCCTAGGGTAGACGACATATATATCTATTGTGTTTCAAATTGCAGGTTATTCTATACATTCTAGTCTTACATGCACAACATGAGTGAGGCCCTACACCCGGGTCTGAGTGAAAACCTAGGACTAGAGGGGTCTAGTGGTGTCACTTGGGATGCACGTCCTGTTTGGCTATCACGAAAACTCCAACTAGAGTCCGCCTTTTTCTTGGTGCCCTGCAATTGGTAGCCTTCTCTACGGTTGTAGCAAGCATCAGGAATTAGAACTTGGCTCTAGTGACCATCATAACCTTCATGATTACAAACTACCCTGTGTGAGAAGCATATATCAAAAAGACCTTAGATCTATGTAATATCAGCTCACTTAAAGCACCCCAATCAAAAAAAAAAAAAGCATATTTATTTTGAAAAAAAAAACAAAAACACAAAATATTAAGATTTGAAATTGATTTAGATTAGAAGAAGCCAAAGAAAATTTAAAACTAAAAAAGAAGAAAATAAACAGATTTGACAAATGAAATCATAAAAATAAAGAAAATTCAAAAAATAATTTCTTATACTAATAATTTAAAGTGGGACAAATTTTTGCCTAAACCAATTTAAATTAAGATTTTGGAAAATAAACATATACAAACCCAAAAGCAGAGGAGAGTTAGAAAATTTGAAAAATAAATAGAAAATTAAATTACTAAAATAAACAGATTATGGAAAATAAAAAAAAAGGAAAAGGAAATTTGAAAAAAAAAATCAAAAAAATGCTTTTATGTTTGAAAGGAAACTTAGGGAAATTTTAGCAAAACCAAAATGTGATTTTTTAGCAAAACAAAAAAAAATAATACCAAAACTACTAAAAATCCAAAAAGAAGCCAAAATAAAGCAACAGATCATTCAAAATGATCAACTTTCAAACCTCTAATTATTTGTGCATCCAACATTGCCCATTTGTTAAATAAGTTTATCATCGATTTTGAAAATTATCCCCACCTCCCTCATTTTAATATTCACTGAAGCATGAACATTTTTATCATTCATTGATTTTGGCATTCACATTGTTTCTCAAAAATTAATTTTTAATTTAACAGAAAGATTAAAACTTGAAGACAGACAACTTTCTCAGCATTCTTATAGAACTCGTTCCAAATCAAGAATCATGGATGAGTTGGAGAGACAAAATGAGGAACTGAAAAATGAGGTCAAATCTCTAAAGGAACAGATGGCCAAACTGATGGAGGCCATCCAATCATCCAAACAAAAAGAGGCAAGGGAATCTCTACCGGGAGAACCAAATGACCCGTCATATCCTCCTAGGTTCACTCCACAAAACCCTTCAGCATTAACCATGCCTCCACCAACCGAAGGGGTTTATTATAGGTTTCCTCACCACCATACACATACACTACCCCAAACACAAGCTCAAACACAAACCCAAACACATAACCTACCGCCAAACACCATTCCACAAGCATACCAAACGGCTGTTGGGGGAACGAATCCTATGTTCACCCAAGGGCCTCACCCTATGTACATACCATTTTCTCAAGCTCACCATATGCTAGAGGAACACCCAAGCCATCCTTCAAATGAGGATACTGAAAAGTGGAGAATCCTAGAAGATAGAATCCGGGCGATCGAGGGAAGCGCTTATGAAGCCAAAAATGTAGCTGATCTGTGCTTGGTTCCAGACGTGGTCATCCCTCCAAAATTAAGGTTCCTGAATTCGAGAAATATCAAGGAACCAGTTGTCCAAAGAAACACCTGACTATGTACTGCAGGAAGATGTCTGCATGTACCTACGATGAGAAGCTGCTTATCCATTTCTTTCAAGACAGCTTAACAGGGGCAGCTGCAAACTGGTACACTCAACTGGAGCGGACACGCATCCGTTCATGGAGAGACCTTGCCGAGGCTTTCACAAAGCAGTATCAGTACAATACGGAGATGGCCCCTGATCGGACTCAGCTCCAGAATATGGCCAAGAAAGAAGAAGAAACCTTCAAGCAGTACGCTCAAAGATGGAGGGAGTTAGCTGCTCAGGTACAACCTCCTTTATCCGAAAAAGAGATGGTCAGCATGTTCGTGGACACACTCCAAAATCCTTTCTATGACAAGATGATTGGAAGTGTGACTTCTAGCTTCTCCGATGTCGTCATCATTGGAGAAAGGATTGAAGGTGGCATGCGCCGTGGAAAGATCATGCAAAGGTTCGCAGGTGTAGTCAACGCTTCCAGTGGATCTGGGAAGAAAAAGGCAGGTGAAACCTACAATGTGGCTTCTGGTCAAGGCCAATACATTCCTCAAATGGCACAGTATGGTCCAGATGGCTTTCAACCACCACCATATACACCATACACACCTTACTTACCATATCCTTACATTGCAGCTACATACCAAACACCATACCCTCTTACAACCATCCAACACAAGTTCGACCTCCAACACCATATATGACCCAAACACAAGCCATGAGCCAAAATGCCAACCAAAGCCAGAAAAAGGAGAGAAAGCCCGTCCAATTTGACCCTATCCCAATCTCTTACACTGAGCTACTACCTCGGCTGATCCAAAACTCGCTGGTTGCACCTTATCCTCTGAAACCTCAAGAGCCACCATATCCTAAATGGTATGATGCTAACGCCAGATGCGATTACCATGTAGGGTTCATCGGCCATTCTACATAGGATTGCCTAGCTTTGAAACGAAAGGTACAAAGCCTAATCGATGCGAAATGGCTGGATTTCGGGAGGCTTGCTCCTAATACAAAAAACAATCTGTTGCCAAATCACGAGAGTCCATCGACCAACTGAAAAGATGGGAGAAACACGACAAGTTGCATTGTACAAATCAAGCTATCGAGGATACTCATCCAAAATTATCGTACTTTTCAAAATCAATCTTTTGTAAACAAATCTCAATGAATAATACAAAAGTTACATTTTCATGTTTCTTGAGCACGTGCTTTACATTTTGACTTTACTTCTAAAATTTATCCTCCTTTTCATCACTCAACCTATTTCTTATTCCTACACCAAAACAATAAATACCAATTGGTGAGGATGCCAGTGCTGTAATAAGTAATCTTGAACGTCGAATTAATCAAGCTAAAAGAGAAAAACCCAATGAGGAAGCAGAATAAACAACCAGGGATTCTACATCGCCACTCAAAGTAAAAATATCCCGCTGGAACCAAGTTTAGATCCAGGCAAAATTAGGGATCCAAGAAAAGATTCGCTGAATTGGAAGCCTTAAATAATCCATGCAAAATCAAGGTCAAAACATAAAATTCAAGAAGAAGAGAAGCCCGCTGGGTTAAAAGCCAAAAATAATCCTGGCAAAAGTAGGGTTAAAGTCCAAAATAATGATCGACAAATTCATGATCAGAAAAGGTCTTGCTGGGTTCCAAAAGCAATTCAGGAAAAAATCAGGATCATATAAAAGCCCGCTAGGTCAACAATAAAAGACGACCTAGGCAAGAGTTAGGGCATAATCAAACAGAAGCCTGCTAGGTCAACCATCAAAGAAGACCTAGGCAAAAGTTAGGGCACAATCAAGCAGAAGGCCCGCTAGGGCGAAAACCCTCAAAGGACGGCCTAGGCAAAAGCTAGGGCACAATCAAGCAAAATCCCGCTAGGTCGACAACCCTCAAAAACGGCCTAGGCAAAAGTTAGGGCACAATTGAGTAAAAAAGCCCGCTAGGTCGACAATCCTCAAGAACGACCTAGGCAAAAGTTAGGGCACAATCAAGAGCCCGCTAGGTCGAAAACCCGTAAGGGCAACCTAGGCAAAAGTTAGGGCAATACAAAATACCTGCTGGGTTGAAAACTCAAAAGAACAACCCAGGCAAAAATTAAGGTCAAACTAGGAATTCCAAGACAACATGATATTCTGCACCTTATATCTTCTTAAAACTGGGGCAAAATTTTGCCATTTCTCAAAAGTTTGGCTAATTTGACAATTAAGATTATGAAAAGCAGGATTGGCATTTTTCATCAAAAGGTGCCATTTGGGCAATCGAACCCACCCCTTTCATCATCCTTTTCCTTTCAAGTACACCACCTTAAAACATACAATCTCAAAATTCTCTATCTCCTTCTTCTGACCATCTAGCATCACTTTGCACACCTCAAAATGCACGTGCCACAAGGAAACATGAAAAATGTAAAAAGAATTAAAAAGGGATTAATTTTGAAAAGTCATGACAAGTCGGATAAATCCTCGACCGTTGCAACGCGACAGGATTGTTTCCCAAGGATTCATCTTCTTACCAACCAGGATGCCACCAAAGAAGGAGTGTGTCTTACTCAATAATACTGACCATCGCTGGATTTCAAAAATCCCGGAAAGAAGATTTCAAAATTGACCAATAAGCCAAAAGATTGAGTCGATCCAGCTCGCCTTGATTCTTGATCCCTTTCACACCAACTATGGGGTTGTCGAGGAAGGAGGCGTCAGAAAAAACAAAAAAATCAACAGAAACAAAAATTTTACACCATTTCATGGTTTGCATTCAATAGCATATGTCTAATCAAATAATTATTTCAAGCATCAAAATAAGAACCCCACATCATTTCTGCATTTATTCAAGCATCATTAACAGCACATTCTTTTCACTCATTCAAACAGCACATAAGCATCTTTTCATTCAAGCATCGCACAACCCATTTTTCAAAAGTAATTAAGACCTAGCTAAAATTGCCCAAATCAGTCATAATTAAAACTGAATCAAGTCCAAACTAGGGCAAATGCTTGCCCACAAAAAGGTTCAATTTGAGGTCATCCTCAGATTCTGGATGAAGTCCAAACTAGGGCAAACATTTTTCCAAGAAAGATTTGAATTCAAGAACAAAGCTAGGGAAAGCTTTTGCCTAGAAATTCAAGTTGAGGCGATCCTCAATTCCAAAAATTTCATAACAGAGGGAGACATTCGCCCAGATAATTCAAATCGAGACAGCCGAAAAATTTTGAATCAAGTTCAAACAAGGGCAAACACTGGCCCACCAAATTTCAAACTGAGGTCATCCTTAAATTTTCAGTCAAGTTCAAACTGGGGCAAACATTTGTCCAAGAAAATCCAAGTTGAGGCAATCCTCAATTCCTCAACTCCAATCAAGTTCAATAGTGCAAAGTTGCCCAAAAAAACTCAAGTCAAGCTCATCTTCAATCTCATCGAGGCTTAAACTGGGGCAAACACTTGCCTAAAATCCTTTCAAATCAAGACCCATCAATTATCAAGAATCCTCTAAACTGGGGCAAAATGGTTGCTCAAGTATTTTCAAGAAAATAATTATCAAGTATCTATCTTCATTCCACCCTGTCAACAACAGGGCTTTCCTTCGATACCTATCCTAATAGATTCTTGTCTTTTTTCCTTTGCCTCTATTAATAGGTCATTCATGCTTTGCCTGCCTCAACAGGCCATTCTTTCAAGTTAGTATAGATCACTTTACTTTTCCTTTGCCTGTCTAGCAGGCTCACATCTTTCCTGTCAACAACAGGATCTTTTTGTTTTGCCTGTCTTAACAGGCTTTTATCTTTCCTTTTGCCTGTCTAGCAGGCTTATTTTTTTTTTATCAAGAGTCCATCTACATTCATCCTGTCTTAGCAAGATAGTTTTCATCAGTCATTTTACCTATCTTAACAGGCTTCTTTCATTCCCCTTTGCTTCTCTACCAGGCTTGCATCTTTCCTTTCAACAACAGGATCCTTTCTTTGTTGCCTGTCTTAACAGGCCTCTTTCATCTTTCATTTCCTTTGCCTGTCAAGAAGGCTTGCATCCTCCTGTCAACAACAGGATTTCAAGCATATTTAATCTTCTGTCACCTGTCAAGCAGGTTTACATTTATCCTGGCAACAGCAGGATGTCATCATTTGCATCTTCCCGGCAACAGCGGGACTTCATTTGCATTCTCCTGTCAACAACAGGACTTCAAGCATGTCTATTTTTTTATCACCTGTCAAGCAGGTTTGCATTTATCCTGGCAACAGCACGATGTCATCAATTGCATCTTCCCGGCAACAGCGGGACTTCATTTGCATTCTCCTGTCAACAACAGGACTTCAAGCATGTCTATTTTTTTGTCACCTATCAAGCAGGTTTGAATTTATCCTGGCAACAGCAGCATGTCATCATTTGCATCTTCCCGGCAACAGCGGGACTTCATTTGCATTCTCCTGTCAACAACAGGACTTCAAGCATGTCTATTTTCTTGTCACCTGTCAAGCAGGTTTGCATTTATCCTGGCAACAGCTGGATGTCATCAATTGCATCTTCCCGGCAACAGCGGGACTTCATTTTCATTCTCCTGTCAACAACAAGACTTCAAGCATGTCTATTTTTCTGTCACCTGTCAAGCAGGTTTACATTTATCCTGGCAACAGCAGGATGTCATCATTTGCATCTTCCCGGCAACAGCGGGACTTCATTTGCATTCTCCTGTCAACAACAGGACTTCAAGCATGTCTATTTTACTGTCACCTGTCAAGCAGGTTTGCATTTATCCTGGCAACAGCAGGATGTCATCATTTGCATCTTCCCGGCAACAGCGGCACTTCATTTGCATTCTCCTGTCAACAACAGGACTTCAAGCATGTCTATTTTTTTGTCACCTGTCAAGCAGGTTTGCATTTATCCTGGCAACAGCAGGATGTCATCATTTGCATCTTCCCGGCAACAGCGGGACTTCATTTGCATTCTCCTGTCAACAACAGGACTTCAAGCATGTCTATTTTTCTGTCACCTGTCAAGCAGGTTTGCATTTATCCTGGCAACAGCAGGATGTCATCATTTTGCATCTTCCCGGCAACAGCAGGACCTCATGTCTATTTTCCTGTCCACAACAGGACCTCAAGCATGTCTATTTTTCTGTCATCTGTCAAGCAGGTTTGCATTTATCCTGGCAACAGCAGGATGTCATCATTTGCATCTTCCCCGCAACAGCGGGACCCCATGTCTATTTTCCTGTCAATAACAGGACCTCAAGCATGTCTATTTTTCTGTCACCTGTCAAGCAGGTTTGCATTTATCCTGGCAACAGCAAGATGTCATCATTTGCATCTTCCCGGCAACAGCGGGATCTCATGTCTATTTTCCTGTCCACAACAGGACCTCAAGCATGTCTATTTTTCTGTCACCTGTCAAGCAGGTTTGCATTTATCCTGGCAACAGCAGGATGTCATAGTTTGCATCTTGCTGGCAATAGCGGGACCTCATGTCTATTTTCCCGTCAACAACAGGATATCAAGCATGTTTAATTTCTTGCATTTTCCCGGCAACAATTGGATATCAAGCATGTTTAATTTTCCTGCATTTTTCCCGGCAACAGCGGGAACCCCTTTTTTACATTCCTTCCCGTCAACAACGGGATGCCCTCATATTTAATTTCTGCACCCTGGCCTATTCAGGCCTCAGGACGTTTACTTTTCTGCACAGTGGCCTATTCAGGCCCAAGTGCATTTACTTTCTGCATCCTGGCCTATTTAGGCCCCAGCACGTTTACTTTTCTGCATCCCGACCTATTCAGGCCCCAGCACTTTTAGTTTTCTACACCCTGGCCTACTCAGGCCCAAACACATTTACTTTCTGTATCCTGGCCTATTTAGGCCCCAGCACGTTTACTTTTCTGCATTCCGGCCTATTCAGCCCCTAGCACGTTTACTTTTCTTCACCGTGGCCTATTCAGGCCCAAGCACATTTACTTTCTGCATCCTGGCCTATTTAGGCCCCAGCACGTTTACTTTTCTGCATCCTGGCCTATTTAGGCCCTCCTCAAGTTTGCTTTTCTGCACCTTGGCCTATGTTGTCAGGCCTCATCAAGTTTACTTTTCTACATCCTTGGCCTATGTTGTCAGGCCCCAACACGTTTACTTTTCTGCTTTTGGGCCTACGATGTCAGGGCTCACCAAGTTCGTTTTTCCACAGCTGGGCCTATGATGTCAGGCCTTCAACTTAGATAGATACCTCGGCCTATGCTGTCAGGCCACCTTGTACATATCTTACATTTTAGTTCTTGCATGCTTTCCTGTCTTAAAACAGGTCGTTTTCCCTCTACTGAGCCCGTCGTAACAGGCCATTTCTCTTCTGCTTTTCCTGTTTTAACAGGCCATTTTCATTTCATTTTGCTTGTCCTAACAAGCCATCCCATTGAATTCCACGCCAGTCCTAAAAGGAATTCATTCATTTCACTTAGCTTAGTTAGATTATACAGCTAAGCCTCGCATATTTAAACCTTATCGATACATGAAGTCGATAAGGTCATTCAATCATCCTTCTCTAGGCATCCATGAGGTTTAATTTCAAGTTAGAGGCTCCTTCTGTTTTTCGGACTTCTTCAAGGCCTGCCTCGGACATAATGTGTTCACATCTTTACTCATTTCCTATTACGATAATTCAGAAAATCATTTCTCACATTATCTGGTAGGAAAATGAGTAAAGAGGGGCAAACTGTAAACACTCAATTATGTCTGAGGCCCCCAATCATTAAAATTAACCAAAAGTTAAGTTAATTAAAAATTTGAAAAGATGTAAAACAGAAAACAAAAAAAACAGAAAGCAGAAAATACAGAAAACAGAAAGCAAAAAATAAAAAATAAAAAAATAATAAAAATAAAAGGGAAATTAAAGAATAAGTAAAAATGATAAATAAATAGAAAATAAAAATAAAAATAAAAAACGAAAAAGGTAAAAAGGTAAAAGAAATGAAAATTGAAAAAAAAAGCTAAAAAATCAAAATAGGGAACAAAATTTTGAAATCAAAGGGGTTGGCTTTTGGCTCCTAGAAAGGGGTGGCTTTTGGCCATTTGAAAGGACTTGGCCCTTGCTAAGAGAGAGGAGGCTGGCTTTTGGCTCTTTGAAAGAGCTTCACCCTTGCCAAGAAGGGATGTGGCTATATATACCTACAAACAAGAAAAGAAAAGGGCTTTTTCTCATTTTTTGGAAATTCTTGGGAGGAGGAGAACTTGGAGTCTTAGAAGGGGATTTTCAGAACCTTTGAGGGGAGGACCTAGGAGACTTTCGGGCCTTCAATTCAGCCCTTCGCCTCCATAGAATCAGCTCTTCATCACCTTCCAATGGAAGTTAGGTCCGAATTTTATCCCTCTTAAGTTTCTTACTTCTTCTCGGATTTCCGAGTTCATTCTCGTGTCTGTTTTCGTTTTAATTTTTAATCGGTCAAATGATCTCAGATTTTGGTGATTTTTGTTGCGTTTTCTTCTTCTTTCTCTCTAGTTTCTGGAATGATATTATTTGTCCAATTTGTATCTGAAATGAAATTTTTATCACTTGATTACCGAAGCATGTTCATCCTTGTGCGCGAATTGACCTAGCTTGTTTGATTTGTGCATATCTTGCTCATTTCTAATTGGATTGATGTAAAACTTGTTTTGTTTCATTCTTATGATCCATATATTTCAATTGATTGGTTTTTATTTTTCAGATCTACCAAAAATATTTTCTAAAAATTGTGAGATTCGAATTCAAATTTTAGCGCCAAAAACTTGTGTGTTCTTGAGGTTCATTTTCTTGTCTGTTTTCGTTTTAATTTTTAATCGGTCAAATGATCTCCGATTTTGGTGATTTTTGTTTCGTTTTCTTTGTATTTCTCTGTAGTTTCTGGAATTATATTATTTGTCCAATTTAGATCTGAAATTAAATTTTTATCACTTGATTACCGAAGCATGTTCATCTTAGTGCGCGAATTGACCTAGCTTGTTTGATTTGTGCATATCCTGCTCATTTCTGATTGGATTGATGTAAAACTTGTTTTGTTTGATTCCTATGATCCATATCTTTCAATTGATCGGTTTTTATTTTTCAGATATACCAAAAATATTTTCTAAAAATTCTGAGATTTGAATTCAAATTTTGGCGCCAAAAACTTGTGTGTTCTTGAGGTTGATTTTCATCTCTATTTTTCGTTTTTGTTTTTAGTCAATCAAATGATCTCCGATTTTGATGATTTTTGTTGCGTTTTGTTTGTCTTTCTCTCTAGTTTCCAGAATGATACTATTTATCTAATTTGGACTTGAAATGAAGTTTCTATCACTTGATTACTGAAGCATGTTCGCAATTCCTTTCCTTAACTTCAAATCAAGTCAAGTTTATGTTAAATCAAGTCTAATTCAAGCCCAATTCTTTTAATCTCGATCCAATTTTCCTTCACTTGGGTCAAGCTCACTTCTTTTACTTTAATTCTAAATCATTTCTTTAAAGTTGGATTTTGCTTAATTTGGGTCAAGCCTAATTCTTTTCTTTAATCAATTCATTGGGTCAAGCCCGATCTTTTTCCTTTTCTTGAAATCAAATTCAATTTTGCCATGGGTCCAGCCCAAGCCCCTCTTTTCACTTAACCTCAATTATTTTCTTCCATTTTCTTTTAATTTGGGTCAAGCCCAATTTTGGTTCTGTAACTATTAAATTAAATCCAATCGTTTTTTTTGAAACATTATCTTCACTAACTCTGTAAAAACATCTGTTTTCAAAACATCTGTTTTAATTTTCTAAAATGTGTGCAATCGGATTTTAACACGAACAGGCAGCCTTCCCTGATGTTCTGCGTTTTAATTCGTGCGGATTCAAATGCGGCTTACGACGATTTGAATTTTGCAAGCACGCAATTTTAGAAAATCATTGTTCACTACTCTACTAAAAAAAAATGTCTATTTCAAAATATCTGTTTTAATTTTCTAAAATGTGTGCAAACAGATTTTAACACGAACAGGCAGCCTTCTCTGCTGTTCTGTGTTTTAATTCGTGCGGATTCAAATGCGGCTTACGACGATTTGAGTTTTGCAAGCACGCAATTTTAGAAATTCACTGTTCACTAACTCCACCAAAAAATGTCTATTGCAAAATATCTGTTTTAATTTTCTAAAATGTGTGCAATCGGATTTTAACACGAACAGGCAGCCTTCTCTGCTGTTCTGTGTTTTAAATTCATCTAGATTCCAAATACGGCTTACAACGATTTGGATTTTGCAAGCATAAATTTTAGAAAATCTCTATTTACTAACTCTGTTAGAAAACGTCTATTTCAAATATCTATTTTAAATCTCTAAGATCCGTACAACGGATTCTAATACGAACAGGCAGCCTTCTTTGCTGTTCCGCGTTATCATTTGTGCAAACTCACTCACGGCCTACGACGGTTTGGGTTATGCAAGTACGTAATTTTAGTCTATTCAAAAATCAATCCTATCCTCAAATCACCCCTCTACTTCTTCAAAAGATCAAGTCTCTTAAAACCAGAACTACGTAAGCCCTGAATTTCCCATTGCACCGGGGAATACGTAGGAGCAGGATCAAGTCCTGTCAGGCTAACCTCCATCAACCTATTTATTTTCAAATTAATTAAGGGATCAAACTATTTTCAAATAATCACACACTCAGTTTAAGGGTACTGTTCCTTGGAACAGACGAGTAGGGTGCCTAACACCTTCCTTACTCGTAACTGACTCCCGAACTTCGAATCTCATCCATTGAGTCAGGGTTTTTCCAAATCTTTTTCCCTTAAACAAAAATTTGGTGGCGACTCCACAATCAAATCAAAAATTATTTTCAAATTTTAGCGAGTTCGTCATCTCGTCGGAATTACGGTTGCGACAGATGGCGACTCCACTGGGGAATCATCAAAATCTATTTTCAAACATTTAGCGAGTTCATCGTCTCGTCGGAATTACGGTTGCGACAAGTGGACTAAAGGTCCTTTGAAAAATAAAAAAGTCCTTTTTCAAAATTTTAGCAAGTTCGTTGTCTCGTCGGAATCACGGTTGCGACATGGGGAAAACATAGCAAGAGTTTTATACTCATGTTTTTCACGCAACAATAAGTAACGAATTTTCATGGACTAGCAAGATTTTATAGGAGGTTAGTCAAAGGTTTTAGCACAACTACTTCTCCACTCAATGAAATTATAAAGAAAAAAGTCAAATTTGTCTAGGGGATAAATAATAAAAATCCTTTGACATTATAAAGGCAAGACTTATTATAGTACCAATGCTTGCTTCACCAAATTTTGAAAAATCTTTTGGACTGGATTGTGAAGCCTCAAACATTGGGATATGAGTAATCCTTATCCAAGAAGTACACCTCAATTCTTACTTTAGTGAGAAACTAAAGGGGAACCTCTTAATCACACTGTCTATGATAAAAAGGTTTATGTTATTATCAAAGCCCTATAAACTTAATAACATTACTTGTTGTCAAAATAGTTTGTAATTCATAATGACCATGAATCATTGAAGTACCTTAAGGTCGAAGGTAAACTCAACAAGAGACATTCCAAGTGGGTAAAGTTTCTTGAACATTTCCCTTATGTTATCAAACATAACAAGGGAGAGAGTAATAAAATTGTAGATACCCTCTCTAGGAGACATACTCTTTTAACCTACCTAAGTGCCAAATTACTAGGGTTTAAGAACTTTCAAGAACTTTATGCAGACAATGTAGTGTTTAGGAAAATGTACAAAGATTATGAGTGTAACATCCACAAGTTTTTTAAAATGAACCCTTGAAGCCACAAGTAATCCCTAGAATGAAACTAAGTAGGATTAGGAACCAAAATTAGAGAAATTAGAAAGTAATCCCATGGACTTAAGTATTAAAAAATGAAAGAAAAACTAATTTGTAAGTTCCAAAAATGTTCTTTGGGAATAGACCTAAAAGCTACTAAGTAAAAGTTGAAACATCGGTAAAACAACATAGGTCTCACAAGACACTGAAGACTCATTTTGATGATGACCCAAGTTGTGGAGTTCGGACAAGCCTTGTATAGATCAAGTCCTTAAGGTGCTACAAGTGCACAAAATCAAGGAATCAAGGTTGTGTGATAATAAAATTTTAAAAGGTGACCTTGATAAGCCAAAGAAGGCAATCAACCATACATGAAAACTTAAAGATAAAATTTTTAAAAATTTTTAAGTGATAAAAAGCATGTAACTAGGTTTGAAATGATGTAAAACACATTTTGTATGGAGATAATTTGAGATAAAATATCCTAAAGATCACCAGGTGTGCATTTGGCCACCCAAGTGCAACTTAAGGAAGAATAAGTTTAAAATTTGATAATGGTGCATTAAGGATTTTCATGAGGTAAATGGATGATTTAGAGGTGGAGGTAAGGTCTAAAGGTGGCTAAGTCTATAATAATCAAAATAGATAAATAAAGGTGAAATCCATAATCAACACTTAACCTAGGTTTCAAAAAGACATAAGTTGGTAACTAAAAAAATGAATCATGGATTTAAGGGGAGCAAAGTGGCATTCGGCCATGACTCTTAGAATTGGAGAAGAAGACCTAAAAATTAACTAATATTTCCTAAAATTGTAGCCTAAAGTCTAACTAGATGAATTGGTCAACTAGGTCAATTAGGGATGAAACTTTGGTACCTTAAACCATAGAAGGGGCATTCAGCCTCCATGAAATAAATTAATCAAAAAGGAGTGTTAATTCTTAACTAGGTTTAATTAAGAATCCTTAGCATATAAGCATAAGGGATTGAAAGTGTAATGGATTTGTAAGAAAGGAAAAGGATCCATTCGACCACTTTAGGACAAATTGATCTAGGAGGAGACTTAATTCTTAACTAGAATTAACTAAACATCCTTGGTATATAACTAGAAGAGATTAAAATTGGGAGTAAGTCTTAGAAAGGTTAAGGATCCTATTTGGACATAATCACTTAGTTAGTGAAAAGGAAGTCAAGTAAGATAAGTGATTAGGAATGAAACAATGAAGTTGGAAAACTAAATTAAGCGATTCGACCATGACTTACAAGGATGGAGAAGAAGTCTTAAAAATTTCTAAGTTAGGTATCAATAGTTGAAATAGTCTTTAATTGGTAAAAGTAAACTCATAAGATAAAGAAAAATAAACTACAAAGCCTTTGGAACCAAGAACTCACATTCAGCTACTCCAAGTTAAATATTAAGAAATGAGATTGAAAACTTGGTATAGATACCTTAATAAGCCATGTTATGTAAAAGAAAATAATTAAAAGTTTAAAACAAATTTGGAAAAAGCATAGACATCATTCATCCATGTTAAATTAAATTGACTTAAATAAGTTAAAAACTTACCAACACTTAATATTTGAAGTTAGTATAAGGAGGATAAGACTTCCAAAATTGAATAGCACAAAGAATAAAAACTTAAAAGGTGTCATTTGGCCACCTAGAGAAAAACTTATAAGTTGTAAATATCATGTGAAATAATGTAACTTTAAGAAAGGGAAAGGTTGAGAAGCAACTTAGAAGGTTGATAAAATTAACTCCCTTGTGTGATTCATCATAAAAGGTTAAAGATTTGAATAAGTTGGACATGTATTGGGAACATACAATTATGTTATCCTAGTGTTATTTACCAGTTAACTTGTGATGCTTTTATGAATGCATATTGTTTAATGTGAGTTGAATATGGAATGCTCATAAGTATTGAAAACATGATGCTATGTATAAGGAGTATATATGATTGATGATGTGATAGAATTTGAGATCTAAATATGCATATCATAATGGTTGGATACTGATTGAGCATGCATAATTATCTAGAAACCATTAAAATGAACCCAAAGGGTTTAAGGGATCAATAAAACAAACTTACATGAAAAGTTAATCAATTCTTAATGTGCCTTGTGCACATCACATCCAGGAGGCACTCAGAGCCTTACTGAGCAGGAGGCAAAAAGATTCTCCTAAGAGACAAAAAGGTTCTCCAAAAATCCTTTTATTATGAAAAAAGGATTCTTTACCTATTATAAAGTGGTGACAACCATCTAGCAACGAGCTCATATCCTTAAGAATAGAAGGTGGAGTAGCAGAACCAGTGAGAAGATATTATTTGACTATTTATAATATATGTTTATGTCTAGAGAGTTTCTCCAAAGTTATGGAACAGAAATTAAAATTCTTCAAAGTTGTGGAATAAGACAATGAAAGAGACAATGTTTATGAATGTCGTAACTGTAATTACAATGAACTGACGAACTCGCTAAAAATTTAAAAAATATTTTATTTGTCGTTGAGCCGCCACCAAATTTTATTTTTAAAGGAAAAATATTTGGAAAAACCCTAACTTGAGGATGAAATCTAGGTTCGAGAGTCAGTTACAAATAGGGAAGGTGTTAGGCACCCTACTCGCCCGTTCCGAAGAACAGTTCCGTTAAACTGAGTGTGTGATTTTGATATTTTTGAAAACTGTTTGATCCATTTAAATAGAATAGAAATAAATAGATTTGTAGAAAATAGCCTGACAGGACTTGATCCTCCTCCTACGTATTCCCTGGTGCAATGGGAAATTTAAGGCTACATAGTTCTGGTTAAGAGACTTGATCTCTTGGAAAATAAAAGGGTAATTTTCGGTAAAAATTGGTTTTTTGAATGAAGTTGGTAAAAACGGTGATATTCTAAAATCGCATGCTCGCAAAATCCAAACCGTCATAAGCCATGTTTGAATTTGCACGGATTAAAATACGGAACAGTAGACAATGCTACTTGCCCGCATTAAAATCTGCTACACAAATTTCAGAGAAATCGAAAATAGACATTTTTGATGGAATCAGTGAAAATAGTGATTTCCTAAAATCACGTGCTTGAAAAATTCAAACCATCGTAAGCTGTATTTGAATTTGCATGAATTAAAATATGAAACAGTAGAGAAAACTACTTGCCCGTATTAGAATCCGTTGCACGAATTGCAGGAAGTTCAAAAGACAGACATTTTTAGACGGAATTAGTATAAAATAATGATTTTCTAAAATCACGTACTTACAAAAATTCAAACTGTCGTAAGCTGTGTTTGAATTTACATGAATCAAAATATGGAACAATAGAGAACGTTACTTGACCGTATTAGAATCTGTTGCACGAATTTCAGAAAATCCAAAAAATAGACATTTTTAGACAAAATTAGTAAAAACAATGATTTTTGAAAATTACGTGTTTGCGAAATTCAAATCGTCATAAGTCGTGTTTGAATCTACACGAACTAAAATATGGAGCAGTAGAGAACGCTACTTTTCCGTATTAGAATCCGTTGCACAAATTTCAAAAAATCCAAAAACATACATTTTAAAACGGAATTAGTAAAAATAGTGATTTTTTAAGATAACGAGCTTGTAAAATTCAAACCATCTAAGTCATGTTTGAATCTGCACAAATTAAAATACGGAAGAGTAGAGGACGCTACCTGCCCGTATTAGAATCCGTTGCACGAATTTTAGAAAATCCAAAAATAGACATTTTTTGACAGAATTAGTAGAAACAATGATTTCATGAAATCACGTGATGCAAGATTCAAACCATTGTAAGTCACGTTTGAATCTGTATGAATTAAAATACGAAACAGTAGAGAACGCTACTTGCTCGTATTAAAATTCGTTGCACGAATTTTAGAAAATTCAAAAATAAACATTTTGAACACATATTTTCCTTTTTGAAAAAAACGTTTTATAAATCAAGTTTTAAACCAAATTTACCTTGAGAAATAACTAATTTTGACTTGTGGAGCCTATTGGGCTGACCCAAATATAATAAAAAAATTGAGGGCAATGGCTTGACCCAAATTCAATGTAAAAGAAAAAAAATGGACTTGATTTCAAAATAAAAGGAATTGAGCTTGATCCAAATTAAAAAAATAGAAATAAAAAAAAAGGAGAATTGGGCTTGACCCAAAGAAAATGGACTTCATTTCAAATTAAAAAAAAAAGGAGAGTTACGCTAGACCCAAAGAAAAAGGAATTGGGATTGACCCAAATTAAAAAAAATTGATTTCAAATAAAAAAAAAAGGAAATTGGACTTGACCCAAAGTAATAAAAAAATTAGACTTGAATTTAAATTAAAAAAGAATTGGGCTTAACCCACATAAAAAAGGAAATTAGGCTTGACCCAAAAAAAAACTTATTTTCAAATTAAAAAGAGTTGGGCATGATCCAAATTAAAAAAATGAACTTGATTTCAAATTTTAAAAAAGAAAATTGGGCTTGACCCAAATTAAAAGAAATGGACTAGATTTCGAATAAAAATAGGATTGGGCTTGACCCAAATTAAATATAAAAGAAAAAAATAAACGGACTTGATTTTAAAATAATAATAATAAAGAAAAAGGAAATTCGGCTTGACCCAAATTAAAAAAAGATTTGGTTTCAAATTAGAAAAAGAGAATTGGGCTTGATCCCAAATTAAAAAAAAATAGACTTGATTTCGAATAAAAAAAAAGAATTGAGCTTGAGCAAAATTAAAAAAAATGGACTTCATTTCAAATTAAAAAAAAATTGGGCTTGATCCAAATTAAATATAAAAGAAAAAAAATAAATGGAGTTGATTTCAAAATAATAATAAAGAAAAAGGAAATTGCACTTGACCCAAATTAAAAAAAAGATTTGGTTTCAAATTAAAAAAAAACAATTGGCCTTGATCCAAAAAAAAATAGACTTGATTTCAAATTAAAAAAAGAAAATTAGGTTTGACCCAAATTAAAAAAAGTAGAGGATTCATGTTAGTTAAATAAATTGGGCTTGACCCAAGTGTAGTTGTTAGCTTAACTTTAATGTGGACAGCTAGCCCAATTAAAAGGCATTTAGTTTGATTTTGGACTACTACAATGTGCGGTCCATTGCTGCCTAATGACCATGAACTGGAGGAAATTTAAAACAAATTACCGCATGCAAGAGTCGAACTTGGGACCTAGTGGTGGTAGGCGGTGAGCTAACCACTAAAAGTTGGGCTTTCCATTAAGACTTAGTGCTCATTCACTTAATTAAAAATGGAGAAGACAGCATTAATGAGGAGTGTGACTCTATTGCATGTCTCTGGTTTTATTAGTACCAGCACCTGCCTCCACCAAAATTGTTAGGATCTGAAGCACTAACTTACAGAGTTATGTAGATACAAAGGCCTTACCTAGTTTATCATTGTTAATACAAAAATGTATTCCACTGTATCAACGGCTAAAGTACCCAGACTATTCTCTCTTAAATAGCTCTATTGGATTCGTCAATATGCCTTTCCTTTTCTTTTCCTTTGGTCAAAGCAGAATCCCAACCAGAGAGATAGATCGACATGAACATATCAGTTTATACTGCAATGACCAAGCGAACTAATTATCACAAACTATTAGCAATAGCAGAGTCCTTCATAGGATGATATTCCCCATTTCATCATGTCTTTCATTTACCTACTCGCTTTATACCCCAAGTTTTACCGCCTTCAAACAGATTTCTATATTGAACTCATCCATCCTGAGGTTACCTCTGATGATCCTAGCATAGGAACTATCACTCAAGCTAAAAGACATGTTATGGAGAATGTCCAAGCCTTTGAGTGCATAGCTTGGAGGAAAACATTAGCCACTGTGAGGTAATGGTGAAGATATCATTGGAAGCTTACATAGATTGTCTGTGAGATGCAAGTCCTATTTCAATATAGCAAGTTCTAAATCTTGATTTAGAGACGAGATCATGTGAAATAAGGCTATCCAGTATAACATCTAGCTATATTTCTAAGCTTATCTCCTTGCAATGCTAAGCTTATCCCCTTTTTCCATGCTTAAAAGGATTAACGGCCTATAACTTCCTTGTAACCGAAATTAGCAGCTTCCCCCCTCCTTATTTTCTCCAAATTTGGCGGGTTCTTTTTTATTTCCCTTTTCTTTTCTGTTTCTGTTTTTCCAGTTTTTCTATTATCTATTTCTATTTTTCTAATTCTATTTTTTTGATTTTTTTTATTCTATTTTTTTTTCATTTGTTTGATTTTTTTATTTGATTTTCTTTATTTGTTTATTTTTGAATGATTTCAAACCCAAATAATTTTATTTTTTACTTTTTATTTGTAAATTTAGCCTCAGACATAATTAGGTGTTCATAGTTTGTCCCTCTTTACTCACTTTCTTACCAGATAATATGAGAAATAAATTTCTAGTTATCATGTCAGGAAATGAGTAAAGATGTGAACTAATTATGTCCGAGATAAGGATAAAAACTAGCATGAGTGCAAGCCCCATTGGTGAGGACTTGAACGATGCTTCAAGAGTATCAGGAAGATCCCGAGTTTGGAAGAAACTGGAGGATGGCAGTTCAAATGAACTTTGTAGGCTGAGGAATGAAAAGCCTTTTAATTAAAACATGTTGGGCCTTGTATGATAGGCCAAAATGCCACAGTTTGAAATGCACTGCCTTATGTGATAGGTTGGCAGAGTTTAAATATGCAGGGTCTGATGTGAAAGGCTGGAACACAGGAAGCTTTGAAATGCTAAACCTGGTGTTAGGCTTGAAGGAAATTTAAAAAGCTAGGCCTGACATTATAGGCCAAAATGCAAGAAACTTGAAATACTGAGCTTGATGATGGATAGGTAGAAGTTTAATTACTGGGGCCTGACATGATAGGCCGAAACCCAGAAAAATGGGTGTTCTGGGCCTCACAATATAGGTCGAAATGCAGAAGATTAAACGTGCGGGGCTTGAGAGTATAGGCTGAAGCGCAGGAAATTAAATGTGCTGGGCCTGATAGTCTAGGTCAGAATGCAGAAAATAAAACGTGCTAGGCCTGACAATATAGGCCAAAGTGTAGGAAATTAAATGTGTTGGGCCTGACAGTATAGGCCAAAGTGCAAGAAATTAAACGTGCTGCGCCTAACAATATAGGACATAGTGCAGAAAATTAAACGTGTTGGGCCTGACATATAGGCCAAAATGCAGGAAATTAAATGTGCTGGGCCTGATAGTATAGGCCAAAATGTAGGAAATTAAACATGCTGGGCCTGACAATGTAGGCCAAAATGTAGGAAATTAAACGTACTGGGTCTAACAGTATAGGCCGAAGTGCAGGAAGTTAAACGTGCTAGGCCTGATAGTATAGGCCAAAATGCAGGAAATTAAACATGTTGGGCGTGATAGTATAGGCTGAAGTGCAGGAAATTAAATGTGCTGGACTTGACAGTATAGGCTGAAATGCAGAAAATTAAATGCGATGGGCCTGACAGTATAAGCCAAAATGCAGGAATTTAAACGTGTTGGGCTAGACAGTATAGGCCGGAATGCAGAATATTAAACGTGTTGGGCATGACAGTATAGGTCAAATTGAAGGAAATTAAACGTACTGGGCCTGACAGTATAGGCCAAAATGCATAAAAACAAGCATCCTCGGCCTAACAATATAAGACAGAATGCAGTAAATTAAATGTGTTGGGCCTGACAGTATAGACCTGAATGCAGAAAATTAAACGTGTTGGGCCTGACAATGTAGGCCAAAATGCAGGAATTTAAACATGTTAGGCCTGACAGTATAGCCCAAAATGCACGAATTTAAACATGTTGGGCCTGCTAGTATAGACCAAAATGCAGGAAATTAAATGTGTTGGGCCTGATAGTATAGGACAAAATGCAAATAATTAAATGTATTGGGTCTGTCAGTATAGGCTAAAATGCAGAAAATTAAACATGTTGGCCCTGACAGTATAGGTCATAATGCAGGAAACTAAACATGTTGGACCTGACAATATAGGCCGAAATGCAGGAATTTAAACGTGCTGGGCTTGACAGTATAGGCCAAAATGCAGGAAATTAAACCTGTTGGCCCTGATAGTATAGGGAAAATGAACGAATTTAAACGTGTTGGGCCTAACAGTATAGGCTAAAATGCAGGAAATGAAATGTGTTGGGCCTGATAGTATTGGCCAAAATGCAAATAATTAAATGTATTGGGCCTGTTAGTATAGGGTAAAATACAGAACATTAAACGTGTTGGGCTTGACAATATAAGTCAGATTGCAGGAAATTAAACGTGATGGGCCTGACAGTATAGGCCGGAATGTAGGAATTTAAACGTGTTAGGCCTGACAATATAGGCCAAAATGTAGAAAATTAAACGTGCTGGGCCTGACAGTATAGGACAGAAAGCCGGAAATTAAACATGTTAGGCCTAACGGTGTAGACCGGAAAGCAGGAAATTAAACTTGCTTGGCCTGACAGTGTAGGCCCAAATGTCGGAATTTCAACGTGTTGGGTCTGACAATATAGGCCAAAATGCACCAATTTAAACATGTTGGGCCTGACAGTATAGGCCAAAATGCAAGAAATTAAATGTGCTGGGCCTGATAGTATAGGTCAAAATGCAAATAATTAACTGTATTGGGCCTGTCGGTATAGGGTAAAATGTAGAAAATTAAACGTGCTGGGCATGACAGTATATGTCAGAATGCAAGAAACTAAACGTGCTTGACCTGATAGCCTAGGTTGGAATGCAAGATTTTAAACGTGCTAAGCCTGGCAGTATAGGCCAAAATGCATAGAATTAAACGTGTTGGGTCTGACAGTATAGGTCGGAATGTAGGAAATTAAGTGTGTTGGATTTGACAGTATTGGCCGAATGTAGGAAATTAAACATGATTGGCCTGATAGTATAGGTCAAAATGTAGGAATTTAAACGTGTTGGGCCTGATAGTATATGCCAAAATGCAAAAAATTAAAGGTGCTAGGCCTGATAGTATAGGCCAAGGTGTAGGAAATTAAATGTGCTTGGTCTGACAATGTAGGCCAAATTGCAGAAAATTAAACGTGCTGGGTCTAACATTATAAGCTGGAGTGTAGGAAATTAAATGTGTCGGGCCTAACAGTATAGGCCAAAATGGAGAAAATTAAACGTCCTAGGCCTAACAGTATAGGCCTGAATGCAAGAATTTAAACGTGTTGTGCCTGACAGTATAGGCCAAAACACACGAATTTAAACGAGCTGGGCCTGACAGTATAGGCCGAAATGCAAGAAATTAAATATGTTGGGCCTGATAGTATAGGGCAAAATGCAAATAATTAAATGTATTGGGCCTGTCAGTATAGGATAAAATGCAGAAAATTAAACATGTTGGGCATGACAGTATAGGTCAAAATACAGGAAATTAAACGTGTTGGAGGCCGGGCATGACAGTATAGGTCGAAATGTAGGAATTTAAACGTGATGGGCCAGATAGTATACGTCAGAATGCAAGAAATTAAATATGCTATGCTTGACAGTATGGGCTGAATGTAGGAAATTAAACATGTTGGGCTTGACAGTATAGGTCGAATGTAAGAAATTAAACGTGTTGGGCCTGATAGTATAGGTTAAAATGTAAGAATTTAAATGTGATGGGCCTAACAGTGTAGGCCAAAATGAAGGAAATTAAATGTGTTGGGTCTGACAGTGTAGGCAAAAATGCAGAAAATTAAACATGTTGAGCCTGACAGTATATGTCACAACCGTAATTCCTACGAGACGACGGACTCGCTAAAACTTTGAAAATATAATTTACTTTGATTATGTGGAGCTGCCACCAAATTTTTATTTAAGGGAAAAAGATTTGGAAAAAACCCTGACTTGAGGATGAGATTTAGGTTCGGGAGTCGGTTATGAATAGGGAAGGTGTTAGGCACCCCATTCGCCTGTTCCGAAGAACGGTAACCTTAAACTGAGTGTGTGATTATTTGAAAATGGTCTGATCCCTTAATTAATATGAAAATAAATAGATTGATGGAGGTTAGCCTGACAGGACTTGATCCTGCTCCTACGTATTCCCCGGTGCAATGGGAAACTCAAGGCTTACGTAGTTCTGGTTTGTTTGAAGGCTTGACCTTCAGAGGTGCTTAAAAGAGAGGTGACATTTTGAAGAGGGTTTTTTATTTTTTGGAAGGATCTTTAGTCCACTCATGCACAAAACCCAAGACGGCTACGGCAGCACGGAGGCCTATACAGACTACTAAGCGTTGGACAATAGGTGAACCGCCAGTCTCCCATTTAGAGCCTATTACGTGAGACCAAGAATCCCAAAACATTTGAAAAAGGATCTTTTATTGTTGGAAGAACCTTTAGCCCACTCATGCACAAGACCCGAGGCGGCTACGGCAGCACATGGGCCTATATAGACTACTAAACGTTGGACAGCAGGTGAACCGCTAGTCCCCATTTAGAGCCTATTGCGTGAGACCAAGAATCCTAAAATATTCGAAAAAGGAGCTTTTATTGTTGGAAGGACCTTTAGCCCACTCATGCACAAGACCCGAGGCGGCTACGACAGCACGAGGGCTTATACAGACTACTAAACGTTGGGCAGCAGGTGAACTGCTAGTCCCCCATTTAGAGCCTATTGCGTGAGACCAAGAATCCTAAAATATTTGAAAAGTTTTATTTTAAAGAAGAACAAGGAAAATTTATTTTAACTATCTGAAGTAGAGAGTGCTTTCGGGAAGGAGGCAAATTTATTTGAGGTTTGGGGCCTTATTAGCAATTATGGAAATTTTGGTGATTTATTAGCAATTATGGAATCTTTTGGATTTATTAACAATTATGGAATTTTATACGGATTTATTAGTAATTATGGAATTTTGGAAATTTTGGGATTGTTGGGGGCAAATTGGTAATTTGGGGATTTGAGAGGTAAGGGACAATTTGGGTATTTTGGGTTTGTTGGGGGCAATTTGGTCATTTGAGAGGTAAGGGGCAATTTAGGAATTTTTGGAAAAGTGAGGGGGCAAAATGGTAATTTGAGGGCAAGGGACAGTTTAGGAATTTTTGGAAGAGTGAGGGTCAGTTTGGTAATTTCCTAGAAATGTTCACTTTTAAATACAACAAAAGTGTTACTGTTGGGGCGCGAAGGGAGGGCAATGAGGTGGCAAACTAAATGTTTTACCATTTGAGCTATTTGGTATTTGTAGTATCTTGCTCCTTTAACTATACATGTAGGAGCGTATGGGCATCAGAATAAAACTTAAAGAACTGCCACCTACGGGACTCGAAGAGGGGGCCCTTGAGCTCACTGCAGATGCATTAACCACTACACCAAGCCTTTGGTTAATTATACTCTCACCTTACCATTATTATATAGGGCTCAAAGCTGAGTTGATATTTTGAGAAAATGGCCAGGAGAGACTCGAATGTGCGTACGAGGGATGTATATAGCCAACCATTCCACTAGACTACACCTTCCCTTTTTGACTTCAAGTTTCTCTATATTCCTTTTGATAGAGCCCCGAGAGCTTGTATTAGCACAGTATAGTCATACTTTGTGACGAGCGCGTACCCATTTCTTCCACTCGTGCAGCAGCCGATCCTTGCATGTGAGGCTGTCATTAGAAGCCCATGTATTGATCCAACCTGCCTATGACTAGGAGCGATCCATCCACTTCAAAGTTCTAGGGCTAGCATGAGTTTTCTATCCAGTCTCACGTCCACTGGTGCGGAAACAAGATGCGTTCAGGACTCTGTTTGGTCAGATCAGGGATTTATCCTGTGTGCTCCGAGATCAAACTTCCTTGTACATGCACGTCCGTTGGAGGAGCTTTTCCTGGGCTTAGCCTTTCGGCTATATCATGAATCATGTGGGATTATCCAGTTCAAGCTAAAAGGGCTCTTCTCAGGAAGCAGAACATATTGGAATAGACCTTCAATGTGTAGCCGCGTCAGTTTGGGAGATCCTTCATATGACAGAATTGCAGGACGCCATTAGCTCTAGTCGCTTGGTTATAGCGTCAACCACGACATTCACATTTACGACGTTCGACCATGGATATGCGATGACACCGTCCCTGCCTTGCTGAGATGCGAGAATATACAGGGCAACTTCTGGATGGTTCAGAGATGTACCTGAATCATGAGTTCCTCAGATGCTGACCTAGGGCCAAATTGTCTCACCTCTGTAGACACGATTGCATGGTGCAACTAGCTGCATGGATGAGTGTGTGTGGTCACATTCTAGCCATTAAGATAATTGTTGGTGTCTTCAGGGAGTTAACATAGGCTTGAGAACTTATTTCCTTCGTACTAATGGATTGGAGAGCCTACGTAGCCAAGCGTTTCTTGAACCTGTTTGATCTGGATTTGTGTGTGCATCCACCGCCTGTCTCACACATGCCTAACCTATACTTCCTAGCATGACGGCATTGATTTGGGCGGGGTACGTTGGTGAACTAAGGATCTGTTTCCAGAATTATGATCTGTTCTCTCGAAACAAGATTTAAACAAAATACCAGAACATGCTATGGTGATCTCGAGGAAATTGGAGCCAAATTTTTCAGCAAAATTCAGATCATGCAAGACTACCAGAATTGAATCTAACTGCACTCTACGAGACTTATCATCTATCAAGAATCCAAAGATGTCATGCAAACACTGATCTATAATCTAATCAATTATCGCCGCTTCATGCTTTCATTCAAGATCTGAGGTTACTTCGATTCACATAGATGTACCTAATTAAATGGATTAATACCTAAGTAAGAGCCAAACCTCAAGGTAATCGAAGCCAAATTCTTCCTCTGCCTCTTGAAGGTCACGACTATCTTCCCTCTTCTTTCCTTGGAAGTTCCCGCTTTCGCTTTTTCCCCTTGCTACTGATCTTCCTTGAGGTTCGAGGCCAGTGAAACTTTCTCCCCTTCTCCTGAACCTCCCCTTTGGGTTCGTTCTTGGAGAGCTTTTTTCTTCTTCCCCCGGTCCTATCTAAAAATGAGAAGAAACCCCCCCCCCCTAAATTTTCTCAAAAGAAAGAAAAGAAAAAAAGGACCCCGAATGGCTTGGGAGTTTTCTTTTTGTTATTCTCTGGTTTTCCTTATTTATTTTTATTTTTAGCTTTTTTTCTTTTTTTTCATCATTTAATTTTTTCTACTCTTTCATTTTTTTCAGATTTTTTTTAATTTTTTTTTCAGATTTATTTGATTTTTTATTTTTGATTCTTTTCAGATTTTGGTTTTTCTTCTCTTTCATTTTTATTTATCCCTTTTTTTTGGATTTTCTAAATTTCTTCTTCCTTTTTCTTTTTTGCTTATTTTTCTTTTTTATTAATTAATTTATTTAAATATTTACTGATAAATTTTAAACTTACAAGGAAGGAGCCTCAGACATAATATGGTGTTTACAGTTTGCCCCTCTTTACTCGTTTTCCTACCAAATAATGTGAGAAATGATTCTTTGAATTATCATGGTAGGAAATGAGTAAAGACGTGAACACATTATGTCTGAGCTGGGCTTTTTGAAAAAGTCTGAGAAGCACTAGAAGCCTTGAGCTTAAAGTGAACCTCGTGGATGCCTGAACGGTGGCAGTTAAATGACATTGCCGGCTTCATGTGCCGATAGAATTTAAATATGCATAGCTTGATGGCATAGCCTAATTAGGCTAAGTGAAATGAATAAAGTCCTGTTAGGACGGGTGCGGAATGCAATGGGATTGCTTGTTAAGACGAGCGAAATGAAGTAATAACGGCCTGTTAACTTGGGCAAAGTGAGGTGAAGATGACTTGTTTTCGGTAGGAAATGTATGCGAAACTAAAATGTAAGGTATGTACAAGGTGGCCTGACAACATAGGCCGAAGTGCGGAAACCTAAACTATGCTTGACGCCTGACATCACAGGCCCGGCTGTGGAAAGTGAACTTGATGGCGACCTGACATTATAGGCCAACATGCAGAGAAGAAAATTTGAACATGCTAAAAATGTAACATTGATGGTGGCCTGACTCTATAGGCCCAAAATGCAGAAAAGTAAACAGGAAGGAGACCTGACATCATAGGCCAAAAAGTAGAAAAGCTTGAGGGAGCTCCGTTGTCGACATAACGAAATGCTAAGAGTTAAGACATGCTTGATGTCTTGCTCGACAAGAGAATGCAGGTGAAGTCCTGCTTGACAAGATGAGTGCGATAATTTAAACATGGGATCCTGCTTGACAAGGTTGATGCAAACGAAATCCTGCTTGACAGGATATATGCGGAAATTAAAACTTGAAATCCTGCTTGACAGGATGTGTGCAGAAATCTAAACATGAAATCCTGCTTGACAGGATAAATGCAAATGAACTCTTGCTTGACAGGATAAGTGCAGAAATTTAAACATGAAATCCGGTTTCACAGGATGTATGCAAATGAAATCATGTTTGACAGGATAAATGCAAATGAACTCCTTTTTGACAGGATGAGTACAGAAATTTAAACATGAAATCCTGCTTGACAGGATGTATACAAATGAGATCCTGCTTGACAGGATGTATGCGGAAATTTAAACATGAAATCCTGCTTGACAGGATGTATGCAAATGAGATCCTACTTGACAGGATGTATGCGGAAATTTAAACATGAAGTCTTGCTTGACAGGATAAATGCAAATGAACTCCTGCTTGACAGGATATATGCGGAAATTTAAACATGAAGTCCTGTTGTTGACAGGAGAATGCAAATGAGACCTCGCTGTAGCCGGGAAGATGCAAATGAAATCCTGCTGTTGTCAGGATAAAGGCAAACTTGCTTGACAGGTGACAAAAAATTAACATGCTTGAAGTCCTATTGTTGACAGGAGAATGCAAATGAGGTCCCGCTGTTGCCGGGAATATGCAAATGGAATCCTGCTGTTGCCAGGATAAATGCAAACTTGCTTGACAGGTGGACAGAAAAATAAACATGCTTGAAGTCCTATTGTTGACCAGAGAATGCAAATGAGGTCCTGCTGTTGTCGGGAATATGCAAATGGGATCCTGTTGTTGCTAGGATAAATGCAAACCTGCTTGACAGGTGGACAGAAAATTAAACATGCTTGAAGTCCTGTTGTTGATAGGAGAATGCAAATGAGGTCCCGCTATTGCCGAGAATATGCAAATGGGATCCTGCTGTTGCCAGGATAAATGCAAACTTGCTTGACAGGTGGACAGAAAATTAAACATGCTTGAAGTCCTATTGTTGACAGGAGAATGCAAATGAGGTCTCGTTGTTGCCGGGAATATGCAAATGGGATCTTGTTGTTGCCAGGATAAATGCAAACTTGCTTGACAGGTGGACAGAAAATTAAACGTGCTTGAAATCTTGTTGTTGGCAGGAGAATGCAAATGAGGTCCCGTTGTTGCCGGGAATATGCAAATGGGATCTTGTTGTTGCCAGGATAAATGCAAACCTGCTTGACAGGTGGACAAAAAATTAAACATGAAATCCTGCTTGATAGGATAAATGCAAACCTGCTTGACAGGTGGACAGAAAATTAAACATGAAATCCTGCTTGATAGGATAAATGCAAACCTGTTTGACAAGTGGATAAAAAATTAAACATGAAATCCTTCTTGACAGGATAAATGCAAACCTGCTTGACAGGTGGACAGAAAATTAAACATGAAATCCTGCTTGATAGGATAAATGCAAACGAAATCCTGCTTGACAGGATGTGTGCAGAAATTTAAACATGAAATCCTGCTTGACAGGATAAATGAAAAATGACCTGTTAAGACAGGTGAAATGCAGAAAAAGTCTTGTTGATGACAGGAAAGATGCAAGCCTGCTAGACAGGAAAAGGAAAGTGAAAATGACCTGTTAAGGCAGGCAAAAAGTCTTGTTGTTGACAGGATGGAGTCGAAACAGCTGTTAAGACAGGCACAACAGAATGGTGAAAACCTGTTAAGACAAGCAAAGCGAAATGAAAAGGACCTGTGAAGACAGGAAAGAAGCAAGCCTTGTTAAGGCAGGAAAATTAAATGATGAAAACTATCCTGTTAAGACAGAATAAATGTAGATGGACTCCTGTTGTTGACAGGAGAAATGCAAGCCTGCTAGACAGGCAAAGATGAAAAACTTATTAAGACAGACAAAGGAAAATGACAAATGACCTGTTAAGACAGGTAAGATGTACAGGTCCTATCAAGGCAAGGGTGTGATGTGTCCTGTGAGGGCGAAACATGGACTTCGTCATCAGCTGCCTTGGACAAGCTATTTTGAAATTTATTTTTCTTGAATTAAAATAAATTGCTTATTCTACCTTGAACTTGAAGGTTTTTAAGCACTCGATAATTATTCTCTTGAAGAAACTTGGGCAACCATTTTGCCCCAGTTTAGAAAATTCTTGATAATTGAGGGATGTCTTGATTTGAAGGAACTTTGGGCAAGTGTTTGCCCCAGTTTGGAAGATCTTTTGGCAGTCGAGGGATGCCTTAACTTGAGGGGATTTTGGGCAACCATTTGCCCCCGTTTTGATTTTGATTTTTTTGAATTTAAATCTTTCTTGGGCAAACGTTTGCTCTAGTTTGAGCTTGACTCAGAATTTGAGGGTGACCTCAAATTGAGATTTTGTGGGCAAACGTTTGCCCTAGTTTGAGCTTAATTCAGAATTTGAGAGTGACCTCAAATTGAATTTTTGTGGGCGAGCATTTGCCCCAGTTTGAGCTTGACTCAAACTTTGAGGGTGACCTCAAATTGAATTTTTATGGGCAAACGTTTTCCCCAGTTTGAGCTTGACTCAGAATTTGAGGGTGACCTCAAATTGAATTTTTGTGGGCGAGCATTTGCCCCAGTTTGACTTTGACTCAGAATTTGAGGGTGACCTCAAATTGAATTTTTGTGGGTGAGCATTTGCCCATGTTTGAGCTTGACTCAGAATTTGTGGGTGACCTCAAATTGAATTTTTGTGGGCAAACGTTTGCCCCAGTTTGAGCTTGACTCAGAATTTGAGACCTCAAATTGGATTTTTGTGTGGGCAAGCATTTGCCCCAGTTTGGAAGTCTTTTAATTATGATTGATTCAGGCAATTTTACCCAGGTCTTAATTAGTTTTGAAAAATGAGTTATGAAATGCTTGAATGAATGAAAGCTTATTGTGATACTTGCATGAATGAAAAGGGATGCGTTGTTTGTGATGCTTTGAACAAAGAGGATGCAATGTTTATGTTGCTTTGAATAAAGAGGATGCGATGTTTTAATTTATCAATTACTTTTTTATGTTTGAAATAATTATTTGATGAGATGGATGCTATGAGATGAATGTATACCATGAGATGGTGTAAAAACTTTGTTTCTCTTGATTTTTGATTGATTATTTTGACATGTCCTTTCCTCGACAACCCCATAGTGGGTATGAAGGGAATCAGAAATCAGGACGAGCTAGATTGACTTAAGTTCGATGTTTTGGTCAATCTCAAAACTTTCTTTTGTCCGGACCTTTGAGACTCAACAATAGTCAGCATTATTGGATGAGACACACTCCTTTTGTCTTGGCAGCGTTACGGCTGGTAGGAGGATGAATTTTGGGAAACCATCCTGTCGTGTTGCAACAATCGAGGACTCATCCGACTTGTCATGGCTTTTCAAAATCAATCTTTTTATTTTTCTACATTTTTCACATCTATTTTAGCATGTGCACCTTTGAGGTATGCAAAAGTGTTTTTGAATGGTTAAAAGAAAGAGATAGAGAATTTTGAGGTTGTATGTTTTAAGGTAGTGTATTTGAAAGGAAAGGATGACGAAAGATGTGGGTTCGATTGCCCAAATGGCACCTTTTGATGAAAAATGCCAGTGCTGATTTTCATAATCTTGATTGTCAAATTAATCAAACTTGAAGAATGGAAAAAAGTTTCCCCAATTTTAGGAAAGATGAGGTACAGAACGTCATGTTGTCTTGGGATTCTTGTTTTGACCTTAATTTTTTCCTGGGTTGTTCTTTTGAGTTTTCAACCCAACAGGTCTTTCATTTTGCCCTAACTTTTTCCTAGGTCGCCTTTGAGGATTCTCGACCTAGCGGGCTTTCTGTTTGTGTGCCCTAACTTTTGCCTAGGTCATTTTTTAGGATTATCGACCTAGCGGACTTTTGATTGATGCCCTAACTTTTGCCTAGGTCGTTTTTTAGGGTTTTCGACCTAGCGGGCTTTTGATTCTATGCGCTAACTTTTGCCTAGGTCTTCTTTGAGGGTTGTTGACCTAGCGGGCTTTCGTTTGATTATGCCCTAACTTTTGCCTAGGCCGCCCTTGTGGGTTTTCGGCCTAGCATATAGCTCATTATTCTTTTAGGTCACCATATTAACATAATAATTCATAACATCAAAGATACTACTTGACATATTAACATTTTTTTCATACTCATAACATTCTCATTTAGTAGTCATCATCTCAATGACACTTCAACATATGGCACACCATTATACTATGAATGGCATATTATTAAACATTTGTCACGTAATATCTTCTCACTTCCACATATACTCAACTTTATTTAGGATATGAGCTCATTCCTAATGGTTATCACCACCTTAGCTTAAAGCTCTATGACCTCTAACATGGATAGTCCTAGACTTCTACACATGCACAAGTTCCTGACTTTTCACTTTACAAGCATATGCTTGTTAAGTTTTTACATAGGACTTTATTTAGTGTTCCATTGACTTATTAGGTTCCATTTCAAGTCTTTAAAATAGGATGCATGGTCAATATTCAATCAAAATGCTATGTACATACAACATCCAATTCATCCATTTAATATCAAATCATGAAACCATATGGACATACACAAGTCATCATATCATTTAAGAATCACACAAACTACCTCACTCAAGAGAGTACATAGCACATTTACACATATAGGGACATGCTCAAGTATCACCATGATAAATAGGGCATTAATAGTTACCCAAATGTTCGCTTTCTTAGTAAAAATATTTACTTAAGCATGGTCATTAAATTTTGGATAGCATGCACCTTCCTTCTAAAATTATCAATTTGACCTTATTCTTTATGTTTTATTATAAGTTTCTCAAGGAAAACCTACACCACTCATTCTTTCTAGGTTTCTCTCAACCTTTCCTTTTCTCAAAGATATTTTTTTATGTTCTTCTCATGTTTAACTTTATGGTGGCCTAATGGTCATTATACCTCTTAAGTAAATCTGAATCTTATTTAACTAAATTTAATCCTCCTTGGCTAAATGATCCTTTTCTAATTTCATCAAAATTTATGTTCATCTAAACCTTATAGTCACTTTTGTTTCTCAAAATTTATTCCTAGGAGAGATAAACACTTAAGTTTTGCCTATTAAAATGTTATCATGCCTAATTATTTCTCCATTGACCGAATATCTCTGCGAGCTTCGAAGAGGTTGTTATTCATCTTTCTATTCTCTTATGGCCAATATGTTAAAATTAAATCTTATTAAGAGTGAATCTTTGGTCTTTTACCAAATGAACTACTTTACTAATATTCTTTCAAGTGTACGCCAAAATGTTCATGTCTTGTCTCCCTAAACTATGTTTACTTTCTTGGGATTATCTTTGCAATCTATATTACTTAGTGACCTTAATTTGTTAAATTTTAGTTTCTTCTTAATTTTTTTTCCAAGTGTTTGACACAATGGCCATTAAGATCTTCCATGGCCAGTTAACTTATTTTTCTTGGATCTAGGTGTATATCATTAATGTTAACATTTACGGATAATGTGTTTTGCATCTTTATAAATTCTAAGTCTTTGCTTCCTCATAAATGAAGCCTTGGTCAAATTGTTCCCATACACCCAAGATGACATTTTTAAAACCTTTTTCCATCTTAGCTTTTAGATCTATGGTCTTAACACTTAGTAATCATGGTTTGTCTCAAGGTCAACCAAATATTTGACCTTATTTAATGGTCCTTGTCTTTAGTGAAAAATTTACATCTTTGTTTAATTTTCTAAGTCCAAAAACACTCCACAACCATACCTGTCCATTTTTTAAGTTCATAACTTTACATTTCAAGACCTTGACTTTTTAAAGTGAAAGGAAAAAACTTGTACTTTTCAATAAATAAAGCAATACATGGTAGATTTATGCTTAAATAAGATAGGGTTCACATCGTCTTCTCTAAACTCTAAAACAACCTCCACTTGAACACCTTTCAAGACTTAAAATGAAACATCTCAAATCTGCAAACTTTCTAAAAATCATTTTTAAGAAGTTTTAACCAGTTAAAATGTTATAAGAGTACAAATAAGCATTCTAATTCATCAAAGCTTCATTTTGACCCCTTAGAAATTATTTAAAACTTAGAAATACTTATTTTAAGGAATTAGGGAAGCCTTGGACAAAAAAGTACTTAAGGAAGTTAGATCTTTGAGTTTGGAGAAGATATCCACAAAGAATAAGAATAATAAGAAAAAATCATGAACAAAAGCACTTAGAAAATTTTAGGGAGAAGACATCCAAGATCTTCTCAAATCTGTAAATCTAACATCTCTTGATCATATTTCAAGACATAGTTAAAACTTCTAAAATCTGCTAAAAAATTATTAAATTCATTTTCAAGAAGATTTAATCGATTAAAATTTTTAAGGAGTTCCAATAAGCAATTTAAACCATTAAAGCTTCATTTTGGACTTTTTAAAATTATTTAAAAAGTAAAAAATACTTATTTTAAGAGCATAGGTAAGTTTTAAACCAACTAATACTCAAAGATTTTGGATCTTGAAGTTTAGCAAAAAGATCCACAAAGCTGAAAAAAATTAGACAATAATACTTAACAAAAATACTTAGAAAAGTTTAAAGGTAGAATATCCTACTTGTTGAAGTCTTAAAATGGAAACTTGGTGGATTTAGTGATGGAGAATCAGCCCCCTGATGGTCCCACACGAAATTTCTTCAAGGGAAAAGGAGAAGGCTTGCTTTCTTAGTGTTTGAGCTTAAGCTTCAAAGATAGAAGCTTAAACTTAGTTAGATTTTGGCTTAGGAAAGTTTAGATATTTAAAGCTTGATCTTAGAGAGTTTGCTAAGTGTTTGGATGAGTGATTTTGATGCAATAAAGATGAATAGAACCTTAGTAAATTTTTTCCACCTCATGATTGGTTACTTAGGAATAAAATTTTTACCTAAGGAAAAATAGTTTTTTCACTAATAATTTCTATTTTTAAATTTAATTATATAATATGAGTAATTATCCTTTAAGACTAATCATACTTTGTTTACCCTAATCAAGGTTTATTTAACCTAATTATAGTTAATTTTTATCTTCACAATGGTTACTTTAACTTAGTCATGGTTACTTTTATCTCACTTTATAAATATTTTTGTCCCTTACGCAATTCTGGTTTGGTGACTCATGGTGTTGAGTCATTTTCTCATTTAAAATATTTTAATTTTTGTACATGTTGATAGGCTCCAAGTTATAGGTATCTGCCTGATAGTTTTTTACCCTCTCAGACTTTCGAAGTATTTTGATCATTTTTTTAAAAAATTTCAGAAAAGTTTTCAAACTATTTTTTTTTACTATTTTTAACCCTTATTAATTCATTCTACACTTGTTTCTAAGTTATTTTCTATTTATTTATGAATAGTTTATCCTTTATAAAAATCAGGACTCTATAGAAATGTTTTGAGTGTTTTTTATGATATTTTTATGATTCTAATTTTTCTTGATGATATTCTAATTCTTATTGATGAATTATAAGTTTTTAGAATATTTTCTATTCTTTTTATTTTAAATTATTTATTTATTATTTTTTGTTGTTTCAATATAGAAATATTTTTATTATTTTATAAAAAAATTACTTTTTAAAATTTTTATTTTTTTCTTTATTTTATTTTTTGTTAGTATAAATTTAAGATATTAAAAATTTATTATAAAAATTTTGGATGTTATAAGTTAAGCCCAAAATAAAGGTGTATCATGGTGAGAAGATTTGTGAGATTCGTAAATTTCCATCTTTTACTGTAAATATTTCCAAAGATAAAAACTCACTATACATAAATGAAAATATTTTAAAACTTTGATGATTTGTAATGATAGTCTTGAGGTTGATTATTTATCAATGCTCCCTCTCCATCTCTTTATTGCTCATAATTGATTAGTTTAAAATTATATGTCATGGGACTAATCAAACTAATTTATCTTGTTATTTTTTTCAATGCACAACATAATGACTCAAAGTTCTTTCCTATAATATATTGCATGAGTACCGTTCCTATAATACATCAGGTATTACATAGTATCATGCTACCATTAAAAATTTAAATTTAAAATATATAAATGTATCTCTCATCTGGCATTATGGTCTAGTCACCATGTGTAGTAGAAATGTTGTTATTTACTAGATTAAACAAAGAGGAGTATGGTGTGTTACTTGATGTGCAATTTGTGCATTTATGAATTTGTTCTTTTGTTCTGCATCATTTAGTTGATTGATTGGTTACATTTTTATTTTCCTCCAGTATAACCAAGTTGTAACTTGTATCCTGTTTCCAGTGTCATTATCTTTCAGTAGTATGTTAGTTTTTCTTTTCATATGGTTGTCCTCATTTATTATTATGATGTTAATAATGGCTGGCACTGCTCTTCTATTGGAATTTTATTTGGTTATGCTTTGGTGGAGAACTCGGTGACAAAGCCTAAGTATGTATTTGCTATCCTATTTGATATTTTACAATGCTTTTTGTCTTGTTTACAATTATTAAGCTTATATATTATATCCTACGTGAAACTGAATTTTCTAAGTACTGCAACTTAGTTTAACCCCTCTTTCCCACAACAAGCCCTTTGATACTTATAGGCATGTGAAAACTTGGCAATAGAAGTGTTCTGTTATGGCGATTTGTCCGGAAGTCCAAATTGGCAATAAAAGTTCAGATTGATACTTTATAATGATTTTCCTTTTCATTCCGAATTTGTGAATTGAAATTATTGTTTATGAATTGAATTATTTTTTATTTATATTTTAAAAAATGACAACCGTTAAAATTGTCATAAATTTTGTGTAATTCTTTTATTTATTAAATTGGTCAAAGTTTAATCAATATAAAAAATTATATTTTTACATTGGTTAGACATTTTAATTTATGTAAAAAATTAATTTTTTTTACATTTTTTTTTGGTTAAAAATGACAATTTTTTTTTATCAATTAAATTATAAAATTGATAAAATTTAATTTTTACATGAGTTATGATAATAATAAAAATATAAATTAATATTTTACATAAGCTGTTTCTATCAAAATCGAAGTAAAATGTGAAAAATACCCGATGCAAGAATTTTTTTTCTACTAGTGAATGGTCTCTTTTAACCCTTGTTCTTTGCTATTTGGCCCCTCAAGCTTTTCCTTCCCACCAAACTGTGGTGTTAAGCTTGGAAATTCACTTACCTCCAATAAAAATACACAATAAAATAGTAAAATATTTCAAGAAGCAAATATACTTGCTACAGTAACCAATAAATTCATGAATATATAGAAATTTGATATAAAAAAAATATTATATAAATTACACATGCATAACCACAGACGCTCATCAAGGACTTAAACGAAGTGTTATCACCTTCAAAGCAAAAAGGGTGTAACTTTTAAATAGAACTAGTAAATTAATTAAAGCAATGGTGGACTATAATAACTCATACAAAGGGTCAAGGTGCCCCCTATATAGCCAAAAGAACTTGACAAGGACATTTGAGACAATAACTATAGGAAAAATTTTCAAGAAGTTATCATAAATAATTAATTTCTTTTGTATTTATTTAGATCATAGCTCTTTTTATAAGGTGTGGATTGAGAATTTTCAACACGCAAAAGGAAAAAACATTTTTAAATTGGATCAAACAGCTCACAAGAAAAGCAAATCGAATTGTGAGTTTCAAAATCCTTATGCCATTTTAAATATGGTTTTAAGTTTATTCTCAAGTAATTGCTTAAATACAAGAAAACTGTCAATCTAATTTGACGAAAGAATAAAGCAACAAAAAGTGAACAAACAAAATTTTTAAGTTCAAAAACTATCTTTTGATAACTGAAACTTTGTGAAAAGGCATTCAACATGCTAGAGACTGCATTGTGTATATATATATATATATATATATATATATATATATATATATGAAAATAACGAAGTTTGAATTTAGAATTTTACATAAATTACTTTAATTTTAAATATTTTATCATTAAACTAATTTTAATAGGTTTGCATTCCAGAATTTTAAATGATTATCAAATATTTTTCTCTATCAAAACCTTCTATTTTTTAATTTCAAAATGGTGTAAAACTTACATTTAATAATAGAAGTTATTGTTTTGCTTTTAAAAAATAATTATATGGTTAATAATAGGTTTGAAAAAACTGTTATAAATTCAAAAGATACTTTTAATCATATGTTAACTATCAGAAGCAGATGCAAATATTAAATCAATAAAATGTACAAAATATAGAAATAATATATGATTAACTTAGTTCACCGCTAAAACATCACGAATCTATGTCCGATTCTCACAACCAGTATAAAAGTTTTCATTAACATTACAAACAATTATAACTAAATATTCTTTAATAGCTCACAGAATTTCTTCAAACTACTACTTTCAAATATTTTTTCCCACTTCTTAAGGTTAATATCCACAACTTTAACAAATTTTAAAGCTGCTAATTCACCGCAATTAGCTCGGTTCAATTACTAAAAGGTTTACAATAATGATTGAATGAGTGACAAAATAGCTCCAAAATCACTCAAAAATGTATGACTCAATAAGATACAAAGCTTATTATAAATATACCAGATTTGTTTTTGTTTAAATTAAGCTTTTTTTTACATCAATATGGCCACTTAGCGTAAAGAAATTTCAACCTATGAGACCCACTTTTGTGGCAAGATGAGAGTCATTATTGTATGTTCCTAGTCCCGTATCCTCATTTGTTATCCACGTTGTATTGCCATAATCTTGATTAGTAGCTTCTTAAATAATATCACTAAATAATTGTGCCATCTTACCAACCCCACCAAAGTAAAATAATTGCTTGTCTTTCATTACGTTTCTGACTATCAGCAATGGAAATGATGTTGACTTTTGAGAGTCGCTACCTCCGTTACTTTAACGGGTTTTTTAATATATCTTTAAAAATAAACAATAAGAATTTATGTATAATTTTTTATTAAAAGTTATAAAATTTAATATATCAATTATATTAAATATTAGTTAATTTTAAAAGCAAATATTTTATTAATATTTATTATGTATCTTTCAATATATATTAGAAACCATTATTTTTAAACTCTTTCGTAAAACAATTATTTTTATTTATTTATTTTTAAAATTTCAACATAACATTATTATTTTTTAAATTATATATTTTCACTTATATTTCACGTTTAATATAAATAAAAAATACTATACCAATACTTTAAAAAAATTAATTTTTTGCGACATTTATTTTTAGTAATTGTATAAATTATAAAAAAATATATTAAATTAATCTAATTTATATTTAATCTAGATAGTTATATTATTTGAACCATTATTAAAAATATTTTTGATAGAATAATATTTTGTTGAATATAGATTTGTTAAAAAAAATTGATAAAAATTAAAACTACTTGTTTATCTTTTAAAATTATTTTTTTTAATATAAAACATATAATAAAATGCTGATAATAATTTTAAGATGAAAAGAAATAATAATCATATTTCTTAATCTACATGTTATGACCTTAGAATATATGGTTGGAGTACTATATTAATTATATTCTTTCAAACCAAAAGAATAGCGGAAAAACTAAAATTTACAATTCTTGAAACTGTTTACCACTTATATAAATATTACTAAAAATTCAAAAAATTGTCATCATATTTAATTTAACGAATTTTAAGTCATAAAATTTAAAGAAAGCCATAGACGCGCTAACTATGTATAATTTTTTAAGTATGCTAAAAAAATAAAAATAATTAATATAGACTATTAAATTTTATTTAAATAATTTAATTTAAAAATGTAGATACTATTTTAAAGTAATCACAAATTATTAATTAGTTTTTATTTTAATTACTATATATAATTTTATAGTTCAAATGTTTATTGTTTTCATTCTTACTATAATCAATGTTCTCACATTCTATACTTATGTTAGATACAATTATATTTATAACCAATAGTAAAAGGAAGGAACTTAAATGTATTATTATTGTTATTGATAGTACTTTTTAATTAAAATTTATATTAATAACAAAATAAATAAAAATAAAGGTCGATTACTAAAATAAACTAATTTTAGTAAAAATAATAATAATATCAAAACATTTATGATATTATATTTAAAAATTTTTAAAGATTAAAATATACTTAAATTTATAGTTAACAATCAATTTTTATTTAATTTATCTAAAAATATCTATAACCCGATTTAAAATATAAAAAGCCATCTGAAAATCTAAAATTAAACTAACAAAAGTCACAAAAACTGAATTGTGTTTATTGCATTGGATTTTAATTTAAATCACATTTTAAAAACTAATCCGATTGAATTCTAACCTAATTCATATACATACATATATATATATATATATATATATATATATTATTACTTATATAACTATATGTTTATAAGATATATTATTTTTATTTTCATCATTTTAATTTAAAATTACATCATATTATTAGTGTTTTAAGGATACATCTTATTGTTTTTATGTGTTTATAATTGTATTACTTTCAACTTAACTTCAAATTATTTTTTTATCTTATATTTTTATTATATAAATTCTAATTTATATTAAAAATAATTTTCAAATAAATATCATTTTTAATTAAAATAAAAATAAATATATAAAAAAGGAATTATATAATCCTACTCAAATTGTTTTTAAACTGATTGGAATAGATTTAAAATTTAAACTTATCTAAACCAGACCATGACATATGTTTATAATTGAATCAAATTATTTTTATTTAAAAATGAATCTAAATTAAACTGCAAATACCCCTAATTCTAACTCTCTAATGATATAGTTATTTAAAATAAACTGAACATACTATGTAATCAAATATAATTGTTGTAAATACATTTTTTAAATATAATAGATAAATAAAATTTTACATTATACAATTAACCAATTCTATAAAAAAATTTATAAAAATATATAATTTATTTTTCACCATAATTATTTAAGCTTATTATTTATATATTTAATTAAAAGGGACTTATGACCTTAGAAATTTAAATTTATTTGAAAATTTTATGTGATAGGTTTAATCGAATAAAAATATTAAATTTGATGTTTTCTTTCATGTTAAATATAAATAAAGTGGAGTAACAAGACTGCAATCTTGTTGTTAAGTGCAGATGTATATATTTGCTTACCTAACTATTATTTGTCATTTTCACAATGTAGTTGGAGAGTGAAAGGTGGAAAATTTATAAAATTAAGGATTCTAATCGATTGTTTTGGTAGAATTCTTGGTCAAGTCTTCTTATCACATGTTAAAAATCAAAGAGAAATAGATGAAAAAAAAAATGAAGTATAAAGAAGTTAGTACATTTAAAGCTTAAGGCTTAATTTGTATATCTCAATATGTTTTAGATATCAAATTTGTACAAAGTGTTATTTTCAGAGATAAGATTATTTAATTATACATAGCATAAAATGATATATGCATGTGTATAGTTCATGTGTTGTAAAAAATTTATTACACTTTTATTTGTTATATATTTGGATATTTAAATTATGATATATATATATATATATATATATATATATATATATATTGAAGTGATACAAAATTATTATGGTAAATAAATCTTTCAAAAGATATTAAAGTGGTTATTTTATTAAGTTATCATTTACAATAAAATGTTATGGTAAATATATTTTAATAGTTGAAAGACTTAATATTATAAATACTTAAAAATTTAAATTAATATATAGTATAAATTTTGAAAGATTAAAAATAAAATTATAAACTTATTTGTGCATATCATTTTATTTTTCATGTTAAGATATTTATTAAACATATATAACAATTAATTAACAAAAAAATTATATTTATTTAATCTTATAAAAGGATTAGTTCACAATATATGTTTTTAATTTGTATTAATATCTAGTTTTAAAACGAGCTTAATTTTGATATATTATTAGTGTAAAAAAATTTACGTTGTTAAATAATTAAAAATTATGATAGATATAACTTTGATAATAATTATTATAAAAGTTAATAATGTTTAATAATAAAAGAATTTACAGTTGACAATATAAAATATTTTTATTTTATAAGGATATTTCAATTAAATTATTTTAAAAATGTTAAATCTAATATTATTATTTTTTTTATAATTTTAGTTGATATAAAGAAAATCAAAAGAATTTGAATGTAATTTTTTAATTTATTCTCCTTTACTAAATTTTTAAAATTTCAACTAAATAAATATTAACTTAAATAATCTTTAATTACTAATTATTAATATCAAAATAAATTTTTTAATAAATTTTAAATACCTACTTTTTTTTTAACTTATAACTGTAAAAATATATGAATAGTAGAATTGTGTCATTTGCTAGTGAAATATGAAAAGTTAAGTTAAATAAAATTTATTTCAATATTATTTTTTTAGGCTTATAAGGATACAATTTTATTTAAGTCAAAAATTTAAATATATATTATATTAAATATATTACTTTATCTATTTGACATATATATATATATAATAAAAAAATAACCTATTAATTTTTTTTTAAGTATTTATTATAATGTTTTAAAAATAAAATAATTATAAAAATATGAAATATTAAGTTTAAGATATTAGGATATAAAAATAAAGAAAGATATATATTAAATAAATAAATCATATAAAAAATACATTAAAAATAAAATAAAGTAATTTTTAAAAAAAATATAAATTATAAAAAATGCAATGTAGGGTTTCTTGTAAAAGAAAAGTATCATTGATATTTTTAGTAGGCAAAATTAATATTATGCATAAATTGTATATTTATTCTACAATATATATATAGATATATATGCAATAAAAAGGTTTAAAAATTAAGAAAATGTACAATAATATAAGATATGATATATAAATAAATATTGTAATAAATAAATAGCAGTAAAGATTTTCTAATCACATGGCTAAGTTAGCTTATATTAGTTTTTTAAAATTTATATTTAAAAATATATAATAAAAATTTTTATTAACAGTTATAATATTTCATATTATTAATATATTAAATTATATAATTTTTAATAAAATTATTATTGTATAATTATATATAGAAAAAAATGATTAAGTTATTTAAAAAATAAAAAAATAAATTTATTATTATTTTATTTAATATTTATTTTTAATAATTAAATTTTATTAATTTAACCATTAAATTAATATATTATATTTATAAAATTTTATAAAAAAATAAAAATTTAATATTTATTAAAAAAATTAAATTAATATATATTATAAAAAATATATTATTTGTTAAAATAAAATAATACTTTATAATAAAATATTATATATCTTTCAAATTTTATTAAAAATTTTATGAACATAATTCATATAATAAAATACATAAATTTAACGATTAAATTTATAATATTTAATAATTTATAAAAATATTAAAAAATAGTAATTTATAAAAAATTTATTTTAAAAATAAATATAACATAAGTGATTAGATATCAAATTTATTCCTTATATTATTTAATAATTTATATAAAATATAAGATTTCATAATTCAACCATTAAATCATATTATATATTTTTATATTTTATATATCAAATTTAAAATAATTTAAATATTTACAGATATATTATTTAATATGATATTTATATATATTTAAATAATATATTATATATTAAAATAATATTATATATTAAAATATTAATTAATTTTTATTTAATAAAAATTTTAATAAACATAATTTATTTAATAAAAAATTTTAAATTAATAATTAAATTGATATATTTTATATTTTATAAAAAATTATTAAATAAATATAAATATTAAAATTTGATATGTAATATATAAGATCTTAATTATATATATAAATTTATTATTTTACATATCAAATTTAAATATTTACATATTTAAAATTTTTTAATAAGTTGTAAAATTTATTAATTTATCTATTAATTTAAAATTTTATGTATATAAAATTATTTATAAATATTTTATTATATAATTTTATTTAAATATTTAATATATTATTAAAATAAAATTAAATATTAGATTAAAAAATATATTTATAAATATTTAAATTATTTAAAATTTAATATATAATTATAAAAATATTATTCTATAATTTAATGGTTAAATTAATAATATTTTATAAAAATTATTAAAAATTACTAATATTTAAATTGAATATATGATGTGAATAAATATTTAATATATATATATATATTAAAAGTAAAATATAAAATAATAATATCAAAATCGTAGACTAATATTGACTCTATATAAATATTTGTTTCCGGTCGGTTATTATCATTTGTACGAAATCCTCAACTTTTACCATGTAATTATAACCACTCATTGTCATAATTATTCATAACTAAGTAGGTGTGATTTATATTCTCATTTGCCGTGATGTTCAGGTTATATTTTAACATGAAACTTTTAGTAGATAATTTTATTCACAAAAGAACAATAAATTAATGTGGATTTATAAGTTTCTGTTAGGTGACTGATGACTCCGACAATAATAAACAATAAATTCCATAAAATTTCAAACGTCAAAAAGGTTAGGAAATCTCGATCTAGTTGTTGTATATTTAAAATTGTAATTACTAATTTGTAAAAAAACTTAAAAATTATAGAAATGTTGGAGTGTTTATGTCTTTATGACAGTGACTTCCCTTTTTACTTGGCTCGTGTGGTGACGGACAAAACTTTGACTTTCGTGCCAAACATTTCAATGGAGTGACATGTCTCGCAAAAGAAACCAAATATTGACAAGAAAAATATTTCCATAATGCGACCTAAGACATTATTGTTTATTTCTATTTTTAAATAAATAGTTTAAATATTTGAGTGAAAAATAAATCTATAGTAACAAATTTTAAAATTGATTTAAATGTTTAAAAATAACAATTTAATATCATAAAATTATTTGTTATATTAAAATATAAGTATAATAATTTCCTTTTACAAGTTAATAAATTTATATATTCTCATCTGTATCTTTAATAGTAATGTTTATTATTTTTATTTTTATTTTAATTTACACTCATTATTATCATTATCATTTTTAGATTTTTATTTTTTCTATAAAATTTGTCCTTTTTAAAAGTAATGTTAATTATTATTTTAATTTTAATTTTAATTTACACTCATTATTATCATTATCATTTTTAAATTTTTATTTTTTCTATAAAATCTTTCCTTTTTAAAAGTAATGTTAATCTTATTTTGGTAAGGATTATTTTACTTTAACTTATAATTACTTTGATTTAAATATTGCATTTTATGATTTTTATTCATTTAATTAAATTATTATTTTTATTTACTAAAACATGTAATATTCAGTTTCTAAGAAGAGAAAATATTTGGACATGATAGTCAAACAAATAAAGTTTAATAAGGTTAAGAATTAATAATTTCGCACATGACCATTATTACCTAGAGCTGTAAAGTATAATCGCTAATAATTCTTTCATTTTACATTATTTATTGTTTTATATATTTTATTTTGTTTCAAAATAGTTATTATATTAAAATTTTAAAAATTTTAATTATTTATTAATATTTTACCTAAATATTTAGTGAATTTGTAATTACATTCTAATTATTTAAAAAATATTTTAATATAAGATTATTTTATCATAAGAACATGAGTAATTAATATTTGTGAAAATTATTTACATTACTTTAGAAAACAAATAATCTAAAAACGAATGGATTCTGCAAGTAAGAAGTGAAAATTACATTAATATTTTTCAAATTTATTAAAAAATTATTTGATATTTTTGTTTTTTTATATTATTTCAACATTTTTCATGCATAAAATGTAATAAAAAGTTAAAAAAATTAAAATACAATAATAATACAAATATATATTTTTTATATTATTATTTAATTATAAATATTTTATTTTTATAATAATTAATATAAAGACTATATTTATAATAATTTTTAATGAGTTGATGATATGAAAGTATATATCAAAGCTAAACTCATAAAAATGATTAATGCGTCTTGTTAGTTTAAAAGTTTAACAATAAAATAATTTAAACTTGGTTTATATTTTATTTTTCATAAAAATGTAAAAAAGTTAAAAAGATATATATAGAATTAAATCAAAATAATGGAAATCTAAAAATAAACATTAATCTAGAGAAAGAGTAGAAGTAGATGAAAGATTATTATCGGTGAGTATGAAGAGAGAGAAAGAGAAATATACTGTGAGAGAGAGAGACAGAGAGACAGAGAGAGGCTGCGAAGGGTAGAGAGTGAGTTAGTATAAATGTACAAAGTCTCCATTCAGTGTCTGGCACCGTTCACGTTCTCACTCTCCTCTCTCTCCTTTTCCTCACCCTCTTATCTTCGCTTCTCTGTTCGTGCTACTTCTTCTCGGTTTGTTCTCTTTATCTATTCTTTTCAATTTTTTTCAATAATTGTTTTTTGGATTTTTCAATCATTTTCCACCATGGAATAAATGGTTCAATTTAACTGAGACTCTGATCTATGCACAGAAATGGGTTTTTGCGTTTTGAGCTTGCCCTTTATGGTTTTGCTATCTGTTGAGACCTTCACAATTTAATTTTGATGCTCACCGGAGGTTGAATTTGAGGCTGTGAATGTGCAACTTAATGCTTTCTCATGCTTCCCTCTTTCAAAATGAGCTTTTCTCTTTTTGGTTGAAAATTGCTAATAAGCTTGATTTAAAGGGTGTTTAGGTTTTGGTGGATTTTATAGAAATAACTTATAACCGTCGTTAGCTTTTTTGGCTTATTTCATTAAGCTTTTTGTTATAACTGATCAAAATAAGTTATATTTAGCTTATTTCTATGAGTTTCGTGATCAAATTTATGTCATAAGCTCTTGTGTGATAAAAGCTTCTTGAATAAGTGGTTAATTGGAACTGTTTACCCAAACGAACCATTAGTGAAACTTGTGGTTTGTAGTTTGTTGAAGTTGGTAACATTTTGTTTAATCGCTTGGCTATTCTTTTGGTCAATTTCTCTGTATGGCTTCCTAGAATAGTGTGATACACGAGCCCAAATCCATGTGTGTTCACTGTGTGTATTTCGGTTTGTTGAGAATTCTAGTGGCCGTTGTTCATTATATGAATTATGTTAGATGTCTGTATTTTCTAAGATGGAAAAAAAATACAGATGTTTGATGGCTGTTTCATAGCTCTGAAGGGCTGAATTGAATAGTCAGTTATGAGATCTTTGATTCTTATGTTTCTTATTGTTGAAGAGAGTGTTGAATCTCAGTTCCTTCGCAGGCAATACATGCGAAAAGAGGTTTGGTGACTTGCATGTATACATTGTGTTTATGATATATTATTCATCAATTCTCCTGATGAATCTCATGTTTAAAGGATTTATTTTGCTGTCTTGAACCCACATATTTCTATTAGCTATTGATAATGCCTTCTCATTGTTTTTTTCTTTTCCATCATTTGAAAAGTATATAAATGGATTTGTATGTTATTTGAGTTGATCATATGAAGTATTCAAATTGTGTATTTGCATTGACAGAACAATGGCATCTCATATTGTTGGTTATCCCCGCATGGGACCCAAGAGAGAGCTTAAGTTTGCCTTGGAATCATTTTGGGATGGAAAGAGTAGTGCTGACGAGCTGCAGAAGGTTGCTGCAGACCTTAGGTCAGCCATCTGGAAGCAGATGGCCGAAGCTGGAATCAAGTATATTCCATGCAACACCTTCTCATACTATGATCAAGTACTGGACACAACGGCCATGCTTGGGGCAGTTCCTGCCAGATATAATTGGAATGGTGGGGAGATTGGATTTGACATTTACTTCTCCATGGCAAGAGGGAATGCATCTGTACCAGCTATGGAAATGACCAAGTGGTTTGACACCAACTAGTAAGTAAACTACACCCCTCAAATTTTTTAATTTTTACATATAAATTGATTAATTATAATTTAAAAAAAGGTGTAGGTTAGTGCATGAATGAAGATTTTAGTAAGGACTTTGAAATAACTGCAGCTATACACGTGTGGGTGCATATACTCTCACATGCTTGTTACTGTATTTGATTAAATATATAAATGTAAAACTGAATTTGGCATTTGGTTTGATATTTGTCGTAGTTCTAAGAAACTTATAATCTCTTATGGTGCAGCCATTACATTGTTCCTGAATTGGGTCCTGATGTTAAGTTCTCCTATGCATCACACAAGGCAGTGGATGAATACAAAGAGGCCAAAGTTGTAAGTTTACATTTGATCTGAAAAATTCATTAATGAACCACTGTAGACTCTGATCTTATAAGAATCTTCACTGTATGATATGCTCTAGAAGATTCTGATCTAGGAAGAATGTTTACTACAAAAGGGAAAAGAAATTATTTTGAATTTGTAATTTCATTTACTGATGTTTATAACATTCTTTCTAATATGCAGCTGGGAATTAATACCGTACCTGTGCTAGTGGGGCCTGTATCCTACTTGTTGCTGTCAAAACCAGCTAAGGGTGTTGAGAAGTCATTTTCCCTTCTTTCCCTAATTGACAAGATCCTTCCAGTCTACAAGTATGGCCTTGAAGTCCAGATATGTTATTGAACCATATAACAAAGTTTCTTCAATCATACTTTGTTGTTTATTGTAGGGAGGTTGTGGCTGAACTGAAGGCAGCTGGTGCTACTTGGATCCAGTTTGATGAACCTACCCTTGTGAAGGATCTCAATGCTCACCAGTTACAAGCATTTACTCATGCCTATAAAGAGCTAGAATCAAGTTTATCTGGTTTGAATGTTCTGATTGAGACATACTTTGCTGATGTCCCTGCTGAAGCATACAACACACTCACCTCTTTGAAGGCTGTTACTGGATATGGGTTTGACCTTGTTCGTGGAACAAAGACCCTTGATTTGATCAAGCAAGGATTTCCATCTGGAAAATTTCTTTTTGCTGGTGTTGTTGATGGGAGAAATATTTGGGCCAATAATCTTGCAACTTCAGTGAACACCTTGCAGGCGCTTGGGGACATTGTTGGGAAGGGTAATTGCTGACGATCAACTTTTTTATTGATGTGTACTCAGCACACTAGAAGCTAATATGAACTATCATTTTCTTCTGCAGACAAGGTTGTGGTTTCCACATCCTGTTCTCTTCTTCACACTGCGGTTGATCTGGTGAACGAGATCAAATTGGACCAAGAGATTAAGTCTTGGCTTGCATTTGCAGCACAAAAAGTAGTTGAAGTGAATGCCTTGGCCAAGGCATTGTCTGGAGAAAAGGACGAGGTAAATCTTACCCATGAAGGAATTTTGTTACAAACTTGATATCATTTTGCTTCTTATTGCTTGTCTTTTTGCAGGTTTTCTTTTCTGCTAATGCTGCTGCCTTGGCTTCAAGAAAGTCCTCCCCAAGGGTGACAAATGAGGCTGTCCAAAAGGCTGTAAGTACTCATCAGGATTTTAAATTTGGTTTCTTTCACTTTAAAAATTTTTTGCTACAAGAATTTTTAAACTGGTAATTTTATTTTCTTAGGCTGCTGCTCTGAAGGGCTCTGATCATCGGAGGGCCACCAATGTTAGTGCCAGGTTGGATGCTCAACAGAAGAAACTGAATCTTCCTATTCTTCCAACCACTACAATTGGATCTTTCCCTCAAACTGCTGATCTTCGAAGAGTTCGCCGTGAATTCAAGGCCAACAAGTGAGTATTAAGTCTTCATCTTTACCTGCAACATCTGATGATTATTTCTATTTGACATTTAAACTGCTATTTGTTTACTATGTGAATAGGATCTCTGAGGAAGATTATATCCGTTTCATTAAGGAGGAAATTAACAATGTTGTGAAGCTCCAGGAAGAACTTGACATTGATGTCTTGGTGCATGGAGAGCCTGAGGTGCAGAGCTGATTTTTGTTATTGATTCAGTAGTTTAATGAGAACTTGTTTCTTGTCTAAAAACATGGTCCAAAACTTCAAATTATTTATTATTATTGAAAACTTCTGCCAATTCAGAGGAATGACATGGTTGAGTACTTTGGAGAACAATTATCTGGCTTTGCCTTCACTGCCAATGGGTGGGTGCAATCATATGGATCCCGCTGTGTCAAACCACCCATCATCTATGGTGATGTGAGCCGTCCCAAGCCCATGACTGTTTTCTGGTCTTCAACTGCTCAAAGTTTGACCAAACGACCTATGAAGGGAATGCTTACTGGTCCTGTTACTATTCTGAACTGGTCCTTTGTTAGAGATGATCAGCCAAGGTATAAAAATAAACCCTTTTGGCTACCATGCAAGTTTAAATGATGGTTGTGTAGGACATCAGTTTCATTTAACATTATGTATTTGTTATTAGATTTGAAACATGCTACCAGATTGCTTTGGCTATCAAGGATGAGGTTGAGGATCTTGAGAAAGCTGGTATTACTGTCATCCAGATTGATGAGGCTGCTCTACGAGAAGGTTTGCCTCTGAGGAAGTCTGAGGAGGCCTTCTATCTAAACTGGGCAGTTCACTCATTTAGAATTACCAACTGTGGTGTGCAGGATACTACTCAGGTGCAGCTTCACTTGTCATGTTCTAATCTTTACCAATGAGTAGTCAATCTTGTACATATATTAATATATCATAATGTTTGGCAGATTCACACTCACATGTGCTACTCCAATTTCAATGACATCATTCACTCAATCATAGACATGGATGCTGATGTGATCACCATTGAGAACTCCAGATCAGATGAGAAGTTACTTTCAGTCTTCCGTGAGGGAGTAAAATATGGTGCTGGCATTGGTCCTGGCGTTTATGATATTCACTCACCAAGGATTCCACCAACCGAAGAAATTGCTGACAGGATCAACAAGATGCTTGCAGTTCTTGAAAGCAACATTCTCTGGGTCAACCCAGATTGTGGTCTCAAGACACGCAAATACACTGAGGTTAAACCTGCTCTCACCAACATGGTTGCTGCTGCCAAACTTATTCGCAACCAGTTAGCTAGTGCCAAGTGAGTTGAGAATGAACCAACAGAGTCATCTATGTGAGATGATGTGCTCAAGTTGGAAAACTGAACGCTTTGTATTTCCAATAATGTCTTGATATAAGATTTTGTCCTTTATTCTCCCAAATGATCTTTTCTGCTCCTTTTGTTATAGGCAATGTTTTTCAGTATATGAATCTGCATATGAATAAGCTCTTCTATTGTCCATTTTGCTTTTTTAGTTTATCTTTATTATTTTGGAGAACTGAGGGATTGTTTTCTTTTATTTAAACTTTTTTTAAAAGTAAACTGAATTAAACATATAGATATGCTTTAACGTTGGAGAGGTATTCAATATTTTTTACTGTTGGTTTACATAAATTTAAGTTTCGGATGGGAGATGAAATAAATAAAGATATAAAAAGCAAAAATAAGAGAAAAAAAAAAGATAAATGTTATTTGAGATGGTTAAAATAAAAAAAGTAAAATTTTCTTTATTTATTTAAATAGGTAGAAAGATGAAAAAATATTAATTATATAAAAGATATTTATAATAATTATAAAAAAATATTTTTTAATATAATATTTAATTATAATATTTTTTTATTTTATATAAAATTTTATTTAAAATTAAAGAATTAGAACATGAAAAAAAAATGATATGTTTATATAAACTAATTGAAAGTTAAAAAGATAGTTAAAATTTGAAAAAATAAATAATAATTAAAAAATTAGTTTAAAGTTTGTAATCAATAAAACTGGCTGTTAAATTAACAATTAACAATTAACAAATAAAGATAAATGATAAATAAGAATGAATTTATTAGATTTGATTTTAAGTATTATATTTTTTAATTATTAATTTTATTATTTAAACTAAATTAGTATATTAAAAATTAAAAATAATATTTTTTTAATTTATTTATATATACTTATTAAAAATATTAAAAATTTATATTTATTTTGATGATTATATGTTATAAAATAGAGTTTGATGATTTTATTTATTTATTTATTTTAATATTTATGATGTAATTTTAATAAAAATATATTTCATATAAATAATTTTTTAAATTAAAATTTTTTTTGTAAAATTTTTTAAATATATTTCTATAAAAAAATACTTATTTTATTTTTAAATTTTTATAAACAAAGGTTAAATATTTTATTATAGATAATTTAATAAAATATTTAATAATTAAATTAAATATTGTATTATTAAATGATATAAAAATTAATATTTTATAAAAAGATTATTAAATATCGAAAAAATAAAAATGAAATAATAACTTTAGACGATAACTAAAATCTTAAAAAGTAACAGAGGTAACATTAAAAAAATACTATTTATTTTATGTATTTATCAAAACAGCTTTTATGCTCAATAAAGCTAAAATTTTCTTAAAAAAATTTCAGTCAATTATTTTATTTTTTATTTAAATAAAATATCCTATCAATACATTTAAATTAAAAAAGTTTTCTTTCCATCAATTTTTATTCTTTCTTTTACATTTTTTAGAGTTATTTTATCCACATTATATTTTTTAATTGTATAATAAGTTAAATTAGCTTTTGATTTTAGAAAAATAACAAGATCTTTAACATTATTTTTTTATGTCATATTAGTCATTTTAGCTTTATTTTTTTTATATCATATTAGTCCGATTAATATGATTAATAAAAATTTTAGAAACTAATTTGACATGAAGGAGTAATTAATTTAAAGGTTTTCTCATTTTATCACCCGAAATAAATTATTCAGATGCAGAAATGTGACACAAATATTTTTTTTAAAAAAAAGTTTTAATTTAGTTTCTATTATTGTTAGGTTATGTAAATTAGTCAAATTTATATAGATTATGTTAGATCTTAGGATTAATATGATAAAAATTAAAATGAAATTAAAAAATAAATATGACTGAAAAATATTTAATTTTTTAAATTATTTTTAAGCTTTGGACTAATTTAAAACATATTTAAAAAATTAAAATTAATGTAGGGATCATCTCAGTATCTTTTTAACATACTACGGTCACTTAATATTACACATGAGACAGCAATTGCAAGGGAAAAACCTTCTCTGGAGCCTTAGCCGCCGCGTGGGGTCGACGGAGAATGGTGACGGCAGGGTCGTGTTGGAGTAGGAATTGGGTGTGGAAGCATGTATCTACTATACGGTGTGCCTGCATACAGCTCAAGCGTACGTCTCAACTTGTTGAATAAATAAATAAAATTTAAATTTATTAAAAAAATTTAAATAATATTACATCATATTACACTTTTTACAATATTTAAAAAATATTATAAAAATATAAAAAATATTATCTATTAATTTTAATAATATTTTTAAAAAATGTTTTATATGATATATGTTGTAAAAAATATACTTTGTAGTAATATAAACAAACCGATTTAAAAAAAATTATTTAATTTATTTTTATATATTATATATTTATATTTATTATATTTATATAATATTAATATATTTATATAATTTGTTAAAAATTAAATTTTTAATTTTAAACAAAAAAATTTAGATAATTTTATTCTTGTTCTCAAAATAAAATTCTCTTTTGTTGTTTTTGTTTATTTATTCAAAATTATAGTTCAATTCTTAATTTCTCCTTTTATGTAACACATTATCTAATGTAATATTTTAAAATAAATAGTTATAAATTTTTTTAATATTAAATAATTTTAATTTATTTTTTATACGAGTGGTATTAATTAGATCTAAATTAATAGATTTTATAACTTAAAAAATACTAAAATATATTTTCATAAAATATTTTAAGATTTTGAATCTTTTAAATAATATATATATATATATATATATATATGTATGTGTACTTTAAATTTATTTAATGGTTTTTTTTATCTTGTAGGTTTTAAACTTACAAGTCTTTTTAATCGATTATTTTATATGAGTTTTAAGCTTATGTAGTGGTTTTTTTTATGCGTAAACTTTTAAATAGATGCATAAATTTTATAAACTTTAAATCTGGTTACAAATTGACAATTCTTTTTTTAACAAATAACATATTCAAACTTAAATTTTTAAATTTTCAAATAAACTAGACTTGAACAAAGTCTAACATAACTTGATCTACTTTCATATCTAGAAAGAGGGTATGGATTGAAATAAGAAAAAAATTATTATTTAAATAAATAAATAGAAAATAGAAAAAATGATATTATAAATTTTTTTATGTTAAATAAAAATTACATTAAATTTAAAATTTTAATTTTTTATTAATAGAATAATTTTAGTTTTTTTAAAATATTTAATAATTTAAATATTAAAAAATAAAAAAAATAAATCTCCACTTCCATTTTCTCTTATTTTAATTTAAAAAGAAATTAATTTTTTGATGGGCCACAAAAATTATTTACTTCACAAAAATTGAGCATATCCAGCCGTTCCTTATGTCTAGGGATGGAAGTGAAAAAAAGACCGTCTGATTTACGGCTCAACTCGTTTAAAATCTAGTTAGACTCGACTTGTTTAATAAACAGATAGACTCAGGCTTTTTAAAAAATATTTTAAGATAAACAAGTCAAGTCTAGGCTTATAAAAAATCCTATTTAACTTATTCAGGCCTATTTATGTTTATATATTATATATTTATATTTATTTTAATATATTATATTTATATAATATTTATTTTATATTTTATTTACATAATATTAATATATATATATATATATATATATGTTTTAGACTTATTTAATGGTCTTTTTATCATGTAGACTTTAAGTTTAAAAACTTTTTTAATTAATTATTTATGTAGACTTTAAGTTTATTTATTAATTTTTTTGTAATGCAGGCTTTTAAATAGGTTTGCAAACCTTGTGGGCTTTAAATCAGACCAGACCTTGACAAAAACAAAAGCCTTTAACAGATAACAGGTCCAGACTCAGGCCTCACAATTTTTAAATAGGACAGACTTAAACACTTAAAGCCTAATTCAACTCAACTTACTACGATTCCTATGTCCTAAGGAATTCATTTTCAACATATAAAATGGGTTATGACATGAGAGATGATCTTTGAATGAAGAACAATGAAATTTAATTCCTTACTTATCTTTCTACCAATAACAGTTGTTCTATTTCGAATTCAAATGTGTTTACGGGACTCTCTTTAACATGTGTTTGTACACAAGGGTTTAGTTGCAATAATGACAACGAGTAAAATGTAAAAGAATTATATTGTGTACATCAAAATTGATTATTATTACAGGTCAAATTTAGAGACTATTATCATTTGATGTACACAAATACTTCATCAAAAGCATAATGGTTACAAAACTTGTTGAATCATTTTTAAGAACTCCTTATAAATAGTATTTATTTTTATTGAGAAAATTTTTATATTAGTTTTTATTATTTTTAGATTACCTTAAGTTATTTTTTAAACTTTTTATTTATCATATTGAAAAGGATTAATGATAAAAAAATTAAAGTTGAAGAATTAATATGATTAATAAAAAATATTTAAAATAATTTTTATCATTAAATTATACAAAAGATAATATCGATATCTTTTTCAAATCAATTACATATGTGATGTTTTTCTAATATATTTTGTACACCCGTAAAAGTTTATTTGAATATCTATTACCAAGGTTTTTTTACAAATAAAATTATGAAAAAGTAAAAAACAAAAAGATTTTATACAAGGATTAATAACAAAAAAACATTACATCTACGGATAGTAAACATATTTAATCCATATTACTATTATTTTGTGTACTTTTATTGTTTTGGACTGTCTAGGATTTATGTTTATCAATGAAAGATTAAACATTATGATTGTTTGGATACTTTACTTTTGCTTAGCATTTGACTACCAGACAATCTTTAAGATGATCAACATTAACACCTAGGCAAACCTTGACTGTTGTAATTCATCTATCTTTAATAACAAAATAGGATCAAGAATCCAAGTATCATGGTTACATATCGCATCAAGCATGACTTGACTTCAATAAAATGAAAGCATCATTCACTATAATAAAATAGATATTTAAATTTTTTTATTATTTTACCATATTTTTAAATATTGTATATTTAAGTATAATAATAAGTAAAATAATATATTAAAATATTTTTTAAAATGTTGTAAAAGATACTTTTTTTAAAAATGCTATATATATTTTACAACACTTATAAAATAAAATGTTATATGTTATATTTTTACAGCATCTATAATAAAATACTATAAAAAATTTGTCAACATACTTACATTTTAAAACACTTACTAATATAAATGCTATAAAAATATGTATATTTTACAACATTAATATTAAAAATATTGTAAAATATATATATTTTTTAATTATTTTATTTTTAATATTTTTCTTATTTATTAGTATTCAATAATTTTAATATCACAATCATTTCATTTTAACCACTTTATAAAAAATAATATTTATAGCAAGAAATTACATAAAATTAAGAAGATAAAGATTAAAATAATATTATTAAAAAAATAATTTATCATATACATTAAAATTTTAAAATTAAATATATGTACAACTTGTTAAATAAAAATAATTTAAATAAAATTAGTAGTTATATAAGAATACTATTATTCTTTAACTTTATCTTAGTAAAAATCAAAAGTATGTAGAATATTTGTAGTTAGAGAAGTATTGTTTTATCAAAATTCACTTTGCCGCATCACAATCCGCGGGACGGTGAGCCTCCTTAGTGCACTGTAAATCCAAAACACATTAGTCAGCGGAGCTATAATATTCAACAACAGAATCCCATAACAATATGAAACAATCCATATGCAAACTTACATTCCAGCAAAAGCTATATGAAGAGAGACAAGATACAGAATGATTTCCACTACCAGCATCAAAAGCAATTGCATACTTACAACCTAGATCAAGACACCACTTGGTTTGCAAAAAATGAGAAAACAGAATAAATAAGATAGCTAGTAAGATATTAAGATAGAGAAAGAGGTAAAAAATAAAAGTATAAAATTTTATCTATAGTTGTCCAAATAATAAAGATTTAAAACAAAGGTGCAGTAATATTATGTGTTAACTAAATGTAAACTTATCTGCACTTCATGGTGATCCTTAGTTTGATGTCATACAGCATCGCCGTCGCAATTCAAGAAGATCTGTGAGGGATAAAGACGTTGATGATAACTAGTTTTATCTTTGGTTTTGTATTTGTGGACTCTTTTATCTTTATTTCTTTAATATTTTATGCATTTGACTGCTTCATGTGTTTACACTAGTACAAAAATAGGTTTCTATAACAGGATTTTACATCGGTTGTTTAGAAACCAATATAAAAAAAACGCGGTGACATTTTTGTAAATAAATATAAACTTTTTACATCGGTTCATAAAAGAACCGAGGTAGAAAGTACTTTTTACATCGGTTACAAAACAACCGATGTAGAAGGTACTTTCTACATCGGTTCTCTTTTGAACCGATGTAGAAAGTGGATTTTTTTTAAACTTTCTACATCGGTTACATAACAACCGATGTAAAAAGTATTTTCTACATCGGTTGTTTTGTAACCGATGTAGAAAGTGAATTTTTTTTCAAACTTTCTACATCGGTTACAAAACAACCGATGTAGAAAGTACTTTCTACATCGGTTACATAACAACCGATGTAGAAAGTGGATTTTTTTAAAAACTTTCTACATCGGTTACAGAACAACCGATGTAGAAAGTACTTTTTACATCGGTTCTAAGAAACAACCGATGTAGAATATCTTCCCTTATCACTTATTTTTCGACGCTAGTCGTCTTTAACCTCATTCTCCAAAACCCTAGTTTCTCGTTTCGGCTTATTCTCTCTATTTTCGTTTACGTCTTAGTCATTGTCGTCGTCCCTGATGTTCGTCGTTGCACTCCATTCTTACGTACGTGGTTGTCATTGTCGTTGCCGTTGCAACCATTTCCTCCGTTCGAAGTCGTCGTCGCGCACCCTAAGGTTTGAAGTTGTCTTTGTTGTTATTTATACATCTCATTCTGTTATTATAATTGAAACTTACATTCGTTTTGGTTGTATTGTATAATTTTCAAGCTTCTTATTTGGCTACCACTGTGCTGTGCTGTCGTTCGACTACCGTTGTACCTCTATTAGGATACCGTTTGGTCACCGCTCAACCATTTTTTCTCTGTTTTCAACAGGTACATGGCTGGTTACGACATTTTTTTGTTCAACTTTCAACACTTGCTTGACATAATTTTAAGTTATTTCCTTTGTAAATTAAAATTTGATAATAATTAATGATGTATTTAGTTTAAATATATAGATTATGTGAATTCTGTATTATCTGTCTGGTGATTCTGTGAATAAATAATACGGTAGCATACCTAAACAAAACGAACATTAAAAAAATGAACTTTTTACGTCGGTTAAGATTATAACCGATGTAAAAAGTACTCTTTTTACATCGGTTGGACCTATAACCGATGTAAAAAGTACACTTTCTACATCGGTTATGGCCTTAACCGAGGTAGAAAGTATGACTTTCTACATCGGTTATAAGTCCAACCGATGTAGAAAGTGTACTTTTTACATCGGTTCCAGAACCGATGTAAAAAATCTTATTTTCTATATCGTCCGCTTCAACACCGCCCAAATAACCGATGTAAAAAGTCCATAACAACCGACGTAAAAAGCTTATTTTCCACCTGTGTTAATTGCTTTATTTAGACTATTATGGTGAACTTTTTATTTTTTTATAAATTGGTCTGTTTAGATTATTATGTTGGTTTATTTACAAAAATGTCACCGTCTCATGGACAACCGACGTAAAATCCTGTTATAAAAGACTATTTTTCTATTAGTGTTTCAACATAAAAATGTCTAACGTCACCAACTCCATGTCAATTAGACCAAGATCGCTGCCCTAATACCAAAGATTTGAAATCCTTTTGGTAAAAGCCACCACCGGCCCTTTTTGGTCCTGACACAAAGGGGAAGTACCCTTCAAAGTACAGTCATCATGATACCAAGAGGGAGTTAAGGATTACTCTCCATTCCTGAAGTAGTTGTTGTCATCATAGCATCCAATACAGTAAGTGGCGGGTACGAAGGTTTAGGAGATAGGAATGGTGAGTCTGGATGAAAACTCCTTTCATCAAACTACAAAATATACAAGGTAAAATTCCTGGTTCATAACAAGTTGAGGAAACAATCCTCTCAAGAGGAAGTGTACATTGGCATAAACATGAGTAGTAACTATCATATTGTTCTATTGGGGCTCAAAGTGTTAGCTCACATCATAAAACTTGAGAAATATCGTCGTTGATGCATGTGACAATCTTAGGATCCGGGGACAAGATGGAAAATGTGGAGATGGAGAAAATGAATTTATTAGTAGATTTTTACTCTACAATAAGTGTTCTTATTAAGATTATATCTATTATAGTTTATTTTTAAATACTGAAGTTATACAAGTTCATTTTTACATTTAAAATAAGCATGTTAAAATGGGTTCATTTTGTTAAGAAAGCTAATTTGAAATAGTAAGCTTTAGGGACTTATAACTTAGGCTATAGGAATCTTATTTATGTGATCTCAACTTTATTTGAAAGGTTTATTGAATTAAAATTATTTTGGAGGTTTCCAAAATTTACAATGAAATATTTTTTTTTAGTAAATTTCTAAATTCAACTATTTTGTTAAGTAGATGTGAAATAGCTAAAATGAAATAGATATAACATAAGCTAATGAAATTCTGAATGAAATATTAGAATATGTGGTTTATCTCCAATAAAATTTTACCTCTATTTGATCTATATAAAGAAAACTTAAATTGAATTTGAATCCAATCTATTTGTTAAAAAATATCTTATTTCTACCGATTATTTAATTTGTGTGTACTTCATGATTAGTGTGTAGTATTGTGCATTAGGCTTTTAAATGTGAATGAGATTATTAAAAAATGGTTTTTTATATGTGTTATAATTTTTTACTAAGCCTAATTGGATATGAAATATGTTTAATTATATCATTTTAATGAGTTTTATATTATTAGGTTTCATTGGACTTAAATGATATATTTGGTTATTTTTTAAATTTTATAACTTTATGAACTTAGTTCATTGTGAAAATCATATTTTGAACTATATATGTATGTTTGAATGGATTTTAGTGGCATTGGAAATGAAAAAATATAGTCCTAAAAATTCATATAGGCCATTATAGCTTATTAAAAGTAAAGCAAGGAGTTAATTAGGTCAATTTATAACTTGAATAATCTGTCTTGAGAGTTTTATCCTATTTTGGTAAAATACGTATTTGTTGATCTATAAAAGTGATTTTGAGGTTTAGGCTTTAGGGTTTTAATGTATAATTAACTTGTATCTCATCCAAAAATATCATGAATAATAATGTGAGACAAAATCTATAATTCTTATTCAATTCGAAATGAAATGATAAGAATTAATTAAAAAGGTTCTCATCCAAAAATATCATGAATACTAATGTGAGACAAAATCTATAATTCTTACTCAATTCGAAATGAAATGATAAGAATTAATTAAAAAGGTTAAAATTGACTTGAAAGAGATCGGGGTAAGTTTTGAAGATTCTAAATGGTGTTTTTGACTTTGAATGTTAAATTTTTATCTTTAAGAAATTTAAATTTAAATTAGGAATTTTAATTTAAACTACTACTTCCCTATTTATTCCAAAGCATATTGAAGATTGACAAACTTTCTACTTAGGTTTGGATTATTTTCAATTTTATTTCTTAGTGTGAAAAGTCTAAAAAAAATAAATTCTTTGATTAACTTGCTGGTTTAAATTTCCTATGCAAAGAATTTGAGGTTTGTTCATAAGTTCTTTCAATTTCTTTTTCATCCTTTTCAATTATTTGTATTTGTTATTTCTAAACTCTTTTTCATCCTTTTCAATTATTTGTATTTGTTATTTCTAAACTCTAAAATTGAAGCATAATTTGATTAGTGTTTGCTTAATTCTTTAATTTGGATACAAAATTGAATTGGAACTATATAATTTTTCTATAAAATTTGGTGATTTCAATTCTATAAAATTAATTTAGGAACTTTGATGATACTTAATTATTTAAATAAAATAAAAAATTTAAAACTTAATTTAGTAGAAATAACAAGTTCAATTGAAATTTGTTTGATTGAATTAAAACCAAATAAAAATTGAGTTATTTTTAAAATTATCTTTGTGAACCTGTATAACTTACTTAAAAAGTGAACTGGTAAATTAATATTTTTTAATTTTGTTAATTTTTGTTTTAATCTATACTTTAATATTGTTTTTTTAAAAGATCCACTTTCTATATTTTAAACACAATTGATTGATTGTGAATATCTTCAAGAGATTAATTGTTTCTTGTACTATATTCTTTTTCTTTTTTTTTTATTTTGATTCAACTATAAATATATATATATATATATATATATATATATATGAAAGGATCAAGTTACTTTAAGAGTAACTTTGTTTAAAGTTATTCCGTTTAATAAATCTAATATACAATTATATTTCATCAATCCAACCATTGAATAAATAAATTATATTATATAGATCATCTTAAAAAATTTTACAAAATTTAAAAAATGTTTGATATTTTATTATATAAATTCAAATTAATGGATGATATAAGAGGTATATTATCCGTTAATTTGAATTTATTTGTTGAGGTATCAAATATCTTTTAAATTTTATAAAAATTTGCAAGAAAGATCTATATAATATAATTTATTCATTCATTTATTCAACGATTGGATTGATGAAATATAATTGTACATGACAGTTATTAAACGGAGTAAAAATTACTTTCGAAGTAACTTGAGCTCTCTTCTCTCTCTCTCTATATATATATATATATATAGGGAGAGAGAGAGGGGAAGAATCAAGTTACTCCAAGAGTAAATTTAAAGAGTTACTCCTTATCATGACCTTTCATTATTTTAAAATTTAATTGTTAGGATTAAAATTTGATTTTATAATCACGTGACTGTGTTCTGCTAAGGTGACTATTGGACTTCTTGTTTCTCAATATGTTTATTTTGCACTTTCCTGGCTTTGGTACCCAGACATACAGTATTTCTTCTCTAACAATTATTAATTTTGAAAAGAAAATATGAATCATTTCTACAACAAATATATTTATTGAGCTTGCTTTCTTTGGATTTATTATACAAGTATATATACCATCTTTAATACATCAACCATCTTTGTTCGTAGCAGGCTTTGCAATTCAACTCTTTCTGCACACAAAGTTTCGCTCTACTTTTACAAATCAACTCTCAAGAAGTTGAGTTTCGAAAATCAAATGTGAATTATTAATGCAAATAAATATATTTATGGTGCTTGCTTTCCTAGGCTTTATTGTACGATTAAAATTTGCTTCCTCCTCATATAACTTATCCTAAAATAACTTGCTAACTTTTGAACTTTTAGATTCCTTAATTTTGCTGTATTAGTATATATTATCTCTTTTGTAGCATTTTCAGGTTTTGAAAACATGATGCATATGCTTATCCTATTTACTTTCTAACTTTTGGTTCAATTATAGATAGCAAACACAAAACCATTTTCATGAACGAATAAATGTAAAATATGAATTGTATCTCTGTTTATGGTATTATAAAGGTTAATATTAATATTTTTTAAAAAAAGTTCATGACTTGATTTAACTTTGATAAATATTACCCTTTGGATTAAACCTAAACCCATGAATTTATTCCTAATCTAACAAAATATAAGAGGTACAATTTTATTATTTTGTATTTGCTACAGAGACAGAGCACATCCATTTTAAAAGAGCATTTTAAAAAGACATACTTTGATAATGTTTAAGTTCCTTGATGTATAAGGTATGTAATGCACTAACTATATATTGCATTGTTTAAATGTAAAAATCTTATTCTGTCATTTTTAGGTTCATGAGACAGGTTCATAACATGATACAACTTCAGAGTGAAGTAGTGGTCTTTCCCAAACAAAAAAAATACTAATATCTCATACTTATAAGTGTACTATTCACATACGTTGTACTATGCTAGTAACTGAATGACTGCATTTTGGTTAAGTTTCAATTTCAAAGAGGTAAACAACAATTATCTTAATAAGGTATGTTGGTAATTTTCCTTATTTCTTACATTATATCTATCTAATTATGTATATGCAATGGTGTGCCGACATGTATTAAAGCATGCAAACATTATATAAGGCCAATTTGGATTAACTTTTTAGCTTATGACTCACATACTTAAGAGATTATGGCATGCGCTTCTTTCAGAATTACGTTAGAGTATCATATAATTGTGTTTGCATACATAAACTTGCACTTTATTATGTGAGAATTGTACTATCATAATCATACATGATACCAAACATCCTTTATCACTTTATTATATTATTGGATCTGTAAAAACCTATGAGGTAACTCACCAAGTTTTCAATTTTAAAAGTTGGAAAGAGAATTAATCATTAACAATTATTTCAAACTAGTTATACAAATACATGTAAAAGAAGGCATTGACATAAGAGTGGATAATTAAGCAACAATTATCCATTTCAACATATGCTAATATTATTAGAAGGTACAACATTAGAAAAAAGACATGATAGTGGGTTTCCTTTGCTTCTAAAACAAAGTGGCGTTATGCAAACAAAAGATAAAAAGAAAATATTGTTGTGACATTCTCCAAATTTGACATTATGCAGATGGAAGATATAAAAAGAAATCTTGCTGTGACATTTGTTTTGTATGAACTATCTTAAGTTAAATTATTGTTTGTTAACTCCAACAACAGCAACTATGTTACTTGCAATGTCTTTTCTCAAAATTTCTTCTTTTCCATTGGCTACAAACTGCTGCCTCTACTATCTTCCTTGAGATATACAACCATATAAAAGTGAGGCTAGCCGTTTCTCATCGGTACCACCTATAAAGTTAAGGAATGTCACAATCACAATAAATTAAATTAATCTTAAAATAATTTCATCAAGAAAAATGACAATTAATGAGTAGTTGAATTTGCTAGCAAGCACTTATCAAAATGCAATTGTGACAGAAACTAGTACCAAGGGAAAAAATTAAAAATATAAGAATGCTTACATATATTTATTAATCATCCTGAAACCTTCTTTTGCAAGTTCTGCTATTGTGACCATGTTCACCACACTCATGACATGATTTCCTCTTGACAAATGATTTGTTAAGTGATACTTCAAGTCCACTCTTTAATATGAAATTTTCAATTTTTTTTCTCCCCATCCTTATTTTTCCCTTTTGTCTGCGATATATGTGGGTTTGGGTTTCCAATAATCAACTGTGCTACTTCATTCTCATGTTGTGATAAACAAATTTGATTCACATTCTTCTGACTTAACTCTAATTGAGTTACTTCATCTGTAATGGATAAATTTGTTTTCATTGCAATAGCTGACTTACGAGTTTGGCTCAATTCTAAAACAATGAACTTATATATCTCCTCAGACTCTTCAGCAAAATCAACTAGTATGCTTGCTTCCTGTTGTGCATGCATTCTTCGTAAAATCCTTGATGTATTTGATTGACCATCAAAATTATTTCTAGTACAATCAACCTCAATACCCCTATTAGCATCCTTAGTCCAACGCTGCAAAATAAAATGATTAGGAATTTGAACAACACCTTTTGCTTGAAAAATTACTAATATGTGCCTACACAATATTCCCACAAATTCATATAGTTGACAGGCACAACAACCAATCTTTGTGTCTAAATTTATATCAACCATAAATGTATCTCGAGTATCAAAACAATTAGACACTTGATAGACATATACAAATCCATCTCTTCTAATCTTTTTTTTATGAATTGGTTGATCTTTCGAAGCTCATCTTGAAATTTACCAAAAACATTTCTTGTATAAATAGATGCAGCATGCTCCTCAAGTTTTGACACCGTAGTCAAAATCCGTGATTTATGCCTAGATACATAATCTTCCCTCCTTTCCACTTCTAAGCGGCTTTCAATTGTTTTTTCAAACTTCAACACAAATTCTTGTAATGTTGCATCTACAAAAGAATCAAAGAAGGAATTAATGTTCTCACTTCTTTGAGTGGTATTCATCCCAGCAAAAAATGTATTTCTATTATAAATTGGTATCCATGAGTGTTTGATCTTATATAACCCTTGAAGCCATTCATTTTCCTCCAAGTCATACTCAATCATTAAGTGCTTCCAGTCTTTTTCAAAGCTCTGGATACTTGGTGAATCTCGGAAGCATCTTTTCAATTCATACTTAAAAGAAGACTTTTTATGATATATATATGAGCTAACTTTTCTGGAAATTTCTTCATAGTGTGCCACAAGCAAAGACGATGTCGAGTTTCTGGAAATACTTTTACCAAAGCAGCTCTAATAGCTAAATCTTGATCAGTTATGATAGATATAGGTTTTCTTCCATTCATTGCCTCAAGCCAAGTTTCAAACAACCATATAAAAGAACTCGCTGACTCATCTTGCAATAAAGCACACCCAAATAAAATTGATTGAAAGTGGTTATTCAATCCAGTAAATGGGACAAAAGGCATACTGTACTTGTTAATTCTATACGTGGTATCAAAAGTTATGACATCCCCAAAATTTTGGTAAGCTAACCTTGATCTAGAATCCACCCAAAAAAAATTTACCATTCGAGAATCAACATCACACTGGATTGCATAAAAAAAATTAGAACTTTTAGCCTGCTTTCGTTTGCAATAATTAAAAATAGCTTGGGCATCTACAACATCTAAATTCTTCCGTTGAAGATTTCTAATATGATTCCAACAGTCTCTGCTAGAGAAAACTGAGTCATCACTATTGAAAATTGTTGCAACCTTTCCTGTAGGTATACCTTCTTCGTTAAACTTTTCAACAAGATTGTTTACAGCCACAGTCATCTTTCTATGAGACCTCATATAAGATACACTTTTGGGGCTAACCATGACATGATTATGATCATTGTTAAAAGATTGAATAATCCAATTACTTTCTGTTGTGCCTCTTGAAACAATAAGTGAAGCTTGACAACCACTTCGAAAAGTTGAACACTTTCTTTTAGTTTGACATTTGTTACCTTCAATTTCTTCATTTGTTGAGTTTTCATTTTGCATTGACCTTCACTACAACATACTAAAATTGCTCTCTTTGGTTTGCTTGAACGAACACGTACCCCAAAGCATTTTCCTTTCACAAATGAATTATAAAATTTTTTCACCATATCAATAGACTCAAACTCCATCCTAATATAAGGTACAACATTCAAATCCTCAACGACATTTAAGGCATTTGGTATAATTTTTTCACAGCAAGGTTCCATATTTATAGGCTCAATGTCGATGGATTCAAATTCTTGTGATGTGAAATTATCAAAGTATCGATGGCCATTGTACTCTTATAAGAGGAACTAGCATCATTACAATTCGTTATTCGTTGTTGTACTTGATTTTTTTTTTACAAAAAAGAAAAAATAAGGTTAAATTATATTATCATACAATTTTATTTAAATTAACATTTTAAAGCATTTAAATGCTTAAATAAAGAATTTCAAATCATTTGAAGCACTTACCAATTGGAAGGAAAAACAACCCAACTTCAAAACAACTTCGTGTGCAGAAAGAGTTGATTTGCAAAAATAGAACAAAATTTTGTGTACAGAAAGAGTTGAATTGCAGAGCCTGCTACGAACAAAGATGATTGATGTATTAAAGATGGTAATATATACTTGTATAATAAATCCAAAGAAAGTAAGCTCAATAAATATATTTGTTGTAGAAATGATTCATATTTTCTTCTCAAAATTAACAATTGTTACAGGAGAAACACTGACATATGGAGATACAAGAAGTCCAAAAGTCATCTTAGTAGAATACAGTCACATAATATAAAATCAAATTTTAATCCTAACCGTTAAATTTTAAAATAATGAAAAAGTTAGAATAAGGAATAACTCTTTAAAATTACTTTTAAAATAACTTAATCCCTCCATATATATATATATATATATTCAATGTGATGTAACTTTATTTTTAAATTACTAATTTAATATTGATGATATAATAAAAAATACTTTCAGTTGTGAGTTTAAATTAATTAATGTCCATATAAATATTCAAACCGACTGTTATAAAAAAATATAATTTTGATTATCATATTAAACTTTATATAACTGTGTAAAAATTATTTTTTAAATAATTTTTAATGTTTTTGTAATACTCAATTTACATTAATCTATCTCCTTTATATATAGATTTTAAACGAAAATTTTTATTAATTAATTAAATATTCGAATTTTTTATTAAATTTCTTTATTAAAGATGTTATAAAACATCAATTATTTTAATAATTCTTTAAAATATTATAAAAAAACATATTATTACTAAATCTTATTTTAAACACCGAAATATTTATCTAAAACATTAAAAAAAAAATAAACTATGACATATCTCTATACTTTTAGGATGTTATTAGATAATAAATAGTAACATGTATTTTTTTATATTTATTATTTTTAAAATATCATCATTAACTTTCATAATTAAAAATTAAAATTTACAACTAAATTTTTACCAGTATTTTAATCTTTAGTTTATCTATTTTTTGTAAATTAACTTTTTACTTAAAAAAAAAACTCTTCCATTAACCTTTAATTTTCATCACTGTTTAAAATTCATCTTGCTATCATTTATGAAAAAATAATTTATATTATTTTAAGTAAGTGAATAAATTAATTTATATAAATTGTAAAAATAAACACTAATTTACATTATATCAATTATTAAGAATGAATTTGTAAATTAAAAAAATTAAAAATTATATATATACTATATACACGTATATTAGATGAAAATTTACGTTAGAGTTTCGTTTAAGTGACGTAATTTTTTTATCTGTAAAAAATTAGTGTCATGAATTTTTAAAAAGAATTACAAGATCTTTTTAAGTAATTATATATTTTAATAAAAAATTTAAAATTTATTATTTATATGTAATTCTTCAGTTAAATTTTTATTTTAATTCTTATGAAAAAATAACATTCTTATTAAATACATCTAAATATAAAATCAGTTAACAACAAATATTAAACTTGTAAATTCATAACACTAGAATTTTATTAACATATAAATTTAGATAATCTAATCAATGAAATAATAATTCTTAAAAAGTAAATCAAATTTTCTATAAATTAAAAATTAAAGTATATTACATTATTTTTAATATATGATATAATATTAAAAATATAAATAAATGTTTAATATTAATATTAAACTTAATAATTAAATTAAAGAAATTTATATGTTAAAAAATATTACATAATGTAATCTACAAATTTATATATATATATATATATATATATATATATATATATATATATAAATCAAGATAATATAAGATCAAAAGTTAAATTTAACAAAATAATATTTCTAATAATTTTCTATCTAACAAAAATTTATTTAGGTTAACTATTAATTTATATTATATTATTATCATATATATATATATATATAAAATAAAAATTAGTTGATAATAGATGTTAAAGTTAATATTTACATCAAATTAATAAATTTGATCGAATATAAACATTTTAGCTATTAAGTTATATTATAATATATATATATATATATATATTTATAATTATGTTAAATTTTAATTAATTTGAATAATTTTAAATATATTATTAAAATATTAATATTTATATATATTTTAATAATATATTAAATATTAAAATAAAATTTAATAAAAAAATTTATATTAATAGTTGAATTAATATAATTATTAAAATGTAATATATGTTATTAACATATATATATATATATATATATATATGTATATAATATCAAATAACATCAAAAATTAAGTTGAACAAAAACATTTTTACTTTTCTATCCAACAAAATTACTTAACCTAACTATTAATTTATAAGATATTATTATTATATGTATATATATATATATCAAATATTACATAATTTAAACATTTATCAACATTTAATCTAATAACTATTTACTTCTATTTTATAAATCTACTATGTACAAAGTCTGTTTTTCAAAATATATCGAGTAATTTTAACATGTAATATTTTATAAAATTAATCTATCATATAAAAAATTATTAAAATATTTATTCTATTTTATAAATTTACTATAGGGTTAGATTGTTTTTCAAAATATATCAATTAATTTTAACATTTAATATTTTATAAAATTAATCTATCATATAAAAAATTATTAAAATATTTATTTTATCAAATATGGCACTTAATAACATTTAATCATGCTCATATATATATATGAGCATTAATAAATTTAAGGGTTAATATTCAATAATTAGTAGGCAGAACCCTCTTGATTAAATATGCATTGTGCAACAGGAAACACTAATTCACTGGCAAAATTACGAGATTTAAAATCTTAAAATTACATGAAGTTAAAAGAGCCAGTTTCTGCTCAACATTTTCAGTGTAGATAGTAACAATTTCCTGGCAGACGCTTCGATGGTATCAACATTGGGAAAATCCCCCTACGATGACAAAAAGCCAACTGTCCAATGGACTTTTAAAAACCAATCAGCCGATATCATCAAAATGTTGTTATTTGGTCCGTCTTCTCCTGTCCCTGTCTCTGCTTCTATCCTTATCGTGATCATCTCTCTCTCTGCTTCCACTCTTTTCCCGGTGCCGGTCCCTGCCTCTGTCACTATCAAAATCGTAACTTCTATCTCTTTGTCTGTCTCGATCCCTTTCTATATCATGTTCTCTATCTCTGTCTTTGCCTGATAATTTTGGCTGTGGACTACCACTTGGACTCCCGCTACGGTGCCGTTTCCTTGAAACATCATGCCTATCCCTTCTCTCCGAAGACGTTCTTCCTGCAATTTTAAAATAACCAAACAAAACTCTTCATATTCTAAATATTTCAGGTCACTTGAAAGCTTATAGAGATATTATTACACATTTTAATGTTATTTGTGCAAGAAATCAGTAGCATACTTGGAAAGGGTGAAAAGGGTGGAGGAACGAATTGAAAATGGAAATGTATGAAAGTATATATCATATAACACCGACTATGCCAAAATCGTGAATTTTTACTCCATGCTTCCTGATTCCTTTCATTTTTACTCCAACCAAACACATTTTCTGACATCTGCCAACAAAAAGCATAACAATAGTGTGTTTTCTTTCTTACATAGAGGTGGCAGATCAGGAATTGGGAGCTGAGGTATGATGCCAGAGAGTACATTATTGCATATTTTATTATACTGCTTCATTATAAAATATATTCTGAACCACACGTAAAAAATGGAAAGGCTGTGGCCCACGAGAAAATTATTATCGAATCATATTTTACGTACAAATCACTCATAACGCTACTCAATCAACAAATACCAACTCAAATAGGTAATAACATCATCACATGCAACTATAGTTAGTTATTGTTACTGAGGTCAAATAGGCAATATCAATATAACTAATATTGGAATGTATGCAGCTTAAAGCAGATGACTGTCAGTTATTTAATTTGCTAGACAATTGTTGAATAATTAAAATGCAATATCACATCTAAACCAATGTGTAACAACGGCATTTGAAATTTCACAATCGTCATCGTGATGTCAATGAAAAAACGCAAGAGCTATTGCTTCTGATTGACTTTCAAAGGAAAAAGACAGAACTTACTGTTGCCTTGACCATCTTCACCAGAATCTGATAACCCATACTCTGCTTGCAGCCGTTTTCTGTACGACAAAACTTTCTTCTCAATTTCCTCCAAATTTTTAATTCCCCTTTCTTCAAGAGATTCACGATATTCAATTAAAGCAACCTCCAATCGTCTCAGCTTTTGCCTGTACAACAGTCCATGGTAAGCTCCGTATGCAGACAACAGATATCATATAAGTGAAAACTTTTTACTGGATGTACCCAAGAACGCAAAATACTGGCATTTGAATAGTAGCTTTTGGCAATAGAAAGTTAAAACCACAACAAAACATAAAAGGAAACACAACTATCAAAAGTCAGTATATGCCGACAGAACAAAAAATGATCAATTCCATAGGCAACCTGCTAGTAATACTATCAACTACAAAAAGAACAAAAGGGACAGCAATTAAGGCAAAATATAACAACCTCTGCTCTTCGTTCATTCCACTGTCAGCATGGGCTGAAAAGCTTGTATCAGCAGCAGACTCTGATTCATCGGCTTTAACAAGACCATCACCGGCATTCTCACTACCAGATGAAGAATAGCTTAGGCCGAGATTTTTTCCACTTCTCCTTTGTTCATCATCACTCTCATCATCCTCTCGAGCCCATTTAGAGGCTGGCAAAACCGGATCATTCTTCTCCTTTTTTGTGAAAGCTTTAAGTTCAGGCTGTGGAATAGGAATGGTTGGGGCTAAAGACACAGACCCTTTGCCCTGCGACTGCAAATCTTCATCCCCATAGCGGTTCCATCCAGACAGTCCAATGGGTTCAGGCTCAGCACTTGTTTCTCGCTGATTACTTGAATATTTCCCTGAACTCACTTGGTTGTGGGCATATTTTAATTCGTCATCTAGTTCGTAACCTCTTTGTTTTTCTGCCTCTTCAAGACTTAACAAGCGTGCAACCATCATTTCTCTACCACCAACTAGTGACAATCCATTATGTCTGCACCTTCTTTCTAGCTCAGCAAGAGGAAGATTCATTAGCTCCTTCATTGCTGCTCCTCGACCCATTGCTAAAGCAGAATCTTGGCTGGTCTTGCCACCAACTGTATCATCAGAAGTGATCTTCTGCTCAATTTCAGGAGCATCACCACATATGGAATGGAATGGTATTACTCCCGAGTTCCCAGGTCGAAGGAAAGTGGCTCTCAAGCCATTCACATAAGCATCTGAAAAGAGAAACCAGTCGGCCCACACTTGCAAAACTTTCAGCACTCGCTCCTGGAACATTTCAGACAAAGATCACAAAACAGAATAACAAGAAATTATATTACGGCAATCTACAATTATCCAGCCTACCTTTAGGGCTTCTGCAGTGATTCGCCCCATTATGCTGCGATACAAATCATTAAAACTCTCCATTATGTCAGGTAGTGTGGCTTCAAACTTAGTGCGATATGCTGATGCATTTCTTACAGGAGCACTACTATTATGAAGAATATCAGAGACAAGCATAAGCCTTGCAATTTTAGTTGGAATAGGCGTTTCTTTAAGTGTCAAAGATTCAGTCAGAACTTCAACTATCTGCAGTTAAGATTAGATATTAAGGAAGCATCCTCCAAAAAACACAAAATGAGCAATACTTCTAGAAAATGTGAGTATTAAAAGATAGTGAGTATGTAAACATCAGTCAATTCTGTCTTCTTTTTCCGTTTCTTAATTCAGGTAATCTGTTATATTCATCAGATTTGCTTAAATTTTATGATTAATGACGCATACATGGCATTGCGATGTTAGAAGAATTTCATGAGCACCGATTTTAGCATAGTCTGGGCATATTACAGTACAATACTATATATGACACTGGGATAAATTCAGATATACTATAGGTCCAGGGGGTACCAAATGCAAATGCTAATATACCATACTTTGGAAAGGTGGTATTGGGATCCAATTGTAAAGTATACAACTGACTTGAGTCTGTCTCACTGAAGTATGGATTTCTATGTGGGATTTACATGGTTTTGGACTCTCCAACTACAACAGTTAACTTTTGTGGTGTAATTCATCCAAAGTTCTAATTGTTGTAAATAATGTAAATAGGATAATTTTGTAAATAAGAAAATTCTGCAATTATAGTACTCATGTAATTAACATGATTATAGATAACTGTAGATCATGTATTGTGTAGTTATTGTGCTCTTGATGTACATAATTAGTTTCGTTGTGTATTGAGACACAAGATTCATTCACAATGTTTCTTGTTTCTTTTCTTGTTCAACATGTTATCTAGAGCTTTACGAGAGACAAGCCTAGTCCATGTTTGACCCATGGACTCACTATCCTTTGATGAAAATTTTTCCCGGAAACCATATTCCTTCTTCAATTTCCGGCCTCTTTCAACTCATCACTTTTCCTACAGCATCAAACCCTGTTTTGGTGGTGTTCCAACACCATCATGGATCGACCTCCTTTCCCGTCAACAGCCGCTCCATCAGCATTTCCTTGACAACCTCATCATTGGAGCTTCCATGCACCCTAACATGCTGTTTTTGATCATCATGCAATTTTCACATGCATTCGACTCCCACTACTGCTAACATTGTTTATCTCCTCTTTCAGGATCTGTACTCACGTTTAGGCTAACCATTTGATTGGGTCTTCTTGGGTTCTGACATCCTCTTTTTGTGTCCCTTTTGTACTTAGTGTGACCCTCCCAAGTCATATGAGGAGCATCGGACCTCCAATTCCACTACTTTTGTTGTGCACACTAGTGGTTCCTTTGCTGGTATTTCTCATTATACATCTCTTGGTCCATGGTGTTTTTATTCTAGGACCATTAATCAGGTCACCAATAATAAACTCATCTCCTCTACTCTCTCTACTTAGGGTTATTTACCCATTACTACTACAGCTAATGAGTCTCAAGAGATGTAGTATCATCAAGCTACCTCTATATTTACTTTAGTTTACTCTAATGAAAGGGATTCAAGTCGTATTGTGTCCACTTTAGGATCAAAATATTTTATCATCTTCATTAAATGATTACTCTCAATCTACTTGGTTAATTTAGTGAAAGAGCGTTTTGAATTATTTTTCTATCTTTCAATCTTTCTATTTGGAAATCAATATCAATTAGGTTTTATGGCTAAAGGCTATATGCAAATTTTTGGGTTGGGCTGGATTATGGTGATGCATTCTATCCAGTGGCCAAATTGCACCTCTTGTGCTCATATCCCTCAACAAAATGGGATTGCTAAACATAAAAATAGACACCTAATTGAAACTACTTGTACTCTCTTGTGTCATGGTTGTGTTTCTCATTGTTTATAGGATGTTGTAGTGCTTACAACTTTTTATCTTATTAATCGCATGCCATCATCTATTCTATAGAACCAAGTACCTCCCTCTATCTTCTACCCTCCACAGTCTCTCCACCACTTACCTCCTCATCTTTGAGTTAATAATTTTGTTTATAATCTTAGTTTAGGATTTGATAAACTCTAAATTCATTCTCTCAAATGTGCTTATCTTGGTTACACTCGCTCTTAGAAAGGTTACGTCTTACATGTATCACTCTCCAACCATTAGTTGTTATCTTGTTTCAACTAATATCACTTCCTTTAAATTTGTCACTTTCTTTGCTCCTCTTCTTTCTGCTTCAGTCGAAGAGCTAATTCCTCTCCATCACCTCCTGTCAATGCTATTATTCTTGTTCACTTCAACCACCAAAAATCTCATGCCCTCCAAATGATCATCTTCTTCGCATCCTTGGTAAGGTATGTCATTGTTGGCATTTATCTCCTCTTTTGACGTCCCTAGCCAATGATAATTCCACTTCAAAGCCAACTCCTCCATCTCCTCTGGCGTTGCCTCCTAAGTTGGATCTTCTCATTGCTATTTGCAAAGGCATGTTATGCTCATAATCCTTCACATTATGTTGTTCTTAGTTATCGCCATTTATTTCCTTTCCATTATACCTGTTTCTATTCCTAAATATAAAGGTGATGCCCATCCCCATCCTAATTGGAGGCAAACTATAGTTGATGAGATAAGAGTTTCTATTCCTAAATTGTGATTGGATACTAACTATAGTTGATGAGACGAGGGCACTTCAGAATAGTGACACTTGGGACCTTGTTACTCCTCCTCCCAAGATGTTTATTGTTGATTGGCGATGGGTTTCCAATGTCAAGGCTCGTCTTATGGCTAATGGCTATACCAAATCTTTGGGTTGTGTTGGATTATGGTGATGCGTTCTATCCAGTTGCCAAATTTCCCTTTGTATGGTTGTTCTTGTCTATGACAATCATTCATCATTGGCCTTTTTACCAATAGGAAATCAAGAATGCTTTCTTGCATGGTGATCTTATGGAAGAGGTATATATCGCACAACCACCTAATTTTGTAGCTAGGGGAGTTTGTTCAAGACTTGCTTGTAGGTTGCGCAAGTCATTATATGCTCTCAAACAATCCCCTCAACCAGGGTTTAGCACGTTTAGATTTAGTTCAATGGTTCAACAATTTGATGTTTTGGAGTGAGGTTGGTTACTCCATCTTCTATCGCCAATCAATTGCTAGTTGTAATTACCTTATTGTCTATGTGGATGATATTGTCATACATGTAATGATTAGCATAAAATCACATAGGTGAAGCAACATTTTGTTCCAACAGCTTCAGACAAGATCTAGGAAGACTTGAATATTTCTTGAACATAAAGATGGCACAATCCAAAAAATATGTAATATCTCAGACCAAGTATACAATAGGCATTTTAGAGAGGACAGGATTCATGAATGCGAAGTCTATTAACAGTCCTATGGATCCTAATATTAATCTTCTTCCAAGTTAAGTGAAGCCTCTTGCAGATCCATAAAGGATATAGACAACTTTTAAGAAATTAAATTATCTCACCATCACTCATCTTGATATCTATGTTGTTTTGTGGTAAGTCAGTTTTTGTTAGGATCCAATTGCAAGGTCTATAACTTAAGTCCCACATTGAAAATATGGAATTTTAGTGTAGGGTTTAAAAGGTTTTCAACTCTCCAACTATCACAACCAGCTTTTTGTGGTGTGTTTCTCCCAAAGTTCTTATCAGTATGGCTTACTTAACTAGCAAAGTTAAATTATATTCCTATTTCATTTCTTAGTAAGCGATTTTAGTATTTTTTTCTGTTTGGGTATTATTTTTGTAATAGCGATTGGTTATAAACTTGGGTCTTGAGCCACTTGGCTCAGTAACCACAAATCTTCACTGGTCCTATATATTCCCTATCATCTGCAAATTCAACTTCCAAGCATACTTGTTCGCCCTCAAGAACAGGGCACAGTTATCCTACCAAATGTCACAGGCTAAATCCTATTTTTACCTTTAACTACCCTAGGAAAACCAAAGTTGCTATTCACAGTACTGTTCATCCAATGTTACTGCTCGTAGCCTAGAACATCAACTTGCAGTATAATGGTCAGGCTACCCCCCAGCCTTAGGCAAAACTCAGGTTTTATTTCAACATAATTTTGTTCAAAGTTAAAGACAACTCACAGAGACAATGCAATATGCTATTTAAAAATGAAAAGTATTTTCATATCAGAATTGAACAAAGATAAATTCAAAAATAAATTCAGTATCTTTTTATGATAAAAAGTTGTGTAAATTGATTGATTATTTAGGGATGAGATAGACCAGATCAAGCCCAGGCCAATGGATGAGGACGACAAAGCCCATCAATCAAAATAGGTAGGCTTACTAGAATGGATAAAAGACAGCATAAGTAATGGATAAAGTAAGCAAATGGCTAAAATGGGTGAGGATGCCAAAGATAATTTTAACGACTGTAAACATGCAATGTCAGGGCATTTCAGTAACCAATGAGCAAAGTAACAGTACTACCTCGCCAGCTGCATCAGCGTTATCTAAAGAAAACCCCATTGCCTCTTTTATCTGGCTCCTCTCTAATGTTAAAGCACGCAGCATATCCTCAAATTCATCCCTCTGTGCATCAGTCAGTGTTCTTTCAGGTTCTACACGCTGCATGCAATATTAAATCAAAGCAAGTAATATAAGTGAATGGATCATGAGAGCCAGTATTGAGGAATTGTCTTTCTGATTGAAAATACAATAGTAGAGTACCCTGCTTCTTCCTCCAGCATGTGTGGAACCAGACTCCTTTTCATGTTCGGGACTTTTTGACATTGGTAAGGGGGGAGGAATCCATCTGGAGAAAGCAAAATATATGTCTAGCTTGTACTATCTAAGAGTGACCCACCAAGTCAAGAGACAACAACAAAAAAATAAAACAATCCACCACCAATACTCTTTCTTCCCTTTTAAGTTATTTCTTTCCAATTTCTGGCAATAACACAACAACATACTGAAAAAGAAAAGAATAATTAGAGTACCTTCCACTGCCCGTTATCATGATAAAAGGTTCAGTCCTCCATCTTTGAAGTGTATCACCCTGCATAACAGGCAAAATAAAAACATTTTCAATCAATTCACAAACATTTATGTTACACTATTATGTCAAATAAACTTTCCTTTCATGGATTCCTGAACGCTAACCAATTGGCACAGTACTTCAGCATTTTGTTTAATCGAACAAATTCCCCAAAAGTAAATTGCATCCTCACAAAATGAATGTTGTTGTACCTGGGCAAATGAGTAGAGTCTCCAAACATAGTAGGTATGTTCCTTCGATCCAAGAACAAATAAAAAATTGAAAAGAGGATTGCCACGACCTCTCTCCATAATAGCTTGCTCAAAAGCACATCCTCCATCAAGGACATACAAAGCCATTGTATCAATGACATGCCTTAGATGCTCATCCTCAGGAACAATAACCATTATATCAGGAACATTAGGAGTTAGAACCTGGCAACAAATTACAGCAGGAATATTAGGAACAGGAACCACTGTATCAGGAACGTTAGAAGTGTAACCTTAAAGTATTTCTACATCTATTTTTTTTATTTTTTATAAAAATTTCTACCATCTGATAATTTTTTGTTTTTATCAAGATAACCAAAGAATTCATTAAGATAGAAGAGAAAGATAAAAGGCAGAGAAAAATATATCCTCCATGGGGAAAAGTATACAATAAAATAAAGAGCCGAACAGAAAAAAGCAGAAAAAACAAGATCAAGAACTGGGCAACATAGCATTCCAATGTCACTCAAGATCTAACAGACAAACCTTAATAAGATCATTAACAGAATGCCACAAAGAAGCTAAATAAACTACTCAGTCCCAAATGAACTCAAAAGAAGACTGTCAACCATAGAAAATTCTAGCATTTCTGCCCAACCATACACAACAAAGAACCACAAATTAAGAGCAACACCAAAGCTTTTTGGTGGTTTCGGTCACCAATAGAAGCAAGTGTGTGAATAACGGTCTTGATGCGTATGACTAATTAAGCAACTGAACAAGCCCTTTCTTGACAGTGCGCAGCTCCATTTGAGCGGACTTGGCACATGTTAGGGCATAAAAATGATTATGGATTTCATCCCAAACCAGCCATGAATATCTACACTACCACGGAAGCAAGAAACAAGAGGACAGGAGTCATGAAATATCAGAAAAGGATTGTAGAATAATTAACAAAAAAATATTGGAGCTTATGGCAACATAAAACAGCTTTGACCTATTGCTGCCAAGTCAAGAAATTCTTCTCATCAAGTTTGATGGCGAGCGATTGGAAGGTGACTGGTGCAAATGAAAAAAATGAATTATGCAGAGAAGCCATGAATCATGCATAAAAGGGGCTTATTCCAATTTTTGTAAATGGGTGTACTCTCTAAAACTTAGTTTCAATGGTTCACTCAATTGTTACAAGGCCCAATTGTTTGTTTTGGGTAACAAACAGGAATATGGAGAGAATTAAGATGAAAGGTTTGCACCCATAGAAAAAAAGACTATTGTGGGAACTATACTCTCTCTTGCAGTCTCCAAAGGTTGGTCCACCCATCAAATGGATGTGAAGAATGTCTTTCTTCATGATGACAAACCTGAAGATATTTATGCCAACACCTTCTTTGGGTTTGTTTTACTCTTCTATATGCATGTGCAAGCTCAAACACCAAGGCTATGGCAGGCACCACATACGTCGTTTGATAAATTTTGCCCAGTATTGTTCTTATTTATATTGATGATATGTTCATTATTGGCTCTGATCTGACCATACAACTTCTTAAAGAGCAACTAGTACTTCTATTCATGGGAAAGATCTTTGCAGTCTTTGCTATTTTTGCGTTCATGAGATTTATTCCCATTCCAAGGGTATTTTTTATTCATCAACACAAGTATACTGAATATTTGATTTCTTTTGCTGGTCTTCAGTCTGCTGCACCGACAGATACCCTATAGAAGTTAATGTATCATTGTGACAAGGTGACCTTCTGCCTGATCCTTTACTGCATCATCAGCTAGTAGCTAACTTGAATTATTTGACTATTACCCACCCTGAATCTCATTTGCAGTACAGCAAGTCAGCCAATTTATGCATACCCCTCACCACCTGCAATTGGCTGGCATTTGCCACATTATTCATTACTTGCAAGGCACCTCTCATCCTGGTTTATTCTTGCCTGCTGGAACATCTCTAACCTTGCTTGGCTATAGTGATGCAGATCAGGCAGGATGTCCTGATACTCAACCATCCATCCACAAAACTTAATGCCATGCTATCTACAGGAGATTTTGTAATTGTTTGCCTTCATGGTCTTTTGGTTGAGCTTAGATTCTGATTGAAACCTGGTATCTTTATTAACAACATCCAGGGATAAACCCCAATTACAAAGAACACTGCAGAACTTTGAGGATCTGCACCTCCCAATGCCAAAAGACCCTAATTTCCCCTCACTGACCACAAGACCCTTTCCTCTGATCCCTACCCCTTTATTTATACACACTAGACCTCTCACTCAACCTAATTAGCTTTTCCCAACTAACTACTAGAGAGTAACTAACTAACTAAATATTACACTAAGCAGGGTGGGTTACCATCAGATTCCCTCAAACAGCTGCCACACCTCTCTGTGCTGACAATACTAGTGCAATTCAGATTGCTGCCAATCTAGTGTTTTTCTTGAGTGCACTAAGCATATTGAGGTAGATTGCCATTCTATCTGTGAGGTCTTTGAGAATCATGTTACCAATCTTCAAATCACCGTGCAACTTCAGCTTGCAAATATTTTTACCAAGGCCATTCCATCAATTCCTCATTATCAAATTGATGCTTCTTCACCAGCGGCATGAATTTGAGGGGGGATGCTAATTAGGGAATCTGTTATTAAATCCGTTATTATTCTTGTCTCTTATTATATGTTGTATCGTTAGGAGTACAATCAACCTATTAATTATATATTTAGAATTCCTAATTTAGATTGTACAAATTAGGAATTAGATTTGATTTGTCATTAATTGCTACAAGTGACTTTGTACTATTTATGGATGACAGAACCAAAAAAAATCATCAAGTCAAATTTTCTTGACAATTACAATAAATAATAGATTTAAAAAAATTATGAAGATTTACCAGTTCAGAGTTCTGATTAGGCACAGATGTTACGGGTGGACCAGAAGGGCCAGACAAGATCACAGTACTACCCTGCAAATAAAAACAAGTAAAACATTATTACATTTAAGTTTAATGTAAAAGGCGGAGCTATGAAGCTCCTGCAGTACACAGAATCCATGAAGGGTCAACCCCATGGGTCTAGTAGGCAACCTTGCATTTGCAAGATATATAATGACATTTAATATGATAAAAAAACTAGATCAAAGATATCTTTGGTTTTTCCTTTCTAATATTTTATCATCATAATTGTTTCTGGGAGGGGATGGGTGATGAAGATACACTCAGTAGATAGCGTGAGTAAGTTTCTTTCCCCTGCATTTCTCTCTATTTATTTATTTTTTTTTGTTTTGGAGTGAGAAGGACATGTAGCACAGGAGAAGGGGGGTTTTATTTTGGCAAGTGTCTTTGACAAATAATTACAATGAGGGAACAAATAAACACTTGGAAATGATATTTCATTTAAAATTGAATAAGCACCTAAAGGGTAATTGTTCTTAGAGGTTCTTATATTAACACTTTTTTTTTTCTTTTTCCAATAAGATAACAGTAATACCTCCTTGCTCCTGATGGCCATATGCCCTGGTGGAGGTGCAGGTAGAGCTTGTGATGGGAGGGCAACAGACTTTCCCCATCCAATTTTCAATTCGTATTCATAAACCACAACTCCTGCACAAACATTTGTCCTCAGTTATATATTTTCAAGCATAAACTCAATGATAATACAGGCAAACACATAATCCATATTTGCATACATATAAAAGTCATTGACCCAATTCCTAACAAAATCGGTATACTCATCCTTATCTTGCATGTTAACAATCTATTCTTCTTTATAAGCAAAAAAGAAATCACTTTAAATACTATAATTGGATATTATATAACATGTTACAGCAAGTTGTAAATGCAAAATACAGTATGAATTTGGCAAGAGTGCTAGTAAGTAGTAACAATTCAGACCAAATGTCCACCTAGACCAGGTGTCCCTACTGATGACACCTTGCATGAACCCCAGGTTCCAGAGAGCAGGGAAGCACAGCTTTAACCCCTCTAACATAGATAGATGGCTTAGATGCTTTTGGTCACACCAAACCAGACCTAAATTTTCTGATAAAAAACACAGGAGGCCACTTTCAACTCTTCTTCCCAATACAGGCAAACACATAATCCATATTTGCATACATATAAAAGTCATTGACCCAATTCCTAACAAAATCGGTATACTCATCCTTATCTTGCATGTTAACAATCTATTCTTCTTTATAAGCAAAAAAGAAATCACTTTAAATACTATAATTGGATATTATATAACATGTTACAGCGAGTTGTAAATGCAAAATACAGTATGAATTTGGCAAGAGTGCTAGTAAGTAGTAACAATTCAGACCAAATGTCCACCTAGACCAGGTGTCCCTACTGATGACACCTTGCATGAACCCCAGGTTCCAGAGAGCAGGGAAGCACAGCTTTAACCCCTCTAACATAGATAGATGGCTTAGATGCTTTTGGTCACACCAAACCAGACCTAAATTTTCTGATAAAAAACACAGGAGGCCACTTTCAACTCTTCTTCCCAAAAAAAAATTCAAAAAACTAATGATACAACATCTACCTTCCCTAGATACTAACCATTCATAATGACTTTCCAAGCACATTTTGTTGTCTAATAGTAAGATAGCATCTCTAATTCCTAGAATTGTATAAAAAAGGAACCAAAAACAATGCAAGCCACAACATCTCTTAAAATGATATCAATCACTGTTTCATACTTGACAATGTAATCAATAATAAAATATCAAAACTATCCAAAATTCTACATTAATGAGCCAATGTAGCTCCACCTGTCTGTCCCCAATGAGTGAATATAACATAATACAGTAATAATAACCTTGCAGCTGTTGTTAGTTATGTGCATACATAAGACACTACAAAGAATTATGGCCAGATGAAAATATGCTGATCTTTGACAACTTAAAGAAGATATCATTTGAAGTAATAATATTCATTTTGAAATTAATGTTTTTCAGCTATTTAGCAATTTAACATAGTATCACAAAAGCAGACCTGCAACAATATAATAGAGAAAAAGGAAACACAAAAGAAGTTATCCTCTTCCAGGTTTTTCTTCTGATTCAGACAAATGAATCAGACCTTGCATTTCATCTTTTGCAGCCTGTCCATCAGCTCTGTTCATGAAAGCTACAAAGCCACAGTTTCTTTGCCGCCTTCGCTCCTCCTCTGTCCTAGGCCACATAATCTTCACACTAGCAATAGGTCCAAATCTTCCAAAAGTACGGAGAAGAAAATTTTCATCAACCTACAATTATAAAACCACTAAATGAGACTAACATGTCCTAGATTCCCAGCAAACAAATTCCCATTTAATGAGGGAACACTCAAACCTTGGGTGAGAGATTTCCAACATAAAGATTTGTAGTTTGTGGATCGCCATCATCAAATGATCCTGGGAATTTTCCACTTGGGTCAAAGTCATCAGGCAGTTCGTCAAAGCGACTAGACTGTTGTTATGGGGAAAAACTATTAGTAGAGCCGCTTCATCAATTTATTGAACACAAGAAATAAAATGAAATTCTAAGAATATGCATATACAGATAATTATTTCATAATGTAGATTATAAAGTACACTAGGTAATATTTTTAATGCATAAAAATTAAAACAGGCAAAAGAGAAATCAAAGTATGAAAATGGAGATAAAAATAAGACTTTATGATACATTCATCATATCAAGGTAGTCAAAATCGAGATATGAATCGTAAAATCGTAAGATTTTAAGATCTTGCACCCAGTTTCCGTGTTGAATTGTGGCTAAAATTGGAAATTGGTGAGATCGGGTAGAATCGCACCTCCAGCTCGTGAAATTGCTGGGATCGTGCGATCTTGCGATCCACTAGGTTTGCCCAAAACCCACCCAACCCACAACCCAACCTGGTTTCCAAAAAAACCTAACCAAAAGATGGGCGGCTTCTCAGTTCTCTCCTCGCACCCTGTTCTGCGTCCGTTTCTGCAACTTTGTGCTGCACCTGCTGTTGCTGTTTGCTTTTGCTCCAATATTTCGCCTCTGTTCTGCATTCCCATTTTCTGCAACTTTGCTGTTTCTTCCCGTTTGCACATGCTGTTCTGCACCTGCCATTTTTCTCATCTATCATTTGTTCCTTTTTGCTGTCCCTGTTCTGTGTTTGCTTTTTTCTGAAAATGGCTTCTAGTTCTAGGCATGCAAGTAATAGAGCTACTGGAAGCTCTATTGAGACAAATGGTAGCTTTAAGGATATTATCTTTATGTATGTATGTTTAATTAAGTGTTTGTAATGATTTAGATATTTATATATGTTATTTTACATGTACTTATATAAATTTTATATGCATATATAGAAAAATATATCTTAGGTAGGATCTTACGATCCTAGATTTTACGATCCTAGATTTTACGATCTTACCCCTTTCCGATCTTAGGTAAAATCTCGATTTTGACTACCTTGCATCATATACTTGTAGTAAATTGCAGAAATATGAGGTAATGAAATGATTTTCAGTGATATTCCAATGAGGAATTGCACAGGCATTTTAAGAATGATAGAAGCCTACAAAATAGAAAACAAATTACTCCTAATCAGTATCCCTCAATTTAAGGGATTTAAACCTGTCATACTAAGAATATTTTCCGTTTAATGCATAATATCTACAGCTCCACAATTATTTGGATTTAAGTGAACAGAAACCAAGCAAAAGAGAGAGAGAAAAAGAAAGAAAAATTAGAGGATCATAAAGTATTCTGATTTATGATATCCAAAGTGAATCACAATTTGTATTCTGACTACAACTCTAAATATAGGGGGAACTGCGTAGAAGAGACTGTAACAACTGAATCAGTTCAGTTGTTACTCAACTAGGCAGTTAGATGATCTGTTAACAAATGTTAACTAACAAACACACATGCTACTGTGGACAGTACATTCATCCCACCGCACTACAATATATAGTATAGTATTCAACTATATATTAATGTACTACATATCCACTACATTATTACAGTATAGTATACAAAAGTACTATTAAACCTCAGTCTTACCCAACAGCATTTTAGAATCACAAGGAGAACTCTGCAAGCAATAAAAAGGCATAGAGGGACCAAAAATACAACCACCACCTACTTGCAGAATGCTAACAGGTAAGAAAAAAACACCGCTTACAGTAGAATGTTCTCCGTGACGCCCATCACGCCAATGTTCACGTTCTTGATTTCGCCTCTCCCTCATCTCTTGCTCATGCTTTAACTCCTCCATAAAATGATCAATGTTTCTTGATTTTCCTTTCTCTTTCTCCTTTGGCTTTTCCTCCTCTTTCTACAAAGTACAACAAATAAGCATTATATCTGGATACATCAGAACTTGAAATAAAACCAGAGGGTCAGAGCATCAATTGAGATACAGACTTTCCTTTCAGATTCTTTCCCTTTGGTTGCCATTGGTGGAGGAATAAAAGATGGTACATACCTGCATAGAAATACAAATGATGAACTTCCATACTAATTTACTAAACATACATTGGAACTAAATAAAAGAATTATTATATCTAGTATCTTCAAAAAGACTCACTTGCAGTTGTATGTTACATCTAATTTGTAATTACAAGAATTGATGATGGATAATCTGGCAAAATCCTTCATCATACATTTAAGCTCACATTTCAACTAATATTCACGATCCGCAAACTTAACTATAAATTTACACTACTGAGACTGAACAAATATTTGATTCACAAGAGGAAAACACATCAGCATCCATGAGGACCATCACAGAACCTCAGACCCAACCACAGGCAACCCATCTCTAACTCAGCAAAGGACACCCATCTCCCCAACACCCCCCAAACAAGCAATGAAAACAATTCCCCAGCAAGAAGCAATGAGATAATAACTTAAAGTTATTCTTACTTAACTGATCATTGCAATTCATAGCAAAATATTTTTTATTTCGCAGAAGGCATTATTTCTTTGGGTAAAAAAAAGTTCGTATCATCAGAACAAGTCATCCTGGTAATCTAGCAATTCTGGGATGGGGAGTACTGAGTTGCCACATGCATGACACTCTCCACCACTCAAATGCTAATAAAAAGAGTCATAAAGCATGGTATACAACAAAAAAAGTTATCACGCAAAGTAAAGCAACTTGACACAACATGTAGAGGTTTAAAGAAACAAGAAAATAAGTAATCCTCATTAACATAGGAACAAGAAACAAAAAGAACAAAGAAAAAAGAGAAAATCAATGGTTTAAAACTGCCTGATCCCTCCACCTACTCAGCAAGCCAGCTGTAAATGACTGAGAAATAATACTCTCTTCTTGTGCCAAGTAACTAACTAGATAATACTCTAATTAATACAGCAGAGTGTTGCGCATTCCTACAACATATTTTCCTGGTTATTTCTACCAAAGCCATGATAAGCTCATTGTCAAAAAAATGATTCACAGACTGAGCACACACAACATTCATCAAAAAGGCCAAATAAGGAACTCCAGCAGAAACAGTAGAAGGAAAGTGGCCAACAAACCCACAAAGAAATTGCAAGTCCAAAGGGAAGGCAGCCCATACAGATATAATCTAAGGGCATCCCTCACCTTACAAGCTAGCTTCTGGGGTTGAGTTAGGCCCAAGTCTAATTTACAACATGGCATCAAAGCGTACTCTAGTCTGTTAATGGGCACCAGCAGATGTTCAGTCCTGCAAATTCACACCAGATTTCCAGTTGTCCAATCCTGGCGTGACAGGGGTGTATTGCAAGTCCAAAGGGAAGGCCAACCATGCATATATAATCTAAGGGCATGCCTCATCTTACAAGCTAGCTTTTAGGGTTGAGTTAGGCCCATGTCTAATTTACAACAGTTTCTTTAGTGCTAATTTTATTAAGCACCAAAGTCCAAATAAAAGACCTGACCTTAAAGTGATCTTTGGACCATGAAAGGGTTTTATCAAGAAGGAAGTTAACCCTATTCAAGAAATGTGTAAGGAATAGCAAAAAGGATTTGCATAAAATCACCCCAGAAGGGTCAAAAGACCAAATCCTTTTCTGGGGTCAAGAGACAACAACAAAGTCAATGAGACTCAAGAGAGACTTCATTCAGAAATCTTCCCATCATTGAAGCCACAGAAGCCAGGTAAGTTCGTAATAAACTGAATCTTGACACTTAAAAAAGGAAAACCCCAACCCATGGTCCCCCGCAAAGTTTACATGAGATCTAACACCCATCTCAAGAAAAGCAAAGACTAAAGGTAGCCTGACCATGTAAGATGAATTTTTTTGGACTAAAACGAGAAGCATGGATTGCTACATTTGCATCCCACATTCCCACCCATTTTGACTTAGGCATACAGAACTTTGGATAAGCTAAAACCCAGGTAAATGAGATTTCAAAGGAAAATGTTAAATCCATTTTACCCACCAAAACAATGTTCTCATACACCAAGCTACCAAGATCCAAACCCCCTATTTTCTTGGGGCAACAACATATCCCCCAGCTAATCCAATGAGCATGGTCTCATATCTGAAATGCCAAACCAAAGAAGAATGCAGATTCTCCATGAAAATCTTTCATTCTATTTCTTTCCAAAAGCATCCATTAGAACCATGCTTTAACTGTTTAGTAAACGTTCCCCCAACAAAATGAGTATTGGAAAGATGCTTTTACACTTCTCCAAGGGATAACAAATTAAAAATCCCTATATTTAGGAAGTACTCTAATAATTTAGATGTTCAACCCTATTTACAATCATATTCAACTAGTCATGACTCATGGCTTGGTTGGAACTTGGAAGTAAAATCATCATTACAAAGGTACGGAGGTTAGGCAACTTGAAACAAGCATTTGCTCTATATTATGCACACAACTCAACATAACACCTTTCTTGGTTTAGAATTTATAGTGTAGTTGTGAGCACGAGGGGTTAAAATGCTCTAAGAAAGGGTATAGGTCGTGTAATATTTTAGAAATTCATGCAAAATATTGGGGAAGCAATGATGTGAAGGTACTTACCATGACTAATTTAGTAATTTTAAGTTGGCTAACAAATTAATGAGGAAAAGCAAAGGACTTCCTCATACTTTACTCCATATGCAGCATAATGCTTAGGTCTCATATTAGAAAATACCTCTAGTTCCATAAAAAGGGGATGAGAAGAACAATTGATATAACAAGTTTAACTATATTCATGTTCGATGTGTGTAATATGAAAATAATTAAGGTGCTTTAAAATCAAGATAGTTGCAATTAGAGTCCTAAATTGACTAGACACGGCCAACCAAGTATATATAGTGAAGACAATCCTCACCTCATGAGCCAACTTATGGGGTTAAATTAGGTCCAAACTCAATTTCTAACATGGTATCAAAGTATATCCTAAATTCATTGTTGGGATACTCACAAATGCCCAATCCTGCATTTTGACCATCCATAAATGTCCAATCCTACAATTAGACCACCTACAAACATCCAATTCTACAAACTTCCTGCTCCAAATGTTTATTCCTAGGCATTAGAATCTCATATGGAATAGAGATATGGCCAAACAAGCATAAATATAGTGAGGATAGTACTCACCTCATGAGCTAGCTTATGGGGTTGAGTTAGGTTCAACCTCAATTTCTAACCATTGTTTTTACTAGTTAAGTAAGATGTTATTCCTCTGAATTAACAACAAGCATTTGTAAACCATAAACTCATTGTTGCCCCATTGTTAGGCTTCATATGGATGTAAAGATTACTAAGGCGGCAAGAATGAGGTAACTACAACTCAAGATGGAATTTCTATTATCACCCATCAAAAACATGTGGCAAATGGGAGTGAGTTAGTGACGAAGGTGGTATCTGCTAAGGAAATGATGCAAAATAAGGAAAAAAGATGAGTGAGGAGAGACAATTATTCAGTAAGTGATTAAGGCCTTAAGGTAGGGAGTAAGTAGACCCTCAAAGTTCTACATATTTCTATCTTTTGTTTCACTGTTTTTATTCTAAGCACAATAGTAATGTTCCACTAGTTCTAATCACTAATCTTTATAACTAGGATCTATTCCCTTTTTTTTGGTAACAAATACCAGTGTTCCAATCATATGGTATCAAAGCTTCTAATCCTTAAAATCCTCAAGATGGAAGAGTCAAGGTTAGAAAGCACTGGGGCTTCTATTTAGGAGATTATGCATGTGGCGATGGAGACGATAGACATAATAGTTAGAAATGGAAGGATTGACCTAGAAAGGAAAGACTCTAATGATGGGAGAAATGCCAATGGCAGATTTGATAATAAAAAGGAATCATGAAGACCAAGCGAACAACGTTAGAGCTTTATTTCATGGGTGATGACCCCTTTGGCAACTATATAGAATGGAGCATTATTTTGATGGAAATCAATTTTGGAGGCTAAGGTAGCAATGGTTGTGTCTTATTTGAAAGGAAGTATATATCAACATTTTGGATGATGGGGAGGTTTGACATTGCTTGTGAGCAAATCAATGCAAAATTTTTTTGGGGTGACCATTTCATACATGGTGCTTTCATGAAAAAGCTCTTCATTGAAGGATGAGGTAAAGCTTGAGTCGGCAATAGGCACTTGAAAGGACCTTCATTTGTTAATGGAAATAATAGAAAAGGGTGAAGAGTCAAAATTGGATGCAGTTTTAGAAGAATTCAATCCAAGAAACTAGATCTGCATACAATATGCTTGTCGAGATGGACAAGATTCAACCACAATGATGATGAACCTAATAGTTATGGTGGAGGAGATTCAAAAGCAAGTTAAGAGTCACAATCATTACCGAGTGTTAAGCAAAGATGGTCACAATTCATATCTAATAAGGCAAGTCTCAACCTCGTAAATCCTAAATAATTTTATGCACATGCCTCAAAATTGCTTGCCTGCCAACCAAAATTCCCATGCGAGGGTTCTAACCACCAAAAGACTTAAATTCAAGTTCACATGGCCCAAATGCATAATCATTGCCGAACTTGCAAGGAAGCATAGACACTTCAAATTAGAAGTTGGGTCCACGTCGTACCCATGTTAAATACATATTCATTTTAGATACTTCAATGGATGCTTCAAAAACTTCTAGTTGCATATCAATTTTTTTCTTTTTTTTTTTCAACTTCAATGACAAAATAGATGGCAAAATCACAATTATATAAACTATAGCATGTTGTTAAGCCTACAATGAATAATTCTCACCTTTAAAAAATTGATTGTCTTTTGATTTCAGATTTGTGTTTTATGTTAATTTTATACTCATTTTAACCATTTTATTATTGCTATGTTATCCTATAATATTTAAAATTTGTCATACCTCCATGTCCTTGACATATTATGAATTGAATTAGAGGGAGAGATTTAAGATCGAACTGCTGAAGTGTTTTTCTCAATGAAAATGCATTATTATGAAAAACATCCCTATATATATATATATATAGTGTGCATTATTTCCTAGTCTAAGAATAAGTGTGTGCAACTTCCTAAACACCAAATGCATTTAGCATGTGTATATGAGATACACGAATCATGTGTGGTAATTCTCTCTCACACACACCCCACCAATGGTCTTTGGGACTACTACAAGCCAAGATGATTTTGTGAGCTCAAGTAGCTAGAAGTTGGAGTGCATACAATAGAAGACATTGAAACATGCATCCAACCGCAAGTATAATGGTGTAATTAGTAGACTAGCAATCCCACAATGACCTAAGGGGAAATCTAAGTGGGGAACTCCAGGCAAGCACAACAGACTAAACAGGCACTAAAGAAGCTACTAGGCACTCCACATCTATACAAGAGAGAGCAAATGGGAGGAGGCTAACCAGTGTGAGTGCACAAGAGAGCACATTTGAAGGAGTTTCAACATGAAACGGGTGCGAATGGGGCTAATTTGGTTTGGACAATTGTAATAGTATGGTTGCCAATGAGAAACAGCACTGGACAAAGGTGGTAATAGTAGAACAGTGGTGGCCACATAAGCTTTTTTCACTATTGGAGGATACAGCAGTGGTGATCAGACATCAAAGAAAAAACATGTAAGAAATGTTGGATCCAAGAGAAGGACAGATTTCAACTAGGGGATGGAAAACATGAAAATAAAGTGTAAGTGTGTGCTATTTCCTAGGCTAAATAAGTGGGCGCTACTTTCTAAACACTAATTCCTATGAGCACAAATTGCATTAAACATGTGATACATGAACCACATGTGGAGATTCCAACCAAAATGTATTCATGCTTTCTACCTAGCTTGTCCTAGTAATTAGTTCTTCAAATGTATATACAACTTTTTTCAGCTCCCTAGATTTCCAATAAGGATTTTCATACCCAGAGTAAGAGTCTAGGAAGAATACTTATAATTTTATTACTAATTAGTTGTATATTGATCATATTTCACAAATTTGTACATATTAGTCATTAATTAACAAAAAAACAAATGCAGCTTAATGATAAGGTCTACATCAACAGAAAATATCAATTTAATGAACGACAGGAAAGAGACAAAAACAATTAAAACAATTACTAAATTTATTAGTCATAGATGGGGCCATCTAGCTGTTTCAGATAAATATTTTAGAGTAGGATCCCCTGCTTTTGATTTAGAATCTAAGGGGTATCTGTCTTTTGCAAAAGATTTACATTTGTCCATCCATTTGAAACAGATATTACTTTTAATTAGCCACAATTTCCTTGACAATTAAATGATGTTTTCATTCTATTTTTAGAAAATGTATAATTCAAACTAAAAGTAGTAGTTAAAACTTAAAACCATATTGGTAGTTTTATGCCACTATAACCACATGAATTTTCAGTCACCATTTCAGTCATTGCAGTCTGGGCATCTAGTACACAACCTGAAGTAACTGAATGAACCTAGCAAGTAAAAGGCATCCCTCATCTTTCAGTACCTTGACATAACCATAATGAACATCGGAAAAGCAGACTTTGTAAATTCAGCTAGACAAGCATTATAAGCAAATTCTTGAGTTGAGAGTTCAACGAAGACTAAGCTACAAGGACATCATTTTCTAGACAACAGCAAGTTATACAGTGGAGGATGGCAACCTGAGAGATTTGAATTTCTTTTTTCATTTAGGCCTTTCACTTTTTTAAATCCAAATATTATAGGGCTTTGGGATTGCAAATTTGAATCCTGATAAGTTAAGAGATTAGGATTCATCAATACCAATACAATAAGGGTTTTGGGATTAATTTTAACCATTCCAAACGTTATCGGCAGATTTACCTCCTCTTTTACCCTACATGAATCATTAGAGTCTCTGTTTCTCTATTTCTCACACTCCTTCAAACAAACACCACCATCTCCTATAAGGCTGCTTATGCTACATTGTATTCTGTTTTTAAACATTTTTTTAACCTTTGTTTGTCTTCTATTTTTGTTTTTTATTTGTTGTCTTGTTTAATTTCAGATTCACATATCTCAATTTTACTTTAATTTTAGTGCAGTTTCAACTTCAACTTGAGGCTTGTTTGTTTCCTATTTTTAAAACAGTTTTTATTTTTGAAAACAAAAAAAGTTAAAAAATCTGTTTGAAGAGTGTAGTTTCTAAAAAGTATTTTAAAAATAATATTTCCTTTTCAAGTTTTTGAAACTAAAAAATCAAAACTACTTTAGGTATTTTTAGTTTTCTATTTTCAGTTTCATTATTGATGTTCCTCCTCATATTACTCTTTATTTTCCTTCACTTTCCTCTAAAAAGTAGCTTCTGAAGATTGTTTTATAAACTAGTTTTAAAAATTAAGCAAGCAATCAAACACACCATTGGTATCCATGTTTCTGTTACTCTTTTCACTCTTTTTTCCAAACGATTTTACAATTTTCATTCTGGAATCTATTTTGAACTTTTGAGAAGGAATGGTACCTTTTTATTTCTTTTATAATACAGCTTATGTTCATTTGTATACAGTTTGTTATCAACGGCCATGTTTCCACTATTTGCCAACAACCCAATACAGCATAAGGCATAGCAATATTTTGGCTTATTGCAATGGATCACTATTTGCAATAGGTAACACTGATTGCACAGCATTTGAAAATCCTTTTGCATAAAAAACTAAAGCACTAAGAAAGCTGACATCATGCTTTGTTCTAAGCTAAACTTTTATGATCATAGTAAAGACATTATTGAGAACAAGTAGAAACTATTCAAAGTTCAAACTTGAAAACTTTACATACTGAACATTGCATCCAAAGGTAATGGCTTTTAATTTTTTGCAAAACATCTTTCAAAAAGGTTCAAAAAATGCCTTTCTTTCAATAACAAAAAAATCCAAAACATTTATTCATGCATAAGTACATGCATGCATACATAATAGATTAGAACAAAGAGAAGATGATTACAAAGATTTGGAAGGATAAATCCTCCTTAGAAAAACAAGTAAGCATTAGAGTACACAGAATACATCAAAAAAGCAAAGCTACCTAATCCCCAATATACTTGTAAGAGAAACACTTGTGAAAATGCTACATGCGTTACACCAAATGGAAGCCAAATGCCTAATCTTGTACAAAGAAAGAATGCTGTTCATCCAAGGAAATTTCCTTAAAGATGCAAGAATTATACTACAACTAAGTGCACCAAATTGTAGCAAGAATTGCACCAAATGATATTATGATAGAGATGTGGGAAAACCAATCTAATAAAAAATAATCAACCACCCAATAATCCTTTCAAAAGTTGACACAAGACCGATCATCTAACTTTAAGGAAAGGAAGGACTTAAATGTAATAATCATACCATAAATTAAAATCATAACAGCATCCCACCCATTTTAGTCTAGCCCTTAATAAATTTTGTATTTTCAGTAAGAGCTATGCTCCATTTGCATACATACACAGAAAACCTACAAATCTTTGTGTTGAGGTAGTATCCTACAATTTTTTAGTGGAGAAATAAGCCATTCATTTCCTGTGAAACAAATGAAAAGATGTTGCAGATATCTATGGTAGTGTTAGGCACACACAACAGAACGGAGCAGTTCAATTCTATTCTCCTTGGCTCCACTTCAACCCCTTTAGGCAATCAATATGTACATTTTTTAACCCCCCCCCTCTCCAGTTCTATTCTATTCTTATATACACCAAACATAAAATAGAATCTATATATTATGTTCCAACCTATTCTAATACATCTTCCAAATGCATACTATGCATCGTAGTCAGTAGCACGCTACAGCGGCGTTGCAGAGCAGAACAATACCCTAGCGCTCCCCTAATGCCGGCTGTGTCACGTTTCAGTCACAGCTGGAGCATGCTATTGCATCGGCTTCCCTGGTTTATAGGAGGCAATCTTGGGATTTCATCCCCCTTTTTTTCATTAAACCTGTTCTGCAATAAAGTCAGGAACCATTAGCATGCCTAACAAAGCCCCAAAGGACCAAACCCTAGCTCCTCTCTCTCATTCTCCTCTGAAATACTATTCTCCTGCTCTGATGAACTCCAGAAGCCATTTCCTTGGTGCAGTCCATTTTGGGTGGACATCCATTCTGTTTGGGTGTTTTCCAGTATGCTTCGTCCTGTTACTGTTGGATGATTTTCCAGCATCCTCAAGCCATTTGTCTCGTCTATCTATCATTTAACTCTTTGTATCAATGTGGAACAATTTAGACAAAGAGTCACAGATTCTCAGTGTATTATTCACTCACCAAGTTTCATAAATGAATTTTCAATGTAATTACCTCTAAGTTTTACACTTCTCTTCACAAGGTATAAATTTTCATTAAATTAAAGAGAGAGATGCAATAAGCTTCAACCACCTATTACTGTAAAAACATATAAAATAAAATAAAATAATAGACCCAGCTTAATTTGCTTGGTTTCCCAAGCCAATTCTATATCCCAAACAAACTTCAATTCAGGCAATGTTAACATAGGAAAAATATTTTTCTCTAGAATGGTAGAGAAAACTGAATTGTCTAGTACTCTAGTTTCAAAGGCACATCCTGGTGACACAATGACCACTATCAATTGGAGAGGCGTTCACAGAAAATAAAAAAAGCCAGGTTGACATCATTCCTTAAAAAAATCAACAAACACTTCTCTCGGATTTGGTGCATGGCTCAGTGGAAGATAAGATTTTTGCAGTAAAATGTTAGTAGTCACACAGTAACTCTATATTAATAAGCCTTGCAGACAATTATTTTATTTTAACATTCTGATTATTTTACCCCCTTTAACTTCAAAATTAGCAAGTTAGATGTCAACGTCTTTAAATTTATCAATAAAGCACCAAAGGCACACCTCACCTGAACAAGAAAGGTGTGTCTAAGAAACACTAAAGGAATGCAACTAACCAAGGGCAGTGTCTCAGCCAGCACGAGGTGCTGAACCTTCTAGTCCCTTATCTCAATGCCTTTTGATGCCTTTACACATTAATATACCAATACAAAATCATAAAGTAACATATGTTTTAGATAGTTTGGGAGGGGAAAACCTACAGAACCATTCATAATTGCAAGGAACAAAATTGCAAACAAGATCAACCATTCCCCTAAGTAACTTCATCATCATAACTCAAAAGCTCCTTAACAAGCTACAAGTCACTTGAATAGTTTCCAGGCATGATGATTTATCAATTATTCCAATTTCATCAGATGTCCATGAAGGGATGCAATGCAAGAATATTGATTAGTTATACCTTGATTTAAGTTTACCTTTGACAAATACAAATATATTCACCCAAATTATACAAAGAATTTAATCAGGCAATCAAACATGTATCTATAACAAAAGAACATCTATACTTCTCAGTTCTCACAGACAACTCTAACTTGGATATCATTGCCTGATAACCACCCACAACAAGCTTTTGTCTACAAAATGAAATGATCTACAGCTGCATACGGATTAAGGAATTTAAGTAATTTCTCTAAAGTGCTTTGTCTACATGAATAAAACATGTCACATTAGGGGAGTTGAAAAACTATAGCCTATGCCTGAAAAAATCCAATGATACACCCCAACAACACAAGGCTAATCACATCAGATCATTAAATGTACTTCTAAATAAATGCATCATGGAAAGTATAATTATTCATAAAAACTAAATCAAAAACTTCAATTTATTATGGCTATAAGTACAAGCCTAAATAAAGCTATACCTTCAAGGTGTGTTTTTCTTATTTATGAAGCCTGATTAAAAGAGCACAGAAATATGGTCAATCAAAAGCATTTATTTACCTACTTCCCTTCTTTGGACCAGATACCCCATCTTTGGACTTTTCACCTGCCATCCGCGAATGAATAAAAAAGGTCCATACTTTTATTAACATTATTATACAAAATAATAGCAAAAATTATGTATTTCCAGAACATGAAAAACATATAATATAATCAAAACTTCCAATAGATGAGGCAAAAGGAATATAGATAGGAGAGGCAAGAAATACAGAATCCATTAGTCATACTAACCCTCAGAATCATCTTTAAATTTATCATTAGGATTAATTGTTCCTCCTCGAACAAAAGCCTTTGACCCAGGGGTAGTATCTCCTTGAAATGACTCTACAAACTCAGCATACAGGCGAGCAGTCTCATCTTCTGCTCTCTGCACGAGACAAAATCCATTATCATAACTAGGGAAATATCTTCTTTAAATTCCAACAAGAACTAGCTAAATTGTAAACATCAACACCCTACTTTCTTCTTTGCCTCCTCCTCTTCTCTGTGCTTCTGGAAGGGCGTCTTTTTCCGCGTGATGGAGAATGAACTCATCTTTGCATTAGCAAAGGAAGCCTGGCAAAAAAATATTAAACATATTTCACAACCCCATGTCGGAAACATTGCTAAGCTTTTCGCAACATCATTCCGTTCTCGAAAACAAAGTCTAGTTTCAACTTCACATTCAGTGGTCAAAAATGTAAACTACAAGCACATCCAATACAAATCCCCCATCGACTGGTATACTAACCAATCTAATTCACACAAATCTCAAAGCAAAGAAACAGCAAACACACAAATAGAAAATTCCTAAAATGCAGTGCCCAGTTTCTCAACTCATCTACCAAAACTAACAGTATTAATCCAATAGATTTTCATCTAATGTAATGTAACCTAATCTAATAACAATACATAAAACCTAGAGCTATCAAAATGAGGCAACCCGGTTTACCAGGGTTGACTCACCACAAGTTGAGTTCAAAGTGAGCCAACCCAACCGGGCTCACTTTTGAGTGAGCAAAGAAAAAGTCAACCCAACTCTGCCCACCAACCCGTTGGGTTGGTTCACGGGTTGGCTCACTATGTTGAAAAAAGTGGGGGAAAATATAAAAAATTATAAAAATAGAAAAATAATCAAGAAGGTAAATTAGCCCCAGTATCATGTAACCCTAGTGTTCTGTAATAGTTTTCAATATACCATATATTGATAATTACTTCGGACTAGTTTATAGGGATATTAAGCTATCAACGATGGTAGCCACATCTAGAGCTATGTTTACGACACATTAACTACTAAATAACTGAATCATGTAAAAGCAAACAACACCCCAGCGTACAGGCAATCTTCTCAGTCACAAACAAAAACACCCAAACAGACCAAGGAAGACGAACCCAGAATCAGAAGCCAGAACAGAGACGCACCAATGAGCGACAAACCCAGCGACCTCAATGAACAAGGGACGCACAAATTTGTGAGACACACGAACCAGCGAGGAACGCAAACCCAGAATGCGAACCCAACGGGACCAGAACCGAGGAACACTAACCCAGAACGCGACGAACAAACCCAGCGGCGTTAGCTTTACGCGAGCAAGCAATGGAACACAACGAACCCAAGCAAAATGACAAGTCGAACCTATGAACTCAACACCGCCCTCTGTGATGGTGAACGGTGGCGGATGTACAGCTACGGTGGGTCCACGAGTACGAGTACGAGCACGAGTTCAAATCTCAGGCTAGGGTTTGGAATGGAACATGTGGGTTTTCTCACTTTTCTGAATTGAATGCTCAAAATTGGGTTTTGAGTTGTGACATTGGAGAAAAAAATCACATGTGCGTTGCGTTTCACTCATTTTTTTATAATAAAAAAAAAGGTCGAACCTGGCTCATTACGGGTTAATTTGCTATTAGCCGCGGTTAGGTAACAGGCCACAAAAATCTAGTAACGAGTCCAAAATTTCGTAAACCTCATCCTAAATAAATAAAATGACATTTTTTATTTAAATTAACTTTTTAACTTTAACTTTTGTACCATGTCCTTTTATTATAACATTATTAAATTTTATAGACACTTATTTTTTCAATAATTATTAAAATTAGATCTATGTCAAAATTTTGGTTAATTTAATAAGTTAAATAAAAAATTAAATAGTGGATATTAATAAGATTTTTTTATCAAAATTGAATAAAAAATTAAGTCAAATCATTCTTTGTAATCCATTTTATGTTAAACATCAAATTTTTATATTTTTAAATAATTAATCAAATTTTTAAAAAAATTTATCATAAATATACTATTTCCAAAAAAATTAATATTTTATGCCTAAAACTACAGAATTACATATATCAAGATGATATATATAAAAAAAATTAACTTATAGCAAGAATTCAATCAAGATTTAATAGTGTAATATTGAAAGAATTAACTTGAGAAAAAATTTTAAAGTTAAATAACTAATTTAAATAAAAAAAAAAGGTTGAAACCAAATTTAAAATTGGAAATAATGTTAAAGGAGAATAGAATTCATGCACCTAAACTTTTTTATAAAAATATTCATTTTCATGGTGTTGAAATAATTTTGTTGAAAAGGATTCTTATAAATTTTTATTTTGAAAAATTAATTAAAAAACTTTCTTATATTATTTCATTTGTAAATTTTTTTTATTTATGTATAGGTTAAGAATAAAAAAGCTTTTTTATTTATATTATTTGTTATTTATTATATATTGTTGTCAATCTTATTTATTATTTTTTTATTTACTTAAATTTTCTTTATGCTTTCAAAATAAGATGTCAATAATGATTAGCCTTAAATGCATGGAATGCAATTCTTAACCCTGTACTTGGATTAGGGATTTTAAGAGACGTTGGTAATTTTTCAAAGAATTTAAAATTCTAAAATTCAAAATAAGTTGTTTGGATAATTTTTTACAAAGCATTTAAGATTCTGAAAATTTTTAAAAGGATTTTAATAAGACAAAATGAAAGAATTTAAAATTTCACCAAAATAGGTGGAATTTTAAATTTCACCTCCTTATTTTTTTTCTCAATCTTCTGCATCCTTATTTTTCAAGATAGAATATGCTTAATTTATTAGTAGATTTGCAATTTCTTCTATGTCTTTTTTTATTTTTATTTTTTTTATCTACATATTAGATTTGCTTATAGAGAATTATGGATATGTCTTTCACCTGTTTGTTGGAATGCTTATGAGATTTTTCATATTTTTTGTGGATCATAAATAGGTTTTGATATGAAATTCTTCTTCTATTTTCCCCCCTTTGTTAATTTTAATGTCTCAGTATAATTATTAATAAAATTAACAGATGTGTGAGGTTGTGGTTTAACGGATATACTGGGGTCATATGCATCATTTTAAGGGAATGGTTGTAGAAGGTTATAAGTTACATGTGCGTGAGGTGGGTCAAATGGAACAAATACTAAATCCAATCTTAGAAAAAGACCAACTCTTTTATGAGGTGAAATTTATATTTTGAAAAGGGAATGAAAACAATTGTCTTGCACTTTAAAAATTTTGTAAATCGGCATATCAATTACATTAAGTAGTTGGGATACTTAAGAAAATTGTTCTCTCACCTACAATCCTATGCCTATTAGTATATCTCATAGACCATTGTGCTACACTCCTACTACTACTCTATCCAAGAAATGATGTGAATGATTCGACGAAAGTATGTGAACCTTTTCCTCTCTCCTTAGCATTTGTCAAATCATATCTCTCATTCATCCACCACCACCCGGACGAAGTAATGGCACCATTTCAGCATGTTTGAATTCAATTATGTGCAAATGTAATAAACCATTGGCTAGTCAACATAATTTTAGCACTAAACCATGTTATTAGAATTTAAAGTTAGCATATTATTTAATATATATTAAATCGATGTACTTATTGTTAAAGGTTAACCTCTACTCAATTTAATGTGCATGTTTAAATCTGGATGTTAAAAAAAGTTGAATTTAAACAATAATTATGCATTATACTATAACTAAATATTAACCAAGAATTACTTTTAAAAAATAGCCAAATTGTAACATTTGTTTTTATATCTTTTTTAAGTATAATTAGCAATCTCCAATTATGTGTGATTTAAACGGGATCGTTAATTAAGCTTCTTATTTAATGCTAAACGAAAGCTAGTCATAATAGAATATAACTATCAAATCCCTGAGTTAAAGAAAGGATTTTGTAATTTTTATGATTTTGATTTTGCGTGCGAGTTAGTACTGTAAGAAGTATATACATAATTAATAGAAGTTATATATTTTTTAAATTGTCTTTTCAAAAAGGACATGATTTTATTATTGAATAATTCCTCAATTTTCTCTTTTGATTTTACTTGCACTGATAGATCACAATTATATTAGCTTATAAGTAGCTAACACATATCGAGTTATTAGATTCATACTAGTTGAGCGTGATTTTTTTTTTTGAAAAATCTTTTTTACAAATACGGTAAACTTAATTGTTTCTACATTTTTTCATAAGCTCTTATAAATCCTTCAAATAGATTTTAGGGATTATATTGGATTACTAATTATGTTGTTGTTAATAATTTAACATTATATTTTATATTATGGATAGTCAAGAAATGAATTCTAGCATAGTCAATACTTCTATTACATCAAGCAAGCGTAAAAGAAATGAAAAAGATGAGATAGAGATTGTGGAGCAAACAATATTTGTTATTGTTAGTGTGGTGACTATGATTTTGGTAATATTAGCTTGGTATCATAACAAACATTTTGTTAAGGAACCTACTCAGGATTGGGAATTAGAAAGGCGTAGTTTCCTTAATCGTCTATACAAAGGAATAGAAAAAGATTGCATCGAACCATTAAGGGTTAGCAAAAGTGCATTTTTTAAGCTTTGTAAAATTTTGCAAGAGAATGGACAATTAGTAAAAACAAGAAATGTCCTAACAACTGAAGCTGTGGCAATGTTTCTGCGCATCCTTGCTCACAATCTGAAGTATAGAGTAGTGCAATTTAATTATTGCATATCAAAAGAAATAATAAGTAGACAATTCAATAATGTCTTATAGTTATAATGAAAATAAGCAAGGAATTTTTAAAAATTTATGACTATAATCTAGTGGGCGTAGAGGTAAATAAATGGAGATGATTTGAGGTAAGTTTGTTTGTCATATAAGTAATTATAAAAAAATTTATGTACTTATAACTTGTTTATCACTTTAGAGCACTTGATGGAACATATATTTCGGTAACAGTTGCAGTAAAAGATAGACCTAGATATCGGAATAGAAAGGGTGATATATTTACAAATGTATTAGCAGCTTGTGGTGCAGATTTAAGGTTTATTTATGTCTTGGTAGGGTGGGAAGGATCAATAGAAGATTCTCAAGTATTGCGATATGCTTTACATCGTCAAGATTGTTTACAAATTTCAAATGATAATTATTTATAAAATGATAAAACTTTAGTTGAAAAAAGGGTACAACTGTATGACTTTTTTCATTTTGAAAAATAATTGTAGGTAAATACTTTCTTATAGACACGGGATATACAAATGGCCTTGGATTTTTAGCACCTTATCGAGGAACAAGATATCAGTTGAATGAGTGGATTGGAAACATCCCTCAAAATTATAAGGAGTTATTTAATCTTCGTCATGCAAGTATAAGGAATGTAATCGAAAAGGCATTTGGGATATTGAAAAATGATGGAGTATATTAAGAACACCTTCCTTTTCTAATATAAAAGTACAAATAATAATTATCAATGCTTGCTTCATACTATATAATTTCATAAGGGAGTAGCAACAAAGTGATCCACTTTTGGAAATCCATGACTTGGAGCTTTTATCTGTTGTTGATGAAGAATTAACTAACCAACCAAAGGAACAAGTTGAAAGAAATGTTATGGATGAAGTCAGAACTATTCAAGCAACAAAAGAATGGGTAACATTTCGTGATACTCTGGCAATGAATATGTTTACTGATTATCAAGTTAAAAGAAATTTTACTTAAAGAGACTTGTTTGTTGAATATATAGTTCTTTATTTTTGAAAATGAGTAGACTTTAAAATTTTCTTGTGGACATGCTCTATTTTTGTGATAGTGTTGAATAATAATATTCATAATTACTCCTATTTTCTATTATATTAATCGGGATATAATGCTTGTTCATTAATTTTTTTATAATCATATTTCCATTACAATAATATTATTTGTATGCATACTATTCCTTTTGTATGATGAAATGTTATATTAATTGTGGATTAGTATAGATTCACACTAATTATTTTTATTGAATCTAGTAAAATGGACTTATCCAAAGTTCATAGCAAAGGAAATGGGAAAAGAAAGGTAGCAAAAATTAGTAATGAAGATAAGAAAGATGATACACGATGTTACTTCACATGGAATTTGGAGATGGAGCAGGTACTAGCTGATGTGCTTAAAGATCAAAGGAATCTCGATAGAAAAGTTGATGGAGGTTGGAAAACACAAGCTTTTATTGCTGCAACTTAAACATTATCTACAAGTTTCAATATTCATGTTGGGGTAGAGAATGCCAAACATTGCATTAAACTTTGGCGTAATTGGTATAGAATTATTTTTGACATTCTTAATCAAAGTTGTTTTGACTGGATAGTACAAAATACGTGATTATTGTTGCAAATGAAAATGCATGAAATGAATATATGAATCTAGTAAATTTTAATGCTAGTTATTATTCAATTTAAATTTATTATTTTTATTATTTAAAAAGGAAAAAATCTGGTGTAATTCCTTGTATCACTAGACAAGTTGTCACAAATATATACAAGTCGTCACATGATAACTATATTTACAAAAGCTATCTTTGCACATCATCTATTACTAATATTATACTAACTAACTATTTCTAAAATTAGGCCATGATAGTTATAATAATATCTCAACAAATATTTTTACAGAATAATCTTCCTAAAAATAACAAATTGGATAATAACAAGAAAAAGATCTTCCACAGATCTCAGTACCCTCTCTCAAGTTGGAGCAGATGGGTTACAAATGCCCAACTTGGAAAGCATGCAGTCAAATTGGATTTTTCCTAAAGCTTTGGTCAAGATGTCTGGCAACTGAGCATGTGATGACATATGACATGTAGCAATAGTTCCACGCAATAGCTCATTGGATTTTTCCTAAAGCTTTGGTCAAGATGTCTGGCAACTGAGCATGTGATGACATATGACATGTAGCAATAGTTCCTCGTAATAGCTCATCACGAACAAAGTGGCAATCTACTTTGTATGTTTGGTACACTCGTGGAAAACTAGATTAGCAGCAATGTGCAAGGCAGCTTGATTATCACAGTAGAGTTTAATAGGTTGAGAACAAGTAATGCCAAAACATGATAAAAGTTCCTTTGGCCATTTAAACTCATAAACAGTAGAATGCATAGAGCGATATTCCGCCTCTACGGATGAATGGGACACTATAGGTTGCTTCTTAGTTTTCCAAGAAATAGGAGAATCACCAAGAAGAATAAATTAGTCAGTTAAAGATCTTCTAATCAAAGGATAACCAGCCCAATCCGAATCACACCAAGTAGAAAGTTGCAAATTACAGTCTTTTCGCAACATAATTTCTTGGCTAGGATTACCTTTCAAATAATGTACAACATGGAGAGCATCATCCTAATGTTTTTATATTGGTTGCTGCATGAACTAGGAAAGTGTATGTACATAATAAGACAAGTCTGGCCTGGTAACAAATAGGTCGATTAATTTGCCTACTAACTGTCGATAGCGTTCCTAATCTATAAGGATATTGTTCTTCGCTAGAGATAGACGATGATTGCTATCCATGGGAACATTAGTAGGCTTAGCTCCCAACAATCCTACTTCAGATATGATATCCAATGCATATTTGCGTTGACACACGAAAATTCCAACTGAGTTTCGAGCCACCTCAATTCCCAAAAAATATTTCAGAACTCCAAGATCTTTCATATGAAAACATTCACTCAAGTATGCTTTGAAGATTCTGATGGCATCACTATCATTTCCTAAAATCACAAGATTATCCACATAAACCAACACATGAAGCTCCAATCTACACGTCGTAGGACAAAGAGTGAATGATCAGAGGAGGATTGTGCAAATCCATACTATTTCAAAGCACATGCTAATTTGGCAAACCAACATCGTGGAGCTTATTTCAATCTATACAATGACTTGCGTAATCTGCACACTTTGTTGGTTTGTTACTGAAATCTTGGAGGAGGTTTCATATACACCTCTTCTTCAACATCCCCATGCAAAAAGGCATTATGAACGTCCATTCAATGAAGCTCCTAAATTTTAGTTGCGGCTACAACAAGAAATGTCTGCACAGTCACCATTTTAGCTACAGGAGCAAAAGTTTCACTGTAATCAACACCTTCAACTTGATGGTTTCCCAAGATCACAAGTTGGGTTTTAAAACACTCAACAAAACCATTAGAATTATACTTGATTTGATAAACCCATTTGCACCCGATAGCTTTCTTTCTAAATGGCAGTGACTCCAAAGTCCAAGTCCCACGGTTTTCCAACGCCTCTATTTCAGTTTGCAATGGCTTGACGCCATCTTTCATCCGTTATGGCCTGGGCAAGGGATTGTGGTTCAGTACCTGCATTAAGAGCTGCAAAAAAATGACGATGTTGCATGGATAAGTTATCATAATTCACGTAATGTGTTATATAGTAGGGCGTACGAGAGTGAGAGGCAACAAGAGAACTTGGATAGGGGTCTATTTTGTATACGGTGTTCGTCACAAAATCTTTCAGCCAAGTGGATGGCTGCTTAGCACGATGTCCATATCCCAAGGGCTCCCTATCAATATTAGAGCCCTCTCTTCCGTCTACAGTAATCCCAGTCAAAGAAACATCACTCTTCACATGTTTAAAAGTACCCATATTTTCATTGTTGGCTTCACTCTCTAAATCTGATTGTGCAATCTATATTTCAGGATCATTATCAATACTGCCCAAAGGTGAATGATTACTAGAATCCACATGCTCAAGTATCAACAATCGAGGTTGAGCATAGAGAAATTCATTTTCACAAAACACCATATCTCTTAACACCATGAAGTTTTTTTATTCCAAATCATATACTCTCCAACCCTATTTACCATAGGGATATCCCAAGAAAACACATTGTCGACTACAACTTGCAAATTTACCCTCTTTGGTGTCTCGATTGTGAGCATAACACAAGCTCCCAAAAACACGAAGATGATTGAGAGGTGGTGGCTTGTTGTAGAGCATCTCATATGGAGTTTTCCATTCAACACAGTTGAAGGTGTACGATTGATTAAGTATGCAGCAATTAAGATGCATTCCCCCCAAAATTCAATAGGCAGATGAGATTCAAAACGCAGTGCACGAGCAACATTAAGAATATGCCTGTGTTTCCGCTCTACTCGCCTATTTTGTTGAGGAGTCCATGTACAAGAAGTTTCATGAACAATCCCATGATTTTGAAAATAGTCACTCATGCATGTGAATTCTGTACCATTGTCACTATGTACAACTTTTACTTGTTTCCCAAATTGACGCTCCACCATAGCAAATAACTAACACATACGTGTGAAAACTTCTTTCTTTTTTTCCAACAAATAAATTCACACAACTCGTGAATAATCTCATCCACAATGGTCAAAAGATACCTAGCACCACAGTGAGCCATGGTTCGATAGGGTCCCCAAAGGTCACAATGAATTAATTGACAAATATGATTTTATTAATGCTAATAGGAAATTTTTCTTTACATTGTTTAGCTCTAAGACAAACATCGCAGGCTTTATTACATAATGCATTATTTTTATTAGAACCAATATTCGGAATCAACTCCACAATCTTAGAAGATGGGTGTCCCAATCGCCTATGCCACAGAGCAAATGTGTTTCCGTCATGTCTCGTAGCGCTAACAATGGCCATTCCACCAAGATAGTAGAGCTCCTCTCTTCGTTCACCCACTCCAATCACCTTCCTCGAGATACGGTCCTGTACAACACAATTTATCAATGAATAAAACCACACAATTCAATTCATCAATAAGTTGTGACACTGAAATTAGATTGCATTTTAAGCTAGAAACATAGAGAACATTGCTTAATTTCAAAGCATCACTAAGCACACTCCTTCTTTGGTAAACCCCACTGGACATTTCAAGTCATTTTTTATGTCGGTCAAACATTTCAGCTCCGTTGTGATATGGTGAAAAGCACCTGAATCTATTATCCATCGAACAATATTAGGCTTACTAGTCAATTTCTCTGTGGCTCCTAATTTGGCATTGTTCAAGAGATTCAATAGTGTTTTCTACTGCTCACCACTCAGCCCAATAACAATAGATTTTTCTTCACCTCTCATCATGTTGGTTGATTTTGATGCTAGTGCAGAGGCTTGCGCCATATTTGCCTTGGCCACTGCACCACGTCCTCTAGCATCGGACGCCATCCCTTGTTGTTTGGCTTTGGCACGCCCAGCTCCTCTTCCAATTACTCTAGGTCGTTTGCCACAAGGTTTCTTTGTAGTTTGTGCAACAAATTTTATTGCACAAGGTCCCTCTTGCACAAGGTTAAATAAATTTTATTCAAACTTGGCAAGGGGTCTTGGGCCAGCAGATTTGATCTCATAGTACCATAGGCAATGCCATCAAGTCCCATGAGAAACTGATGGATTTTTTTCTTCTTCACGCTTCTTCTCCATCTTGCACGCTAGATTACAAGTACATCCACCACATATGCATGAAGGTGCTTGCTCATGGTTTGCTAATTCCTCCCAAAACTTCTTCAACCTTCTATAATAATTGACAATAGTGATACCTTTTTGTTTACATTCAGCCAACTCCGTTTTGAGTTGTTGGGTTCGTGACCTGTTTGCAACAGAAAATAGTTCCTTGATATCCGTCCACAGGTCCTACGTCACCTCCATGTGTGATATGATTGAACGAAGAGTGGGCTCAATGGTGTTCATTATCCATGACACCAACAACGATTTATTTGTCCACCAATCTTTAAGTTCTAGTGATTTTTCAGCTCGTCGGGTGATGATTCCATCTACGAACCCAAACTTCTTTCTAGCTCTCAACATGGTTTTCAGAGAGCGAGCCCAGTCATCATAATTCTCCCCTTTTAATTGAACCTGCGTCAAAAGGATTCCTGGGTTGTCATTTCCAATGATGTCATAAGCTGAAATTGTCTTTCTTAGCTTCACATCATCAGCAACAGTGTGTTTTCCTTTGTCTCTGTTCTTATTCTCTCTGTTAGCCATGATAGCAATGACAGGCCTACCAAACCGCGCTCTGACACCATAAAGAGGAAGAAATCTGGTGTAATTCCTTGTATCTTTCCACTAGACAAGTTGTCACAAATATATACAAGTCGTCACATGATGGCTATATTTACAAAAGCAATCTTTGCAAATCATCTATTACTAATATTATGCTAACTAACTATTCCTAAAATTAGGCCATGATAGTTACAATAATATCTCAACAAATATTTATATAATAATCTCCCTAAAAATACCAAATCGGATAATAATAAGAAAAAGATCTTTCACAGATCTCAATATCTCAATATTATTATTAACGTAGTTTGTTGTTTTATTGTGTAGTCACATGGAAGGAAGTCGATTTCAATATGAGGTGATTTCTAATTGGGATGACATAGTGCACTTATGTGCCAAGGATAAGAGCGATTGAAACGGAGTAGAGACTGCATTAGATGCTAATGATATGATGAGCAAAGAATCAACTGAGGAGGAAGCTTTTAGTTTGAATACAAGCTCAGAGGAACCAAGCTCCACTACAAAGACAAGGGGAGCATCAATTGATATGCAATCATAGAGAAGAAAGATTGGAGAGAAAGAAGGGATAATATCCTCGTTAAAGGAAGTGGCAAACATATTGAAAGAGTTTGTGGAAGTAAGTAAAAAACGAATAGACAACAAATATGATGATGAAATGATTCAAGAAACCATAAATAAGGTGGAAATACCTAATTTAGATGAAGAACAAATGAAAGCAATTGATTGGTTGACTGAAAATCCAAACAAGTTATTAATTTTAATAGCTTTCTTAGCTGGTCGGAAAAGGATTTATATCTTGACTGCTATATCCAAGTTTCTATGAGACTTTTTAACAGGTATATCACATGTCTTTTATTATCTAAATATTTAAAATATCATATTTGCTACTATCTTTTATAAATTTTGAAAGTTTTCTGTTATTATGTTAAAAGTTTTAATTTTTTCTTAGGTTACTTCGATGATGATGATTTTGTTAGAATTTTTCCATTGCTAAGGTGAATGAATACACCATTTATGTTGATTTGGATGTAATTTTGAATAGATGTAATTTTTGCATTTTAGACAATACATTAGTTTACAATAGATTGATATATACATTAGTTAACAACATAATACAAGTATAGGAATATTTTGATGAATGAAAAAAATATTATATGACTTGTAGATAATAAAAATATTATTCATTCAAATATTTATTTTACATGTCGAAATAATTTGTTTAAATAATTAAATATTTAAAATTTAGCTAATCTTTTTTTACTATTTTAAAATTTTTATAATAATTAATGTTAATATAATAAATATTAATATTAATCAAATATTTAAATATTACTTATTTATTAATATTATTTTAATTAAATTAAATTATTTTATCTAAATAAAAAATTTAAATTAACATAAAAATAATAATGTTAATGACATCAAGTTATTCATATACATATCAAATAATTAATTCAAAATTATTTATTCAATGAAACTCTTTCATAAAATTCCTACCCTAACACCTATCTAAATAAAATAGAAATTTTAAAATTTTTTATATATAAATCAACATATTATTAATAATATTAATAAAATATTTTTATATTTTTAAAAACTATTTAAAAATATAATTTGTATATAATAAAAATTAAATTATTTAATCAAACAAAAAATTTAAAGTTTGAGAAATGTAAATTTCTCTATCCAGATAAAGAATTTAAAATAGATGAACATTAAAACCTAGTGCTTTATAATAGAAAGATTTTTGGAGAACCCTTTTGTCTCTACCTTAGAAGGACCTTTTTCCTTTTAAATGTGCATAAGGCACATTAAGAGTAGTATTAACTTTTCACACAAGTTCTTTCTTTAGTGATCCCATAGTTAATTAGGTTTCTTTTAAAAGCTTTCAGATAACATGCATGCTCAAACAATTCCAACCAATATACAATGCACATTTAGTCTCAGTTTTCAAACTACTTTCACATCATCATCCATATATGAACATCATATAATACATCACCCTGTAAACAATCAAGAGTGTTATCACACATTTCACATTCATCTTTGTATACTCATAAAGGAACACAAAAAATTGACATGGTATTTCTAAATAAAAGCTAATCTTCTAACTAAGAATTTATTAATTAAGCTTGATATTACATTCTCTGATAGCATGTAAATTTCCCTCAATAGCTTGTCCATCTTGCATCATACTTAAGATTTATCATAAATCTCTCATAGGATCCTAGTCCACTCACCCTTCTAAGTTACCTCTCAATCTTTCCTTTTCTCAAGTTCTTCTTAATATTTTTAATGTAAAATTATGGTATATAGGATTTCTTCTCTAATTGGCTGAATGGTCTTTTTAATTGTTTACTCTTTGTGTTCCTTAAATTGAATTTCTTATGCACAACTTACTTAATTTAAGTTTAAGTGTTATAAGTTTTATTCTTGTTGACTAATAACTTGGCAAATTAAGTTTTATCCATTAATAACCTACTTGCTTTCCTTCTTGCCCATGGATTTAAATTTGCTCATATCTTATTTAGTTATCTTTAAACATCCAAAATAGCCTACTTTGCTATTTCTTACCTAGGTGGCTGAATTCACATGCCCTAATCTCAAGGTGTTATGGTTCAATTTTTCTTCGCTTAAAGGTTGATTTGCACTAAATAGGAGTTAGGCTATTAGTTCCTATCATCCTTAGAAATTTTCCTCCTTGCCTTGTGAGAGTGATCGATGGTTCCCTCTCTTCATTCTACTTTATAATTAATTTCTAATCATAACCTTATGTATTTTTTGATTCATCCTTAAGTTCTAACAAGATTTTAACATGTTTTCACCATTTTCAACCAATATGGCAGAATGCTCACTCCATCATATCCAAGTCTCTTCCAAATTTATAATTCCTTCCTTATACTTGATTAGGCTCCTCTTTATACCTTAATCAAAATTTTAAACTCATACTCCCCTAATTGTATAGAAAGTGGCTGAATGTTCTAGGTGGCCAAAACAAGGTTTCTTTTTCTCAATTTGTCCTTTCTTGGTCTTGATGTTATGGATTTTAGTTCTTGGTACATCACTTGTCCTTAGGTCCACCGTGATTTGTCCTCACTACAAATCTTTGGTCATGGTCATGGAAGGTCTTAAACGATTTGTTCAACTTTTGGTCAAAAATTTCACCTTTACTCTTAGTAGTTTTGATGTCCAAGTCTAAGTTATGTTTATAGATTTTATTACATAAATTTTCTTAGTCTTTTAATACTTTTAAAATATGAGTTTAGATCTGGAATATTATTAAAGACAACTTCATGATTAAAGCATTTAAGAAGAGATATAAACAAATATCCAACTTAGAACACAAATTTCTTAAAGAAAGCATTTTTCAAAGCAAACAAGTGTAGATCTACTCCAATATCTATCAATCTCTTACCTTTAACACTTCAAAAATTTTCTCATTAACTCTCACATCTTCCCCAAAGCATAAAAAAATAGTTTTAAGAAATTTTAACCGATTAAAATGCTTCAAAGGTATCTAGAAACACTTCAATCCATCAAAACTTATCTTTAACTTTCAAATATAACTAAAAACTTTGTGACGCTCATATTTAACTATCAGGGGAATATTTTGGGCTCCATAAAGTTCAAACAAAAGGGATCCATAGATCTTAGGGAAAGATCCACCAAAAAAATAAAATCAAACCATAAATACAAGATTAATAGCTTAGAAAAATGTATGGTAAAATCCTACTTGTATGAAGACTCTTAAGATGGTTTTGTGGGTCTTTATGGTTAATCTTCATCCTCCTTGGTGGTCCATACAAGATCTCTTAGTGATGGTGTCAGGGCTTGGTAGATTTGTGTTGATTTAACTTATACCTCAAAGATGAAAGTTTAAGCATGTGAATTTTTAGGTTTGGAGAGTAGTTTGAGTTTAGAAAGAGTTTAGATGATTTGTCAAGTGTTTAGGAGATGTAATATGAAGCAAAAAAATCCTCCAAGGCCTAAGATACCATTCGACCATTCTAGGGCAATTTGGGAATTAATTTTCCACTTAAAGATATTTTGATACATTTGCATGTAATTTTCATTTTCTAAAATAAATGTATATGTAAGGAAATATCCTTTTTGGATTATTTTAATGCTAATTATTCAGAATTTGTCACTTATCAAGATTAACTTATTCTAAACATGATTATTTTTAATTAATGAATGTTAATTTTCTTTAACCATGGTTAATTTCATCTTTCCTATTAATATTTTTGTCTTATATCACATTAATGAAGTGATGACTCATATGGTGAGTCACCACTTTCCACATGCTTATTTTTCGTGCTCAAGGGATGGGTCCCACTTCTTGGCTCCTGCTTCGTATTTTCTTGCCTTATCAGCCTTCTAGGAAAATTTCGATAATTTATTTTTAAAATTTTCTAGGATGTTCCCAAATTGTTCCTTCAATATTTCTAACACTTATTGGTTCATTCTTGAATCACTTTTATGTCATTTTTTATTTTTTCAGGAACATTTTAACTCTTATGGAACACAGAGCTTTCTATGAGCGTTTTAAGCACTTTCGAAGTTCTCTAATGGTGTTTTTGTCCTATCTTTGTTTCTATTCTATTCTTATAACTTTCTAACCATCAATGATGGATTCTAATCCTTTAGATTGTATTTTAACTATTGTTTGAGTTTCTTGCACATTTATTTATGTCATCCAAGTATAGGGCCCTTTTCGTCATTTTCTAAAAGTTCTCTAATTTTTCTAGCTTTTGTTCTTATTTTTGCTTTATTTTTTTCCAAATGGTATTTGTAACCTAGGAAATCTATCATGATAAATTGTGGCTGTTATAGGAAATATTGTGGTTGAACTTAGTTGCCTTGATGAGGCCCTAAAGACTACCATTACCGATTGAGAAATTTTGTTCTTTTTGTGAAATGTTGTGAAATGATGATGTGTTTAATGATGATAATGTTGTCGATGGCACGATTTAATTTCTTAGAAATTGAATCCTAGTATCGTCCCCCATTTCTTTGATAAGTTATGAGGATTTGCACCCATATGCTGATACATATCGTAGGGATGATTAACTCTATGTTAGTGAGAAATATTGCAATATAGGATATAGTATACCTAGTCTAATCTTGAGTCTACCATCAAAGAAATGTTTGAAGAGAATGGTAGGATAGACACATTCATACATTACATATTATGATTGTTTTTATAATAGTTCTTTGCGATTGCAAAAGAACTTATGTGTTTCTTATATTAAAATATAGTATAATAAACTACTCATATCCAAACTTTTACTTGAATGGAAAATTTTCACTCCCTTTCTATTATATATTTATATGTATTCTATTTTGATACATTCATAAGGCTACATTATGGATTAACCTCATCTCAGCATAGAGATTGAGGTAGATGAAGAACATAGAGAATGTGTTTAATACCTACACAATGTTGAGAGTCATTATAGAAGTACTTTTAGAGGCAAGGTAACCATTTAGATGATTGATACATCTTCTTTTTTCATCCTCCATCACAGGTCGTGATGATGATGTTTGCAAATGTCATAATGACTATTTAGTCCAACACTCAATGTGGACCTGAAGTATATTATGATTGTGTAGTGATTTATATTTAGTACATGTATGTAATAAGTAATATGCGAGTAAGTTAAATAAAATGTAAGTAATCTAGGAGCTGAAACAACAAACAACACTAAAGCTTCTTTACGGGCCTCTATATTGAAACTCTAGCTACTAGCTTGGATCTCATTATCGTCTCTATTCTTACATAAACCATAAGTCAATATTCTTTAATTTGGATCACTTTTAATGACATAAGTGTATTTTTCATAACATATAATCTGAGATGACATGATGGATGTCCCATGAAATTTAGTATAAAAGTAAAAAAAATATTTTTTCAAGGGTTGCATCAAAATTCAAGCATCTTACCTTCAACTATAGATAGTTGACTAGATAGTCCCATACACGTGACGTAGTTCGAGAACCACTTGAATTTGGTTCCATTACCTAGTAGTTTTAGAAATAGAAATGGTGAGATCGGGTAAAGTAGCTTCATGTGCATATGATAGGTAGCCATTTGGTTGATTTCTACACACATTTGTAGTTGACGGCACAATTTGGTGGAACAACTCTTTGGTTGTCTATTGTAGATGGATATTGGTATTTGAAGATGATAAGTGTCAACTACTCTGCTCTATAGTGTTTGAATGAGCAAGTCATAATTAATAACCACTAACTAAATCTATGTTCTATTATTATATGATTTAATGAATTAATTTTTATTACAGTTCCTAAGGGTTATCTTTGTAACTTAAAATTATCTCAAGTATATACAAAGTCTAACTAACTTTATTAATCCAGGAGGAAGAGGACACATTAATCTCATAATAATAATATCATTTATCATATGTAATTGTAGCATTGTTATCATACATAGGAGAAAGAGTTCATAGTAATCTAAATAAGAAAAACATATTTTTGACATGCAAGCATAGCATAATGAGTATATACAAAGAAATAAGAAGAAACAATGTAGATTAATTTCAACAAGAACAACATCGTCGATCACATTGAAGGATAACATATACATATAGGGATGAAAAGAAAGAGTACAATTAATCTTTGGTAATCTAGCATCACTGATAACATGGATGATATGCATACATAGATATCCCAAAAAATAATAGAAGAAGGAGTATACAAAAATCTTAAGTAGTCAAAATTATTGATCATAACATGCATACAAATTAGAGATCATACATAAGAAGAAATGAACGAGTACAAATTAATCTTAAACAATCTAGAATTATTATCATAAGGATCACATGCATATACAAATATCATAGACATGGAAATGAGAAAAATTATAAAAAGTCTCAAGTAGCCAACATCATTAACCGGAGCATGCATACAAGTAAGTATTTACAAAGAAAAAGTAGAAAGAGTAAAAATTAATATCAACCAATCCAACATCATTGATCACATGGATCATATGCCTACACAAATATCATAGAGAAGAAGATGAGGGAAGAGTATTGTTGGTTTTGAAAACGTATGAAGGCAAGTGCACCTTATCGTTTTATGAAGTAAAAAATGAGTAAGAGTATCATCTCCACAGGGATTTGGTTCAAATACTGAATTCCTACTAGTCCACTAATTGAACTCAGTTATGGGGTCACGTAGGTAACGCAAGTTTAAACGTATAAGCAACGCAAACAGAAAAATAACCAGATTCACAGATTCTGTCACTAATCTGGAACTCTGTTCCAGTTTGCCTAAAACTACTCAAAATAAACTCTAAACTGTCAAACACTCAACAACTGATATAAATGTGTAAGAATTCAAATTATGGAAGATGTTAAGGTTGGATTTCACCAAAACTTCCCCTATGTAATCTTTGATCATTACGTATATTCAAGATAAAATGTAATTGAAGATCAAATTCACGAGCTAGTGATTGAAGGTCAATCCCTTGACTTAGCAATCCTTCACAGCAAATTAGGAATCCTAATTCCTTAGCAATTCCTAATTTGCAGTGAGCCTTACGTTTAAGAATTCAAACGATCTCATAAATGTGAACCTCTATCCCTAGATCCTTCACAATTATGTTATTCAATCCCAGTTCCAATTCTTAAACCAATTTCCCGATTGTGAAGAAGAATTTTGATTCAATTTATAAGTGGCCAAGTCATAAAAGCATTAAGCAAAGAGATGAATAATCAACGTTAAAGGAAAACAATCTTAAATAAATGCATAATCTGGATTACATAAGATCAGTTAAGGATTCATCCTCCCCCAACAAGGACGTAGTTACACATAATGAAGAAGGAGAAAACAAGGGAAGGGGAGAAAGTCATGATCATGACAGCACGCTGCAGATGCGTTTTGTCCTCAACCCTAGGGTTCTTCCTTCTCCCAGAACAGAATCAACGTCCAGGAAAACGGCGGCTCTACCCTCTGGGTTTATGCTTTGGAGATAGATTAGTGGATATAATGAATGATGCCCTGTTTTCGTTCTGTTATGGGCTTTTTATAGATTCTGTTCTGCAGTGTCGCGTGTCCAACACGGTCCAGCTGCGTTGCCAAGGCGACGCGATTGACAGATTGCCCCTTTTCCTTCAAAACTTCATGTATTCCACGTGAGTCCAGTTACGTTGCCAACGCAGAATCTTGTAACAGATTGCAGAAATTAAAACATATCAGATTTACGAGAATTTAAACCTCTAAAAGGCTCTAAAACTGTATTTTTCAGATTGTGCATGGTTTATTCAGTTTTATGTCATTTTCTCCTGTTTTAATGGAGTTCTATGCTTCAATTACTTGCAATTACATTGAATTATGTTCCAAATAAGTGTCTTATTGGACACTTATCATAACCCCAAACTTGAACTCTTGCTTGTCCTCAAGCAAGCATTAAACTACATGAACATAATTAATTCTGGATAACTCATAGTATGCATATCATTTCCTTCAAGTGTATTTCACTCCCCCTCTTCACTCCGACTTGCATCAATCAAAAATTCCAAAGATACTCCATCAAGCATTATGAATAGATGAAAAATAATGGCAGATTCAGAATATAGCTATAAGTTGTGAGTAAAACAGTGTTTATATTATGGTTACAACAATTTGCTATTAAGGAAACATGGCCTAGACTTGCAAACTCTCATAAGGTTAACTATTTCACTCTTTCTCTCAAGTGTTTGGGTTAGGTGTTTCTCTCTATGTCTCCAAATCAAAATTCCATTACCATAGGCTTGCCCCTATTCTCTATCTCTACCAATGAGTCATATGCTTACATAAATCGAAAGGTCTTATAAAGGGTTGTAACGTGGCTTAGGTCAAAGGTGGGTGGAAATTGGGAAGTGGGTTTATTTAAGCCAAAGAAACTATGAGAGGGTTGGAAAATTCACTTTCCATTAGTTTGGAGATGCAAGATCACCCCATAAAAGTGTGTTCCTGTTTTCAATATTTCTTTACTTGGGTACCCGAATTCCTTTCTTTTTTTTGTTGTTTTTTTTATGTTTGTTTGTTTATTTATTTATTTTTATTTTTTAAGGAAAGCCACTGCCAATTACATTGCTACTGACACCCTTAACCCCAAACTTAGAAATGTTGCTTGTCCTCAAGCAACCCTAAACTTAGAAGTGTTGTTTGTCCTTAAGAAAATCCAAACTTAGTGTAAAACTCAACCTCAAATACAAGCAACCTTCTCCTAGTTCCTTTGGCTAGGCATATTCATGGTTCTTCACAGTCTTGACTGGAGATGAGCTAATCAAACACAAAGAACTGGGTATAAGGCTCAAGGGGCTAAACAATGGACAAGAATGCAAGGTGGGTCATTTGGTCAAGTAGGTGCATATCAAAGAAGTGCCTTAATCCTGTTTATGCAAGCATGAGATACTGGATTTCAGCTAAGAAACAGGGCAAGTTCTGGAATGAAACTCAATTTGTGACCATACACACACAAAAGAAATAAATGTTGAGGTCCAACCGCTCATAGACAATTTGTGCAAGCCTAGAACATGTATTACAAATTAATTGTTGCAAACCATAACAGAACAACAAAGTAATTCTCATTCAATGATGCTACATTCTGCATCATGCAATTGAACATTTAGGGACTTTGCAATCTCTCATGCTGCGGAGAATGAAGTTCTATTACAACTGATGCTCATTGGAGAGGGAAGATGAATGATGTTAAAGGTTGATTTGAGTGTTGGGGTTGAGGAAACCCCTACACTGTGCTTATTCAGTGGGTGAACTATGCATGAGTGTGCTCTGGTGATCAAATGAGTGAAAGTAGCAATGTGGTGCTTCACTCAGCCCAGACGCGTTGGGCATGCAAGGGTTAGTTGCGTTGGCAACACAACCGGGCAGAATGAAGATTCATGTGAATTCATTTTAAATTCTGCATAATTAATGTATCAGCATTCAAACAGTACTGCAATAGTTAGAGTTAGAGTTCACTCATTGATCTAATGCACAATTCACTGTTTAAAACCATTTGGAAAGATCTCACCAAGTGGTTAGCCGAGGTCCTTTGTGTGGAACATGTGTTAATCTGTGAAATTCTGGGCATGTAACTTGTCATTTCTGTTGTCACTAAACTGTCATCTTCCTCCATTTATGTTGCTCCTGTTGATCCAGCTTCACTTTTAGTGACTTATGTTGATCACTCATTGAGTCATCATATGCTGTGAGTTTGCGCTAGACACGCGGTCTCGGTTGCATTGACAACGCATATTAGAACAGAATACAAAATCACATTTTAGTATTTACAAACCTGGTTGCTGTTGGCCACACACGTCAACTTACCTCCAGTACAAAATTTATGACAGATTGCAGAACCTCAGGATTTTTCAGCATGTTCTTGGGTTCTTCAACCAATTTGCAAGCTGTAGGGGTAGCTGAAGTATGGATCACACACTAGCAGCACCCAGCCTCTGCCTTGGGCATCCTTGTCAGAGTCTTGTGTGCTGAGATTGGTCTGATACTCCATGTTCCTGACCCATATTTTTCTTCTTTGCTACATAACCATTGCGTTGGTCACGCAGATCGCCTCTGTTGGCTACGCAAACCAGAACAGCAAAAAAGAATTTCTGCAACTACACTGTCCAGCAACAAACTGTCCTGTGACAGTAGTACTCAAACATGCTCCAGACCTCCAGACCTGCATGAATAGTCAACTGCACTGCTTTTACTTATTCTACTTAGTATTTACATATACTTTTCTCAATTTAAATTAAAATGAAAGGGAAAAACTAGTTTTTCAAGGGTTGCCTCCCTTGCAGCGCTTGTTTAATGTCCCTAGCTTGATAGTTTGAGATTTAGTCAAGTGACTGAAGGGTGCAGGATTCTTCTCCCTGCTGTTTCACCTCCATGATAGTGCTTGACACGCTGACCATTGACTTTGAAGCTTCTTTGGGACTGCATATCTTCAAGGGTGATGGCACCATAGGCTGAAACTTCTTTAATCACAAAAGGACCTGACCACTTGGACTTTAACTTTCTTGGAAACAATTTAAACCTGGAGTTAAACAGCAAAACCAGCTGTCCAGGTTCATAGACTCTGTGTTTTATCAGTTTGTCATGCCATTGTTTGGTCTTTGCCTTGTAGATCTTTGCGTTTTCGTAGGCATTTAGGCGAAATTCCTCTAGTTCATGCAGCTGTAACAGTCTATTCTCTCTGATTGCATTGGCATTGAAATTGAGAAATCTGGTTGCCCAGTACGCCTTATGCTTAAGTTCCACGGGTAAGTGGCAGGCTTTCCCAAAAACCAGCTGGTATGGAGATATACCAATCAGTGTTTTGAAAGCTGTTTTATAGGCCCAAGTGCGTCATCTAACCTGTTTGCCCAGTCTGTCCTGGAACTGTTCACAGCCTACTCCCCAACCAATAGCTTCCTTTATCACAAAGAGGCTATGGATTAGCATCAAGTATAACAATTTACTCATGATTAAGTTTAAAATCAATACAAAGTAAGAATATAGATCCAACAACTAATAAACTAATATCAGTAAGCTGGCATTAACTGAAAGAAAAGGATAACATTATATTACCAAGCGTTAACAAAATTGAAGATTTACATTGTTCAAATTTCATTCAACTAGAAACTAAGAAATAATTATTATTATGAATGATGTTGTGCAAGAGACAATAGATAGGAAATATTAATAACAGAAGGTTTTACTTAGAATCCTCAATTTTGAAAACTGCTCAAATTAATTTCAAAACATAGGAGAACAAATAATATGCATGGGTGTTCTACAAATTATCAAATATTTAAACATTATTTTTCAAGGGTTTAACACACAAAGAAAAGTGTAAATAATTTTACTATTACCTTTGGAACCATGATTCTAGAGTAAAGGTGACTTTAGTAGAGTAGATTTTTCCTACTCTATTCACTCTAATTTCCTTGGGGTTAGACATATAATAAAAAATCAAATTTATTAAATGAAACCCTAAACCTTAAATACCATTGAATCATAAAACTAATAAAAGAAAACAAAATGAAATCATAACATGCATGAAAAGAAATAAAAGAAAAAATTGGTAAAAAAATCCAATTACCTTCATGTGTTCCTCTTGTGTAATATCCATAATTTTTCATAGTAAACTTTCTAGAATACAAATATCTTTTAGTTAGAAATAAAGTAGAGATAAGAGAAAAAGTTAAAGAAATTAAAAAATTTTAGCAAATAATGAAAAATGCCCCTACACTATGATAATACAACTAGTGTGCAGGAAAACCTAAAAAGAAGGTTAAAAGACATTATAAAAAATTAGAATACATCAAGAATAATTAGAAAGTCATAAAAAAAGAATGGAAACAAAAAAAGGATAAAAAAGCAATCAAAATACTTTGAAAATGCCCAAAACGCCCTTAGAAAACTTAATCTTCCATAAAGGTTAAATTGTTAAAAAATTGCAAATGATATAAGAATGACCTGGAATCAAAGCAATAAATGTTAGAAACATAGGAGGAATAATTTGTGAAACTTTTAGGGAATGTTGAGAAAAATTACCAAAATATCTTTGGAAGTAAATAGGGCAAGAAAATGCGCAGTAGAAGCTAGGAAGTGAGCCCTACCCCTTGTGCACGAAAATAGAATGTGGAAAATGAGGTGGTGACTCACCATATAAGTTATCACTTTATTAACATCATATAAGACAAAAACATTAAATAGGAGAGATGAAATTAACCATGGTTTAATTAGAATTAACCATGCTTAGAATAAGCTAATCTTGATTAGTGACAAATTTAGAATAATTAGAATTAATCTATTCTAAAAGGATAATTCCTTACATTTAAATTTAATTTGAAAAATAGAAATTACATGAAAATGGACCAAAATGCCCTTGAGTAGGAATTTAATTCTCACATGCCCTAAAGTGAACGAAATTGATCTAAGGGCTAAGAAGGCTCATTTCCTTCATAAAAAACCTCCTAAATACTTATAAAAATTCTCTAAACTCATTCAAACTTCAATTTCTCTCAAAACACCAAAATCTACACTAAGTTTAAACTTCCATCTTTGAAGTTCAAGTTAAATTAAGACAAATACACCAAACCCCACCACGAACACTAAGATATCTTGTGTGGACCATCAAGGAGGGGAAAGAGCAGTCATAAAGACCCACCAAAACCATCATAAAAGTCTTCAACAAGTAGGATTTTACCATATATTTTTCTAAGCTTTAAATCTTTTATTTATGGTTTGATTTTCTTCTTTTTGGTGGATCTCTCTCTAAGATATATGGATCCTTTTTATTTGAGTTGGTTGGAGCTCAAAAATTTCTTTTATGGCTAAAAATGAGTATCATAAATTTTTTTAGTGATTTTTGAAATTTAAAGAGAAGTTTTGATGGATTAAAGTGCTTTTAGCAACCTTAGGAGCAATTTAATAAGTTAAAATTTCTTAAACCAAATTTGATGCTTTGGGAAAGATTTGAGAGTTTATGAGAAAATTTTTAAAGTTCTCACAGTATAGATCTTGGAGTGTATCTAGTAGATCTACACTTGTTTGCTTTGAAAAATTCTTTCTTTAAGATCTTTGTGTTCAAAGTTGGAAATTTGTTTATATCTCTTCTTAAAAACTTTAATGATGAAGTTATTTTTTATAAGAGTCCATATTTGGACTCATATGTTAAAAGTATTAAAAGACTAAGAAAATTTATCTAATAAAATTTATAAACTTAACTTGGACATAAAACCTATTAAGAGTAAAAGTAAAATTTTGGACCAAAAATTGAACAAATCATTTCAGACCTTCCATGATGATGACCAAAGATATGGAGTGAGGATAAATCATGGTGGACTTAAGGAAAAATGATGTACCAAGAACCAAAATCCATAACCCCAAGGCCAATAGAGGAAAAATTAGGAAAAAGAAACTTTTTTTTGACTACCTAGAGCATTCGATCACTTTCCATACCATTAGGGAAACATGAGTTTAAAATTTTAGTTGAGGTGTAAAGAGGAGCCTAATCAAGTATAAGAAAGACTATAAATTTGGAAGAAACATGGAAATGGTGGAGTGACCATTTGGCCTTGTTAGAACTTAAGAATGAACCTAAACATGATTAAGATGGTGATTAGAAATTAATCATAGGGTGTAGAAAGGATGATGGGTAATTAGGCCATAAGCATTAGGCATGGAAGAAAGGTTACAAAAATTTCTTAGGTTGGGTGAAATAATAGTCTAAGTACTAACTAGTGTAAATAAACTCCTAAGGAAAGAAAAAATAAACCAACACACCTTAGGACTAAAGGATGTAGGTTCATCTACTTCGATAATAAATAGGCAAAGTAGGTTGGTTTGGGTGTTCAGAAATAATTAAATAAGATAGGAGTAAAAAACTTTAAATTCATAAGTAAGGAGACAGGTAAGTAGGTTCATTAGTGGATCAAACTTAATTAGCTAAAAAGCTTAAAACTCATAACATTTAAACTTGAATTAAGTTATGCATACAACATTAAAACTAATGAACACAAATAATAAGCAACCAATTAGGCCATTCGGCCAACTACATTAGAAATTCAATATTTTTTAACCTTACACTAAAAACTTTTAAAAGAACTTAATATTTGAGAAAAGGAAAGGTTGAGAGGAACTTAGAAGGATGAGTGGAAAAGGATCCTATGAGAGATTTATCATAAATCTTATGAATAATGCAAGATGGACAAGCTCTTGGAGGAAGTTTATATGCTGTCCAAGAAAGTAACATCAAACTTAATTGAGAAATTATTAATTATAAGATTATTTTTTATTTAGAAATATTATGCCAACTTGTTTTATTGTGTTATGAGTACACAAAGATGAATATGAAAGGTGTGGATAATACTCTTGATTTTTTAGAGAGTGATTTATTACATAATGTTCATGTGTGGATGATAAATATGAAGGTATATTGGATTAGAGTCTATATATGCTCTCTTGAATGATTCATGAAAATTGATGTGAATTATGGCTTCATGAGTGGATGAATTACATGAGAAATTGAATGATTTGGATCCTATATATGCATACCGTATTGATTAAATATTGAACATGCATATTATCACAAAGACATAAATTGGAACCTAATAAGTCAAGCGATCACTAAAGAAAATTCAATGTGAAAATTTAAGATACTACTCTTACTATGCCAAGTCATAGGGCCTGTGCACATATCAAGGTCATAAGACTTTCCATATAGAAGCCATAGGGATTCAAGAATTTATGATGGTGACAACCATCTAGAATGAGCTTATATCTTAGAACAGAAGGTAGAATATATGGAGAGTGAAAGATAGTGTATGACTAATAATGTGAATGATATAACTTAAATTAAATTATCACAAAAAGGGTGACTAGAGAATGAAAATGAATTATGAGTAAGCCATGAATGTAATGATAGTCAAATGATATCTGCGATGTAATGTAATCTCATGAGAATTAAAAATGTATGAAATTCAAAATAAGTGCCTTGTATCTTTGTGACAAAAGTTAGTTTCTAAAATTGATCCACTTCAGCTAAAGATTTTCTAAAAAATAAAAAGTGAAGTTGTACGCATGTCATGTTTCTAAATAAACTAAAGTGGTTGGTGATAAGTGTCCAATAAGACACTTATTTGGAACATAATTCAATATAATTGCAAGTAATTGAAGCATAAAATACCATTAAAACATGAGAAAATGACATAAAACTGAATAATCCATGCATAATATGGAAAATATAGTTTTAGAGCCTTTTGGATGATAAATTCTCATAAATCTGATATGTTTTTAATTTCTGCAATCTGTTACAGGGTTCCGCGTTGGCAATGCAGTTGGGCCGCGTTGGACACGCAACGCTACAGACCAGTAGCTATAAAAAGCCCAGAACAGAACGAAAACAAGGCATCATTCACTCTATCCACTAATCTATCTACAGAGCGTAGACCTAGAGGATAGAGTCGCCGTTTCCCCATACGTTGGTTCTATTCTGGGTGAAATAGGAACCCTAGGACGGAAGACGAAGTGCATCTGCAGCGTGCTGCCATGATCATGAATCTCTCTTCTTCCTCTGTTTTCTTCTTCTTCATTATGTGTAACTGAGCCCCTGTTGGGGAAGGATGAATCCTTAACTGATCTTATGTAACCTAGATTTTGCATTTATTTAAGATTGTTTTCCTTTAACGTTGATTATTCATCTCTTTGCTTAATGCTTTTATGACTTGGCCACTTATACATTGAATCTAAATTCTTCTTCGCAATTGAGAAATTGGTTTAAGAATTGGAACTGGGATTGAATAACACAATTGTGAAGGCTCTAGGGATAGAGGTTTGCAATTGTGAGATCGTTTCAATTCTTGAACTTAAGGCTCACGTCAAATTAGGAATTGCTAAAGGATTATGATTCCTAATTTGAGTGAAGAATTGATGAGTCAAGGGATTGACCTTCAATCAATAATTATGAATTCGATCTTCAACCACATTTTATCTTGAATATACGTAATGATAAAAGGTTACATAGGGGAAGTTTTGGTGAAATCCAACCCTAACATCTTCCATAATTTGAATTCTTACACATTTATATTAGTTGTTGAGTGTTTGATAGTTTAGATATTATTTTGAAGTATTCTTTGCGTACTGGACAGAGTTCTAGATTTGTGACAGATTCTGTGAATTCTTGTTGATTTCTGTTTGCGTTGCCTACGCGCTTAAATTTGCGTTGCCTACGTGACCCCATAACTGAGTTCAATTAGTGGACTAGTAGGAATTCAGTATTTGAACCAAATCCCTGTGGAGACGATACTCTACTCATTCTTTACTTCATAAAACGATAAGGTGCACTTGCTTTCATACGTTTTTACACCAACAGTTGGGTTGAAAATGTTCACACTATAGTTAGGGTCAAATCTTACTGAGAAACTTACTTTCTCACCCTTATCCCACCATTTTCTTTCCCAGACCCTAATAATGCCAACTGTGAAAGTGGTAGTATTCGTAGATATTGAAAATGACAACTAGGTGGTCTAAGCCTCGAGATCCTCACAGTTGTAGCACTGCTAGAAATTTTGTCTCATTAAATAATGTACATGTTTATAAACGATCATGTTTAAGGTATGGTAATAGTATATATGTGTAATAGTATGCAATGTGTAAAATAATTGTAAATTATATGTGTGTGATGTAAGAACATGTATTAATTATTAAGGACTGTATATATAATATGAAGCGAGTTCTGTATACATTATTTTGTTATAAATCAAGTAACGACACTTGATTTTTTATTTTCTGCTACAACAATCGTTATGATGAGACATGCATTTTTAACTAAGGTTTTAAAAGAAAATTTTATCATATTTTTTATATTAGTAATTTTGAAAGAATTTTGTATCGTGAAGAGATAGTCTAATAATGAAACCATGAATATGACTTAAGCGTAAAACGAACTTCATTTTTAGGGTTTTACATTTTCTTCCATGTTTAATTGGTAGATCGAAGACTACCTTTTTACCTACCAACTATGGAAATCACCCAGGAAGCATATAAAATGGATCACTAGACTCAAAAAAAATATTAGGTCAAATTTTAGGTAAGGAAAAAAATGATTGAGAGGTGGAATGAGGTAGTTCTTCTAAATTAAGGGAGGATTCAATTCGGTGGAGAATGAAAGTGGAATTGTGATGAAGGTATGCCTTAACTTGGAAGCACCACCTCTTATGGAGGATGAGCTTCTTCTCCGCCACCATTAGCAGCCATGGACGAGGAGGATCCTCAACTCTAGGTATGTTTCTAGAGGAAGGATAGGGAGAGAATTTCTCTCAAAAATCTGAGTGAAAACTCACAATTTCATTCAAAATGCAGGGAAGAAGTGGGCAGCTTTGAATCTGAATTGGACTTGGATGTCAGCCCAATAATGGTTCCTTCTTCACTCCTCAATGCAACCTCAAATTAGGTCAGAGAAGGCCCAAAAAGCCTAAACTAAAATGGGGGAAAATTGGATCTAAATCTTATACATATTGGTCTACTAGTTCCTAGAATACAAAAAGTATCTCCTATTATAATGTGTGAGGCCCAATAAGCCTAGTTTGTGTGAGATCCAATAGGCCTAGTAGCTCTATCGCTAGGATCCTCAGTATTATCTCCTCCAATTTGAAAACATTCATCCTTGAATGTATAAGCACCATCATTACCTACAACATAAGAATGGAGGTAAGAAAAAGAGATATTATTATTATTATTATTATTATTATTATTATTATTATTATTATTATATTATTAGTTAAAGAAGATAATACCATGATCTAACTAACCTTTTGAAATTTTCAAACCACACATAAACACCAAATTTCAGAAACAAAAGATAGTAAAAACCTAGAAACCGATAACCATCATAAGAGTAAAATAGGAGATTAGGAATTGTAAGCTTATTTATGAGTTTTTTTTTCCTAACTTATGTGGATAGTAGATATTTGGGATATAGCTTAGGGTATTGCCTAAAAGAATCATGGACTAACTTACCCTAAGTAGGGAATGATAACCACAAAGCTATAAAGGGGTCTCCTTGCCTCATTATAAAGTGGCAATGCATGGTGATGTAGTAATGGAGTTTTTACCAAGAAATTAAAAGATTTTCCCACCAAGTCATTGATATTAGAATTTTGCGATTATCCTAGATGAAATTTGATAAGAAAATGCTAGGGAATTCGATAGATGAAACCACATAATGGTGCACATAAAAAGGTGTAGGTTGAAGCAAATGAATGACTTTAATCATACAACCCTCAATATGCCATGTAATAATGGTGCCCTAAGTACTAGAGGTTAGCTGAGGAGACTGGGTCTCTAAGATGGTCATATCATGACTCTTTTCTAAAGAATATGGTACTTTACCTATAAGAGTACTAGACCCTACCTCAATGGTGAGATTAAAGGGGAAGGGACTTACAGAAAGAGGTTTCCTAATTAGGAGAATTTTTCTCATATCATCCTTCCTCATAAGCCTAACTCCACCCTTCTTTATAAGAGATATGGTGATCTCATTTGCCTTAACCTTTATCTTTTTCTTTTTATTATTTTTAGTTTCTTTTATTTCTTCCAACTTTTCTTTTTCTAAACTCATTCTCTTTGTCTCTCTCTTTTTTGCCTCAAGTGTGTTTGGTCTTGACATACTTCACTAGGGATTAATGGTACTAAGGTAAATTTTTGGGAGCTAAAGTGGAAGGAATATTTACATGCCTATCATGATGGACATCCCTATCATATTTCCATGGTCTTCCCAAAAGCACATGGCTGACCTCGATTAGGATAACATCATATATCACATTGTCTTTATACCTCCAATGGTAAAGGTGAGCAGTACTCGTAGATTGAGCAACAAGTCCCACTTGACACTAAGCCATTATAGTTTGTATGACTTAGGATGGGGGTGGTCACTATACCTAACTTATTTACTAGCTTGGTTCTTGCCACATTTGTACAGCTACCCCTATCAATAATTAAGGAGCAGGCACGTCCCTTTATTGAACATCTTGTATGGAGATGTTTTCCCTTTGTGTTTCTTCCTCTCCCTTAACTATACTCCTTAACAACTTTCTAACCACTAAAAGGTCACCCTCTAAGGAATACTTTAGAACTTCATCCTCAAATGAGGAGAGGATCTAGAGTTAGAGGACTCTAGTGATGAATAATTACCATTGTTCTAAGGACCATAGTTTTCTTATTTGGGCATTAGGAAGCAATGTGTCTCCTACCCATACACTTGAAACACTTAATTAAAAACTCTTTACCAGAAGGAAAGTTTGGAGTTTTTCCCTTAGACTCTTTGGAGTCTTTGGCCTCTTTGGACTTCCTAAGTTTAAAGCTCATCTCTTTTGGATCTCTTTTTCTAGTTTTTCGAGTGTCGTATGTAGATTATTTATATGCAGTGAATTTTCCTTTACCTTTTCTAGTGAGTTGGGCTTCTACCTCTAGGACATTGTGGTAAAGGTCATTTAGGCTTAGGTATTGATGAAGTTCTACAACATCTCTTTGTTCATGCCTAAGCTCATCAAAGATTGACCATGGTGACTTCCTCACTCTCTTTTAAATTAGCCCTAATCACTGCTACCTTCATATCTTTATAAATCTATACTTCTGGAATCTTAAGAGAGCCTTTATAACCTATTGTGGGTCTCTCTTAAATAATGGGGAGTACATGTCTTAGCCTTATTATGAACTTCATTTCCTCCCACTCACTCAAGGGTCTATACCTTTCTTTATTAAGCCCATCCCACCATATAGGGTGTAATCACTAAACTCCAAGGGAACTAACCTCACCTTATGTCTTCTCCTAATGGAATGACTTGCAAAAAGTTGTTCTACCTTGAGTTCCTAATTTAGGTATGCTTCTGGATTGTTCCCCCTTGGAACTTAGGCATTTTATCTTAGGTAGTTCTAGTGACTCTAGGTACTCTCTTTCCCTTGGGTCTCTAGAAACCGATGTCGCGATCGGATCAAAATGAAATAAAAGTAAATAGAAAATGCAGTACAAGGCACAACCTTGGTCATCTCTCAAGGACCTTGGCAAACAATTTGATTGAATTAAAATTTAGAAAAATGGAGGATTTTTATTTTACTTTGGGTAAAATAAAATTGAAACTAAATAAAGTAATAATATTAAAAATCGATTAACTTGATAGTTTAATTCATAAGCGGGATTATCATAGGTCCAAAAAAAATATTTTTGAAAACAATTATTTGGTTTGAATTCAATCAAGCAAGGGTCAATTAAACTCGTGATTTCCTACTAGAATAACATGTAGAATTTGAATTAATTCATGTTCAGATAATTAAGCACCATATGAAGTCCTCAAATTAATTCTTAAGAATTGAAATCACCAAAATTATAGGAAACCCCATAACCTTTTTTTAAATTTTGCCTACAAATTAAAGACTTAAGCAAATCCAAATTTTAGAATTGCAGCATTCAAGATGAAATTAAATTAAGCATCTAATTTCATAATTACAAACATCGATGAGCCAACCAAAGAAATTAGCCTTCCATAAGGCTTTTTATTAAAGCAAGAAAAAGAATAAGAATGAGGATAAGAATTGAAACTTTATTGAGAATTGTGAATAAGTCTGGGTGTGTTTACAATGTGTAAAAGCTTCCCCTTTTATAGATCCAATTTTCTTATTCAAATTTAAAATTCAAATTCAAATTCAAAATTTAATATATAGATAAAAAAAATTGAATCCCTTATTCTTCTAGGTTTTCACTTGAATTCCTGTTTTACTTTGTCATTTGAATTCAAATTATGCACGAAATATGGGTCTATATCTCATGCCTATTTTCTTGAAATTTATGAGTTCGTTTATGGCCGAATTAGGGTTTTTCTTCAGAACAAAAGTTGTAGAAAATGTATCATTGAGATTCAGAAATTAACCCCATCTAAAACTAACTTTTGTAACCCTAGATATATTTGTTATACCGGAACATGTTGGGTTGTTTGGATAGAATTTCTAAGTCAAGGTTCGGCCCAAATAAATTTATTATCCATTTCGGTTGGGTACATAGGGATACATGTTATTTTATGGTTTTGTCCCAGATTTTTAATGCATATGAAATTACTCTAATATCAATTTTATAGTCCAAGATATAGCCTGCACAATGAACAAAGGTCAAGAGGCATTAAAATTCGAAAATTAACAAATTTTATCATTTAAACCCAATGAATCCCAATAACATAAAAATCACTAAAAACAATAGAATTAGACATTATTCAAACCCAATTAAGATAAAAAAATTAGTGTACAAAAGTCCATTTATCATTCTTTATTTCTAACATTACTCCTATGGCTCCTACCTTCCAGGTTATCCCTATAAATGCTTCTACTTCTATTTATAGGATTCCTAATCCTATGGGTCCTATACCTATGGGGTTCTCTATGATTTGAAGGTTTCCTAAGCCTATGACCCCTATCTCCATCTCTATCTACTCTTGGTGTATGGTCATAAGATGTTGGTCCCTCTCTTTGGGGAGAATGTTTTCTATTTTTCCTAGGATCTATGTTTGTCCCAAAGAAGTTGACATCATCGTTTGATGTCTCATCCTCATTGTAATATGCCCTATTTCTAAACTTAGCTATTTGAATTACCCTTTGGTTCTTTTTAGGCCTATTTGAGTATCTTCTTTCTAAATTTTCTAAACGATCTTCCAAAGCTTGTTTGAGTTTAAATTACTTTTTCTAATCTTGAAGCAAGTTGCTCCATTTGATTCTTAGGTGAATATTTATGACCTCTCATTTGAAAAGTATAAAATTTCTCTCCATACCTGGATTGCTAGGCTAAGAAAATTGAATCATACAAGTCCAAAAACACTTAGCAAGCAATCTAGGCTCCAAAGCACACAATAATAAAAGGGTTAAGTATTATACCTAGCCCCCCTAATCTTGCAAAAGAAGACAAGGTTAGTACTACCAAATAGTTCTAAGAAAAGTCACAACATTTAGCACCCCCTTATACTTCTTGTATACACAAAATACCAAAAGAATTAGAGATTGACCTTGTGTGAGTATCCTACACCAAGGTGAAAGTCCAAAGTCCTTCTTAGAAACAAATTGTAAAGGAAAAATCTGAATTACACCAAAAGGAAATCCTATTACAAGATACTAGGATTTACAATCTAAATCAAACCTAATTACATATATTCAACCTAAAATTTACAAGTTCAAAACTAAATGCTTAATGTTACAATTATCCTTCACTTTAGTCTTCAATTCGGCCTTGAGTCTAAGTCTTCAATTTGGCCTCAAAGCCTAAGTTTTCCTTGTGCTTACACCTCCCAAAGTACCTACAAATTTATGCATACAAAAAGGACACTTTCTATCCCACTTGGTTAGTGTTAGAAAATTAAGCTTAAAATCAATTAAACCTCACTAAGTGTTTCCACTCTCTCCCTCTAATGTCCTCACCATGCAACCAGCCCTTTCACACCATTTCACTCTAAACAAACAGCTTCCAAACAAAAATTGAGGCCAATGAATAACTCAACTCAAGCTCACGGTGCTTGGTGTCAAGAGGGTGGAGAAGGAATGCTCATGTAAGTGTAGGTGATAGATGACAAAACTAGAGAAATTTTAAAGATAATCAAGAAAAACTAAGCATAAGAATGGTATACTCAAAAGGAGTAAGACAAAACTTAGAAGCCAATAATTTAATCAAAATAGAATTAGATATATGATTAAAGGTCAACATACAAAAGGAATCCTAGAAACCTAAGTGAAGCATGCACATGCTCATTGAAAGGATGAATGCTATTTGGCCAAGCTATATGAATCATACACAAACTAAGTATTAAGATCTAATTTGGGAATCCTATGACTAAACATGAATTCATGAATACATAAGCATAGCTAATTGAAAAATAGAAAAATGAAAGTTAAAACAGAAAAAGAAAAAAGAGGGAAAGAAAAAAGAAAAATGAAGAAAAAGCGGGCAGGGGGTCCCGCCAAATTTTTTTTGAAAATGAGTAAGCCTGTTATAAAAAGCTCTAAAATTATTTCAGGGGGTTGGCTTCTGAGGGGGGAGGAGCCTGCAGGCTGGTACAGAGAAACGGGGTGGCATCAATTCGATTGGAAGGAATTTTTGGGTTCTCTTTACCTTACTTCAGGGATTCAGAAGCTCTTCGAGGATTTTTGCTTCGGCTTCAAGACTTTTGGTTCTTGCTGCCTCTCAAGGATAACCAAAAGCTCCTGTGAACCATGTTTACTTCCGATTGATTCTAGTTTTCTAGTTGACACAAAGACGACAAGAATCTGTTTTACCCGCCATGGACTAATTGTTCAAAGATCGGATCCAATTTTCCGTCCATAAGAGTTCTTGTATTACTCAAGCTTCATCTTATCCAGGTCAGCATAATCATTTGATTTATGCCTTTGTATCAGTATGATTTTTTAATGCTTGTTTTGCTTAGTTAATGATTATATCTTAGCTGGTAATGACAAAACATGGAAGGCATAAAACCTCGATCCCTATAGTAAAACTGGATTTCGAATGGTTAGATAAATCTGCTTGAATCGAGTCAGATTTGCTTGGTGAATATGCATGGAATTCATTCTATTACGGTGATCGTTGAATCTTGATTGGAAGTCTAATATGGAGTCGATTTATGGTTAAGTAAATCAACATGAAACCTTACTATTAACATAACCAAGTCGGAGAGCATTCACTTTCTCGTATGACAGAAAACTACTTATTGTCCCCTGCCCAATCCTGTGAAAACAGAGTTAGTCATGATAGGTCATTAATCGTTGAGTAAGATCTGGATCCTTTGACTAAATTATCTCGCTCAATGGGGTAAGGTCACGCTATGGGAAATGCACCCATATGTGTTGCTGTTAGGAACCGCTTGAACACAAAAGTCTATGTCTTGGTGGGTCGGTGGCACCAGAAAGTAGATCAAAGGATTTTTTTTTCTTATGCTAGCATTGGTTCCCAGGATGATTCTAGGCTTAATACCTTGAAGAGCATAAGCTAAGGAAAATGAGTGGACTGAAAATTGGGAAGAACGGGTAAGCTTGGGTCTTCTATTTGCCATGGCCATTGTAGCCTTTTATTCAGGCTTGCTGATTAAAAGATGTATGGACAAGATCGGAAGCCATCCTGATATAGATGAACATGCATTTGGGAAGACAGGGAGACTAATAGTTTCAGTGTTAATGTACACTAAGCTATACTTATTTGTAACAGGGCCCTTGATTTTAGAAGTTTGGTTGGATGACTTGAGTCTACGTTCGTATGTGTCTGCTAGTGGTGTGTTTGCTTCTGCTATCATTGCCTTGTTAACATCATGGACTAAAATGTTTAATGGAGTCGGTTTTCATCATAAGGGAATTCATGTCAATTAGAATGGGATTCCTACAACTGTTAGCTTGTATACTTTTTGTTAAGCTGCACTACATCATGGCTGCTATATTTTTTCCAGGCTCTTGTTTTGATTTTGTTTAATGCTACAGTTCGGGAGTTTGCTTCCAAGGATGGTTCGATCAAACTCACCTCAAACTTGCTCTAATACTTATCAATAGTTTATGACGGATAAAAGGGTCAACAGTGGGGGCCAAAATGATTTTCTTCTTCACAATCGGTTATAGATGATATGGTGGTAGGACGAAACATCTGGTGCCAAAAGAGTAGCTTCTGCAGTGGGGGAGGGGGGACTACATCCTTCCTGTGAGGTTTCGAGAAAAGGAAAGGAAAAGGAGTTCCAACGTATTCCATGTCTAACAATAACGGAAAGTGGAAACCGATTGCTAGTTTTTACGTGAAATACGCATGTATGCACTCCAAGTTAAGCCCATGCGTCCTTCATATGGTGCACCTGGATATGTCAATGGATCAACGTCACTCTTGGATGCTTCGGTTGATGCTCTAGCAGATGAGAACAAGCTCCATGATCAAGCTGCTACTGGTGTTTCGAATGTATTTGCAGAAGCACTTGTATTCCTAGCTCTCTCAAAGGTGTAGATGCAAACGACAATTCTTCAAGCCCAGCCCTGAATGCTTTCCATGCAGTAGCTGCAAACGCTAGTGCACCAGGCTTCATTTCTAGTTGAAGGATGGACAATTACCCACTGGTTCATTTAGGGATGCACATAACAGTGCCAGAATTGTACATTTCGCATCCGCTCCAAATCTCACCGAGAACCACTCTGCCAATGTTTCAATTTCTGATTTCCCTTCCATTTCTGCTACACAAACAGATACACTATACATACAGGTACATATATGGACTTTGTTCAACAGTTTGGCTTGTCTCATCTTCTGTTTAAGCTGGCAAGACTATGCCTTGATGCTCAAAAGCAGAAAGAGCTCATTGAGGCACATAATACCACAGTGGCAAAGGCGAATTGAAAGTTAAACAGTAGATTGACACAAACTCAAGTAGTCAACCTACGGTGAAGCTTAGTGGGCTGACTGAAACATCAAATGGCAGTTTATCTAATCAAAGTGGAGAGAATGCAGGTGTTCTGTTCTCCAAGACCTGTTTCAGAAGACGAAAACTCACTCTTTAGACCTTCGACATGCAGGATAAGGGTGAAAATGGAATTAAAGGAGCCACTCTTGATGCTGCTAGTTAATTGTTGGACTTTCTTCTATAATGTGTTCAAAAAGAGAAGAGAGGCTCTGCACCCAGAAACCTGTTTGGAGTTTTACGTAAAATATCACATAAAGCCATGCGGATTTCAATGATCTGGTCTCAATCCTTCAAGTAGTAAACCTAGATATTAATTGATTTGCGTCATTCTTGAACAGTGAAAATGCACCAAGAGGGCCCCCATAACATTGTACCTAGCCGAATGAAAAATTCTCAAAATGGTCGAGGCATCACACATAAATTTGGTTATCTCTCCTCACCACCTGTTTCCATTATTAATAGGATACATAAAATGAGAAAGGGGCTCGTTAATTCACTATTCAAGCCCAAGGGCATTGAATTTCTTCACTTAGGTCTAATGTGCAGTAATTCATGCCTAACCACATATAGCTTATATGACCATCGTTACCGTATGGCTAACTCAACTTTATGAATATTGAAATTAGGATGAGGGGTCCAACTTAAGGGTCAAAGTTGAAGCTTAAAGACTCCTCGGACCAGAGTTCGATTCTTGTTACATCCTTCTCTTAAAATTCGCCTCAGGATATTGTCTTTTGAAAGGGTCCAAGCTAAAAGTTGAAAGTGGGCCATGCGAATTGGGTTGCCATACCGAATTCTTGTTTGGTTTCTGTTGCAGATAAATCCTATGGGTTAACCATCCCTTAATTATTATTTTTCTAACAAAAGAAATTCAACTAACATATTTGTATTGTTAATTTCAAACAATTAAATTGAATCAAGCCCCACTTGCTTCTTACAATCCAAATATTAAATTTTCCTTAAAGAGAACCTAATTTGTACCTAGCCCATTTTTCATCATTTTTAAATCAATTTGAAATCAAATTTTGGGTCAAGCCCAATCCCTTTTGTTTTTGTTATTATAAATCAAGTCCAATTCTTTCCTCAAGTTCAAATCAGGTTTAGTTTATTTTTCTTTTCATCAAATTCAAATCAAGTTTATTTTATTTTAAATCAAGTCCATTTAATAATTCCAAGTCTCACACAATGAGCTTTAAATACAAACTGGTAGCTTTTTCTGCTATTCAATATTTAGAGATTCATATGGATCCTAGTGCAGCTGTAGTTGTCTGGGGTTCTGTGCATATGTGGACTAAGGATTACCCAAAATAGCCAAATTGCTTTTAAAGTCATCTTTCAATTATTTTTTCCGAAGGTCAAGCCTTTAAACCAGAACTACATAAGCCTTGAGTTTCCTATTGCACCAGGGAATACGTAGGAGCATGATCAAGTCCTGTTAGGCTATCTTCCACCAACTTGTTTATTTTTGTTTATTTTCATTTTAAATTAAAAAGATCAAATGATTTTTAAAAATATCATAATCACACACTCAGTTTAAGGGCACCGTTCCTCGGAATGGGCGAGTAGGGTGCCTAACACCTTCCTTACTCATAACCGACTCCCAAACCTAAATTCTCCCTCGAGTTAGGGTTTTTCCAAATCTTTTCCATTAATTAAAAATTTGGTAGCGGCTCCACACAAATCAAATTAATTATCTTTTTCAAAATTTTTGTGAGTCCGTCGTCTCATCATAGTTACGGTTGCGACAGAGGCAAAAGGAATTGGTTCTTCTAGATCAATGGAGGATTCAATTCGATGGTGAATAAAAGTGGAATTGCGATGAAGCTATGCCTTGACTTGGAGATGCCACCTCTTATGGAGGATGGCTTCTTCTCTACCACCATGCGTAGCCATGGATGAGAAAGATCCCCAACCCTAAGTTGGATTCTAGAGGAAGGATAAGGAGAGAATTGGTGTAAAAAATATAAGTGAAAACTCACAATTTCATTCAAAATAAACTAAATGTTGAAAATTGTACAAATGATGCTTTTATATAGGCAAAATGGAAGTGTGAAATGGAGGGAAAAAGGAGGCAGTTTTGAACCTAAATTGGGCTTGGATTTCAGCTTAATAAATGTGTCTTCTTTAGTGCTCAATGCAACCTCAAATTGGATCAGAAAAGATCCAAAAACCTAAGCTAAGGAAAATTGAGTCCAAATCCTATACATATTGGATATGCTAATTCTTAGAATACAAAAAAGTACCTAAATCTTATTTTAATGTGTGAGATCCAATAAACCTAGTTTGTGTGAAGTTTAATAGGTCCAGTAGCTCTACAACTAGAATCCTTTATCTCTTAAACTTTTGCATTAAAAAGAATAAATTTTTAGAAATATTTATAATATAAGAAAAAATTAAAATTAAAAAAACACTGATAAAAATTGAAAACATTAATAAAAGATGAAAGAAAGAATGATAGGATTAGATAAAAAAAAAAGGACACCATAACATATATGTGGTGAAAGAAAAGGGGGGAAATAACTAACAAATAAGGAAAATGATAAATTCGTCAAACAAATTCTACTAGAGTTTGAACAAGACATTGATAAAGATTAAATCAAAAAGATAAGAGGAGGAATAAAAAACATTCCAAATCTTTTAGATTCGGGGAAAGGGGAGAAGATAAAATTAAACCCTAGTAATGTATAATTAAATTAATAATATAATAAAAATATAATATAACATAATATAATATCATCGTTAGGTTAATTCAAGTACAATTTATACCACCTGAATCTACTGTTATCATTCGGAAATGGATCTTCGGCATTTGAAATTATCTACATTACCAAATTTAACAAATTAAAAAACATTGACTAAAGATAGATGATTTATAGTTATTTAAATATTTTATTATTAAAAATATTAACTTTAAATCTAAATGTTTAATATTAATCCGACAGTTACAACTAATTTAATTGAATGCATGTAAGTTGAACGACAGAGATTCCAGATCCATCGTCACTATGCATACCTATTATTTTTGACTTATCTGATTTTCATTCAACTCGACCATCTAGGTTAATCGGACATTGGTTAGAATGGGTTTGACAACCTATAAATTTCCACTTAGTCCTACCTACTCAGGAGTTATGACTCGTAAAACTATACTTTCTTATCAAATATTTTAATTTGCTAACATGTTAATAAGAAGACATCAAATTTTAGCAAATTTTTTTTTCAAAAATTAACCATTTTGAAATAAGAGAAATTTAGTACTATAAATGAGAGAATGCATTTTTCTTCATAATTTATTCTAGAAGTATTTTGTTTTAGAATTTTTATAAGATATAAATTTATTAAATTTTATTATTTAATAATATGGTATTAATAAAATAATTATATATATATATATTAAATTTTATAAAAAATACATATTCACATATATTTAATTTTAATTAATATTTATTTATATTTTAAGATATACTTTATATATTAAATTGATATTATTTAATCAAATCTAAAATAATTTTTAAATTTTATAAACATTTTAGATATTGTTTATGTAATAAGAATTTGCAATTCAACAATTGAATTTGTGAAATTTATATTTCATAAAAAGTTATTTAATGAAATAACTTATAAATTACTTTTAGAATAAATCAATCCCTTTCATTATAAATATATATATTTTTAATTTTTTAAATATTTTTATATTAAACATAAGAAATATTATTCTTTTAATATTTTAATAACTAAATTTTTTTATATCATTTTGCTAGAGATGTGTATATCTTTATAAAAACGTAATACTAATATTTTTTAATTCTTGTTAAAAACATATTTTTATTAGGTTTTTAGAAATATATCTTATTATTTTAATGTGTTTATAAATTTATTAGTTTAAAATTAACTTAATGTTGTTCTTACCTTTCTTTTTTATTATATAAATTTAATGTGACAAAAGAATAAATTTTAATTAAAAATTTAATTATTTTACCATTTTATAATAAAAGAAAAAATAAAAAAATTATCCAATCCAATTCAAAATACTTTTAGTTGTATCATGTTGGATTTCAATTTGTTTAACCAATCCAAACTGAATCATAGTATATTTTTATGATAGAAATTGATGAATTTTTTTTATTAAGAATAGATATAAAAATAGATCAAACTAAGTTAAACTTTGAGTATTCAAGTATAACCTGTCATAGACTTTTTTTATTGTCAAAGCCTAACATGTTTCAAAGCCAACGAGATTTATAAACTTGTTTAAAAATTTACAATATAAAAAAATCAATAAATTAACTTAAAGCCTATATAAATAATTGATTAAAAAAACTTATAAATTTAAAATATACAAAATAAAAAGATGATTAAATATGCTTAAATCTTATATATATATATATATATATATTATTTAAATAAGTCGTCTGGGGTTCCTTTTATTTGAAATTAAAAATTAAAAATTTTTATTCTTAATAAATTATGTAAATATATTAATATTATATATTAAAATAAATATAAATATATAATATATAAAGATAAATATGTTCTTGAATAGACCAAACAGATTTTTTTATAAGCCTATGTGTGACTTGTTTATCTAAAAAAGTTTTTAACAAGCTTATGCCTGTCTATTTAACAAATAAGTCAAGTCAAATTAGATTTTAAACAAGTTAAGTCGTAGGCTCCTATCAAATGTGCTGTCTCATTTCCAATCCTAATTTAAAATGATTTAAATCGAACCATAAACATTTCTACTTATGTTATTATGTGCTTTATATTAATAAGACACTCATTGAATTTTCATATAACTAATTTAAATATTTAGTATTACGAATATTTTTGGAATAACATTTAGATTTAGAGGGAATTACAGTGACATCTCTTAAGATTTATTGAAAAAGAAAAGTTTGATATTTCTTCTTTTTTACATTACTTTGACCTTCCTTATGCTTATAAAATCATAAGAAATTAGGGAGGATTTGATAATTAAGAAGGATATGTGATGTTATATCTTCATATAAATTAAAGTAAGTTTGTGCAGGGTTAAAAAAGATAGGGATATCGGACTATATTTCGATGAACTTCAGAGATATCAATGTAATTTTCCCTTAAATTTATCATATTAATTGTTTCAATTATTTTTTGTTGATCTTATTAAATTATTTATTTATTTCTCATAAAAAATAGGATAAATTATATTGATATCTTTTGTGAGGTTTATTGAAAAAGTACATTATATTCATTCTATTAGACTTATATATAAAAAGCACCCTTAATTGTTTTGTTCCCTTAAAAAAATGTACCCCTACGAAAAATTGATTTGTTAACTTGACAAAATAATATAGCATATGACCCCTTTATGATATTTATGATTTTTTCTTCGAAATTATCCTTCCTTTGGCTGAACTTGAGAAATTGGATTTTTACTTCTTCTTCTTTAACTTGCTCAACAAAAACTGAGTATATATAGTTACAGGTTTAAACATGATTAATTATTAGAATAAACATAAGCATATTCATCGATAATTGTAAAGTGAAACAAGACAATATATTAAGCGATTGTCATTTTGAATTTATCCAATGAGGTGAAATATCTTCAACTCCAACTATGTACCCAAAAATACAATAACAATGTATTAGAATAGTTATGAAAATGTCACATAATAAATTAACATGATTAATTTTACTACCTCTTGTCAACTTCGATGGAATCATCCCCTCAAACCTTATCTTGAACCCCATACCAACCCTAAATTTATTTTTGATATTTACTAAATACTTATTTATGCTTATGATGAATTCCCCCATCCTAAGCAAACAAAACTCATCTCAACAACATCCATATTATCTCACTAAAATATCTTTTAGTTCTTGAAACAACTAAAATTTCTACATTGGCTTATAATAAACTAGGGAAAGAGTTGAGTTACAACAACATGAGAGGTAGTTGCAAGAACTCCGAGATGCATCCTTTGCTTGGAAATCACAGAGAAAGGCATGCAACTTGCTTGATGAGCAAGATGTCTCATTGTGACACGTAATTCACCATTGTCCCCTTTACACACAATATCATGGTTAAAGTAACACTTGCGTAGAAAAATAAATAAATTTTTCTATGAATTTATTTTATATTAAACTAGCAGTTTTTTGAATCATATGAATAAAACTAATAGAAATGAAAAAAACTTAGCAACAATGAGGCAAAGGATAGTGGCAATGAAAGGACAATGAGGACGTGGGGAATGGTGCTTTAAGGGAAAAGTGTTAGGTACGGTTTAGTTTTCTATTTGTTGAAAATATGTCAGGTCAGGTCAGGATTCAATTCTAAATAGGGATTAGGGTTAAATAGGGATTGTTTGTCCCTATTTTACTTGGTGAAAGTGAAGACTTTAGGAAATGGTGCAGTTGTAGTTTAAGAATTGTTGGTTGTTGTAAAGCCAATGGCATTGAAATAAATTATATATTTTTTATTGGATAAATTTTCCCATGGGTATGGTGATTGTAACAAAGTAGATGGCAGATCCATATAGAGTGAATATTTTAGCTGAGTGTATCTTCTCATAGGATAAAAGGCAGTTATAACTGATTACCTACAATATGCTATTGGCCTATAATTTTCCAATCCTTCCAAAAGAACCTTTAATTCAATGAAATATCCAGTTACAGATAGGTTACCTTGCCTAAACATGAATAATTCTTGCTGGACTTCAGAGATCTGGATTAAATCTCCCTATAAGAATCCTTCTTTGAAATCTTGCCATATGTCAGCAGCTGATTTGATATAAGTGATGCTCTATGCTATCTATTGTGAGACTAAGTTCAGCAACCAAAATACTACTAGATTGTTACATCTTTTCCAAGCTTCATACATGGGATCAAATTTATCAAGCATGTGTAAGGTTTCATCCAATAGTTGTGCTTATTCTTAGAAATCATCGATTTTTTCATCGATATGGACCAGCCAAGATAATTGCTTTATGTAAGAACAGATTAGCCATGGAAACTGATGGATTTTCATTTACGTGGATGAAGTATGGACTTGACGAATTCTGCATAGGATCTACTATTGGCGGATAAGCTTGACTAGCGTTTGTGAATGATGTAAAATCTCAAAAGGTACAGGGAGCATGATTATTCTATTCGATTCTTAACAAGATTAAATGAACACTTCAATATCATAAAATCTCATATTTTTGTTACCCAAACCTTTGGCCCCAATTACCAAAATCTTTTCAATGGTACTTAAACACAAAAGATAGAGCAGTCTTGCACCTCTAGAAGAAACTCCAATTTTAATTAATGCAATTGATGATAGATGAATGGGGAGAGGAAGAGGAAGAGGAAGCTTTAATGGAAATAAATCGAACAAAGTGTGTACGTATTGCGGAAAGATTGGACATACAGTGGAAGTTTGTTATAAAAAGAATGGATACCCACCAGCACATCAATGTATGATAAATTCATTCACAAATCAAATGTAAAGCAAGGATCAAGAATCCAACAATCAAGAAGAAAAATATGAAGAAACGGTTCATCTTTCGTTCACACCAGCTGAGTACAAGAATCTCTTGAATTTGTTAAAGAATGAACCATAGGAAGATCTTCACTAAAGTAATTAAGTTTATATCAAACGAGATGGGGAAGGTCAAGGTAAACACATTATATGTTTAGTACTTAATAAAATGAATCGATAGATATTGGATTCAGGAGTTATTGATCATATATGTACTACACTTTATTGTTTAGTTCACATACGACATTGAGCAAGCCCTTGAAAGTTAATCTCCCCAATGGTAGTTCAATCACTACAGACACTATAGGAAATGTCTCATTGATCACCCACTTTAATTTTGAATGACGTTTCATACCTTCTAGAATTCCAATTGAACCTCATTTCAATCTCCAAGCTTGCACATGACTCTAGATGTAGAGTTTCTTTTTCTGATACTGGTTATGCTATTCAAGATTCGAGGAACGAGACAATTGGTTTGGGTGAAATGGCCTCTACTACATCCAACCAAATTCAAGATCCAATCATGCAATAAATTTTTCTATCAATAAAGATGCTTCTGATTCGCTCCTTTGGCACTTGAGATTTGGACATGCATTCAAGCATAAGTTGTAGATTTTGAAGAAAAAATTTCCTAACATTAGCATAGGATATGATGTATTATGCGATGTTTTCCATTTTGAAAAATAGAAAAGATTATATTTTCCTATTAGTAATAATAAGGCTTCCATTCCTTTCAAGATAATTCATATGGATATCTAGGGGCCATTCTCAACACCATCTTTAAATGATTTCAAATATTTTCTTACCATGGTAGATGATTACAGCTAATTCACATGGATTGCATTAATGAAAATAAAATCTGAAACTCAATACCATGTTTAACATTTCATACTTCTTGTGAATAATCAATTCTCTCATCAAGTTAAGAAAATAAGATCAAACAATGGTCCAAAGTTTCTTCTTCAATCATTTTATACATCACAAGGTATTTTACATTAGAGTAGTTGTGTAGAGACTTTACAACAAAATGGTTGCATTGAACAAAAACATCAAGATATACTTAATATAGGTAGAGCATTTTTATTCCAGGGAAAACTACCAAAGGCATATTGGGGGTATGCTCTTGCCCATGCAATATTTTTTATGAATCAAGTTCCCTTTCAAGTATTATTGGATACATCACCATATGGAAAGCTACCCCTACTTGAAGATCTTCGATTTTTTGGGTCGTTATGTTACACATCCACTTATACTAACCATAGAACAAAATTTGATCCAAGAGCGAGGAAATTTATCTTCTTGGGTTACAAAACAGGGACAAAAGGATATTATGTGTATGACACTCACAAAATAGAAGTTTTGGTCTCAAGACATGTTATTTTTAATGAGCTGATCTTCCCTTATTCAACAAAGAATACAAAGCACTAGGCTTATATGGACTACACCATTACATATGACAATTCTTATCATTCTAAGATCCTTAACCCTTAACTAGTCACATCCACCACAGACTCAACTTCTCAGGAAGTCACAGATACTCATGTTTCCACACCCATTATTGAAACTTCAGGTTAACCCATTCGAAGTAAAAGAATTCCTCTGTGACACTCGGATTATTATTGTTATCAGGCATCATCATTTGCAACTCCATATCTCGTCTCATCCATATTATCATATTCCAATCTTTCATCCATGCATCGAAAATTTATAGCTGCCATCTCCCAAAATCAGCAGCCTATATCCTATGCAGAGGTCAGCAAGGATTCATGTTGGCAGGATGCGATGAATATAGACTTAGAGCACTTGAAGCTAAAAATACATAGGAAATAGTTGACTTTACCAAGGATATTATTCCCATTGGAAGAAAATGGTTCTACAAGATCAAAAGACTCTCAGATGGCAGTATAGAGAGGTACAAAGCCTAGTTAGTTGCTAAGGGATATAACCCGACAGAAGGTATCGATTATTTTGATACATTTTCTCCCATAACTAAGTTTACCACTATCCATCTTGTCTTGACTCTAGCTATAATTCAGCACTAGCATGTCCACCAGCTGGATGTGAACAATGCTTTCTTGCATGAAGAGCTTCAAGAAGATGTGTACATGACCATACCTCAAGGACTCTATGGTTCCATCCACAACAAAGTCTGCAAACATAAAAAGTCCTTTTACGGTCTCAAGTAGGCTAGTCGCAAATGGTACGAAATACTATCTTCCTTGCTCATACATCAGGCTTCAACCAAGCTTCTTCTGATCATTCACTTTTTGGCAAGCATTCAACACATCATATCATTGTCCTATTAGTCTATTTTGATGATATTGTACTCACTGGAAATTCAATTGAGGACATATATAGGTTCGTGAAATTCTACATGAACACTTTGGGATTAAGGATCTTGGGACACTTACATATTTTCTTGGACTTGAGATAACACACTCTAGATTAGGTATCTCTATCAATCAATGACATTATTGCTTGGATCTACTTCAAGATGCAGGGATACTTGGATGCAAACTTGCCACCACACCTCTAGCTGCAAGAACCAAGTTACATCAAGATTAAAGTAACAAAGTCATGTAAGCAATAAAATAGAGACTATTATGCAGGAAGAAAAAACGGTTTAAAAACTTGTTAATTTCTTGTTATATATATATATATATATATATATATATATATATATATATATATATATATATATAGCATTACATATCATATGTCTATGTCCCTAATTATAATTGCCTTCCATCCTATTAGATGATAGAGTGGATCTTCAGAAATAGTTTTTATCTTGCATTATTTGAAAGAAAACACTAACATTGTGGAATTTGTAACAAAGCATTAATGTTGTTTGAAGAAAAAAAATATCATGTGATTTTTTAAGTGAATTTTGGAAAATGTTGATATAATTTTTTCTATAAATAATATTTTTTATGAAATGAAAAATATTTTTTTTAAAGTATCTTTATTTTAACCTATAATTTATTTTTGAATTTTTAATAATTATCTTTAAAACATTGATTAAGAAAGTTTTTAAAATAATTTCTATTTTTATTTTTAAATAAAATACCAAATAATTAAAAATATATATTAACAACTTAATTTTGTTAACATCATTTCTCAAACTTGATTTTAATCATACCTCCTATTCGTAAAAAAAATGCTTGTTAAGAAATAAATCTTATGGTCATTAGTATTTAATAAATTTATAATAAAAATTTTAAAACTTTTAATAAAGTATTTTAACAAAAAAATAATTTGTTAAATTATTTTATTGAATAAAATATTATACTTAATAAAATATTTTAATAATAATTATAAAGGCATTGGAAAAATATTTGTTCATAAGAGGAAAACAAAGTTTTTTAGAAATATTAGGTCATTGTGTAGAATAAAGTCAAAATGGCCGACATGCAATCCTAACAAAGGATGTAAGATAGAAAGATAGAATCAAAGAACAAAGGAAATCATAGAATATATGTGGTGTGAGGAAAGGAAGATGACCCACGAAAAGGAAAAAGATGAAAATTGAACAAACCTAGCGGAGATTGAAAGAACTAGACAAAGACAAGGACTAAATTGAGAAAGAGGAGGAATAAAAAAACTCTTCATGTGTTTGAATGAATGATTTTGAGAGAAAAATGTAATTTTTCAAGAATTTAAAATTCTAAAATTCTAAAATAACTTGTTTGGATAATTTTTGATAAAGCGTTTAAAATTATAATTTTATTTAAAGGATTTTAATAAGGCAAAATGAAAGAATTTTAAATTTCATAATAGAAGAAATTTTAAATTTCACCTCAGAATTGTTATGTTATTTTATGTTTTTGATTTCAGAATTGTGTCTATTCTCACATCACATTCCCAAGTTTAGGACTCTCATTCTCATATTAATTCTTAAGCTCAAGGTTCCTATAAGCTTACATCTAATTGAGGTTCTGATTCTCACATTAGTTCTTAAGCTCATGGTTGATAAGCTTATATCCTCTTGAGCTTCTTCACCTATCAACTTTCTCTATCTTTACGTGCTCTCTCTTCCTTTGGATTGTTTCTTATATTCTTTTAGGTTTATTTTTATTTTTTCTTAATTTTCTCCCACCTCTTAAAAATAATTAAGATAGAATTTTAATAAATAAAAAATAAAAATATTAATGTATTTAAAATGTTATATTTAAATAATCATAAATATTAATATTAATAATATATTTTAAATATTTTTATTTATTAATATTATTTATCTAAAAAAGTTAAATTAACATAAAAAAAATGTTAATGATATTGAGTTTTTCATATACGCAGTAAACAGTTAATTTAAAATTATTTATTCTATAAAACTCTTTTTGTAAAATTTCTACTCTAACCCATGTCATAATAAAATAGAATATTTAAAATATTTAAAAATTTATATATAAATTAACATAATTATTAATAATATTAATAAAATATTTTAAATATTTTTTATTTATTAATATTATTTTTATATTTTAAAAAAATTATTTAAAAATAACATTTATATAAATAAAAATTAAATTAATAATTTAAAAAAATTAAAATTTTTTATCCAAATAAAAAATTTAGAATATAAAAAAGTTAATTTTATTTATTTAAAAAATATATTTAAAAATTAAAGTATTTAAATTTTTTAAAATATTAAAATCATTCATCCAAACACCGAATTAAAATTTTTAAAAACAAAAAAAAATAGAAATATATTTTTAAAATTTTAACTTTCAATTAAATTTAAAAAAAGTCAAACTCAGGTAATAATGGTTAATATATATAAAATTAAATTAATAATATTATAATATCATCGTTGGGTCGAGTCGATTACTGTGTTCTACTTCACCTGGGAATTGAAATAAGGATAACGGTGAGACACAGAAGGGACGCATATATGCACACGGACACACCCATTTTGACATCCGCGTTACTAGTGATGGCCAAAGCAATCTATGATGTGCCAAAAATTTAAAGAAAGGTGCAGTAACCAACAACAAAAGTTTCTGATAATAACTCTTTTTTTGAAAAAAAATATAAATATTATTAACGGTTGTTGGTAATGTTTTTTATAAAATTACTATCCATGTAGCTATAGGTAATATTTGCGCACCATTAATTTGCGAAAAAAAGTGTAAAAGATACTGATGCATTGTCAGTCGATAATGTATTGGTATTATTAGTAGTTGAAATAGTAATTAATAAATGACTTTAGCAGTTTAAAATATAAAATATATGAACAACTTGAAAGTTGTCTGTAAATAACAAATTCTTTTAGTAGAACTTGCGAGGTATGAAATTAAGGTAAAGGGTGGATAGTAGAGAGGAATGAAATAGACGTGGTAGATGGAATATATAATGTCACGATGAATTCACATCAACTATTAAATTTGGATTTCGATATTATTTAATATTTTTTATAAAATATTTAATTTATTAATTTAATCATTAATTTAAAATTTTTATTAAATAAATTATATTAATAAAATTTTATATAAAATAACAATAAAAATTAATAATATATAAATATTTAAATTATTTAAAATTTAAAGATCGTAAAGATTTTATTATACAATTTAATGATTTAATTTATATATCTTACATCCTATAAAAATTATTAAATAAAATAAAAGTTTAAATGTGTCAATTAATTTTAATATATATATATATATAATTGTTATTTTTTTTATTAACGTGTTTTATTTTTATCTTTAATTTAAAAAAAATTACGCCATTAATTTTTTACTTTTTTATTTGTGTTTCGCATAAATTCTTAGGATCAATTTTCATAAACAGTGTATTTCTACTATTAAATGCTATGTTGAACATCTAAATATGTCTAAAGAACATCATATAATATATTAAAAAAAATTTCATCTCATTCATCTTATTATATATATTCCCATCTTTATCCTTATTCCCACGGTACCGATAAATAAATTTTCAAATGTTCCACCTTTACCACTGCAATACATATCAACATTTCGTTTATTAAAATTTAATTTAAATTCTAACGTGAAACACAAATGACAAAATTGAGGATTAATGATCAATTTTTTTAAATTAAAATAAAAAAATATGTTAATAAAATAAAGGACGAAAATGATAACTCAGGAAAGTGATAAAAAGAAAGATAAGGAAAATGAGGGAAGGTCAGAAAGGAAAGAAAGAAAATATGATGTGAGTGAGTTGAAGTGAGAAGTATGAGAGATAATTTAAAATCTTATTCACTTTATTTATGCTGTCTATCTATATGTAACAATCATCAACATAAATTTTAAAAAAATAAAAATAATTAATTAGGTTTTAAATTAAAAAAAATATAAAAATAAAAAATATATATTTTACAATTTTAAAGAGAGAATATGTTTTATTATTATTATTATTTGTGATAATGTAAAACAGATTTATTAGAAAAACATCCTATTCTATTGAATGCATGCTTAATTACAAAGACATATGGATCCGGTTCCATCCTAACAGAAATACGTTAGGTAATTAATTAAAACTCCTGAATTCTTGATCCTCCAAAAGAAGCCTTGATTGCATTTTTAACATACATCCCCATAACAAAGACCAATAAGATGGCAACCACCAAGTTAGCCAGTTTCTTTTGCTTACCAACCTCCACAACCATACCATAAAGGGTTGTAGGTAACCTTTTCTCAACCTTATTTTCATCACCCTTAACCAATCCACCAATTGTTTCATGCATTTCATGAGTTTGATAACTTGGTTGTTCCTTCTCCTTTTGTGGCTTCTTTCGAGAAACCTGACTTGCCTTTGGTTCCTCTTTTGGTGTCTCAAGAGTTGGTGGCTCAGGTGGTGTTGGTGATTTTGTTTCTGGCTTAACTTCAGTGATAATTTTGGGAAGTGTTATATATAATACGCTTCCTTGTAACTTGGCTTTAATCTCATTGGTGTTAGAATTAGGAGGAATGGTAAATTCTTTGTTAAATCTACGCCATTTGTTATCACTGATTTGTTGTTCACCTCCGAGCTTTAGTATACGGTTTGTGGTTATTTGAACCCTCAAATTCTCCCTTCTAAATCCTGCACATCGAAAGTAAATAAATTTAATTTGTTCAATGACAATTGCATTTTAGGGTCACATGGACATTCGATTCCTAAATGAAATCGTTTTCTTATACAATTGATGATACTTCAAATTAATTAAGACTTCGGGTTCTTTAGTTATTTGAAAGATAATTTTAATTTATTGATCACTACAACCTCAACATACATGAGTTGCTAACAAGTATACGTTTTTCCTTTTCTTTTTTATGTTTTCAAGACTGTACATCAAATAATCCTTTTAATCAGACAAAATAATCTACATATAGAACGCTGACTTTAATCGATATTACTTTTATTGAATATATGAAATGTATATGAAAATAAAAGTTAAAAAAATAAAAAGAATTTTATTTTAATATCTTTAGCTAAATTATGTTTAAAGTTTCTTAAAAGAGTTTACTACTTTTGTAGTTTCTAAATTATTTAGATTATATAAATTTATCTTTAACTTTTAATATAATGTAAATTAGTTCTTTATTTTAAAAACTATGAAAATTAGTCTGTTTATTTACTTAAAATAATACAAATAGTTCATCCATAAATAAAATAAAAAATAATATTAAAAAACGATCATGAAAGTTAAAAACTAACCAAAATTTCTTTAAATAAAGAATTAATTTGTAAAATTAAATAAATTTAAAACTAAAATATTACTAAACTTTTTTTTTTAAAATATCTTAATTTTTTTATTGTAAAAAGTTATTATTTATTTTTTAAAATATCTCTCTAGTTTTTTATTACTTTTATTTGTTTTATTTGTTAAATAGTTAGGCGGTTTTAAAAATGAAGGATTCGATAAAAAGAACTTGCAATTAATTAAAAGGGTTAAATGAAACAATAAACATATATATCACCAAAAAAAAGTGGAAACAATATCAAGATATATATCACCAAAGGAGCCAAAAATAAACAAATTATAAAAACTAGCAAAGGAAAACTATGTGGAAATTTTTTTTCCAAGATCATATTAAAACTTTTCAAAAATAAAAGATGAAATAAGAAATTTATGGTATTTTGAAAGATAAAAAAATATAATTTTGCCAATACCTTTTATTCAAAGTCATTATAATTATCGACATATTTAAGAGAGAAAAGGGCGAATCCCAAGTCTCCTCTCGATTTTTTTAAATTAATATATAAAAACTGTATTTTTTTAATTAAAACTATATTTTATAATTTATTAATTAATATAATTATGTATATTTAGTTTAGTTATTTTTAACTATTCTCTTCTTTTTTTAAATCCATCATTGATTGTAATATTTTCCCGGGTGATTAGTTATATTTCCAAATATAGTATTTCATTTATCAAATCATACAATGTTTTCCAATCATCATTATTTTTAAACATTTCAAATAGGCAGTTATATAACAATATAATTATTCTTATCGTTTTATAATAATAAAAAATAGTAGAACAAAACTACATAATATTAAATGTGAATTTAAATTAACTTTCTCAAAACAAAGTAAACTCCTAAAGAGAAATTTTATAAGAAGTAATTTTTTTGAAAGGAAAAATTGAAGGAAACATGCGTCCAATCAATTAAAGCCAGATAAAAACCGGTTCACCTTTGAGCATAAGATTGAGCGTGACACTTTCTTCATCTTGAGCCCATTCATAAGATGGTTCAAAATCTTCGTAGACACGATCAACTACTTTTGGATCTGATCGTGCCATTGTTAATATAATCTTCGCGTCTTCTCTCGAAGAATGAAATCTTTTGCTATATGTGTTTCTTTTATATACATCACCAATTGCCTACTTTTCTTCGAATATAATTATCCCTTTCCCTGCAAACATTGATTTACGTTAAGTAGTATTTGTTCCAGTGAAGAGAAATTGAAAACAAACTTTGTATTGTATGAATACATAACTTCCACGCTAGGTTTCTTTTCCTCTTTGCATGCGTCAAGTTCTTCAGAAAACATACATGGAAGCAATTCCCTCAATAGGTATTTGGCAAAGATAAAGATTTCCCTATATCCCTTTCTGAAGGCTTTGTGGTTATTCTTCCTTAGGATATATGCTAGTCAATAGTTCATGTATGGAATACCAACACGTGCTTAGTTCAAAGTTATAAGTTTAATTATTTTTGTATATATTTTAAGTGAGTTTTATGTATATAAAAAAACCTTAATTTTATCATTATGGTAAATGTTTTCAACTGAAGCAAGATTATTTAATCCCATAGCATATACTTATTGTCTAAACCAAAATAAAATATATAATTACTATATGAAATGGATTTTTTTCACTCTTTATATCTAATAAAATTTAAAAATTTTAAAAATTAATTGGAACTTTTTACTTACTTGAGAGTGTTTTTTTACATATCATAATTAAACAGGGGAAGTACAGAGGAGACTATGGCTGCATTGGTATTACAATTTAGGACACCTTAGGAGATGGAAATTATTTTCCAGTGCTATAGAAATACATATTCCTTCTTTTTAAATAAAAATATTAAATCTTTTATATATACCTTGAGGATCGTATGGTTACATTATTGGTAATGAGCTTTTAGCATCTTATGTTCTTTCATATTTAATCAATGAAGAATAATATCACCCAGGAGCAATTTTAGCGGTTGCATTTTCAGCAACGCAAGCGCAGTTACTAAGAAATTAGCCATTTATTTTACTTTGTGTTTGGATAAAGAATTTTAACATATTTTAAGGAATTTGAAATACTTGGAAATTTAAATACTTTTAATTTTGGAAATTTAAATGCTTTTAATTTAAATACTTTTATTTAAAAATATTTTATTTGAATAAAAGAATTTCAATTTATTATATTTAAAATTTTTTATTTGGATGGTAGAATTTAAATTCATTGAATTTTAAATTTTTAAATTTTTTATTTAAATTAAATAATTTAATTTTTATTATATACAAAATTTTAAGTTTAAATATTCATAGATTTATCTTAATTTTTCTCTTACTTTTTGTTTATAACAGAATTTAGATATATAAGTATTTTTATTATACAACATATTTAATCAGAATAATAATCCAACAAATGTACATAATTAAAATGATAAAAATATACAATTATATTATTTGATATTAAAAATATTATATCTAGATATGAGAGATGAGATAAAAATATGAGAGAAAAAAAAGAATAATAAAAAATAAAATAGCACAAATATAAAATAATGAGACAAAGACACATGAAGAAATTTCAAATTCCATCTATTTTGGAGAAATTTAAAATTCTCTTGTTTTAATTGGTTAAAATAATTTCTAAAAATTCCTTCAATTTGAAATTTCTTACAAAACAATAAGCAAACAAGATATTTTAATTTTTAGAATTTTAAATTCTTTCAAAAATTACTTTCCCTCCTTAAAATACCTCATCCAAACACATTATAGTTTATACATTACAATTTTAAGATAACAAGTTGGCCATTGCCAATGCATTTTCAAAACCTAACGATTTTCCATCTCTTCACTTCAACTTTCTCATTCTTTGTTTCAAATTTTTTTAATTATTGTGTTTTATGTGCTATTGTTATTTATCATTGATTCATTGAATTAATTAATATACTTTCTCGATGTTATATGGTAAAGAGGAGAAGGATTTCTTGAAGGAGGAGAGCATTGCTTTGTTGGAATAATTGGTGGAACTTGTTGTGATTTATCGTTGAAAAAGATATACCATTTTTAAATTTGTTAATCATATATAGATATAATTAGATTTTGATGATAAGTGATCTGTTTAAAAATTTTGAAATTTTAATCTAGATTGTTTATTTATTAAAAATTTTTATTATTAAAGTCTAATATGATTTAAAGTTTACAAAATTTATAAATTTATTTAAAAACTTATATTCTAAAACAATGATAATAAATAAATTTAAAATCTATATAAAGGATTGATTTAAAAAAACTTAAACTTAAAGATAATAAAATAAAAAGTTATTAAATAAATCTAATATATATATATATATAAATATTATATAAATATAATATATTAAAAATAACTATAATAAATATAAATATAAATATAAATATATAAAAATAGATTAAACAAATTTTTTTATAAATTTAAATCTAAATTATTTATTAAAATTTTTGTTAATATATTTTAATCTATTTATTTATTAAACAAATAAAATTAAATTAAATTTTAAACAAATTTAACCGTATTAATATAATTTTGTCGGTTGTAACTACCGCCCGTGTCAGGTTAAGAATTTCTAGAAACCTGCCCTTATCCTTGTTAGAAATATTAGAATTTTAACATTGTGATAAGAATAAATTTCATAAATAATTATCTCTCACTTTTATCTCATTAAGACTTCTTATATGTTCAATTAAGTGGTCTTTGTCATATTTTATGAGTTTGGGTTCATATGAAGTTTAATTGAATTTCTTTGCTTACCCGATTAAAATGACACTATTATAGTATTTTGAGCATAATAGGAGTTTTAGACATCCAAAAATCATGAAATCTGTCTTGAATGAAAGCTTAAAGAAGTGTCCATAGTTACAAAGCAAGAGCAGACTCTAAATAGGATGTTTAGGACTCCGAAATTATCTCAAAAGATGAGATAGTGTTGCTGACGTGGAATTTGAACAGTGTGCAAAGATCCGGCCATATCTTGAGATACAGAAGTCATATTGAGATGAAATCAAATCTGTTGGACAGCTAAGATCCGGGGCTACAACCTTTGTTCAGAAGTCAAGCTCTAATTCGGACATGTGAACATCCGAAATTGTGGTGCAAGAAAGTCAAAATTGTTGTGCTCATTGGTGACAAAAATTCAAAAGTGTTTTGCATTTTCAACAAAGCCCATGTGAAAGCAATAAAAGGGTAGAAAAGTAATATCCTAGTTGGTGACATTTTTAAGATGATGCCTCAAAAATCCTCTATAAATAGAAGGGTTTACAAAAGGAGAAACACACCATTTTGGAGATTAACTCCAATACCATTTTCTTTCTTTCTTTCTTTCTTTCTTTCTTTCTTGTTAGTTTTGCCTCCTTCATGGAAGGCTTAGGTTTTCTTTCTTGTTAGTTTGCCTCCTACATGGAAGGCTTAGTTTTTCTTTATTGTTAGTTGCCTCCTACATGGAAGGCTTATGATTTATTTGTTGTTAGTTGCCTCCTACATGGAAGGCTTAGGATTTATTTGTTGTTAGTTTGCCTCTTTCTTTGTTGTTAGTTTGCCTCCTTCATGGAAGGCTAGGTTTGTAGTTTCAATTCAAGGATTCAAGCTATTTTCATTTTAACTTTGAGGTCTTGATCTTTATTTACATGCTTATTAAGTGGTTTCTACTCTGCTTCACTATATTCTTCAATTTTATTCTTTAATCAAAGTTTGATCGGTTGACGTATTTTGATTAATGCATAATTGATTTATAATTGGTTTTTGATTGGTAAATCATTTTCCAAAAGTTTGAAGAGTAGAAATTAAGTAATTTAATTGAAGGTTTTCATTTTATTACTTACTTCAACTGAATTCTGATTATAAAATTGGTTTAGATGAAAGATTAAGTGGTTACTAAATCTTGTTGATCATAATCAATTGAATTCTGAGAGGTTTCTCAGTAGAGAATTCAAGGATCATTGTAGGGGTTCCAGATGATCCTAGGTTGATAAACACAATGCATGATTTTAGTGATCAATGATTAGTTATGAAAATAGCCTCTGAATTCCTTGAGTTGATAATTGTTAAGTCAAATTAATTTCATTCTGTATTTTGTATTTAGCACTTAATATCATATATTTACAAAACCCCTTTTTTCTAACTTTCTCCTAATTTGCTTAAGAATATGAAATGGTCTTTGGGAGATGACCTAGGTTGCACCTTATACTATACCAATAGTTTGGGGAAAATCTAGAAATTATTTTTGCGCGTTTGCGACGAGCGTGTCAAAAATTTGGCGCCGTTGCTGGGGACCATTTTAGTTTCCTAGGCTCATTTAGGAGTTTGTATAAAAATTTTAATCTTTCTAATAATTTTTTTTTACTTTAGGTATATATTCTTGGATTTTCTGTATGAATTCACCTTTTTGTGTATGACCCGATCCAATCCTAAAAATTTATATGCATATGATCCTGAGATTGATAGAACATTCCACCATTTGAAAAGAGCACATAGAAGGCATTCATTCAGTAATAACCAAGAAAGTAACAGTAGTGATTTTTCATCTTTAAAATTTGATAGTTTGAAATATTCTGCTAAGAACATGACTGATAGAACCCTAAAAGAATTAGCTGCACCTGATGTTGCTTATCAACCGTTGTGTATTCAATACCCTGATGTTGATGCACCATTTGAACTGAAGTCTGGACTAATACATTTGCTACCTAAGTTTCATGGCCTTGCAGGTGAGGACCCTCATAAACATTTGAAGGAATTTCACATTGTGTGTTCCACAATGCGGCCACAAGGAATTCCAGAAGATCATATCAAGTTGAAGGCATTCCCTTTCTCCTTAAATGATGGAGCTAAGGACTGGTTGTACTATCTACATCCAACATCTGTTACAAGCTGGAATGATATGAAGAGATTATTTCTGGAGAAATTCTTCCCTGCATCCAGAACGGCAGCTATCAGAAAAGAGATTTGCGGCATCAGACAAAACTCCCAAGAATCTCTCTATGAGTATTGGGATAGATTCAAGAAACTATGCGCCACTTGTCCACACCATCAAATCAGTGATCAATTACTGATTCAGTATTTCTATGAAGGACTCATGCCAATGGACAGAAGCATGGTTGATGCAACTAGTGGTGGAGCACTTATGGACAAAACTCCTACAGCAGCTCGAGATTTGATTGCCAACATGGCAGAAAATTCTCAGCAATTCAATTCTCGAACTAATTCCTTGTCTAAAGGAGTCCATGAAATGACCACCAAGACAGACCATACACGATTGGAGAACAGAATTGAAGAACTAACCTCCATCGTAAGACAGTTGGCCATCGGACAACAACAGCAACTTAATGTTGTTGACAAAACCAAAACATGTGGCATCTGCACTTCTGCAGATCATCCTACTGATGCATGCCCAACATTGCAAGAAAGTGAGACACCTGAGGCTGTAGTAAATGGTATTTTTGGCACAGGACAACAATACAGGCCTCCTCAACATTATCAACAACATAAGTTTGAACCACCTTCTGGATCATACAATCCTAGTTGGAGAAACCATCCTAACTTGAGATATGGTCCTCCACAACAACAAAGGATTCAAACATCTGACTCCCAAAATAAATACCAACCACCGCCATTCAGACAACAACAACAGTATATGCAGCAATCTGTACCTTCTAATGCTTCTGAACCCTCTCTTGATGATTTGATGAAGCAATTAGCTACCAGTAATCTTCAGTTTAAACAAAATGTAAGTTCTACCATTCAGGATTTACAAACTCAAATTGGGCAGTTGGCTACCACTGTCAACCAATTGAAATCTCAAGGTTCTGGTCAACTACCTTCTCAACCTGTCATAAATCCCAAAAGTGTGAATGCCATGACCTTGAGAAGTGGGAAGAAAGTGAAGACAGACCCTACAATTTTAAAGCAACAAAGCTTCAATCAGACTAATCCACACCAAAAAGAAGAATTTATCTCCACACCTGGAGACATCTCTGATAAGCCATCTGAATCAGAGGAAAAGTCTGATGAAAAAAGTACACCAGCCTTCGATAAGACATCGAATGATCAACAAAAAGAAGCTTGCCATAAACGATCTGCACTTGAAGCATCTCATGAGACGAAAACCCTAAATTATGCTGATCAGAAGGTATCTTTACCTTTTCCAAATAGAATGGTCCAATCCAAGCCCAATGTTCATGCAGAATTGGATAAGGAGCTTCTAGATACCTTCAGGAAAGTGGAAGTTAACATACCACTTCTAGATGCTATCAAGCAAATTCCCAAATATGCCAAATTTCTAAAGGACTTGTGCACGCATAAGAGAAGACTCAAAGAGGATGAGAAGATCAGTGTGGGACGCAATGTTTCTGCCTTAATTCAACCCAGCCTCCCTCAGAAATGTAAAGATCCAGGAACTTTCACCATTCCTTGCACAATAGGAAATTCTACATTTGGTGATGCATTGCTGGATCTAGGTGCTTCCATTAATGTTATGCCCTCATCAGTTTATAAATCTTTGAATCTGGGAGAACTGAAGCCAACTGGTGTGGTGATTCAATTAGCCAACAGAAGTACAACACATCCAGCTGGAGTACTTGAAGATGTGCTAGTTCAAGTGAATAAGCTGATCTTTCCAGCTGACTTCTACATTTTGGATATGGAAGACGAGTCATCCATCAATAGAGCAACCTTGATCCTAGGGAGACCTTTCCTCAAAACTGCAAAAACAAAGATAGATGTGCATACGAGGACTCTCTCTATGGAATTTGGAGATGATATCATCCAATTCAACATATTTGAAGCCATGAAGCATCCTATAGAAAACCATTCACTCTTTCAACTTGATGCCATAGACCTTCTTGCGGATAATTATTCTATTGACAATTTACTTTTTGAAGTTTTTGATTTTGATTTAGATTACTTAGATAATTTTACTTGCACGTATGATGAATTTGATCCATGTATTGTGTGTTCCAGGATTAATGCTGCAGACCAACCTTCGTTGAAAGATGACATGTTAGATGCAAGTGTTGCAGACATTTCAATCTTAGATAGATCTCTTCCTTCCATAATACAACCACCTCCTTTGGAGCTGAAGCCTTTTCCTGAACATCTAAAGTATGCTTATTTGGGGGAAAATGAGAAGCTTCCTATCATTGTAGCAAAGAACCTTCTACCACAACAAGAAGAAAGGTTGCTGCAAACCTTAAAAAGGCATAAACAAGCAATTGGATGGACTTTGGCTGATATTCCAGGCATTAGCCCATCTACTTGTATGGATAGGATACTGCTGGAGGAAAACACCAGACCTGTTAGACAACCACAAAGACGTTTGAATCCAACCATCCTAGATGTGGTAAAGAAGGAAGTAGGTAAGCTTTTGGCAGCTGGTATCATCTATCCCATCTCAGACAGTGATTGGGTAAGCCCGGTGCAAGTAGTTCCTAAGAAGACTGGCATGACTGTAGTCAAAAATCACAATGATGAACTAATCCCTACCAGAATACAAAACAGTTGGAGAGTGTGCATAGATTATAGGAAGCTTAACCAAGCTACTCGTAAGGATCACTTCCCTTTGCCCTTCATAGACCAAATTTTGGAAAGATTAGCAGGAAAATCTCACTATTGCTTTCTAGATGGTTTTTCAGGTTATTTTCAAATACATATAGCCCCAGAAGACCAGCATAAGACCACCTTCACTTGTCCTTTTGGTACTTTTGCCTATCGAAGGATGCCATTTGGTCTATGCAACGCCCCTGGAACCTTTCAAAGATGCATGGTAAACATTTTCTCTGATCTCTTAGAAAGTTGCATGGAAGTGTTTATGGATGACTTCACTGTATATGGTTCTTCTTTTGATGCATGCTTAGAAAGCCTCTCTAAAGTTTTGGACAGATGCATTGAGACTAACCTGATTTTGAATTTTGAAAAATGTCATTTCATGGTAACAGAAGGTATAGTCTTAGGACACTTGGTATCTAGCAAAGGTTTAGAGGTTGATAAGGCCAAGATAGACATTATTACTTCTCTACCTTACCCCACTTCTGTGCGAGAAGTACGTTCTTTACTTGGTCATGCAGGTTTTTACAGAAGATTCATCAAGGATTTTAGCAAGATTGCACAACCTCTTTCTAAACTACTACAAAAAGATACCAAATTTGTGTTTGATCAAGCATGCAAGGATTCATTTGATGAACTAAAGAAGCGGTTGACAACCACTCCCATCATTCAACCACCTAATTGGATGCTTCCATTTGAATTAATGTGTGATGCATCTAATTATGCCCTTGGTGTTGTACTGTCTCAAAGAGTTAGCAAGAGATCTCATGTCATTGCATATGCCTCTCGCACACTTGATGCAACCCAATCCAATTACACAACTACTAAGAAGTAGCTTTTGGCAATTGTGTTTGCATTAGATAAATTTCGCTCCTATTTGCTTGGATCTAAAGTTATTGTCTTCTCTGACCATGCAGCTCTGAAATACTTGCTGAAGAAGGCAGATGCTAAGCCAAGACTGATTCGTTGGATGCTTCTGTTGCAAGAATTTGATTTAGAGATTAAAGACAAGAGTGGTGCAGAGAACCTTGTAGCAGATCATTTAAGTCGGATCCAGCAACCTTGTGAAGAAACTTCAATTGTAGATTCATTCCCAGAAGAGCATCTCTCTCATTTGCACGGGAAGGATCCTTGGTATGCAGATTTGGTAAACTATCTGGTTGCTAAAGAAATACCCAAACACTTCACCAAATCGCAAATTACCAAGTTGAAAAGTGATGCCAAACACTGCATATGGGATGAACCATACCTTTGGAAGACATGTAGTGATCAAATCATTAGAAGATGTGTTCCAGATCATGAAGTTCAGTCTGTACTTACCTTTTGCCATTCCCTAGCTTGTGGTGGACACTTTGGGACACAACGGACAACTAGAAAAGTACTAGACTCAGGCTTTTATTGGCCTACAATATTTCGTGATGCACACAGATTATGCATAACTTGTGAGCAGTGCCAAAGAATAGGGAGTATTTCGCGCAGAAATGAGATTCCCCAACAACCACTTCTCTTTTGTGAGGTATTTGATGTATGGGGTATAGACTTTATGGGTCCATTCCCTGTCTCTTTTGGCTTTGTTTACATTCTGCTAGCTATTGATTATGTTTCAAAATGGGTGGAGGCAAAAACCACTCATACTGATGATGCTAGAGTTGTTGCAGATTTTATCAGGTCTAACATTTTTAGCAGGTTTGGCATTCCTAGAGCTCTAATTAGTGACCAAGGTACTCATTTTTGCAACCGCACAATGGAAGCCCTACTCCGCAAATATGGAGTCATGCATAAAGTCTCCACCCCATATCATCCTCAAACAAATGGTCAAGCTGAAGTTTCTAATCGAGAGATCAAGAAAATCTTAGAGAAAACAGTTCATCCTAACAGGAAGGATTGGAGCTTGCGCCTTGTTGATGCGTTATGGGCATATAGGACAGCCTACAAGTCACCCATTGGCATGTCTCCCTACAGTATTGTCTTTGGTAAAGCATGTCATCTTCCAGTTGAATTAGAGTATAGAGCATTTTGGGCAGTAAAGAAATGCAACATGGATCTAGACCAAGCAGGAATCCATAGGAAGCTTCAATTGCAGGAACTTGAAGAAATTCGATTGGAAGCATACGGAAACTCCAAAATTTACAAAGAAAAGGTCAAAGCTCTTCATGACAAAAAGTTGGCCAGAAAGGAGTTTTCCGTTAGACAAAAAGTTCTCCTTTTCAATTCTCGGCTAAAGCTTATGCCTGGTAAGCTACGCTCTAGATGGTTAGGACCATTTGTAGTTACTAATGTTTTTCCTTATGGTGCAGTGGAAATAAAAAATGAGGTAACTGAAAAAATCTTCAAGGTGAATGGACATCGTCTTAAACCATTTTTCGAAGGTTTTCAAAAGCACACGGTAGAAGAAGTGCATTTGCACAATGCCACATACTTGCAATAAATTCAAGAGAAGTCTCTCTCTCTCTTTTTCTCTCTCTCTCTCTTTCTCTCTTTCTTTCTCTCTCTCTCTCTCTCTCTCTCTCTCTCTTTCTCTCTCTCCCTCTCTCACATTCCTCACTTATAAGTTTCAACTAATCCCTCAACTTCCTTCTTCACCTCTTAAATCATCCCAACTATTACACTACATTGAGCTTGCAGGAATAATAACTTGAGTGTTTTAAGAAAAAAATGGAGAAAGCTCTCACCAGGATCAAAATTTTGTTCCCTACTCTCCCCAGAAATTTTCTTAAAGACATTTACAATTGCAGACTTGAACGATTGAGGGCATTAACACTCTTAGGCCTTCCAGAAGATGTCCGTTGGATCATTGAAGCTAAGGTACGTTTAGCAGGTGAATTTCAAGAATCATTTTTTAAAAACATGCCAGGTATGGGAAGAAGTTCCTATGCAAAAAAGAGAAGGGCAACAAGAATTGGAGTTTGCTACAAGTGTGCAAGATGGACCTGTAACACAAGATGTAAGAACCCTGGAATGGTTTCAAGAAATCGAGAGGACAAAATTCAATTCATAAAGGATGGACTGAGTAAGGAGTCATTGGATGATATCATTCAGACTCTTGAGACGCATCCTAGTGGGCATGTACAAGGAGTCCTTCTTGATTTGCTTGAACTGTTCCATAAGGAAAAAGCACGTTATAGTCTTGGGAATCTGACTTTAAAAGACCCTGTTGTCAGTTTACAAGAAAACTGAATGGGAAGCATATCCTCGACTCTTAGAAGGCGTTTCAGTCGTTACTGGACGTAAAACCAGAGGAAGATGTGAGCCACAATCACAACTACTGTTCATTCTCATGCGTGTATGTTTGTCATTTACATTGTCTTTTCAATTTATTGGGCCACCATTTTATTTTGAAATTTTCACCACTGCTTAAAGTCTTTCCCCTCTGACATTCACCTTTTCCTTGAACAAAAAATTCAAACTTTTGCAACAAAAATTCAAACTTTTGCTACCAAATCCTGATCCCGCACTATTCAAGCGATCTCCTTGTCTGATATTGAGTCCCTATAAATTATCAACCTCTATGACATATTTTTTCAAAAAAAAAAAAAGACAGAAACACCGTATATGGATAGGATCAATACTATCTGTGTTTTTGGTGGGTCTAACCTTGGAAAGGATGGAGAATTTCAACATGCAACTTATACACTTGGTAAGGTATTAGCTGCAAGAAAAATAAATCTTGTTTATGGGGGAGGGATTCAAGGTTTAAAAGGATGTATTGCAGGATCTGCACTCACAAAGGGGTGTAACGTCTTAGGTGTTGGCTTAAAAAATGAGAGCACCTCCTACTTCACCCTGGGTACTGAATTGAAGGTTGCAACCATGCATGACCGTATGAGACACATGTTGATTAATTCTAATACATTTATTGCATTACCTGGTGGTCTTGGAACAATGGAAGAAATTTTTACCATTATATTTTGGGCCTATCGGAATTTTCATAAAAAACCTTTGGGCTTATTGAATATTAATGGCTTTTATAATGGTTTGATATCCTTTTTAGATCATGCAGTAGAGCAGGAGTTCATGCCACAATCCATGCGCAACATCATAGTATCTGCCTCAACTGTTGAACAGCTACTTGAGATTTTGCAAAATCCTACATCTGAGCTCAGTCAAGCAATGCAGCTGGTGAACCAACCAAATCAGGATGGCAGAGACAAAAGAGAACCAGATACCACTCTTCGGTTATAACTTTTCCTTACTTTGGTGGTTTTCTTACATTTCTTTTCCTGTTATATGAAATTCCATCTAAGACATTGGGGACAATGTCTTGGATAGGTTGGGGGGAGGATGGTCCGATATTTTTAAAAAAAAAACCCAAAAAAAAAAAACCAAAAAAAAAAACAAAAAATATAAATTAGGTTAGATTCATAAACTTGCTTTGAGTAAGATGGCTGAGTAAGGAGTTACACTTGACTCCTGATACGCATCTTATGATTAAAAAAAAAAATTTGAATGTGGAAGTATGTTTTTCTTTAGATTTCATAAAATAATTGAAGCAAAATGATTTATATTTTGAGATTAATTAGTTTGGCAACACATATTTGAACTAGATAGATTAGATTTGATAAATATATTACCTGTGAGATTTTGAGCCTTATTATTATTTTCTTTCTTGTGTGATTTTCATCCATGGAATATGTTACTTCAGAACTTGCATTGATTCTTTTTGAAGCTACATTTTCACATGAATTGTACAAAAATGATTGAGGCATTTTTTTTCTTGAACAAACCACTTGGCCAAATAACCAACCCGTATAATTTTATCCTTTGATCAGCCCTTTGAGCCGATTAGCCTTTTCTTCTTTTTAGCTCACCACAAATCAAAAAAAAAAAAAAAAACAACTTTGTCTGACCATAGAAGGTGAGGAATACTGGATTTATCATACCATCAGTGTGGGGGAGATTATTGTTGTGTTCATCAATATCATGGTTGAAAAAAAAAACTGAAGCAATAAATTAATAAATAAACTATTATATTGAAAAAAAAAAGAAAAGAAAAGAAAAAGAATGAAGAAGTAATATCTGTTTCTCACACTTGCACTTAGACTCAGTTCTCAATCCTCACTATTTTCCTTGGTCTAACATTGTATCTCTTCAATATATCATTTCATCTTTCTAATCCCGTTATAATCAAAATAAAGACCTCTTGATTTGTGCATTGCCTGTGTACATAGTAGTAGAGAAGTAGAAGATATGCAAGCCTATGATAGTTCATCTTTCATGGATTGAATTTGAGAGAAACACTTACCAAATCAAACACTTGAGAGATTCAGAGTATATCATGTGAAGTTTTATCTTTCTCAATCTATGTTTTTCAAATTAAAGTTTCCTTTCTATGTAATTTAGAAAATGTGATGAAAGAATGCTTCATGAAATTTTGTGAATTCTTGAGAAATCAACTCAAAACTTTGATGTTCTTTCAAAAAAAAAAAAAATAGTCACCAATCCTTAACTTAAGTTTGCCCGAGACGTGCAAAAGATAAGTGTGGGAGAATTTGATAAGCATAAATTTCATAAATAATTATCGCTCACTTTTATCTCATTAAGACTTCTTATATGTTCAATTAAGTGGTCTTTGTCATATTTTATGAGTTTGGGTTCATACGAAGTTTAATTGAATTTCTTTACTTACCCGATTAAAATGACACTATTATAGTATTTTGAGCATAATAGGAGTTTTAGACATCCAAAAATCATGAAATTTGTCTTGAATGAAAGCTTAAAGAAGTTTCCATAGTTACAAAGCAAGAGCAGACTTTAAATAGGATGTTTACGACTCCGAAATTATCTCAAAAGATGAGATAATGTTGCTGACGTGGAATTTGAACAGTGTGCAAAGATCCGGCCATATCTTGAGATACAGAAGTCATATTGAGATGAAATCAAATCTGTTGGATAGCTAAGATCCGGGGCTACAACTTTTGTTCAGAAGTCAAGCTCTAATTCGGACATGTGAACATCCGAAATTGCGGTGCAAGAAAGTCAAAAGTGTTTTGCTTTTGCAACAAAGCCCATGTGAAAGCAATAAAAGGGTAGAAAAGTAATATCCTAGTTGGTGACTTTCTGAAGATGATGCCTCAAAAATCCTCTATAAATAGAAGGGTTTACAAAAGGAGAAACACACCATTTTGGAGATTAACTCCAATACCATTTTCTTTCTTTCTTTCTTTCTTTCTTTCTTTCTTTCTTGTTAGTTTTTCCTCCTTCATGGAAGGCTTAGGTTTTCTTTCTTGTTAGTTTGCCTCCTACATGGAAGGCTTAGTTTTTCTTTATTGTTAGTTGCCTCCTACATGGAAGGCTTAGGATTTATTTGTTGTTAGTTGCCTCCTACATGGAAGGCTTATGATTTATTTGTTGTTAGTTTGCCTCTTTCTTTGTTGTTAGTTTGCCTCCTTCATGGAAGGCTAGGTTTGTAATTTCAATTCAAGGATTCAAGCTATTTTCATTTTAACTTTGAGGTCTTGATCTTTATTTACATGCTTATTAAGTGGTTTCTACTCTGCTTCACTATATTCTTCAATTTTATTCTTTAATCAAAGTTTGATCGGTTGACGTATTTTGATTAATGCATAATTGATTTATAATTGGTTTTTGATTGGTAAATCATTTTCCAAAAGTTTGAAGAGTAGAAATTAAGTAATTTAATTGAAGGTTTTCATTTTATTACTTACTTCAACTGAATTCTGATTATAAAATTGGTTTAGATGAAAGATTAAGTGGTTACTAAATCTTGTTGATCATAATCAATTGAATTCTGAGAGGTTTCTCAGTAGAGAATTCAAGGATCATTGTAGGGGTTCCAGATGATCCTAGGTTGATAAACACAATGCATGATTTTAGTGATCAATGATTAGTTATGAAAATAGTCTCTGAATTCCTTGAGTTGATAATTGTTAAGTCAAATTAATTTCATTCTGTATTTTGTATTTAGCACTTAATATCATATATTTACAAAACCCCCTTTTTCTAACTTTCTCCTAATTTGCTTAAGAATATGAAATGGTCTTTGGGAGATGACCTAGGTTGCACCTTATACTATACCAATAGTTTGAGGGAAATCTAGAAATTATTTTTGCGCGTTTGCGACGAGCGTGTCACATTGCAATTTTGTTTTCCTCTAACATCCACAAGAATGATCACTTACTTCTAGATTAAGGAATTTTCCTTTCGAAAATGAGCTTTTAGAATGTGAATATGTTAGTTCTTGATTTGCATTTTTTAGCAATGCCTAATCTTGATTTGCTCTTCTTTTTTGTTTGTCATGGATCTAGAAAAATCTTTAGTTTGGTGTAGTTCAAATGAAGTTGATATGTCAATTTTAGTTTGGTGTAGTTCAAATGAAGTTGATATGTCAATTTTAGTTTGGTGTAGTTCAAATGAAGTTGATATGTCAATTTTCATAGAAGATGAACAAGAAGTAAATGGAAAACTTTAAATTAAGTATTTTCAGTATTAATACAAATGTTATAACGTTTGTTTGGTTTTTTGTGTGTGTTGATAGAAGAATGTATCTTTGGAGAAAAATAATATTGTAGTCATAAAGAAGAGTGCACATTATAGTTATGTGTTCATGATTGATATGGTAAATAGATTAAGAATTTAGTCATTAAGTTATAATATTCCATGTCATTTAATTAACTTTTTTAATATCTTTATCATCAAGTCTTTCCTTCACACGATCATTTATTAAATTGGGATAGAGCTATAAGTAAAAACAATAGGTTTGTTGTTATCATTGTTAAATCAGACAAAGGAAGTATTAGACAAAAGACAATGTTAATATTGGACGGCGAAAGAAATGAAAAATATAGATAACATAAGAATGAATTAGCATATACGGTGTATGGGACTTAAAAATGTGGGTGTTCCTTTAGACTAAGAGGAAGACCATTGAACAAACGGTGAAGGTTCTAAGAATGAATTAGCATAAAAGGTGCATGGTGTAAACACTCAATTATGTCCGAAGCCCCATTTTTAAAATTAATTAATGATTAAAACATAATTTAAATAATAAGTAAGTATTAATATTAAAGAAAAATAAAGAAAAGAAAAATCAAAATAAAAAATAATAATAAAAAAAGGGAAATTAAAGAACAAATAAAAATGATAAATAAATAGAAAAGATAAAAACAAAAAATGAAAAAGGTAAAAAAATGAAAATTGGAAAAAAAAAAAGCTGAAAAATCAAAAATAGGGAACAAAACTTTTGAAATCAAGGGGTTGGCTTTTGGCTCCTGGAAAGGGGTGGCTTTTGGCCCTGTGAAAGAACTTGGCCCTTGCTAAGAGAGAGGGGGATGGCTTTTGGCTCTTTGAAAGAGCTTGACCCTTACCAAGAAGGGGAGGTGTCTATATATACCTACTAACAAGAAAAGAAGGGGTCTTTTTTTCCTTCTTGACATTTTTTGGGAAGAAATCGGGGACCAATGCAGAGACGAGGAGCACTTGGAGTCTTAGGGGGAAGAGGATTTTTCAGAATTTTTGAAGGGAGGACCTAGGAGACTCTCTACCTCTGCCTTCAAACCGGTTCTACGTCACCTTCCAATCGAGGTTAGATCCTACTTTTATTCTGCTTAAGTTTCTTGCTTCTTCTTAGATTTTCGAGCTCATTCTCGTCTCTGGTTTTCGTTTTCATTTTTGATCGGTCAAATGATCTTCGATTTTGATGATTTTTGTTGCATTCTCTTAGTATTTCTCTCTAGCTTCTGTAATCATATTATTTGTCTAGTTTGGATCTGAAATGAAATTTATATCTCCTGATTACAGAAGCATGTTCGTCCTTGTGCGCAAATGAACCTAGCTTGTTTGATTTGTGCATAACTTGCTCATTTCTGATTGGATTTATGTCAAACTTGTTTTTCTTGATTCATATAATCCATATCTTTCAATTGATTGGTTTTGATTTTTCAGATTTACCAAAAAAATTTTTCTTAAAATTCTGAGATTTGAATTCAAATTTTGGCGCCAAAATCTTGTGTGTTCTTGAGGTTGATCTTTGTCTCTGTTTTTTGTTTTGTTTTTAATCAGTCAAATGATCTCCAATTTTCATGATTTTTTTTTCTCTTTCTTTGTCCTCCTCTCTAGTTTCTGGAATGATATTATTTGTCCAATTTGGATCTGAAATGAAATTTTAATCGCCTGATTACTGAAGCATGTTCATCTTGGTGCACAAATTAACCGAGCATGTTTGATTTGTGCATAACTTTCTCATTTCTGGTTGGATTTATGTCAAACTTGTTTTGTTTGATTCCTATGATCCATATATTTCAATTGATTAGTTTTAATTTTTCATATGTACCAAAAAATATTTTTTTAAAATTCTGAGATTTGAATTCAAATTTTGGCGCCAAAAACTCTTGTGTTCTTGAGGTTGATCTTCATCTCTGTTTTTCATTTTCGTTTTTAATTGGTGAAATGATCTCTGATTTTGGTTATTTTTGTTGTGTTCTCTTTTTCTTTCTGTCTAGTTTCTGAAATGTTATTATTTGTCTAATTTGGATCTGAAATGAAATTTCTATCGCTTGATTATTGAAGCATGTTTGCAATTCTTTTCCTTAACTTCAAATCAAGTTAAGTTTATGTTAAATCAAGTCCAATTCAAGCCCAATATTCAAAATAAATTCTCCTTTTTGACTCTTTTCTTCAAATAAAATTAAATCAAACTTTGAGTTTAATCCTCCCCCTCTCAAATTTCCAAATCAACTTCAAATGTTTTTCCTTAAAATTATCAAGTCCGAGTCAAGCTCATCCTTGATCAAGTCAAGGTTCAAAAACTCAAAATTAAATTCACTTCAAAACAAATTACTTTTTCATATCAAGTCATTCCTTTTCTTATCTTTATTATATTAAAAAATAAAGTTCTTTTTCAAATGTTTTGGGATCCTTGGTCTCACGCAATGGGCTCTAAATGAGGAGCTGGCGATTCACCTGCTGTTCAACGTTTAACAGCCTGTATAGGCCCCCGTGCTGCCGTAGCTGCCTCGGGTCTTTTGCATGAATGGACTACAGGTCCTTTCAAGAATAAAAAGCTCTTTTTAAAAATATTTTGGGATCCTTGGTCTCACGCAATGGGCTCTAAACGAGGAACTGGCGGTTCACCTGCTATTCAACGTTTAATAGTCCGTATAGGCCCCTGTGCTGCCGTAGCCGCCTCGGGTCTTGTGCATGAGTGAACTAAAGGTCCTTTCAAGAATAAAAAGCTCTTTTTAAAACTATTTTAGGATCCTTGGTCTCACGTAATGGGCTCTAAACGAGGAACTGGCGGTTCACCTGCTGTTCAACGTTTAATAGTCCGTATAGGCCCTCGTGATGCCGTAGCTGCCTCGGGTCTTATGCATGAGTGGACTAAAGGTCCCTTGAAAGAATGAAAATCTCCTCAAAATTCCATTTGTCCTTTAAAGACCTTTGATGGTCAAGCCTTCACAAACCAGAACTATGTAAGCCTTGAGTTTCCCATTGCACCGGGGAATACGTAGGAGCAGGATCAAGTCCTGCCAGGCTAACCTCCATCAATCTATTTATTTTCACATTAATTAAGGGATCAAACAATTTTCAAAAATCATACACTCAGTTTAAGGGTACCGTTCTTCGGAATGGGCGAGTGGGGTGCCTAACACCTTCCCTACTCGTAACCGACTCGCGAACCTAAATCTCTTCCTTGAGTCAGGGTTTTTTCCAAATATTTTCCCTTAAATAAAACTTTGGTGGCAACTCCACATTAATAAAAAATCATATTTTAAAATTTTAACGAGTTCGTCGTCTTATCGGAATTACGGTTCCGATAGATGGCGACTCCACTGGGGATTTCTAGAGAGTTAAGCCCGTTCAAATTGAGTGTGCCATAATTGATCCCTTCTCTGTTTATTTGCACGATTCCTTCCTTGTTTATTCTCACGATTTACTTGCTTTTTTATTTATATGTTGTTTGTTTGCCTATTCTCTGTACAACCTTAGGATAGACGAGAATAAATTGCCATATATACTTGCTACAATTTCCCCAATTGCAGGTATCCTAATAATTTGTGTGCCCTCCACACATCATGCATACATTCATCTCATGAGTGGGGCCCTATTCCCGAGTCTGAGTGCTGCCTAGGATTAGAGGGATCTAGTGGTGTCACGCTGGGGCCTACTTCCTGTGTGGTTATCACGAAAATTCCGGCTAGAGTGCGTCCTATTCATAATGCCCCGCAACTAGTGGCTACTTCTACTATTGTGGCAAGCATTATGGACTGGAACTTGGCTCTAGTGACCTCTACACCCCAGGATTACTAACCACATTTGAGAGGTTCATGCATTAAAAGCCCTAGACCCTTAGGACAGGTAGCCCACATAAGAGGGAAGGAGGGCACACACCCCTTTTTATTCACATGCTCAAGTAAACTGGATCACTCAAGATGGCAGAGAAGAAGGGGAAATCTGAGATTGAGGAGATACAAAATCAAGAAAGAAAAATCAAGCAAAAGAAAAGAAACAAATAAAAGTCAAGAAAAATCAAATAAAAATCAAGAAAAATAGAAACTTCGAGGAAAAATTAGAAAAATATTTTTAAAAATATTGAAAATATGAAAAGATGTAAAAAGAGAGAAAATGAAATTTCAAAAACCTAAAGAATGCTTTCTTAGGAAAATTTTAGCAAAACTTTTTCAAACCAAACCAAAGGTTTTTCTTGGAAAATCAAATACCCAAAATCGATAAAAGCATAAAATTGTTAAAAGTCAAAATAAAGCAACACTCAATCATTTTTCAAAACCCTCAAAATTCAAAACTCTTAAAATTATTTGCACATAGCATTCATTCATTCATAAATCTATCAGAAAAAAAAGAAAGGTTTCAAAATCATTCCACACATTTTCATTACATTCATGATTTTTTTGCATTCAAATTATTTCTAAAAAATTAATTTTTAAATTTAACAGAAAAATTGGAGAAAGACAGCTTCCTTGACATCCTTATAGGACCCGATCACATTCAGGAGTCATGGATGAGCTAGAAAGACAAAACGAGGAGCTAAGAAATGAGGTCAAGTTACTGAAGAAACAGATGGCCAAGCTAATGGAGGCCATCCAATCATCGAAACAGAAGGAGGTAAGGGAATCCTTGCTGGGAGAACCAACTGACCCATTATATCCTCCTGGTTTCAATCCACAAAACCCGACACCCTGAACCATACATCCACAAATCGAAGGGGTTCATTATGGGTATCCTTATGGGCATGCACACACATAAACCCAAACACAAACCCAAACACATAACCTACCTCCAAACACCATTCCACAAGCTTACCAAACGGTTGTTGGGGGAACGAATCCTATGTTCACCCAAAGGCCTCACCCTATATACATACCATCTTCTCAACCTCACCATATGCCTGAGGAATACCCAAGCCATCCTTCGAATGAGGATACAGAAAAGTGGAAAGGCCTAGAGGAAAGGATCAAGGCAATCGAGGGGAGTGCTTATGAAGCCACAGACGCAGCCGATCTGTGCCTGGTCCCGACGTGGTCATCCCTCCTAAATTCAAGGTTCCAGGATTTGAAAAGTATCAAGGAATTAGCTGTCCAAAGTGTCATTTGGCCATGTATTGCAGGAAGATGTCTCCCTGTAGGCACGACGATAAGATGCTTATCCACTTCATTCAAGATAGCTTAACTGGGGCAGCTGCTAACTAGTATACTCAGCTAGAGCGGACACACATCCGTGCATGGAAGGAACTAGCTGAGGCCTTTCTGAAACAAGACCAGTACAACATGGAGATGGCCCCCAATCGAACTCAGCTTCAGAATATGGCCAAGAAGGGAGACAAGACCTTCAAGCGGTACGCACAAAGATTGAGGGAGTTTGTTGTTCAAGTACAACCTCCATTATCCGAGATAGAGCTGGTCAGCATGTTCCTTGACACACTCCAAAATCCTTTCTATGAAAAGATGATCGGCAGTGTGACTGCAAGCTTCTTCGATGTCGTCATCATTGGAGAAAGGATCGAGGGTGGCATGCACCGTGGAAAGATCGTGCAAAAGCCCGCAGGCACAGTCAACTCTTCCAGTGGATCTGGGAAGAAGAAGGTAGGTGAAACCTACAATGTGGCTTCTAGTCAAGGCCAATATACTCCACAGATGGCACATTATGGTCTAGTTGGTTACCAACCACCACCATACACACCTTACACACCATATCTTTACATCGCCGTCACCTACCAAACACCATACCCTCATACTTACAACTATCCACCACAAACCCGATCACCAACACCATACATGGCCCAAACACAAGTCATAAACCAAAATCCTAACAAAGGCCAGAAAAAGGAGAAAAAGCCTATCCAATTCGATCCTATTCTGATCTCCTATACAGAGCTGCTACCTCGCCTAATCCAAAACTCGCTGATTACTCTTTCCCCTTTGAAGCCTCAGGAGCCACCATATCCTAATTGGTACAATCCAAATGCTAGATGCGACTAACATGCAAGATTCATTGGTAATTCTACTGAGGATTGTGTAGCACTGAAGCGTAAGGTGCAAAGCTTAATCGATGCGAAATGGCTGGATTTTGGGAAGCTTGCTCTTAATACAGAAAACAATCCATTGCCAAATTATGGGAATCCAACAGCTAGCTGAAACAAGTCAAAGCAGCACAATAGGATGCCCTGCATTGAGGAAATCATCCAAGATTTGTCATACTTTTCAAAGTCAATCTTTTGTAAATAAATCTCAATAAATACAAAATTTACATCTTTCATACTTCTTAAGCATGTGTTTCACCTTATTGACTTGTCTTCTTAAGATTTACCATTCTTTCTATCATTCAACCTGTTTCTTATCCTTACCCAAAAATAAATGCCTGTTGGTGAAGATGCCATTGCCGTAATAAATAATTTTGAGCGTCTTATTGATCAGACTCAAAGAGAAAATTAAATGAGGAAGCAGAATAAACAAAATCTAATCAGGGATTCTGAAACACCCTGCATCGTAATCCCCAAGGAACACTTCGGTCTAACAAAAAAGCAATAAATATCCCGCTGGACTAAAGTTCGAACCCAGGCAAAATTTAGGGATACAAAACAGACCTGCTGAATTGAAAATCAAAGCAGTCCCAGCAAGGCCCAATGAAAGACCAAGTCCAAAATTCAAGAAAAAAGAAAAGGAACCCGCTGGATTAAAAATCAATGATGATCCAGGCAAAATTAAGGTCAAATATTTAAAAGAAAAAAAGAAAGGAAAAGACCTATTGGATTACAATCAAAATAAATCCAAGCAAAAGTAAGGTGAAAATTCAAAATAATGATCGACAAAGTCATGATCCAGAAAAGGTCTTGCTGGGTTGAATTATGGAAACAATTCAGGCAAAATTAGGATCAAAATACAAAAGCCCGCTAGGTCAAAACCTCAAAGGTGACCTAGGCAAAAGTTAGGGCACACAAACAGAAGCTCGCTAGGTCAAAATCCTCAAAGGTGACCTAGGAAAAAGTTAGGGCACTGAATCAAGAGCTTGCTAGGTTGAAAACCCGTAAGGGCGTTCTAGGCAAAATTAGGGTAAACAAAAGGCCTGCTGGGTTGAAAACCCCAAAACTACCCAGGCAAAATTTAAGGTCAATCAAGAATTCGAGCATAATTCAAATGCTTCCGCTCCTCACAACTCCTAAAACTGGGGCAAAAATTTTTCCATTTCTCAAGTTTGGTTAATTTGGCAATCGAGATTATGAAAAGCAGCATTGGCATGCTTCACCAAAGGTGCCATTTGGGCAATCAGATCTACCTCTCCATCCTTCTAAAACTGGGGCAAAATTTTGCCATTTGTTTGAATTAACATTTTCCATCAAAAATGCCATTAGGGCAATAAAACCAACATTCTTCGCCCTTTTAAATATACTACCTTCTCCTATTAAACCATTCAAAAACACTTTTGCATACCTCAAAGGTACACATGCTAAAAGAGATGTGAAAACTGTAAAAGATAAAAAGATTAATTTTGAAAAGTCATGACGAGTCGGATGACTCCTCAACCTTCGCAACAGGGCATGATCACTCCCATAAAGTCATCCTCCTGCAAATCACGATGCCACTTAAGAAAGGAAGAATGTGTCTCACGCAATAATGCTGACCAGTGTTGGGTCTCTGATAAGCATAAATTTCATAAATAATTATCTCTCACTTTTATCTCATTAAGACTTCTTATATGTTCAATTAAGTGGTCTTTGTCATATTTTATGAGTTTGGGTTCATATGAAGTTTAATTGAATTTCTTTGCTTACCCGATTAAAATGACACTATTATAGTATTTTGAGCATAATAGGAGTTTTAGACATCCAAAAATCATGAAATCTGTCTTGAATGAAAGCTTAAAGAAGTGTCGACAATTACAAAGCAAGATCAGACTCTAAATGGGATGTTTAGGACTCCGAACTTATCTCAAAAGATGAGATAGTGTAGCTGACGTGGAATTTGAACAGTGTGCAAAGATCCGACCATATCTTGAGATACAGAAGTCATATTGAGATGAAATCAAATCTGTTGGAAAGCTAAGATCCGGGGCTACAACCTTTGTTCAGACGTGAAGCTCTAATTCGGACCCGTGAATATCCGAAATTGCGCTGCAAGAAAGTAAAAATTGTTGTGCTCATTGGTGACAAAAATTCAAAAGTGTTTTGCATTTTCAACAAAGCCCATGTGAAAGCAATAAAAGGGTAGAAAAGTAATATCCTAGTTGGTGACTTTCTGAAGATGATGCCTCAAAAATCCTCTATAAATAGAAGGGTTTACAAGAGGAGAAACACACCACTTGGAGATTAACTCCAATACCATTTTCCATCTTTCTTTCTTTCTTGTTAGTTTGCCTCCTACATGGAAGGCTTAGTTTTTCTTTGTATTTAGTTTGCCTCCTACATAGAAGGATGAGGTTTTCTTTCTTGTTAGTTTGCCTCCTACATGGAAGGCTTAGGTTTTCTTTATTGTTAGTTGCCTCCTACATGGAAGGCTTAGTTTTTCTTTATTGTTAGTTGCCTCCTACATGGAAGGCTAGGTTTGTAGTTTCAATTCAAGGATTCAAGCTATTTTCATTTTAACTTTGAGGTCTTGATTTTTATTTACATGTTTATTAAATGGTTTCTACTCTACTTCACTATATTCTTCAATTTTATTCTTTAATCAAAGTTTGATCGGTTGACGTATTTTGATTAATGCATAATTGATTTATAATTGGTTTTTGATTGGTAAATCATTTTCCAAAAGTTTGAAGAGTAGAAATTAAGTAATTGAATTGAAGGTTTTCATTTTATTACTTACTTCAACTGAATTCTGATTGTGAAATTGGTTTAGATAAAAGATTAAGTGGTTACTAATCTTGTTGATCATAATCAATTAAATTTTGAGAGGTTTCTCAGTAGAGAATTCAAGGATCATTCTAGGGGTTCCAGATGATCCTAGGTTGATAAACACAATGCATGATTTTAGTGATCAATGATTAGTTAAGAAAATAGCCTCTGAATTCCTTGAGTTGATAATTGTTAAGTGAAATTAATTTCATTCTGTATTTTGTGTTTAGAACTCAATATTGCATCTTTTCAAAAATCCCTTTGTTCTAATTTTCTCCTTATTTGCTTAAGAATCTGAAATGGTCTTTGGGAGATGACCTAGGTTACACCTTATACTATACCAATAGTTTGGGGGAAATCTAGAAATTATTTTTGCGCGTTTGCGACGAGCGTGTCAAAACTATGGCGCCGTTGCAGGGGACCATTTTAGTTTCCTAGGCTTATTTAGGAGTTTGTATAAAATTTTTAACCTTTCTAACAATTTTTTGAGTTTGTATAAAATTTTTAACCTTTCTAACAAATTTTTGAGTTTGTATAAAATTTTTAACCTTTCTAACAATTTTTTTTAGGTATACTATTCTTGATTTGTTTGAACTATTCCGTAAGGAAAAAGCACGTTATAGTCTTGGGAATCTGACTTTAAAAGACCCTTTTGTCAGTTTACAAGAAAACTGAATGGGAAGCACATCCTCGACTCTTAGAAGGCGTTTCAGCCGTTACTGGACGTAAAACCAGAGGAAGATGTGAGCCACAATCACAACTACTGTTCATTCTCATGTATGTATGTTTGTCATTTACATTTTCTTTTCAATTTATTGCAATTTTCACCATTTTTAGAATATAGCAATGCAACTGGTGAACCAACCAAATCAGGATGGCAGAGACAAAAGAGAACCAGATACCACTCTTCGGTTATAACTTTTCCTTACTTTGGTGGTTTTGTCACATTTCTTTTCCTGTTATATAATTTCTATCTAAGACATTGGGGACAATGTCTTGGATATGTTGGGGGAAGGATGGTCCGATATAAAAGAAAAATTAAAAAAAAAACCCAAAAAAAAAATTAGGTTAGAATCATAAACTTGCTTTGAGTAAACTGGCTGAGTAAGGAGTTACACTTGACTCTTGATACGCATCTTATGATTAAAAAAAAAATTGAATGGGGAAGTTTGTTGTTCTTTAAATTTCATAAAATAATTGAAGCAAAATGATTTACATTTCGAGATTAATTAGTTTGGCAACACATATTTGAACTGGATAGATTAGATTTGATAAATATATTACCTGTGAGATTTTGAGCCTTATTATTATTTTCTTTCTTGTGTGATTTTCATCCATGGAATATGTTACTTCAGAACTTGCATTGATTCTTTTTGAAGCTATATTTTCACATGAATTGTACAAAAATGATTGAGGCACTCTTTTTCTTGAACAAACCACTTGGCCAAATAACCAAACCATATAATTTTATCCTTTGATCAGCCCTTTGAGTCGATTAGCCTTTTCTTCTTTTTAGCTCACCACAAATCAAAAAAAAAAAAAACAACTTTGTCTGACCATAGAAGGTGAGGAATACTGGATTTATCATACCATAAGTATTTCAATAAGTGTGGGGGAGATTATTGTTGTGTTCATCAATATCATGGTTGAAAAAAAAAACTGAAGCAATAAATTAATAAATAAACTATTATATTGAAAAGAAAAGAAAAAAAGGAATGAAGAAGCAATATCTGTTTCTCACACTTGCACTTAGACTCAGTTCTCAATCCTCACCATTTTCCTTGGTCTAACATTGTATCTCTTCAATATATCATTTCATCTTTCTAATCCCGTTATAACCAAAATAAAGACCTCTTGATTTGTGCATTGCATGTGTACATAGTAGTAGAGAAGTAGAAGATATGCAAGCCTATGATAGTTCATCTTTCATGGATTGAATTTGAGAGAAACACTTACCAAATCAAACACTTCAGAGATTCAGAGTATATCATGTGAGGTTTTATCTTTCTCAATCTATGTTTTTCAAATTAAAGTTTCCTTTCTAAGTAATTTCAAAAATGTGATGAAAGAATGCTTCATGAAATTTTGTGAATTCTTGAGAAATCAACTCAAAACTTTGATGTTCTTTCAAAAAAAAAAAAATAGTCACCAATCCTTAACTTAAGTTTGCCCGAGACGTGCATAAGATAAGTGTGGGGGAATTTGATAAGCATAAATTTCATAAATAATTATCTCTCACTTTTATCTCATTAAGACTTCTTATATGTTCAATTAAGTGGTCTTTGTCATATTTTATGAGTTTGGGTTCATATGAAGTTTAATTGAATTTCTTTGCTTACCCGATTAAAATGACACTATTATAGTATTTTGAGCATAATAGGAGTTTTAGACATCCAAAAATCATGAAATCTGTCTTGAATGAAAGCTTAAAGAAGTGTTCACAGTTACAAAGCAAGATCAGACTCTAAATGGGATGTTTAGGACTCCAAACTTATCTCAAAAGATGAGATAGTGTTGCTGATGTGGAATTTGAACAGTGTGCAAAGATCTGGCCATATCTTGAGATACAGAAGTCATATTAAGATGAAATCAAATCTGTTGGAAAGCTAAGATCCGGGGCTACAACTTTTGTTCAGACGTACAGCTCTAATTCGGATCCGTGAATATCCGAAATTGCGCTGCAAGAAAGTCAAAATTGTTGTGCTCATTGGTGACAAAAATTCAAAAGTGTTTTGCATTTTCAACAAAGCCCATGTGAAAGCAATAAAAGGGTAGAAAAGTAATATCCTAGTTGGTGACTTTCTGAAGATGATGCCCCAAAAATCCTCTATAAATAGAAGGGTTTACAAGAGGAGAAACACACCACTTGGAGATTAACTCCAATACCATTTTCCATCTTTCTTTCTTTCTTGTTAGTTTGCCTCCTACATGGAAGGCTTAGTTTTTCTTTCTTGTTAGTTTGCCTCCTACATGGAAGGCTGAGGTTTTCTTTCTTGTTAGTTTGCCTCCTACATGGAAGGCTTAGGTTTTCTTTATTGTTAGTTGCCTCCTACATGGAAGGCTTAGTTTTTCTTTATTGTTAGTTGCCTCCTACATGGAAGGCTAGGTTTGTAGTTTCAATTCAAGGATTCAAGCTATTTTCATTTTAACTTTGAGGTCTTGATCTTTATTTACATGTTTATTAAGTGGTTTCTACTCTACTTCACTATATTCTTCAATTTTATTCTTTAATCAAAGTTTGATCGGTTGACGTATTTTGATTAATGCATAATTGATTTATAATTGGTTTTTGATTGGTAAATCATTTTCCAAAAGTTTGAAGAGTAGAAATTAAGTAATTTAATTGAAGGTTTTCATTTTATTACTTACTTCAACTGAATTCTGATTATAAAATTGGTTTAGATGAAAGATTAAGTGGTTACTAAATCTTGTTGATCATAATCAATTGAATTCTGAGAGGTTTCTCAGTAGAGAATTCAAGGATCATTGTAGGGGTTCCAGATGATCCTAGGTTGATAAACACAATGCATGATTTTAGTGATCAATGATTAGTTATGAAAATAGTCTCTGAATTCCTTGAGTTGATAATTGTTAAGTCAAATTAATTTCATTCTGTATTTTGTATTTAGCACTTAATATCATATATTTACAAAACCCCCTTTTTCTAACTTTCTCCTAATTTGCTTAAGAATATGAAATGGTCTTTGGGAGATGACCTAGGTTGCACCTTATACTATACCAATAGTTTGAGGGAAATCTAGAAATTATTTTTGCGCGTTTGCGACGAGGGTGTCAGTCTCAAGGACCTAGAAAGGAATTCAAAATTGGTCCAAAAGTCAAAAGACAAGTTCAATCTAGCTCATCTTGAATCTTGATTTTCCTTATATCAACTATAAGGTTGTTGGGGAAGGGGAAGAAGTCGAATCAAAAATCACGAATTAAACAAAAGTTTTCCAATCATCTCAAGACATGCATCACTTGGCATCCATTCCATTAAAAAATCAATTCTAAGCATCATTCAAAATATTGCATTCTTTTGCATTCATTTAAGCACTATACATATCATTTCAAATCTTCTCTGAAAAGTGGGTGTCAATCACCCATACCCATCATAATTCAATCTCTATACTGGGGCAAAAGCTTGCCCAAAAAATTCTTAATTAAGGCAACTTTCACTTCTAGAAAAAGTAAATCAAAATCAAACTGGGGCAAATGCTTGCCCAGAAAATTCAAGTTGAGGCAATCCTCAAGTTAAGAAAACTGGGGAAAACGCCTGCCCAGACAATTCAAATGGAGGCGATCCTCAGTTATAAGAAGAAATCCAAAACTGGGGTAAACATTTTCCCATAAAATTCAAATTGAGGGTAATTCTCAATTGCCAGAAAATGATGAAATCAAGAATCAAACTGGGGCAAATGTTTGCCCAAAAAAGACAATTTGGGGTGATCCCAATTTCTAAAAAATCAAATATTAAAACTGGGGGGCCAACGCCTGTCACGAATGTTCAAAATGGGATGACCCAATTCAAAATTCAAACTGGGGCAAGGATCTTTACCCAAAACCCCCTTTAAATCGAGGCATTCCTCAATGGCCAAAAGTCACTCAAACTGGGACCCATATTCCTTCAAGAGGAAGCAATCATCAAGAGCTAAAACAACCCTAGAGTTTAAGGCAGAATCAGCAAGCTATTTGAGTTTGTTCGAGATAAATAATCGTCGAGTAATGTTGTTCAAAACAACTAAGTACTTTCTCGCCTGTCTTAACAGGTAGTTTTCATCTTCCTTCACCTGCATTAACAGGTCATCCCGGCTTTGCTTGTCTTCACAGGCCGTCATCAAATTAGTTTAGATCACTCACTCACCTGTCCTAACAGGTCGCTTTCATCTTACCTGCCTCAACAGGTTTCTTTTCAGTTCAAAGTGTATACCTATCTTCACAGGTCCTTCTATTCTTTCTTGTCAATAACGGGATCAAATACCACTTTCCTTCTACCTGTCTCAACAGGTCATTCCCCCTTTATCAGTCTTCATAACCCATAGCTTCAACTTAATATTTTCCACTTCACCTGTCTTAAAAAGGCTTACATTGTTCCTGACAACAACAGGATCTCATCAATTTTTGTACTCATCTTGTCAAGCAGGATTCCATTTGCATTTATCCTGTTAAGCAGGACTTCATGTTTAAATTTCTGCACTCATCTTGTCAAGCGGGATTCCATTTGCATTTATCCTGTCAAGCAGGATTTCATGTTTAAATTTCTGCACTCACCCTGTCAAGCAGGATTCCATTTGCATTTATCCTGTCAAGCAGGATTTCATGTTTAAATTTCTGCACTCATCCTGTCAAATAGGATTCCATTTGCATTTATCCTGTCAAGCAGGACTTCATGTTTAAATTTTTGCACTCATCCTGTTAAGCAGGATTCCATTTGCACTCATCCTGTCAAGCACGATTTCATTTTTAGATTTCTGCACTCATCCTGTCAAGCAGGATTTCATTTGCATTTATCCTGTCATGCAGGATTTCGTGTTTAAATTCCTGCATACATCCTGTTAAGCAGGATTTCGTTTATATTTATCTTTTCAAGCAGGATTTCATGTTTAGATTTCTGCACTCATCCTTTCAAGCAGGATTTCATTTGCATTTATCCTGTCAAACAGGATTTCATATTTAAATTTCTGTACTCATCCTGTCAAGCAGGATTCCATTTGCACTCATCCTGTCAAGCAGGATTTCGTGTTTAGATTTCTGCACTCATCCTGTCAAGTAGGATTTTATATGTGTTTATCCTATCAAGCAGGATTTCATGTTTAAATTCCTGCATACATCCTGTCAAGCAGGATTTCATTTGCATTTATCCTGTCAAGCAAGATTTCAAGTTGAGATTTCTGCACTCATCCTATCAAGCAGGATTTCATTTGCATTTATCCTGTCAAGTAAGATTTCATGTTTAAATTTCTACACTCATCCTGTCAAGCAAGACTTCATGTTTAGATTTCTGCACTCATCCTATCAAGCAAGATTTCATTTGCATTTATCCTGTAGAGCAGGATTTCATGTTTAAATTTCTGCACTCATCCTGTCAAGCAGAATTCCATTTGCACTTATCCTGTCAAGCAGGATTTCATGTTTAAATTTCTGCACTCATCCTGTCAAGCAGGATTCCATTTGCACCCATTTTGTCAAGCAGGATTTCATGTTTAAATTTCTGCACTCATCCTGTCAAGCAGGATTTCATTTGCACTCATCCTGTCAAGCAGGACTTCATTTACATTCATCCTGTCAAGCAGGATTCCATGTTTAAATTTCTGCACTGATCCCGTCAATCAGGATTTCCTTTGCATTCATCCTGTCAAGCAGGATTTCATGTTTAAATTTTTGCACTCATCTTGTCAAGCAGGATTTCGTTTGCATTTATCCTGTCAAGCAGGATTTCATGTTTAAATTTCCGCATACATCCTGTCAAGCAGGATTTCGTTTGCATTTATCCTGTCAAGCAGGATTTCATGTTTAAATTTCCGCATACATCTTGTCAAGCAGGATTTCGTTTGCATTTATCCTGTCAAGGAGGATTTCATGTTTAAATTTCCGCATACATCCTGTCAAGCCGGATTTCGTTTGCATTTATCTTGTCAAGCAGGATTTCGTGTCTAAATTTCGGTATTCATCCTATCAAGCAGGATTCCATTGGCATGCCCCTGTCAAGCGGGGCTTCAAGCATGTTTTAAATTCTGTTCTCTCTGCCTATCAATCAGGTTTGCGTTCATCCTGTCAAACAGGATTTCTTTCGTATTCTTCCCGGCAAAAGCGGAACCCCTTTTTTCATTCCTTCCCGTCAACAACGGGATTCCTTCAAATTTGCTTTCTTGCATTTTGGCCTATAGTGTCAGGCCACCCCTAAGTTTACATTTTTTCATTTTTCTTTCGCCTATGATGTCAGGCCTCCTTCAAGCTTTCTTTTCTGCATATTGGCCTATAGTGTTAGGCCGCCATCATGTTTACATTCCCACACGTTCAAGTTTCCTTTTCTGCACCATCAAGTTTACCTTTCTACATCAGGGCCTGTGATGTCAGGCCTCAAGCATAGATATATTTCTGTACCTTGACCTATGTTGTCAGGCCACCTTGTACATATCTTACATTTTAGTTCTTCTAGGTTTTCCTGCCTTGAACAGGCCATGTCACCTCACTTTGTCTACACTTCAGCAGTATTCATAGCCTAGTTAGGCTATGTAATCAAGCCTTGTGATATGATTCACCCTACGCGAATGAATCGGAATGCGGAAACGATAACGGAATGTCTTGAGAATCAGGATAAGATAAGAAAGGGTAAGGTAAAATAAGGTAAAGGAACCCGACATAAACCGCGACCTGCCGGAGAGTACCGAAGTTATCAAGAGGAACGTGACCCTTACTGCGACCTGCCGGAAGAACCAACGTTATCAAAGGTAGTTCTTTGCCCAAGAACCAAGGGAATCAACTCACACAGAGATGAAAGTCTCTCAAAGAGAAAATATGATTAATACTCAAAATGTGTCTTTTCACTGAATTCCTAACCCCTATTTATAGTGAACCTAATATAGTAAAAAAGATAATAAATTAGAAATCCTAATTAGATTGAAATTTGAATTACAACCAATTTAAAACGAATAACTTCTAGATAAATATCAAATCCTAATGTAATCTAAAGTAAATCCTAATGTAATCTATAGTAAATCATAAACTTTATCACTTAAGATCTTCAATGATATGACTACATAAATTAACCCATCTTGGAATTGGGCTTGGATCCACGTAGTATTTTCCTTGAACTTCCTTGATAAGACCTTCAAGTGCTTGTTCCATACGTTTGGTCCTATTTCTCGTCATAGGATCTTCCATTCCTTGTAGATAATCTCCTAGATGATCTCTTTTGCTTATCGTGGGGCCCACGTTCACATCACCTTGCATATTTAAACCCTATCGGCTTTAATTCATATAATCTATATCTTTCAATTGATCGGTTTTTATTTTTCAAATCTACCAAAAAATATTTTCGAAAAATTCTGAGATTTGAATTCAAATTTTGGCGCCAAAATCTTGTGTGTTCTTGAGGTTGATCTTTGTCTCTGTTTTTGTTTTGTTTTTAATCGGTCAAATGATCTCCAATTTCCGTGATTTTTGTTTCTTTTTCTTCTTATTTCTCTCTAGTTTTTGGAATGATATTATTTGTCCAATTTGGATCTGAAATGAAATTTTAATTGCCCGATTACCGAAGCATGTTCATCTTGGTGCACAAATTAACCTAGCATGTTTGATTTGTGCATAACTTTCTCATTTCTGGTTGGATTTATGTCAAACTTGTTTTGTTTGATTCCTATGATCCATATCTTTCAATTGATTAGTTTTAATTTTTCATATCTACCAAAAAATAGTTTTTTACAATTCTGAGATTTGAATTCAAATTTTGGCACAAAAAACTCTTGTGTTCTTGAGGTTGATCTTCATCTCTGTTTTTCATTTTCGTTTCTAATTAGTCAAATGATCTCTGAATTTGGTTTTTTTTTGTTTTGTTCTCTTTGTCTTTCTCTCTAGTTTCTGGAATGTTTTTATTTGTCTAATTTGGATCTGAAATGAAATTTCTATCGCTTGATTATTGAACCATGTTTGCAATTCTTTTCCTTAACTTTAAATCAAGTCAAGTTTATGTTAAATCAAGTCCAATTCAAGCCCAATATTCAAAATAAATTCTCTTTTTTGACTCTTTTCTTCAAATAAAATTAAATAAAACTTTGAGTTTAATCCTCCCCCTCTCAAATTTCCAAATCAACTTCAAAGGCTTTTCCTCAAAATTATCAAGTCCGAGTCAAGCTCATCCTTGATCAAGTCAAGGTTCAAAAACTCAAAATTAAATTCACTTCAAAACAAATTACTTTTTCATATCAAGTCATTCCTTTTCTTATCTTTATTATATTAAAAAATAAAGTTATTTTTCAAATGTTTTGGGATCCTTGGTCTCACGCAATGGGCTCTAAATGAGGAACTGGCGGTTCACCTGCTGTTCAACGTTTAACAGTCTGTATAGGCCCTCGTGCTGTCGTAGCCGCCTCGGGTCTTGTGCATGAGTGGACTAAAGGTCCTTTCAAGAATAAAAAGCTCTTTTTCAAAATATTTTGGGATCCTTGGTCTCACGCAATGGGCTCTAAACGAGGAACTGGCGGTTCACCTGCTATTCAATGTTTAATAGTCCGTATAGGCCCCCGTGCTGCTGTAGCAGCCTCGGGTCTTGTGCATGAGTGAACTAAAGGTCCTTTCAAGAATAAAAATCTCTTTTTCAAAATGTTTTAGGATCGTTGGTCTCACGCAATGGGCTCTAAACGAGGAACTGACGGTTCACCTGCTGTTCAATGTTTAATAGTCCGTATAGGCCCCTATGCTGTCGTAGCCGCCTCGGGTCTTGTGCATGAGTGGACTAAAGGTCCCTTGAAAGAATGAAAATCTCCTCAAAATTCCATTTGTCCTTTAAAGACCTCTGAAGGTCAAGCCTTCACAAACCAGAACTACGTAAGCCTTGAGTTTCCCATTGCACCGAGGAATACGTAGGAGCAGGATCAAGTCCAGTCAAGCTAACCTCCATCAATCTATTTATTTTCACATTAATTATGGGATTAAACAATTTTCAAAAATCACACACTCAGTTTAGGGGTACCGTTCTTCGGAATGGGCGAGTGGGGTGCCTAACACCTTCCCCACTCGTAACTGACTCGCAAACCTAAATCTCTTCCTTGAGTCAGGGTTTTTTCCAAATATTTTCCCTTAATTAATAATTGGTGGCGACTCCACATTAATAAAAAATCATATTTTAAAATTTTAGCGAGTTCGTCGTCTCGTCGGAATTACGGTTATGACACATGAAACTAAAAAATATGGGTGTTCCTTTAGACTATGAGGAAGATCGTTGACAAATGGTGAAGGTTGGAGGGTTAATGTTGTATATGGATTTTACAACCATAATGTAGCTGAAACATTAGAGGATCAAACATTTGTTGGTCGACTAAGTGGGGAGGAGATGTCTCTACTTGGTGACATGTCAAAGTATTTGGTAAAACTAAATATTTTGTTAACATTAAAAGATCATAATATACATAATGTGACAAATATCAAGAAAGTGTATAATGCTTGTCAAGCATATAAAAAAAAAGGACCTAGAATAGACCTTCAATATTTGATAAAGTTGCTGGAACGTGACAAATATGTGTATTGACATACGAAGGTTGAAATGTCTGATGTTGTGTAAGATATTTGGGAAACATTGACATTTTCTAGGTTTTGCTTATTTGGAGTCTGAGCGTGGAGATAACTTTATATGGACATTACAAAAGTTACGGGGATTATTTTTGAAAGATGAATATTTCCTAAGTTATTATGATAGTTAGAGATATTACCTTGATGAATGATATTGAAATAATATTTCCAAGTTCTAGATATTTTTTATGTTAGTTTCATGTATCTAAAAATATTAAGGTCAAATTAAAATTATTAGTTTCAGAAACTAAATGGGATATGTAATGGATTCATGAGTTAGTGTCATGAACTCTCCGACTATAACTTACTATGAAGAGCATGTGAGTAGTTTGGGGAACATTTGTTCATAGTTTCCTTTTTTTTTTTTTACTGTGTTAACAAAACATGACTTCTCATAGGGAGAAATTTGTTAGTTTTTGGATAGATAAGGTGATGCATCCTGAAAATATCACAAGTAATAGGTATGTTTTAAGTTTTGTTATTTTTTCTATTATATATTTTAATATGATCTCACCAAATAAACCATGTTTAACTTATTTTTGTACGATTGTGATGGGACCTTTCATTCATGTTGGAATACCATGAACAATATGATAATTTTTCAACATAACGAGATTAAGGCATCATTTCATAAAAGCATAATTTTAGTGCAACATAAATTTAGTATGGGTTTCTATGCAAAGCTATGAGGGTTTGTATCACAGAATAAACTAGGTCACAATGTTGTTAAATATGAGCAAGTTAAATTTGTTGGTGTTGATAGTTTAATGTGTGGTTGTACACTAAGAACAACATACAAATTACCTTTCCATTAAACTAGAAAGGTTGATAAATTACCATTCTATTGTTGTATCTAGGGTATTTTAGACATGTTTAATGCATGCTTTAGTGCAATTGTTTTGTAATTTATCCTAATATACCTTATTTTTATATGAATGGTCACGTAAACATAGAATTTGAAAATAGGTGAATTTTGGGTTAAAAAAAGGAAAAAATACCTAAAAAGACAAGAAATTAGAAAAGGATAAAAATATCCCTGTCAGTGGACATAAGCACGATTGTGTTGGTGTAAAGTTGCATGCTCGTGCTAAGTGAAGAAGCACAATCGTGCCCCACATGATGAGCACGACTGTGCCAAGATTGGAAGTTGTAAAAACCATGCCATGTCAGCCTTGTTAATGCAAGAAGCTTCCTGGTCAACCCTATTGCGCTGCAAGATGACCCAGAGTGACCTCAACAACTGATAGGTGGCTAGGTCAAGTCCAGGCCACGACACTGGACATCCTAATCTTTTCCTGTAAAAGGGAGGATATACCACATCATTCCACACACCTCTCACACCCCGAGATACATACATCTCTCGGACTCCGAGAAAAACCTTTTTTTCCTTCATTTATCATTTCTAAAATCTCCATTCACAGTTCCTCCTCTAGGATCCTGCCATAAGATTTTAGTGGAAGCAATCCTTGTGCAGTACAATTTTAGAGCAGTTTATAGCCTTGTTCATAATTTTGATTTTGTATTCTTTATCAACTTTTATTATAGATATTTGTGGGCTATTCTTATTCATGTATAACTAATTTTCCTTTTATGGGACTTTGTCAAACTTAATGATGTGAATTACTTGAATCTTATCTTTTCCTTACTAATAATTTGAATGTTATTACGTTAAGAATAATGGTATTTTTATTATTATAGTTGTGTATCCTATTATACTTAATCCATTAATAGGAACTGGTTAATTCTATTGATCTCTTGGTTGGTTGAAGGCTTAGATGATCATACCACTCCCAATCAACAGAACCATAGGATAAGAGAGAAAACCCTAGTTCAGCCGCCAACATGATCATAAAAATTCTATAACTGAGGCATCAAACAAGAACTTATATTTCATGCATAATTTGAATTCAAATGACAAAGTAAATAAGGAATTCAATTGAAAACCTAAAAGGACAAGGGAATCAATGCTCTAAGGATATTTATTCTACATTTAAAATAATTGATTCAGTTTTTGTCTTGATTTTAAATTTCAAATTTGAACTTTGAATTTTAATATGAAAACTTGGTCTTTAAAATGGAAAATCCTAACATATTGTAGACACACTAAAACCTTTTTCCAAATTCTCAATAAATTTTTAATTTTTAATTTCTTCTTCTTATTCTTCTTGATTTTATAAAAAGCCTCATGGAAGACTAATTGAATTTTTATAAGTAAGGGATTTGAGGTTTTGTTCCTAATTGAATTTCTATGGCAATTTCTTCTTCTTCCCTTTTAATACATTACATTTTTTGTTTGTAATTATGAAATGAGATACTTAATTTAATTTCATCTTACAAAATGCAAGTCTAAAATTAGGGTTTGCTTAATTCTATAATTTGTATGCAAAAATCAAAAGGAACTATGAGGTTTCTTATAAGATTTGGTGATTTCAATTTTTAAGAATTAATTTGGGAACTTCAGGTAATGCTTAATTGTCTAAACATGAATTAATTCAAATTCTAGGTGTTATTCTCATAAAAAAAAATCATGAGTTTAATTGGCGATTACATGATTGAATTCAAACTAAATAAAAATTAGGGTTTTCCTATAGGGTTTGGTCATTTTGGTTTTCTAGAATTAATTTGGAGAATTTAGATGATACTTAATTATCTAAACATGAATTAATTCAAATTTTAAGTGCTATCCTAGTAGAAAATTGTAAGTTTAATTGTCGGTTGCTTGATTGAATTCAAACCAAACAAGAAGTGAAATTGTTTTCATAAATATTTTTTAGCCTATGATAATATCGCTTATGAATTGAACTAGTGAGTTAATCAGTTTTGAATATTATTTTATTAATTTGAATTTTATTTTATCAACAAAACAAACACAAATCCCTTAATTTTTCTAACTTTAAATTTAACTAAATTTTTCAGTAAGGTCCTTGAGAGACAACTAAGGTTGTGTCTTGTACTCTATTTTTATTTACTTTTATTTCATTTTGACCTAACTATGACATCATTTATTAGTATCCATCCTAGCAATGGAAGGTGTTTAGAACTTTGAATTGAAGCTAGCACTCATTAATTCGATATAAAATCACTTCAATTCGAAAGGGTAGCCTTGAAGGACCTATACTTTCACATAAGAAAGTTTCTAAAACTAAGACACACCATCATTATGAACGATATCTCATAGGATGCCATCAGATTACAGTCGTTTCCCTAGCATTTCTAGGATAACGAACGCCAAGAACACTACCTATTTAGCTTAAGTTGAACCCAAAGATGCAAGTGAATGTAATCATCTTAAGAAGCGGGATAGAAGTTGAAAAACTTGTAGGAGAAGAAGAAAAAATGATGCAACGATAGAGCTGCCACTAAAGCTTGAGGACCTAGGGAGTTTTATTCTACCCTACACTAGGAATAATTCCCATCTTAAGAATTTATATAATTTAGACTCCTTTTAGTATAAACTTAAATCCTTTGTTTGTTTTTAGAAGGTTGGGTATGGAAAAGCCCAAACCTACCACTATCTCTTTGCAGGTCATAGATAAAACACTTAGATATCTGAAAGGGATAATAGAGGATGTATTGGTCAAGATGGAAACACCTTCCCTATAGATTTCTTTGTGCTTGGTATGGAGGAGGATGAGGAGATCCCATAGATCTTGGGGAGACCCTTCCTGACCACTGGAAAAACAATAATTAATGTGCAGCAGGGGAAACTCACACTAAGACAGGGTGATGAAGAAAAGGTATTTGGAAACACATACTCTGTAAAATGCCCCAAAGGTCTCCTTGAAAGTCCATACAATCTATTCCTTTAAATCTTCCCTCTAAATAAAATCAAACCAGGATGAGAGCATATAAAGACCCAAAGCACCATAGGAAAAAGAGAAGGAACCCTACGCACACTCTAAAGTGTGAGTTTTGAATGGGTAAAAAATTTTCAATTTTTAACTCATAATTTTAGGTGTTCACAGGAAAATGTCAATTTAAAGGAACTGGCCCTCATAAGTTCAGTAAGGCATGCCCCCACAAGATGTTGAAAAGAAGGAGGACCGTCGAGAGGTTGAAGGTCCCAAGCAGCAAAGATAGTGTGTTCGAAGACAACACCAACAAGCACTCGACAAACCATAGGTAAATGCCCATAACCCAACTTAGCTATTAGGTACAACTACATCATGCTCATGACGTAAAACATACGCTTACATGAGACAACCTATTTATTTGTGTGTTAAAAAAGGAGGAGTGAACATGGTCGTGCCAAGTTTCTAATAACTTTAAATTGTAAGTAAGTAAATCACATCTAACTTCTCTTTACACAAATTTTCACTATTATAACTTGTAACATCCATAATTTCTCATAATTGAGTCTCTAGGCTACAAATATCCTTTAGTAAGAAATAAAGTAGAGATAAAAATAAAAGTTAGAGAAATTAGAAATTTTTTATCAAGTGATGAAAATGCCCTTGTACTAGGATAACATTGATAAATATGCAAAAAAACCTAAAATAAAAGTTAAAATATATTCTAAAGGATTCAAATACATCATTGATGGCTAGAAAGTTAAAAGAAAAGAAAAGAAACAAAGAAAGGACGAAAAATCCATCAAAAAACTCAAAATGTCCTTAGAAAGTTCTATCTTCCATAAGAGCTAAATTGTTCCCGGAAAAATGGAAAATGACATAAGAATGATTTGGAAATAAACCAATAAGTGTAAGAAACATCGGAGGAATAATTTGGGAGCCTTTCGGGAAATTTTGATAAAAATTACCAAAATGCCCCTAGAAGGCCGATAAGGTAAGAAAATGTGAAGTAGAAGCTAGGAAGTGGGCTCCACTTCTTGAGCATGAAAATAAGAATGTGGAAAATGAGGTCGTGACTCAACATATGAGTCATCACTTGATTAATTTCATATAGGACAAAAGGTTCATTTGGATTAGCGACAAATTCATAATAGTTAGAATTAAACTAATACTAAAAGGATAATTCCTTACATTTATATTTATTTTAGAAAATGAAAATTACATGAAAATGTATCAAAATTCCCTTAAGGAGGAAACTAATTTCCAAATTGCCCTAAAATTTTCAAATGGTATCTTAGGATTTGGAGGGCTCATTTGCTTCATATTACATCTCCTATACACTTAGACAAATCTTCTAAACTCTCTCTAAACTCAAACTTCTTTTAAAACAAAAAAATTTACACTAAGCTTAAACTTCCATCTTTGAGGTTTAAGTTAAATCAAGATAATTCCACCAAGCCCCACCATCAAAACTAAGAGATCTTGTGTGGAACACTGACGCGCTCGTCGCAAACGCGCAAAAATAATTTCTAGATTTCCCCCAAACTATTGGTATAGTATAAGGTGCAACCTAGGTCATCTCCCAAAGACCATTTCATATTCTTAAGAAAATAAGGAGAAAGTTAGAACAAGGGGATTTTGGAAAGATTTGATATGAAGTTCTAAATGCAAAATACAGAATGAAATTTATTTGACTTAACAATAATCAACTCAAGGAATTCAGAGGCTATTTTCTTAACTAATCATTGATCACTAAAATCATGCATTGTGTTTATCAACCTAGGATCATCTGGAACCCCTAAAATGATCCTTGAATTCTCTACTGAGAAACCTCTCAGAATTTAATTAATTATGATCAACAAGATTTAGTAACCACTTAATCTTTTATCTAAACCAATTTCACAATCAGAATTTAGTTGAAGTAAGTAATAAAATGAAAACCTTCAATTCAATTACTTAATTTCAACTCTTCAAACTTTTGAAAAATGATTTACCAATCAAAAACCAATTATAAATCAATTATGCATTAATCAAAATACGTCAACCGATGAAACTTTGATTAAAGAATAAAATTGAAGAATATAGTGAAGCAGAATAAAAACCACTTAATAAGCATGTAAATAAAGATCAAGACCTCAAAGTTAATATGAAAATAGCTTGAATCCTTAAATTGAAACTACAAACCTAGTCTTCCATGAAGGAGGCAAACTAACAACAAAGAAAAACTAAGCCTTCCATGAAGGAGGCAAACTAACAAGAAAGAAAACCTAAGCCTTCCATGTAGGAGGCAAACTAACAAGAAAGAAAACCTAAGCCTTCCATGAAGGAGGCAAACTAACAATAAAGAAAACCTAAGCCTTCCATGAAGGAGGCAAACTAACAACAAAGAAAACCTAAGCCTTCCATGAAGGAGGCAAACTAAGAAGAAAGAAAGAAAGATGGAAAATGGTGTTGGAGTTAATCTCCAAGTGGTGTGTTTCTCCTCTTGTAAACCCTTCTATTTATAGAGGATTTTTGAGGCATCATCTTCAGAAAGTCACCAACTAGGATATTACTTTTCTACCCTTTTATTGCTTTCACATGGGCTTTGTTGAAAATGCAAAACACTTTTGAATTTTTGTCACCAATGAGCACAACAATTTTGACTTGCTTGCAGCGCAATTTTGGATATTCACGTGTCCGAATTAGACCTTCACGTCTGAACACAAGTTGTAGCCCCAGATCTTAGCTGTCCAACAGATTTGATTTCATCTCAATATGACTTCTGTATCCCAAGATATGGCTGGATATTTGCACACTGTTCAACTTCCACGTCAGCAACACTATCTCATATTTTGAGATAATTTCAGAGTCCTAAACATCCCATTTAGAGTCTTCTCTTACTTTGTAACTATGGACACTTCTTTAAGCTTTCATTCAAGACATATTTCATGATTTTTGGATGTCTAAAACTCCTATTATGCTCAAAATACTATAATAGTGTCATTTTAATCGGGTAAGCAAAGAAATTCAATTAAACTTCATATGAACCCAAACTCATAAAATATGACAAAGATCACTTAATTGAACATATAAGAAGTCTTAATGAGATAAAAGTGAGAGATAATTATTTATGAAATCTATGCGTATCAAACACCAAGGAGGAGGAAGATCAGCCATAAAGATCTACCAAAACATCATAAAAGTCTTGAACAAGTGTGGTTTTGCTGTATGTTTTTCTAAGCTTTTAATCTTGTATTTATAGTTTGATTTTTTTCTTTGTGGTGGATCTCTCACTAAGATCTATGGATCCCCTTTGTTTGAACTTGTTGGAGCTTAAAGCTTCCCTTGATGGTTAAATATGAGCATCATAAATCTTTTAGTGATTTTTGAAAGTTAAAGAGAGGTTTTGATGGATTAAAGTGCTCCTAGTCACCTATGGAGCAATCTAATTAGTTAAAATTTCTCAAAACTATTTTTTGATGCTTAGGGAAAGATGTGAGAGTTTATGAGAAAGGTTTTAAAGTGCTCAAATTAAGAGATGGATAGATCTTAGAATAGATTTAAACTTGTTTGCCTTGGAAAATGCTTTCTATAAGATTTTTTTTTTCAAAGTTGGAAACTTGTTTATATATCTTCTTAAAATCTTTAATCATGAAGCTGTCTTTGATAATAATACAGTTCTGGACCCATATGTTAAAATCTTAAAGACTAAAAAATTTTATGTAAAAAAATATATAAAACTTAACTTGGACTTGGACTTTGACTTAAAAACTATTAAGAGTAAAGGTGGAATTTTGGACCAAAAGATGAACTACTTAAGACCTTTCATGACCATGACCAAAGCTATAGAGTGATGATAAATCGTGAATGAATCTAAGAATATATGATGTACCAAGTGTTAAACTTCATGATTTCAAGGTCAAGTGGCAAAAAATTGATAAAAGGACCTTTGTTTTAGTCACCTATAGCATTCGACTATTTTCCATGAAATTAGGAGAACATGAGTTTAAAATTTTTATTAAAGTGTAAAGAGGAGCCTAATCAAGTGTAAAAAAGGAATTATAACTTTGGAATAGGCTTGAAATTGGTGGATTGATCATTCAGCCATAATGGTTGAAATTGGGGAAGACATGTTAAAATCTCGCTAGAATTTAAGGATGAATCTAATATGCTTAAGGAGATTATTATAAATTAATTATGGAGTAAATAAAGGAAGGTGAACATTCGATTACTCACATAAAGCAAGGAGGAAAATATCTAAAAATTTCTAAGGGTGGTGTGAACTAATAGCCTAAGTTCTATTAAGTGTAAATCAACTTTTAGGAGAAGAAAGATTGAACCATAACACCCTAGGACTAAGGTATGTGAGTTTGGAAACCTATGTAATAAATAGGAAAGGTAGGCTAGTTTGAATGGTTAAAGATAACTAAATAAGACATGAGTAAGAAACTTTAAGGAGGCAAGCAAGTAAGTTCATTAATTGATCCAACTTAACTAGCCAAGTGATTAGTCAAAAAGTATAAAACTTATAACACTTAAACTTAAATTAATTAAGTTGTGCATAAGACATTAAATTTAAGGAACAAAAAGAGTAAACATCTAAAAAGGCCATTTGTCCAACTTAAGAAGAAATCCTATATACCATAATATTACATTAGAAATATAAAGAAGAACTTAATATTTGAGAAAAGGAAAGGTTGAGAGGTAACATAGAAGGATGAGTGGACTAAGATCCTATGAATGATTCATCATAAATCTTATAAATCATGCAAGTCGTACAAGCTATTAGAGGAAGTTTACATGTTGTCCAAGATAGTCTTGACTACAAGATTAGTTCCTATTTAGAAATATCCTGCCAACTTGTTGTATTGTTTTATGACTACACAAAGATATATGTAAAGTGTATGGATAATAGAATAATGTATTATATGATGTTTATGTATGGATGATGATATGAAAGTAGCTTTACAATAAAGACTAAATGTGCATGACATATTAGTTGGATTGTTTGAGCATGCATGTTATCTAGAAGATTTTAAAATGAACCTAATTAACTAAGGGATCATTAAATAAAAAAATTATGTGAAAAGTTAATAATACTCTTAATGTTCCTTGTGCATATTTAGAAGAATAAAGGTCTTTCTAAGGTGGAGACAAAATGGTTGTCCGAAAATCTTTCTATTATGAAGCGACGGATCTTCAATGTTTATGATGGCGATAACTATCAAGGAATGAGCTCATGTCTTAATAATAGAAGGTAGAGTAGTAGAGCCGGTGAAAGGATACCGTTTGGCTAAGTAGTATTGTATGTCTATGTCTTAGATTATCACTAAGAGAGTGAGAGGGGAAAGAAAATAATTATGATAAGGCATAGATGAGATGATAGTTAAATGATATTTGTGATAAGAACCTAAAGGTTTATAAGACTTATAATACTTGTATTCTTAATTAGAAACTAATTCTTCTTTATGTAAAATAAATCCACTTCACCTAAATTTTTTGAAAGATTAAAAATAAACTTGTATGCATAACATATTTTTAAATAAACTTAAGTGGCTACGATGAAAGTGATGTCACTAACCCTGGGATAGAATCCTACTGAGAAACCTAGTTTCTCACCCCCTCCTCTCCCTCCATTTTCTTCACAGATGCTCCCAATGTTATTTGCGACCCCAATGGTTTTTGCGGAACTTAGTAACGTTAACTAAAACCCAAATGCTCATGAAATAGTAATCACTGCTTAAGCTAATGAAGGTCAATTTCTCTTTGGGCCCATTGTTCGTATCTACTGTGATGAGTTTAAATTTCTTGACTATAGAGTTTTTTATCTCTCTTAAATCCTTCCACCCCCACCTAGCTACCAGGCACCTCTACCAACACTCGCTAAAGATTCATCCTTATTAGAAGGGGAGATCGATCCACAAACACCATCCCACTACTACAGCACCTTGCATGTCTGGTTGTCATGTGGCATTTTACCATTCCTCAAGCCATATCCATTCCAGACATTTCAAGAGATGGCAGATGGGACCTTTATTTCCCTAGATGAAGTCCTATGGTTGGAGCGTTATCACACTAGCCCTGAAATGTTTCCATGGTTTTGTTTTTGAGGAAGAAGTCAAAGTCATATCACGCTATCACCTAAATGTTTGCATGTATTTTATTTTAATAGTATGTATCTTGTATCATAGTGTATGAAATGTATATGTATAACAGTAGTAATTGTTCATGTAATTAAATGTGTAAAGGTGTAGATGTTTTTCCTTACTTAACATGTAAGGAGAAAGCATTTATAATTATAAGTTTTCCTGTCTTCTAGTATGTTTTTATTTGTGATAAGCTGCATTACTGCTTCTTAGAGAAGTATGGAACAATAAAACTAACATAGATCATTAGTTAATTAAAAGAGAATAAGGACGTCTATTTATTTATTTTTTGTTACAACAATTATTCCAACAAGGCTTGCATTTTATATCAAGATGTTTTAAAGTAAAGTTTACTATATTTTCACTAATATTTATTTTCTAAAAATTTTGCATCATGAAGTAACAGTCTATTCATGGAACCATGTGTACGAATTAAGCATAAAAATAAACTTCATTTTTTGGGTGTTACATAATTTCTTTTCCTATGACTCAAACTTTCTCTCTCCTAATTAGGTATGCCACGTGCCTTATTTATGGCATTTCTAAATTTATGCATAGGCATGCTTAATTTTGGCATGCCCAAACTAATATGAACATACCTTAGACTAGATGATTATTCCTGTTTAGTATGGCATGCCTTGGTTTCACAGTTGTGCTTGTATGAAAATTGAATGAACTCTACCTAGAAACATGATAGTACCTCTGTTTGCACATCCATTCACTTTTTATACATGTTCAAGTTTGACAAGAATGTGCCTTGATTGCACAAGCGTGTATAATTATCATTAACTAAGCATTTACAAGTTGCACGATCGTGCCCTTTGTTGCATGATTGTGCTAGTTCATTATTACCAAATTTTATGATGGCACAACCATGCCACTAATACTTATACATCGTACATGATAGTTCACATGTCATTGGGCATGCATGCGCCTATTTCATGGTCATGCCACTCTAGGAAGGCATGCATACTTTTTAATGAAGCACAATTGTGTTTAACCTAGCACCACCATACTAAATTTTTATTGAGCTAACTTGATTTTCTGTTTTGTAGAAAATGTCTCTATGGGTTCAAAAGAGAAGTAGCATCCACCTCTGTCGAGGCCGAATGCCCATAGGAATGGGCCTACCAGATATTCACGCAGGGAATTGTTGGATGTCGTCCCATCTGGGGAGACTATTAGAGTTCACTTTCATCTTGACTTGCAACCTGGAGTGGGAATCATTATAGGTACTAGGCATAGAGAACCAGGTGATGAGATACTTATACAAGATGGGATGGAAAACGATCGTGCTCATACAGAAGACTATCTATAAGGAGCCAACCTTGGAGTTCTTAGCCTCCTTCATTTTCTACCCACGACTAAAGACATGGCAACCCATATCATCCAGTACCAACTTGGATGGCCAGCATTTCTAGGAGACTCTTGTTAATTTCAAGTGGGGTTTGAAACATCTCGGGACATACTTTCTCCCATGTACTTGAAGGCTTTGCTCGACCTACTAAAGGACTTTGTTGCAAGGTCCTTTTAGTTTGAGATCACAAGATCCTACACCTACAACCCTTGTGTCTCGAAGCCTACTACCATACGAGACCTGATCCTCCACATTATCCATCGTTGGTTCTCTATAAGGATCTTTACTAGGAAAGAAAACACGAGATTGTCTCAAGGATCCACTTATTCCTTCTTTGGGATACTATTTGAGGAAGGAGGGTCGACCCTTGTTTCTTTATCTTGTCCTGCTAAGGGATTGACCGGCACCACAAAACGAGATAGTTTGGCTACATCGAATGCTATTTGACTACCCTCTGTCATCGTCACAATGTCATTCCCTAAGCAACCATACTAGTGTAACTGCTCACCCTACTCGACATAGATACTTAGCATCGTATTGGGGTTGTTCAGAGAGGGCTCTATGATACTTTCATCCTTGCATCTCAACAGTAGCAACCATTGCACCAACCATAGCAAGCCCAACTTCAGCCACCATCACCATTAGAGAAGCAAGAGAAATATGAGGAAGTGGGTGATATGATTAGAGATGAGCCCATACAGGTCCATTCCCTCTCCAACCGCCTTGACACCTATACCTACGAGTGGATGAACTCTAGCAATCTTTTAATTTTGCATGCCACTGCATACTAGACACTTATTACATTGTAGGGAGAACTTTTGCACAGGTGGTACCCTCCCAAGATGTGACCTTCACATGAATGGACACCCAAGTCGCTACGCTTCTAGTTGTTGCAGGGTCAGATGGATCCCTCACTACCTTAGTAGCTAATTTATGTTCACTTGATGTTTTTGTTATTTTTTTGCTATTTTATATTTATTTTCATGTAGAAAAATATTGACTTTGATTTCATATATATATATATATATATATATATATATATTCTATTAATTCTCTAACTATGCGTTAATGTGAGAAGGCTGAAACATAAAAGCATAAGGACTTCTTCCCCAAGTGTTGCCAAACCAATAGGGAATGTATCAAGACGTACAATCTACCTCTAAGGTTGAGGAAGGAGACCTTCTCCCTCCTCATCAGGGAAGTCCTATTTTTTTTCCTTTTCTATCCTTTGTTTTAAATGTTTGTGTTCCAAATACTTAAGTTTGAGGAGGGAGAACCTCTCATTCCTAAAATATCTGTTGAAAAATTTATCATATGTCTCTCCTCCTATTTTTAAAAAAATTACCTTGATAAATCACTTTTCCAAATATAAAAAAGTGATAGTTTGAAAAGGGACACCCCTCCCATGACTTCCTCTAAATGTTTGTACTTTATAATAACTCCATTATTTTTTGGAATGCTAATTGATTATGAATTTAGAAATCTTTGTTTATTTATGGCAGATACTAATTGAATCTAAAAAGTACATGGGAACTCTTGATGTAAATAATTGATAATTAACCATGATCTCTATCATCTTGTTTCACACTAGAGTAGCTCTAATGAAATGATTGAGCCTGAATAAGGTTGCATCCAACCTCACTCTTTTTGAGTGATTCCCTCTTGGCTTATACACTTTGAAACTTACCTTGCCACTTCATTGAGATTTTTATAAGTTAATTGCATAAATAAAAATGATAAAGGTAAACTAAGTTTGGTTGAATGAACACAGACTTAAAATTTGAGCCTAAAAGGTTGAAAAATGTTTTCCTTGTATTGATATAGTTTTAGGTACCCTTAGATGAAAGCAACATAAGGTAAATACTTGGGATCAAATATGTGATCAAAAAGGGAGAAGAACAAAATTAAAAAAATAAAAAAGAGAAAAAGAAGGGAGAAAAAGGAAAAGTAAAAAAACTTGGAAAAGGAATGATAAAAGTGTAAAATCTAAAGCATCCAATTAAATGAGCTTAAAAGTTTAAAGGTTTAAGTGTTGTTAAAGAAAATAATTAAAAGTGAAATAAATTCCTTTGTATTTCCTTCGATTCATTTATCTAACCTATTAATGTGATTTTTTCCTTGGCAATATTTCAACCATAAAAAGAGAAAAAGAAAGAATAAAAATAAAAGTAAAAAAAATGGGAAAAGAAAGATAAAAGTGTAAAATATAAAGAATCCAAGTAAATTAGCTTAAAAGTTTAAAGGTTTAAGTGTTGTTAAAGAAAATAATTAAAAATGAAAGAAAGTCCTTTGTATTTCCTTCCATTTGTTTATTTAACCTATTAATGTGATTTTTCCCTTGGCTACATTTCAACCATACAAAGACCTTTTTTATTCTTGTGTATGCATTAACTTCTAGTGGAGACTTGAGCTTTATAAGCAAGCATATGATAGTGTACAGTCATGAGGGGTAGAGAGAAAAGTAATTACCCCTACACCTAGGATAGATAGTAAGCAGAGTAATCATCTCTAAATATGGAACTTGATCTCGAAGGTCTAAAATAATCTAATTGGATTATTGTCAATTGTTCCTATGATGGTAAACTATAATTTTATCTATTGCATGAATGAACATGAGATTTTATGGATTCTATACTTGCTGCATTCTTATTCCTTAGGTTATTTCATAGGAACAAGAAATGTTAAATTTTAAGGATTATAATAAATTATCATTTTGTCATTTTATCTACAAGATTTTAGACAAGACTACTACATGATTTATCATAATTATTTTGTAATTTAGCCTAATATCCCATATTTTTACAAGAATGATCATGAAAATATAGAATCCAAAAATAGGCGAGTTTTGAACTAAAAAAGGGAATAAAAGATAAGAAAGCATAAAAGGACAAAAATGTCCCTCTTAGCAAATCGAGAACGATCGTGCAAACCTGAGCATAGTCATGCTGGTATAAAATTGCATGCCCATGTCAAATGAAGAAGCACGACTGTTCTAATTGATAAGCACAGTCGTAGCAAGATTAGAAGCACCAGCAGTTATGCCACATCAGCCCTAATGATGCAGGAAATATCCTATTGAACCCTACGATGCTACATGATGACCTAGAATGACCACAATGGCTGAGAGAAAGTCAAGTCAACCTTGGTCCATGAAACTAGAAACCTTAATCTTTACTTATAAAAAGAAGGCTTTGGCACACCATTCCACATACCTTTCACACCTTGAGATGCATGCATCTCATTCACTTTGGGCATAGTCCTAGCTTTCCTCCATCTATCATTTCTAACTTCTCCATTCTTAGTTCCTCTTCCAACATCCTCTCGTAGGATCTTTGTGGAAGAAATTCCTATATAGTGGAATTTTAGAACAGTTTCTAACTTTGTTGGCAACCTTGATTTTGAATTCTTTATCTGCTTTTGTTATAGATATTTGTGGGCTATTCTTATTCATATATAACTAATTCCCTTTTTATGAGACTTTGGCAAACTTTGTGATGTGTATTTCTTAAACCTTAGTTTTTCCTACTAATAATTTGAATGCTATTACATTAAGAATGATGGTGTTTTACAATTATATTATCCTATTATGCCTAATCCATTATAGGAACTGGTCAATTCTATTAATCTCTTAGTTCGTTGGGAGGTTAGGCGATTGTACCACTACCAATTGACGAAACTATAAGATAACTGAACTTAAAGGTCTTAGGAGGATCAATCAGGAGCTTGAATATCTAACTGGTTAATTTCTTGATACATAATTTAAACTTGATGCCTATTTTATTTATCTATCTTGCAGGATCAATGAGGATAATATCGAGAAGGAAGATTATTGTTATTGCCAAATCAAGGAGTAGTAATAGAATTAGCGTAACTGTTTAGTAGTTAAACAAAAGACAGAGACGATTGGGGATAAAAGTAAGTAAATTCTCAAGGATATCCAAATCCCTATAAATTTTTCTTAACTTACACCGTATTTTTTTATTTATCCTTTAATAGAAAACTTTTTTCTATTTTTTTATTTATATAAAATAACCCTTCTTTTGGTGAGATCAGAGATTATAGCAAGATGACTTCTAACCTTCTCTAGAACAATTGATGGCTCATAATTATAAAAATTGACATCAACGGACCTCCAACTATGAACCACAACCAATGAATTGCATGGTGAACTTGGGATCCCTTGCAAGTTCCTGTATTAATGTAATGTTTGTTCTAGTAAATTTGGATACACTATACCTCCACATCTAATGCATCCCTTATACCATGATGCATCAAAGAAAAGGTCAGTGTACTCTAAAAGATGTACATGGAATTCAAATGATCTCCTCAACATGTAATCTATCTAAGGTCTCCCTATATGGTCTTACATCCCCTAAACCTTGTATCACTCTCAAACTCATCATCAAAGGCACGTACTCTCTGAAGTTTATGTTATGCTAATGGCTACCAATTCTAGGAAAATGTTCTAAAATTCAAGCTTGAAATAAAATTTAATTCTATTAGTATAAAATAAAATCTCAATTATTAATGTCAAACGGTAAGAAATACTTTGTAACAAAGTCATGTATCCCCCTATCTATGTGTGTTGTGAAAACTCATGTCACTAAGATGATCATAAAGTTATGCCATTGGAGCAGTACCCCATGCATACCTACCAATCATGTACACATCCTGAAATAACTCTAAATATGGAACTCCTAAAGAGGTTGCAATCTTATTTGCAAAAATTATGCAACCTACTAGCCAGAGTAAATAAGCACTTGCAGCAGTGTCCAAATGACCTTCTTCTATGCAACGATCACATACATCTTAGAGACAATTTGACATTAGCATCATGTATTAGAAGTGTCTCTAGGTTTGCCTCCAATTCTGATACTCCTAAAAGCTCTTGCAACACCCTAGACACAATCTCCCTTCCCATTGGTCTAAGGTGATGTAGCCTTAAATTGGTTGAAGAAAACTGAACAAAATAAAGGTGAAAGTCCCTACATTAATGAAGGAGAAATGGTGATGTTTCTAGCATGGTTCATACGCCCCACTACTTGAGAGATAAGTCTTGTTGCTCTGCCACCTTAGAGGCCAAGGATAAGAAGGTTCTCCACCTTCAAGCCTAGCTAAGAAAGAAAGGATTTGATAGAAAATTCTCACACAAAAAATTCTTATTTCTATTATGATGCAAGATGCCAAAAATGACTACAAGGTGACCTATATATAAGGAAAGAAAAGGGGCAACCATAAGCTACATGGATCGACCTCTTTTTACCTTATAATGGGCTTGGATTTGACCTAAAATACAAGTCATGCATCTACCCTTCATTCCCCTTCTAATTGGGCTTGGATGCGCTCCAATTTATTAGCCCTAAATTACACATAAAAGGAACCCAAATTTAAAACAATTTGATCTCTCTAATTTAATTACAAAAACTAATCTTATACTTAGTTTATTTCATTAAAGAGAACAAGCATGTTACCTTGGGCCCAATAGGTCTAAAGACCACTTTATCATCTCCTCCCCTTTCGGAAGCATTTGTCCTCAAAATTGTAAGATCAGTATTATCTACTAAAGATAAGCACAATTAGAATAGAAGAGAAGATATTATTAACGATACAAAATAAAAAAAACAATGTTAGGATCAAAGATTAACCTTCTGAACCTTTCAAATAGTTGTAAGACTAGATCAACAAAATTTTTTAGGAACAAGAAATTAAGACTACTCAAAATTTCAGTTATTAACACACATGAACCAAGTATACTTACAAGTTTTAGTCAAATTATCTTTTCTTAAACAAAGGTTTTTCTTATGACCTTAGATATGCCTTAAAGTGATTTGTGCATGATTCACTCTTTGATATAACAGTGGCATCTCATTGTGAGGAAAATAATGATGCAAGAATGTAAGACTATCATAAAACAAGGAGTTAGACCTCTGAATCATGTCAATATGTGAAGGAGTGTAAGATATGAAAGCCATATGTGACCAAATGAACAAATTGTGAACTACTTCATTGTGTGAGCCACACAATAATAACATGTAAGGTACACTACTTTATATACACTTAGATTGTAAACAAGTCAAGTATCTTGGATGCATTATCATAAAACAAAGGTTGGAGCATCCTAGGAACCTTAACGTTTGAAAGTATGCTACCATTATGAGGCACGTAAGGTGAGGAAGTATTCATATGACTTAATCTAGGCATATATCTCAACAATCAATGCAATAATGGTACCCCAATTGTACAAGGTTATGCTAAAGGAGTGAAATTTCAACGGTGTTATATCTTAATTACCTTTCCAAAAGGATGGCACTTCAACCCTTATGTTTGGTGAAAAGGACTAAGACACACTAGGAAATATCCAAAGATTGATGTTTAAGTCATTTTGAGATATATGATAAGGTTGCCTAATTAAGAGTATTTCTCTTACCTTACTATTTCTCTTAAGAAAGTTTGAAACTTCACTCATCTTGTCTCTTACCTTTCTCTTTTTCTTTTTCTTTTTAGTTTATCTTATCTTTTTTCTTCCTTCCTTTTTTAAACCCTTCCTTTCTTTATCCCTTTAATGTCTCATTTGCATTTAGTCTTTATAAACCTTACTAGGAGGTAAAGATACTAGGGTGATTTTTTGGGGAATAAACAAGAAGTACCTATTTGAATGTCCATTATGATGAACATTCCTATCATATTACCATCATCTTCCCAATAGCACATGACTAGCTTCCATGGGAACAGCATCACATGTGATATTGTCCACATACCTACCTATGACAAAAGCTATGAAAACATGCCTGTTTACCAAAAGATCTCCATTTTTACTATATCATTGAAGCTTATATAACTCAAGATGTGGAGTGATTTCTAAACCTAATTTAAAAATTAACCTAGTGCTAGCTAAATTTGTACAAACACCATTATTTGTAATTAAGAAACAAATATGGCCCTGAATGGAACATATTGTATGAAAGATGTTCTCTATTTATAATTAAGAAACAAATATGGTCCTAAATGGAACACATTGTGTGAAAGATGTTCTCCCTTTGACTTTCTTCTAAATAAGTGTTAAGGTCATTCTTACCTTGAAATCTTGAAATTTTCACTTTAGATACTTCCAAGGTGTCTTGGTGATGCTTATCTCCATGGTTCCTACTCTTAGGGCTATTCATATCCCTATGGGTCTGTTCCTCTCAGCTATCCTTGAGGAAATTCTATGCCTATTTCTATGCTTAAGTGGTTCTCTATTTTTAATCCTATAGCTTCTCTCCCTAGAGTGGTGTATCCTACTTGATGGTTTTCTTTTTTGGTGGAGAGTATGGTGGATCTTTGGATAATGTTTTTTACCTCAAGGATGAGTCTTGTTGATTCTTAGTATGAGTCCCTTTTCTATGTGATTTAGGCTCATTATGTCCAAAAAAGTTGACATCATCTTGGGATGTCTCTTTTGTTTCACTATGATACCTATCCTTCCTAGATCAGCTTGTTTCAATTTCCTTATTTTTCTCTTTACAAGTCCTAAACCTAGATGAATGTTGATTGCTCTAAATTTTATATAGTCATTCCTCTAGAGCTTAGATTTGATTTGAAACAACTTTTTAGGTGATTAAATAACTTAAATATTTGTGTCCTAGTGCTTTCACTCATTGTTGAAGTTAAAAAAAGAACTCTCCACACAAAATTGAAAAAAAAAATTACACACCAAAGTTTATGCACTTAGCAAGTACTTAATCAAATAGCATGCAACCTTATCTCTTCAAGAAAGTAATCACCCAGCAATTTGGAAGCAAATTAAAGGCGTACCTTTCTCCCTTCAACCGTACAAAACAATTTTAGGAATACAAGTTAGTGTTAACAAGCCTAAAAATTTCAATCAATACTTAGCACCCCCTCGTGACTCCAAACATGCACAAACCACCAAGAGCATTTAGTGAGTATCCTACATCAAAGTGCTAAGATCCAAAGTCCTTTTACACTTAAAATGAAAACAAAAAACATAATTTACACAATTCTAAGATCCTACTACACTTTCTAAATATTTCAATTCAAATATTACCTACTATAGACCAAATCGTATTATTTACAAGTGAAACTCGAATGCACTAAATTTGACAATTCCATCTTGAGAATCTTATTCAAGCCTTTGGTTCCTTCTTGCAATTTCCTTACTCCAAGTGTCACCTATGTGAGATAAGAAAAATGTGTACATTTGTTTCCCACACACAAAAAGGGTTAGTATAACAAGGTTAGAAAAATTATCCTTTCCTCACCAAATGTTTCACTCTTTCACCCTTTTGTATTTCCTTACTAAAGTGTCACCCCACTCACTCCTTTCATTCTAAGCTACCCTTAGGTCCAGGCTTGAAAAAGGAGAACTCTTATTAATCCTTGGTCCTTGATGTTTCCAAGGTAAAGTGCAAAATATATCCTAAAGTGAAGGAGTTAGTAAAGTAGGACAAAACTAAGGGAGCTTTAAAGAAAAGCAAGCAACTCTTATCACAAGGAGTAGGAAACTTAAATGGAATTTAATGTGACAAAACAAGAGTCAAAGATGACAAACTACGATTAAAACTCAAAAAAGGAAGGCACTTAAATCGAATTTCAAGGAAGAAACTTTTGAATTGAAAGTGAAAATTAATCTATCTTGAAGATTTAATCAAGTGTATGTTCCAAGCATTTAAGGACAACTTCTAAGGCACTTTAAGTGTATATTACAAGGTCATGAACATATAGAAAATCCAATCCAAACAACACTTAAGCAAATTGAGGCCAAACATGAAACTTTGCCTTTTAAATTTGTTCTTTCAATATTGATTTTTCTTCCTTTTTTTTCTTTTTTCTTTTCTTTTCTCTTGTTATTTTTCTTTAATTCTTTCACTTTAGTTTCATTTAACATTTTGAGTCTAGGTCCTTTTTGGTCCATTGTCTTGAACGGGGCTTTTCTAAGGCCTGTTACACAAGTTCAAGTCCATAGGTTCATATATACTCAAGCTAGCATCATCCTTGCTTAGGTATCATTTTGTCCTTGTCTAAAATTTTCCCATCACTTGTTTAATTTTTATCTTGCTGCCTTTAAATCTTTAGAAAAGATTTATTATTGTGCAAAATAGTACTAGTTGATCATTCTTATAACATGTAAACAACAATAAACTCAAAGCACATAAGATCAAACTTGCATAGATTTAATTTTCAATTTCAACTTCACAATATAAGGTCATGCAATTACATATAAACAAATTGGAAACAATTCATCAAAAAGTTTAGAATCAAAGTAAGGATCTAAACATAAGAAACAAAGCCTAACAAGTTGCATTTAAATTGGATCACAAAATTTGAATTTACATCATGCATTTTGGCACCAAGAACACCTCAAGGAGATTGAAAATTTTTTTTGCAAAAGTTTCCACAAGTTAAGGTGTTTTCACCTAAAAATATGCTAGATAAACATTTATCTAATATCGTATAATGAAACCTCAATGAGATTTAGAGGAATTAAGGATGAATATTTTGAAAGCTTTTTTTTGCAGATTTTGGCGCCAAGGACAAGTTTGTCAAGGATTCAAAATCTAAGTTTGATGCAATTTGAAGGCATTTCCACTTATTAATTTTAAAAACAAACAAAGATATATATAAATATAATACAGATCAAGAAAAAATACACCAAAATCTATCCAAATCTGGATCGAATTTGAAGAAAATAAATGATAAAGAAGAAGTAGAATTAAGAGAGTTTTATGGCCTAGATGTTACTTCCAGTTATGTGATATCAATACCACTTGATGAAGCTTTAAATTGGAGGAAGAAAACTAGACAAGATGGAGGTGAAAGTCGCGGCATCAATGGAGGAGAAACAATGGTGATTCTAGCATAGTTCTTAGGTGCCACTCCTTAAGAGATAAGCCTTGTTGCTCTGCCACTTTGGAGGCCAAGGATAAGGAGGTTCTCCACCTTCAAGCCTACCTAAGGAAAAGAGGATTTGAGAGGAAATTCTCACTCAGAAAATTTTGAATTCTATTATGATGCAAGATGCCAAAAATTGGGTTTAGGCAAAAAAAAGAAAAAAAGACATCCATAAGTTGCATGGATTCGTCTCTTTTTACCTCCTAATAGGTTTGAATTTGGCCCAATATATAAGTCATGTATTTTCCCTTGATTCCTTCCTTAATTAGGTTTGGATGAGTTCAAGTTATTAGCCCAAAATTACATACAAAAGACACCTAAATTCTATACAGTTTGGACTCTTTAATCTAATTATAAAAAGTAATTCCATTCCTAGTTTATTTCATTAAAGAGTACAAGCATGTGTCCTTGGGTCCAATAGGCCCAATGGTACTCTATAGTTAGGACCTATCCATCGTAAGGAAAAATAACTCACTTGTTATTTGAAGATGTAACAATGAAGACATATCCTTAAGGGTATTGATCAACTTTCCCACTGGTAAGTGAAAGTTTCATGTGTCCCTATACCACCTCTCCACAAAAGTAAACTCAATCTTCTATTAACAATTGAATGACTACAATATATTAGGGGTACTCTACCAGAATCTTGTACAATGTCATGAACATATGATCTTCTGCTTCCCTCAGCTTCCATCCATGGGTTACCAACTTAAGGGCATCATGTCCTTGCAAAACATAACCACAACACATAAATCAACTACATAATGACTTTATACTATATTTTAACAATTTAAAAAATACAAACAACAATAATTATTACCTCATCAAGCCATAAGAAACAAGCAATGTGATTCCGGTATAAGAAAAATACATACATATCAAGTGGACCTCCTGGAAATGACTAATGTTGAACATCAACATTGGCATCAACATCTACAACCTAAACATGTCCAACATTAGCAACAACATTCATGCTATCAACATGCCCAACAACCTTAGTTCTTGCATAAGTACAACAACTCTAAGCTAAAGTTGTGGGCCAGAAGCATTCCTCAAATCCTTCATTTCTAGAACAACATCCTCTTTGAGAAGAAGCTTCTCCAGTTTTATCCATATACTTGTATTTCATTGTTAAATAAGAAAATAAATATTAACAATATTTAAAAATCAAAGAATCATTTTAAAACTAAAAGCACATTTCTCTCATACATTTTGAAAGCACATTTCTAAAATACAATTAATAAATTTTGGGAAATGTTTATCTGGAAGGTGGTTATTGTGATTCGAAAGTCCATTCCTGGAAGACATTTAATGATCTTCTAGAAATGGTTTTTAGGAGTCTTTAAAATGTATTCTGGAAATGGACTTTTGGATCACATTACACCACCTTCCGGATAAACATTCCAAAATGTTTATTTATTACATTCCAGAAATATCCTTTCAAAACTCACTCCACAAGTCTTCCTAACAACATTATGGAACTACATTTCTAGAAGCCACTTCCCTACCATTCTAGAAACACATATCTGTAATTTTCCATTTCACATTTCAAAAATTATTTTTTGATTTTAACGATTTCTTTTCCTATAAATTTTTGGTAAATGTATTGTTGGAATATAATTTCTTTCACCTTGAAATGCATTTCTAAAATGAATCTACTACTAGCTTCTACCCTATCACCGTCCATAATAGTGCCTAAACCATAACAAAGAGAGAAAATAAAGAATTACTTCATTGAAGAAAACAAAATGCAACATTCAGTAGTGACAATGGATAGTGGCTACAGGAATCTAAAAAAGAAGTGACGAGGAAGGTAATGTTGTGATAAGGGTGTTTTTGATATTTAAATTTTATAAAATTGAAAAAGAGTATAAAAAGTAAAAAAGGAAGTGTGAAAAGTAAAGCCCTCTGAATTGTTGAAGAGTCTTGAGCATTTTCATGCTAAGCGATGTTGTCAACAAATACTTCAAAAGAAGACTTGCATGCTCAATATGTTGTCCCAACAAAATATTATTATAAGACAACAAGCATAATTTTATAGCATTAAGAGTATTATCAAGTGGCATTTTCTTCATTAAATGATTAAGTTATTAATAAATAAATAAAGTATCTATAATTTAAGAGTGCACAAAGTTCCACAATTAAGAAAACCTATAAATTACTTCTTTAAAAATGAAAGTATCCCTTACATGTCCTTAAAAAATTTACGCTCCAAATTAATCTTTCAAAGATTTAAATCATTAGCGTAATAATGATAGGATTAGTATTAAGAAAATAATAATAAGAATCTTTATTAGAAGAACAAGATCAGAACTCACCCTTACAAAACCCCTACTAAGATTAACTTGAGTAGCTCAACCTACTCCCAGTGATTTTCCAAAAAAAATTATCTTTTTTCTATTCATTCTCCCCATATTTATTCTCCAAAAAAAAAACTAACTAATTAACTGTTTTAACTAACTAACTGCTTAACTATTTTTGTTACATTCTTATTTGCTCCCAACTCTGCTCCTTCTCTTTTTATACACTTCCCTAGTGGAAGGTTGGTTCCTATCAATACTTCTCCCTTGAACTTTCACCTTATCCTTAAAGGGTGAATGGTTGGGTAGAATCCACCAGGATCCTATTATTTGACTTAAAAGGTTGATTTCCATAGATAACAAGTTTGTCCCCCTGATAAGTGTCCAATATGACACTTATTTGGAACATAATTCAATATAATTGCAAGTAATTGAAACATAAAGCACCATTAAAGCATGAGAAAATGACAGAAAATTGAGTAACCCATACACAATCTGAAAAATGAAGTTTTAAAGCCTTTTAGGCGATAAATTCTCATAAATCTGATGTGCTTTAATTTTTGCAGTCTGTTACAGGGTTTTGCGTTGGCAACGTAACCAGAATTGCGTGGAGCACATGAAGATTTGAAGGAAATGAAGCATTTTATTATTCGCATCGCATTGGACACGCGACGCAACAGAACAACACTAAAAGCCCAGAACAGAACGAAAACAGGACATCATCAATCCATTCTATCAAACCACTGATCTATCTCTAGAATTGAAACGAAGAGAACAGAGCCGCCGTCCTCCCAGATGCTGGTTCTATTTTGGGTGAAGGAAGAACCTAGGGTTGAGGACGAAAGGCAACTGCAGCATGTCGTCATGCTTATGACTTCCACCCTCTCCCCTATTTTCTTTGTTTATCATTATGTGTAACTAGATTTCAGTTAGGGAAGGATAAATCCATTACTGAACCCATGTAACCCAGATACATTATATGTATTCAAGATTATATTTCCTTCAATTTTATTATTTATCTCTTTGCTTAAAGCTTCTATGACTTGGCCACTTATAGATTGAATCAAAATTCTTCTTCGCAATTGGGAAATTGGTTTTAGAATTGGAACTAAGATTGAATAACATAATTGTGAAGGCTCTAGGGATAGAGATTTGCAATTGTGAGATCGTTGAATTCTTTAACTTAAGGCTTACTCAAATTAGGAATTACTAAGGGATTAGGATTCCTAATTTGAGTGAAGTATTGCTGAGTCAAGGGATTGATCTTCAATTAATAATTGTGAATTCGATCTTCAATTACCTTTTATCTTGAATACATTTAATGATCCACTGTCATAGAAGGAAAGTTATGGTGAAATCCAACCCTAACACTCTCCATAAATTGATTTCATATACATTCATATCAGCTATTGAATATTGAACAGTTCTGGGTTTATTTTGATTAGTTTTAGGCATATTGGAAGCCAGTAATTGTTGTTATTCTCTGTTTATGTTGCCTACGTGCGCATTTGCATTGTCTACGTACTTTCATAACTGAGTTCAATTAGTGGACTAGTGGGAATTCAATACTTGAACTAAATCCCTGTGGAGACGATACTCTTTCTCACTCTTTATTGTGTAAAACAATAAGGTGCACTTTCCTTCATACGGTTCTACACCAACACCCCCCTTATCACAAAAACGATAAATGGAACTAGAACAAGAATTGATACTTAGCCAAATGATGTTTGCTATCAACATTTCATGTACCAATCTTTTTATCTCTTTCTTTTTGTAATGGTGATATTTGTAAGGTCTGATGTTAGAGATATCAGGTCCTTCTTTCAGATAGACTACAGGATCATTTTCTCTAGTAGGTGGCAACCTTTCTTGCTCACAAAAAACCCCTCTAAAAACCTATAGAACCTGCTCTAAGTTTGTTGGAATAGCTTTGTTGTCTGTATTGGTTTATTCTAACATGTTTGCATCTCACATAGTTTCACCCCAGCCCTTAAATCTCCTTGTAACCCATTCAAAGAAAACCTCCATTAATTAACCCTCATTCAATTCATTCATCGCTCCTACATATCTTTCGAATTTTCCCACAAAGTCTGTCACTGAACCTTCTTGCTTTAGTCTTAATAATGCAGCAAATGGATTTCGGGATGTGGTAGGTTATAATCTCACAAGAACCGTATTCTTGAACCTGTTCCAATCTGGATTGGAATTACACTCTTCCCACCAATGGAACCAACTAAAGGCGTCGTCTTCCAAGGCTAGAATCATCGCTTGCATGTGATCTTTATCTCTTACTTTCCTAATTCAAAAATATCTCTCTAATTTTTGAATCCACCCATATACATCCTCCCCTCCGAACACATGTATTTCTCTCTTTCACAATCTTTGCTCTGCATCCCCCTACTGCTACTCTCTCGGTTTCACCCTCTCTATTTTGATTGGGTGGGTCTTTGAGCCATAAGCTTTCTCATTTTCGTTCCTATGCAGTTCTGAACGCTGGAGTAAAGTCATCATCATCTCTTCCAACTTCTGAAATCTTGTTTCCTGCATGTCCACACTTTGTTTTTACATATGTAACCTTGTTTCTAATTGCACTTGCAATGTCTTCTCCAAGATTTCAAGTCTTCCTTCCATTCTTATGTTAGCCATCATTCCCTAGGTACCCACAACTCCAAGATCAGAGCTCTATTACCAATTGATAAGATTGGTAGCAAGGAAAGAATAACAAGAATCTTTATTAGAAGAACAAGGGCAAAATTGATGATAGAAAATATCAAACTATGAATGTCATAAGAACACCCTTGTTAGGATTAATTTGAGTAGCTCAACCTTCTCCCGATGATTTCTCAAAAAATATAATCTCTTTTTTATTCATTTTCATCCTATTTATTCTCCATTGGATTGTCTTAGCTGACTAACTAATTAACTATTTTAACTAACTAACTAAATAACTATTTTATTACATTTTTATTTGTTCCTAAATATGTTCTTTCTCCTTTTATACATTTTTCTAATGGAAAGTTGATTCCTATCATACGATCTTTAAAAGTTTTTGGTCATTAAATTAGACCTTTAAAAGTTTAATGGGTCACCAAATTAGGAAGGATTAAAATGGTGAAGAAAAAAAATCTTTAAAAATTTAACTTGATGATAAATTAAATTTGGAAGAAAAAAAATCTAAAATTTTATCAAATTAATCTTTATAAAATACAAAGTAATAATAACTAGATAATTTTGATGACAAAAACTATAGAAGTCTATTGCCATAACAATTGGAATTTTTAAAAAGCTAATTTATTCATCTAAACTTTAAAAAACCTGTATAATGAGAGTTCCAATTTTAAATGACCAAATTGCTGGTTTTATATTTCATAATTCATAACAATGAAATAGTTGAAGAAAGAATTTTGGTTCAAGTCATCCTCTTCATTTTCATGATACTACAACTGCTTTGTGATGTCACTCATCGACATCTATCTTCAAATGCTTATCAGAAAGTTAAACATTGGAGTCTAATTTAGAAACAATTCTTGCTACTACCACCAAGCATGTCCAACCCCAATTCTGAAGCATACACCGGGATGGCCCCACACCCCTTTACCACCCTGTGTGCATAATCATAACCCTTCATGCATTCTACCAAATGGAAGTCAATTGTTCTGTTGCAGCAATGATCATACGCTTCATTTACTTTCTTCATATTGCTGATGTCTTCATAGAAAAATAGCACATGCTTTGAAATGAAATCTTTGAATACAACTGGACAGCTGAACATGTATCCACTTTCTTTGCAACGAAAAAAAGCATCATAAATGTAGTCCACAAGAATATCACCAATTCCACCTTTAAAAATGTAGTAATAAATGAAACCACGCATGTCAGATTTGTGAAGATAAGGAATAGTTATTGAACTCCTTCCTTCATGAAACTGGAAGTTGTTCAGAACATGCTCTTCTGGGAACCAAAAACAATCACAGTAGGAATCCATAAAATCGTGGTATATGCTTCTCCTTAACATGTGTTCTACCACCATTTGTTGAGTGGAGTTTGTGTCTAGAGAAATGCAATTACTGGCATCCAATTTTTCAAGGGATGGGGGAAGCTCCGGAAGAGAGAGGAGTTTCTTGCAATCTTCTAACATAAGCCATTTCAACTTTGACAGGTTTTTGATGTTTGCAGGCAACATCTCAATATTGGTGCGGCTTAGATTTAAGTATGTTAATGACAATAATTGGTCAAACTTGTAAGGGAGTACTTGTAAGTTGTAGCAGTGCTTCAAATCTACTTTTTCAAGATTTGTGGCCCTAGACAAGTCAGGGACTGCAACCAGATTTTTTGAGTTTGAGAGGTCAACTGCGTTCAGATTCACAAGATTCTGTAACAAGAAAGAGACATCCTCAGAAATTGACAAATTCATAATCATGAGCCCTAACTAAAAGAAAAACTAAAGCATAATAGAAGCAAATGAGTATAGGTGGCTATATATGGGTTTGAGCCCATGAGACGCCTCCATAAACCCATGTTAGATGAGTTACAATTAATAAAAATACAGAGCGGTTTAAATGTGAACTTTTTTTTATATGGTTATTTTAACCCATGGATTAAGTAGGTTGGGCTAGGGGATTACCAGACCAATGTTTTTCAAAAAAAAATATAATTTATTACTTTTATATATTTTGATTGACACTTTCCATTTTTTATAAATATATTTTTTTAATTTTTAAATATTTTAATATATCAATAATTAAATGGATTGAAGGAACCAACCTACTACTGATAGGCTAAAATGGACCAAATGCAGATTAATGATTTTCCTAACCCCTTTAACCAGTTATTACGGACCAGACTTATGCAGGTCGGATTACCCTGCGTATCCACCTCTACACATGAGCTTACTTGCAAATGCTATGAAAGAGTTGTACTTGAGGAAACCCAAGACTAATTATTTTTGCACCTTTACAAATTTAAAGCTAAAATGTATTATGTACAACCACATTCATACCTGAACTCCATCCCAAAGCTTTTTAAGGTTGCTATTACGCATATGAAGCTCCACAAGATGTTTAGCACAAAAGTTGGACGGCAAAGACTCAAGACAAAAGTTCTCCCAGCAAAGGTACCTCAATTCATCAGACAATGAATCAAGACCATTAGGAAGGTACACCATAAATGTTCTGTTGGTCAAATAGTTACCATGGATAATATTAAGCAATCTCATCTTCGTCATCTCTGAGAAGGAATCAGATCTCAAATATAGATCCTCAGTTAATTTGGACAAATCTAAAGTTATGCCTTCAACAGCATCAGTTCCCTAAGAAACAAATATTAGAATAATAATTATTGAAAGCTACATTAATTATAAAAAGATACACATGTTATCAGACAGAAGTAATTGCATGTTCCACATACCCTGTTATGTTTTAATACATCACACACTTCCTCATGTCTCCACAATCGACTTCGTCTGCCAGGATCTTTGAGAGATTCTTGATCAACAATTTGTTGACCCATTTCTTGTATCAAGTCATGCATTTTTATATTATTCATAAAATGTGGACCACTGATGAGAGCTTTATCTAAAAGGACTTCTATCCCTGATGTTGCATAGAAATCACATGCTTCTAGTATACTCGTTACTCGATCTCTATCCCATCCTTTGAAGAAGCATGCAATATCTAGAAATATGTTCTTTTCAGTATGATCTAAGTCATCAAAACTCAATTTTAACATATTATGAATTTTCACATGTTGAATCTTTTGGAGCTTTCTTAATTTACTTACCCAAACTTCTTTACTTCTTGAATGAAGATCTGCACCCAAAACTCTTAAAGCCAAGGGATTGCCATTGCAATAGACAACCACCCCTTCTGATAGCTTCTCATATCCATTTTTAGGTTGCTTTTCACTAAAGGCTTTCAAACAAAAGAGTTGAAGAGAGTCCTTGAAGTTCAATTCCATTACCTTATATATTCTAAATCCATCAGCCTGCATAAGTATATGCTTATCTCTTGTTGTTACAATCACTCTACTTCCTTCTCCCAAACTTCTGTAATTTCCAATTAGATCTTCTAATTGTTCTGAGGTAGCCACATCATCCAACACAACTAAAACTTTTTTACGGCTAAGCCTTCTAATCACAAAATATGGTTCTATTTTTGGTACATCAATATGGTCTTCCTTCAACAGCTTAGAAAAAAGCTCCACACGTAACACATCTAGTCCACATTTTTCTGATTGTTCCCTTACACTTGCAAGAAAGCAATGACCTTCAAACTGAGAATAGAGTTTCACATATAAAGCAGTTGCAAGGGTGGTCTTACCGATGCCACCCATGCCCCATATTCCAATCATTCGAACTTCTCTTGAGCCAATTTCTAATAATGATTCTAACTGTGCATAATTTCCCTCGATACCGACTAGTCCCTTCAATTCAGTTGGATACTTCAGATTCAGTTTTTGTAAAATGTCTGTCACGATGTCCTTTATAAATTCAGGTTCAGTCCTAGCATATGAAAAGAAGAAAAAAGAAATAAAAACATGAATTATAAGTCTTAAAATCTAAATAACCATATATAACTACACATATATTATATATAACTACAATCAATATGGTGGTGTAGTAGAGAGAGAAAGAAACACAAAATACAGTTAGGGATGGAAAGTCCATTATTTAAGAAGATACCCATATGCAGGTATATGCGTATTAGTATAAAAACTTAGGATGTAAAAAAACAACACAATAAACGCATAGCATAAAAAATTAAAAGAAATATGTTATTCGAGTTGTCCAGGTACTACTTGCAAAATTAAGATTAAAATAAAAACATAAATGAATCTTAAATTAAAACATAAATATCAATGTTATGTTTAAAAGTTGTAACAAAAAAAAACTTATGTTTAAAAGTTTGCTTATTTATTTGAGAGAAAATAAATTTTCTGTCAGAAAATTCAGAGCAGATGAGTATAATGCAACAAATCATATAGGATTTTACATGTTACTTAAAAATTTACAATTATTAATGTTATTTTGACACAATAAAAAAACTAGTACAACTTAGAGAATTTCTCCATATTTGAGTGGACATCCTTATTTTTCTGCCTATAAAATGTTATTAAGATGTAACTAGTGTCATGAATCATGATTTTAACACTGATTTTTTTGGAAAAAAAAAAAAGACAAGTGATGACTGGAAGAAAGATGTACTGTTCAATTTATTTACCTATAAGTTTGAGAGTCCCAACCAGCCAAATTGGCTGCTTCAATAAGAGCAGCTTTCCATATCTGCAACTCATCTTTGTTGCACTTCGTATCTTGTTCATGTTTTGCAAAGGCTTGCTTGTAGCTTTTCGTTTGCTTCCTCACATGTGATGGATCTATGTTGTAGAACACAGGTATCACAACCTGCCCTTGCTCTTTCTTGCATTCCAAAATCTTGGTAAGTTCAGCCAAACACCATTTAGAGGAAGCATAGTTCTCTGAGAAGATGACAACAGATACATGAGAATTTTTAATGGCTTTGATGAGGCTTGGTGAGATCTCATTTCCTTTTTTAAGCTCTTCACTGTCTCTAAAGGTTTCAACTTTCTTTTGTATCAAAGCTTCATAAAGATGGCTTGTGAAGTTCCTGCGGGTGTCCTCTCCTTGAAAGCTTAGAAAAACATCGTATGCTTTTGAAGATTCCATAGAATATGAGTTAGAGGAAGAAGCAACAGCTCTAAAAATTTGTTGCTTAGCCATTATGAATTCCAAGTGCTGCCCCTGCAGTGATAATATCACTATTAAACATGAAGAAAACTTTTTGTTTTAATGCATTCTTGACACTTATCCTTAATATTATTCACGGGGATTTATATACCAGCTTGATATCAGATCAAACAGTTCAAGGTTTATGCTCTTGCTCACCTATGGAAGAATAAATGGTGTTCACCAAAGAATTTGTAATCCTTGAAAGTTTATTTTTCCTTGTTTAATAGCCTTCTTTGGAGATGGAAAAGCTGATATTTCAATTGAACTAAACAAAAGTTCAGTAAACCATTCGATATAAAAGCCTAATAACATGAATTAAAAGTACATTTAAATTTCTGATTAAATGAATAGTAATGCAGATGGAAACCTAAACTTTTTGATGTATTAATATTTGTGACATTTTACCAAATAACTGACTGAACTGAATTACATTTCTCACAGATTAATAATTATGTTGTATGTTTGAAACACTAACTTCTCAATAGATGGATTATTTAAAAAATACTCCCAACTTTAAATAAAAACCGGTATTGATGAAGCATGAACTTAATATGAAATTGATAGTTGAATCTATTATGTTTCAGCTTCTTTATTGGACCGTGGTGCATGATTTGTTAGAAAAATAAGCGGGTTATGAAGGAATCTATTCATGGCTGTGCAATGGAAAACTCCATTGCTTTAAAAGTAAGAATTCTGGCAGACCAAAAGTGAAATCTTAACACCGGACTTGCTCCTCAAGATTAACACAACTAGTGCTCTGATTCATACACTTGGAGCCTCAAACTGTTGTCCAGAATTAACTAGAGAAGGATAAGGATAGAATCATAGAAATATATGAGAAGTCTCTAGGTTTCCATATCACAAAAGTTTAGCACTTGTCCATAAAACAGAGAACACCCTAGAATTCAATCCAAAATTGTGCATCAAACATGTATTGATTGCCTAGGAATTGGAAATTGAAAATTTTTCAGTTAAAAGCAATGCATGTTTGATTACTATCAAACTGACAAGGTTGAAATCCAACAATTATGGCTTAATTTCTGTTATTAATTGTAGGTGTTGCAAGAACATTGAACTAGCTTTGTCAAAACTGATTTTCTGATATATTACTTTCATTTAGAAGAGCAATTGCTCTTAAATATAATACATGAGTTTTAATAAAGGAAATTCCTAAATTGCGCATATACAATTAATTCCTACATTATAGGGTCAATGAGTCATTTACAATAAATACAAAATCAGACAGCTAATTTGTTCTGCTAATTATGACATTTAATTCTACCTATACAAGGAAATATCCTATTCTAGCCAATTTTCAGGGATTTTGACACTCCCCCTCAAGTTGGTGAATGGATATCATGCATTCCCAACTTGCCAATAATAGACTAAAATGTTGTACCGCTTAATCCTTTTGTTAGTACATCTGCAAGTTGATTTCCAGAGGATACAAATGGTGTACAAATAGTCCCATTATCCAGCTTCTCCTTTATGAAGTGTCTATCTACTTCAATATGCTTGGTCCTATCATGTTGTACTGGATTATGTGCAATGTTTATTGCTGACTTGTTATCACAGTACAGTCTCATGGGTTTATTCCACTCAACCCTCAAATCTTCTAGAATTATCTTTATCCATAGTAGTTCACATATACCAAGGGTCATTGCTCTGAATTCTGCCTCTGCACTTGATCTTGCAACAACATGTTGTTTCTTACTCCTCCAAGTCACCAAATTTCCTCCAAGAAAGATACAGTACCCGGATGTGGACCTTCTATCATCTATAGATCCAGCATAGTCAGCATCTGTGTATGCTTCCAATGTCATCTCCTTCCCTCTTGTAAATAGAATTCCTTTTCCAGGTGTTCCCTTCAAGTACTACAGAATGCGGTAAACAACTCTTAAATGAGTTTCCTTAGGATTATGCATAAACTGACTTACCACCCCTACTGCGTAGGCTATATCCGGTCTTGTATGAGACAAGTAGATTAATTTTCCTACCAATTTCTGATATGATTCTTTGTTGACAGTAGCACCTCCTGTTCCTTCACTTAGCTTATAATTTTGATCAATCGGCGTTTCCACAGGTTTACAACCAAGTTTCCTTGTTTCTGCCAATAGGTCCAACACATATTTCTGTTGAGAAATGAATATTCCATGGCTGGAATGGGCCACTTCAATGCCTAGAAAGTATTTAAGTTTGCCCAACTCTTTGACTTCAAATTCTTGCAACAAACACTTCCTCAAGGTCTCCATTCCTTCTGGATCATTTCCTGTAACAGCTATATCATCCACATATACAATTAGTGCAGTAACTCCCCCTGAGGATGAGTATTTGATAAATAAGGTGTGATCACCTTGGCTTTGCTTGTATCCCATATTCTTCATGACTATTGAAAACCTGCCAAACCACGCCCTAGGTGACTGTTTTAGTCCATAGAGAGCCTTTTTAAGTTTGCATACTTTACCTTTAACTGATTCAAACCCAGGAGGTAGCTCCATGTATATTTCCTCTTCAAGATCGCCATGTAAAAAGGCATTCTTAACATCAAACTGCAATAAATTCCACCCATAGCTAGCTGCTAGAGATAACAAAATTCTAACGGTATTCATTTTTGCCACAGGTGAAAAAGTTTCTAGGTAATCAACTCCATATGTTTGAGTGCAACCCTTAGCTACCAACCTTGTTTTGTATCGTTCTAGTGTCCCATCAGCTTTATATTTAACAGTGAAGACCCACTTACATCCAACAAGTTCTTTTCCTTTAGGTAGTTCTACCAACTCCCAAGTTTTGTTCTTTTCTAGTGCCTCCATCTCAACCTTCATAGCATCTCTCCACTCCTTAGTACTCAATGCTTTGTCAACAGTTTTTGGGATTGTGACAGTGCCTAGGTGAGTGAGGAAGATTTTGTGATTATTGGATAATTTATCATATGACACAAAGTGGGATATTGGGTACCTTGGCTTTTGAGTACATGCTCTAACACCTTTCCTTATTGCAATTGGAAGATCTCCATCTTCAATGCCCCCATCTTCAATGGGCATATTCTGTTCTCTTTGCCCAACATCATTAGTTTCTAACATTTCACGTATTGGTTCAGAATTTCCTGGCATTTCAGGTATTAGTTTAGAATATGGAACTTGTGGTGGTTGGATAACAGCCTTGTCCCTTCTAGAGTATACCTATAATGGATGAGTAGCACTTTGAGTTTGATTCATAATTGTTTTTGGACCTGCAATAGATGGTATATGATCAAGATTTGACTCAGATAATGAGATACTATCCCTAAAAGGATTCTCCCGCAAGAACAAATTATCCTGGTCTTCTATGTATGAGCTCTCCCCCTGAAGATCAGGCTGGAAAAAAGATGATTTTTCATCAAATGTAACATCAAGGGACACAAAGACTCGTTTTGTTGGAGGATGATAGCATTTGTATCCCTTTTGGATAGGTGAGTAACCAATAAAGATGCACTTAATAGCTCGAGGATCGAGTTTTCTTCGATGATTGGAATGAATATGGACAAAGGTGACACACCCAAAGATTCGAGGAACAAGGTGATTTGTTGTTTTGAAGTCAGGGAAAAAATTGGAAAGTAGTTGGACAGGACTGTTGTTTGCAAGTGTTTGTGAGGGTAACCGATTGATCAAGTGTGTAGCAATAAGGACAGCTTCCCCCCAAAACTGTTTTGGAACATTTTTTTGAAGTAGAAAGGCTCGAGTCACAGTTAGAAGATGTCCAATTTTTCGTTCCGCTACCCCATTCTGTTGTGGGGTATTAACACAAGAGGATTCATGAATGATTCCTTGTTCATTAAAGAAGGAGGATAGTGTTTGATTGAAATAATCCTTGGCATTATCAGAACGAAATCTCTTGATGGTTGTCTCAAATTGATTTTTTATTAGTTGGAAGAAATGTTTGACGACCTGACTAACTTCACTCTTTTGTTTCAAGAGAAACACCCATGATACTCGAGTACAATCATCAATGAATATAACAAACCACCGAACTCCTGCTATGTTTGGAATATTAGAAGGTCCCCACACATCATTATGTATTAAAGCAAAAGGCACTGACATTCTTTTATTACTAATGGGAAAGTTCACACGTTTGTGTTTTGCAAATTCACAAGTATCGCAATGAAATAAACTAGTGTCATGTTTTTTAAATAAATGGGGAAACATGACCTTTAGAGTAGTAAATGAAGGGTGACCTAAATGAAGGTGATATAACCAGATTTTTTCTTCATTGGAGAAGGATGATTCTGACAACAAAGACATAGGGGTTTGACTCTTTGGGCTACACATTTTGTTAGCTTCCTCAAGAAGGTAAAGGCCATTGTCTTCCTTAGCAAGTCCAATCATCTTCCCCGTTCCTTGGTCCTAAAACTTACATATTGTAGGAGAAAAAGTCACTAAGCAATGTAAATCTGCAATAAGCTTGTGAACTGAAATCAAATTTGCAGACAATTTTGGCACATGCAAGACATTTTTCAAGATCAGATTCTGGTTTATGATAATATCTCCTTCTCCAGCCACTGTAATGAAAGTTTCATCAGCAATTGCAATTTTTTTATTGCTTGGACAGGATTTATATGAGATAAAACTAGTAGAAGATTGAGTCATGTGGTCTGTAGCTCCAGAGTCAACAATCCATACTCCTTCTTTAGGAGAATTTAAAACACTAAGTGCATAAGTTTTAGAGTTATTACCTGAGAATGCTAAGGAGCAGTTACTTGGGTCAATGGGTCTTGTTAATGTTCCCAGTAACTCCCTCAACTTTTTAATCTCATCTGTGTTAAATTTTAGAGAAGGATTGGAAGGGCTACCATCTATAGAACCTGTTTGTGCCATATGAGCACGAGTCTGTCCTCCATGATTTCCTTTAGGTGTCCAATTTCGACTTGGATTTGGAGGTTTTCCATGAAGTTTCTAGCATTTGTCTTACGTATGCCGAGGCTTCTTACAGTAGTTACACCATAAGGAATCTTTATTTTCTCCTTTAGGTATCTCCACCCCTCCTGTGCCATTTCCAAGTTGAATAAACTGACCTAGACCAACCTTTTTCCCTTTGATTTGAGCAACCAAGGCAAAACTTTCAGTTGGTTGTGATTCTAACATTACTCCTCTACGAGTTTCTTCTGCCCGAAATACAGCCATTGTCTCATTGAGTGAGGGTAGGTCTTTTCCTAAGACCTGAATTCTAACAGGATCGAACTCAGTGTTTAATCTTGCCAGGAACTTATAGATTCTGTCCTTCTCCTTGTAACGCTGGAGTAAATCAGCATCTTCAGTACATTTTGCTTCAAATTGCTCATAGTGATCTAACTCTGCCACAGATTTTGTATTGTTTGTGCATACTCACTGACTGAATGGTCACCCTGTTTTGTTACTGCAATCCTCATTTTAATTTCATAGATCTGCGCTGCATCACCAACCTTGGAATAGTTTTCTCTACAATTGTCCCATACTTCCTTGGCTGTCTTCATAAACATGCAAGCATCACTAATTTCTGATGTCATGGAGTTCCATAACCAAGACATTACCACTGCATCTTCCTCATCCCATGCAGCGAACTTGGGATCAAATGATTTTGGGGCTGCGTCGGTAAGATGGCCCAATTTTCCTTTCCCTTTTAAAAAGGTTCGGACAAAATGAGACCATTTTAAATAGTTTTTTCCATTGAGGCGTAGGCTGGGTTGAACATCCTGCAACTCAACAGTACCCAAACTATCTAATTGGGCAGGGTTCTTTCGTGCGTTAGACATTTTTGTCTTCAAGGGCAGGAAATTTGGGGTTTCAAAAGAAACGGCAATGCAGGCCAGAAAAAGAAAACACAGCGGAAGAAAGAATGAAGAGCCTTGCAGCAATGCAGGCCGCAAGATCAAGACTACACAGGCTCCCAAGGATTTTGAAGCTCTGATACCATGTCAAAACTGATTTTCTGATATATTACTTTCATTTAGAAGAGCAATTGCTCTTAAATAGAATACATGAGTTTTAATAAAGGAAATTCCTAAATTGCTGCATATACAATTAATTCCTACATTATAGGGTCAACGAGTCATTTACAATAAATACAAAATCAGACAGCTAATTTGTTCTGCTAATTATGACATTTAATTCTGCCTATACAAGGAAATATCCTATTCTAGCCAATTTTCAGGGATTTTGACAAGCTTAAACAACTTAGACTCTGAGAAAAGCATCGGTGTTGAATGAAAAAGAACTTAAATTTGGCAACCCCATGTTCACAACAGTATTAATAGTCATGCAGATGGCAGCAAGTGATAAATCAAGGCGTTTGCATAGAGGAAAGGCTTAGAGAAACATATTAGAGTTAGTTATATCAGAGTTAGTTACTTGACAATTATGCAATTGTTTTAGCAGTTAGTTGTTATACCGGTAGTTATTTTTCCTCCTCTCAGTATATATAAGCATCTATCCTTGTATAATTTTTCTCAGCTTAATTTTAGAAAAATCCATTTTCTCTCGTTCTGTTATCTCTTTCATTCTTCAATATGGTATCAGTAGCAAGACCATTGTTTCTGCAATTCTAATTTCATGTTGTTTCTTAAGTCTGGTTCGCAGCAGTTTTTTCCTTTTACAGGTTACTACAACACTCATTCAGTTCAAGCTTTCTTCTCTGTGCATGATCCAACATGGAAGACTGCTCTAGTTTCTTGCATCCATAAGACAACCCAGGCATGATTCTGGTGTCCCAACCCTTATTTGGTTACAATTACAACTCATGACACAGAGCCATGCTCAAGACTCTTATTGCCAAGAACTAATTAGGTTTTGTTAATGGGTATATACCTCCTCCTGATGAAGCTGATGGATCAAAATATCATGCTTGGCTAAGAAACAATAATATAGTTGCTTCTTGGTTTATCAATTCCATCTCTGTAGAGATATCAGCCAAAATGATTTACTCCAACACAGCATTTGGCATTTGGAGAAATCTTCAAGAGCAGTTTCGGCAGCAAAATGGACCAAGAGTGTTTCAATTATAGAAAGACCTTCTTAGCTGCACTCAAGGTTCTCTTTCCGTTACCCAATACTTCACCAAGATTAAATCTTCATAAGAAGAACTTGGGAATTTAGGCCTGTGTAAACTTGCACTTACGGAGGCGCTCAGCCTCTTATTGATCACCTCTACACTGACATGTTCTAATCTTTTTGATGGGACTCAACAAAGTCTTTTTCTCAAATAAGGAGACAAATCTTACAAATGGACCCCATTCCTTCCATCAATCATGTGTTCTGTCTTGCTCTTCAAGAGAAACAAATGGAAATTGGCAGTCACTCGGGTACCTCCGATTTGCAATTTGCCTGTTCTGCACATACATCTGAGAACATGAAGCAGAAAGCTAGTAACAATAACAAGCCAATTTGGGCTCACTGTGGCATTCCCAGACACAGAAAAGTGATTCAAATTAAATGGATATCCTCTAGGCCTTAAGAAGAACAGGATTCCTACCACTGCACATCATGTTTCTGATTCTCACTACATCCTCAAATGTATCAGCACCTCATTTCCTACCGACAACATTTGATGGCCAAAGCCGTTCTTGATTTAGATCAACAAGACTTCAATGTTGGCATGCGTTTTTTCCACTATTTCCTCTAAATCTATCAACAATTCCATCCCTTGGATAAATGATTCTCAGAGAAACTTCTCACATAGCCTGCTTCCTTGATTCTTTCAATTCTTTTTCTTTGACAAATAAATGTCACCTTGCCCAATGCTACAAGATTTCTGTTGAAAGCCATTGGTACTGTATCCTTGAGTCCTAATTTTCATATAGCCAATATTCTTTACATTCCTAATTTTAATGGTAACCTCCTTCCTGTTAGTTATTTAGAGCAAAATTCTGATTATTCTATTACTTTTGCTAACAATACTTTCATATGTAGGAAACAAGGACTTGGAAGACCATTGGCAGGGGTAAAGTTAGTAAAGGATCTTCAATCCCTTTATTGATTATGATATTGTTTTTCCTTGTACTACAAAATGTAATTCTATTCATGCTTCTGATGCTTTTCTATGGCATTCCCAATTTGGCAGGTGTTGAAATATTTTAATAAAATTCCTTTTTCATTACTAGCCAATTTCACTTCTCATTCTAGCAACATATGCTCTCTATGAAAATTGCATAGACTCGCCCACACATCTGACAGTCATTACTCACGATATAAATTTGATCTCATGGGTCCTTTCCATCAACCTATATATAATGGAAAACAGTACTTTCTGACCATTGTTAATGATGTTACTAGATTCACATGGTTGTATTTGATGAAAACCAAGGCTGAGGTGCCCCAACTGATTCAGAATTTTTTTGCCCTTATCAAAACTCAGTTCAACAGTGGCATTAAGCAAATATGCAGTGATAATGCCAAGGAATTTTATTTGGCCAAATTTCTTCAACAAGGAGCTCAATATCAATGTTTTTGTCCTTATAGGCAAGAACAAAATGCTATTGTGGACGGAAACACCATTTTCTTCTAAATGTTGCAAGGTCTCTAATTTCAGTTCATGGTCCCAATCTCGTTTTGGGGTGAGTATCTCTGCTGCAGTTTTTTTAATCAATCAAACACCCTCCTTTTCTCTGCAAGGCAGATCACCTTATGAACTGCTACACAGAGCACCACCAGATATTGCTAGATTTAAAGCTTTTGGCTGGTTGAGCTATGTTTCCACCATTCTGGCTCAAATAAAAAGTTTAGTCCAAGAGCTTCACATGGTGTCTTCATAGACTATCCTACTCGCTACAAAGCATACAAATTCTATGACCTCACCACAAGAAAATTCATCATATCCAAAGATGCTGTTTCTCATGAAAACATATTCCCTTTCCTCAAATTCTACTGAAAACAGTGCACCTGACCCCTTTCACAACATTGTCTTACTTAATCCCATATCACAACACCAACATCCCTTCCAATGATGAACCACCGCCCACTACTAATTTCAAACAACCCTCAATTCACAGAACCCACCTATGCCATCTTTTCAACCTACTAGAAGATCCATCCAACAACACATAAGACCTGCATACCTTTAGGACTATTAATGCCATGTCCAATACCCTATACAAAATCACTTGACCTTTGATCACCTATCTTCCTCATACAAATCCCTTATCTGCAACATCTCAAGCCAGAGGTCTTTGAACAACAATTCCTTCGTCAACCAGTTAAAATACCTAAGTAGAGGCATGCCATGGCAGAAGAATTAGCTACTTTATAGGCCAACCAAACCTTGACAGTTGTTCCCTTACCACCCCAGAATAAGACCATTGGATGCAGATGGTTGTACAAAGTAAAATACAATGCAGATGACAGCATGGACAAATATAAAGTCAGGCTTGTTGTGAAGGGTTTCCCTCTAACAAACTGGCATAGACTTCCTAGACTCCTTCTCTCTTGTGGAATTAACCACATTAAGGGTCCTTCTTTCCCTGGCTCCTCCTCAATTGGTATATGCTTCAAGTTGATATAAAAAGAATGCTTTTTACATGGTGAGATGCTTGAAGAAGTTTACATGCAAATTTTGGTATCCAATTGAGGGGGCAAGCATGGCTTGCAAACTGAACAAGTCCCTCTATGGACTTCTCCAAGCATCATGACAATGGTTCCAGAAGCTTTTCCATTGTCAACTCTGGTTTTAAACAATCTTTAGCTGATCATTCATTCTTCTCTCATTCAACAAACGCAAATCATGCTGCAAAACCACTTCAAACATAAGGTGATTGGAGATCTAAAGTACTTCTTGGGGCTAGAGAGAGCCAAATACAACAAAGTTATCCACTTTTGTCAACACAAATACACTATGCAACTGTTAGAGGACACTGTTTTCCTCAATTGCAAGCCACTAACTATACCATTGGACCCCAACTTGACCCTCAATAACTCAGATGGAGAGCTCTTACAATATCCATCATAGTATAGACAACTTATTGGTCATCTTATGAACTTAACGAAATCTTGACCTGACATCACATTTACTATGAATCGCCTTAGTCAATTCATGCAGCAACCAAGAACTCCCCACCTCCATGCAATACATCACATACTGCAGTATCTTAAATCTCATCCTGGACAAGACCAGTTTTAGTTTTCAAAGATGGTGCAGCAAGAGGGAGAATAAGGCATTGAGACAAAACACAGAGTGTAAATTCATTGTAAAAATCAACAAAAGAACTAATACAAAGAGTTCCTGTTTATAATACTCCATCTATCACAAAACTAACTAACTGATTAAGCAACTAATTGTAATCAACTATGCTAACTCCTTATCTCTAATATTCCCCTCAAGCAATGGTGCACCAATTATCAGCTTGAAAATACAACTATCTTGGACATAGCAGAGTTTCTTCTGCACAAGTGTTAGGAGATGAAAGCAAGTACCTAGCTTCTGCAGTAAATGCACAGTTTTCCTTTCCAGTTTCAGCCAGCAGTCTTGTCTCCCCAGCAGTTACAGTTTTTGCAGTTTGTAATCCATTAGCTAGCTGCTGAATTAGCAAGATTGATGAAGTCTTGGTAACTGACACCAAAAAAGATGAGAACTTTGAAGCAACACCAACCTCTTGACTTGGTGTAAACTCCAAGGACAAGTCCAATTCAATTTCTGAAGCCCAAATCCATGATATGAATTCTGATAGTTCAGTTTCATGCTTCTCATCTTGTGTCAATGCCAACATTTTTATATCATTTCCTGGTGAACCACTCAAGTTCATCGACTCTCCTAGACCTTCTATTCCTTCAATAGTCCTAGAAACATACCTCAATGAAAATGTCTCTACTATCAGGTCTTCCACACAGCAGTTACTTTAGTCATTGGTTTTGTGGCAGCTGCCAACTCTTGTCAACATTCTATTTGTGTACCATAGGATCATTTACCTGCATCTTAGGAATAGTAGCTTCATATTCCTTGTTTATCATATCTACCTGACTATCATTTAAAACATGCCCTTGGTCAACAATTTTGCGCTCAGCTCCAGTGCAACACCTGTCAGAAACAACACTAGCTTCATCCACCTGGCTAACATTTATGGCATTCCTTTGTCAACCATTGGATGCTCAGGTCCAGTATCATACCCATCAGAAACAGAAAATATTTTTCTATTTGCATCCTGAAGTTTGTTAAGCCTAGGATAATTTTCATTCGAAGATGCATCCAAAAAAGGGTTGAGAATCTCTTGCAATTGAACCCAGTGGGTTTTGTTCAAAAAATTTATCAGTGTTTATCTCTTCTAAAGTGAACTTAGCAGGACCCAGCACTCAATTTTCTTGAATTAGATCACGTACAATCTCCCCTAGTGTGTAAAAAGAGCTACCAACTTCTTTGTGTAAGATTAAGTGATGGAAAGTTTCCATTGTTGGATTCTTGGTAGCTTTTTATAAAGGATTCCACCATTTCCTTTCTTTCCTCCTTTGAGTGTTGAGTTCAAGACTTTCTTCCTTCAGATTCATTATGCTTAGAAAGAGCTGACGTTTGATTCTCTTATGCCTTATAGGTACAGAAACAGAACCAAAAGAATTGCAATCCTCAGAACATTCTCTGCCAGATTCAGGGAAACTATCAAATTCATGCAAAGCTGGCAGAACTTCTTGCATTCCTTCTACTTTCAAGAAGTGTGACATGATGGTTGTTGGAGATGGGTTCATGCCAATTTCTTCTTGATCTTCAGTTGCGCAACCATCATCAGAAAAACTTCCAAAAATAAATAGATTAACTTGTGCTAACTATTCCAAACCTTTCTAAGGATTCATGTTATACAACTGTAATGGGTTAAACTTCTTCTCCATCTTTGTCATTCTCCAAAGATGAGAAATGATGGAGTGGGTCAGGAGATGAAGGAAGGTGAGATATTACCAGAAACAAAGGAGGGCCACGTCATAGAGATAAAGGGCCTAGCAGAAGTAATGGTGAGCTCCATGGGAGCTCTAATACCATCTTAGTTTTCGAAGATGGTGCAGCAAGAGGAGAATAAAGCATTGAGGCAAAACACATAGAGTGTAAATTCATTGTAAAAAGATGAAAGAATTAATATAAAGAATTCCTATTTATAATATTCCACCTACCACAAAACTAACGATAACTAATTTTGGCTGCTAGTTATTATACCAGTAGTTTTTTTTTTCACCTGTGTATATACAAGTATCTATCCTTCTATCATATTTTCTCAAATCATTTTTTGAATAAATTCTTTTCCTCTCATTCTGTTATCTCTTTCATTATTCAATCGACTAATCTCAATGACACTTAACGGTTCATGCACTTCAAACAATTGCCAGCTTAATAAAAAATTGGCAAGTTTCAGCCAGGCCAACAGTACCAAGAATATATAAGATGTTATTTCTGTCTCCCCAAATATTTGAAAAAATAAAGGTTATTTTTTATTTTAGACAAGCACAGAACTACTCGAGTTTTGAAGTCTATGATCTTTTTCTGAAACAGCATTCACATTCTTAACCCATTGGCTTTCAGCTAAAATGTGGGAAAACAAGAAGAAATCAAATTAGACATATCATTTTATCTTCTATTATTTCGATTGGGAGGAAAAATTGAAAATAGAGAAAAGACCTTACCACAGTGTCAATCCAGCTTACAACAGAGAAGAATGCAGAGATTCATTATTTCAAAACAAGAGCTCCTTTGGTACAACATAGAAGTAAACAACAATTGTACACTGCATGTAAGTGCATCAGATCAAAATGTACAGTAGCAGGTTCCAACCGAGTACTGTTTCATTTCTCTTTAACCTTACCAAAGTCATGAGTACCATTCTTTTTCATTTCCATTTTCTTTTTCTTTATTGACTTGAACCATAATTCCATGAAATATACCCGCTATTCTCGGCTTAAATCACATAAAGTACACATATCTCTTACCCTTTGTTTGGATCAAGCGTGAAAGAGGAACGAAAGACGCAGAAGGCAAAACAAAACGTGAAAATAAATAAATAAATAAATTATTTGAAATGATAGAAATATAAAAAAATATTACTAATATAATTTTATTTTATATAAATTTTAAAAATTAAATTAAATTTTAAATTTTTTATTATATTTTATTAACATAATATTTATTTTTTAATTTTTAAATAATTATATAATAATTTAATAATTTAAAATAAAAATAAATTAAAAAATTTAATTTTCACTTTCTTTTCTATTTAAGAAAAACAAAATTTTAATTAAACTTATAAAAAATATTTTCTTCCTTTTTATTTTTATAAGTAAACAAATTTTTTTATTACAGCATGTAATAAAAAATATAATATAAATTATAGTTAAATAAATATATGAAGAGCAAGAAATATTTGTTATGGATTAAGATTATCAGGATAATATTATATTTTATATTTGAAATAAATTAAATAATAATAATAATAAAATGTAATATAAATTATATTTGAATGATAAAATTATTATTTTATCAAAATTAAAATACAACAAGTTTTAATTTAATATTTATAATTTTAATATAAATAAATAAAAATATTATATTTTAATTTATTTTAATAAATCATTAAAAATAATTTAAAATAAGATATAATTCCAAAGAAAAAAATCATGAAAACAAAAGAGAAAAGAATAAAAAAATCCTAAAAATGAAATATAATAATAATAATAATAATAATAATAATAATAGTATTATAATAATAATAATATAATTATTAATATATTATTACTATTTAAAATAAAATAAATATATTCTTTTTTTATTTTTAATCTGTTCTTCTCATAAAACAAATATATCCTTCAGTTTAAAATAAATTTATTATATATTTAAAATAAAATAGCATAAGAAAAATATTCTATTTTATCCTCTTATTATATTCTTAAAATGGCTGTACAAATATTAAAAAATTGTCATGCAATATGTGTACGTCGACCATTTTTATCCTTCAATTTAAATGTTGACCATGTAAGTAACTTGTTATAGTTATAATTTTATCTTTTGATAGTTTTATTAAGAGAAAAAATATTAATGTATATATAAAAGTAGATAAAATAGAAAAATATGTAAAAATATGACGTGATAAAAATATAACATAAAATTTATTAAAATAAAATTTATAATATTTTCATCCTTTAATTTGCTTAATTTCCCTTAATATATGATAATTAGAATTGTCATTAAAATTTGTGATGTTTTTAACCTTCAATTTGCTTGGTTTCGCATTCTAAGTGTGTTTCATGTTTTATGCTATTGAGAGGTTTAATTTTCTTACACTAAGATTAAGCTTTTGAATGAGTCTAGTCTTTTGAAGTTGTCTCCTTGCTAACAGAGTCTTTAGTCTTTACCACTCTGCTTTATGCTTTTGACTAAAAGTAAAACTATGTAGGCATTTCAAACTAGTCCCTTCATAGAAGAAATCAACCCATAACTGATACCGAAGTCATGTCTTTTGCTAATTGATTTTGAATTTATAAAATACTTTTTCAAACATAATAAAATTGTTTAAAATATACTCTTTCTATTTCTTTTTATTTGTTAAAAAAATTACAAATATTAAAAAATATAATTAATATTATTAATTTCTTTAAAAAAGTATTTACTTTTCTAATTTATCCTTTATATATAAATTTTATTTATTTTTATTTACTACAATTGATACATGAAAAAATAATTAATACTTTTTTAAAAATAAAAATAAAAAATAAATAATATTATTTATTTTGAAAAAATATTTACTTTTCTAAATTACCCTTTATATATAAATTTTATTTTTATCTTTTTTTATCTACTACAATTGATACATAAAAAAAAATTAATACTTTTTTAAAAAATTAAAATGAAAAAATAAATAGAAACAATTTGTATTCTCTTTCTAGAAAAAAAGAAAAACGGAAGAAGTACAATATTTTTTTTTATTCATACGTTGACGTTTCTGGTTGAAACAGAAACGTTTAGCTAAATTATATTTCTTGAAATCTCACTTTGAGGAATAGGTTTGATTAGATGAGGAAATTGACAAAATATGGTTGATTACTAGTTAACATTCCCAGAAAAAAACACTGGGAAAGAAAATTTCATTCTCGTGATAAGTTAAATTGAACTATTTATCAACAACATATTTAATTTATTCCAAAATACAACTCCATAAGGTGCTTAAAAACTAATGATTCATAAATTAAAAGGGTTTCTACTCAAAATATCTTTATTTCTAAAATTAAAATTGAATTACTTAAAAATGAAAAAATTCTCTTTTCAAATTAAAAATTATTTTAACATTTTGAAAATTAATCTTTCAAAATTAGAATACTTCATCATCAAATAAAATTTATTTTGTCAAAAAAAAGAATTTTTAAATTTTATTTCTTATCAAGAAAATTAAACACTTTTTCAACTCCTTCAAAAACTGTTTTTAGCATCTCTTCCAAACAAAACAAATAAAGCAAAAGTATTTTTTATGTTTTCAAAAATTGGGTAAGTATGATTTCTTCATGGCACATAAAAATGCATAGGAGCGAGACCTGTCGAATAATAAGAAAATTTTCAAAGTAATTTTTCCATTTTATTTCAAAAATCAAAATAAAAATATTTCTTGTCTATATTTTATTTTACTCAAATTTAAATACATAAAAATATTTTATTTATTTAAAATAAAACTTAAAAATTTAAAAATAGTTTACTATTTTATAAAATTAAGATACAAAATAAAAAATATATTGTCCTTTTTAAGTGAAAGTAATATTTTTAAAGTTAATTAAATATTACACAATTAAGATGTATTTGAAAGATGAAAACTAAAAATTAAAACGTTAGCTTAATTGAAAATTAATAAGTTAACAAATTAAATTAAAAATATTTAGTAAAAATAACTGTTAAATTAAATAATAAATAAAAATATTATTAATTAACATATTAAATATAAAGTATATATATGTATTTGAATAAAAATATATTAAAAATTAATTAAATAAATTTTTACTTTTAAAGATCAAATATATATTTTTCAATTTTTGTCATAAATAAATTTTAAATATCAATTTTAAAAAATATTTATTTTATAATTTTAAATTTTATAAAAAAATTAATATTTTATATTAAAAAAATAACATTCTAATTAAAATAAATATTATATATTAAGATAAAAATTTAAAATATAATATTTCATACCAATATAAATAATAAATATATAAAAACAAATAATATTGTTGAAAAGAAAACAATACTAAACTTATGAACATAAAATGAATAAATAAAAAATTAAATTATAAAAATATATTAAGGATGAAAATAAAAAATATATTTTAATTAAAAACTTAAAATTTTGAACATTATTAAAGTAAAATTTTAAAAATGTTAGTAATTATCCAAAAATATTAAAAAATATTTTATTAAATAAAAGTGAAATATTTCAATAAATTTTTCAAGTAACAATTTCAGTTTTTAACTAGGTAAAAAAACGTCGCAGAATATTAACATATTTTATCTGAAATAACTCTTAAACTCAAATTAATTTTTGAATATCCTTCTTTTTAAAATTTTAAACCTTTTCATATATTCTTTTTATAAAATTTGACAATAATTCTTGTATTTTTATTTCTTCTTTATCATCCAATCGTAACCTATATCTGACATCACTTAATTTTTAACATTATATCAAAATAGAAAACATTCAATCATTTATCAATAATTTGTTAAAAAAAATAACATTAAATAATTACAAATTTAAAAATGGATAACAACTAAGCTCTTTGTTTATAATATTTAACCTTTAGGAATTAAAGCATCTTACTATTTCCCTAAAGTGAAAAGAAATGTTGATAACTTCGTAGCAGGTCATGTCAAAATCATAAACTCTTTGTTTATAATATTTAACCTTTGGAATTAAAGCATCTTACTATTTCCCTAAAGTGAAAAGAAATGTTGATAAATTCGTAGCAGGTCATGTCAAAATCATAAAGTATAAATAATGACCTATAAAGACAGCTCCACCAAACTTTAGAATTGCGTTACATGTCTGCACGTGTACCCTGCCCTCTCTTTTAAAACGTATTTCCTTTAAAAATTATATGTATAAATTTTTGTATTTTAACTATTAATTCTCATATCATGTGTTCCTATATTTATATATTTAATTTTGGCATTACATGAATTAATACTTGATTTATACAATTTATTTTTTAATTTAAAAACTTGTATTTAAAATTTATTTTTATATAATAAATATATATTTTTATCAATAATAAAAATATTTTCATAATACTTATTCTTATTTTTTTTTAAAATGTTAAAAAATTCATTATTTTTATTATAATAAAAAAAGGTTTAGCAAATATAATTTAGAATGTGATTTATTTGGAATCTTTATCAATGTTACTTGAGAAGCTATACGACATATTACTTGAAGAGTTGTTATGAAAAACTGTTGTTATATTACTTGAAGATTTATTATGAAAAATTATTTTTTTATTTTTAATATATTTTATGTGTAGTATGAAAAACTGTTGTTATATTACTTGAAGATTTATTATGAAAAATTATTTTTTTATTTTTAATATATTTTATGTGTAGTTTGAATAGTGTTAGTTGAAATGCTTGTTAAGGAGTTATTTTCTAAATTTAAAAAATTAGAATACGTGTTTTTCTATTTATAATTATTCTCTAATCTTTATAATGATTAATCTGATTAAGGATGGAAGTAGATTGAGCTGAGTTAAGTTTTGAGTCTTTAAATATAGGCTGTTAAAGAAGTTTAAAGTGAGTATGTTACCTATTACAGATTTTTTTTATTTTTTTTGTTAAGGCTTAACCTGATTTAAAGTCTACAAAGTTTACAAATCTGTTTAAAAGCCTACATTACAACAAAAATTAATAAATAAATTTAAAGTCTATTTAAATAATTAATTAAAAAATCTTGCAAACTTAAATCTTAAAAGATATAAAGTTCATTAAATAGGCCTAAAACATATAATATATATATATAATATTATTATTATACAAATATAATATATTAAAATAAAGATCAATATAAATAGGTTTTTAAATAGGTTAAATAAATTTTTTTATAAGTTTAGGCCGGACTTGTTTATATAAAAAGGCTTTTTAATAAGGCTCTGTTGGACAGCCTTACTCACTTCCATCCCTAATTCTAATTATTACCTTGTAATCAAATATGCACAATTAATATTACATTCCTTAATTTATGCATTTATATAATTTTCTATAAACTCTAGATAACAAAAATCCATTCTAAGGCTAAATTTAATGACAATCCATCCAATTAAGTATTGTTGGAGTCATAATTAAGTTTAATATATTAAAATTTTGATATTAAATAATATATTTTATTAAATATTAAACAATATTAAAATATAATATACTTTATTATCATTTTAAAATATCTATGAAATAACATTACTATAAAATAATATTTTTTTAAATATAAAATAGAAAATGAAATAATTAAATTAAATATTATTAAAATAAATTAATATTATTAAACAATATTTAGGAATCATATTATTAATTATAAAACATGTTTAAATACTATATTGACATAAATCAACTATTCATGTTCCTACCTTAAAATATTTAATATATTTCGTTGTTATTTTTACATTATAAAATTATAAAATAGCATAACATATACAAATAAATATATATATATATATTAAATTTTAATTTTTTAAAAAAATTGTTTAATAATTTAAATATTTACTTGATATTAATTTTATCTTATTTTTTGTTATATCAACTAAATTGATCAAATATTATCAAATATAAAAGTTTTTTTTAATCAACAATATTTAAAAGATATAATTTATGCTAACTAAATTAATATAAAAATAGTCAAAATAAATAAATACATTTGTACCATAGAAATACCAAATTTATTTAGTAAATTATTTGTTTTTTTTACATTATATAAAAAATTATAAAGATTGAACTTCAAATTATCAAGTTAAACTATTCTAAGCCTGAACTTCTTACATCTAGATCTGTCTTAATAGTTTAAAATATTTGTTAGATAAAGTTAAATTTATATTTTAAAATTTTGATTAATTAATTATGTTTTGATATTTAATCTTATGATACGAGAAATTAAATTTTACAACACTATTTCAAATGTTTTAGAAAAAATAGTATATAATTTTATTTTATCGTTAAAATGGTAAAAATACAAAAAATTAAAAAGTAATTTAAATAATTATAATCAATATCCATTACTATTAAGTGTAAGGTATTTCAAAACTTTCATTTCTTCAAATTTCATAAATATTTTACTTTCTTAAGATTTTGATAATTTTATATTATAGTTAATATATTAAATAATATTTAATTTTCTTATTTATTAATACTCTATACAAAGTATATGTATAATAATTAATTTTCCATAATTTAGTTTAATATGATAAAAAAATTATATATAATATGTTGTTTGTTAGTAGAGAGAGCAAAACTTAATAAGGTGTGATTATGTTTGATATGCGGATGCAGAAATTGTTTGTAGTTAATTTACTAAATTTAAATTTAATATGTTGTTTTCTTGTAATTTTGGATATAAAATCTTGGAAATGTCAATAACATATGGGGAAAACAATTTTTTTTTAAAATTTATGCATGTCTATTTTCCTTGATATTAGTGTATTTCTTGAAGCTTGAGTCTAGTAAAATTTATTTGTATTTGATATAGGCTAACTATTTTGTTAGTGGAGAGCTAAGTTTAATAGGGTGTGACCTTACTTATGATGCAACATGTTGGTATTGTTTATTTCTAATTTAGTTTATTTTAAATGCTATTCTATATTTTTAGTTGTAAAAAAATGTTGACATAAATTTTGGAAAAGTGCATAACATTGGAGAGACATTGTCGATTTTTGTTCTATTTCTACAGTACAAAAGTAGTTATAAAATATGCAAACATATGATATGTTTCCAAATTTTAGATTTAATATTTTTTTTAATTTAATCTTGATATGTCATTTACATTATAATTGTTTATTATTATTTATTAATAAATTATTTTTGTTGTTTATAATTTTATGGCATCATCATGTAATATGGATGAAGGTTCACAACATCCCTCGTTGACGCGCTCGTCGCAAACGCGCAAAAATAATTTCTAGATTTCCCCCAAACTATTGATATAGTATAAGGTGCAACCTAGGTCATCTCCCAAAGACCATTTCAGATTCTTAAGCAAATAAGGAGAAAATTAGAACAAGGGGGTTTTTGTAAAGATGTGATATCAAATGCTAAATACAAAATACAGAATGAAATTAATTTCACTTAACAATTATCAACTCAAGGAATTCAGAGGCTATTTTCATAACTAATCATTGATCACTAAAATCATGCATTGTGTTTATCAACCTAGGATCATCTGGAACCCCTACAATGATCCTTCAATTCTCTACTGAGAAACCTCTCAGAATTCAATTGATTATGATCAACAAGATTTAGTAACCACTTAATCTTTCATCTAAACCAATTTTATAATCAGAATTCAGTTGAAGTAAGTAATAAAATGAAAACCTTCAATTAAATTACTTAATTTCTACTCTTCAAACTTTTGGAAAATGATTTACCAATCAAAAACCAATTATAAATCAATTATGCATTAATCAAAATACGTCAACCGATCAAACTTTGATTAAAGAATAAAATTGAAGAATATAGTGAAGTAGAGTAGAAACCACGTAATAAGCATGTAAATAAAGATTAAGACCTCAAAGTTAAAATGAAAATAGCTTGAATCCTTGAATTGAAACTACAAACCTAGCCTTCCATGAAGGAGGCAAACTAACAACAAAGAAAGAGGCAAACTAACAATAAATAAATCCTAAGCCTTCCATGTAGGAGGCAACTAACAATAAAGAAAAACTAAGCCTTCCATGTAGGAGGCAAACTAACAAGAAAGAAAACCTAAGCCTTCCATGAAGGAGACAAAACTAACAAGAAAGAAAGAAAGAAAGAAAGAAAGAAAATGGTATTGGAGTTAATCTCCAAAATGGTGTTTTTCTCCTCTTGTAAACCCTTCTATTTATAGAGGATTTTTGAGGCATCATCTTCAGAAAGTCACCAACTAGGATATTACTTTTCTACCCTTTTATTGCTTTCACATGGGCTTTGTTGAAAATGCAAAACACTTTTGAATTTTTGTCACCAATGAGCACAACAATTTTGACTTTCTTGCACCGCAATTTCGGATGTTCACATGTCCGAACTAGAGCTTGACTTCTGAACAAAAGTTGTAGCCCCGGATCTTAGCTGTCCAACAAAGTTTATTTCATCTCAATATGACTTCTGTATCTCAAGATATGGCCGGATCTTTGCACACTGTTCAAATTCCACGTCAGCAACACTATCTCATTTTTTGAGATAATTTCGGAGTCCTAAACATCCCATTTAGAGTCTGCTCTTGCTTTGTAACTATGGACACTTCTTTAAGCTTTCATTCAAGACAGATTTCATGATTTTTGGATGTCTACAACTCTTATTATGCTCAAAATACTATAATAGTGTCATTTTAATCGGGTAAGCAAAGAAATTCAATTAAACTTCATATGAACCCAAACTCATAAAATATGACAAAGACCACTTAATTGAACATATAAGAAGTTTTAATGAGATAAAAGTGAGAGATAATTATTTATGAAATTTATTCTTATCACTCATCTTTGCAAAAGAAGAAGACACATGGTATCAATGTTTGGTGCGAGATTAGGAGATAGAATACTTCTTGTGCTTGAGAAATATGAGTATTTGGTGATAATGGATGATCATTGAAACAACTTTATTTCATTCAGCTTCATAAAAAATTGAAAGTAATAGTAATCATATACTAAATTAAAATGAATTACTATAATGTGATTATTTAAAGTTGAAGATTTACTTTTTACTTCCTTGATATGCAGTCTAAAAGTCAGATCAATGATAAAGGACAAATTTTATGATTTATAATATAAGGAGTCAACCACAAAATATGCAAAACTAGAACAAGACTTGGTAATGTAAGTTATTGTGAAAGTGAATATTTTTTAAAAAGAATTTATTAATTATTTAACTTGTTGCATTTTAAATGATTGATTCATATTGCATCATTGGATTCATCAATGATATTTGTGCCTTGACATGTGTTATGGAAGAAGGCTTGTGTTAGCAATACTAATGTCATTATAAAGGAAAAGAGTGGTCAACTAGTGTGTAAGTTTTTTCTTATCTTTATTTTTAAATCTTATGTTTAAATTTTATTTTTGACTTTATCCTTTTAATTTGAGTATACGAGACTCTATTATCATAGTTTGTCACTCAAGAGGAGTCTCAAGTCACAAGGAGAGATGATATCCTTGTGAGGGAATCAGGCATTCATAAGCATCATGGATGTGTTACAAGATTTAATGCAACACAATATTTATGTTTGGACAATCATAATTCTTCCTATATTCATCTTCTTCTAAGTGGCAAGATATAGTGCAGTAGATGCAACATCTAACGTAGGTAGTTGCATAATTTATTGGTTCATGGTCGATGCCATCATTCATGTCAAGGCTAGCCCCCATTCATGCCGTCATAGCCACCATCATGGCCATAATCCAAAGGATAGTAGTAGAGATTCCTGAGTTTCTTATATTTCTTCAATTTTCTTTTATTTATTTCATTTTAGTACTTTTCATTTTTTTTCATTTATTAATGTTTAATTTCAGGGGGACCGTCATTGTATGTTATACTTATCTATCTTATACCGAGTTGTTGGTATGGATATGGTGTTTTATACAACAAATGTTAGTCTGCATGGATAGACCATTCCTCCAAATCATATCAAGGCATCTACTCATGCCTTGCAGTTAAGAGAGGAACAATCACCACTACCAATACCAAACAATGTTGAAAACATCATGCATCTCATTGATGCAATTGATATTTTTATTACATAACCTATATCCCTTATGAGCATATCACCTAAGGTAAGTTATCATTATATTAATACTGTTTATGTAAATAGGCTTTCTAAGTATGGTCTAAATTATAAACCCCAAACCTAAGGTAACATGTATTTTGATATGATAAAGGTGTTTGTGAACTCTAAGCATCCTATTGATGTAGTGAACATTCACATGCTTGTCGACATATGAGGTAACCATTTACCGATAAAATTGGGATGAGAAACCTCATAGATGTAATTTTTCACCAATTATTAAGCACATCTAGCATATATTTTTACATAAGGTAATAACTTAAACTTCATTGTGTTAGTTTCATCTTATTATTAGTTAAAAAAGATTAATTGTTCGTTTATTTTCTTTTTCAATATATTTGTATGAGATCTACTTTATGACCTTGAGAAAGTAAGTATATTCTCATTTATATCTCTATTTGAGTTGGATAGTAGCTCAAATCCTACCCCCACATTAACATATTTTATGTAATTTTGAATAGTTTTATTCATAATATAAATTAATATGTTATGTCTATTAAGTATTTTAAAATTTGGAAAACCTTTATAAGAAAGGGAAAAAATTAAAAAAATACTTAGAGAATAGTTAGTGAACATTTAGAGAGTGGTTGGTGAACCATTGTCTAAGTGGCTATCCATATGGTGACACCTAGAATCGTTCTCTAAGTGCCACTTGAAGAACAATTCACTAACCACTCTCCAAGTGCATAATTACTTGTGTGATGCAATGGAGAATGGTCTGAATTGTTCTAAGAGCATGTTGATAAATTTTCCCAAACCTTTTTTAGTGTAATGTTCGTATTATAAGAGAAAATGCATATTTTAACGCCTATTTATGTGCCCTGAAGAATATCAACGTAAAATATGATAACTTTATTTTTTTTTCTTTTGGCATTGTCAAATTACATCCATAAACCACAACAAATGACATCATCCATGTAAAAATCTCAATGTATACTATGAGGATTCATTGACCAATGTGTCCATATGAAGTCTACCATAGGAGCATGTTGAGAAGGTTCCACTTTAGATACTTATTTGTCCTTCCAAGAAGATTCATTTCCACTACAGGAAGAGGAAACTATCACATCTCCTATAAATTCCACATGTGTTTATTAGATTCTAATTATCATATGTGTTAATAGTATTTTCATTTTAAATATGTTTTATTTTTTAACTTCTTTTCTTATAATAATACATCTCACTTTACATCTCTTTTTTCAGTATTTATTCTTCTGATTTCTCTTCTTTGTACCTCATTTCACTTATTTTCAAATTTGTAACAAGTATTTTCTAACATCCACCTATGCAACATATTGTTTTAGTTGAAAAAATAAATAAAATAATGTTGTTAAAAAGAATGGAAAGAAGAATGATGAAGACAACATCTGCAATATGATTTAACCTATGCAAGACAAATTAGAATGTGGAAACATCAATTATAATGTCTTGAGAATCATAATAGATTAAAGGAACTTGATATAAATAAGGACCTACAAAAGAGCACCAAAATTATCAAAGGAATGTGACCTTATCGCAACTTATCATAAGAACCAATGTTACTAAGGGATATTTTTTTTTTCTATGAAACAAGGGAAATAAACTCACTACAGATGAAACTCACAAAATTAATTATTATTACTCCTAAAATTGTCTTATATTGAGGTTCTAAACCCCATTATAGAAAAGATTTGCAAAACCTGTTGTTTTACCGAATTTGTTTTCAAACTAACACAAACTCAATCACCAAATATCCCTAGACTAACATAAACCTAACTAGGAACAAACAAATAATTTAATTAATATTAATGAATCCTAAACTAACATCAACCTATATGGAAAATTGAAATACAATCCTTATCATTTAAGCTTCTCACAAATATGGTTTCTAAAATTAACCCATCTTGGTTTTGAGTTTGGATTAGTATAGATCTTCTTTTGAATTTTCTTAATGAGACCTTAAAGTTCTTGTTCTATACACTTGTTCTTTCTCTTGATGACCAGGTCTCCTACTCTTTGCAAGAGATCTTTCAAATGGTTACTTTTATCTAACATGACACCCGCGTTCACACTATTTCTTTCTTCTTCAAGATAATTCTTCCTTGAATCTTGAGGGTTACATATATTACATAAAGATAAGTCAAATCATTGAAAGTGATATTCACATTACCATAATTACTCATAATATTGATCTTATAAGCATTGTTATTAATCCTTTCAATCACTTGAAAGTAGGGATGAAAATAAGCCAAACAGAGCTAGACTTTGAGTGTTCAAGTCTAACCTGTTTAAAAATTTTGAGGCCTGAGTCTAAGCCTGTTATTTGTCATAGGATTTTTTTGTTATCAAGGTATCTGTTTTAAATCCTATATAGCTTAAGAGTTTGTTTAAAAACCTACATTCCAAAAAAAGGCCAATAAATAGGCTTAAAGTCTATATAAAGTATTAAAAAGGTTTGCAATCTTAAAGTCTACTAGATAAAAGATCATTAAATATATATATATATATATATATATATATATATATATATATATATGAAAGGTTCACAAGTTAAAAGCCTTTTATGAAAAATGTATTTTAGTATTTTTTAAGTTATAGAACATGTTAATTCAACTCTTATATATATATATATATATATATATATATATATATATATATTATTTGATTTGAAAGGTTCACAAGTTAAAAGCCTTTTATGAAAATATATTTTAGTATTTTTTAAGTTGTAGAACCTATTAATTCAACTCATACTAGACATTTGGAAAGCTTATGTTATTACAAATTAAATAATTTTAGAGCATGTATATTGAGCACTAACTATATATAAATATAATAATATATACAAACATATATAACGCACACACTTAGCACACACTCATGCATATATAAGTTTAGATACATATATAAATTAAAGTAAAATATAGAGAACTTATTCTAAAATTAAAATAATGTACACAGCCCTTATAATAAACATTAGAGAATTTCATAATTGTCTATTTTGGGATATTACACTAGGTGATATGTTACATGTGACATACCTTTAAATCACCTCACAGACTAAAGATTGAGTGGAGGTAGATCACATAAATAGTATCCTGTTCAAAATTAGGAATATGTGGAATGAAACTTTGAAATCGTATAGTTAGACAAACATGACAAAGGAGGGTTTTATTTTGAGGATAAGGAGAAAGCCATCTAGGATTTCTTTTGTTTGAAATATAAATATATATATATATATGTGTATATATATAATATAAATATAAATAGGTTCCTAAATGAACTAAACAAACTTTTTTGTAAGCCTAAGTTTGACTTGTTTATCTAAAAAGAATTTTTAACAAATTTAATCCTATCTATTTATTAAAGAAGTGAAGGCAAGTTAGACTTTAAACAAGTTGAGTGTAGACTCCTGTAGGATGACCTAGTTCATTTCCATCCTTACCTAAAAGGGACCATCGCTCTAAGATGCCATTTAGAACTTATTTGATTTTGAAACCTCTCCCTTTGCTCTTTCTGGTGCAACCTTCTCATCATTGGCTTGTTACAACTTGTGATTTGGGGTATCAATATTTTTTCTTGATCTCAAGGTGATGGAACTATCATTTATTGGATTGACCATAATTTTAATGGTTAATTTGATAGAACATTGACTTAATTTTTTTTTTTAGAGAATTGGCTACCTGGTAAATTCTTCAAATTTTAAATGTTAAGTTTTGTTATTTATTGGGGTTGCAAGTTGTTCATTACCATATGTTTCACTAACTCCTTAAAAGTTAGTTTAGATTGAGGGAATAGCATTAGCTTGCTACATCTTGTCTTGCACAAACGGTGGCTATTATGGCCTACTAGGTCCTACACTTGATTGGAAGAGTGGTTGTTGTTATCTAAACTAAATGGTGGAATGTTGTTTTTGAATTATTCCCCTATTTTAGGTTGGAATAATTTCTCCATCCAGGGTTGATCCTATTAAAGGATAAATCATAACTTTGCTGTTATTATTGTATGTTTTCTACATAAGCTTATGGAATGACATTTCCTTCACCTTTCTTCAATGTGAGAAAAACATTTGTAGGATGTTTAGAAAAAGTGTAGATGACACACACTCTATCAAGAGGTTTTTGTTGTTGGGTCATAACTATATGTGTTACCAATGATGCGAGCTTATCAATCTCCAATTTGTTATAATCTACAACATATGTGGTTTGCATCTCATTAATACCTTTAATATGGACCACATAACTAATCCTAGTGCAAATTGTTGGGAATTAATTATCATGTTCTTAATAAGGTTTCTGGAAACCATAGGGGTTTTGTCTACAAGCAAATCTCCACTAGTATCATATATCATAATCATATCCATAAGTATTGGATGAGGAATTATTCACTAAATTGATGGTGATGGAAGCTTGCACAAAGCTTTTTGAACCTTTCTCGATATTCATATAGTGTTTTCCTTATTGAACTACATGATGCCACAAATCTCGTTCCTAGTTGATGTAACACTAGAGGTAGGAAAGAATTTTTCTAAGAATAATTTCTTCAAATCATTCCAACCATTGATAGAACTATGTTGTAGGTAGTATAGTCAGTCCTTAGTAGCATCCTATAGAGAAAAAGGAAAGGCTCTAAGTTTAATATGCTCCTCTAGTATAGCTTGAGGCTTCATGGTTGAGCATACAATTTGGAACTCCTTAAGATTCTTATGAGGATTTTTTCTTGCAAGACCATGAAACTTAGGTAACAAATGAATTAAAACATATTTTTCATTCAAAGGGAATATTAACATCTGGATATTGAATGTATAATGATTGGTATATAACATTAGGAGCATAAAGTTCTTTCAAGGATCTCTCATCCATATTGTTAATATGATCAAGATTAGAAAAACTATCAGAATCCAAAGATGTAAAATTACTATTTCTACTTTCTTGGTTATTAATGAATGAAAGTATTCTATGTGTTCTTTTTAGATGGAATATACTATCAATCTCAGGAACATAGACATATAAATCTTAAGATTAGATTTGGTCATACACAACAAAGTAGATTCATATAGTAAATTAAGAAGAATAAACGTATCAAACAAAATTTTTAGAAAGTTAGAATAATATAAAAGATTCCTAATAAGCTCGAAGAGCCAAAAATGGTACCAAACAATGGTGCCAAAGCAAGATATAGTATAGATAGAACCATTATATTTTGGACCAATAGGAATTTTCATTGAAAGTCATTAGATTAGTTGAATATTAATGGTTTTCAAAAATGGTTTACTTTCCTTTTTAGATCATGTTGTAGAATAGGATTTCATTCCCCAAGCAATGTGTAGTATCATGGTTCCCACTTCAAGTGCAAATCAACTACTTGAACAATTGCAAAATCATACATCTAACTTCATCTAATTAATGAAGTCGTGACACGCTCGTCGCAAACGCGCAAAAATAATTTCTAGATTTCCCCCAAACTATTGGTATAGTATAAGGTGCAACCTAGGTCATCTCCCAAAGACCATTTCATATTCTTAAGCAAATAAGGAGAAAGTTAGAACAGGGGGATTTTGTAAAGATTGATATTGAGTTTTAAATGCAAAATACAGACTGAAATTAATTTCACTTAACAATTATCAACTCAAGGAATTCAGAGGCTATTTTCATAACTAATCATTGATCACTAAAATCATGCATTGTGTTTATCAACCTAGGATCATCTGGAACCCCTACAATGATCCTTGAATTCTCTACTGAGAAACCTCTCAGAATTTAATTGATTATGATCAACAAGATTTAGTAACCACTTAATCTTTTATCTAAACCAATTTTACAATCAGAATTCAGTTGAAGTAAGTAATAAAATGAAAACCTTCAATTCAATTACTTAATTTCTACTCTTCAAACTTTTGGAAAATGATTTACCAATCAAAAACCAATTATAAATCAATTATACATTAACCAAAATACGTCAACCGATCAAACTTTGATTAAAGAATAAAATTGAAGAATATAGTGAAGCAGAGTAGAAACCACTTAATATGCACGTAAATAAAGATCAAGACCTCAAAGTTAAAATGAAAATAGCTTGAATCCTTGAATTGAAACTACAAACCTAGCCTTCCATGAAGGAGGCAAACTAACAACAAAGAAAGAGGCAAATTAACAACAAATAAATCCTAAGCCTTCCATGTAGGAGGCAAAACTAACAAGAAATAAATCCTAAGCCTTCCATGTAGGAGGCAACTAACAATAAAGAAAAGCTAAGCCTTCCATGTAGGAGGCAAACTAACAAGAAAGAAAACATAAGCCTTCCATGAAGGAGGCAAAACTAACAAGAAAGAAAGGAAGAAAGAAAGAAAGAAAGAAGATGGTATTGGAGTTGATCTCCAAAATTGGTGTGTGTCTCCTCTTGCAAACCCTTCTATTTATAGAGGATTTTTGAGGCATCATCTTCAGAAAGTCACCAACTAGGATATTACTTTTCTACCCTTTTCTTGCTTTCACATGGGCTTTGTTGAAATTGCAAAACACTTTTGAATTTTTGCCACCAATGAGCACAACAATTTTGACTTTCTTGCACCGCAATTTCGGATGTTCACATGTCCGAATTAGAGCTTGCCTTCTGAACAAAAGTTGTAGCCCTGGATCTTAGCTGTCCAACAAAGTTGATTTCATCTCAATATGACTTCTATATCTCAAGATATGGCCGGATCTTTGCACACTGTTCAAATTCCACGTCAGCAACACTATCTCATCTTTTGAGATAATTTCGGAGTCCTAAACATCCCATTTAGAATCTTCTCTTGCTTTGTAAATATGGACACTTCTTTAAGCTTTCATTCAAGATAGATTTCATGATTTTTGGATGTCTACAACTCCTATTATGCTCAAAATACTATAATAGTGTCATTTTAATCGGGTAAGCAAAGAAATTCAATTAAACTTCATATGAACCCAAACTCATAAAATATGACAAAGATCACTTAATTGAACATATAAGAAGTCTTAATGAGATAAAAGTGAGAGATAATTATTTATGAAATCTATGCTTATCAAATTCCCCCACACTTATCTTTTGCACGTCTCGGGCAAACTTAAGTTAAGGATTGGTGACTTTTTTTTTTTTTTTTTTCTTTTTTTTTTTCTTTTTTTTGAAAGAACATCAAAGTTTTGAGTTGATTTCTCAAGAATTCACAAAATTTCATGAAGCATTCTTTCATCACATTTTTGAAATTACTTAGAAAGGCAACTTTAATTTGAAAAACATAGATTGAGAAAGATAAAACCTCACATGATATACTCTGAATCTCTCAAGTGTTTGATTTGGTAAGTGTTTCTCTCAAATTCAATCCATGAAAGATGAACTATCATAGGCTTGCATATCTTCTACTTCTCTACTACTATGTACACATGCAATGCACAAATCAAGAGGTCTTTATTTTGGTTCTAACGGGATTAGAAAGATGAAATGATATATTGAAGAGATACAATGTTAGACCAATGAAAATGGTGAGGATTGAGAATTGATTGTAAGTGCAAGTGTGAGAAACAGATATCACTTCTTCAATTTTTTTTTTTTATTTTTTTTTTTTTTTTCAATATAATAGTTTATTTATTAATTTATTGCTTCAGTTTTTTTTTTTTTTTTTTTTTTTTTTTTTTTTTTTTTTCAACCATGATATTGATGAACACAACAATAATCTCCCCCACACTTATTGAAACACTTATGGTATGATAAATCCAGTATTCCTCACCTTCTATGGTCAGACAAAGTTGTTTTTTTTTTTTTTTTTTTTTTTTTATTTGTGGTGAGCTAAAAAGAAGAAAAGGCTAATCGGCTCAAAGGGCTGATCAAAGGATAAAATTATATGGTTTAGTTATTTGGCCAAGTGGTTTGTTCAAGAAAAACAGTGCCTCAATCATTTTTGTACAAATCATGTGAAAATGTAGCTTCAAAAAGAATCAATGCAAGTTCTGAAGTAACATATTCCATGGATGAAAATCACACAAGAAAGAAAATAATAATAAGGCTCAAAATCTCACAGGTAATATATTTATCAAATCTAATCTATCAAGTTCAAATATGTGTTGCCAAACTAATTAATCTCGAAATGTAAATCATTTTGCTTCAATTATTTTATGAAATCTAAAGAAAAACATACTTCCACATTCAATTTTTTTTTTTTTTTTTTTTTAAATCATAAGATGCGTATCAAGAGTCAAGTGTAACTCCTTACTCAGCCATCTTACTCAAAGCAAGTTTATGAATCTAACCTAATTTTTTTTTTGTTTTTTTTTTTTTTTTTTTTTTTTTTTTTTTGGGTTTTGTTTTGTTTTTTTTTTTTTAATTTTAGATATCGGACCATCTTCCCCCCAACCTATCCAAGACATTGTCCCCAATGTCTTAGATGAAATTTCATATAACAGGAAAAGAAATGTAAGAAAACCATCAAAGTAAGGAAAAGTTATAACCGAAGAGTGGTATCTGGTTCTCTTTTATCTCTGCCATCCTGATTTGGTTGGTTCACCAGCTGCATTGCTTGACTGAGCTCAGATGTAGGATTTTGCAAAATCTCAAGTAGCTGTTCAACAGTTGAAGCAGATACTATGATGTTGCGCATGGATTGTGGCATGAACTCCTGCTCTACTGCATGATCTAAAAAGGATATCAAACCATTATAAAAGCCATTAATATTCAATAAGCCCAAAGGTTTTTTATGAAAATTCCGATAGGCCCAAAATATAATGGTAAAAATTTCTTCCATTGTTCCAAGACCACCAGGTAATGCAATAAATGCATTAGAATTAACCAACATGTGTCTCATACGGTCATGCATGGTTGCAACCTTCAATTCAGTACCCAGGGTGAAGTAGGAGGTGCTCCCATTTTTTAAGCCAACACCTAAGACGTTACACCCCTTTGTGAGTGCAGATCCTGCAACACATCCTTTTAAACCCTGAATCCCTCCCCCATAAACAAGATTGATTTTTCTTGCAGCTAATGCCTTACCAAGGGTAGAAGCTGCATGTTGAAATTCTCCATCCTTTCCAAGGTTAGACCCACCAAAAACACAGATAGTATTGATCTTATCCATATACGGTGTTTCTGTCTTTTTTTTTTTTTTTTTGAAAAAATATGTCATAGAGGTGGATAATTTATAGGGACTCAATATCAGACAAGGAGATCGCTTGAATAGTGCGGGATCAGGATTTGGTAGCAAAAGTTTGAATTTTTGCTACAAAAGTTTGAATTTTTGTTGCAAAAGTTTGAATTTTGGTTGCAAAAGTTTGAATTTTGGGTTCAAGGAAAAGGTGAATGTCAGAGGGGAAAGACTTTAAGCAGGGGTGAAAATTTCAAAAAAAACGGTGGCCCAATAAATTGAAAAGACAATGTAAATGACAAACATACACGCATGAGAATGAACAGTAGTTGTGATTGTGGCTCACATCTTCCTCTGGTTTTACGTCCAGTAACGGCTGAAACGCCTTCTAAGAGTCGAGGATGTGCTTCCCATTCAGTTTTCTTGTAAACTGACAACAGGGTCTTTTAAAGTCAGATTCCCAAGACTATAACGTGCTTTTTCCTTACGGAACAGTTCAAACAAATCAAGAAGGACTCCTTGTACATGCCCACTAGGATGCGTCTCAAGAGTCTGAATGATATCATCCAATGACTCCTTACTCAGTCCATCCTTTATGAATTGAATTTTGTCCTCTCGATTTCTTGAAACCATTCCAGGGTTCTTGCATCTTGTGTTACAGGTCCATCTTGCACACCTGTAGCAAACTCCAATTCTTTTTGCCCTTCTCTTCTTTGCATAGGAACTTCTTCCCATACCTGGCATATTTTTAACAAACGATTCTTGAAATTCACCTGCTAAACGTACCTTAGCTTCAATGATCCAACGGACATCTTCTGGAAGGCCTAAGAGTGTTAATGCTCTCAATCGTTCAAGTCTGCAATTGTAAATGTCTTTAAGAAAATTTCTGGGGAGAGTAGGGAACAAAATTTTGATCCTGGTGAGAGCTTTCTCCATTTTTTTTTTTTTTTTAAAACACTCAAGTTATTATTCCTGCAAGCTCAATGTGGTGTAATAGTTAGGATGATTTAAGAGGTGAAGAAGGAAGTTGAGAGAGTAGTTGAAACTTATAAGCGAGAAATGGGAGAGAGGGAGAGGGAGAAAGAGAGAGAGAGAGAAAGAGAGAAAGAGAGAGAAAGAGAGAGAGAAAGAGAGAAAGAGAGAGAGAGCGAGAGAGAGAGAGACTTCTCTTGAATTTATTGCAGGTATGTGGCATTGTGCAAATGCACTTCTTCTACCGTGTGCTTTTGAAAACCTTCGAAAAATGGTTTAAGACGATGTCCATTCACCTTGAAGATTTTTTCAGTTACCTCATTTTTTATTTCCACTGCACCATAAGGAAAAACATTAGTAACTACAAATGGTCCTAACCATCTAGAGCGTAGCTTACCAGGCATAAGCTTTAGCCGAGAATTGAAAAGGAGAACTTTTTGTCCAACGAAAAACTCCTTTCTTGCCAACTTTTTGTCATGAAAAGCTTTGACCTTTTCTTTGTAAATTTTGGAGTTTTCGTATGCTTCCAATCGAATTTCTTCAAGTTCCTGCAATTGAAGCTTCCTATGGATTCCTGCTTGGTCTAGATCCATGTTGCATTTCTTTACTGCCCAAAATGCTCTATGCTCTAATTCAACTGGAAGATGACATGCTTTACCAAAGACAATCCTGTAGGGAGACATGCCAATGGGTGACTTGTAAGCTGTCCTATATGCCCATAATGCATCAACAAGGCGCAAGCTCCAATCCTTCCTGTTAGGCTGGACTGTTTTCTCTAAGATTTTTTTGATCTCTCGATTAGAAACTTCAGCTTGACCATTTGTTTGAGGATGATATGGGGTGGAGACTTTATGCATGACTCCATATTTGCGGAGTAGGGCTTCCATTGTGCGGTTGCAAAAATGAGTACCTTGGTCACTAATTAGAGCTCTAGGAATGCCAAACCTGCTAAAAATGTTAGACCTGATAAAATCTGCAACAACTCGAGCATCATCAGTACGGGTGGCTTTTGCCTCCACCCATTTTGAAACATAATCAACAGCTAGCAGAATGTAAACAAAGCCAAAAGAGACAGGGAATGGACCCATAAAGTCTATACCCCATACATCAAATACCTCACAAAAGAGAAGTGGTTGTTGGGGCATCTCATTTCTGCGCGAAATACTCCCTATTCTTTGGCACTGCTCACAAGTTATGCATAATCTGTGTGCATCACGAAATATTGTAGGCCAATAAAAGCCTGAGTCTAGTACTTTTCTAGCTGTCCGTTGTGGCCCAAAGTGTCCACCACAAGCTAAGGAATGGCAAAAGGTAAGTACAGACTGAACTTCATGATCTGGAACACATCTTCTAATGATTTGATCACTGCATGTCTTCCAAAGGTATGGTTCATCCCATATGTAGTGTTTGGCATCACTTTTCAACTTGGCAAGTTGCGATTTGGTGAAGTGTTTGGGTATTTCTTTAGCAACCAGATAGTTTACCAAATCTGCATACCAAGGATCTTTCCCGTGCAAATGATAGAGATGCTCTTCTGGGAATGAATCTGCAATTGAATTTTCTTCACAAGGTTGCTGGATCCGACTTAAATGATCTGCTACAAGGTTCTCTGCACCACTCTTATCTTTAATCTCTAAATCAAATTCTTGTAACAGAAGCATCCAACGAATCAGTCTTGGCTTAGCATCTGTCTTCTTCAGCAAGTATTTCAAAGCTGCATGGTCAGAGAAAACAATAACTTTAGATCCAAGCAAATAGGAGCGAAATTTATCTAATGCAAACACAATTGCCAAAAGCTCCTTCTCAGTAGTTGTGTAATTTGATTGGGTTGCATCAAGTGTGCGAGAGGCATATGCAATGACATGAGATCTCTTGCTAACTCTTTGAGACAGTACAACACCAAGGGCATAATTAGATGCATCACACATTAATTCAAATGGAAGCGTCCAATTAGGTGGTTGAATGATGGGAGTGGTTGTCAACCGCTTCTTTAGTTCATCAAATGAATCCTTGCATGCTTGATCAAACACAAATTTGGTATCTTTTTGTAGTAGTTTAGAAAGAGGTTGTGCAATCTTGCTAAAATCCTTGATGAATCTTCTGTAAAAACCTGCATGACCAAGTAAAGAACGTACTTCTCGCACAGAAGTGGGGTAAGGTAGAGAAGAAATAATGTCTATCTTGGCCTTATCAACCTCTAAACCTTTGCTAGATACCAAGTGTCCTAAGACTATACCTTCTGTTACCATGAAATGACATTTTTCAAAATTCAAAACCAGGTTAGTCTCAATGCATCTGTCCAAAACTTTAGAAAGGCTTTCTAAGCATGCATCAAAAGAAGAACCATATACAGTGAAGTCATCCATAAACACTTCCATGCAACTTTCTAAGAGATCAGAGAAAATGCTTACCATGCATCTTTGAAAGGTTCCAGGGGCATTGCATAGACCAAAGGGCATCCTTCGATAGGCAAAAGTACCAAAAGGACAAGTGAAGGTGGTCTTATGCTGGTCTTCTGGGGCTATATGTATTTGAAAATAACCTGAAAAACCATCCAGAAAGCAATAGTGAGATTTTCCTGCTAATCTTTCCAAAATTTGGTCTATGAAGGGCAAAGGGAAGTGATCCTTGCGAGTAGCTTGGTTAAGCTTCCTATAATCTATGCACACTCTCCAACTGTTTTGTATTCTGGTAGGGATTAGTTCATCATTGTGATTTTTGACTACAGTCATGCCAGTCTTTTTAGGAACTACTTGCACCGGGCTTACCCAATCACTGTCTGAGATGGGATAGATGATACCAGCTGCCAAAAGCTTACCTACTTCCTTCTTTACCACATCTAGGATGGTTGGATTCAAACGCCTTTGTGGTTGTCTAACAGGTCTGGTGTTTTCCTCCAGCAGTATCCTATGCATACAAGTAGATGGGCTAATACCTGGAATATCAGCCAAAGTCCATCCAATTGCTTGTTTATGGCTTTTTAAGGTTTGCAGTAACCTTTCTTCCTGTTGTGGTAGAAGGTTCTTTGCTACAATGACAGGAAGCTTCTCATTTTCCCCCAAATAAGCATACTTTAGATGTTCAGGCAAAGGCTTCAACTCTAAAGGAGGTGGTTGTATTATGGAAGGAAGAGATCTATCTGAGATTGAAATGTCTGCAACACTTGCATCTAACATGTCATCTTTCAACGAAGGTTGGTCTGCAGCATTAATCCTGGAACACACAATACATGAATCAAATTCATCACATGTGCAAGTAAAATTATCTAAGTAATCTAAATCAAAATCAAAAAATTTAAAAAGTAGATTGTCAATAGAATAATCATCCGCAAGAAGGTCTATGGCATCAAGTTGAAAGAGTGAATGATTCTCTATGGGATGCTTCATGGCTTCAAATATGTTGAATTGGATGATATCATCTCCAAATTCCATAGAGAGAGTCCCCGTATGCACATCTATCTTTGTTTTTGCAGTTTTGAGGAAAGGTCTCCCTAGGATCAAGGTTGCTCTATTGATGGATGACTCATCTTCCATATCCAAAATGTAGAAGTCAGCTGGAAAGATCAGCTTATTCACTTGAACTAGCACATCTTCAAGTACTCCGGCTGGATGTGCTGTACTTCTGTTGGCTAATTGAATCACCACACCAGTTGGCTTCAGTTCTCCCAGATTCAAAGATTTATAAACTGATGAGGGCATAACATTAATGGAAGCACCTAGATCCAGCAATGCATCACCAAATGTAGAGTTTCCTATTGTGCAAGGAATGGTGAAAGTTCCTGGATCTTTACATTTCTGAGGGAGGCTGGGTTGAATTAAGGCTGAAACATTGCGTCCCACACTAATCTTCTCATCCCCTTTGAGTCTTCTCTTATGCGTGCACAAATCCTTTAGAAATTTGGCATATTTGGGAATTTGCTTGATAGCATCTAGAAGTGGTATGTTGACTTCCACTTTCCTGAAAGTATCTAGAAGCTCCTTATCCAATTCTGCATGAACATTGGGCTTGGATTGAACCATTCTATTTGGAAAAGGTAAAGATACCTTCTGATCAGCACAATTTGGGGTTTTCTTCTCATCAGATGCTTCAAGTGCAGATCGTTTATGGCAAGCTTCTTTTTGTTGATCATTCGATGTCTTATCGAAGGCTGGTGTACTTTTTTCATCAGACTTTCCTTCTGATTCAGATGGCTCATCAGAGATATCTCCAGGTGTGGAGATAAATGCTTCTTTTTGGTGTGGATTAGTCTGATTGAAGCTTTGTTGCTTTAAAATTGTAGGGTCTGTCTGCACTTTCTTCCCACTTCTCAAGGTCATGGCATTCACACTTTTGGGATTTATGACAGGTTGAGAAGGTAGTTGACCAGAACCTTGAGATTTCAATTGGTTGACAGTGGTAGCCAACTGCCCAATTTGAGTTTGTAAATCCTGAATGGTAGAACTTACATTTTGTTGAAACTGAAGATTGTTGGTTGCTAATTGCTTCATCAAATCATCAAGAGAGGGTTCAGAAGCATTAGAGGGTACAGATTGCTGCATATGCTGTTGTTGTTGTCTGAAAGGCGGTGGTTGGTATTTATTTTGGGAGTCAGATGTTTGAATCCTTTGTTGTTGTGGAGGACCATATCTCAAGTTAGGATGGTTTCTCCAACTAGGATTGTATGTTCCAGAAGGTGGTTCAAACTTCTGTTGCTGATAATGTTGAGGAGGCCTGTATTGTTGTCCTGTGCCAAAAATACCATTTACTGTAGCCTCAGGTGTCTCACTTTCTTGCAATGTTGGGCATGCATCAGTAGGATGATCTGCAGAAGTGCAGATGCCACATGTTTTGGTTTTGTCAACAACATTAAGTTGCTGTTGTTGTCCGATGGCCAACTGTCTTACGATGGAGGTTAGTTCTTCAATTCTGTTCTCCAATCGTGTATGGTCTGTCTTGGTGGTCATTTCATGGACTCCTTTAGACAAGGAATTAGTTCGAGAATTGAATTGCTGAGAATTTTCTGCCATGTTGGCAATCAAATCTCGAGCTGCTGTAGGAGTTTTGTCCATAAGTGCTCCACCACTAGCTGCATCAACCATGCTTCTGTCCATTGGCATGAGTCCTTCATAGAAATACTGAATCAGTAATTGATCACTGATTTGATGGTGTGGACAAGTGGCGCATAGTTTCTTGAATCTCTCCCAATACTCATAGAGAGTTTCTTGGGAGTTCTGTCTGATGCCGCAAATCTCTTTTCTGATAGCTGCTGTTCTGGATGCAGGGAAGAATTTCTCCAAGAATAATCTTTTCATATCATTCCAGCTTGTAACAGATGTTGGATGTAGATAGTACAACCAGTCCTTAGCTCCATCATTTAAGGAGAAAGGAAATGCCTTCAACTTGATATGATCTTCTGGAATTCCTTGTGGCCGCATTGTGGAACACACAATGTGAAATTCCTTCAAATGTTTATGAGGGTCCTCACCTGCAAGGCCATGAAACTTAGGTAGCAAATGTATTAGTCCAGACTTCAGTTCAAATGGTGCATCAACATCAGGGTATTGAATGCACAATGGTTGATAAGCAACATCAGGTGCAGCTAATTCTTTTAAGGTTCTATCAGCCATGTTCTTAGCAAAATATTTAAAACTATCAAAATTTAAAGATGAAAAATCACTACTGTTACTTTCTTGGTTATTACTGGATGAATGCCTTCTATGTGCTCTTTTCAAATGGTGGAATGTTCTATCAATCTCAGGATCATATGCATATAAATTTTCAGGATTGGATCGGGTCATACACAAAAAGGTGAATTCATACAGAAAATCCAAGAATGATATACCTAAAGTAAAAACAATTGTTAGAAAGATTAAAATTTTTATACAAACTCCTAAATGAGCCTAGGAAATTAAAATGGTCCCCGGCAACGGCGCCAAATTTTGACACGCTCGTCGCAAACGCGCAAAAATAATTTCTAGATTTCCCCCAAACTATTGGTATAGTATAAGGTGCAACCTAGGTCATCTCCCAAAGACCATTTCATATTCTTAAGCAAATAAGGAGAAAGTTAGAACAGGGGGATTTTGTAAAGATTGATATTGAGTTTTAAATGCAAAATACAGACTGAAATTAATTTCACTTAACAATTATCAACTCAAGGAATTCAGAGGCTATTTTCATAACTAATCATTGATCACTAAAATCATGCATTGTGTTTATCAACCTAGGATCATCTGGAACCCCTACAATGATCCTTGAATTCTCTACTGAGAAACCTCTCAGAATTTAATTGATTATGATCAACAAGATTTAGTAACCACTTAATCTTTTATCTAAACCAATTTTACAATCAGAATTCAGTTGAAGTAAGTAATAAAATGAAAACCTTCAATTCAATTACTTAATTTCTACTCTTCAAACTTTTGGAAAATGATTTACCAATCAAAAACCAATTATAAATCAATTATACATTAACCAAAATACGTCAACCGATCAAACTTTGATTAAAGAATAAAATTGAAGAATATAGTGAAGCAGAGTAGAAACCACTTAATATGCACGTAAATAAAGATCAAGACCTCAAAGTTAAAATGAAAATAGCTTGAATCCTTGAATTGAAACTACAAACCTAGCCTTCCATGAAGGAGGCAAACTAACAACAAAGAAAGAGGCAAATTAACAACAAATAAATCCTAAGCCTTCCATGTAGGAGGCAAAACTAACAAGAAATAAATCCTAAGCCTTCCATGTAGGAGGCAACTAACAATAAAGAAAAGCTAAGCCTTCCATGTAGGAGGCAAACTAACAAGAAAGAAAACATAAGCCTTCCATGAAGGAGGCAAAACTAACAAGAAAGAAAGGAAGAAAGAAAGAAAGAAAGAAGATGGTATTGGAGTTGATCTCCAAAATTGGTGTGTGTCTCCTCTTGCAAACCCTTCTATTTATAGAGGATTTTTGAGGCATCATCTTCAGAAAGTCACCAACTAGGATATTACTTTTCTACCCTTTTCTTGCTTTCACATGGGCTTTGTTGAAATTGCAAAACACTTTTGAATTTTTGCCACCAATGAGCACAACAATTTTGACTTTCTTGCACCGCAATTTCGGATGTTCACATGTCCGAATTAGAGCTTGCCTTCTGAACAAAAGTTGTAGCCCTGGATCTTAGCTGTCCAACAAAGTTGATTTCATCTCAATATGACTTCTATATCTCAAGATATGGCCGGATCTTTGCACACTGTTCAAATTCCACGTCAGCAACACTATCTCATCTTTTGAGATAATTTCGGAGTCCTAAACATCCCATTTAGAATCTTCTCTTGCTTTGTAAATATGGACACTTCTTTAAGCTTTCATTCAAGATAGATTTCATGATTTTTGGATGTCTACAACTCCTATTATGCTCAAAATACTATAATAGTGTCATTTTAATCGGGTAAGCAAAGAAATTCAATTAAACTTCATATGAACCCAAACTCATAAAATATGACAAAGATCACTTAATTGAACATATAAGAAGTCTTAATGAGATAAAAGTGAGAGATAATTATTTATGAAATCTATGCTTATCAAGTCGATAGACCAATTCAATTAGGATGGAAGTAAGAAGGGGAAATCATATATCACTCTTTGGTTGTAAATTTCCTTACACTAGTGATTTTCTCACTTTTGTTATTTTTCTGTTAATATTTAGGTACATTATTTAAAAAAAACTTCCGTTATTCCATATAAGACACTGGAGATAATGTCTCCAATAAGTTTGGGGAGGAGGGAAAGATGGTTCTATTAAAAAAATTAGGTAAGGTTAACAGACTTATTTTGTGTAAGATAGTTGAGTAAGAAGGTTACACTTGACTCTTGATACCCATATTATTAACAAATGATTTAATATTTTTTAAATTTTTTCAATAAGATATTTTTTATGAAGTCGATAATTGTGGAAGTATGATGTTCTTTAGATTTCATAACATGATTAATGCATATTGATTTATATTTAACTATTAATTAGTTTGACAATAGATATTTTAATTACATATATTATATTTGATAAATTTTACCTATAAGATATTAAGCCTTTATGATTAATTACTTTTTTTCTTGTATGATTTTCATTCATGAAATATGTTACTTCAAAATTTACTTTGATTCTTTTTGAATCTATATTTTCTTGAGACATTATTTCTTTTAAACAAACCACTTAGCCAAATAGCCAACCCAAGTGTATCCCTTTAAGTCTAACGAACCATCTTTTGTTTCATCTCTTCATAAATCTAAATGTAAAACCATATTTTTACATAACCTTAGAAAGTGAGAAAATATTAGATTTATCATTAACGTAAGTGCGTGTGGGGGGGCACTACATTTGGGTTTTTAATTGTCAATTTTGTGATTGAATAAAAGGAAATAGAAACTAAATAAATAAATAAAAATTGATGAATGTGAGTGTGTGGAATGGTGTGGTTCCAAACTTTAGCAAGTATACTAATTCATCAAGTAATGGGGTATTAAAATACCTGAAATGTTGAATTCAGGAGAATAGATTAAGTACACAATTTAAATAGTTGTTAGATATGTTGGACGAAGTAGATAGTTGAGAAATGGATTATTAAATGCAAAATAAAATAAACAAGTAATGACAACAAGTAAGATTGAGGGTTCACTTATTAGGATGATAGTTAGGATGTTCACTTCACCTAATCTTTGGATGCCCCTAATATGTCTAGATACCAATTAGTTTTCATAGGAAATTAACGAATAACAACTTCACTAATGTCACTACGAGTTTAGGAGATGTAAGATGAAGAAAATAAGCCTCCTTAGCCTTATATTAATTTCATGCACTTTAGAACATGTAGGAATTAAATTCTCACTTAAGGACATTTTTGTCTATTTTTATATAATTTCCATTTTCAAAATTAAATGTAAACGTAAGGAATTATCTTTTTAAGATTAGATTAAAGCTAATTATTATGAAATTATCACTAATCAAGATTAACTTATTCTAAGCTTGGTTAAGTTTAATTAAATAAGGTTAATTTACTTAATTATGGTTAATGTTATCTCTCCTATTTAATGTTTTTATCTTATATGATGTTAATGAAGTGATGACTCAAACGGTGAGTCACCACCACATTTTCCACATTCTATTTTAGTGCATAAGTGGCGGGATCCACTTCTTAACTTCAGCTTCACATTTTCTCAGCATTTCCTAATATATTCCTAAATTGTTGCTCTGATGTTTCTAACACTTATTCGTTCATTCCTGAATCATTCTTATGTCATTTTTCATTTTTTTGGGAACAATTTATCCATTGTGGAAGATAGCTTTCTAAGGGTATTTCAAGCATTTTCAGAGTTTTCTGATGACTTTTTCATCCTCTCTTTCTTCTCATTCTTTTTTAATTACTTTTTAATCATCCTTGATGTATTCTAATTCCTTAGAGTGTCTTTTAACATTTTTTTAGGTTTTTCCTTCGTATTATTTGGGCTATCCTAGTACAAGGATGTTTTTGTCTTTTGCTAATTTTTTTTTAATTTTTGTAATTTCTCTGACTTTTTCTCTTATTTTTACTTTATTTCTTACTAAAAGGTATTTATAGCCTAAAAAGTCCATTATGAGTATTACACATAGGAACAATCTCACAACCAAGGAATTATGGAGTATTAAATTATATTTAATACAATTAAAATATCTTGACATAAAATTAATTTATGCATTAGATCTATGAAGAAATTAATTTATATTTGCACCTAGATAATTTAAGGGTATAAAATATAATTTATGTACACGAATAGGAATAACCTCACAACTAGGAAATTTTATATGATATAATTAAAATATCTATTTAAAATATGTATGAGAAATGACTTGAAAACCAAGGTACTCATTCATTATTTATCATCCTCTAATAAGAAATTAATTTGATACAATTAAAATATCTATTAATAAAGAATTAATTTATGCATCGGTTGAATATATAAATTATTTTACATTTTCACATAGACAATCTAGGGATATAGAAATTTAATTCATGTATACTAATAGAAACAATTTGATGATCACGAGACTATGTAGAATTAAATTGTATATGATACAATTAAAAGTATCTATCATATCTTTAACATTATAGGCTTGGTCACAATAATGAGATTAACAAGTTATATAAATAAAGTTACCTTGATCGTTATGGTTATGAATCATATGTGATGACTTATGAATTTATCTCAAAGGAAAACATGACCAAATCTACATTTAGCTGAAATGAAGAAAAGGCCTATGAATTAGTGAGAGTAATTTCATATAGATATGTGTGGGCCCATAAGAGTAGGAAAAGGAGGGAATTCTTATTTTATCATACTATAATATGTTTAGATAAGGTTTTATACATCTTATGAAACACAAATATGAGTCATTTGAAATTCTCTAAAGATATCATTGAAGAACAAACCAGAAAAAGTATTAAGATACTAAGATATGATAAAGGAAGAAAGCATCTTAATGAAACATTTCTTAATTATCTAAAATAGAATGTGTGATATGATTCACCCTTCATAGAATATATCAAAATGTGGAAATGTTAATTGAAATGTTTTGAGAATCGAGATAGGATAGAGTAGAGGAACTCAACACAAACCGCCACATGCTGGAGAGCACCAAAGTTATCAAAGAGACACGTGATCCTTACTGTAACCTATCGGAAGAACCAATATTATGAAGAGTAGTTTTTTGCCTAAGAATAAAAAAATCAACTCACATGGAGATAAAAACTCTCAAAGAAAAGTATTATTATTCATCAAACTTGTGTTTACATTAAATTCCTAAATTCTATTATATAGAAAACATAATTGACTTAAATTAGGAGAAAATCTAATAAAAAAGAAAATATATAATCCTAATTAAATTGTAAATAAATCTAAAATCTTAATTTGATTTGAAATTAATTTAAAATAAATAACTTGTAAACTTGTATCAAATCCTAATGTAATCTATAACAAATTAATTACAAATCATAAACGTTATCACTTAAGATCCTTAAGAATATGAATACATAAATTAACTGATATTGGATTTGGGTATGGATCAACGTATTCTCTTTCTTGAACTTCCTTGATGAAATCTTGAAGTACTTACTTCATACATTTGGTCCTACTCCTAGCCATAAAACCTCTCATTCCTTGTAGAGGATCTTTCAAATAATCACTCTTCTTAATATGGTGCTCACGTTCACTTAAATGTGGTTCTGCTATAGTGGACACCTAATGGAACACAACACAATGATGTAGTTGTCAAACATTGTTAGATATGGTAAACTTCATGATGATATTAACTAATATTCCAATAAATTTATAAATGTATGATTTCACATTTCCCACAAAGGTAGTCTTTACAATTAAATAAATTTCTCGCAAAGGTAGTCTTTACAATTTCATGAGATATGAAAAAAGTGTAAAATAAGTCTTAAGAAACTTTGGGATTATCCCACCTATGTAAATAACTTGCAATCAAATTATCTTGAAGAAAAGTTTTGACAAGTGTGGATTCGTTGAGTACCCTAGAAAAATAATAAGATATTATTTCTACCCCTTCTAATTGTAAAATGTTTGTGAAAAGAAAAGAAACTTTGTTTCTCCAAACAGATTAGTAGGATCACAATGTCTTGTACTTAGTGTTGTATGTTGATGATACATTATCATTAGATGATATATGAACTTTGTAAAGTACAAAGCATTGATATCAAAACAATTCTTTGGAAAAAATTTGAGCGAAGTAACTTATATTGTAGGAATATAAGTCTATGGAGATAGATCTAAAAGTTTACTTGGACTCTCTTAATCTGTGTTGATACCATCTCAAAGATGTATAACATGAAAAACTTTGAAAAAAGATTATTTGCTAATAAGAACTAGAGTTACCTTAGTAGGGAGGATTATCCTAAAATCCCTAAAGAGAGAGAGAACGAATGAATAGAACATCATAAGCTAGCGTAGTGTGCTATCATGTATACCATGACTTGTACATAACTTGATATTGCACATGCACTAGCTGTATGTAGTTGATATCAAGCGAACTCGAGTGAGGAATATTGGAAAATGTAAATGTCCATTAAGAAGGACTAACGATAAATTCCTCATCCATAAAGATTCTGAACTAAAGCTGAGGAGTTATACTGATGTTATCTTTTTGTTAGATAAAAAAGATATATATTAAATTTATTTTAGGTTATGCGTTCACATTAAATAGTAGTGCAGTGAGCTAGAAAAATACCAAAAAAGCTATGATAATTGATTCACCAACTAAAGCAGAATATATAACACCAAGTGAGGTTGATACAAATTCAATTTGGATGAATAATTTCATATCTGAGCTTGGTATTATTCCTTCAATAAAGGAACTAATCCCATTATTGTGTGACAATAATAGAGATGTTGCTTAAGAAAAAAGATGAGATCACATAAAAGTTCCAAATATATTTCACAGAGACATCATTCGATTAGAGAAATCATTTAGCGTACGGAGATTTAAAAGGTTAGTAGAAAGGAAAGTGTTATAGATCCATTAACAAAGACACTTAGTTTAAAAGAGATTGACAAGTGCAAGTGGGAATTGAGAATGAGATACATGACTAATTGACTCTAATGCAAGTGGAAGATTATTAAGGGTAAATAGGTATGCCTAAGATCTAATATATCATGTGTCAAATATTTTATTTTATTATCATATTTATCATTTGGTTATTTAATTGTATATGATAAGGTCTCTGATCAAATTTAGATACTTAACATTATGGTAGAGATCATAATAATGAGATATCAGTCTTTAATGATTTAATCTAAATTTTTATTGATTGTTGGATTATTAAAAAAGAATATTAATAATCTGGATAGATAAATATATATGCAACGATCTTTTTTTGGATGAAAATTAATATGTCTCATTTATTAAGTTATATATATATATATATATATATATATATATATATATATATATATATATATATATATATATATATATATATATATATGATACATATGGAGATATGTTCATTGAACTAGCTCAATCAAAAATCCTTAACAATTACAATTATTATTAATTTAATTTGCCAATAGGATATTCTCATGAAGAATACAATAATAGAATTTCCTTTCACATGAGACTGTCATAGTAATCGACAAAGTAAATTATCATACTTTGATTTTGAGCACCTAATTCCTTAGTGCATTGGTTGACTGGACATCGAGTAAATTAAATACTTGTAGAATTAATGATTGGTCAAAAAGGAATCCATCAACTCTTAGTAATAAGTTTGGACTCTATAATTATGAAAACTAAGACCTTGGTCATGGAATTGAATTAATAAAGAAATAAGTTTTCTTTGAGTCATTCATAAATTAACTAAATTAAAGTTTGACAATTATACCATGCTCTAAGTTTAACCAAAAATTAAAAATATGAAAAAATTTATTTTTTTTATGATTTTTAAAATTAAAAGATCTTACTTTGTACTATCTAACTATTAAAAAATGTCGCTATAAACTAACTTTGATTAGTAAATTAATATAACTAATTTACTACCAGCTTAGTGTTGAACATACAAGATCATATATTGACAAGTGTTCCAATCTTTACTATAAGATTATTTAATTTCTATTTGATGATTAATTTATAGAATTTAATTTAATTAAATAAATATTTTTTAATCCTAATAAAATATTATTATATTCTTTGTTGACATTAAGAATATATATGATGATATTGAAGATATTTTGATTTTATTTTCAATAAAATTAAAATTTGTAAATATCAAATAAAGATTTGATTGTGTTATTATGACAAAGTTAATGAAAAATAGATAAAATTATTGTACATTTTTTTATGATAAATATCACGTTACCAAATTTTCTAAATAATAGAAAAGAAGATAAGATAAATATGGATTAATAAAATTAAATTTTTATTTAGTCTATGAAAAGCAACATGTTCAAAAAAGAAATGAGAAGGATAATTTTTATCTTAAAAAATCTCTCTCTTTTTTTTTACAAGTTTCTAATTCGTTTAGGAATGAAAGGTTGTTTTGTTTCAATATACAAGTTCCACTTGATCAAAATGTTGATTGTAAGGACTTGATGTCAATATACAAATACATAAACTCTTTACAATATTAAAAAGGATTATTCGCTTTGAAAAACTATGACTTCTTTTGATTGAATTAAATTTTAAATACATAATGAATTAATATGATTAATTTTTCATTATATTGCAATGTTTTGAACATCTAATGATTCTTCATACCTAACATTGTCTACCAACTTCAACAAAATCGTTAAATTGTGCTAATATTTTTGAATCTAATCATCATTCACAAATTTTATTGTCATATACAATAATAAATAATCTTTCTAAGTCACTTTTAAAATAAATAAATCTAATTAAAAAATTGCTAATAATGCATTCTTTTAAAAATACACTTTAATATATTTTAGATGATTAGTCCATTTTTTGAAAAATAAAATACTTTTAAAAAATAATAAATTTTAGATACAAGTATTTTAATATTTTTTTTAAATAGACCAATTTCAAGTATGTTTTTTAAAATATTTTACTAGCATTTTTCACATAATTATCACTTTAATTTATAACTTTGGTATCTTCAATTCATGAGAGCTAACATAATTTAAGATATACCGGTAAGTGGAGAGAGAATAATTATCAGTGATGGTTTTAACTTTGCTATGCTCTCTAGTGTTCTCCAACCAAATTAATCATGTTGCCCCTCCTTAACCATATTTATATTTACCCAAATTACATTGATTTGCATTCATATGGGTAAGTGAACATATTATATTCACAAGCATAGATCCAAAATCAGCTTTCAATTAGTTGCGTTGGACAATAAGGAAGACTGATAAAACAATTTGTAACTTTGCAAGTATTCATGGACTCTAATTCTCCCTGTGAATCGAACCGTGACGTGAGTTCTAAGGGTCTCCTTAATGTTAATGTGTAAACACTTTCTTCCCTAATGATTAACTTGCTATGTTATCCCTCAACTGTCCTACTCATTGTTTACTTTAGGTACCAATTGTGTCAACAAAGGTGTATATGCATAAGTGATTTCTTCCTCTTGTTAAATTGTGTATGACCCTGATTCAATTCATACAAAAAACGACTACTTAAATGCTTTGTGATTATATGGCTATATGACCTTCCCTAAATACCACATAGCAATAGAATCAAAAGCAAATCTTAATATTCAGCTACTTCTATCAACAAATACGGTTACATGCCAGTGTGCAAACTTTTTTTTTAGATATATATACCAAGCCAAAATAAGCTTCCTAATTCATACAGAAGCAAAATTCTGATTCTCTTTCATAGTCAAACACAGAATAACTGAACATTGTTCATCATTCTCCTTAACCTCCATCTCTGTTGAATTCATGTGGTCACCTTGACCCAAACGTCATCAAAGTTTATGGACATAGAAAACGATTCCACAACATGCAATTTACCTCTTTTGTTTTGAGCCATTTTATAGCTCCTCCAGTTTGTTCTGTCAATAAAATATTCATATATTTATTTTACAACGAAAATCACTACCCCAGATACTGATATGCAAGATTCCAGCAGCTCTAAAAGATAAACTTTTAATATACAGGACAGCCTCCAAAGCAGTGCCAATCACATTGAGCCAATTTTTTAACGACATAAGTATCCAACCCATGCTAAAATCCATGTCTTACAATAAATTATTAATATTTACAAAAAAACAAGCCAACCTCTTAACAAAGGATTATTGAGTGGTTATTAATAAAAAAACGATAATAGATTGAGTAAGGAAATTATCCAGTAACCTTAACATGCTCTCCATCAATGGAGCACCTGAACATAAAATCCTTCATCTTCCCCAAAACCCAGTTCCAAGTGATTATAACCACCACTGGCATGATCATACCCATTCGCTGCCATCAGAAACCCTCCAACCAGCTAAAGCATATCGTACTGCCACCATTAACACCAATCTGCCCACATCTATTTGGTTTTTTTTCCATGGAAAATTTCTTCATCTTTTGTGAACATTTTACCATTATATCAAACTGTGTAAGTTATGTGGGGACTGGATTACAAAATACATAACTAATTTCAAGACAACCTGCTACTATTAATATAGGTCGCATATCCTGACTGATGATTGATAAATCTATATATACACCACCCTCTTTCTATTCTTTTAATTCCTTGGTTCTTGATCTGGGTGCAACAGGGTCTCACCAATATAGGTCGCACATCACAAATTATTGTGCATCGGCATTGATGCCCCAAAAATATCCTGATTAAGAAAATCAACAAGTCCTCTAGGTGGTTGTTGATATATACGATTTGCACCAATGAGATCAACAGTATAATTGGCCAGCCATTTAGCGCACAAGTTGCTTTCTGTGGATATGTATTGTACCTCGACCATCCAATTTCTCTGAATAAGTTCTTGACAATGGACAATGGCATATTCATAATATGTCTCGGATTTATGTGACACTGTTGAGAATTTGTGTTGGAGCAGCTCCTGCAATGCTGCCAGAGAGTCGGTCTCTAAGATAACTCTTGGAAACCCAAGATCCCAAGCCCTTTGCAGTCCACGGTATATTCCCAAAATTTCAGCAAAATCACCAGGATAGGGTAGCACACTCAATGTAAAACCTTCTATCCATTCCCCAATGTCCCCACGAATGATGACTCCACAACCTGCTTGACCATATTCATCAACACAGCCATGAGTGTTAACTTTAATCCATCCCTCTGGTGGAAACCTCCAAGCATTGTTGCACACATAATTGTTGAGGATAAGATCAGGTAAGTTATTAAGCAGTTGTGGCTCTGCTGTTTCATTGGCAGTAATTATATTACTATCCACATCATCATACCTCTGATTCAAAAATATGGGATTCTGATAGAACCTAATAACTTTTCGCATTGTGGGTCTCTTTCTTGGATCCCTCTCAGTGCATCTCAAAGCAAAGTCAAGCACTGCAGTAATTTGTTTCATTACAAGTATTGATTGGGAAAATTCACGTGCAAGACTTGAATCAATAATTTCTTTAATATTTTGGGGTTCCCTATAGACAGATCTAATCCACCGTACTAAACTTGTTCCCTCCTCCATGAATGGCTGATCTAATACTTGCCTTCCCGTTATTAGTTCAAGCAAAACTACTCCATAACTATAAACATCTGACTTTCTGCTCACCACTACTGAATATGCATTTTCTGTCACAGCATTATTTCGAAAGCACATTAGAGAAATTGGAAATACAAAATATCAGAAAAAATTTCACCAAAATTCAATATCAATCCTTAAATGGCAAGGAATTTCGCAGAGATGCTTTTTTTTTTTTTTATCATAACTGCTCCTATATCTTGGCTTGACCTGATTGGTGTAAAAAACATTTCATTGATAGCAGCAATGCACTAGAGAAATACTATTTAGACATTATTTAACATTTCATCCTATTTTAATTTATGACAAAATAAAAAGTTGCTAGGCTTTAAGTCATATTTATAAAACTCTTAATGTATATGACAAATTGAAAATTGAAAATGCAGGTAAGTAGATAATGAAAGTAGCAAGGAAGAATTACCCGGTGCAATATAGCCAAGGGTACCAGCAATATGCGCGGAAAGCCTGTACCTAGTTTCATGAGGAAAAGAGAGTTCATCCCATTCCCTGCACCGGGCAGTTCCAAAATCAGTGATAAGAGGCTCCATATCAAAATCAAGAAGTATATTTTTTGGTTTGATGTCTCGATGCACTATGGGAGGGTGAAAGTTATAATGCAGATATGCTAGTGCCTTTGCAGCTCCAACAGCTATCTTGAGTCGGACATCCCACATTAAGGATGGTGGTGGATTTTTTTTGTCATGTAAAACATCATGCAGGCTTCCATTTTCCATGTACTTGCACAATATTACACCATAGTCATTTCCAAACCAGTAGTCTATGAGTCTGGCCAAATTTGGATGATTTATCATCTCAATGATTTGAATTTCTCTGTGCATAATTTCTTTGAGCTTATGTGGGCTCTTCCCTCTGTTTGTTGAAAATTCAATTTTCTTTACAGCAAGTACTTGGTCTGAACTTAGTTGGACTCTGTAAATGATTCCATGGGCACCTCCAGCGACTATATACTGATCATTTAGGTCGTTAGTCACCTCCATCACTTGCTTAACAAGGGAAGACATAGGCTTTTCAGTTTGAATCCGGACTTCTTCCCCATCAACTGAGGCATTCTCCTCTTGTTCAGATCTTCTGCGGTGATTAGATCTTCTGCGGTGATTCATATGAATTAATACTACTAGCATAGCAGAAACAAAACTTGATGATCCAACTTCTATCATTACGATTACAAATTTACTAATTCTTTTGTGATTAATGAATTTATACACACATGGCTTCAAATAGCTATTAGTGCAAGTCAAACCATCTAAATATGAACAACTGACACATACGTGAGAATTGCCTGCAAAAGATGATGGTGAGGAATTCAAAAATTTCATCAACTTTTTTGGTACAGGACCAATGAAGGAGTTGTATGAAATATTAACTTCTAATAATGATAGGAGTTCATCAAGAACATCAATACTTCCTGTCAAATTGTTCAATGATACATCCAGGCTTTGCAGCTTTATTAGCTTCCCAATTTCTAAAGGAATCTCACCACTCAATCGATTGGCACTCAAGTTCATCCCATACAATAGATTATGCAATGCTCCCATTGATTTAGGAATTTCGCCTGTGAACAAATTTCCACCAATTTTTAACTCAAGAAGATTGTTAAATTCGGAAAAAGCATCAGGGATACCCCCAGTAAAATGATTCTCTTCTAAAATCAAAGTGGTTAGCCCTGTCCAGCTCCTCAAACTTGAGGGAAATGAACCATTAAGCACATTGAATCCCACGTCAAAGCGATCAATTTTAGTACAATTTGACATATGAGATGGCAAAGGGCCTTCCAAGTTGTTGTGAGCAAGATCCAAAACCAAAAGATTCCCAAGCTTTCCAAGCTCTGATGGTATAAGACCGGTAAATTTATTCATTGACAAATGAATCTCCATGAGGTTAGTGCAATTTTCAAAACTTCGTGGAATTGCTCCACTGATTTTGTTCTCACTGATGTCCACGTGTTTGAGATTCAGGTTACTTTCAAAATCAGGAAGAGACCCTGTCAAATTATTTTTTTGGAGAACCAACCTGCTTAGGCTTGGACATCTTCCTATGTCATAAGATATCCCCCCTTGAAGTTGATTAAATCCCATATGCAACACACTTAGTTTCTTTCCATAACAAAGATTTGGAGGAATGTTGCCAGTGAACCTATTATTCATGACATCCAACTTCACTAAACTGCTGTTGATTCCCAAGCCCCGAGGTATGACTCCCGAGAACTGGTTGTCAAACAAAGAAATATTCCTCAAATGCTTGAGCTCTGTCATCTCTAAAGGAAGTTCCCCAAAGAGACTATTATTATGAACTATGACATGCTGAAGACTTTGAACTCTCCAAATGCTAACAGGAATTTCACCAGTCAGACGATTAAAAGACATGTCAAGATCCCTTAATTCACTTAGCATTCCCAATTCATTTGGAATTTTTCCACTAAAACTATTCTTAGAAAGGTCCAAATGCTCAAGCTGACTACAGTTGCCTAACTCTGAGGGAATATTCCCTGAGAAACTGTTATTCAACAACACAAGGGACTTCAAGTGATGCAATTTTCCAATTTCTGGTCCCAGTTGACCAAAAATACCCTTAGAAGTGAGGTTGAGGGAGATAACATTATAGGCATGACTACATTGGACTCCCATCCAAGAGCATGGAGTGGAATTAGAGGCCATCCAGCTTGAGTTTATGGAAGGTGGCACAAAGGTCCAATGCCTCAATAGGGACAACAAAGTCCTCCCATCAGAGACAAGAGCAGAGGCATCATTTAATATTAGCAAGGCAGAGAAACAAAGAACCAACAACTGGTGCTTCATTACTTAAACCAAAATAAAAACACAGGTTGTAATGCAAATCAAGATTTAATTTGAAACAAGAAGGTCTTACCTTCTCGCAGAAAACAAAGAAATCTTGAAAGAAATTATTGTTTGTGTTTTGGAAAGGGAGACTTTCAGTGAACTCGATTACTAATTTGGTTGGCTATTGAGTGCTATTGCTTTTTCTTGGTGGGGTGCAAAAGGAGTACAATAAAAGGCCTCATATTATTTGTCATGCTGTGCTGATAAGATCAAGCTTTTGTGCAATGTGTTAAAAGAAATGTCATATATCATGTGATTGAACTTGGTAAGTGCGGAAGCATAAATAAGTAACTAAGGGACATTTCGTTCCAACCCATGCTGGCTATGGCTCGGTAGTAGAGAAAAATTTCACAATTTCCGGTTGTCACAAGGAAGCATTTAGTTCTCGAAAGTTGGGGTATATTGACTGAGTTCACTTGTATTTTACTCGATGTCTTATTTATTTTTTTTAAATCCATCCTTTATTTTAAAAAAATTCTTATGTTAATTCTTAACTTTTATTATTGTCTTCTAAATTCATTCTTTTTAATAAATAAGTGGATTGATTTAAAGTTAAGAATGAATTTGGAAACATTAGATAAGTATGAGATAAAAATACTTGTAAACTTTATATTCATTCATTTCAATTAAAATAATTTATGATTAAATTTAATTGGATTGTAATTTTTTATTAATTATAAATTGTTATATTAGTATTCAAAAGTGATTTCTTTCCATTTTTATTAAATAATAAAAACTTTCTATATTTTTTTATTATTATATTCATATTATTAATAAAAATAATTGATAAATATACTAGTTATATATTTAATTTTCGATACTACTTGAACAATTAATAAATTTAAATAATTTATTATTATATATTTTTTTATCATGCATTGCTAACATAACTTATGATATGTCTTGTTACATGGGAGGTTAGTAAGATGGATCAAGTAAAGAAACTCTTGTATGTGACTAAGACAGTGAAAGAACTTTAAAATATATATAGATTCTCATTGTCTTTTAATTATTTTGTTGGTCATTTAGTTACTTTTTAATAATAATGTTTTTATTACTAATAGTATTTGCACATGAGATTAATTTTTATAATTCGTTAGAGGATGATTTTCAAAATCAATACATTCATGGAACGCGATAATTCAATTTTCTTTTGATAAGGGAGATACCACCAGAGCTAGCAAATTGCAACAATCTCCATTATAGAACTGGTGAGTTCCCTTTAAGGTGTTAAGTTTTTAATAGCATATCATTATGAAAAATTGTAAATTGATGTGTTCTAAAAAAATAAAAATTCAAATTAATGATCAGAAGTCTATTATATTATTTTCAATAACAAAATATGTGATGCGTAATCGGTTGTTTCCAATGTTCTACTTATGGGTACAAAGATTTCATTGTTAAATCCTTGTTTTACAAAAATTATGATGACTTCCAACTAGCAAGGATCTTAGCTTTGCTTTTCGACAATAAAAATCAAAGGATTTATAATTATATTTTGAAAATTATTTTGATATTTTAAAAAATTAACCAATAATAAAAATGTATTAAAAAGAATATGTTGCTAACATTTTTTAAAAAAATAATACAACATTCAAATCTTGTCATATGCTTTATTTAGGTGTTAATTATTGAGACAAAAATCTATTTGGAGATGTTACTAACATTTCTCAAGAAATAATAGAACATTCAAATCTTGTCATATGTTATATCTTTCTTCATCACATAATGATTCTTTAAGTTGATCTTATGAGTTTGTATTAATCTTTGATATGCAGGTCCTTAAACTAGAATGAGAATAGTTAAGATATGTTGGATGATTATTCAACAAGATCAACATTTGTCTCATGTTTAAAAATAACAATATACTTAAAAAAGAACATTTTCTCAAAATATCAAGATCAGAAGATTATAAAAGAGTATTTTTATGTATAACTGCAAAACATGCATTTTGAAACTGTTCAGAAGGATTGCTTTTATTAGACCATGCATCCAAAACTATGTTTCTTCCACTATTGAAATGCACGATTTGTGTTCATGCATTTTAGAAAGACATTCTTTAAAATCACTTTATTATAGTTTTATGAGAGAATATGTTTTCAGTGACGTACTCAATGTTTCTACTATAATATATTTTGGGTCTTCTATAAAAATATTTTTTAAGTATTATCAAACATTTAGAAAAAGGTTTTAATGAAAAAAGATCATAATAGAAATATTTGCACAAAAATCTCACACCAGAAGGATTTTCCAGAAAGTTTGCACTAGAAGGATTTGTTAAAAAAAGAATTTATTTTAAAAAACTAATATTAATAATTTTTGAATATATAAAAATGGAAAGAGAAATCTTCTTTATATAGTACTCATTTTTTAAAAATTTAATTTGAGTATTAGATTTTATTCAAAAATTTTAATTAAATCAATTTTAATTTTAAATTTAAATTTTTAAATTCAAAAAAAAATTAAATAGATAATTAATCAGATTTAATATATGTAATCATGTTTAAAAGAAATAAGAATTAAAATCAATAGAAAAAGGTTATAAAATGTATAATTAAATTTAATTATCATAATTTAAACGGATAATTAATAAATCATAATTATATTTTAAACAATTTTTTATTTTAAAATTTAAAGTTTTTTGAAATATTCATTTTTTACAACGTTTAGAAAATATGCTTAAACTTGATAAGCTCTGTTGTAACTATAAGTACAATGAGATGACGAACTCGCTAAAACTTTAAAAAGAATTTAATTCGTTTGTGGAGCCGCCACCAAATTTTATTTTAAGGGAAAACATTTGTAAAAATACTAACTTAAGGAAGAAATTTTAGGTTCGGGAGACGATTACGAATAGGGAAGGTGTTAGGCACCCTACTCGCCCGTTCCAAAGAACAGTACCCTTAAACTGAGTGTGTGATTTATTTGAAACTTGTTTGATCCCTTTAATTAGAATAAAAATAAATAAGTTGGTGGAAAATAGTCTGACAGGACTTGATCCTGCTCCTACGTATTCCTTGGTGTAATGGAAAACTCAAGGCTACGTAGTTCTGGTTAAGAGACTTAATCTCTTGGAAAATCAAAGGATGATCTTAGAAAAAATGATTTTTTTGGACGAAGTTAGTGAAAGTAGTGATTTTCTGAAATTACGTGCTTGCGGAATCCGAATTGTCATAAGCCGTATTTGGAATTTGCATGAATTAAAATACGATACAGTAGAGAAAACTACTTGTCCGCATTAGAATTCGTCGCACGAAATTTAGAAAATTTGAGAACAGCCGTTTTGGATAGAGTTAGTAAAACAGTGATTTTCTAAAATCACGTGATTGCAAAATCCAAATCGTCGTAAATCGTATTTGGAATCCGCACAAATTAAAATACGGTACAATAGAGAATAATACTTGTTTGAATTAAAATTCATTGCACGAGTTTTAGAAAATTTAAAAACAGACATTTTGGACAAAGTTAGTAAAAACAGTGATTTTCGAAAATCACGTGCTTGTAGAATCCAAATCGTCGTAAGTCGTCTTTGGAATTCGCACAAATTAAAATACGGTACAGTAGAGAACGCTACTTGTTCGCATTAGAATTCATTGCACGAATTTTAAAAAATTTGAAAACAAACATTTTGGACAGGGTTAGTAAAAACAGATATTTTATAAAATCACGTGCTTGTAGAATTCAAATCATCGTAAGCCATATTTGGAATCCACACGAATTAAAATACGGTACAGCGGAGAAAGTTGTTTGTCCGCATTAGAACCCGTTGCACAAATTTCAAAAAATTCACGAACAGACATTATTAGTAAACATAGTGATTTTAGAAAAGGAAATTAGGCTTGACCTAATAATTAGAAAAGAGAAATTGGGCTTGACCTAAATTGGAAAAAAATGAATTTGATTCCAAAATAAAAAGAATTGGGCTTGACCCAAAAATAATGGAATTTGATTTCAAGATAAAAGAAGATTGGGCCTGACCTAAAATAAAAGAAACTGATTAAAGAAAAGAATTGGGCTTGACCCAAATTAAGAAGAATTGGGCTTGACCCAAATTAAGAAGAATTGGGCTTGACCCAAATTAAGAAAAATCGGACTTTGATTTCAAAATAATAGGGCTTAACCCAAAATAAAAGAAAATGGTTTAAAATTTAAAGAAAAAAGTTTGGCTTAACCCAAACTAAGAAAAATTGGATTTTGATTTGAAAATAAATGAAGAAAGAAAAAAAAAGATTTAATTTAGATTGAAAATGGATGCAGCTTTGATTTGAATGGCCTAATTAAGAATTTGATGGTGACCTAAATTGCAGTAAAATTGCTCATTTTGAGTGAGCCCATTGCCCAATGGCCTAAATCCAAATATTTTAAAAGGAATGGCCATATGAGGAATCGAACTCAGGGACCCAGGAACACTAGGTAGTACGCCAACCACTTGAGATGGGCTGTGGGCTTGTCCTTGACATACTTGGACATTTATTTAACACACTAAATAATAGTAGTTAGTAATGAAAATTAATTTAGGAAAAGCGAACCCAGGTCTTGGAGGTTTATGGATAACACACTTGACCATTTAACCAATTTGGTCGTAAACTGGTGCGGGTGTAATTATATAGGAAATTTGATGGAAGATTTAATAGTCATTTTATCCAAAAAGGTTGCACTTGAGGTTCGAACTTGGGATGTGAGGGTTCATTAACAGCGTGCCAACCACTTGGCCAAGCGCTTGGTCTAGTTTTTAGGTCCCCAGGTTAAATTTAAAACAAGCTTTTGGGTAAGCTGCATGGACCCTATATTCTCTATTCCTTTCTCACGCAAAATCTTAACCACTCACCTTGTGTATGATAGAAGACATGCCCCTAATGGTTATTCGGCCCCTTACCATAGGAATTAAAATTAGCCAAGATAAACACTAACCAACTCACATTTCCTGGATCTAAGACATAAACATTAATGTGGCAATTAAGCAACTTGAACCAGGTATACAAGCACGATTGCAGGATATCAATCAAGGAAAATGGGATCTGAAGAGTTGAAAGAAATGGCTAAGCACAACCAACATGATTTCAGAACCTGTTATGCACCCATTCATAGACTTTGATTTCTTCTGCATATTCCTTCAATTCTTTTGTGTCAATAGGGTCCTCTGCTGATTGTTTATGGGTGTTTGTCTAGTGTAGGTTTCACAAAACCTAGGCGACCAAAAAGGAGAGTTTCATATTTTGCTCCGCTCATGACATTTCTGTCGTAACCGTAATTACAACAAAATGATAAACTCGCTAAAAATTTAAAAAAATTTAATTGATTGTGGAGTTGCCACCAAATTTTATTTTTAAAGGGAAAATATTTGGAAAAATCCTAACTTGAGGAAAAATCTAGGTTCGGGAGTCAGTTACGAGTAAGAAAGGTGTTAGACACCCTACTCGCCCGTTCCGAAGAACGGTACCCTTAAACTGAGTATCTGATTTTGATATTTTTGAAAATTGTTTGATACCTTTAGTTTAGAATAAAAATAAATAGGTTGGTGGAAAATAGCCTGACAGAACCTGATCCTGCTCCTACGTATTCCCTGGTGCAATGGGAAACGCAAGGCCACGTAGTTCTGGTTCAGTTTGGCAAACTAGAGATTTTCTTGAAGCACAGATATTTTGAATGAAAGCAGAAGGTTTTTTTTTTCGGAAGAACGTTTGCGCAAAGCTCAAACTGTGGTTAGCCGTGTATGAACCCGCACAAATCAGAATACGAAACAGCAGAGAAGGTTGCCTGTTCGTATTAAGACTCGTTTAGACGAAATTCCAAAAAGAAAAATAGATGTTTGAAATGAAAACAGAGGTTTGTCGGGAAAGCGTCTGTGCAAAGTTCAAACCGTCGTAAGCCATGTATAAACCCGCACGAATCATAATCGGAAGAGCAGAGAAAGCTACCTGTTCGTATTAAGACCCTTTTTAAACGAAATTCCAAAAAGGAAAAACAAATGTTTGCAATGAAACAGATGTTTGTTGAAAAAGCGTCTGCGCAAAGTTTAAATGGTCGTAAACTGTGTATGAACCCACACAAATCAGAATACGGAATAGCAAAGAAGGCTACCTGTTCGTATTAAGACCTGTTTAGACGAAATTCTTAAAAGTAAAACAGATGTTTGAAATGAAAATAGAGGTTTGTCGGAAAAGCATCAGCGTAAAGATTAAATTGTCGTAAGCCGTGTATGAACCCACACCAATCAGAATATGAAACAGCAGAGAAGGCTACCTATTCGTATTAAGACCCGTTTAGATGAAATTCCTAAAAGGAAAACAGATGTTTGAAATGAAAACACAAACAAAGATGAAATCGAAAATCCGAGAATAAGCAAGAAAATTAAGCGGAATAAAAATTGGATCTAACCTCCATTGATGTTCCTTGTTTAATTGTCTCCAATCCAGCTCAGGTCATAAGGTCCAAACGTAAGAATTAAGTGTTTTTTAATTTGATTCAAGCATACACTTAACTTTTTAGGTTCAATGACTTAATCATGCATGACTTAAACTAGACTTTGCATATAGGATGCGTGCACATGGTCATGCACTCTTAGGAATTTTTTTCAAAGGAGGACATACAAACACAAAAAAATCAAAAAGGAATACAAAAAAAAAAATAAACAAGCTAGGTTCATTTACACACCAAGACGAACATGCTTCAATAATTAGGTGATAGAAATTTCATTTCAGATCCAAATAAGACAAATAATATCATTCCAGAAACTAGAGAGAAATAAGAAGAGAACGCAAGAAAACACACCAAAATTGGAGATCATTTGACTGATCAAAAATGAAAATGAAAAATAGAGATGAAGATGAACCTCAAGAACACAAGGGATTTTGGCACCAAAATTTGAATTCAAATCTCAGAATTTTTTGAAAATATTTTTTGGTAGATCTGAAGAATTAAAACTGAAAAATTGAAATATATGAATCATAGGAATAAAAAAAACAAGTTTGACAAAAATAAAACTAGAAATGAGCAAGTTATGCACAAATCAAACACGCTAGATTCATTTGCCCACCAAGACAAACACACTTCAGTAATCAGGCGATAGAAATTTCATTTCAGATCCAAATTAGACAAATAATATCATTCCAGAAAATAGAGAGAAATAAGAAGATAATGCAACAAAAATGACCGAAATCTGAGATCATTTGTCCAATCAAAAATGAAAATGAAAAATAGAGATGAAGATGCACCTTAAGAATACAAGGGATTTTGGCGCAAAAATTTGAATTCAAATTTCAGAATTTTTTGAAAATATTTTTTGGTAGATATGAAAATTTAAAACTAACCAATTGAAAGATATGAATCATAGGAATAAAAAAAAAACAAGTTTGACAAAAATCAAACCAGAAATGAGCAAGTTATGCACAAATCAAACACGCTAGGTTCATTTGCGCACCAGGACAGACATGCTTCAGTAATTAGGTGATACAAAATTCATTTCAAATCCAAATTAGACAAATAATATCATTCCAGAAACTACAGATAAATATGAAGAGAACGCAACAAAAATCACCAAAATTGAAGATCATTTGACCAATCAAAAATGAAAACAAAAAACAGAGACGAAGATGAAATCGGAAATCCGAGAAGAAGCAAGAAAATTAAGTGGAATAAAAGTTGGAACTAACCTCCATTGCTGTACTTCGAATGCCACTTGATATCACCATGGAAGGTGATGAAGGACTGGTTCAATGGAGGCCAAGGGCTGAATTGGATGCAGAAGTAGAGAGTCTCTTAGGTGCTCCCTTAGAAAATTCTCAATTCCCCCCTTATATATACCTCTTTTTTTTTGAATTTTCGTGGGTTTTCCCCTTTTTCCCTTTTCTATTCTTCTTCTTTTTTGATTTTTTTTCTCTTCTTTTTTCTGTTTTTATTTATTTATTTCATTTATTTATTTCTTTTGTTTTATTTTTTCCATTACTTTTATTTTGATTTTTTGAACTATTTTAGACTAAATCACCTTTTGGCTAAAAACAAAATAATTTATTTTGGGTTTTGAATCCTCAGACATAATTAAGTGTTTACAATTTCCATCCAGCATTTGAGGGTTCTAGTCAAACAGCCTTTCAAAACTAACACTGCATCTTGCATGCTAGTATACCCGCGGTCAATAAGGGCAGTATTCTGCTGATCATTTGCATGAAGTTAACCAACTAAGATTGGGTCCCTATGCAGCAACCATTAATTACAACTACACTCAGACTTTCCTACATTTCTCCAGTACACCAGATTTTGTTCCCAAAAGCATTGAAAGAATTAAACCACAGGTTTTGTGAGTGAGGAATGCAAGTAACTCGAGCCTATCGACGGGATTTCTACATATCTATTACACTTATTAAAACAAATTGGCAGAACCAAAACACATGATAGCTACCTTTAATTCCTGAATCTACCTAAGTAATAGAGCAACCAAATTTCATATGTGTTCTCGCACCAATGATGAGATTACATTCAGATTCACATGATTTGGAAGGCAGAAACGCAAGTAGGAACGTAGTGATCTTTGAGATGGTTTAAATTGATTTTAATGCAACCAATCATACGTGGAAAGTATAGATTAATACTGTTAAATGCTCACGGGATCCAACTCAGAGTTCAAGAATTTTCTACATTTTCATTCTAATAATGATCATTATTATCAATTAAAGATAGAGGTCTTGGAACACTAGAGCTTGACCAGAAGTTATGGAATCAAGATGAAATTAGAGTTGTTAATTCTGAGTTTGACTATGCTGGATTTATTTAAACAAACTGCTAGCTCTAGAATCTTGCGCAGAAAGCCAGAAATATCTTGAAATAGCTGAACCTCATCACTGAAAATCGGAATGAGTGCAAATTCATTCAAACCGCCTTTACGTTTTCATATTCGATTATACCAATTGATTTGGCTAGGGATTATATGAACAAGTGCTAACAAAACATGAGAATCTAGTTGTATTTTCAGAAGTATTCCACCTCTAAATTCCTGGACCAAAAATGTTCCACCGACGTGTGCACAAGACTGTATACCATCCATTATAGTGTTTCGCTACCTGAAACTATTAAGAATTCACTCTATTCCTACTCGATGCATATGCCTACCAGGTTACATAGCAACACTATCTTCATTCCTTACAAAGAAATGGTTCAAGTCTAATTGAATTAACGCAAGTTCCAAGTTCAGAATTGCTAAAAGGGGAACTTAGAGATGGTTGACCTGTAAGAAATCAATGCTGCTAAAATGGAATATGGGAGCCTGAACGTGATACTAGAATCAACAGATTTTTCCTTTCTTTTGCATGAATTTTTTTGCAGCAGGTGCGAGCGCCAAGATCTAGCTTCCAGATACCTCTCAAAAATCAAAAGGAACAAAGAGAAATTGCCTTAAAACTATATGAAGCTCACACTCAAATGAGGTACGAGTGCAAAGAACTTCTATGCTAAAGTTTAGCATCTTCTTCAGCCAAAACCAGCTATGGAGGCAGAGAGAGCTTCCTCAATTCCAAGTTTCAGAGAGAGAGGATTCAATTTCATTTCTAGTTTCAGAGAGAGGGTGAGAGTTTTTCGTTTCTGAAATTGCCTCTTCCAAATTCCAAAGAAGCAAGGAGCAAAGAGAAATAGGGAGAACAGAACAAGAGAAAAAGTTCTGAAAAAACCAAAAATCCCCCAAACCCCCTTTAGCCTTTTCTTTTTATATTTCCACCTTTTCAAAATTCTCGCCTCCCATTTGTTTTATTGATTTTCCTTTTCTTTTTTTCTTTTATTTTTCTAACTAATTTTAATTTATTTTTCTTTCTTTTTTCAATTTTCCTATTTTTTAGTTTTTTCTATATATTTTCCGGTTTTTATTATGCCCCTTTTTTCTTTTTTTTTTAACTAATTCATAGCTAACATTAACTAATCTAGTTAACCTCCTAACCAATTCTTAACTAAATTCTTAACTAACAATTTTTTTTCTTTTCTCTTTTTTCCATTTATTTTTTTATTTTTCAACTTTAGGCTAAAAAAACAAATAATTTATTTTGGGCTTTAAATTTACCCTCGGACATAATTCAGTGTTCACAAGCTCGTATATGGTTTGATCCAAACTTAGTGTTTGTCATTAATATGTGTCAAACATGACACTTATTTAGTGATATTTGAGGCAAATAAAGATCATTTTCACAAGATAATGGAGCATAAGTAATAAAAATTGAGGAACTTTTTATGTTTTAAGCAATTCTTAGTAATATAGTTTTTCTATAATTTTATGATTAATTCTTTGAATTTTTAAAGTGTTATTCATTGTTTGGATTGATCACTTTTTCAGGGAAACATAGAAATAAAATGGTTAGAACATTTTGTTACTTTTGTGTTACCTAACATAATATGACATCAAATGCTAAAGAAAAAGGGAGCATTAGCATTTTGTTGCTTGTGTTACCTGACACCAAATTGTACATCAGGTAATGCAATTTACTGGACAACACTATAAAAGGATATTTTCTCCCATTCCTTAATAGTTTTTGATGGTTGAAAAACGAAAAGCTCTCCCAAATTCTCTCTTGTGCAACTCTTGGAATGAAGGATCTACAAATTTGAGGGATCAAAAGTGCAAGATTCACCAAGCTTCATGGAGTTTTGCATAATCTCTTCTTCATCTTCTCTTATTTTCTTCATTTATACTATGTGTAACTAAATTTTTAGTTAGGAAAAGAGGGACCCTAACCAGGTTTCCTCTTTGTAATATAAATTGTTGCTTTTAATTCAAGTTTATTTTCTTTAAATTGATTTTTATTTTCTGTTCTTAATGCCTGTATGAATTGACCATTTGTAGTTGATTTTAGATTTCTATTCATAATTGGAAAATTGGAGAAGTTGGAATTGGGATGAAAAACATAATTGAGGATACTCTAGGAATAAAGATAAAAAATTATGAAGTCTTGAGAGTTTTAAAAGCTAATGCTTGCTCTAATTAGAAATTTCTAAAGAATTAAGATTTCTAATTTGGGAAAAGGATTGTTGAGTCAAGAAATTGAACTTCAACTATTTAGGTTGCTTAGGTGAAGACTCGGTAAATTCTTAACCCTAACATTTTGATAGATTGATTCTTTTCTTTTTACTTGTTTTATTAATTGAGTTTTAGTTTTGTGAATTCAATTGTAGTATTGTTATAAAATAGTTAATAAATAGTTGTTATATAAATATCGTTCTTTGTACTCTAATTTATTGACCAATGTTATGAAGTGGAATTAGACCAATGTTATGAAGAAAATTAGGAAAATCCTAATAATTTTATGTCATTCAAGAAAAGAGAGGAAAATGGAAAGATATATATGTTCTTAGCAAGACTAAATCGTACCTTAGGTGAAGTGAGAGGAAGAATTTTAAGTTGAAAGCCTCTACCTTCAAAGATGGAGGTATTCTTTGAAATAATAAGAAAATCATGTTACGTACCTCTCAACATCTACCAAAAATGGAGAGCTTTGCCTTTACAAGAAAGTTGCACAATTTAGAAGGAGAAAGGAAGAAAAATCATGGTGTTAAAATTGTTGAAAGCCTTGGCTCACAAAGAAGACTAGTTGGAAAATCCATGGTAAACCAATAAATTGGGAAAATAAATCTAGAGGTGAAGAAAAAGTATTTCAAGCACCCAACTTTGAAAACCAAGAGTATAAAAATACCTCCGAGTCACCTTTTTTTCACAAAGGAAAAATTGGAGTAGTTGGACCAAATTTTCTCTACAAAAATGTCAGTTACTCCATCCTTCTTTTTGGAATAAAAGGTGTCCCTTTGTCTACTACTTTTTCTAGTTCTAAACATAATTCTTATGTTCCATGAATCATTGATTCTCAAGCTAATAATTACATGATAGATTTCCCAATTTGTTTTCTACTTAAATTCCTTGTACAAGTAAAAAAAGGTTAAAATTGAGGATGAATCATTTTCTACAATAGTCGATGTTATTTTTGGTCCCTATTTCAAGTTCTCTTACCCTCCATAATGTTATTAATGTCTCCAACTTATCTTGCAATTTCTTATCCATTAGCATGTTGACATATGATCAAAATGTCTTTATGTGTTTTATTCTTCTTCTTGTAAAATTTAGGATTTAAAATCAAGGAAGATAATTAGTAGTGTTAAGGAAGTTGTTGACCTTTATTTCTTTGAGAAAAGAATTGTTTTCAATAAGGGGAGTCAAAGTAATTGTCTAGATTTAATATTTATTTCTAGGAATGACAAGATTATGTTATGGAATTATAAATTAGGTCATCCAAGTTTCTTTTATTTGAAACACATGTTTTTTGAATCTATTTCGAAATAAAAATCCATCTTTAATTACTTACGAGACTTGCCAATTGGCTAAGCATCATCACTCAACCTACACCCGTCAGCCCTACAAAAAGTATAATACTTTTAGTCTTAGTCATAATGATCTGTAGGATCCTAGTCATGACCCTACTCTTCTTAAAAAAATGATGATTTATTACATTTATAGATGATCATATTAGACTTCTATGGGTGTATTTAATGAAAAAAATAGAAATAGTGGTCCAAATGATAAAAACTCATTTCCAACAACAAATAAAAATCTTTAGAAATGATAACGAGAGAGTATTTTAACAAACATTTAAATAATTTTTTTCCTTTAAGAAGGAACTATTCATCCAATTTCCTATGTTGATACCCCCTCAACAAAATGGTGTGCTTGAAAGGAAAAATAAACATCTTAAAGTTTCTCAAGCCTTGTTATTTAAAAATATTACACCTCAATATTTTTGGGATGAAACAATCTTAGGAGTGTTTTTAGTTGATTTTCATTATAGTTTAAGGATGGTTAGCTTGATTCTAGCAGTTTTTGCATCTAGTTATTTGTGTTTATTTGAGCAATTTGAATTCATAGAAATTAGTATATTTTTACTAATTTTATTCTATTTTTGTATTTAATGAAGAGGTGTAGAACTAAGGGCCATGTAATAGCATGGTTAATCCACACCACAACATGGTAAGTAGAGAGGAGTAGTTATTCTAGAAGCCACGATGTAGCATGGAAAACCCATGCTATATCGTGGGCAATAGAATTTATAGCTTAGCAGATTAGGAAGTCATGCAACAACATGGGCTCCAAAGAGCACCATGAAGGATTAAAGGTCATGCCACAACATGGATTAAAAGGCTACAATGTGGGCTTGTGTTTTGACCTAATTTACCCTATAAGTAGAAGTGTGAATAAGAAAATATAGGTTTAACTTGGTTCATTTCTACTTGGAAAATATTTCCTAAGGGCGAATAAGAGAGCACAGTCTTCACCTAACCCTAGAAGACTTGAGGATTGGAGCAAGTGGCTACAAATTAGGAAGAAGCCTGGCTAAAGCTTCTTCTTCTCTACTTCTTCTTATTGATTAAATTTTCTTGAATTGAATGTAATCTTTTCTCTACTTCATTTCTAAACTCAGGATATTATTCCTTGCAATCATGTTCTAATTTCCTTTTTGATAGGATGTAGATGAATCCTAATTATAGCATGTTTCCACGTTTTGTATGAATATTAATTGACTTTCATTTCCATAATCGTATGTTATGTTAAAATTCATGCTTCCCATTTTACCATATCAATAATTTAGAATATTTGAAGATTCATATGTGCTTGGGGAAATAATCATAATCTAGTCAAGTAATATAATATTGTGGGTTGAGCGAAAACTAGAGATAGGTAAACGTGACTATATGACTTAATGACTTTCTAAATGAAAATCCCTAATTAGAATTTGTTTGTGCAAAGAGATAAGGTAAATGAGTAATTCTTAGGAATACTACTCAACCGTGAGAAAATATTGTAGTAAAATTAGAGAAGTTATCACTAATCAATCTGAATGAAAGTTAATTAGTCAGCATACATGATAGAAATATTTAAATATTATGTAAAATTGAACATCCTAACTCTCATCCTGATAACCGAACCATATTTTTCTTGTTTTTATTTACAATTATATCATCAACAAATCCCACACTTGATCTATCCATGTGCGTTTGACATTTTTGCATTATTAATACTCTATTATTTGACAACTTAGTACACTTTTCAATTTCAACTCCTTCTAGGGTTATGTTAATTACCATGAACAAGGGCATGAATTCCTATGATTTTGTCTATTCAAAAAATAAAAAAGCTTAAACATTGAGGCTAAGGATACTGTATAACCTTAACATTGCTAAGAGTCTAAAAACACACTAGGTAACATTCTTTCTAAAGCTACCAAGCTTGTTAATAAGTCTATTAACTTAGATTTAAACTAATCTAATCTTCCTATCATTATCCGAAAAAAGGAAAGGTCCTGTATAAAGTATCCTATCTATAATTTTTGTTAAATGAAATTTTCACCTTCTTTTAGAGATTTTATTTTAATTTGATGAAAGAAGAGATATCAAAAGATATACATTCTACTCTACAAGCTCAAGAGTGGAAGAATGTTGTCTTGGAAGAGATGAGAGCCTTAGAAAAGAACCAAACTAGAAAAATGGTGGATTTGTCTAAGGGAAAATAACTATGGGTTGAAAATAGTTTTTTCACAATAAATTATAAAAAAAATGGGTTAATTAGATACAAATCCCACTCAATGACCAAAGGATTTACCTAGACATATTTTGTAGATTATGTTGAGACCTTTACACCTACTACAAAGTTAAACACAACCAGAGTTCTCTTGTCCTTAGCAATGAATCTTGAGTAGCCATTATAATAATTAGATGTGAAGACTATCTTCCTAAATGGATACTTGGAATGAGAGGTATACATGGACACACTATGAGAAGACTCATTGAGAATAATAAAGATAAAAAATAAATAAGAGATAATTGGCATCTACATAAACACATTTCTAATAAAAAGAGGCAGATAAAATTATGAGTAATCCCAAGAAGATCTCATCCATAATAAGATCACAAGATTTTAGAAGATTTGATATTTATTCCAATGGAAAAGAACTTAAATCTGTAAACCATATATTCAAAATAACATACAGACTCATGTAGAAGGCAGCAACTAATAAATCAAGGTATTTACATAATTTCTACTTTTAAGCCTTCTAAAACATGCTAACATATGATTAGATTAAAAAATTGTATCAATATATCAATCACAATTCACAAATATAATCAAATAAGACAAAGTAAGTATACCTTAGATTGTTAAAGGAGAATTTAAAAGACCAAGATCAATGTCATTTAGAAGTTCATGTCCTTAGAACTATTGTTGCCTTAACAAAAAGAACGGAAACATCGGTTAAACCAAATAATATCAAGAATATTTAAAAAGTTGATGGTGCCTCTTCAAATATTTTAAAAAATAAAGGTTATTTTTCATTTTAGACAACCACATGGGCTTTCGAATCAAAGCATGGACATCTGCAAGTAAGAGGGAACAGTAGATCTTCGATTGAAGAGCCAGGTCAGTCAACTTCTATTGATTATTAATTCGACTAGAGGAACTCCTAGCATTTGTATGATGGGGGATAGGCTCATTCGACTAATTAGTGATCCCTGCCTAACAAAGAGATATCCCTAAACATAAATAAAAGGGCATTGGTTGATCGGAAAGCTCGAGCAGCAACAAGACATTCCATAAAAATCTTTTAGCTAAAATTTGTGAAAATAAGAAGAAATTTAATTATCCATGCTGCAGTCCTACTCCAATCTGGATGCAGGATTGAAGAAAATTCTAAGACAAGGGAGCTTCTTGGGTGCAATAGAAATAACTCTTAAGTCAAAGAAATTAATTGTGAAAAAGAAAGGATGCATGGTCACTTTTTCCTTCATTTTGTTAATTTTTTTATTTTTAACTTAAAAAATGTTATATTTGATGTTTAAATATGTTAAAGAATATTGGTATAATATATTAAAGATTTCCCCACCTCATTCACCATACTTTAACACCATAAAATTGATTTCAGAGACTAATGTGAAACACAAATGATAAACTAAGGGACTAACAACCTAATTTTTTTTAAGTCAAGGATGAAAATGAAATTCATTAACAAAGTGGAGAACAAGAGTGATAATTCACTCAAAAAGAAAGACATAAAATGAATGGAACACTACTAAGCATGTAATGGAGACAATAAGCAAAAAATAAAAAGATCACTTGTTTATCTAAACAAAAGAAGAGCATTCTCTTCACATGGCTTAATGATGCATCGAAAATTGAGAAAATTAGGCACTGATTTTGATAACAAGAGCTTTATCGTAGAAAAAAAAAAGATGAAGTGATGATATGTACCATCTACTTTACTGAGTACTATAAAATGTATGAATATATCAAATCAAAATGTCTAAACTCTTAGTCACCTACAAAATAATAGCCAGAATTTATTTACAAAATTGTTGGTGTGACTTAGCTGTGTTTATGTCAAGTATGTTTTGAGAAGTCTTACTTTAATATAGAAGTGTAGCCTTCAGAATTTGATTAGCTTGTTTACCAACACATTTATTTTCACTTTTGACTTTTAGACTCTAGAGTCATGAGTCTTTAGAACTACAAGTCTTTCTTGACTTGACTTCTAGTCTTGTAGAGTGGTGCATCAAATTAAATTGCTATAAAATCCTGTATAAATAAGGGTTTATAATTTTGGATTAAATATATTTTTTTCTCTCGAAAATTTTAAAATTTTGGTTTTAGCTTTTATTTTTAAAATTTTTATTTTGGTTTCTATTTTTTAAAATAGATTGGTATTAATCCTTTGTTATTGAGTATATGTGATGTGTCAAACATTGGTATATGACACTTGTTACATATGAGTTATTTTAGGGACATAAACCAATCTATTTTAAAGAATGAAGAACCAAAACCAAAGATTTTAAAAATAAGAAACTGTCGCAACCGTAATTACAATGAGACGACGAACTCGCTAAAAATTAAAAAAAGAAATTTTATGTTGATTGTTGAGCCGCCATCAAATTTTATTTTAAGGGAAAATATTTGGAAAAAACCCTAACTTGAGGATGAAACTCTAGGTTCAGGAGTCGGTTACAAATAGATAAGGTGTTAGGCACCCTACTCGCCCGTTCCAAAGAACTGTACCCTTAAACTAAGTGTTTGATTTATTTGAAAACTGTTTGATCCCTTAATAGAATAAAAATAAATAGGTTTTTATGAAAATAGCCTAACAGAACTTGATCTTACTCCTACGTATTCCCTGGTGCAATGGAAAATTCAAGGTTACGTAGTTCTGTCAAGAGACTTGATCTCTTGGTGAGAATTGATTTTGTTGGAATGGAGTTGCAAAATAGTGATTTTCTAAAATTACATGCTTACAAAATCCAAATCATTGTAAGCCACATTTTGAATCCACACGAATTAAAATACGGAATAACAGAGAAGGCTGCCTATTTGTATTAGAATCCATTGCACGAATTTTAGGAAATTAAAAAAAACATTTTGAAACAGAAGTTTTAACGAGGTTAGTAAACAATGATTTTCTAAAACTGCGTGCTTGCAAAATACAAACCGTACTAAGCCGCATTTGAATCAGCACGAATTAAAACATAGAACAGCAGAGAAGGCTACCTGTTCGTATTAGAATCCGTTGCACGAATTTCAGAAAATTAAAACAGATATTTTGGAAACAGATGTTTTTACAGGGTTAGTAAACAGTGATTTTCTAAAATTGTGTGCTTGTGAAATCCAAACGGTCGTAAGCTACATATGGATTCGCACGGATTCAAACATGGAACAACATAGAAGGTTGTCTGTTCGTATTAAAATCCATTTGCATAAATTTTAAAAACTTAAGACAGACATTTTGGAAACAGACGTTTTTATGGAGTTAGTAACAGTGGTTTTCTAAAATTGTGTGCTTGCGAAATCCAAACCGTCGTAAGCCGCGTATGAATCCGCATGGATTCAAACATGGAACAGTAGAGAAGGCTTCTTGTTCGTATTAAAATCCATTTGCACAAATTTTAGAAAATTGAAACAAGACATTTTTTGAAGAAGTATGAGTCGAATTTGATTTCAAGATTTAAAGAGATTGGCTTTGATCGGAAATGAAAACTAATTTAAAATGTAAAGAAAGGAATTGGGCTTGACCCATATTAAGGAAAATCAGACTTTGATTAAAATAATTGGGCTTGACCGAAAATAAAAAAGATTTAGAATTAAAGAAAAGAATTGGGCTTGGCCCAAATTAAGAAGAATGGAATTTTGGTTTCCAAATACAATGGCTGGGCTTGACCCTAAATTAGAAGGAAGGAATTTGATTTTAGATTAATTAGAGTTGGGCTTGACCCTAAAATCTTGATTTAAAGTGAGAGAAGAATTGAGTTTCTATTTAAGTTAGGAATGATAGGACTTGATTCCACAAATTAAAAATAAACTGATCTTGATTTTAAAAGGATTGGGCTTGACCTAATTGAAATGAGTTGGGTTTAAAGAATTTAAAGAAAAGAATTATTTATTAAGTTTGAGCTAATTATGTGCAATAGTCACGGTCCAAGTAAAGGGGGGCAGCTAACATAGCCCAATATTCACGTGCGTCCGACCCAATTTGAGGGTGGCTGACTTGGCCCAATATCCACTTAACCAAATTTAAAATGAAAGCTTGCAACCGCTGGGATTCGAGTACAAGACCTGGAGGCAGGGATGAAAATAAACAAGGTCGTTCGACAGGGGCTACGGCTCGACTTGTTTAAAGTCTGGTTAGGCTAGACTCGTTTAACAAATAAATAGGCTCAAGCTTGTTAAAAAGCCTTTTTAGATAAACAAGTCAAGCCTAAGCTTATAAAAAAACCTATTTAACCTATTCAGGGACCTATTTATATTTATGTATTATATATTTATATTTATTTTAATATATTATATTTATATAATATTTATTTTATATTTTATTTATATAATATTAATATATATATATATTTTAGGCTTATTTAATGACCTTTTTATCTTGTATGTGTTAAGTTTGCAAGGCTTTTTAATTAATTATTTATATAGGCTTTAAGTTTATTTATTGATCTTTTTTGTAATGTAGGCTTTAAACAGGCTTGCAGGCCTTGTAGGTTTTAAATCAAGCCAGACTTTGACAGAAAAAAAAAAAAAGCCTTTAACATGTAACAGGCCCAGGCTCAGGCCTCAAAATTTTTAAACAGGCCAGACATAAACACTCAAAGCCTAGCTCGGTTCGGCCTACTTCCATCCCTACCTGGAGGTCATGAGCAACCTGTTGACCCACTAGGCCAGTTCCCCATGTTGGTTTTTCTTAGGTGCAAACTTATTTAAAGGATGGTTTGAGTAATTCGATCCTAAGACCTGAAGGCAGTGGGTGTCTTTCTTTTTAGTTTTTAGGCAAAAGCCTGTTAATGGGCCTACACTCGTTTTCCTTTTATTCACCTCTTTTGCATGGGATTTGCACTCTACGTGAAGAAGCCTTAGTCTGCATGGGATTTCCTAACATCTGCAGCTTGGGCAAAACGAACCCAACAGTGGGGATGGTGAGAGGTGAGATGAATGGATAATCCAAGGCATAACCTTAGAGTCTGTTGGGGTAGATATGGCGTTCTTCTGCCTGCCACTGATATTGATTATGTATGATCATGAACCAGACTTCTACATTAAGCTCAATAATATCAGGATTCAGAGTTTGAGTATACTGCTAAAGAGCCACATTGTGGGTCCATATAGCTCCCCATCGTTGATCCTAAATCACGTCCACTGGCCAAGCCATGCATGTAAACTTCTGAAGCTCCAATAGTGAGAAGGGACAACATAATACCTAGCTCATTCAAATGATATGTCTTAACAGAAACTTGGGGATTCTCGGTTGAGTCTAGACCAAGGTTTTCAGCTAGGAGCGAAGTCAGTAATAAGACAATGACTACAAGTGCAGAGATTAGTTTTATTATACAACATGAGTGCCTGGAGTCTCAAACTTGGTGGTGACCAGGCTTCAGAGCTTAGGCCTCTGATCTCTAAACTCTGTTATAGCAGATATTAGGACATGATAAGCTTCAGTCCAAAGATGATCAAATCAGTTCAACTGATGCTGTGGCGTTTAACACCCACTCGTTCTCTAATTTAGCTTGGGGGCGGTGACATGCAGAGGCTGCAACCTTGTCTACTAATTTTGACAAATTTAGAGCTCTCAACCAGCTATTGTTTTCTGTCCATGAGTCCTCTCAACAGATTTGAGCTTATCCAGCCTATGCCCCCATTATCCATTCATGGAACACTTTCCAGCCTATACTCTAAGTGTACTTATCAAACCGAATTGCTTTCTATTTGGCCTCTAGTCCTTTCATAGTTGAAACTAAACAGGATCAGCATGAGATGATCTCATTTACTAGCTTATACACTTACATGATGCTGTTACCTTTGCAGATTCATAGAATATTTTTATTAATTTAATTAAAGCTTCCTTCCTTATTTTACTAGCGATTATGCAGCCTGGTATAAGATCATTCAAATGAGTTCTGCTATCAGTAGAATTGCATTAGCCTAATCATCAATCACATTGAAATAGACCTCTCCTAAGCGTCGTTGAACTTAATGCCATAAGTTTTCAAACTGAGAGGGAAATTTATTTGGATCTGAAGCTGATGTAACAGCGATCCTCAATGGCTAGGATTGGCTATGTTTAGGTATGATGTGCTGAGAGAATCACAGGAGTTCTTTAATCGGGTTGGAAGGGTATCAGGAGCTATGACTTGATGACACAAAACTTCTTGGTCTTTTATATAAAGGGCAGGGGCCTAGGATTAAAGGTTAGTCACTGGTGGAGGACCACTGGGTGACATGATGCCTGCTAGGTCCTATTTAATGATTCTGTGATAAACAAATCATGCTGAATATTTTAAGAAGCAAAGTGGCATCTTGACATATTGCAACAACGGTGACAATGGGTTGTTGTAACAACCAAATCTCCACCTAATTTGAATTCGTGAATGGCTCTTGACCTTCTTATGTTAGACCGAATCTGCTTAACTCACTGGAATGAAGATTTTTTTTAGTTGGGATCTCTGTCGGCTTACTTGACTCTTATTTTACAGACTTGAGTGGGAGGTTCCTTAGGGAGAGACTACTCCCGGAACACTATGTAAGGGAAGGAACCACACTTTGCTAAGATGAGGACTTATGGTGGTTCTGCACTATTGAATTAGATTGCTGAAATTCTTATGCACTCTACATAATCATCAGTCAACAAGTAGAATTCAGCCGAATCGGTTATGCATCTAGTGAACACATTAGTTAACAGCAAGAACGCAGATTCAAATTAAAGCGAATTATTAAAGCTTCCAACAGTATTGATTGAATTCGTTCAACTTTATTTTGCACTCTCCATAAGAAGCAAGTAGCGGACAATACAAGGCAAACAATCATGCATCATAGAAAATCCACACTATCAGTTGCTATATTCAAATCTGATTGCGATCTATACAGGAGTTAGACGATAAGCCAAACTTTATGGAAATAGAGCGCGAAAGTAGGCAATGAGCAATCGCGAACAAGCATTTACTCCCCCTGTTTTTTGGCTAGGCAGAAATTATCAAAGAGAAGAAATCCATGATTCATGCATATACCTCAATGAAATCAGTCTAGAACAATAACTTGGATGCTGAGAGCGATCTGCAGAGGTGTTTCAATCTCCAAGTAACCAAGAGGATCCGAGGGATTAGTTTAATGTAGTAGAAACGGAGCTCCAGAAAATTTTGGGAAGCTGAATCCTTCTTTGTCCAGAGGCCTCCAATCCTTTTATGTTCTTAAAACAGAGCTTGAATGAGTCCAACCTCTAAGGACGTGAACTTCGAGTATGATTGGCTTTTTCCAGTGAATTTTGCAGTGGCTCAATGAAGGGTTTGCATTAAGCTTTCGTTTCTTTGGAGTGAGGCCGTACTTAGTCGAGCACCCATGTTTTGCCAAGCTGATTAGGATCCGAAGTTGAGAGAGTATTGGAAGAATTCTTGAATTCTTGAATGACTCTCATCCCCTCGAAGCCGGGAGCCAAAAAAATTTTCCAAAATGAGAGCCCCCTTAACAGTTTTTTCATTTTCCTTTTTAAACCTCCCCTTTTTTATTATTTTCCCAAAATCGTTATAACTAACTTACCCACTTAACCCCCTTTTTTTTCGTTTTTTTTTCTTTTTTTTTAGTTTATTCTTTTGATTTTCCTATCTATTTATTTATTTCTATTATTAATTCTATTTTTTGTTTTTATTTTGTTTTTTCTATTTTTTATTTTTGTTTTATATTTTCGAGTTTTTTTATTTTTTATTTATTTTTTCTTGCTTTTAAGTTTCTTCTTTTTTTTATTTTCTTATTCATTTATTATTTTATTTTATTTATTTATTTTATTTTTACTATTAATTGGTTATTATTATTTTTTTTTGCTAACTACTTCTTAACTAACTTAACCAACTTAACTAACTTTCTAAAAATTTTTTTCTTGTTTTTTTTTTTTTTTGTGTTTTTGTTATTTGATCTATTTCTTGTTTTGCTATGCTTTTAAACGGATTTGGAACAGAATTCGCATTATAGATATGATTTTAGTCTCAGACAGAATTAGGTGTTCACAGAAACTAAAATCAAAATTTCACAATGTTAGAAAGATAAAAAACATATGACGACATTTGAATGTCTAATTATTGCAACACATTCACTTTAATATATTCTTTATGGTTGGTTAGTTTCTAAAAAAGTGAATTGTCACTTTCATCCTTCACTTTATTAACATGTTTCATTTTTATCCTTGACTTAAAAAAATTAGGTCGTTAGTTTCTCACTTTGTCATTTGTCTTTCACATTAGTCCCTATGATCAATGTTCATAAACAATATGTTGATTTCTATTGTTAAATGTCATTTTGGACGTCCAATTATGCTTAAACAACATCGTATAATACATTAAGAACCTCTCCACCTCATTCATCTTACTATACCTATCCTCATCTTCATCCTTGTTCCCACGATGCTGATAAATAAAGCTCCAAATGCTCCACTTTTATCATTGCAACTTCTTTGATCCTTTTTGGTTGATCTTTAAGCTACATCTGAATTCACATCGTGACATTTAACACCATAGATAAGCATTCTATTCATTAAAATTAACTTTAGAGACTAATATGAAGTACAAATGACAAAGTGAGGGAATAACAAATTAATTTTTTTAAGTCAGGGACGAAAGTGAAACGCATTAATAAAGTAGAACACGAAAGTGACAGTTCACTCGTTTTAAAAATGTTGAACAATTTTCAGAATATGATTATAAGTCCTTTGATTTTTATTGTCGAAAAATAAAGTTAAAGGATGATTTGATTATAAAAATATTTTTATTTATAAAAATATTATTTTATTTTATGTGTTCAAATTTTTGTATAGTAAAAAATAAAAAAAATATATTTTTACTATTTTCTATATAAAATTTAAAAAATTGAAGATAAAATGAGAAAAGGTAAACTTTTTTAAAAATAAAAAAATAAAATCAAGAAACATTTTGGCAAATAAGACACCTTCAACCATTCTTCCCAATTATAAGACATTTGTAACTTTTGTATAAACAAGGTTCTAATTATAAAGTCTTTGCCCTAATGGGTAGAATGGAGATAACCTGACATAGAATCTTTTTTTTTTTTGTTAAGGGCTTGACCTTAGACATTGTAATGAAAGTCATACTCGTGGGTACCCATACGATCTGTCTTGATTTTGATAGGAAAAATTCATTTTAGTTTGGGGATGTAAAGAGAACCAACACCTGATTTGCAAAGACCGAGTAAGATTTGAGAATATAGATACTTGTCTCGCTCTTGCTCTAAACCTGCTATAATAACTATAATATCATTTAAATAAGACTATTGAACTGGTTAGGAAAATGTAGATAATGCATCATCATGGAAGAACCATGCCTTGAAAGCAAAGTCTCACACAATATTTTCTACAATTAAGAAGAAAAAAATCGAAAGTGAGTAGAAAAGTTCAGAAATATATAATGAATACTTAAATGCATGTATTATACATAACATAGATGGGAAGTTGCATTCAACTAGAAAATACTATATAGCGTTCAATAGTTCAATGTCCAACGACTAGAAAATAATTATTTAATAACTAATAAGTACATAGCGGCCAAATATTAATCTCCAACAATCAAATATAGTCACAACGGCTAGAAAACAAAGATCAATTAAAATTATTGTCATAAATTATTGTTGCAATTATTGTCACTTGCAGGTCATTTACCAAAAATCCTCCACTAATAGCTTTGCAAGTGATAAAAGGTTCTGAGTAAATAAGGTTACTTTTATGCTAAAGTATTAATATCTTGAAGATTAAAATAACACATAATAGATAGTAGACTAAGATAACATTTTTGTCCAATAAGTGAATTACTCTTAAACTTAGTTAAACTAACTTGAAACCCCACTACATGCATGTAACATTGAAGTAGAGACTTCATGATAAAGTTTTGAATTAATGTCATTATCAAATTATCTTGGATTTTAGGTGAGTATTATATAAAGATTATCTAACCTTTCATAAAAGGCGACCTTTACCCTCTAACTCACTTGTTTATTCATATAATTATCGTACAAGAATTTGGCGCATCTTAAAAGTACATTTTAGATTTGAAAATAAATTTTAATTTATTATTTAAAAGTATATCAAGTGTCTCATAAAATTACTGAGATACATCAAGTGCTTCTCAAAAGTGTTATATTATAGATACATAGATACATAAAGTGTTTCTCAAAAGCACCACCATTAAGGGTTATGTATCATTTTCAAAAGTCTTGTAGATACACTGAGTGTGTCCCAAAAGGACCACCACTAAGGACTATGTATCTATTTCAAAAGAGAATTACCCTATGCCATAGGGATAGAATCATAATGCAAAGAGTAATCATATGGCTTAGTTTGACCAACAATTGGATATCCACCATACTTTTCTCGTGTTCAAGGCTTAAGGTCTATCCCTTTGATGAATCCAGGACCATTTCCCTATTTAATCCTTTAGTAAGAGAATCAACAAGATTTCTTTCACTTTTTACATATTCAAGAGAAATTACACCATTCTTAATTAATTTCCAAACAACACTATGTCTAATATGTATGTGTCTTTTCCATTATAAGCACTACTTTTAACTACTCCAATTGTTGCTTGTGAATTGTAGTGAAGTGATACCAACCTATAGGTTTTCCCCATAAATGTATGTTTACTAAGAGACTTTTTATCCATTATGCTTCTTGATCTAATAACTCAAGGGCAATAAATTCAGATTTCATAGTAGATTATGCTATGCAAGTTTGTTTTGCAAATTTCCAACAAATAGCACCTTTACCTAAGGTGAAAACATATCTACTAATAGAGCTTACCTCATCATTATCTGATATCCAATTAGCATTACAAAACCATGCTTTTTAAAAATCCACTTACAACCTATTGGTTTTGTACTTTGGGTAAGTCTACTAGTTTCCAAGCGTGGTTACTCATGATGAAATTCATTTTTAACAGCTTCTTTCCAAAAGGAAGAATCTATGAATTTTATTGTTTAATCATAAGTTTTAGGATCTTCTTCTAGCAAGTAAGAAAAATTAGTTCTTTGAACAACATGTCAATTTCAGTTAAAAAGGTAGTTATAAACTTAAGTCTTTCTTCTTATGCTTGAGATGATTTATGAAATTGCTCCATGAGGGGGGAGTTTTTCTAGTAGAACATTGGCTTGTAGAATTCTACACATCTTCATTCCTTCATTTAGTATGTTAGCAACAAAGTTCTCGTACACATGAACTTATTCCATAATTGGTTTATCATCTACCATTTGAAATTGCAGGCACTTTCCGGTCACATATTTTATGTTTCAAGTGTCATCAGCCTCATACTTTGCTTCTAATGTTTCCCAAATGGACTGACTTGTTTGACACAAATAAATTAAAAATACTATTAGGAATATGATTAAGAAGGTGGCGACATACCAGTTTATTATGTTTGTCATGGATTTCTAGGTCCTTGACAATTTTTTTTATAGTTTCTTCATTGGCTTCATCATTAACTAGCATTTGTGGAGGCTATGTGAATAACACCTAATCAATGTCAAGTTGCTCAAAGAAGATGAGAAATTTTTGTGACCACCGTTTGTAGTTGGTCTCATCCAAAGGTTCAAGACGTAAGATATCAAACAACATGTTCTTGTTGTATAGCAACGCCATAGGGATTTTGCTTTCAAATTGTTAGAAAAATGTAGACACTGCATCATGGAAGAACCACTGCCTTGAAAGAGAAATTCGGGCAGACCTCTAGTGCATTTTGGTATTGCTCCCCAAGGTTAACACATCGGCACGGAAGAAAACATGCACTCAGAACCTACACGTGTTGGAGTCTTAGACAATGTTGCTGAGAATTAGTAGGAGAAAACAGAAAGTGAGAAAAAGAACTCAGACATATATATTTGATACTAAGAGGCATGTGTTATATACAAATAGAAAGTTTCATCTTACCAAAAAATACTATGTGTTAAGTAGTACAATGTCTAACAGCTAGAAAATAATTGTTTGACGGCTAATAAGTACACAATGATTAAATATTAATTCTCCAATAGTCAAATAGTAATGACACAACGACTAGAGAATAAAGGTCAATTAAAATTATTGTCGTAAGTATTGTTACTTGCAGACAATTTATCAACAGAACAATCATATTTTATTAAAAATATAATTTTATTGTTGATGTTTTCATTTTATTTGAATTTTAATGCCTATTTTATATATCATTTAAATTAAAATATATTTAAATATATTATTTATTTAAATATATATATAAATGGATCAAAATTAATTTTTTGAAAAAAAAAAGGGTATAGGTTCCTTGGAGATTTACCTGAACTCGGTAGACTTAGGGTTGGATTTTAAAGTTCCATCCTTAGTTCTTATAAACCCGCACCCACACCCACTAGGAAGAGCAAAATCTATCCCCAACATGCCGTGTTGTCATGCCTACCTAACCTGTTTTAAAGTCTATCAACTTACAAGTCTGTTTAAAAGTATATAATATAAAACGGTTAACAAAGAGATAAAAAATATATATAAATGATTAATTAAAATGATTCACAAGTTTAAATTCTACAAGATAAAAGGATAGTAAATAAACTTAAACCCTATATTTATATATATATAATTTAAAAGGCTCATAAGTTTAAAGTTTTTTTATGAAGATATATTTTTATAATATTTTAAAGTGTAGAACTTATCAAATCAATCCTTACTAGTATCATTTATACAAAAAAATCAATCAAAGTTATCTTATAAACAACGAAGAAGACATTTGGAAGATTATGTCATTATAAATTAAATAATTTTAGAATAGGTATATTGAGTACTAATTATGTACAAATACAAAAATATATAAAAATATATATAACACAAGCATATATGCATAAACAAATTTATATACATGTAAAGATTAAAGTAAAATATACAATGCTTATACTAAAATTAAAGTAACGTACACAACACATATAATAAACATTGAGAAAATATGGTAATAGATAATTTCACAACTATTTATTTTAGGATTTATATTAGGTGATGTGTCAGATATGACATACCTTTCTTGTACCTCATGGACTCATGGTTGAATAGAGGTATACCATCTAAACTATATCTTTCTCAAAATTGAAAATCTGTGGAGTAGATCTATGTAGCGATATAGGTAGATAAAGACAATAGATGAAGGTTCTATTTTGAAGACAATGAGAAAGTCATATAGGATTCCTTTTGTTTAAAATTACAAACATAAAAATTTTAATTTTTAACAAATTATATAAATATAATATATTAAAATAAATATAATAAATATAAGTATAAATATATAATATATAAAGATAAATAAGTTTCTAAATAGGCTAAACATGTTTTTTTTTATAAACCTAAGTTTAACTTGTTTATCTAACAAAAATATTAAAAACATACAAATTTTAATTTTTAACAAATTATATAAATATAATATATTAAAATAAATATAATAAATATAAATATAAATATATAATATATAAAGATAAATAAGTTTCTAAATAGGTTAAACATGTTTTTTTTATAAACCTAAGTTTAACTTGTTTATCTAACAAAAATTAACAAGTTTAGATTTATCTATTTATTAAATAATTCAAATTAGGATAGACTTTGAATAAGGTGACTTGTAAACTTTTATCGAATGGTCTACTCATTTTTATCCTTATTTATTAGAGATTAAAAATAATATAATAAGCATCATATCAATAATAACTGATTTATTAATTTTGTTAACAATATTAGTATAATAATATTAACTTGAATATAATAAAAATATTATTTAATAAAAAATTAGTTGATATTAACTTATTTCTAAAAATTTAGTTCAAGTTACTTTGTTTAATAATTTTTTACAAGTTTGTTGCCTTTGGCGTCTTGGAAAGTATTTAAAGTTTAACTACTTGGTTTAAAAAAAAAAAAAAAAGCACATAGCCTTATGTCACAGAGACTAATTCTCTGGCCTCCACATTATCATGTTCATGTGGAACTTGTTTAATGGGTTGCTATCAAATGCGGCAATTGGAGAAAAAAAATTGAGTAAAATATTGCGGGAAGGCTAATGCTTTTTTAAGGCCACACGTATCAAAGCAACTGGCACACCTAGCCACTTATCCATCCATATGGCCTTCATTATGAAGAGACAAAACAAGGAAAATATTTGCATTCTTTTAAAAAAAAATAAAGAAAAAAATGCTCTTTTATTTGATCTTTTTTCTTTCTACCATTTTATTCTCTATGTTCAAGTAATGTTGGAATTTGATTTATATTGGAGAAACTATAAATAATTACCATTAAAAATATTAAAATATTCAAATCTTGATCACCTTGCATGTTAATGGATTTGGACTTGTTGACAGATCGCAAAGCTTTTCAATTTTACTTCCAACATCAAACTTTGATTTCTAGATAAGAGAAAAAGACTTAAGTAGGATTTAGGAGTAACCCAGAGCTTCTCTTGCTCTAAAATATTTTTTTTAGTTAATGCTTTAAATTTTAGCAAATTAATTTGTTTATATTATTTTTGAATTTTGGAACCGTTTATAAGGTTTTGAATATCTTATAGTGTAGTTTGGGAATGACTAGACGTTGTCAAAAATTGAAATTCTACTTCAGGTTAAATGTTCTTAGACATTATCTTGGAAAAAATGATACTATAGACAAGACCTTACACAAGATGAGTTTGCACACAGATACCTATAGACTATAGATAGGTTTCTATAGACGAATTCTTTACAAATGATGCTATAAAAAGAATCTCATGTGGATGACGCTATAAAAGACCTTACTCTAAAAAATATTGTAGACAAGATTATACTATAGACGAAATGAATCTATAGACATTTTCAATAGACAAGCCTATAGATGGGTTTCTATAGACAAGAGTCTATAGATAGACTTCTTGTAGACAATGTAGTAGACAAGATTATACTATAGACGAGATGAGTTTATAGATAGGTTTTTGTAGATAAGTTTGTAAAGATTTTTTATAAACAAGTTTGCAAATGTGTTTCTATAGACAAGTCTATAAGACAATGTTGTAGATGAGATGGTGTTGTAGATCAAATGACATTGTTTCATATCAAATGACACTGCTTTAGACTAGAGAAAGCCACTTCAAACCATTTGAGACTACTTCAAATTAAATGATATGATTTCAGACTAGATGAGACCGTTTCAAACGAGATGATGATGCTTAGATGGTGTGTTCTTAATACATTCTTAGATAGATCCCAAAGTTTTTTTAGAATAAATAACCTTTTCATAAGGTACTTTAAAAGATCGAGAAGTATAAACTAAATGTTGACTCTGAAACTTAAGTGAGTTAATATCAAATAGATGAAGAACTTTAAGAGGGCCAACCTAAGTTGAATTATACATAATTATAATGGTCGAGTAGGAAGATAGCCACGATAATGTAATGCTTTTTAATTAAAATATTGATTGTGTTATGATTTGATGGATAGAAATTTCCTAATTACTAACCAGTATAGATTGTTTTGGATGAGATGAATAAATAAATGGAGGTTGAGAACCTCATGTAGTGCCTTTGAGGATTTGTATTTAAGCTTAAAGTGCTCTCAAGTGAAGTTTATGTATATGTTGAATGGAGGAGGAATATGAATTTCTAAGTTTGAGAAGAAGACCTGTCCTTTGAAATGAGAATTGTATACATGCATAAAATGTTACTTCTAGAAATCATCAATGTTGAGAATAATCTGTGAGACCGTTTTAGTGGGGTTGCTAGGAAATCTAAGGATCGAATCACAATAAAAATAGACCATAGTTTATGAAAATGAAATTTCCAAGCCTTATGTGAGCTATGATTGAACCTTTTAATGGCCTAGGATTGCTCATTGTAGTTGGGATTATTCTAGTCGGACTTTGTCACCTTGACGAGACCCTAAAAACTATCATTACTAGTTGAGTAATTGTGTTGTTTTGAGAAATGATGATTAATGATGTCAAATGACGATGATAATAATGATATGAGTGTTGCCAAGGATGCATGGTTATCATAGAAATTGGATCTCGATATGCTCATTGTTTCGATAAAGCAATGATGATGATTTAAACTCACATGCATATATATATATATATATATATATATATATATATTGTAGAGATGACCAACTCTAAATTAATGATGATTATTGTGATATAGAATGTAGTAAACTTTTACCTAGTCCTAAATCTATCATCATAGATATTTATGAAAAGAAGAATGAAGCAAATTACATTCATGTATTGCATAACGTAACAATTTTGTGTGATGTTGATAAAACTAATTTGTGTTATTTTTATTTTGTAAAACATTTCTCTTATATAGCTTTTAGTTTAAAGAAATATCTCATTCTCCCTTTATTATATTTCTTTGTATGTACTATATATCCATAGTGAATTTATCATGTGAAAAGCTTTTACCAAATGTGAAGATGGATGAAAACTTAAAAAATGAAAAATAGTTTCATATCCTAAGAATATAAGCAACTATTATAGAACCAAGTTATGGTATCATAGACGAGAAAGAGTCATAGAGTTAGTGCTCGTTAGCCCCCTCTATATAACCTTAAACTCAACAGGTAACTTTGGTGTTTTCAATTTAGTAACATAAACCTAGATCATCTATATTTAAATGCATATAAATTTATGTAAATGATTTAGTAGGATATAATACTAAAATTTTACAATATATAAAAAATATCTTATAAAAAAATTGATGATAAAATAAAATATAAATAATATTATAATAAAATTAAAACATATTATTTGTTACTTTTAAAATATTAGTATATATACTTCTTAAGTAACATAATTCAATGAATGAAATGTTTGTGAAATTATGAAAAAAAAATCTATAAAAACTTTGTTTTAATTTATAAGTTAATAGAATAGCTATTTTGATATAATTTATGGAAATTATTTAATATCATAAATTTTTTAATATTTTAAAAATAAATTATAATAATTTTACTAAATATTGATTTTGACTCCTCAGTTTTTAAAAAATATTAATTTTAGTTTTTTATCATTGAGATATCAAACATGATATATGTCAATCACGTATAAAACATCGGTTAAACTAAAAATAATTTATTTAAAAAAATAAAAAATAAAAATTTTAAAATTTTAAGAAAATAAAAACATTTAAATCATAAGATTTTTATAAGATATAAATTTAAAAAATCTAAATTAAAAAGTTGATTACATAAGGCACATTTCTAAAGTTTTATAATTTTTTAATATTTTTATCAATTAACATAAATTTAATATACACTACATCTTTTAAAATATAAAAAATACTAATTTAATTTAAATATTTATAAATTAAAATTTTTAAAAATTAATATACATAATCATTATATTCATATTATATTATTTAATAATTAGTTTATAATATAAAAATTAATTTTAATATAAATTTTATTTTTAAAAATAATCTGAACTCTCCCATATTAATAAAGTTATTTTTATAAATAAAAATATTTAATATTACAATATTACATCCAGTATTTTGAAAACTTAGTAGCACTCAATTTTTTAAAATTAGTTTTCTAAACCTTTTTAAACCTTATCAAATAAAATATCGAAAATTTAAAAAAAAATTCTTGAAGTTACTAAATATAACTGATTTAATTTTTTGCTTTTATAATTGTAAAAATTTAAATAAATGTTGATTAATAAATTTAAAGGTCAAAATAATATTTGTTTACTATGAAAATTGAATTGACTAATATTTATAATTTCAAAAATTAAATTAGTACATTATTTTTTTAATAAAACATTATTTTAATATTTAAAATAAAAAATACTTCATTTTAATATATATATATATATATATATATATATATATATATATATATATCAACGATATCATTTAATTCTGGCCCAATGGAAAGGTATATTGGTCATTTCTGGAGAGAAACCATTTTCTTTGCTGATTTTGTTGCCAAGCAGAAGGGTGCCTTCAACTCAGGCCAATTGAGGGCGATGGGACCAGGTTTCCCAGAGGGTTTAATTTTTCTTTGTAGTTTTGTTTTTTTCCTTACATTACCAAAACATGGAAATTGAGAAATTTTTCTCTCCAACGGAACGAAAGCCTGCGTGTGTGATGGAATGAAATGTCCCTTCTTACTTTCTTCTACTTTCACATTCATCAAGTTCAATTATGATCATCTTAAATGAATTCATTTGTGTTGAGCCTGAGAGAGACTTCCTCTCCTTTTCGTGGAAAGGGTTACCTGAACATGGGAGGAGACTTTAACACATGGAATTTCTTTTAACTTTATGGAAAGTTAAAAGAAAAATTAAACATTTCACATTTGATTGCAAATTGTGTAAATGGATTACATAATAGATGACCGGTGATTAATAGTATAGAAAAAGTTAATTAATAATTTAATATAAATAAAAAATTATAATGAATCGGTAATTGATTATTAAATATAATTAATTATTATTTATATGATTAATTAATTATAAATAGGTTAATGTTAATAATATAAAAATTATTAATTAATTAATAATTATGATTAATTTATTAAAAATTGACATATAAGTAAATAGATTTTATATGTATGTAAATAAATAATACGATTCTTAATTTTATTATGTATAAATAGTATGGTATCTTTTAGTTTTTAAATATTTTTAATAAAAATAGATGGTTTATTTAATAAATAGATAAATTTATATTTTTTTTAAAAAATTAAAATAAATAAAAAAATTTATAAAAAAATTTATTTATTTTCATATTTTATATATTTATTTAATATATTATATTTTTATAATATTTATTTTAATATATTTTATTTATATAATATTAATATATATATTTTAAATTTATTTTATCTAATAAATTTTAAGTTTGTAAATATTTTTAATCAATTATTTATATTTAATAGGTAAAAAAAATTTAAATTGTTAAATAAATTCAACTTTAAACTTTTAATTTGCCTTATCTTATTTTCATCCGGCATTCTTCCTATTAAAATCATGTATTTATCTATATTTTTATTTAATTATTAATATATTTAAAATGAATGTATTTTATATCTTTAATATATTTAAAATAGCTGTATTCTTCTGTGTGGAAATTTTTTCTAAAAAAGCAAACAAATAGGCAGCTAAAAGAAAGTCTCCCTTTCTTGAAAGTTTCTAATAACAAAAGAAAAGAAAACACACAATAATTGACAGAGAAAAGGTGTATTTGGCGCATTGTACTGATCCCATACTACTCCATTGACTCTTCTTCTGGTTGCTGCGAGAAGGTAAGACCTTCTTGTTTCAAATTAAATCCTGAATTGCTTTACAACCTGTGTGTTTTTATTTTGTTTGAAGTCATGAAGCAGCAGTTGTTGGTTCTCTGCTTCTCTGCCTTATTGATATTAAATTATGCTTCTGCTCTTGTCTCTGATGGGAGGACTTTGTTGTCCCTATTGAGGCATTGGACCTTTGTACCACCTTCCATAGACTCAAGCTGGGTGGCCTCTAATTCCACTCCATGCTCTTGGATAGGAGTCCAATGTAGTCATGCCTACAATGTTATCTCCCTCAACCTCACTTCTAACGGTATTTCTGGTCAGCTGGGACCAGAAATTGGACAATTGCATTACTTGAAGTCCCTTGTGTTGTTGAGTAACAGTTTCTCAGGGAAAATTCCCTCACAGCTAGGCAATTGTAGTCAGCTTGAGCATTTGGACCTTTCTAAGAATAGTTTTAGTGGAGAAATTCCAAATGAATTGGGAATGCTAAGTGAATTAAGGGATCTTGACATGTCTTTTAATCGTTTGACTGGTGAAATTCCTGTTAGCATTTGGAGAGTTCAAAGTCTTCAGCATGTCATAGTTCATAATAATAGTCTCTTTGGGGAACTTCCTTTAGAGATGACAGAGCTCAAGCATTTGAGGAATATTTCTTTGTTTGACAACCAGTTCTCGGGAGTCATACCTCGGGGCTTGGGAATCAACAGCAGTTTAGTGAAGTTGGATGTCATGAATAATAGGTTCACTGGAAACATTCCTCCAAATCTTTGTTATGGAAAGAAACTAAGTGTGTTGCATATGGGATTTAATCAACTTCAAGGGGGGATATCTTATGACATAGGAAAATGTCCAAGCCTAAGCAGGTTGGTTCTCAAAAAAAATAATTTGACCGGGTCTCTTCCTGATTTTGAAAGTAACCTGAATCTCACATACGTGGACATCAGTCACAACAAAATCAGTGGAGCAATTCCACCAAGTTTGGCAAATTGCACTAATCTCATGGAGATTCATTTGTCAATGAATAAATTTACAGGTCTTATACCATCAGAGCTTGGAAAGCTTTGGCACCTTTTGGTTTTGGATCTTGCTCACAACAACTTGGAAGGTCCTTTGCCATCTCATCTGTCAAATTGTATTAGTATGGATCGCTTTGATGTGGGATTCAATGTGCTTAATGGTTCATTTCCGGCAAGTTTGAGGAGCTGGACAAGGCTAACCACTTTAATTTTAGAAGAGAATCATTTTACTGGGGGTATCCCTCATGTTTTATCAGAATTTAACAATCTTCTTGAGTTAAAAATTGGTGGAAATTTGTTCACAGGTGAAATTCCTAAATCAATGGGAGCATTGCATAATCTATTGTATGGGATGAACTTGAGTGCCAATCGATTGAGTGGTAAGATTCCTTTAGAAATTGGGATGCTAATAAAGCTGCAAAGCCTGGATGTATCATTGAACAATTTGACAGGAAGTATTGATGTTCTTGATGAACTCCCATCATTATTAGAAGTTAATATTTCATACAACTCCTTCATTGGTCCTGTACCAAAAAAGTTGATGAAATTTTTGAATTCCTCACCATCATCTTTTGCAGGAAATTCTCACGTATGTGTTAGTTGTTCATATGTAGATGGTTTGACTTGCATTAACAATAGCTATTTGAAGCCATGTGTGTATAAATTCATTAATCGCAGAAGCATTAGTAAAGTTGTTATCGTAATGATAGAAGTTGGATCCTCAATACTTGTTTCTGTTATGCTAGTAGTAGTAGTTCATATGAATCTCCGCAAAAGATCTAAACAAGAGGTCAATGCCTCGGTTGATGGGGAAGAAGTCAGGACTCAAACTGGAAAGCATATGTCATCCCTTATTAAGCAAGTGATGAAGGTCACTAACGACCTAAATGATCAGTATATAGTCGCTGGAGGAGCCCATGGAATCATTTACAGAGTCCAACTAAGTTCAGATCAAGTACTTGCTGCAAAGAAAATTGAATTTTCATCAAACAGAGGAAAGAGCCCACATAAGCTGAAAGAAATTATGCACAGAGAAATTGAAATCGTTGAGATGATAAATCATCCAAATATGGCCAGACACATAGACTACTGGTGTGGAAATGACTACGGTGTAATCTTGTCCCAGTACATGGAAAATGGAAGCCTGCATGATGTTTTACATGATAATAGAAGTCCACCACCATCCTTAATGTGGGATGTCCGGTTTAAGATAGCAGTTGGAGTTGCAAAGGGACTAGAATATCTGCATTATGACTTTCTCCCTCCCATAGTGCATCGAGACATCAAACCAAGAAATATACTCCTTGGATTTGATATGCAGCCCCTTATCAATGATTTTGGTACTGCCCTGCGCAGGAAACAACATGAGCACTCTTCTGTTAATGAAACTACGCAAAGGCTTTCGACACATATTGCCGGTACCATTGGCTATATTGCACCAGGTAATTCTTCTTCCATACAATACTTCTGAATAGCTACTTAATTGCAGATTGTATTTTCAATTTCTCATGTAAATAAAAAGCCTTTCATGGTGACTTTTTAATTGCCTAGTAACCCAGTATTTTGTTGTAGTTTGAAATTGGAGCAGGACAAATAGTATTTCTCTACGGATTAGGATCCTCTTATATTAGTTAGTATTTAGTAACATGACAATATTAGATTAGGGCCTTGCTACAATTGTTTTATGTGTTCTCTATAATAAGATGACAAAACTTGATGTGAGTGAATCCTATTCATGCATTCAGTGAAATGTTTTGTACGCCAATCAAGCTAAACTAGAATACAGGTAGTAAAGATAAAAACAAATTTTCTATGAAAGTGAAAGAAATGTCGGATTCATATTGCATTTTGTACTATTTTTTTTGTGATATTTAGATTTCTTTATTTTTCTAATGCTTTTTTTAAAAAATGCCGTGACAGAGAATGCATATTCAATAGTGGCGAGCAGAATGTCTGATGTTTATAGTTATGGAGTAGTTTTGCTTGAATTACTGACCAGAAAGGAAGCATTAGATGTGTCATTCATGGAGGATGAAACGAATTTAGTGAGGTGGGTTAGATCTGTCTATAGAGAACCGCAAAATATTAAAGAGATTGCTGATTCAAGTCTTGCATTTGAACTTTCCCAATCAGTAATAATTTTGAGGCAAGTTACTGCAGTGCTTGACTTAGCTTTGAGATGTACCGAAAGGGATCCAAGAAAGAGACCCACAATGCGAAAAGTGACTTGGTTCTATCAGAAACCCATATTTTTGAAGTCAAGGTATGATGATGTGAATGGTAATAAAACTACAGCTGATGAAACACTACTGGTAAAACTGCGTGACTTCCCTAATATTACTCCCAAAGCACCTATTGGTAGTGATTTAGTTCCAAATCCAACTGTTAGCACTCTGGTTTCAAAGAAAGAGGTTTCTAATTTTTGGCAAAGAGCAAATTCTGTTGAGGATGAAAACAACAAACATGAGCCCAACGCAGCTTGGAAGGTTCCACCCAAGGGATGGGTTAAAGTTAATACGCATGGTTGTGTTAATGAATATGGTCATGCAGTATGTGGAGGAGTCATTCGTGGGGACTGTGGGGAATGGCTAGTAGGTTTTACAAAGAGTTTGGAGCTGTGTCCCGAAGTTGTTGCTGAAATTTGGGGAATATATCATGGGCTTTTGAAAGCTTGGGATCTTCAGTTTCAAAGAGTCATCATAGAGACTGACTCTGTAACCGCAGTTCAGCTGCTTCTACATGAACCTGCAAACAAGAGAAATAAACTCCTATCATATGCGTATCCCATTGCTCTTTGTCGTGAGCTCATTCAGAGAGGTTGGGTGATCAAGGTACAATACATACTTAGAGAAGGCAACTTGTGTGCCGATTGGCTCGCCAATTGTGGTCTTGGTCCCAATATTAGAAGTGTTATCCACCAAGAACCACCTAGGGGACTTGCTGATTTTCTTTACCAAGATATTTGCGGGGAAGCATGACCAATACACAATATTTTGTAATGGGGTTAGACTCTGTCAAACCAAAACAAGTACAACGACAGGAAATAGATGGTCAAGTCATCTTTTTGTAAGTTGATTACTTAGACATCAAGTCATAAGTTGAATCATTATATTCCACCTAATTGGGACTGATTCTAATTTCCCTTGCTTTACTCTCTTCCTTACCATTGTTGATGGAAATGTCTTGGAGAAGCAGCTTGGCAAGCTTTTTATGCTGGCTAGAATGTATTGGCTTGAAAAGGTAGATTCCAATTTCTTTGTTAAACAACATATACTAATAAAAATATTCATCAAGTGTAAACTTGATTTTCTGCATGTACTTTGACAACAGACTTGTTTATCAACTAGTAGAGTCGTTTGTTTATATCAGCATTACATGATTACTTATCTCAAAATATATACATCTTTCTTATTAGTCTTATTCCATAGTAAGAGTACCTATGAAAAGTCTCAACCACTAACAAACTTCCTTCTGACATTGATTCAGTCTTTCACCAAATGTTGGGTAAGTACTATATTATGCCATATATAGAGGATTATTTTGGCAGTCTGCATTTTGTTTCCTCTTTCCTTGTGCTAGCTTCTGATTGATGATTCTTTTGTTTTTGTCTCCTCTTATGCTGGTTAAGCTTGCCATGGGAATCCTAGATGTGATAAGTGGTAATTGTTAATGTATGTTTTGATAAGATATTCAAAAATTATCTGTGTAAAAGCTAAAGCTAAGATGCATGAGCATAGTTTGAAAAAGTAGAATGGTAGGTCCCTATTTAATGGAAGAGTTATGCACATTTTGGTATGGAGTAATTGCTCAGTGTATGGCGAAGATTGATTATTGATTATTGATTGTTGACTTAGAATGTTACACTCAATGCTCAATATAGTGTCTCTAGTGCTTTTGTTGAGTAAAAATGTGATATGTAAACTATTTTGACCATGAATTTAGACAAGGTTTTAATATCTGAGCTTGTATCTTGACCACTTTCTTGACTGAAATACTTGGTACTTCCAAAGAAAATCTACCATGATTTCTTTGAAGTCTCCATATAAAAATCATGAAAGACACAGACTGGGCAGGAAAAGAGTGTGTTTCCCATGTTACTCTAATCTCATATCACTCCAATCTCTTACTTGTGCGTTCAATTGTAAGAAGTGAAGTGCTTCATGTTGTTCTTAACTAATATGTAGCCTTTGCTTATATTGTTTTATCTTGTCAGGTTGTGTAGCTTTCTCACTATTTTATCTCCGATTGTTAGTTCTTTGAGGACTTTATTTTACCAAAAGGAAAAAAGCTATCTATTTTCACTTAAAATTTGGAGAGTTTCATTTTAGAAAATAATTCTTTTCTTATCTTAAACGATGTTCAAACGTATTTCTTAAATTTGATATATATCATATGGTTAAATTTTTCTTCTAATTCCAAACTTCCTACAGTTTGGTGGCCTTCAAATTTTTTTTTGTTAATTTAATATTCTCTACAGTGAAGGCAAATGGTTTTTTCAAAACATTTTACATTTTTCCTTACTCACAGTTATTAGCAAATGAAGGAAGGAAAAAGAATAAGTATCAGAAAATATATTTCTTTAGTTTTATTTTTTAAAAAATAGTATAATAAAAGTAAGTTTAATTTTGATATATTTTTTGTTTAAAAAGTTTTTACATCGTCAATTACTTGAAAAGTATAATAAATGACTTTTGAAAAATTATTACAAAGTTAATACTTTTTAAATAACATAATAATTTATAATTAAATATTAATATAAAAATCAGTACACTTTAATTACATTTTAAAAATAATTAAATATAATTTTCACGGATACGAAACTGGAAAAGAAGGGGAAGGGGGTGGGTAGATAATACTTCTAAGAAGTTACTTCTATAAGTAAGAATGACATTACATAATACTTCTAAGAAGTTACGTATATGACCTAGCTTGAATGACCCTACAATCACTATATTTTCTGTTACCACATGCAATTCCGAAGAGCCATATTACGCAAAACTTTTAATTTGATTTTAATTTTACGAGGCACTTATATTACTATGTGCAGTAGACTAAGCAATGCGTTACAGTTATAAGTTTTATATGAACGCATGTGGTATATGGGTTCCATAAAATTATATATTTCATGTAATTTTTTAAAATATGAAATGTATATTCAAGTATACATTAAAAATTTGGAAGAATTTTATCACCTCTAGTAGTTATACTCAATTTGAGTATAATTGTTTTTAGTGGAGAATATTTATAATCTATATTAATTTTAAATATTTAATAATTTTTTTTGAATTATTATTATTACTATTTTTTTTATTCTTTTGATGAAAGATTTTAAGATGGAAAGAAAAGAATATAAATTTACTTTTTTATTTATTGAATAGAGTGATAAAAGAAATAAAATTTTTTTAAGGTAGGATTCACTAAAAAATCACTTCAAAAATAGAGAAATAGGGAGAAGAGGAAGAGGAGGTGTAAGATTTATGTATTTACTTATTTTGTTTTATTATTTTTATTTAAAATAATATTTTATATAATATGAATATTAATAAAAAATAAATATTAAGAGAAATAGTATAATTTTTTTATTAAATTTAATATTTTATAAATATTATAAATATTTTTTATGTAATTTTTTTTAAATAAATTAAGAGAATTTTTTTTATCTATTTAAATGATATATTTTTTCATTTTATATCTATTTTATTTCTCATCTTTTTATTTATTTATTTTATTTGTTTCTTTCTATTTAAAATTGATTATTCAAGTAAAACTTTTGGTTAATATTCTAGATTAAAATTCATTTGGTCAAAGTAAATTCATATTACTTCTCCTTTAATAAGAAAACATGTTGATAAAATCAAGTTTTCAAATATGGATCTAGGCTCTTTGAAGATGAAGAATCATTGCTCCCAATATAATATATATTCAAATTTTCAAAACAAAAGAAAATAAAATAAAAGTTTTAAATGAAGAAGGAATAAATAAGAAAAAAGAAGGTGTCACTTCAAGTCTTTCCTTGGACGAGAAGAAGAAAAATAAGTTTAAGAATATCTATCACATTGGTAGAGACATTAACAATAAGGATGAACATAGGCTCCACTAGAAGAACCAAGATAAGATAAGAGCGAGAGAGAACTTTGGTCTCAATTCTCAAATTATATGCTTGCATAAAATAACTCCAAATGCATAAATGAATTGTAAAATCACTATTTATAAAAACTAGGATCTCCTTGTATGCTAAGGAGAAATAAGGTGTTACCCAAACTAAGTTATGGACAAAGGCACCACCAAAAAGTCCCAAAAATAAGTGCCTATACCAAGGCCAAACCTAAACTTAACCTATATGAAGCTTGTCATAAAGAGAAACAATATAAAACATTCTTTAAATTCAAATATGTCTCCACTTCTAGATTCTTAAAATTGTTACAAATGAATCTATTTGGTCCTATCAAAATCTTGAGTTTAAGCAGTAAAAAATATGGTCTAATTATTATTGATGACTATATTAAATTAATATGAGTCTACTTCATAGATTAAAAAGATGAATCCTTTGAGTATTATGATATATTAAAAAAAAGATATAAAATAAAAAATGTGTATGTGTATATCTTGCATTAGAAGTAATCATGGTAGAGAATTTGAAAATGATCATTTTAAAACCTTTTGCAAATAAAATGATATCTCACATAATTTTTCTTCTAAAAAAATTTCTTAGTAAAAAGGAGTTGTGAAAAAAAAAACACATTACAAGATATGATAAGAATTATGTTTTGTAAAAATTCTATACCAAACTCTTTTTGGTCAGGAGTTATCAATACAACCTACTATGTTCAAAATATAATTTTTAACAAGACTCTTTTAAAAAAATAAACAAGACAACAATCAAACACCAAAAATTCAAGATTAAACATTTGATCATTGGATATTGAAACTTCAAACCTAATCATCTACTAGAACTTATTATTGGAAACAAGGAAGAATTTGTAAAAATTATATCCAAATTCAAAGACCAACCTAATCTTGTTCCAATTTTGAAAAAAGATACCAAGATAATAAAAGAAGTAATATCAATATCTTGTAGTTAGATAAGAAAAAAAATTGTAGTATGAATTGAATAACCTTGTTTATCTTTCAAAAAATTTGGTTAATTAGTTGAATTCAAAAATAAAAAAACGAGGGTTGTGTTAAAAAAAAGAATAATAAAATTAAAGTTGAGGATGATAATTAGAAGAAAATATTATTATAGTAAAAATATTGAGTAATATTAAAACTAATAATTATCCTTTATTTAACCTGATTCTTAAAAAACATAAGAATAAAAGTTTGGTAATATTATAAATAAAATCAAAATATTTAAATCTGACTTTTTTATGATTATCTTTTTTATATGCATTTTTTATCTCTAACTTGTCTAGTTTAAATGTTCACACCATCACCTTATGTAATCTTCAATTGGACATACTTTTCATCTTGCATATAAATAGTTCTAGTATATTAAAGGTTGAACATCTTCAACAACTCTTTACGCTTTAACAACTCTTTACACTTATATTTGGAGAGTTAATTTTCCAAAAAAAAATGTTATGAATTTTTTGAACAAATTTTTCAATTATAAACTTTCTAAAGATATTTTTATTTGTGTGAACTTCTTTAATAAAATCTATTACATCAAAATATCATTATAATTAATTACTCAAGTGTAATTTAAAGGATTAATATTTTATTAAGGAGATTCAACTTTTTATGGTATTAAAAAATTTCAAAATGTTATAAATAACTTTCTCATGCTTTATACTATAATAAAGTTAAAATTTATGCATTAAAATAACTTTTTTGCATGTTTGAGAGTATTTAAAAATATTTTTATAGTAAATTGAAGGTATATACAAATTATAGTAAATATATTAAAAAAATAATAAAGATTTTAAATTATCTTTTCAAAATATTGTTACATTTATAAATATAAATTATGTACTTTAAAGATGAAAGAAACAAATTTTAATTATGCACAAACTATGATTTAAAAATTTTACTTTTATAACCTACTTAGTAATAAAAATTTAGTCCTTAAGATGTAAAAATCATAAAAATATAAATTAAATAAGTAAGATATATGATAAATATATTAGAATAAGTACAATAAAAAAAATAAAGAAAAAATATAAAACATGATAACTAAAATTTTTAATCTTATATTTGGATGAAATATTTTAATATTTAAAAAATTAAATATTTTTATTTTAAAATATTTTGTTTAAATAAAAAAATTTAATTTTTTTATATTTATAATTCATTATTTGAAGGGTAGATTTTAGGTTTATTAAATTTAAAATTTTTATTCAGATTATATAATTTAATTTTTTTTATATACAAAATTATACATTTAAATATTCATATATTTTTTTAATTTTGTTTTTTCTTTTTTGTTTATTAAAAAATTTAGATATATAAATATTTTTATTGCACAACATGATTAAATAGAATAATAATACAACAAATCTACATAACTAAAAGGATATCAAATATAGTTATATCATTTAATATTAAAAATATATATGAAGAAGTAAGAGATATAAGAAGAAAAGATGAAAAAAATAAAATAAAAATGATGAAAGAGAAAGACGTCAAAAAGTAACAAGATAGAAAATAAAAGAAAAAATAATTCAAAAAGAAAATAATGAAAAAAATAACAAATTATTTTTCAGAGTTGAAAAGTTTAAAAAAATTTTAACTTTCACCTATTTTGAAATAATTTTAAATTTTTCTATTTTAGTTTATTAAAATACTTTCTTCAAATTTAAAAATTTGAAATTTCTTAAAAAAAATTAAACAAGATATTTTAATATTTAAAATTTTAAATTCTTTCAAAAATTATTTTTTCCTTTAAATTAATGTATCCAAAGATAAAAAATATATTTGATAATATTTTTATTGTTGAACAATTAAATTTTAAAATTTTTTTCCTTAAAACATTTGACCCTTCCCTCAAATAAAACTAAAAATTAAAAAAAAAAAAAGGTAAACGTTTAGGTAGAATTTTTGAATAATTAATTTTACCAATAAATAAATAAAATAGGATACTTTGTGTTAAAAAAAAATGAATAGAATTAATATATTAATAAAGAGCGGAGATTGATTAATTTTAAATGAAGATATGGATTTAAGTCTTATCGCTTACTGTAATTTGAAAAACGAAAAAACATTAATTTCTATTGTATGCTCAACTAATTTACATTATGCGGTAAAAGTTTATAAAACATTTTATGGCACGAGGCATCTAATAGGTTGGCAGTTAGTGGAAGATGTTTTAGGTATACAAGATCTTCTAGAGCAATTTCTCGGTCATTACTCAGTCATTATATTCGGCCAAATCCAAGGGCTTGAAATATTTTCCATCTATAAGATAAGTTCCAATGCTGAGCCGCACTGCCCACACATCTTTTGGTTTTCTTGAAACAATCCTGCAGCAAGTGATAATCCAATTGCCATTATAAACATTTGATGCTCATAAATTTATATACATCAGAGTCAAATAAAAATTAAATTAATGTTTTGGTCCTCAGAGATTTAGAGCCTTTTTATTTTTATTTTTTAGTTTTAATTATGTAAATATTTTATTTTTTAAAATGTTTGTAAAAAAACAGTAAAAACAGTTTAACAATAAAAGTTATTTTACAATTTTATGTAAAAAATTTAAAAATAAAAATAAAAGAAAACTAAATGAATTTTTTAATTAAAATTAAAAATTAAAAATGAAACCAAACAGATTGTTAAATTCACATAAATTTAATTCCTAAAGATTAATAGGCTACACTTCTAGATTTGACTGAATTCATTAGTGCTTATATTAATTATATTGACATATATACTTGGAGAATTGAATTCCCCTATACTAATCAAACAAAATGGGAAGAGGTAATGGATGAGCTGAAAAACCTTCCAACATCACCAGGCTTAACTAAGCCAGAATTGATCCTGAGGCATGGAACAGAAGCTGCAGTCTTGATCATCTTGGGAGCTTCAATAACAATAACGGGAGACCCTATTTCCAACTTGGAACGTTTTGCTAGCAACTCTTTCTCCTCTGATGACTCTTTTGATTCACACTTTATGTATGTCACTACACTATTTGGTCTCTGAAGTTGATAATTCAAGCTTCTGTATTGCACAGTCAAACAGTTATGGGCCCTCAAAAGTGGCTTTGTGATAGCACAAGAAAGGGACAAAGCCATGCTCACTTTCATAAACCTTTTTATATATTGTCCTCCAAACCCTGCAAGATTGTGGTCACGGAACAATGCTTTATCAATGGTATTAAATCGCTTATTCAATATCGCATCCTTTTCATATTAAAGAAATTCTAAAAATTTACAAGAGATTGGAAGAATAATATATTAAAAAAAATTATTGAAATGTATGAGTCCTGGTTGAAGACTTTACCTTACGAGGGAATTGGTATCACCCTAATCTGGAGCCAGAGACGAAAATAAGTAGAGAAAGGCTAATACAGAGGAGGCTCTTTCCTTTTCTCTTCAAATTGGAAACTAGCATGTGGTGTGTTTTGTGGCTACAACCTTTAACTGGGTATGGTTCCAAGTTTCTGTCAGAACTCTCTACTCATTTGCGGTGCATATTTGAGGAAGGAAACTAATATAGGAAGATAATATAATAGATAAGATGTGTTTAGATAATGTTACTATTGAGCTTTGAAAAAAAAAAAAAAACAAAGTGAAAGATCTACATGCACGAGTTATGTTGATTTAAAGTTTAGTAAAATTAATTTTAAATTATTGAATATAATTAAATATAAATATTAATTAATTTGAATTACATAATTTTATTGAAATAAATATTTTTATTAAAAAGTATAATAATTATTTTCTAACACTAAATTAGATATATTTATAATAATATTATATAGTATAACTGTGTTGAGATGTGTTTATTTTGATTTATTTGTCCCAAAATTTGATAGGGTTTATTATTTGATTTTCAGTCCTACTTAATTACGAATTAATAATGTATGATATAAAGTAACTCAATTTGTTGGTATAATATATCTATTAACATTTTATTTTATTAAGATTTTTTTTAATTTTATTTTATTTTATTTTTTTAATTATGTTTTAATTTTATTATTTTTATTTTATGTTATCTAAAAATTAATTTATTCTAAAAGTAATTCTAACATGAGTTATTTTATTTAATAATTTTTTATAAAATAAAAATTTAACATCTTCAACCTATATTAAGTAATATAACATTAAGATAAAGATTATATATATTAAATTTTAGAATAATTTAAATTTATAAATATTTAATTTTATAATAAATATTTACTTATATTTTAAAAGATATGGTTTAGTTAAATTGATGGTATTTGATGTAGTATAAATATTTTTAAAAAATTTAAAATTTCATAAGTTGATTTATATAATAATAATTTTTTAATTGTAATAATCAAAAATATATTTTCTATGTTCTAGATATGAGATATATTATAAAGATTAGAAATAAATTGAGGTAAGACTATTTGGTAAATTATTTTTAAATTTTGGTAAGGATCAATAAATTAATATGTGAGTTTATGAGATTTTATAGTCTTTCCAACCCAAGTTCTAGGTATAAGTTTTAAGAATACATCACTTTTCTCTTGATATTTGAAAAACTTTCTCCTTTCATCATAGTAGCTCTTTTTTCTACTCTCTACATTTTTCATCTTTTCTTAGATCATCGTGACCTTCATTATCTATTGCATTATCAATATAGAGGGACCATACACTTTCTCCCTTAGAGATCTTTAAAAGGCATCATTTCTATGTTAGAGTGGAAACTATTATTGTAAGCAAACTTAGATCAACGGAAAAAAATGATCCTAACTGCCATTTGAAATTGAATGGTTCTCTTAAACTGTCCATTTGTCTAAAAATGACAAGTTGAGTTGAGCCTTAGCCTAGCCCCTAAGGTCAAATGCAATCTTCCCTAAAATTTGGAGTAAACATCTCATCACTATTTGATATGATGTAGAATGGTACATAATGCAACCTTACCTCTTCCTTAGTGTACAAATAAGCTAACTTTTTCAAGGAGTATTAGTTGTTGATGGGAAGAAAAAGAAGACTTGGTCAATCGATAAATAATCACCTACAACCATAGCCTATGGAAAGTCTCAATAAACTAACCATGAAATCCATATTTATACTATTCTACTTCCACTCTGGTATCTACAAGGACTATGTTATAGAGGAATTTTTTATACTCAACCTTTATCATTTAACACACCAAGTATGATGCAACATATTCAACTATCATTTTCTCCATCTTTAACCACTAAAGAACATCTTATTCAAATCTAAATACATCTTTGTAGTGATAGGATGATTACTTGCTTTATGATCCTCCTCTAGAATCGTCTTTCTAATGTATTCCTCGTAGGGAATGAAAATCGTACCCATACAAATTTTCATAATCTCATCTATTCCTTTCTGAAAATCAAGTTTCATTCCTTATACCACCAGTTTTTTCTTTTATTGAAAGTTTTATTCTTTCAGTTGAGATTCTTTAACTTATCTTGGGAAATCATTAATGAACTTCAGCATCCCAAACTTGAGATTATTCAAAGTAATTGCCATGGATAAATCTAAATCTCTCAACTTTTTTACCAACTCTAATGGGATCATCATCATTAACATGTGTAAGGATTTCTTACTCAATGTGTTTTCCACCATGTTTTCCTTTTCTAGATTTGTGTGAAGTTCAAAGTTGTATTTCTTAAGGAATTTCATCATCTTCTTTATCGGATTTTCAAATTTTTCTAATAAAAAAGGTATTTGTTACTTTTTTGATTGGTGAAGACTTTAAACATTGCAACATACAGATAGTGCTTCTATGTCACTGACATAGCCAACTCAACTGTCTTGATGCATAAGTCATGACACTTTTGTTAAACATCAATATATATCCTAAACTTTATTTGAAAATGTCAAAGTAATCTCAAAGTTCTCATGGGGATCTAGAAGTATTAACATCGGTGATGAAACCTTTTAGGAACTAAATCCATGGGAAACTTCATTACTCTCTAGAGGTATCCCAAGAATATATTTAGGAAACTCACAAATAATCAATAGCTCTTCAACTTTGGAGGTATTTATCTCCTTCCAAGGAAAGTAACATCATGTAAACTTAATATCCTTGATTTAAAGAAGTCGTGACTTGGTTAGCAAATATAAATTTTAAATCTTAAAAAAAATAATCTTCATACATGCCAAAGACTAGAGTCTTGGTATAACTTTTCAAGATAGCATGGTTGGTTGTAGAAAAATCCCAAACCTCAATTATCATAAGACAATTGGAAAAGCTTAAAAAGTGTTAACTAGGATATTATAAGGTGTAGAAACAACTAGATCAAATGAAAGAATGGTAACAAATAGTCTCAACTATCTCATACAACACATTGAAAATATTTCCACCTATACGACATTTACCTTGAATCATATTTTCTTCCTAGACAAATTCTTCACTCATGACAAAGATATTTTCCTAAGTTTCAAATCTCTTTACTTGACTATTGTTAAAATTGTGGTTACCTTAATTGTTATTTTTGTTGGAATTGTTTTGTTAGATAGTTCCTTCTTCACCTTTGCATAATCTCAAACAATGTGACTTTGTTACTAACATCTGTGGTAGATGATGCAACTTCTTAGACACTCTCTACCAATGTAAAGTCCTCCATAAGTGAAGCAGTCAATTAGGTTGTTAACAACCTTCCCCAAACCTTCAACCATGGGAGGGAATTTCAGATATCGAGGTTAATCCTTGAAAAATTTGCAGTACTTGATACGATTTCTTATTCTCCAGTCCTCTTCTCTAATGTCTTTACGACACAGCTCCTAAAATGGTCTAGTCTCTTCTTATGATCATCCTTGTAGATCCTACATTTACTCATCAACATTGGAGAAATAAATGGTCTTTTAAAGGCTAACAGCTTCCTTGATCTTTGGTTTTAATTGATTCTCAAACTTAACTCATTTGAAACAATCATATAAGGCATGTTGGTGATATAAGAAGTAGTGATAACGTTCCTCAAACTCAGTAGTGTACACTCTGATGGTCATGTTTCCCTACTTAAGCTCCAAAAGTTTCACTTCCTTCTTATATCTTATGCTCTCATAAAAGTACTTTTTAAAGGATCTCTCCTTGAATGACTTCTAAGTAATCTCCGTATTGTTTGACTCTAGTCTATGTTGGGTATCCCACCGATATTCAACATATTCTTTCAACACATAAGGAACATAAGTGACTTTATGCATCATGGCACCTCATCGCTCGAATGATCTTCTCAAGTTTCCTAGTCCATAGTTTCACATCTTCAGGATCATATCCTCCCTTGAACTGGGAAGGATTTATTTTATTGTAGAGGTGTAGTCCTTGAAACCTGTGATTATCTAAATGCTCTCTATCTCTTTATAAAGACTCATCTATTCTTCGAATAACAATTGTATACTTAATTGCCTCAAGCCATGATTTCTATAAACATATAAAATTAGTTATCTTACCTAACATGCAAGGTAAAATTAAATAAAATTTAAAATTTAATTCTCACAAAAAAATCTCATCACCATATTGTCTTGAAGATAGAAACACAAGCACACAAACAAGTATATTAGGCCTTTTTCTAAGCCTGTAGGATGATAATACTCTAATACTATTAAATGTGACACCTTTTTAATCACCCAAGATATCATTAACCCTTGTAGTAGCATCTTTCAAAAATTCTTAAAATAAACACAAAGAAAACACATTATTTAGAATAAGCTAGCATAAAAAAAAATTGTCACATGTCATACATAATAGATTAATAAAAAATTTGAGTTATTTTCATAGAAAAAGACATCACTTACATTAATAAATATCATCATATAAACATAAATATATTAGTGTACCTTGATTATTGATTAAATTTCTTTACTTGAGATTAAAACTATTTTTATTTTTATTTAACTATTTACGCATTCTAATTTTTAATAGAACTTTTTCCAATTTAAATAATATCCAATTGAGTTGATTTGATGAATGAAGACATGTTAATCTCATTTCTTAAAAGATGATATTTTACTATCATTATATTATTTGTTTGACTTGATACACTTGCTAAAAATAATTATCACAAACATCATTTTATATTTAAATTATAAATTTTAATTATTAAATATTAACAAAAAATTATTTTTTAATAATTACAAGTTTCAATTTCATATATCCCACAAGATTTTCTTAACAATTATAGCTAACCATTAACTAACTACTAGAAATGATAATTATTGTTGTTTATCTAATTTAAATTATTCTATGATAGATTCAATAACCACAATCTTTTATGATAATTTTTTGAAAATAAAAGTAAAAAATTACTATTTTTAATGTTAATTTTTAATATGTAAATAATTATTTTAATGCTTGAAATATTAGTTTATAAAAAGATAAAAATTATTATTTTGATTTCTAAAAGATAAATCAATTATTTTGATAATTTTTAATTTTCAGAGATCAATATAGTTTACTTCTAATTTTTAGAAATTTAAACAACTATTTACATAATTTTTAATCATCATATAACAATAAGTAATTTTTAACAAAAATAGTTTAAAACGTTTATAGTAAGTTAATTAATAATAGCATGTTTAGAGTAAAATTTTTGTCTAAGAATAAGGATTATAATATCATTAATACATAGAGAAAAAAAACTGATAAAAAATAGAGAAAAAAAATCTAGTGTTACATTAGAAAGAAAAAAATTAAAACTTTTTTTACCTATACTTTGATTAGGATAAAAGTGAAGGATCAAGTTGAGACTATATCATTTTGTATTTATAATGGATTCTTACACCATTTAATGAACATCTCATTATTATTAGAATTTTATTATTATATAAATTTAAGGAACTAAATTGTATACTAGTATAATTTTAAAAATTAAAGTGAAGGCTAATTTAATTATAATCTCAATAAAGAAAATATATTTTTAATGTTAACTAAAATTTTAAAGATAGATGCAAATCAATTTATTTATGGAATATTTCATACTAAAATATTTTCTTTAATTATTTTAAAAATCTTTTTATCGATCTAACTATTAAATTAAAAATTTTATTTAATAAATCAATTTTATAAAATCTTAAAATTTTGAATAATTAAATACTTATTTAAATAATTTTAACTTAATGTATAACATATCTTTTATACCATATATTAATTTGAAATTATTTAAAGATATATCACATCTTTTTTAAATTTAATAAAATTTTATACCTAATCTAAACGTTAAAAACTTAGTTTGATCGTTAAATTGATGTAATTGAAGGTAAAAAATTATTAAAAATAACTTTAACAAAAATTATTCTTAAAATAAGTTAATTTTTTTTCTTTTAAAGATTATGAAAAAGAAACCATTAATTTAAAAAATAGATCAATCAATTTATTTGATTAAATCAAAAATCAATAAGATATTCAATCAAATTGATCAAACAGATCGACTAACCTCAGTATTATTAATGACAGGTTAAATGGATGATAAAAATCAATTTAAACTAATTATAATTTAATTTTTCAATTTTTTTATTTAAAATATTTTAATTAAATAAAAAATATAATAAGAAATTATAAAAATTTATAACATAAATTTTAACATTTATTTTTATTATCATTACTTCTTACTCATAAAAAAATGTTTAATATGATCATGTATTAATTCAATTACTATTAAATCATTACACTATCAACCAATCTCATGACCAATTTAATTTTAAAAACATTGATAAAATTTAATGTCTATTTTAAATTAACTCTTACTTTATGTTTTAACTTCAATAATTAATTAATTTAAATATAAAACCAATCAGTAAAAATAATTTATACCTTTTCTATAATCTGTAAAAAAAAAAATTCAAATAATCCAAACAAAATAGGTTATCCCAAAACTACCTTTCCTTAAAATATCTAAATTAATTTCATATAATTAATTATAATAATAATCATTATATCTATAAAAATAATCAATTTTTCACAACCAATCTTAACACATACCATAGTTGTCAATTATATTCTGGGGAAATTTTTTCTGCAACTCGATGTTATATTTTTCTTACTTTCCATATAACTATCATCTGAAATCAAAATGTTTAAATATTATAGAATAAATTCCGTATGATAAATATAACATGATTTACATAGTTTTCAAAATAGATCTCCATTAACAACTTCGAAAATCCATACAATGAAAAGTGACAAACTCCATGTGAAACTAAACACGTCAAACTTGAGTATAAAAGAGTTAACTAAGTGCATCATTTGTAATGATAATAACTAGCTAGATCCATTTTGTGATGAAGATCCACTTTGTAATGAAGATTCAGTTTGTGATGTTGACATATCTTGTCCGCCACGTTCTTCCTATAAAATACCATTGTTGCATCATGTTAACATGGTTAACAGGGTGTATATAAGCTACTAAACTTCATTCAAATGTTAACTAATAATATTTAGCTCCATACAAAAGTGAAAATAGAAAAGCTTACCGCGTGTATAGACTTACCGCTGGAATAGAGGTATCAAACAAAGCACCCAACTCAGCAGGGATATGTCCTTCCTTCATTTGTATGTACGCAAGTAAAGTCTTGACATTTTTCTCGGAAGCAGCTAACTTGGAGTTTAAACTACCAACCTCCTCTTTTAAATGAGAACTTTCAGTTGAATCGGCCAATAACATGGAGCCTACCCCACTAAATCTTGCAGTGGATTGAAATGCAACACTGTGAAGACCTCCCAAGCCTAAACAATGTACACGTCCAGAATGATCTTGTCCTAACACTTTGGCAAGGGCATCATTAGCTGAAATTTCTGTCGAATTGGCACATTTACTCATTTCTTCTGTCATCTTCTCCTGTACATTTAAAATATTTACAAAATTAAAATAATGACATAAATAAATAGTTAAAGCCTTTGAAATTTATGATTGCTGAGCATGTATCTGTCATATGAATAATTATGATTGTGTAAATTAAAATGTGGATGAGAGGGGTGTCCTTAAAAATTTTGATACGCCAAATGTTCAAAGGGAGAGAATACGGGGTTCAAGGTTCTAGAGCAGGGAAGTACGACTGGAAAAGTACGCTCTCAAAGCAAATTGCAATAATAAAACATTTGAGATATAAAGAGTACCAAGAATAAAGAGCCAAAATGGTACGAATGAAGGAGAAATTATGCAGTATAGCACATATGATTATCTATGCCACAGATATTTCTCTACATCAGTGAAACTACCTAAAGGTTAGAAACACTTTGATAGACCCATTACTCAAGTCTATAGTTGAAGAAGAGTGGGTCTAACAATAAAAGCCCATTGGTCTACGGAGAAGGAATAATGAGAGACAAAGAAGGAATAATGCAAGGAAGACAAGGCATAACAGAATGGCACATGTGACCAGTGTGAATTGGGCAGAGAGATTCGAGAATCAGCAGGAAGTTAGGGAGGGAGGGGCTACATATGACGTGGGGAGAGAGTGAGTGAGATAGGGCAGAATTTGAGTGGAGAAGGTGTATTGGGGAGGGGCTGTTTCTGCATTCCCAGACTGTTCTCCATTTTTCTTTAGCTGTTTTCCATTCAGCACAAGCGGTGCTCAAGCTTTCAGAATTAACATACATAAAACTAGTGAAGCTTATCAATGGTATCAGAGCTCCCGATCATGGGAATTTGATGGCATCCACGCAAATGGAGGGAAGGGTCAAGGCATCAGAGAAGCAGGTGGAAGCAAATACTTGGGAATGGCACAAGACCTCGTCAAACATCAGAGATGTTGAGGGAGGAGCTGCACTTGGAGTTAAAGCATATCAGGGAAGAGTGTAATGGAGGTGGGGAGGAAGAAGGTGCTGGAAGCAATGCAGGTCAAGGAGCCCAAGGTGAGGAATGGGCACGTCAACTGGAAGTCCCTTATTTCATCGGTGAGGATCCACATGAATGGCTCTACCATGCTGAACAATATATTGAGGTAAACCAGAAACTGGAGGAGGACAAGGTTGCATCAGCTGCTATGTACTTGGAGGGGAAAGCACTGAATTGATTTCAATGGCAGATGGCATGGGTTTCGTGGTTGACATTTCAAAGAGCATTGTTGGGCCATTTCCAAGGATTAGCCTCAGAAAACCCATATGAGGTATTGATTAGCTTACGTTAAACGAAGTCCATAAAGGAATACAGGGAGCAGTTTGAGCTTCTCCTAGCACCACTAAGACATAAGGAAGAAGAGGTGTTGCTTGGAGCTTTCATGTCGGGATTGGATGAGGAGGTCAAAGCAGAGGTTCGACTTCACCCTGCCACAAAATTATCAGAGGTAATGAAGTTAGCTCAAAAGATGGAAGAGAGAAACAAAATTGTTACCAAAAAAAGAGAGCAATCACAAAAAGGGTAAGGCCTAATTACAACAAAGTGGCGTTGGGAGGAAGGATAGGATACTATGGGGAAGTATCAAATAATTATGAAGGAAGAGCCAGAGGGAAGAGAGAAGCTTTTTTTCCCAGGCCACATTTGCAAAAATAAACAACTTCATATCCTTTGCCAGGGAAGGAAGAGGAGGATGAGCAAAATTCATGTTTGGGAAATGAGGAAGCTGAGGGAAGTGCCATGCAATTACACAATGATATGAATAGTGTAGTCAGGGTCACATCCAAAAGGTCATTAAAGTTGTGGGGAACAATTAAGGACCAGAAGGTGATTGTGTTAGTGGACTCCAGAGCATCACATAATTTCTTATCTACAGATTTGGTGAATTCCTTGAGCTTACAACCAGAAGAAACAACAACTTATTTAGTAGAAGAGATGGCCTTAGAGTGAAGAATGCAAGGATGTGTAGGAAGGTGGAGCTGCAGCTAGCTAAACTCAAGGTCATACAAGATTTTTACTTGTTTGACTTAGGGGGTGGATGTGGTACTCGGGTACGAGTGGTTGGAAGATTTGGGAGAAATTCACGTCGACTTCAAGAAACAAATAGTCAACGTGAATTTCAATGGAGAGGTTGTGGAAATAAAAGGGGAACCAGCCCTATCAAAGATGGTGGCTTCTTTAAAAGCCATGATCAAAGAGTTGCAAAATGAGGCAAAGGGGTTTTATGTAGAGTTGGGAATGATGACTTTGCTGCTTAAGGATATGATGTCTAAAGGAACCTTTTATTGTCATATTAGGATCTTTTTCAAGAGGTTACTAATCTACCTCCTAAAACAGATTGTCATCATGCTATTATTCTTAAGGAAGGCAAATTCTACACTCTCAACCATATCGTTACCCCCACAATCAAAAGGAAGAAATTGAGACATTCATTAAGGACGTGTGGGTTGCATGGTTGATATGTCCAACATTAGTTCATATGCAAGTCCATTGATTCTTGTCAAGAAGGACGAAAGTTGACATTTCTGTGTCGATTATAGAGCTCTCAGCAACATCATTGTTCCTAACAAGTCCCTAATACTAGTGATTAAAGAATTGCTTGACAAATTAGCAAAGCAACCATATTTTCTAAACTACACTTGAAGTCCAGTTATAAATTCAGATGAAAGACAAAGATATATACAAGACAACATCCAAGACAGATGAAGGGCATTAGGAGTATGTGGTTATGCCCTTTGGGACATTTCAGGCCTTGATGAATGAAGTATTTCTATCTTATTTGAGGAAGTTTGCTCTTGTAATTTTTTAAGATATCATAATTTATAGTCCTAACCAGTTAAGCCATCTTAGCCACTTGAAGACTGTCTTTCAGGAATTAAGGTGCAACTCACTTTGTGTGAACTATAAAAAATGTTGCTTTGGAATGGTACAATTGGAATATTCTGGGCGTATAATTTTTCCAAAAGGAGTCAAACCTAACCACAACAAAATTATGGCCATGAAAGAATGGCCTATCCCTAAAGACATTTGAAGTTTAAGAGACTTTTTTAGGGCTAACAAGTTACCATCAATGATTTGTTCGCAATTATGGGTTGATTGCTAACCATGGACAAAGTTGTTGAAAAAAACTAACTTCAGACGGGATTCATCAATTCAAAAGGCCTTCCAAGTTTTAAAGGCAGCCTTGTAGCAATTGGCTGATAAGAAACTAAAAATCATCATTCAAGATTTGGTCAATGATCCTGATTCTCATCCTTATTACAAATTGTACAAGGGCTGTTTATGGCGGAAGTATAAGTTGGTGTTGCCTTCAAACTCAACCAAGATTCCCCTAATTTTGAAGGATTTCCATGATTCTGATAGGGACTGGTACCCAAGAACAGTGAAAAAAGAATGAATCTTTATTACTAACCCCCCCTTGTGATTCAGCCTCGGCCCTACCAGAATTGAAATAGAGTTTGGGGAAGAATATTACAGCAATCCTCACTAATTCTGAGTTTTCGAGAGACCCAAGGCACTCCAATTACAAACTTCTCAAAATTATCCCACACCTTACTCTATCCTCTTACCTTTTATTTATAGGTTTCATTTCTTAAGCTAGCTCTCTGTTATAGTAACTAACTATCTATTACAGCAAGCTAACTAACTAATATAGCCTTAATTCTGTTAGGTTTTATTTCTCCTACTATACACTTGTCTAATTGGGGGCCTATCAATACCCTCCCGTATGAGTTGCACCTTGTCCTCAAGGTGGAATTGAGAGAAGATTTCTTGAATCCTTGCTACAGATTGCCAACTATTTTCACATGTAGGTAGTTGTCTCTATTGGATGAGGACTTCTAAGTCTCCTGATTCTGTTTCCCGTGTATCAAGTACTTGTTCTGGTTCCATATGTAACTCCCAATCTTCTGTTAACCTCAGGGGTAATGGTTGAAGGGTCACCTGTTCTCCAATGGCTTTCTTAAGCAATGAAACATGAAAAATTGGGTGAATGCAATTGTGTTCTGGCAACTCCAAACGATAAGCCACCTGACCAATCTTTTCTAACACTTTATAGGGCCTATAGAACCATGGACTCAATTTTTCATTGATTTGTCTAGCCAAAGATTTGAGGCGGTAAGGTTGGAACTTCAAATACACCAAGTCTCCTTCATGCAATTCAATTTCTCTTTGTTGCTTGTTGGCCTGTTGTCGCATTCTCTCCTGCGCTTTTGCCAAATTCTCCTTCAACTCTTTCAAAACCGCATCTCTTTCTATCATTAGCTGGTTGACTTCTTCAACCTTAGAGGGTATGGTTGTCCCCTTGAGAAGGATGGGAGGGTCCCTGCCATATAAAGCCTTATAAGGCGTCATTCTAGTAGCAATACTGTAATTTGTATTATACCAAAACTCAGCCTAGGCTAACCATGTTGGCCATTGCTTTGGTTTAGACCCTGTAAGACATCGTAAGTAAGCTTCCAAGCCTCGATTTGTCACCTCCGTTTGACCATCCATTTGAGGATGATAAGTTGTACTATACTTCAGTTTGGTCTCTGCCATTCTAAATAATTCCTTCCAAAAATTACTTAGAAATAATTGGTCCCGATCAGATACTATGGATGAAGGAAAACCATGTAACCTCACTATTTCCTTCATGAATGTTGCAGCAACATCCTTTGCTGTATAAGGATGACTTAAAGGAATAAAGTGTGCATATTTGCTAAGCCTGTCCACAACAACCAGAATTGAATCCACACCTTTAGCCTTTGGTAGACCAAAATCCATAGTAATGTCTGACCATACTTGATCAGGTAAAGGCAAAAGGCTGCAATAGGCCAGCAAGTGATAAAGCCTCATACTTATTCTTCTGACAGACACTACATTCTGAAACAAATTTCTGGACATTTCGTTTCATTCCCTCCCAATAAAGTACCCCAGCTATTCTCTTATAGGTGTGAAAATAACCAGAATGCGCACCCTTTGGAGAAACATGAAATTCTTCAAGTAATGTAGGGATTCGTGGGGAACTCTTGGGTAGAACCAACCTATTCTTGTAGTATAGACAATCACCTTGTCTACTGTATCCTGGGTGTGAATCAGGATTTAAGGTTAGGTCTTGAAAATCTTCCTCAACCGGTCATCCTTGTTAATTCCCTCTGCTTATTCTTCTATGTCTTTGCACCCTCATGGTGGTCATTGCTTGAAATTGCATCCTTCGAGACAACACATCTGCTGCTAGATTCTCTAATCCAGGTCTGTATCGTATCTCAAAATCAAACCCAATTAACTTTGAAACCAATTTAAATTGCTCTTCATTCAATAATTTTTGTTCAATCAAAAATTGCAAACTTCTTTGGTCTGTTACTATGGTAAATCGAGTCCCCATCAAGTAATGACGCCATTTTTGCACGGCTAGTACTACTGCCATCAATTCTCTCTCATAGATTGACTTCCTTTGAACATGTTCTAAGAAGGCTTGATTGAAAAATGTTATAGGCTTACCTTGTTGGGATAAGACAGCCCATATACCCTTGCTTGAAGCATCTGTTTCAATTATAAAAGGCTGTGTAAAATCAGGTATAACCAGTGTTGGTAAAAGAGACATAGCTGTTCATAATTCTTCAAAAGCCTATTGTGCCTCCTTACTCCAGTTGAAGTTATCTTTCTTTAGTAATTGAGTCAAAGGTTTGGCTATTTTTGCATAATTTTTCACAAATCTATGATAATAGCCTGTGAGACCCAAGAACCCTCTCACGCCTTTGATATCCCTCGGTACAGGCCAAGAATTCATCACCTCTATCTTTTTTGGATCTGCGGAGACTTCTTTCCCTGAAATAACATGCCCCAAATACTCCAATTCAGGTTGTACAAAGAAACATTTCTTCCAATTGACATAAAGATGATGCTCCCTCAAAACATTTAATACAGTAGCAAGGTTTTCAGCATGTGATTCAATATCTGGACTGTAAATCAGAATGTCATCAAAGAATACCAACACATATCTCCTCAAAAATGGCCTTAAAACTTCATTCATAAGTGCCTGGAAAGTTGATGGTCCATTGATAAGACCAAAAGGCATTACCAAGAATTCATAGTGGCCTTCATGTGTTCTGAAAAGTCTAGCCCCTCCAATTTCGTCCAACAACTCGTCTATCACTGGAATAGGAAATTTGTTTCTTATGGTGATCTTGTTTGAAGCTCTATAATCAACACAAAACCTCTATCCCGCATCATTTTTCTTTACCAATATGATTGGGCTAGCATATGGACTGATACTATGTCTTATAAGTCTTGCTTCCAACATTTCTTTTACCAGTTTCTCTATCTCATCCTTTTGGGTATGGGAATACCTGTATGGTCTCAAATTAGGGATGTTGGCTCCCTCCTTTAAGTAAATGGCATGATCTTTAACCCTTTTAGGAGGTAGCCCTTTTGGATGCTCGAAGACTTCTACATATTGCTGCAAAATTTCCATAATACCTGCTGGAATCTCTTGACTTACTACCCTTACTTTTGCACATTCAATCACATATCCTTGCCCCTCTTGTTTTAAGGCTTTGACCATTGATTTCAAGGACGCTTGTCCTTTACTAAGTGCTGGATCACACTTGATTATTACAGCATCTTCTTCCTTCCCTATGGTGAGGGTTAAGGCTCCGAAATCAGTCTCTACTTTCCCTAGCCCTTCCAACCATGCTAGCCCCAAAACAACATCTATGCCCTTCAAGTCAAATATGAAAAAATGTTGAAATATCTTTTGCCCTTGTAACTCCAATGGAACCTCCTGACATTTGCCTTGACTTCCTATCAATTGTCCATCTCCCACCTCTACAAGAAATGGGGAGGTTGGTGTCACCTTGGGCTTAATCTCTTTTACTAAGTTCCGAGAGATATAGTTGTCTAAAGCTCCACAATCTGAGTACTATCACCCTTCTACTTCCAATTTTCCCCCATAATTTCCAGGCTTTCTTTGAAGTCAACCCCATCATTGATTTCAAGGATAGTTGTAACAGCTTCCTCATTCTTGCTATCCCCCAAAATAGCCTCCTCTTCATTTTCTTCTTCAAGATCATCTTCCATTAACATAATTCGGAGCTGTTTGAATTTACAAATATGCTTAGGCCCAAATTTTGCATCACATCTAAAACAAAGTCCTTTTGCCTTCTTCTCCAACATCTCTTCATATGTCAAATTCTTGAACCCTTCATTTCGGCTCCCCATGATTTCTCCTTGCTTTCCCCCAAGATTAGAGGATCCTGCAGCATCTACCATTGCTGGCCTAAAAGAAATAGCTCCCTTCAATCCCACATCTAAATATGCCCTTCTTTGAAAATTTTGGGTTCATGCACCTCCTAGCAATCTTCCACCTTCATGGCCTCCTTTCTTGAATATTGCTTGGTTTCTTCCATCCAACCTCTGTGCTTTAAGCATTAGTAACTCAAGGGATATGAAGTTCTTCATCTCCAATTCTGCCCGCAATTCTTCCTTTAGCCCATTAAGAAAAATTCCTTTGAGGTATACCTCATCCGCATCCTTTAAAGGGCCCATTAGGGATTCAAATTTTTTCCTATAATCTGCAACAGATCCTGTTTGCTTTAACTGCATCAAGGGTCCAAATGGGTTACCAATAGCTATTGGTTGGAACCTTTCTATTACTGCCTTCTTGAATTCTCTCCATGATAATTGTGTGGTCTTGAGCTCCCACCACTGAAACCAATTAAGGGCTCTTCCTTCCATTGCTACCAGAACTGCCTCCATCTTTTCTATCATTAGAAGCCCTCAATTTGAAATACCTTTCAATTTTATGCATCCACCCGCAAAGATCATCCCCATCAAACAGTGGAATGTCCATCCTTCTCCATTTATCATTATGAACATGATGAAGTCTAGATTCTGACCAAGACTCATCATCTGTAGAAAAATGCACCTCACCTTCTTCTTCCTCCCTCTTCCTAGGACCCCTTCTATTCTGTAGGTTGTATCTCCTTCATCAAGATCTCAAACCTATTAGTCACCTCTTTTCTAAAATCTTCTTGACTGGTCCTACATTCCAGTATGTTTTGCTCCAAAGAATCCAATCTAGTTCCCATTTTTGTGCACACCATAGGAAGCTCCCAAGATCGGGAGCTCTGATACCAGTTGATTGGGACTGGTACCCAAGAACAGTGAAAAAAGAATGAATCTTTATTACTAACCCCCCTTGTGATTCAGCCCCAACCCTACCAGAATTGAAATACAGAGTTTGGGGAAGAATGTTACAGCAATCCTCACTAATTGAGTTTTCGAGAGACCCAGGGCACTTCAATTACAAACTTCTCAAAATTATCCCACACCTTACTCTATCCATTTATAGGTTTCATTTCTTAAGCTAGTTGTCTGTTATAGCAACTAACTATATATTACAGCAAGCTAACTAACTAATATAGCCTTAATTTTGTTAGGTTTTATTTCTCCTACTATACACTTGTCTAATTGGGGATCTATCAGATTCTCTTTGGGGTGGTCATTCAGGGGTGATCCGAACTTTTAGGATAGCATCAATTTTTATTGGAAGGGGATGCAAAGGGATATCAAAAAGCATGTCCAAAGATGTGAAGTTTGCCAAAACAGTATCAAGCATTGAGCCCAACAGGTTTGCTACAACCACTTCCAATCCCAAATCAAGTTTGGGAGGACCTCTCCATGGATTTCATCAATGGGTTGCCAAGATCTCATGGTAAAAATTGCATCCTAGTTTGATCGTTTAACCAACTCAGCTCACTTGATCCCATTAAGTCATCCTTTTTGTCATTGAGGTCACAATAACCTTCGTTCAAGAAGTGGTTCATTTACACAGATTTCCCAACTTCATTGTTTCAGATTGAGACCAATTGTTTATTAGTCAATTATGAAAGAAACTATTTCATTTGGCCAGAACTCCACTCAAGTTCAGCTCCTCTTACCATCCACAAACAGATGGTCAATCAGAGGTATTGAATCAAACTATTGAAACTTATTTGAGATGTTTTGTGACTGATTGTCCCAAACAATGGATGAAAAGGTTAGCTTGGGGTAAATTTTGGTTGAATACCACCTATAATGCATCTATTGGTATGACCCCTTTCAAGCATTATATGGAAGAGATCCCATTGCCATCATCTCTTATCTCATACAAGGGACGATCGTAGATCAAGTGTACCAGCTGCTCAGCGAGAGGGATGTTATTCTAGCAAAACTGAAATTAAATTTGTTGAAGGCCCAACAATGTAAGTTTCAAGCTGATATAAAGCGGAGGGAAGTGGAATTTTCAATTGGCAACTTGGTGTGCATTAAGGCAAAGCCATATAAGATGAAGTTTGTACCGAGCAAGTTTAATGAGAAGTTCACGATTCAATGGCCCATTTGCTGCGAAAGAGAAGATTAGACCAATGGCTTACAAATTGGGATTTGGAATTACCAGCTCATGCCAAGATTCATCCTTTCTTTCATGTCTCCCAATTCAAGAGGGCAGTATGTACAATTACACCTTGCCAACAGTTGCCAAGGTTTCTATCTAAAGAATGATTATTTCAAGTAGTTCCTTAGGAGGTACTGGCTATATGAAAGCTACTAGATGGTTCCTTGGAGGTTCTGATTCATTGGACAAACCTGGCTGATCATGAGAATGCGTGGGAACACTATGACAATATTTGCAGAATTTTCCCAGATTTCCACCTTGATAGACCCATTACTCAAGTCTATAATTAATGAAAGAGTGGGCTTGACAATAAAAGCCCATTGGTCTATGAAGAAGGGATAATGAGGGACAAAGAAGGAATAACACAAGGGGAGACAAAGCATAACAGAATGGCACACATGGCCAGTATGAATTGGGCAGAGAGATTCGAGAATCAGCAAGAAGTTAGGGAGGGAGGGGCTACATATGACATGGGGAGAGAGTGAGTGAGATAGGGCAGACTTTGAGTGGAAAAGGTGTATTGGGGAGCGGCTGTTTCTGCATTCCCGGATTGTTCACCATTTTTCTTTTGCTGTTTTCCATTCAACACGTAGCTGTGCTCCAATTTTCAGAATTAATATACAGAAAATTAGTGAAGCTTATCACACTTTCAACCTCAATTATAATTGTATACCTGTAGAAAAATGATGCTCAAACCAGCCCCATTAAGTAACATCATAATTTTTCTAACAAATATTTTTGAAACAGAAATGATATTTAAATAACCTTCAAATGAAAATCATTCAATGGTAACTCAAAACATAACATATCTCAGTCCATCATTTATGAAAGAAAATATTATAAAGGCATCATATATACAATGCAGAAATGTGCTTCAATCAAGATTGAAATAAATAACGGTGATTCTCACTTCTCTGCTGCACATAATGTTGATGTCAGCATGAATGGGCTGCCAGATACAATGTGATGTGTGGTGAGGTTTGTTATAGATTGCCAATCTAGATTTAGCAATAACAGAAAATCAAAACAACGATCTGTCTCCTTGCAGCAAAGGGTATACTACAGCACACATGTTGCAGTTATGCTGTAGTAACCAAACTTTAGCAGGATCTGGGATCAGTTAACTACTCCATGCTGGATATTAGGATCAAAACAGATTTTAATCACACAACTTTCGCTAACAATCTGTCTTTCCTTCTACAAATGCATTGCACCAAACATCATATTCTAAGCTGACTGATTGCCAATACTTTTACAAAGTTGAACAGAACAAAAGGTCTACAACCATGAAAATGTTAATTTGATCCCCATAGCCAACATGCAAACTCACGTAATGAACTGATTTTGACAATAACAATCAATACAAAAGTACAAACTGCAGACTGTTTGTGCAAACTTTTTTGTTTTGGTTGAAGTAACAGAATTCCAAGTTTAACTTACCCCAATAGACCTTGCCTCCTCATTGACATAGGATCCATCTTTTTTTTGGTGAGTTGCAATGTACAATTCAACTCGACCCACAGTACGTCCAAGCTCTACTTCCTAATATATATGACCCATATAAGTCTAAATGATCAATAAAACTAACTACCCATTAAGATCCAATAATAGAAACAAGTTATTTACCATTTCATGTTGTTTCCTGGACAAAAGCTTAGACCCGCCAGTGTGCGGAATTGTTTGCTTTCTTCTAAGTTCAGCATTCTTCCGACATAACTCCTATGACATGAGCAAGTTATTAATCAAAATGCAAGCTCAAAAATAAAATTAATGGTAACCAGTATTTATTAAAACTACCTGATATTCTGGCTTCAAATGATTATCAACAAATGACAACCATTGATCTTTTTTAATACCATCAGGAACTTTAGCAATTAGCTGTTCTCTTGACAATGAAGGGTCAAAAGCACGAGTCCACAAATTCAACTTTCCATTTCTATACTTTCTCGACATGGTAAGTAAACAATAACGCTTAGCAATTGACTCTGAGGTTTGAAAATGAAATAGAGCCTACGAAAAAAAAAAAAGCATGTTAGTACATTATAAATGTTAGTGATTAGATTCCAAAAATTGCAGATTCTATTTTCTTCTCACCAAATCAGAGAGGATCTCTTGTTTTATTTGTACAGATAGAATAGATCCAGTTTTTATTTATTCCAATGATTATGAATATATTGTTTCCTTTTTAGTTAGATAAGAGATTATAACTCCTAATTCATAGGCTGAAATCAGGTTCTAGATATGTATATTTTTCCCTATTTATATTGTTTGCTGTAATCATTCAAATATAACGGAATAAAAATCAATTCTCCACATGGTATCAGAGCACGATCTGAACCATTGCTAGTGACTAGTGATAGTCTTGTCATGGAGTGAAAAATCAGAGAGAGCACCAACAATGGACACCAATACTTTCCTTGCTAACAGCCCAAGCAAGGAATTGGTTCTCCCTATTACAGGCCACAAATTGAATGGTCAAAATTTCATTCAATGGGAAGGTCTGTTCGGATTTTTCTCCAAGGAAAAGGAAAAGAAGGATACATTACAAGAGACTCCAAACAACCAGAGAAAGGAGATTCCAACCTTCAAAAATAGCAACTAGAAAACAGCTTGGTGATGTCGTGGTTGCTTAACACCGTGACCAATGAAATTGGGGAAAATTTCATTTATTAGAACACTGCCAAGGAGATGTGGGATGCAGTGAAGGAAATGTACTCAAACGTGGACAACACCTCATCAATTTTTGAGATCAAAAGTTTGCTCCATGATCTCAAACAAGGTGAGTCCACAGTCACGAAATACTTTAATGCCCTTAATCGACACTGGCAGCAACTTGATATCTATGAAGAGATAGAGTGGAAATGTCCTGAAGATAAGAAACAATATAAGGACCTAGTTGAAAAAGATCAGATCTACAAGTTCCTCATGGGACTCAATCAAGAATTGGATGAAGTTCGTGAAAGAATTCTTGGAACTAAGCCCCTGAAAAAAAATTCAACAGGTGTTCTCTGAGATAAGGAGAGAAGAGAGCAGGAGGAAGTTGATGTTAAGGAATCCTAATCCAGCAACCTACGGTGAAAACTCAGCTATGGCAGCAAGAGGTAACCAATTCCGACCATCTTAAAGAAAAATCAACCATGGTGCAAACATTGTAGAAGAGTGGGTCACACAAAGGATATTTGTTGGGCTATTCATGGAAAGCCAATTGATGGAAAACCACCTCGTGGAAAGGAGACTCGAGGTAACGCAGCAGTTGTGAGTTCCCAAGGAAAAGAAATAAAGTCCAATGCTGCTCCCTTTAGCAAGAAACAAATGGAACTCATACAAAAACTCCTTCAACAAACTATACCAGATGCTGAAAAAAACATCAGTACAGCCTCTTTAGCACAAAAAGGTAATTTTCTTAATGCCCTAAATGCCAGCAGAGGAAAATCGAAGTCCTGGATTGTAGATTCAGGAGCTTTAGATCATATGACTGGAGATATAACAACACTTAATAATTATACTCCATATAAAAATCATTCAACGGTCCGAATAGTTGATGGTACTCTCTCAAAAGTTATGGGTAAAGGTTCTGTCATAATTTATAAATACATTGTTCTAAAATCAGTCCTCTATGTTCCTAAACTTGATTGTAATTTGTTGTCCATTAGCAAATTGACAAAGGATATGAATTATGTTACAAAATTTTCTCCCAATTTGTGTGAATTTCAGATTTTGGGATCAAGGAAGACGATTGTCACTGCTGAGGAATGTGCTGGACTCTATCTCCTTCAAGTTGATGGCTCCAAAGGTGAACCCAAAGCAAATGCTTGTGCAGCAGTAAATTCAAGGACTGAGAGTTCTGTAATGATGTGGCACTATAGATTAGGCCACCCTAATTTTTTGTACTTGAAAAGGATGTTCCCTTCATTGTTCAATGATAATAAAAGGATTTTCCAATGTGAACTATGCCAAATGTCCAAACACATGAGAAACACTTATCCGGCACAAACTTATGAGTCATCCCAACCATTTTCTCTAGTCCAAGCGATATGTGGGAACCATCAAGAGTCAACAACATCATTGGCTCTAGGTGGTTTGTCACCTATATTGATGACCACACAAGGGTCACATGGATCTTCCTAGTGAAAGAAAAATCAAAAGTAGGAAGGATATTTGAATGCTTTCACAACATGGTGCAAACTCAATTCCAAACCAACATCAAAGTCCTTAGAATTAACAATGGTCACGAGTATTTTCACTCATCTTTGAACATATATTTCCAAAAGTATGGAATTGTACATCAAAGCTCATGTGTGGACACCCCACAACAGAATGGGATTGCAGAATGAAAAAATAGACATATTTTGGAGGTCACAAGATCGCTAATGATGGCTACTAATGTACCAAAGCATTTTTGGGTACAAGTTGTACTTTCTGCTACATAACTTATAAATAGGATGCCCTCTTGAGTCCTTAACTTTTGCACCCCACAATCTGTCCTCCATACCTTTTACCCAACAAATCAAATTCTCAATACACTTCCCCTCAAGATATTTGGATGCACAGCCTTTGTCCATAACCATAACCCCCATTGCAGCAAACTTGACCCAAAATCCATAAAGTGCATCTTCATTGGTTACTCACCATACCAAAAGGGTTACAAGTGCTACTCTCCAATGACCAGAAAATTTTATCACACTACGAATGTCACATTTTTTGAAAACCAACTGTATTACCCCAAAGCTAAAACTTAGGGGGAGAAGACATTTATTATAACAGCAAACTTTCAACCTTTGGAAATAGAAACAGCTGAAATGGCTGAAGCTGAGGAGACTACAACAAATGTCCCAATTACACTTGTAGAACTTGAGAAGACTACAACAAATGTCCCAATAGCAGAATTTACTAAACCAGCAGGAGAAAATTCAGGGGGAGCAGATTCACAAGAACCTACTGCCCAAGAAACCAATTTTCAGGTTTACTATAGGAAAAAGAAGATGTAGAAGGAGGTAGAGTCTAGCACAACTCCACTACAAGACCATGAGTCCAACCAAATTTCAGAAAATGAAAATCTAACAGGTAACACTATTCCTAACTCAAGTCTTGATCATAATATTCAAGTACTACCTGAACTTGATGTACCCATTGCCATAAGGAAAAGTGTTAGAACATTTACCCAACATCAAATTGAGAAACATGTGTCTAATGGAAAATTATCTTAGGGATACAAAGCCTGAAAGAACATTCAAGAAGATGTTCAACATCCAAAGTGGGCAACAGCAGTGGCAGAAGAGATGAACACCTTGGTGAAAAATGGCACTTGGGTGCTCACCACTCTAGCAGAAGGAAAAAAGACAGTTGGATGCAAATGGATTTTTTCTGTTAAGTATAATGCTGATGGAAGCATAAATCGATATAAGGCACGATTGGTGGCAAAGGGGTTCACTCAATCATACGGAATTGACTATGGATTGGCCACTATATCAATTGGATATCAAGAATGCATTCTTGAATGGTGAACTAGAAGAAGTGTACATGCAAATCCCACCAGGACTTGAGTCTTCCAGCACCATTCACAAAGTGTGCAAATTTCAAAAATACCTATATGGTCTTAAGCAATCCCCAAGAGCTTGGTTTGATAGATTGACCCGAGTTGTCAAAAAGGATGGATTCTTACAATGTTAAACAAACCACACCATGTTTGTTAAACACTCTTTGGAAAGGAAGACAACCTTGTTCATAGTGTATGTAGATGACAGTTATCACAGGAGATGATCATGAACAGATTGAGCATCTAAAGAAACTCTTGTCTAAGGAATTTGAAGTCAAAGATCTTGGCCAGCTCAAGTATTTTCTAGGAATGGAAGTGGCTAGATCAAAGGATGGGATCTATGTATCCCAAAGGAAGTACACCCAGGACTTGCTACAAGAAACAAGGATGCTTGGATGTAAAGTTGCACACATACCTATGGAACTAGTCAAAAAGAGCAATGATGAAAACTAAAGTCAACCAACTGACAGAGAGAGGTACCAAAGTTTAGTGGGAAAATTAATCTACTTAACTCACACCAGACCCAACATTGGGTTTGATGTGAGCATGGTCAGCCAGCACATGAACAATCCAAATGACATTAATATGAAAGTTGTAACCAGAATTTTGCAGTACTTGAAAGGTACACCTGGTAGAGGGTTGTATTTCCAGAAATCCCAGAATAGGAGCATAGACATGTACACTAATTCAGATCGGGCAGGGTGCATAACAGACCAAAGATCAACTACAGGCTATTGCACCTTTGTTTGGGGCAATATGGTCACTTGGAGGAGTAAAAAACAGCATGTAGTGGCAAGAAGCAGCGCTGAAGCTGAATTTAGAGCCATGGCACATGGCATTTGTGAAGGGATATGGCTGAAAAGGATGCTAGAAGAACTCAAAGTTCCTACCAACTACTCAGTAAGGATACTTTGTTATAATAAAGCTACCATTAGTATTGCAAAAAACCTAGTCCACCATGATAGAACAAAACATGTGGAAATTGATCGATATTTCATAAAGGAGAAGCTTGACCTTGGGATCATTAGTGTTGATCATGTACCTTCAAGCAGCCAAACAACAAATATCTTAACTAAGGCTCTTCCTAGACACATATATGAAAGCATCAGGACCAATTTGGGCATGATAGACATCTATGACCCAAATTGAGGGGGAGTGTCGATGATTAGATTCCAAAAATAGTAGGTTCCGTTTTTTTCTCACCAAAACCAGAGAAGATCTCTTGTTTTATTTGTACAGATAAGATAGATCCAGTTTTTATTTATTCCAAAGATTATGTATATATTGTTTCCTTTTTAGTTAGATAAGAGATTATAACTTCTGATTTATAGGCTAAAATCAGGTTCTAGATATGTATATTTTTTCCTATTTATACTGTTTGCTATAATCATTCAAATATAGCGGAATAAAAATCAATTCTCCACAATAAATAAAAAGAACAGGGCAATAAAAACTGACAGTTGGCTTATGGATATACCTTCAAAATGTTAAAGCAATCATCCTTGTATGATTTTGGGACTTTTGGCCAACTATCAAAGTTAATGGGAATGTTTTTTGAATCAGTGACAATACGTCCACAAGCTGCTGAAAGCAGCGTTGACGCTTCTCCAAAAGCTCGCAATTGTCTATCAAATGGCACAATTATGCGTTGACCAGGAGGCATCCCAAAGACACCTGGTTTTGTCACTTGAATCTTTTTGCTATTTCCATGTTCATCTATCAAAAGACATAATTAGCTTGCATAAAAATATAACGATTCAACAGTTCACTCAACTAGAAAATACTATTACCTATAGCTTGTACAGTCCATTGACGTCCTGCATGAGGATGAAAATTTGGGGCAAGGGCTTGTTGAGTAATAGTAGATGGAGAGACAAAGGTGTGCGATATACTATGTGTTGGCGGATCAGATGGTGAACCTGAAACTAGATCTTGTGTTTGATCAGATGGTGAACCTGAAACCAGATCTTGTGATGGATCAGATGGTGAACTTGAAACAGGATCTTGTGATGGATCAGATGGTGAACTTGAAGCTGGATCTTGACCTATAGGACTCGATGACGGAATAAGGGCGATGAGAGGAGCACATGATCGTGGCAACTCTAAAGGCTGTAGTGGCGGCTCCATTGGTATGGAGTGCCCTTGAGAAGAAGGATGCAGCATCAAATTTGATATGCCACGCAATACTCTCTTTTTGAAATGTTTGGATTTACAAGGCCTTACTACAAGTTACCAAAAAATAAAATAAAATTAGTACCACGCATATATAATGTGATATAATATATAAATAAAGCTATACAAATATAAGGAATATGGATATTTAGTTGTGTTTTGCAGCATATAATCCATGAATTATCCATCATAGTGACCATACAATTATGATAAACTAAACAAAAACTTCAAAATTGAATGTAGCTCAGAAGAACAAAGGAATGTGACATACAACACGATGGTAGATCCAATGGTGAAACCAAATCTTCAGCTGTAGGAATTGATGGTAGAGTATCAGTGGTGGTAGGAGCACAAGTTTGTGCTGGCTTTGAAGACTGCTGTGATGATTCCACAGGTATTGACTGTCCTTGATATGAAGCACGATGCATCAAATTTAATATGCCAGAAAATACATTCTTACTAGGCACTGCTACAAGTTACCCAAAAAAAGAAAAAAAATTACTACTATACAAATATAATGTAAAAGTTGAAAATAAAAAAAATGTAAAATTTATACCATGCAAATATAATGTGATATAATGTTATTAAAATATTAACCCATGTATATATTTAGCTGTGCTTCATAGCATATTAATTCATGGTTTACCCATAATCATGACCATGCAACTAATTGAAATAAAAATAATATTCAAAATTGATTCTAGCTCAAAGGGACAAAGGTTGCTAATGTACCGTGTGATGGGGGGTTCTGATGGTGAAAGTGGATCTAAGGTTGTAGGAATGATGGAATATGGGTGACAGTAGCAACACAGGATTGTGCTAACTCTGAAGGCGTTAGTGGTGGCTCTACATGTGTGGAATGACCGTTGAGGTGAAGGATGAGGCACCAAATTTCAAATGCCATGAAATCCCCACTTTTTTTTTTGTTGTTTGGCTTTATGAGGCATTGCCAAAAGTGACCATATAAAAAAGTAAAAGTAGTACCAGACAAGTACTATATGATATAGAGTATAATTAAGCTAGACAAATATTAAGCCATATAAATATTCAATTGCATCTAACAGCACATCAATCCACAATTTATCCACAAATGAGACGATGCAGCTAAGTTAAACAAAAAAAAAATTCAAAATTAATTCTATCTTGGAAGGACAAAGGTTAGTGATGTACTATGCAGTAGTGGATCTGATGGTGAAACCAAATTTTGAGCTGTAGGACTCGACGATGGAACAAGGGTGGTAGTAGGAGCACAAGATTGTGCCACCTGTGAAGGTTGTGGTGGTGTTTCCACCATGTGTGGGGAATGTCCATGAGATGAAGCATTGGGCATCATATTTGATATGCCAAGAGATGCTCTCTCTCTTGAAAGTTTGCCTCTACGAGGCATTGCTACAAGTAAAAACAATATATAAATTAAAAGTTAGTACCATGCAAATATGATATGATACAATATACAATTAAGCTAGACAAATATTAACCCATGCAGATATTCAGTTGTTTTTGACAGCATATCATTTCACAATTTATCCATAATTGTGACCATGCAATTTAACTGAACCAAAATAACATTAAGCATTGATTCAAGAATGGAAGAACAAAATTCGTTACACACTACGCAATGGTTGATCCAATGGTGAAACCACACTTTGAACTGTAGCAATTGATGGTGGAGTAGGGGCAATAGAAGGAGCACAAGATTGAGCCACCAATGAAGGTTGTAGTGTCTCCATATATGTGGAATGTCCTTGAGATGAAGCACGAGGCATAAAATTTGATATGCCAAGAGATGCTAACTCCCTTGAAAGTTTGGCTTTTCGAGGCATTGCTACAAGTTACTAACAAAATTAGTACCTTCCAAAAATGTGGCGTGATGCTAAAAATTTCTAAATGGATTCCAGTGGAGGAACAAACATCAGCGAGGAATTACATGAGGGTGCAGCTGATGGTGAAACTAGATTATGAGCTGTAGGAATCGACGAAGGAACAAAGGTAATAGCAGGAGTGCAAGACTTCGGCAGTGTCTCCACAGGTGTGGAATGTCCTTGAGATGAAGTATGAGGCATCAAATTTGATGTGCCATGATGTACTCTCTTATTTGAATATTTGGTCTTCCGAGGCTTTGCTACAAGTTACCGGAAAAATATTAGTCCCAAGTGATATAATGTATAAGTAAGCTATACAAATATTAACCCATGGATTTATTCAGCTGCATCATGGAACAAAAATCCACAATTTATCCATAGTTGTGACAATGAAACTAAGTTAAACTACAATTTTAAAAGTGAAAATTGAATCAAGGCTGGAGTAACAAAGGTTTGTGACATACCACGTGATGGTGGATCTGACAACAAAATTGGATCTTGAGCTATTGGAATTGATGGTGGAATAAGGGTGCTATTTGGAGCACAAGGTTGTGCCAACTCTGAGGGCTGTACTGGTGGTTCCATAAGTACTGAATATTTTTGAGATGAAGCATGCGGCACCGAATTTGATGTGCCAAAAGTTACTCTCTTTTTTGAAAGTTTGACTTTACGAGACAATGCTACAATAAAAAATTAAAAGTGGTACTATTCAAATATGTGATATAATGCTAAAATATTCAAAATTGATTCTACCCTAGAGGAACAAAGGTTGGTGATGTACTATGTGATGATGGATCCAATGGTGAAACCGTATTTTGAGTTGTAGGAAGTAATGGTGGAATAATGGTGATAGTAGGAGCACAAGGTTGTGCCATTTCTGAATGCTGTAGTGGTGGCTCCATAGATGCTGAATGTCCTTGAGATGAAGCATGAGAAATCAAATTGTGTGTGACACGACGCACTCTCTTGGTTGTACGTTTGGTTTTATGAGGCATTGCTACAAGTTACCGAAAAAAAGTAAAATAAGTCCCATGCAAATATAATATTGTATAACATATAATTAAGCTATAAAAATATTAACCCTTGTAGATATTCAGTTGTGGTTTGTGGCATAACAATCCATGATTTGTCCATGATTGTTATTGTGAATTAAGTTAAACCAATAACAAAAATTCAAAATTAGGGTGATAGCAAGAGTACATGGTTCTGCCAACTTTGAAGGCTGTAGTGGTGGCTCCATAGAAATGGAATGTCCTTCAGATGAAGCATGGACCATCAAATTTGATATGCCACGAGATGGTCTCTTTCTTGAACGTTTGGCTTTGCGAGGCATTGCTACAAGTTACTATAAAACAGGAAAAATTTAAACCACTTCATGATGATACAATGCTACAAGTTATCCAAAACTAAAAATAATAATAAAAGTGAAATTAGTACCCCACAAATATGTTGTGGTATCATGTATAATTAATCTAAACAATTAACACACAAATATTCAGTTTTGTTTTGCAGCATATCAGTCCATGACTTATCCATTATTATGACCACAACTAAGTTAAACCAAGAAAATAAATTCAAAATATTATCAGTATGATACAGGAAATTTTCTAAAATTATTATGTCCATATATGTATGATTAACACATTCAAGTCAAGATATAAAACATGCACCTAAAAATTTGTGAAATTTCTACAAATAGTCAAGAAAATCTCAAGTTTTTATCAATTTTGTCAAGCAACATCTAAAGTGTATTTATTAAGATCCCTTTACATTTCTTTAATGAGAAATAGGAACTAATTAACATAAACAAAAAGATATCTGAATATGATGTGTGAGCAAATTCACTCTGGAAAGTGATCTTGTGCTAATAACTGAAGGATAACAGCATTACATAAATTGACAAAAAAATTTTAAAAAAAACTACAAATCTGAAAAAGTAAGTTGTCATGCTCAAGACAGGTAGCGATGAGGAAGTGAAATATGATCAGAGTTAGCATGAGGGATAGCCAACCATTTGTGCATGAAATTTATTACAGAATGGGTATATGTTATGTAAATACTTCACCTTGATTAGGACGACCACATAAAATGAAAGCAACCAAATTCCCACATAATACCATTGACTTTTTTTCATTATAATTACATATTTAAACTATTACTACTTAGGTAGTAAAATGCTGGTTATATGCTTTGTTTTCTTCTCAGGTCATATTCATTTAAGCAAAAATATTAAAATAAAAAGATTATAGAAAATGAAATAAATAAAAGTACAAACATGACTGCTATGCTGGAAAATGACACAAACAAGACTGCTTCGCTGGAACTGGACTTCCACGCTGGATTCTTGATAGAGTCGCCGGAGAAGAAGGAGGCTAATCGGAGACAAGAGATGATCGGAGAGGAGAGAATGAGAAAGTTAGGGCTGAAGTAGAATGAACCGGATGGTGCGCTTCCGTCGCCGCGGAAGGAGTTTAATGGCATGTTTGGACGGATGGAATAAAGAGGAAAAAAATTAGTGAGGTAAAAAGAGGGAAAGAATTAATTTTCGCTTACCCATACCTTCTATAATCTCCCAGGAGCCAAGAATTAAGGGAGACAAGTGTTTTTTTTTTTTAATTTTAAAGTTTTAATATTAAACTTTTTAAAAAAATAATAAAAATTATAACATTAATAAAAGAATAATATAATAAAAAATTAAAATATATAAAATAAAATTTATATCATTAATATATTTTTTATTTATTATTTATTATTTATTTAAATAAGATAAGAAATTTGTTATTTTTATGTATTTAACCAGCTTGATTGTTATGTTATTTTAACTCTATTTTTATCTTCTTATTTATTTTTTCTTTCTATTTATCCTATCCTCAAACATTCCAATAAAGTATAAATGAAAAAGAAAAAAAAATTACAAGTTAGTTAATAGAAACTTCCAAACAGTTCAATGTTGAGGATAAAAAAGACATTTTGCTCTCTTGAATTGAACTAAGAATGCAATGGTGGGGTACAGGAGTTTGGCATGATGACAACTAAGAGAATCACGTCACAAAAGTTACTTGTTAGAGAGCTTAAGATCTTCTGAATCTTACACAATCATCACATATTCTCAATGTAGAACCCAGGTCAAATTGGGATCCTAAAACATGCATGGTTGTATTGAAAGCCTGAAAGAACATTAAGAGAAAGAAAACTAAGCACACTCCAGGAGTGTACCCTCGTCACCGGATGATCTGTAAATTCTTTTCTTTGTTCACAACCTTCGCTTTTCTTCTAAAAGGGTCATGTTATGTCCATATATCCTTGCATTATATAGGCTTCTATAAATATTTCCAATCCCATTTATTTTTGAAACAAAATATATATAAAGTAAAGTCCTTTGTCTTCCTGTTTTACTCTGCTTCTTCTTCCCCTGCTAAGGTTTCCATGTATATAGCGTTGTGAATATATGGGGTTTGCTAACAAGATGAACACTTGAAATCGTATTAGACTATAATTAAGTCCATTTTTAATTGCCTATTTTTAAGTTTTCAGATTGTAATGTGGCTATAATTCATGGAGTATTTTATGTCTCTGATAACCATTTATAGCATCAAGATCATGAGCTTTCCTTCAACTCTTCATGGTATTTTTGGACACTAAACTGTGCCATGAGATGATAAAATTTGAGGATACATGTAGAATGTAAAATTCAGCCTTGATTTAATGTATCAAATTATACCATTTGTATAAGATCCTTTCAGATCACTTGGTTAAGGTCGTTAACACAATAAAATAAAAGCATAGTTCCCACAAGTCAATTTAACCTCCCAGAAAATAAAATAAGAGACAAAATATATATGAAATGACCAATAGTATTATAAAAAGGTCTCGATCTAACATTCGAATCCCATCAATCATAACATTGTAAATTACAATATCAAGATTCAAGTTAATTTTTGCTATTATGGGGGAAAAAATAAGAAGACTTAATACACAATATAAGTAAACGAGATAGAGAAAGGAAGAGAGAAATACCAAATTCAAAATAGAGATAGATATATTGAGCCAGAGCAGAGAGCACGAACTGCAGTGAAGAAGCACGTCGGCTCCGGAATGGATAAATGTCCTACTCCATACGCACCCTACGTGGGTCTTGATCCAACCGTTTTTTTAGACTTTGCAGCAATTCTAAAACTATAAGCACTAATTGAATAACCAAAATTTCATTAATTATTTGTAACATTAAGAAAATTAAAAAACCATATGAAATGAATTATGTAGATGATCATTTGCTCGTTCGATCTTTACGAATTCGGGACCCATTCTTAGGCGCAATAACTCAGTAAAGATAAAATAATTTTCATGAAATTATAAGAAAGTTTTGCGACGATCCAACAAAGATGGATAATGGATCTACCATCCAAATTCCATTATTCAATTTATCAAATTATAATTATTAAATAAAAATTAGACGATGCATAATCATTTAAATTTTTTATTATTAAAAATATTAATTTAAAATCAAAATCATTTAATATAAATCTAACAATTATAATTAACTCAACCGAGAATTGAGATAATTTTAACTCAGAGTATTTGGATTCCAATGCAACCCAATTTTCAAACCAACAAAAAAGTATAAAATAAAGTCATAAAAAGAGAATATGTAAAATATTTTCGTCTCAAAGGACTAACAAACTTCTAGCAATAGCAATGGTTCTTTGAGATTTCTCTTGGTGTCAAATTTCTCTCTTTCGCTGGATTTAGCTTTTTTATAAACTATATTAAGTCTTCAAATTTTTTAAAAAAATTTTAATAAAATACTACACAATTAATAAATACATGTATGTTTTCAATATATTATAGGATTTTAAATTCTAATCATATGTGTGAAAAAAATAAAAAAACGAAATTTATTGAATAATTTTTACATTTGAAAATATTAATGTTCAATTGACCATTAAAAATGGCATTGATATTTAATTTCAGTATTTTATTTCAATATATAATATATTGTTTAAAATAAAAATGTTATTATTTGATATTATAAATTAGGGTTAAATATGTTTTTTAGTCCTTCTAAAATATTTAAATTTTAGTTTTGATCCCTCAATTTTAAAATTTTTGGTTTAGATTCTTTATTTTCTAAAATATCATGATTATAATCCATGATATTAATTTAAGTTACATTAAATCAAGTTAGATCAATCATTATTGGAGAAAATTTTAATCATTTTATGAAATGTCTTGATTATGATCCTCTATTCATGATTAATGTATTTTAATTTAATATAACTTAAGTTAATATAGGGATTATAATCAATGTATTATAAAGAATGAGGGACCTAAATCAAAGGTTTTAAATTTGAGAGATCAAAACCAAAATTTAAACATTTTAGAAGGACTAAAAACATATTTAACCTTATAAATTATTTAAAATTTAAAATTAGATATAATAGTTCATAAATAAATAGTTGAACTCAATATAAAATATTGCATCCTTTAAGTAAAAGATGAAAGTCGTGAATTACATAAACAAAACAAATAAAAATAATTATCCCATAAATGGGTTTATTTAACACAAACAATTGATAAATTATCTAAAAATTAAAAAAACAATTAATTGAATATTATAAATTAATTTATTAAATTAAAAACGTTTATTAAAAGTAAACATTGAAATAGCTAATAAATATAAAATAGTGTAAAAGTACATATTATATAATTTATTATTTATATTCTGTAAAAAAAATATTTTAAAATAACTAATATTTTAAAAAAATTTAATCAATTTTTATATTATCATTTTTTCAATTAGATTAAATATTTTAGACAAAAATAATATTTTATTCCTTTAATATTATTTTATACTTTAATTCAATTCTTTAACTTTTTTATTTTATTTTAATATAATTTAAATTTTTGGTTAATTATTATAATTTTTATCATTGATTATAATAAGTATTAAAAAAAATAAAGGATCAAGATGTTAAAAAAATATTAGAAAGATTAAACTTATGAAAAAAATTAAAAATAAATTAATGATTAAAGAGTAAAATTACTAATTTATCATTTAATGATTTTATTATTAATAAATTGAAAGCAAACTAAGTAAAATATTTTTATATTATAAAATATTAAATTAATATAAGCAAAAATTTAAAATAGAGATTGATGAAAAAGATGATGCTGGTCAATATAAGCGAAAGAAATGAAAAAGATGGATGAATTCTTGATGTTATGCTAGGAGGTGTTATGTCTTGTGAAGGATGAATCTTTTCTTCGGCAAGAACACAATTCAAATTTAAAAAAATAAAAAAAATTCAATGATATGCATAATTCACACTGATTAAATAAAGGATAGAGATCAAATCTTTCAAACCAAATCACATTTGGCTCAAATTGGATTATAATTGTTCAAGTTATAGTCATTTATTCAAACTAGGTGCATTTTGGTTCCAAGTGGAACATACTTTAGTGATTGGATAATTGCAAATTCATTTCTCAACCAAATTAAACAAACAAGATAATTTAGAAATTAGAAAAATATAAGAATTGAACGCAACAAAATTTACAGTAATTAGAGATCATTTGACTGATCAAAGTGTAGAAAAAAAATAGAGTAGAAGATGAACACGAAGAAGCAAACGAAATACAAAAATAGAAGATGAATTTGGATTATATGTTACCTCCATTAAAGGAGCTTTGACAGTAATTGATGCAGAGGTTGATGGAGAAGATGATGCTGGTCGGAGGAGGAAAGAAGGAATGGAAGGTTGATAGATTCTTGATGCTTCAAGCTATGCTAGGAGGGGCCACCTCTTATGAAGGATGAGTCTCTCTTCTGCCATCATGGACACACCATGCTCAAAAACACCTGCATCCATTTGTCACAAATCCTAAACAAGTTCATATGGGGGAATCCTTGAGTGGGATTTACATCTCAAAGATGGGCTACCAGTGGAATAACCACGACTCCACAAGCAACACATGTTAACAATGGAGTTGGTTGTGGAAGCTCAAAACTATAGGGAAAATTAAGTTTCTAATACAACTAATCTTTCATGACACCTTAGTTATGAATTATTTAAGGCTCATTCGATGTATCTCAAACCAATCTACCTACCCTTGTTACATGGAAAAAGACGAAACAATCCTTCATTATCTTAGGGATTGTAAATTTTCCAATGACCTCTAGGCATGCACTACCATCATAACAGACCACAATTTCTCCTCCCACGTGTCAACCAATGAATTGGATTCTTTATTGCACTAGTAAACATGGTTCCTAGTTTTTAGTCATCTATGGCATGTCTGTACTAGATGCAATGACCATATTTTTAACTCAAATGGTATGCAATCATTACCCCAATCAATCTGCTCAGCAAGGCTGATATCAAGGGACCTTTTTTCCCTTTCTCCATATTCCTCACAACATTCTAAAAAATTTGAATGGGTACGCTTGGAACCTAAAGAAGAAGAATTTATGTGCCTTAATATAGATGGATGCTCTTTTGGAAATCCAAGTCTAGCTGGATTTGGAGGTTCGTTCCGTAATAAAGATGGACATTTCATTTCTAGCTTCTATGGTAGTATTAAAACTTCCAACTCACTCTATGTTGAACTTAGTGCTTTGCTAAAAGGACTCATACTAGCCTATAACGTTGGTTTCCGTCATTTACTTTGTTATACTAATTGCAAGGGAGCCATCCGCCCAGTAAAACCAAAAGGCGGATAAACTACCAGTTTATCCCTTTACCTGCAAGTTTTTAGACCTAATTAATGCATGATTTAGTATGATACACTTGCAATTACACCTAATACCTTTTATTTTTTCAAGAATAGTTAAACATGCAGAAAGTATGAAAATAAACAAATTTTGGGCCAAAAAAGAGCAAAAGGGGCATAAAATAACAAAAGCGTGAAAAAAAAAATGCCCCTCAGCATACTAGCATGGTCATACGGTCCTAAGCACACTGTGCTAGCACGGGGTTGCACAGTCATGCTAATATGACTTAGCATGACCATGCCAATATTTAACACAACCAGTAACACTGCCACCTTAGTTGTAATGACACAGGAGGTGCGCAATCAGCCTTAATGACATAGGAGTGTCCTAGTTAGCCCTATGAAACTGCAAAGACTTAAAACAACCTCGACAGCTACAGGGAAGTTGGGTCAAGCTCGGCTCTACCCCACACTGAAACACTAAAGCATTGAAACACTTCAAAACACCAATATCTCTCCACAAGAGAAAAACTACCCTATATCTTGGTGTAATCCTACCTTTCCTCCATCTATCATTTCTAGCCTCTCAATTCTCAGTGTTTCTGTTGGCATCCTCTCATAAGATCTTGGTGGGAGTAACCCCTGTGCAATGCAAATTCAAAGGAGTTCCGAACTTTGTTGGAAACAAGTGGTTTTTTCTTCTATTCACTTTTTATTATGGATATTTTTGGACTTTTTTTCCTTATGAATAACTAATTTCCCCTTGTGTAGGGCTTAAAAAAACTTTATGATGTGTATTGTTTGAATTGTTGTTTTGCCTTCTCTGAAATGATGTCTGCTTAACAATTGTGCTATTTTGTTATGCTTAATTCATTAATAGGAATTGACCAATTCTATTAATTTGTAAGTTGGTTTGGGGGAGACAATCGTACCACTTTCAGTTGACAAAACTATAGGATAACTAAATTTATGGGTTTTAGAGGATCAATCAGAAACCTGGGTTTCTAACAAGTTAATTGCGTAACACATGGTTAACGCCCTCTTAAACTTCATGCCCTTTTATTGATCTATTTTGCTAGATCAAGAAGGTAATGAGTAGAATGGAAATTATCGCTATTGCTAGATCAAGGAGGAGCAGTAGAATTAGCGTTGGTGGTTAACAATTGAATAAAAGGGAAAAATGGAGGTAAAAACAAGTAAAGTCACATTGAGAATCAAAGTCCTATAACTTTTCCGTAACTTGCACCACTTCTTTTATTTATCATATAATATAAATCTTTTTTTTTTCTTTTTACTACTTTCACAAACAACCCTTATTTATCTACTTACACAAAATAACCTTTTTCTTGTTGATCTCAAAAATTAAAATTCAAGTTTCGTGCATAGATTTCTAGACTAGTCTTTGTGGATATTGATAAGCATAAATTTCATAAATAATTATCTCTCATTTATAGCTCATTAAGACTTCTTATATGTTCAATTAAGTGGTCTTTTTCATATTTTATGAGTTTGGGTTCATATGAAGTTTAATTGAATTTCTTTGCTTAACCGATTAAAATGACACTGTTATAGTATTTTGAGCATAATAGGAGTTTTAGACATCCAAAATTCATGAAATCTGTCTTGAATGAAATCTTAAAGAAGTGTCCACAGTTACAAAGAAAGATCAAACTCTAAATGGGATGTATAGGACTCCGAAATTATCTCAAAAGATGAGATAGTGTTGCTGTCGTTGAACCTGGACAATGTGCAAAGATCTGACCATATCTTGAGATACAGAAGTCATATTGAGATGAAATTAGATTCGTTGGAAAGCTAAGATCCAGGGCTACAACTTTGTTCAAATTTAAAGCTCTAATTGGGACACGTGAATATCGGAAATTGTGCTGAAATCAACGTCAAAATTGTTGTGCTGATTGGTGACAAAAAGTCAAAAGTGTTTTGCATTTTCAACAAAGCCCATGTGAAAGCAATAAAAGGATGGAAAAGTAAAAAGGCTGGTTGGTGACCTTCTGAAGATGATGCCTCAAAAATCCTTTATAAATAGAAGGGTTTACAAGAGGAGAAAGACACACCTTAGATATTAACTCCAATACCATTTTCCATCTTTTTTTCTTTGTTGTTAGTTTGCCTCCTTCATGGAAGGCTAAGTTTTTCTTTGTTGTTAGTTTGCCTCCTTCATGGAAGGCTAAGTTTGTAATTTCAATTCAAGGATTCAAGCTATTTTCATTTTAACTTTGAGGTCTTGATCTTTATTTACATGCTTATTAAGTGATTTCTACTCTACTTTACTATATTCTTCAATTTTATTCTTTTAATCAAAGTTTGTTCAGTTGAAATATTTTGATTAATGCATAATTGATTTATAATTGGTTTTTGATTGGTAAATCATTTTCCAAAAGTTTGAAGAGTAGAAATTAAGTAATTGAATTGAAGGTTTTCATCTTATTACTTACTTCAACTGAATTCTGATTATGAAATTGGTTTAGATGTAATGAAAGATTAAGTGGTTACTAAATCGTGTTGATCATAATCAATTGAATCATGAGAGTTTTCTCAGTAGAGAATTCAAGGATCATTTTAGGGGTTCCAGATGATCCTGGGTTGATAAACATAATGCATGATTATTAGGACCTGTGTGTTGAGCTTTCTTAGACTAGCATTATTAGTGCCTCCCTATAGGAACTTATCCAGTAGCCTCTCATTATTCCTCTAGGACCTGTGTTAGCAAAGCCTTTGGGTTACAATGTTTTAAGCCTAATTTCTAATAGATCTAAGCCCCCAACTAGGACAAGGTGTGATCATGATTTGAGAGAATTAAAGTCTGGTTGTGGGAGGATTTATCGAGCATAGGTTCTCACTTGTTAATCACTCATCTCTATGACCTATGATTGTTCTGTTCACAACTACTCTTAGGTCGGAGGACGTGGTATTTTGAGTTTGAACCTCTTCAATTAGTATTTTCAGTCCCATAGTAGCAACAGAATTTGTCTACTCTAATCTTGTATTGATTACAAGCTCAAGTAACGCCTAGAGGTGACTTCATAAGATGTTGATACAGGAGGTCCTGATATTAGTGAAGCTTTTGAGTTTAGTTTGGTAAATCAGAAATTTTGATGAGGAAGAACATCATGCAAGTCACTGTCATGATCATGCTCAAGGTTCAACTATAGTTATAGCATGATCCTTATTTCAACTACCTTTTATCCGCAAACGTCTCAGTAAATTACAGTGTCTAAAATTGGCTCTAATTATAACCTCATGTCCAGCTATTAAGTTACCAAACTCAGCATGGAACTGGTTTAATATTTATGACGGGTCTTTGATCCTAAAAGTCCATCTATCTGTTACTGAACCAACAACAGTAGTCCATTTATCCCAGGACTGAATTTGGTAGTGTAGCAGCTGTGCTATCCTGGTCTTAGTGCCTTATTAACCTACCAAAATTTTCCGCAGTAGCTCTATAGGTTATCTGGACTTATGATTCTGGTCTGAAATCCTTCTCATTAAGTCAACAATGACTACCTAACTTAAGGTAGGTTCTGATTTCTACTTTACTGCCCATTATTTAACCTATTCCCCATTAGCTGGAGGGACCTATATTCTTAGGCTACAGGTCTGATTTGGTATCTAACTGGTGTAAACTGCCACCTCGGCCACAACCACAAGCTGATCATGGCACTAGTGTGCTTACTGGACAAAGAGGTATCTACCACCAGATTCGGATTCCTTTAGAGTTTTTTTTTCTTCCTTTTTTTAGGGATAGTTTCTACTTTCTGTCACAGTATAGGATTTCTATCTAGGATTAGTTAATCTTCTTATCCAGGTCACTTTCTGTTACTCAAGATTATGGTTAAGAATATGGTTAGAACAATCAGCTATTAGATACTTTCTAGTCATTACTGAACCTAGCTTTGAAACAACAAAGACTTCATTTTCTAGGGTCAGTTTACCCTATCCCTATCCTGAGCACCATCCTCAAATTGACATAGAAATTATGATCAGGTGGAAATTGACCATGGCCTCATAGTTTATTAGAGGCCATATGCTATGGCCTAGAGTGGATCCTCATAGTCAAACCCTCATGTTGAGAGTTCAAGGGAAAAAGACACTGGACCTACTGATGCTCATCACACTGAAACATATGCTTTGAGGTCATTTTATCTTATTCCTTGTCTAAACACAGTGTCTACTTCCGAGAAAAAAGTTATAGCATGATGGAAATTGATCTCGGCCTACGGTTCATAAAAGGACAGGTATCATGGTTGATATCCTAGTTTGTTACTATTGAGGCTTTATATAGTCCACTAAACAAGCCTTAGCTTTTATGAATCAGATCCTGCTCCTACCAGGCACACCTTGCTATTTTGAGCCTGATACCAACTAATCCCAACACCCGGGAACCTGGTTGAGGCCTTTTGTTGCTGCTTTATATCCTACTAGGGACTGCAAGGTTCCAACTACAGAATTCTCTGCTCAAATAGGTCTGACAACTTGATTCCAACTTGTATTTAATCGGCTAGCACTCTAAACCATTGTTGTTAGCTTAGTGTGGCCATTGGACTTTGGGATTAATTTATCTAAACCTGCTGTAGTCTGATCATCCCACAACCAGTTGGTGAATATGATTCAAATAAGCCAAACTAGGAGGTACATTGGACCAAAGCATAGACAGATCCATAAAGGCATCAAGACTCAGTTGACCACTGATAACTTTGCAATAATGATTCCAGGGACCAAGTCTGATCCCAAGTGACTAATAGTTGCGACACTAGTCCAGGCAACCATACCAGAACCTAGGTAGCACTGTGAGCAGGGAATTATGTTTTTAATTCTGCCTACCAGTGCCCTAAACCATCACTGTTAGATTCATTTTGCTTTTGTTGTTTTAGTCTCAGTTTTCATCTAGGCTAACCTAAATGCTTGGCTGAAGCCAGATCATTGCTATTTAGGACTTACTCAGAGTCTAGCGCCCCTTCTTAATGTGATATCATCTCTCCTAGGCCTAGTCTTGTTCAGGTGATGGAATATACATTTAAACCCTTACTGAACTTGTTAACCAACCATTTTAGTCCTATTTTAGGCGACTCAATTAATTAATGAGACAATGATTGCTGTTAACTGTATCAAAACTTTCTCAGGCTTCACTGGAATTGGGACTGTGTATATGGGAGCCTTTGTGGCCATTACCACCCACAGGATCCACTTGACCAAATCACTACCTATGCGTTCCAGAAAGAGATCAGGGGGGTGTACTGGGCTTGATCCACAGACAAAGTGGATACTAATGATTCTATTTTCCTGCTGTTTTCCACTCACAGGCTATTGGGCTATGATACTGCAGGCCTTTTAGTTTTTGAAGCTACAGGATAAGCTATTTAGGCCACACCTTAAACTGTATCCCCTACCAGTTTCAACTACCGAAATCCAAGTCGGGAATATATGCTTTGGTTGATTATGGTCTAAGGTCTATTTTTTACTGTGAATACAGGCTCAAAGAATCCTACAATTCTAAAAATTTACCCCGAATTTTTAGTTCAAAGGCCTATCATATAGAGGCTCCCTCTCTAGTATCAGTTCCTATCCTGTGCAACCTATTTGATCATTGTCGTTAGCTAACCGAATGTAAGATAAGGATCAGAACCTGATATAATCAGCATCTGTTTAGCAAACTCAGGCTTAGTTAGGATACTGTGAGGTTAAAATGGTTATATCCTAAAATCTAATCGTGCTTGGTTTTTTTGAACTCCTATCATTATCGAGATCAGACTAGTAGGAAGAGTCACAGAGGCCAGTTATGCCCAAGCAGTCGCACCAGTACTTTCCTTCTTGACTTAGCTTAAGACTGAGTCTTGCACTCTAGTCATAATTGTGAGGTTATAAGGCAAATAACTATATGTTAGCGATGCAGTGTAATGACATATAATAATCATACATCAGTCCTCTAGAGACAGCTACTGAATCAAGATTCATCCAGATAGCAGACATGATAGGTTAGAGCATTTGGAACTGCTAACCTTAAAGAAAATCTATGAAACTTACATGCAACTACAACATTAAGCTAAATTGGAATGTTGAGGCAATGGATAGACCAAACATATACCTACTGATTATGCCATGTAATAGCGAACAAGGATTTATACTTGGACAAAATCAGTATCAATTAAGCAATTGTACCAAATCATTTTACGCAAATCAAGTCACGAATCAGGCATGCACTTGGGATCATCAACTCAAACTACCATAAAATAGTATTCACTACCATTTCTTGACAATAAAATTGCAGTGATTCAAGCACCACCTCAAGCAGAATCAATCAAAAGCACTAACCTGAGTAACGCGCAACTTCGAGCATGCAAAACTTCTATTAATCCAGGTTCAAATTAGCTCGGTGAGGACTTCACAAGCTAGACACGATAGAGAGGGAAACCGAGGAAGCACTGAATCTGTGGTAGAGAAAATCTGGAAGCCGAGAGCAACTCTTCGAAACCTCCCCTCCGAGTAGTCAAGAATTTCCAAGAGGATTTGAGAGAGAATTCCAGAGTCCGGAGGTAGCTTTCTCAGAGTCTTTTTTTTTTAGCGAGCCAAAAAAAACTAAAAGCCCCTTCCTTCTTTCTGATTTCCTTTTTATACTTTTTCTAAACTATGATTACTTTGACCCAACCTCAAGGTTATTTTCTAACTCTAGTTCTAACAATTACCTAACTTTTAACTATTTCTTTTTTTTGCTTTCTCTCCTTTTTTGTTTTATGAAAATTCTCTTCCTCTATTTTTATTATTATTATTTATTTTTTATTTTTCTATTATTTTTATCTTTATTTATTTTTATTTTATTTTTAATTATGTATTTATTATTATCTTTTATTTATTTATCATTATTATTATTATTTTCCTTATTTTCTTTTAATAATTTAAGTTAATTTATCTAGCCTCGGACGAAAATTGGTATTCATACTAAACATACATATGTATCACAATTGTGCCCCCATTTTTCATGCCAATGCCAATCCTTATTTTGATGATTTTTATGTTCAATATGGTGCCATTTCTTTGCACAGTCATGTACATTCGTCTCGTGTGTATTTTTTTGGATATAGCACGAATGTGAATCTTTTTTACATGCCTGTGCAAATTCATGAAGCATTGTGTATTTATGTTGAAGCACGGTTATCCTCAGTATTGCATTGTCATGGCAATGTTATTTATGCTAACTTTGACTATTTTGTTTTACAAGAAAAATGTCTCCCTACACTTTAAAGATAAATGGATATGTTTCACTTGCTACCTCACCAACACAAGAGATTTCCTATTCAATATCTAGGAAGAACCTAGGCTAAGAGGGTGGTTTGAATATTTGATATCATTTGCATTCATCCCTACAAGTAGCCTATACCTACTAAACTTCAAGGAGCTAGGTATTGATCACCTACTCATGTGTTATCTCTTGAGAATCAGATATGAAAGAACATCTCTTGCCATTTAGCTAGCATTTATGGTGCCCACTATCAAGTTCCTAGCATCCCTCTCCTACAACTCTCCTACTAGAGGAACCTTTACCTACATTGTCAACTATTAGTAAATGAGTTGTCTTTTTCAGCAATCCCTCATTGCATTTGTTATGTTGTTGGAGTTCGAGATGAAGGTTGAGATTGCAACACTAGATACTTGGGCGTCCTTAGGGAAATCCCTGTTAACTTTATAAAGGGGACGTTCTAGTTTGTACTCACAAGGGAAGATGCCTACAACCTTATCTTTGCACAACCCACTGTTATTTTTTACCTTGCCCTACACATTTTGTACAAGAGTGGTTTTCATTGAGTCTCTTTAGTAGATAAGAAGGCAGAAGATTTATCTCCAAGATTCATTTGTTCCTCCTATGGGCTACGGTTCACAACCGCCACATTGATCCTAGCATATTCTTCCTAATGTCCTTCCTACACATTAGGAAGCCCCCAAAGGTGGACAAAGAGGTTGTATTGGCATTGGTTCTTATATAATTACTCTTTACCAATCCCACAACATTCTTCATCTTATGGCTAAACAAATGTATAAAATCCTATTGGGATATAGGACATGGTCTTGGATGGTCTTGCTAGAGTGTGACCATAATGGTCCAAGGCATTGCATTTCATTTCTCGATACCTCGCTCAGATTATGGCCCAAATAGATACCATTCTTCAATTTTTACGAGGCTAGAAGGGTTATCCACTACCCCAATGATTAATACTATTTTTCGTTTTTGTTTTCCTATTGTTAGGATTCAATTTTATTAGGATTATCAAAAAATTTTACCATCAGATATATTTTTGTACACTTTTTCTTTTCATGTTTGGATGAACAACACTTGATTGTTATTGCATTGTTACTAATTTTGCCTCATTTTATCTAACTCTTTAACTCTAACATGTGTGTTTAGTGTGAGTAGGCTAACTTAGAACAACACTACTTCTTATCCAATTGTTGGCACCCAATAGGGAATAAATTAAGGATACCACTGACTTGAAGGGAGACCCTTTTCCTCCTCAATCTCCTTTTAGGGAAGTCTTTCTTTTATTCTCCATTATCACATATACTTTTTATGCATGTACGTAAGAGCTTAATTTTGAGAAAAGAGACCTTCTCCCTCCTAATTTTATTTTCAAAAATTTCTTATCCTTCCTCTTGTTTATACTACTTTCTACTTGGTAATTAATTCGAAATAAATTAAGGAAGATGTAGAAGATTAAGTTTGAGGAGGGATGCATCTCCCTCTATTTTTATGAAAAATGCTTATACCTTGTGATGACCTTGTATGCTTAATTGTTTGCATTGTTAATAGGTTTTAGGTTTAGAGATCTCTAATGTTTTGCAACAAGCATTAATTATACCTGTCGCAACTGTAATCATGACGAGACGAACTCACTCAAATTTTTTAAAAAAGATATTATTTAATTGTGGAGCCGCCACCAAATTTTATTGAATGGGAAAAGATTTGGAAAAACCCTAACTTGAGGAAGAAATTCGAAGCTCGGGAGTCGGTTACGAGTAGGGAAGGCGTTAGGCACCCTACTCGCCCGTTCCGAAGAACAGCACCCCTAAACTGAGTGTGTGATTTTGATATTTTCTAAAATTGGTGGATCCCTTAAATTTAGAATGAAAATAGACAGATGGGTGGAAGATAGCCTGACAGGACTTGATCCTGCTCCTACGTATTCCCTGGAGCAATGGGAAACTCAAGGCTTACGTAGTTCTGGTTTGAAGGCTTGACCTTCGATGTGAAAAGGAAGATGATTTTGAGAGTATTTTTGGTATTTTTGCATAATTCTTAGTCCACATATGCACAGGATCCAAGACAACTACGACTGCACTAGGATCCATATAAATCTCTGAACATCGAACAATAGAAAAAGCTACCAGTTCGTATTTAGAGCCCATCGTGTGAGAGTTGGAATTATTAAAACGTTATTTTCTAAAATGGGGATTCTCAGTCCACATATGCACAGGGTTCAAGACAATTACAGCTGCACTGGGACCCATATGAATCTTTAAATACTGAACAACAAAAAAAGCTACCAGTTCGTATTTAGAGCCCATCGCGTGAGACTTGGAATTATTAAAGCGGTACTTTCTAAAAAGGGGATTCTCAGTCCACATATGCACAAGGTCCAAGACAACTACGGCTGCACTGGGATCCTTATGAATCTCTAAATACTGAACAGTAGAAAAAGCTACCAGTTCGTATTTAGAGTCCATCGCGTGAGACTTGGAATTATTAAAGCGGTATTTTCTAAAAAGGGGATTCTCAGTCCACATATGCACAGGGTCCAAGACAACTATGGCTACACCGGGATCCTTATGAATCTCCAAATACTGAACACCAAAAAAAGCTACCAGTTCGTATTTAGATCCCATCGCATGAGACTTGGAATTATTAAAACAATATTTTCTAATAAGGGGATTCTCAGTCCACATATGCACAGGGTCCAAGACAACTATGGCTGCACCGTGATCCTTATGAATCTCTAAATACTAAACACCAGAAAAAGCTACCAGTTCGTATTTAGAGCCCATCGCGTGAGACTTGGAATTATTAAAATAGTATTCTCTAAAAAGGGGATTCTCAGTCCACATATGCACAGGGTCCAAGACAACTACGACTGCACCGTGATCCTTATGAATCTCTAAATACTGAACACCAGAAAAAGCTACCAGTTTGTATTTAGAGCCCATCGTGTGAGACTTGAAATTATTAAAACAGTATTTTCTGAAAAAGGGATTCTCAAAATGATGTTTCTCCAAAATATTTTATTATTTACAAGGGATTCTTAGTCAACATATGCACAGGGTCCAAGGCAACTAAGGCTGCACTGGGACTCATATCAATCTCTAAATGCCGAACAGTAGAAAAAACTACCAGTTCGTATTTAAAGTTCATTGCGTAAGGCTTAGAATTATAAATGGACTTCATTTCAAATAAAATAAACTTGATTTGAATTTGATAAAAATAATTGGACTTGATTTAAAATAAAATAAACTTGATTTGAAATTTATGCTTGAATTGGACTTGATTTAAAATAAACTTGACTTGATTTGAAATTGAGGAAAAGAATTGCAAACATGCTGCAGTAATCAAGTGATAGAAATTTCATTTCAGATCCAAATCAGACAAATAATATCATTTCAGAAACTAGAGAGAAAGGAAAAGATAACACATCAAAAGTTACCAAAATCGAAGATCATTTGACCGACTAAAAACGAAAATTAAAAACAAAGATGGAGATGAACCTCAACAACACAAGAGATGTTGGTGCCAAAATTTGAATTCAAATCTCAGAATTTTTAGAAAATATTCTTTGGGAGATCTGAAAAATTAAAACTGAAAAATTGAAAGATATGGATCATAAGAATAAACATGCAAGTTATGCACAAATAAGCAAGTTATGCACAAATCAAACAAGCTAGGTTCATTTGCACACCAAGACAAACATGCTTCGATCATCAGGCGATAGAAATTCCATTTCAGATCCAAATTAGACAAATAATATCATCCGGAAGCTAGAGAGAATAAAAAAGAGGACACAACAAAAATAAAAAAAATCAAAGATCATTTGACTAATTAAAAATGAAAACAAAAAAGAGACAAAAATGAACCTCAAGAACACAAGAGATTTTGGCACCAAAATTTGAATTCAAATCTTAAAATTTTTCGAAAATATTTTCTAGTAGATCTGAAAAATTAAAACCAACCAATTGAAATATATGGATCATAGGAATCAAACAAAACAAGTTTTACAGAAATCCAACCAGAAATGAGCAAGTTATATACAAATCAAATAAGCTAGGTTCATTTGCACACCAAGACAAACATGCTTCGGTAATCAGGCAATAGAAATTTCATTTCAGACCCAAATTAGACAAATAATAACATTCCGGAAACTAGAGAGAAGGAAAAAGATAAGGCAATAAAAATCATCGAAATCGAAGGTCATTTGACTAATAAAAAATGAAAATGAAAAACAGAGACGAAAATGAACTTGGAAATCCGAGAAGAAGCAAGAAACTTAAGCGGAATAAAAGTTAGATCTAACCTCCATTGGTGATGAAGAACTGGTTCCATGGAGGCCAAGGACTGAATTGGATGCAGAAGTAGAGAGTCTCTTAGGTCTTCCCTTAGAAAATTCTGAATTCCTTCAATGACTCAAAGTGCCCCTCCTCCCTCCCCCCTCATTTTGGTGAAGGACCTCTCCTTATATAGAAGGAGGAGGGATTAAAGAAGTCCTTCTTGTCCAATGTGGGACTTCTTTCCCACATAGAAGAATTTTTCCTTTTTTCTTTCTTTTTTTGGAATTCTTATTTTATTTGGTGTGGGATTTCTTTTTCTCTTTTCTTATTTTTTCCTCCTTTTCTTTTTCCTCTTATTTTCTTTTTTCTTCTGTTTTTATTTATTTATTTATTTTATTTTCTTTTATTTTCTCTATTATTTTTATTTTTATTTTTTTGAACTATTTTAGACTAAACCAGCTTTTGACTAAAAACAAAATAATTTATTTTGGGTTTTGAATCCTCGGACATAATTCGGTGTTCACAATACCTAATAAGGATATGGATAAAAATAGTTGATAATTCTCAATGTTTCTTGTCATCTTGTTTCGTACTAGAGTATCCTTTGTAAAGGATTGAGCCTAGTCGAGCCTGCACCAACCTTTCTCTCTTTATTGAGCGATTCTCTTTTGACTTGTACACTTTAGAACCTGTCTTGTAACCTTGTCGAGACTTGCCTAAGTTAGTTACGTAACATAAAAATCATAAAGAAAAATTTGGTTTTGTTTAATGAGCATGGACTTAGAACAACACTTAGCACCCTGTTTGAGCTTAAAAGATTAAAAGTTACTTTCTTGTACCTCTCAAATAATTGCTATATTTTCATATACCCTTAGATTATAACTAAAGCAAAGTAAATGCTTGGAGATGTAGAAGTGATCAAAAGGGGAAAAAGAAAAGAAAAAGAGAAAGAAGGGAGAAAAAGGAAAAGTATATAAAAGAAATAAAAGTTTAAAATTCATTAAACGAAGTAAAAGAGTTCATAATCTACTAGTTTAGGACTATTAAAGATAAAAACAAAGAAAGCCTTTTATTTCCTTCCTTTCTTATATCTTACCTAATTATATGAACTCCCTTGACTACATTACAAGCTTAAGACCTTTTAATTCTTGTGTGTGATTTAAATTTTAGTGGAGATTTGAGGTTTATGGGAAATTCTATAGCAGTGTACAATAGCAAGGAGCATAGTGATAATGATCTATATCCTCAAGTACTTGAGAGACGGTAAGAACAGTAATCCCTTCTATCTGTGGAACTTGGTTTCAGGAAATGAAGACCTAATTAGATTATTATTATTGATTGTTTTGGTGAGGGTAATTGTATTTATTTGTTACATGTTAATATTGAGGATTTCTAGATTCTGTACTTGCTACATTCTTATTCCTTGGATTATTTCTTGGGGGCAGATAATGTTTAAGTTTGAGGATGTGGTAAACCATCATTTAGTTGATATCTTAATTATAGAATTTATAATCTTAATTAAAAATTACAAACCTTAGTTAAAAATTAGATATATAAAAAAGAACTTAGGACCTCTAATAATTACAAGTTTACCCTTTAAAGCGTATTAAGTTAGTTAGTGACAAATCAGATAGAGTAAAACTTATTAGTAGAGATAAGTACCCCTTAATCATTAATTAGCATGCAAAAAAAAAATCTTCGAAAATGTCCCTACAGGCCTTCCCTTAGACATGATGTGATAAGTTGATGGAGATGTCATAAATTTACTCAAAGACAAAAATTACCATTTATGGTAAAATTAAGTCATCGTTATAAAATTACAAAAAAACATTTTTTAAAAAGATAACTCACGTTATTAATCAAAGGATTAAGGCACCATATAATTTTTTCCAATGGATATTATTGAGGTTACACAATTTTACACAAGGGATTTCAACATGCCACTTAAATCAAACTAAAAATAAATGAAAAATCAATTGAAATTTCCCTATAAATACCGTGAGTTGGCCAAATTATCTTCTCCCTTTCCTTATTATCCTCATTCAGTCTTCACACTTAGAAAACACCCCAAGCTCTCTCTGAGCAATCTTCATCTTTTTCTCTTCCCTCCTCGGCCATAAAATTCCCCTTAGGATATTCATTCTTAAAACCATGAGAAAAAACATAAACACACACCTTCCTCTTTACTACAACAAGCATTTGGCTAAGACATAAGTAAGAAGCCCTCCTCCTCTGTCAAGGCTTAGAAAATATCTTCTTTGCCTCAAATCCAAGTAGGATTCTTCATCTTAAATTTATTAATTGTTCATATTGAAACTGTTGGTTGATTTTGGTTAATCCTTTCTCATGTTTTTAAAAATTTTGAGGAACCTTGTTGAAGTTTTAAAAGGTCAAGTTGCCTATTCTAGCATACAGAGAATTTTAATCAATTAAAACTTCTTAAAAATCATTTCTTTTAACTTTTGGACAATTTGAGATGTTTAGTTAAAATCTTTGAAAGTTACTCATGAGGATGTGATTCTAAATTTTAGGGATGTTTTTGAACCTTGGTTAATAAAGCAAGCAAGTTATGTACTTTTCCTTTTCCTTATTATATGTACTCATCCATTTTTCCATTAAAGTTATGATTTTGAGAAATAAATCTTAAAAATCCTAACAAGTGGATCATGTTGGACATGGATTCAAATATTTGATGTTAAATGTTTAATACTTTAATCATAAGCTTAAAAGATTTGATTTTTGTTATAATAAAACAAAACTGAGGACATGTGGACATAAGTGGGACTTAAAAGTAAAATAAAGATCAAAAGTTTGGACCTAGGACAAGTGACCATTTAAGCAAGGAGAAGAACCTTAGAAAAAAAATTTAAAATCACTTCCCAGACTAACACTTAAAGTACTAAAAGTGTAAGACTTAAAAAACTAGACACTAGTGTGAGGCCAAATGTGATGAACTTGATATTTGTAGACATAAGTAACTGTTCAGTTAAGGCTTTGTAAAATAAAGGTAAGAAAGTTTAAATTCATAAAGCCTAACTATTTAGTTTCCCTTCATCATGGGTTAGATAGGATGACCCTTAGAATTGAGAAAAAAATGAGTAAAATAGACTTAATATGCCCAAGACCCCGTTTGGGCTAGAACTCATAGATTAGGAGAGAGAGGATTTAGAAATCATAAGAAATAAAAGTTATATCACTTAAACTTGATCTTGGCGAAAGCAATAAATACTGTGGACTAAAGAATGAAAGTTACCCATTGGGTCATAGCTATATTACATAGGCATAAAAAAGTTTAAATTTAAAACTCTTAGGTATTTAATTCTCCTAGGATATAAAATATGAAAATATGACCACTTGGAATGAAAAGAATGAGAAAAACTTGGTTTAAAGTGTAGCATTCAAAATAAAAAAGAAATGGGTCAAGTGAATTACATGTAGTTTGTCACCAAATGCTTCCAAATACTCCAATTAAATATAAATGGATGTTTCTTGAGCAACTGAAGCCATATGCATTGGCTTTGAATAATTGTATTTAAGAAAGAAAAGTCTCAATTACCAAAATTCAAAAAAAAGTTTCTTTATGGATTTTGTTTCTGTTTTTTCTTTGTTGTTTTGAGATCACCTCCATATTCATAACCTATGCTAATGTGCAAAGGAAAGCTAGCCCCTTGATATCTTCAATTCCATATGCAGTAACATAAGTTTGTTTATTTATTCAATTGCTATGTTTTTCACAAATTAAGAATTCCATATCACTCCATCATTTGTTTACCCATTTTCCTTCAATATTGTTGTAATTACAACATATCACATTACGTCAATACTAGATCAAAAAGCTAATTTCAAATTTTAGAGACAAACTATAACCGCTTACCTAAACCATTCTTCAATTTTAGGTAAGGGGAAAAAACTCCAATAGAGTATAGGAGTAGTTCTAAAACTCTCTTAGCTTTAGAATGAAATTTTTTACTATTATTTAAAAATATAAATTTATTAATTACGTACAAATTTAATTATTAGATTAAATTAATTGGTTTCTTATTCTATATTTGATTAACTAAAAAATATATTATGAAATTATTTAAATTGATATGAAATAGTATACTATGTGTAATATTAAAAAAAATTATTTTAGGTGGCATTTGGTGGCAGCATGCACGCTGCTACCTGCCCACCACATCCACCTACATAGTAATATAAATTGGGGGATGAGGAAATTGAAGTGCACTTTGCAATTCACACTTTTGCAAATTAAGAATTGAAACCCAATTTGGGGAGCCAATAGTAACCAGACGGAGGGCAGCAGAGACTTGGGAGTTCGTCGAGGAAAATTAAAAGAATTACACCAGTCTTCAAATTCTAGGTAAAGAGAGGAGATTCAAGTAGAGTAGAGGAGTAGTTCTTGAGCCCCTTGCTCTAGAATGAAATTTATTAACTGTCTGATAAATTTAGAGGTTGGATTTAATTATATCTTAATTTAATTTTGGATGAAATTTAACTATTTATATGGGTAGTTCTAGATCCCCTTACTCTAAAATAAAATGTTATCGATTATGTGATAGTGTAAATTTATCTGTGATTATATTTAAATTTGAAGTATTATATGATTATAAATTGGTGATTGAATTAGTTAGCAATTAAATTAATTTTAGGTGGGAGTGTAATATAAAAATTTTAGGTGTCAAAAAATATATGCATATTTATTTAAATATATACATATTTGTTTACAAGTTATGTTAATAAATTTTTTTAGGAAATATAAAGTTATGTACCCTTATATAAATTAATATAAATTATAGGAGTTATAATATTTACACGTGAAGCCGTAGAGAAAGGTTTTAACATAGGATCCTATTGAATAAATTTAAGTTATACAAATATATTCCCACATAATAAATATAAGGGAGTATCCAATTAATAAGTTTGATAAAAAAAGGAAACCATCTATTATTTTATAAAAATGTTTAAAATCTAATACCCTATGATAGGTATTATTTTTCCCTCCAATATATTTCTACGTTATATAAAAATATAGTTAATATGTAATTAACTTTACTTATATATATATATATATATATATATTAGTATAAGGAGATAAAATATATAACTATTGGAGAAGATGATATTAGTAGTTAATTTATATAAAAATTATTGGTCTAAGCTTTTAACGGATAGTTATTGGAGGTTGGGAATCCCGTTTAAGCTTATAGAAAGTACATAATTAAATGTGTGTATATATATATATATATATATATATATATAATTGAACAATAATGGATTGATGACTATGAGGTTCTGCCCCTGGAGAATAAGGTGATGCCTTCAAGGTGAGATATAGATAGAAATTAGAACAATTAGTTGACATGTATCATTAGCATAAAAGTTTTTTGTAAATTGTAATGGGGGATAATCTGCGAGCCCTTCTATGAAAGGAAGCTTGGAAATCTAAGGGTTGGTTCACATGGAAGTAGACCGAAGTTCATGATAGTGGGAACTTCTGAGCCTAGGGGGTATGTGAGCTAGGTTTCAGCCTTCCAATGGCCTGGGGTTGCTCCTTGTAGTGGGGACTGCTCTGGTTGGACTTAGCCGCCTTCCAATTTCAGAATGCTGTGTAATGAGGATGGTGATGATTTTAATGTTTCCAAGTGTGAATAACTAATTTTGTCCGTATTTAAATTTTTTTTTTAAAAAAATAAAAAAATAATAAGATAAAAAAATTTGATTAATAAAAATTAATAGGATAATAGGGATAAGGGAGTTATCTTTTCTAATAGGTAGGGGATAGTGGTAGTCAGTTTTTGTTTAGTGGGGTAGTGGAAGAGTAGTTAACAGGAAGTGGGGGAGTGATTATGGTGAATGGGGTAGTGACAGAATACTTTCAGGTAACGAGAAAGACATATAAATAAGGGGGAACGTATCAGAAAAAGGCACTTACGCATATACACAGATACAAGTAGAGACGTACGTAGGTGAGAAAGAGCACTAGACAGAGGACGTCATACACAAGCAAGGAGAGAACGAGGGAGCAATCAAATCCAAGCTTCGAAACTAGGTAATGTTTTTATCCCGTTTTGTGGCCTATTTCTCCACTTCCCAATTTTGACATGTAAAAATATGCCCCCCGAATATTCATTCGTTGTCCTCTTTTTGTTTTGCCTCGTGTTTTTTTATTTGATATATAGAATCTACCCCTAGTATCACATCTATTTCCTTGTTTGTTTGTTGCTCAACATGACATATATGTTCTCGATTTCCAAAACTGATATGTAAAATCCCCTAATATCCTAATTAGTTTAAAATTAACTTTGTGAATCCTGATTGATTACTCTTTTTCTTTCATATGAGGGGTCAAGCGGTGTTAATTGATTAATTTGTAAAGGTTTATTGAGTAGTCATTTGCTACCTTGAACCCTATGCATTTCCTTTTAAAAATTTAAAAAGGAAAAAAAAAGGAGTTTTCTAATTTTTCCCTAAATAAATTTTCAGGTCTTCTTTCTCGTTTATTTCATAAAATAAATAAATAATTTTTTTAACTTCCATATTAACAACACAAATCAATAAAAATATTTTTTATTTGAGTGAAATAAATTTTTTTGAAAGTTAATGGTATCCGTGCATAATTAATTAGAAGGTAACCATTTTAATGGACGTCATGGGGTGCTAGTACCTTCCCTGTGCGTAAATAACTCCCGAACCCAAACTGGTTTCAAAGATCATAATTCTTAAGTTTTTCCAAAATTTCCTTTAATAAATCTTGGTGGCGACTCCTCTGTTTTTTTCTAATTAAAAACTTTTGTTCGCCGTCCCGTCGTGATTCCAATTGCGACAGATGGCGACTCCACTGGGATATCTTCGAGAGTTAAGTCTAATCTAATTAATTGTGCATGTTATCTTTAACTTTATTTTTATTTATTTCACTCTTTTTTATGTAAGTATTGCTTATTCTTTTTTCTCTCTTGTTCATGGTCATTGTGCTTGTATATATCCTATGTTGTGATTTCTTTTGTTCGTATTCGTTGTTTTCGTATATATTCAATGTGATTTTTTTTCTCGTGTTCACTGTGTTTGTACATATTCAATGTTGTGAACCATAGGGTAGAAGACTTTCTGCTGTATATTCTTGGTTGCTTGTTTGTGTTACAGGTGGGGTTGGGTAGTTTTAGATTTAAAGGTTTGTATGCTCCCCTTTCACACAATTCACTTTCACTTACCTCACACACCTTTTGGGCTCTACAACCGAGCTTGTGCGAGCTTAGGATTAGCGGGTGTCCTCACAGTTGTTATTGAGGGGCTTCATGCCCACTTGGTAATTGTTAAGTCACCACTCAGAGTGTTACTGGTATCATGAGTTAGTCATATTGAGAGGACATTTCCCTACTTATGACTGGTTCAGGAACTGGATCCTTGTCTATATTATAAGGGCAATCTGAGGGTCATGATAATCTGTGAGTTATCTAGATCTACCCGTGAAACCATGCACATAGACAGAACTAAGCAACCTTCAAAATTAGGATGTGAACATTAGTAATATCCTACCTTAGTTTTTCACCTAAAATAGGATACATGGGGAGCATGTTTCTTTCTCTTTATCTTGCACATGTATATTCACATCTAATCATATTATAACATGAGCACATCTAATCATATTATAACATGAGCACATCTAATCATATTACAACATGAGCATAGTCAATCATATCATTATCATCATTTTTGCACCGAAAATAATACTAATTTTTTTTAAAATTTGGACATGAATCTCAATCATAAATTTTTCTTTTTGTGCTTTTAGAAAAAATAAAAAAATTCATGCATTTTTGGAATTTAGAAAAAAAAAGGAAATAAAAATAATAGGTTCGTTAATTTCTTTTTACATGTTTGGTGCATTCAATTTTTTTCGTTGGGTTTTTAGAAAAATTAAAATATAGGTTCAAACATTTTTTGTAGATTTAGATAAAGGAAACACATAAATAACATGTTCATGCATGTTTTTTACAAATCTGTTATCACATTTATACATAAAAAATCACAAGTTGGATACATTCAGCTGCTTATTTTAGTTGAACTTTTCAAAAAATAAAAAAAAATTTCTGCACATTAAAAAAAAAACAAAAATAACACGTTCATGCATTTTATTTAAAAAAAATCACATCCTATGTATATTCAGTTTTTGTTTCAGTGTGGGCTTTTAGAAAAATAAAAATTTCATGTATTTTTTTTACATTTAGATAAAAAAAAAACAAAATAATATGTTCATGCATTTTTAAAATTTTTTTAGTATATTCAGTTTTTTTTCCAGATAAACAAAAAAAAGCAAAATAACATGTTCATACTTTTTTATAAAAAAAATTTTATACATAAAAAACAAATCGCATGTTAGATACATTTAGTTTTTTTTCTTTTGCTTGGGCTTTTAGAAAAGTGAAATAGCTTTTTTTTAACATTCAGCTAAACAAAAAAACAAAAATAACGCGTTCATACATTTTTTTTTACATAAAAGAAAATATCACATTCAAGGTATATTCAGTTTTTATTTCAGTTGAGCTTTTCGAAAAATAAAAAAAATTTCTGGACATTTAGAAAAAAACAAAAATAACACATTCATACATTTTTTTTACATAAAAGAAAAGATCACATCCAAGGTATATTCAGTTTTTGTTTCAGTTGGACTTTTCGAAAAATAAAAAAAAATTTCTGGATATTTAGAAAAAAACAAAAATAATACGTTCATGCATTTTTTAAAAGAAAAGATCACATCCAAGGATTATTCAGTTTTTATTTCAGTTGGGCTTTTCGAAAAATGAAAAAAAAATTTCTGGACATTTAGAAAAAAAACAAAAATAATACGTTCATGCATTTTAAAAAAAAAATCACATCATAGGTATATTCAGTTTTTGTTTCAGTGTGAGCTTTTAGAAAAATAAAAATTTAATGTAATTTTTTTTTACATTTAGATTTAAAAACAAAATAAAATGTTCATGCATTTTTAAAATTTTTTTTAGTATATTCATTTTTTTCAGATAAACAAAAAAGCAAAAATAACATGTTCATATATTTTTTTTAAAAAAAATAAAAATAAATTTATACATAAAATACAAATAGCATGTTAGATACATTTAGTTTTTTTTATTTTACTTGGGTTTTAGAAAAATAAATAATTTTTTTAACATGTAAATAAACAAAAAACAAAAATAACACGTTTATTCATTTTTTTTCATAAAAAAGGTCACATGTTTTGATACATTTTTTTGTGTCTTAATTGGACTTTTAGAAAATAAAAAATTTATCCATTTTTTTTTGGTATTTGGGTAAACAAAAATAACATGTCATGCATTTTTTTTTCACATTTATAAAAAAAAATCATATGTTTAAATACATTTTTTATGTTTCAGCTGGACTTTTAGAAAAAAAAAATATTATGCATTTTCTATATATATTTAAATAAACAAAAAACAAAAATAACATGTTCATACATTTTTTTTTCACATTTATAAATCACATGTTTAGATACAATTTTTTTTGTGGCTTAGTTGGACTTTGAGAAAATAAAAAAAGTTTATGCATTTTTTTGTAATATTTAGATAAACAAAAAACAAAAATAAAAGGTTCATACATTTTTTTCCACATTTATAAATCACATATTTAAATACATTTTTTGTGTTTTAGTTGGACTTTTAGAAAAAAAATTTCATACGGTTTTTTTAATATTTAGATAAACAAAAAAGAAAAATAACACGTTCATATAAAAAAATTATATATTAGGTGCGTTCATTTTATTTAGACTTAAAAAAAATAATAAAAAATAATCATATAGGTTCATACATTTTTTTGTACGTTTTAAAAAAAACAAAATACAAAAAGAATATATTCATGCATTTTTTTTACACAAAAAAAATATATAACATGTTAGGTACATTCAGTTTTTGTTTTTGTTGGCATTTTAGAAAAATAAAAAAATTTCATATAGGTTCACGCATTTCTTTGGACATTTAGACAAATAAAACACAAAAATAACATGTTATATTAGATAAATTTAGTTTTAGTTGGACCTTTTCATATAGGCTCATGCATTGTTTTCTTTTTGGATATTTAAATAAACAAAACACAAAAATAACATGTTCATTCCCTTTTTTTTTTATCACATTTCTACATAAAAAATATAAAAAGAAATCACATACATATCATGTTTCAGTGGGATTTTTAATAAAAAAAATTAAAAAAAAACTTTTGATATAGGTTCATGCATTTTTTTTAATATGTTCATATAAGCTCACGCATAATATCTTAGGCATATACGTTCATAAATATTTTACACATGACATTACATCATTTATCTATTCCTTGTTATCCTTTCTTTTTCTCTTGCCTTTATTTTCTTTTACTTAAATATTTTACTTTTTTTTTGGGAAAGATTTAATAGAATTCAAAGGAAGGAAGTTCAAGGTTGTACTAGCAATGTATATGACCAAATGAGAAGCATCAGAATCACTGCACAGATCAATGATCTTCAAAAAGTGAATGCAGTTTGCAAGAAAATGACCAAAGAAGCTCGTGTAAACTTTAAGAAGAAATATGGTTCGCTTCTGGATTTATTATCCATTACAGTAGAAGCACCTGTGTTAAGTGCCTTGACTCAGTTTTGGAATTCAAACCTCAAATGTCTGGAATTACCTGGTTTGGATCTAGTGCCCACTATAGAAAAGTATGAGATGATGTTGAGGATACCATGTAATGAGAAAGATAGGGTGTATCTCTATAAAGGAAATCGTGTAGGAGGGAAGAAAATAGCCAAAATGATTGGCTTGCAGCCAGATCAAGCAGAAATTGAGAAGACTACCTGGAAGAAATCGTTGTTAGAAGATCACTTGGAAAAGCAAGACAAGCTAGGAAATTGGGAAATTTTCAACAAGACTCTAGCCTTATTAATTTATGGGCTGGTTCTGTTCCCGTTCAAAATGGGCATGGTTGACCAAGAAGCCATGGATGTGTTCCATCAGTGGGAAACACATGGGGCAAATCCTATTCCAGCCATCTTAGCAGAGACATTGCTTTCCATGGAAGTATACCATTAGAAGGAGGGAGGGACTCTGCGATGTTGTTCGTATCTCCTATATATTTGGATTGTGACTCATATGTATACGGCCAATCATATGGGTCCCATGCCAGATCCTTTGAAAAGCTTTAGTCGCATTCCAATTAAGAAGCAAGAAGCTCGTGCGTGGAAGGAAGACTTCCTGAAGTTCAGTCCAGAGAACTTTCCATGGGTATGTCCTTCGTATCACCCTAAAGATACTATCCTCTGTTGCGGGAAATTTTCCAATGTTCCATTAATGGGACCTCGAGGGTGTATAACCTACACTCCGGTTATAGCCCTTAGGCAGCTTAAATGGACTCAGGTCGTCCCTAAAAGTGAAGAACTAGATGGGTGGAGTTTTCAGTATGGTGCAGACAACACTAATGAGCTACAAGAGGAAATCAGAACTGCTTGGGAGTATATAAGAAGAAAAGGAGAAAGAGAACTTGGAAAACCATGTGTAACTGCTTCGACTGAGTATAAGAAGTGGAGGGAGACAAGAAGAGCATGTGATCCAACTTTTAACAAGGTCCTGCACAAGGGGGCATCACCCCAAGAGCTAAGCCTAGAAATCGTTTCCTTAACCTCTCAATTAGAAGCCATGAAAGCACAATTGAGATTGGTGAAAGAAAGAGAGGAGCAAGCTAGGGCGGAAGTGGAAGTTCTCAAGAGACAATGTGCAAAGAAAGACATGGAAATAGCCCACCTGAAAAAAGAGTGTATTCCCATTCACGATGATCGTGATAGTGCAAAGAAGGCAAGAAAGGGGAAGAAAACAGATATCACCTTAGCTGAATTCGAGAAGATGCATGGTACGATCAAGAAGATGGAAGAGGAGATGACAATGATTCAGATTGAAAAGGAGTAGTGGGAAACAGAAAGATGCATGCAAGAGAAGGAGGTAGAAGTCATGTTGTGCGATCTAATCACAACACGTGATGAAGCGACTAAATGGAGAAATCTAGTGGGTGACGAGCTTGCTGCACTATCAAAAGCTAACCAGAACCAGGAAATACTGAGGAAGGAGGTCGAGCAATTGACGTAGGAGCGAGAGAAGTTCAAATCTAAAGTTCAAAGGCTTGAATGTGAGGAGACGAATTAGTGATAAAGAAATGGTAGCATTGTTTATTGATACACTACGAGCACCTTTCTATGATAGGATGATTGGAAGCATCTCCTCAAATTTCTCTGATATATTCATCATCGGAGAAAGAGTCGAGAATGGTCTGAAAAGTGGAAAGATTGCTCACGTTCCTTTAGGAACGAACACTGCAAAGAAACCCTCAACTGGATCAGGGAAGAAGAAGGAAGGGGAAGCCAATGCAGTAACATTTCAACCTCCTAGGGCCCCCATCTTTCAACCTCCTCATCTCCAACCAACCTACAACCCCCCTCACATGCCTTACCCACATATCACCACCATCTCACAAAATTCGTACGCTCAATCTTACCTTTCAATCCTACCCATTTCATCCAACTCACCCTCTATAAGGCCATCTCAATTCAATCAACCATGGAACAAAAAATTCAAACCCCTAAAGCAGCCCTAGCAACCAAGGTAGGAGTTCAGTCCAATTCGACCCAATTCCTATGTCTTACACAGAGCTACTACCTCAGCTTATCCAAAATTGCCTAGTAGTACCTCGCTCGATGAGACCAATAGAACCACCTTATCCTAGGGGGTACGATCCAAATGCGAAATGTGATTACCATACAGGTGCTATCGGTCATTCAACTGAAAATTGGAGAGCATTAAAATTTAAGGTGCAAGAACTGATTAATGCAAAGTGGTTGAACTTCAAAAGGGACACTCCTAATGTTGGAAGCAACCCTTTACCAGGGCATGGAGGGCCATCGGTTAACTTTATTGAAGATGACAGACCACCCTTGAGAAGTAAGGTAGAAGATGTCAAAACCCCATTGAAGTTCCTCTTTGCTGAGATACACAAGTTCGGTATGATCAGGGGAAATTTAGAAGAAAATGATAGGTGTGGATTACACCCGGGTGCAGATCACTCAATACAAGAGTGTGATGTCTTCAAGTTGACTCTGCAAGACCTAATGGACAAACAATTGGTCCAAGTGGGTCATCTCGGAGGGGACAACAATGTGTCGGTAGTTGACGATTCAACTTCAGGCCTACCAAGACCCCTGACTATCTATTATACTAGTACTCCTACCATTCCAACCTCGGGTAGGCCCAAACCTATCACAATTCAAATTCCAACAGTTTTTCCTTATAAAAGCAACAAAGTAGTACCTTGGAGATATGGATTCGAGGTGAGTACTGATGATGCCGAAGGTGACTTACAAAAAGATACCGATTTCGGGGATTCTGAGATTACCAATATTGCCGGGGTCGGCGGTATGACTCGAAGTGGTCGAATTTACACTCCCGAAGAGCTTAGAGTCAAACCGATGAATGAGACTGAGAAAGGAAATGGAAAAGGAAAGCATGTGGTCGACCAGGAAGCTACAGAGAGGAAAGAACAGAAAGGAGAACTATAAGAGAAAGAAGTGTATGAGTTTTTAAAGCTTGTGAAACAAAGCGAGTACACAGTGATTGATCAACTGAACCGAGTTCCAGCTAAAATATCACTTCTATCCCTGATGATGAACTCAGAGCCTCACAGGAAAGCATTGTTAAAAATATTGAATGAGGCTCATGTCATCCATAATATATCAGTGGAAAAATTCTAAGGTATTGTCGGTTATATCACCACCAATAATTACCTTACTTTTACTGATGATGAGATACCAATGGAAGGAGCAGGACACAATAAGGCTTTACACATATCAGTGAAGTGCATGGATCATATTATGGCCAGAGTTTTAATTGATAATGGTTCCTTACTGAATGTAATGCCAAGAGCAACACTCACAAAACTATCATTTGACATGTCGCATATGAAACCGAGTACCATGGTAGTCCGGGCATTTGATGCATTTCGTAGAGAAGTGATAGGAGAGATAAGCCTACCTGTTCAGATTGGTCCAATTACTTTTGAAGTGACATTCCAAGTAATGGACATTACTCCCGTTTACAATTTCCTTCTGGGAAGACCATGGATTCATTGTGCACGAGCTGTACCATCAACACTTCACCATAAGCTGAAGTTCATCATCAATGAAAATCTGATCATTGTCTCTGCTGAGGAAGATTTACTAGTGAGTAAACCTTTCTCTACCCCTTATATCGAAGTAGTTGAAGAGGCTCTTGAGACCTCGTTTCAGGCACTTAAGATTGCAAATGCTAGTTATGTCAAGGAGGGAATGCCCATTACAAAGATCCAGCCATCGGGTGCTTCTACAATGGTAGCAAAAGTCATGCTTGAGAATGAGTATCAATATGGACATGGTTTGGGAAAATACGAGCAGAGTTTGAGCAAGCTACCAAGTCTGATGAAAAATAAAGACCGCTTTGGGTTAGGGTACAAACCTTCAAGAACATATAAGAAAATGATTGCAGAGGAGAAAAGAGAGAAAAGACTGGCCAGGTTGGATGACAGAGAACCCAAGACTGAGGGAGTCTCCATATATGATCTGAGGAAGACTTTTTGGAGTGCTGGATTTGAGTTTTCAAGCTCAATAGCTGTCGTGGAAGAGTACACTCTGAAGGATGAGCATGTCAATTGGGTTCACGCTTGTCCACCAAACACAAGACTTGTTAATTGGGAAATCATTGAGCTTCCTGTGATTTTTAATTCAGACATCAAGTAATTTTGTAATGCTAATCTTATTGCTCTGCCCAAGGCTTTAAGATTATCTTTGTTATGAGCGTACATGTTTCCTTTCAGTACATCATTAATAAAAAGCATTTTGAATTTTCCAAATACTGGTCTCCCTCTTCTACTTGTATTCTTTACCTTGTTAGAATTTTTGTTCATTTCCCTCTCTCCATTCCTAAATGATGCAGATCTAAAAATAGCACGTTTGAAGATGAAAATAATGCTAGTATCACATCAAGTAGCTATGATCTACCCATTAATTAGGCTAACGAGGAGGATGATAATGATTCAGAACCATCCACTAAACTATTGCAATTGATGGAGGAAGAGGCCAGAGAAATACAACCTCATAAGGAACCGATTGAGATGATTAATTTGGGGACCAATGAGGAGAAAAAAGAAGTCAAAATTGGCACACTCATGAAAGAGGAGGGGCGTTGCAGGTTGATAAAGCTCTTGCATGATTATAAAGATGTCTTTGCATGGTCATATCAGGATATGCAAGGCATCGACACCAGTATAGTAGAGCATAAACTACTGTTAAAGGCCGAATATCCCCCAGTTAAGCAGAAGTTAAGGAGAATGAAGCTAGAAATGTCCTTAAAGATCAGAGAGGAGGTTAGAAAGCAACTCGACACTGGTTTTCTTGCTGTTTCAAAATACCCCCAATGGATTGCCAATGTAGTTCTAGTCCCTAAGAAAGACGGGAAGGTCTGGATGTGTGTTGACTACCGGGACCTAAATAGGGCTAGCCCTAAGGATGATTTTCCTCTACCTCACATCGACGTATTGGTAGATAATACAGCTCAACATTCCTTCTTCTCTTTTATGGACGGTTTCTCGGGTTATAATCAGATTAAGATGGCTGAAGAAGACATGGAAAAAACCATATTTATCACACCTTGGGTCACATTTTGCTACAAGGTTATGCCATTTGGATTGAAGAATGCTGGGGCTACTTATCAAAGGGCAATGGTGACCTTATTCCATGACATGATGCATAAGGAGATTGAAGTCTATGTAGATGACATGATTGCCAAGTCAAAAAATGAGGAAGATCATATTGTTCATTTACATAAATTGTTTGAGCGATTAAGAAAGTTCAAGTTGAGGCTGAACCCAGCTAAATGTACGTTTGAAGTAAAGTCTGGCAAGTTATTGGGATTTATAATTAGCCAAAAGGGGATTGAAGTGGATCCTGAAAAAGTTCGAGCTATTCTTGAAATGCCTTCTCCCAGCACAGAAAAGGAAGTTCGGGGATTTCTTGGAACGCTAAATTATATTGCTCGATTTATATCCCAGTTGACAGCTACATGTGAGCCAATCTTCAAGTTGTTGCGTAAGAATCAACCAATGGAATGGAATGACGATTGCTAGGAAGCCTTTGAGAAGATCAAGCAGTATTTGCAAAGTCCCCCAGTCTTGGTAACACCAATCCCTGGAAAGCCTCTCATTATGTACTTGACAGTGCTTGATGAGTCTATGGGTTGCATGTTAGGCCAGCGGGACGAGTCTGGAAGAAAGGAACAAGTCATTTACTACTTAAGCAAGAAGTTCAATTATGAGGTCAATTACTCATTGTTGGAACGAACTTTTTGTGCTCTCGCCTGGGCCGCCCGTCGCTTAAGACAATATATGTTGAGTCACACAACTTGGTTGGTGTCTAAAATGGATCCAATCAAGTAAATTTTTAAAAAACCCGCTCTAACAGGAAGGATTACTCGTTGGCAAGTTCTCTTATCAGGGTATGATATTGTATATGTCACCCAAAAGGCAATCAAAGGAAGTGTTCTGGCAGACTACTTGGCACATCAACCCGTGGAAGATTATGAGTCAATGCAATGCAGGTTCCTTAACGAAGACATAATTGCATCATTTGGTGAGGAGAAACCATCAATGAAAGAAAGATGGATGATGTTATTTGATGGTGCTTCCAACGTATTGGGGCATGGGATTGGAGCAATTTCCCCAGAAAAGCTGTACGTCCCAGTCACGGCCCGACTATGCTTTGATTACACAAATAATGTGGCAGAATATGAAGCGTGTGTACTAGGGATCGAAGCGGCGATAGAATCAAAGGTGAAAATCTTCGACATATATGGTGATTCAGCTTTGGTCATTCATCAGCTAAGAGGAGAATGGGAGACTCGAGATTCAAAATTAATTCCTTACCAGTCCTATATTAAGGAATTAATAAAACAGTTAGAAGAAATAGCCTTTGATCATATCTCCCGAGAGGAAAATTCGTTGGCAGATGCATTGGCCACTTTGTTGTCCATGTTCACACTGAGTCAAGAAGACATGCCACTTATAAAGATCTAGCGTCGTGATAATCCGGCGCACTGTCATTCCATCGGAGCAGAACCAAATGGAAAACCTTGGTACCATGATATCAAGAATTTTATCAAGAGAAGAGAGTATCTGTTAGGTGCTTCGGAGAACGAAAAGAGAACTTTGAGAAGATTGACAATGAGCTTCTTTCTAAATGGAGAAGTGTTGTATAAAAGAAATCATGATATGGTGCTCCTTAGATGCGTCGATGCTACTCAAGCCATAAAAATAATCAAGGAAGTGCATGAAGGATCTTTTGGAACTCATGCGAATGGACATGCAATGGCAAGAAAGATCTTGAGGGCCGGTTACTACTGGTTGACCATGGAGTCTGATTGCTTTAACCATGTGAAGAAATGTCATAAATTCCAGACATATACTGATAATATTAATGCTCCACCAACATCATTAAATGTTCTATCATCGCCTTGGCCATTTTCGATGTGGGGAATGGACGTCATAGGTCCCATTGAACCTAAGGCATCAAATGGACACCGCTTTATTTTGGTTGTAATTGATTACTTCACTAAATGAGTTGAAGCAGCTTCCTACGCGCATGTAACCCGAAATGTGGTAGTAAGGTTCATAAAAAAGGAGTTAATCTGCCGTTATGGTCTACCAAATCAACTTATCACAGACAATGCGGCCAATTTAAACAACAAGATGATGACTGAGTAATGTGAAGAATTCAAGATTAAACATCATAATTCTTCCCCATATCGGCCAAAGATGAATGGGGCAATTGAAGCAACTAATAAGAACATTAAGAAAATCATTCAAAAGATGGTGGTGACTTACAAAGACTGGCATGAAATGCTTCCGTTTGCTTTGCATGGATATCGTACTTCGGTTCGCACCTCAATTGGGGCAACACCATTTTCCTTAGTATATGGGATGGAGGATGTCTTACCTACTGAGGTCGAAATACCTTCCTTGAGGGTATTAATGAAAACGAAGTTAAATGAAGTAGAATGGGTCCAAACCCATTTTGACCAATTAAACCTCATTGAAGGAAAAAGATTGAAGGCAATTTGTCATGGCCAATTATATCAGAGAAGACTAAAGAAATCATTTGAAAAGAAAGTGCATCATCGAGAGTTTCAAGAAGGAGATTTAGTACTCAAAAAAATTTTGCCAATTCATAAAGATCATATGGAAAAATGGGCTCCAAATTATGAAGGGCCATATGTAGTCGAAAAAGCTTTCTCAGGAGGAGCCTTGATCCTTACAAAAATGGATGGAAAAGATCTCTTACACCCTGTGAACTCAGATGCAGTAAAAAAATACTATGCATAAAAAAAAGGAGCTCGCTAGATCGAAAACCTCAAAAAACGGTCTAGGCAAAAGTTAGAGCTATTAAAAAAAAAAGAGCTCGCTAGATCGAAAACCTCAAAAACGATCTAGGCAAAAGTTAGAGTAATAAAAAAATGCTCGCTAGATTGAAAACCTGTAAGGCAATCTAGGCAAAAGTTAGAGCGGCCCGCTAGATTGAAAATTCGAAAAGCGCGATCTAGGCAAAAATTAGGGTCAAATAAAATGATCACTAGACTGAAAACCTGGATAGGCGATCTAGAAGATGAACGAGCACAAAGAATGCGTCACACTTTACAAACTGGGGTAATTGAACAGTTACAAATTGGGGCAAGAGTTGCATTGAATGACAGACTGGGGCAATTGAAGAGTTGAATGTGAAAATCGAAACAAGTTATGGGTTGACAGTTACAATTTGAGGGAAACGTTGTGACAAACAAATAGCTGGGGCAATTTCATCTTTTCTCTGAAGCTTATTAGTGGGTTACTAAGGTTACTGAAGTGTGATACTGACATTACTCATTGGAAAAACGGTCCTGAGTAAAGTTCTGCTACTCATAGCACCCTTCTGTAAATATTTTTCATTTTGTAAACTTCACTCAATGTATATACCCTTCCTTTCCGAATAATACTGTCTTCGACAATCATTTTGTTCAATAAAAAGCCATGATTTTTCTCTCATCACCTAACCCCACAACATTTAATAGTGACATATTGAAAAGAAATATGTAACAGCATTACAATTATTTGCGTGTTAAATGTTGCAGTAAGCTTAATGAGGACCCAATAAAGTTGTCTGCGGTGGAAAGTAAGAACATTGCTCTAACTCTTTGAATCTTCATGACATACTAAAAGTAACTCAAACATAGACCAACCAAGGAGACACTTGAATGTCAAGTGAGGTCAAATTAAATCAAGAAATATCACTCATTCTTTGATCTTGGACAAGCGAGCTCGCGAGGAACAGTAATCTTATTTTAATATAACAAAAGTCATTTAATGAAATTACAATAGTTTTTGACCATCATGCATCATCATTGAATCGTATCATCAAAGCATTTAGTATTATGCACTCTTGCATCATCATCATTAATAAACCATCTAAGGCCTTTGTCTAAGGGTCAATGCACCCATTTCATCCCAAGGGTCCACGCACCCATTTTATTTCAAAGGTCCACGCACCCTCTGCATTCCTAGGCTCCACGCACCATCACAATTCCAAGGGTCCACGCACCCTCTCAATTCAAAGGGTCCACACACCCTCTGCATTCCTAGGGTTCATACACTCATTTCATTCCAAGGGTCCACGTACCCACCTCATCATAAGGGTCCACGCACCCTCTGTATTCGAAGGGTCCACACACCCATTTCATTCCAAGGGTCCACGCACCCTCTCAATTCCAAGGGTCTACGCACCCTCTCAATTCCAAGGGTCCACGCACCCTCTCAATTCCAAGGGTTTACGCACCCTCTCAATTCCAAGGGTCCACGCACCCTCTGCATTCGAAGGGCCCATACACTCATTTCATTCCAAGGGTCCACGTACCCACCTCATCATAAGGGTCCACGCACCCACTTCATTCAAAGGGTCCACGCACCCACTTCATTCCAAGGGGCCACACACCCACTTCATCACAAGGGTCCACGCACCCACCTTATTCCAAGGCTCCATGCACCCTCTACATTCTAAGGGTCCACGCACCCACTTCATTCTAAGGGTCCACGCACCCACCTCATTCTAAGGGTCCATGCACCCACCTCATTCTAAGGGTCCACGCACCCTCTTCATTTCAAGGGTCCACGCACCCACCTCATCACAAGGGTCCACACACTCTCTGCATTCTAAGGGTCCACGCACCCTTTTGATTCCAAGGGTCCATATACCCACCTCATCATAAGGGTCTACCCACCTACCTCTGCATTCCAAGGGTCCATGCACCCATTTCATTCCAAGAGTCCACGTGCCCACCATTGCATTCCAATGGTCCACACACCCATTTTATTCCAAGAGTTCATGCATCCACCACTGCATTCCAAGGGTCCACGCACCCACTACATTTCAAAGGTCCATGCACCCACTCCATTCCAAGGGTCCACGCACCCATTTCATTGTAAGAGTCCACGCACCCACCTCTGCATTCCAAGAGTCCATGCACCCACTCCATTCTAAGGGTCCTTGCACCTCTGCATTATCAGTATCCATATATCTTCCAAACCCTCATATCATCAAAACTTTGCGTTCATGGTGCAAAGTACCCCTTTCCAATGCTTATAACTTGCACAAACATTTTGTCAAGAATTGACTCATAGGAATGTTTGTTTTTATTTCTTTTTTTTATTATTTTCGACAAAATTAATTCACTTCTTTTCAAATTTATTATAATAATAATATGAAAAACCTTATTATTGTTATTATTTGATAAGAAATTTGTAAAGAGGGGCAACTGTGAATAACTAATTTTGTCCGTATTTAAAAAAAATTTAAAAAAATTCAAAAATTAAAAAATTAAAAAAGATAAAAAAAATTGATTAATAAAAATTAATAGGATAATAAGGATAAGGGAGTTATCTTTTCTGATAGGTAGGGGATAGTGGCAGTCAGTTTTTGTTTAGTGGGGGTAGTGGAAGAACAGTTAACAGGAAGTGGAGGAGTGATTATGGTGAGTGGGGTAGTGGCAGAGTACTTTCAGATAACGAGGAAGACATATAAATAAGGGGGAACGTATCAGAAAAAGGCACTTACGCATATACACAGATACACACAGAGACGTATGTACGTGAGAAAGAGCACTAGACAGGACGTCATACACAGCAAGGAGAGAACGAGGGAGCAATCAAATCCAAACTTCGAAACTAGGTAATGTTTTTATCCCGTTTTGTGGTGTGTTTCCCCAATTGCCAATTTTGACATGTAAATATATGCCCCCGAATATTCATTCGTTGTCCTCTTTTTGTTTTGCCTCATGTTTTTTTTTATATATAGAATCTACCCCTAATATCACATCTGTTTCCTTGTTTGTTTATTGCTCAACATGACATATATGTTCTCGATTTCCAAAACTGATATGTAAAATCCCCTAATATCCTAATTATTTTAAAATTAACTTTGTGAATCCTGATTGATTACTCTTTTTCTTTCATATGAGGGGTCAAGCGGTGTTAATTGAGTGGTTGATTCACCTTTGACACTTTTTGATTTGTAAGGGTTTATTGAGTAGCCATTTGCTACCTTGAACCCTATGCATTTCCTTTCAAAAATTTAAAAAGGCAAAAAAATGGGGGGTTTCTAATTTTTTCCTAAATAAATTTTCAGGTCTTCTTTCTCGTTTATTACATAAAATAAATAAATAATTTTTTTTAACTTACATATTAACAACACAAATCAATAAAAATATTTTTTATTCGAGTGAAATAAATTTTTTTGAAAGTTAATGATATCCATGCATAATTAATTAGAAGGTAACCATTTTAATGGACGTCATAGGGTGCTAGTACCTTCCCTATGCATAAATAACTCACAAACCCAAACTGGTTTCAAAGATCATAATTCTTAAGTTTTTCCAAAATTTCCTTTAATAAATTTTGGTGGCTACTCCTCTGTTTTTTTAAATTAAAATCTTTTGTTCACCGTCCCGTCATGATCCCGGTTGCGACACCAAGGGCATATTGTGATTTGAAATTTGATCTCGATACCCCTATTATTTTGATAAAATTGCAAAGATGTTTGCACCCACATGCATTTGCATATTGTAAGGATGGCCAACTTTAGATTGGTGAAGAGTATTGTGGTATACAATGCAATAATCTCAACTTGTACTTGAGTGTGTCATCGTAGCAACTTGTGGAGGAGAGAATAGAATAATTTCGTTCATGCATTGCATAGGAGGATTGTTTTCTAATAATACGTTGAGAAGGTTAAAGAATGTATTTGTTCTTTATATTAAATTATAATTTAATGCACTACTCCTATTCTTACTTTTACCTGAATGAAGCGTTTCACTCCCCTCTATTATATTTTTTATACGTGATTGTGACTCCTTAGGGAGTCTGCAACATGGATCACCTTATTTTCGATGTTGAGGTGATCATCGACGTAGAAAGCAGATAAGGAATTCTTACTCCGTGAATAAGGGCAATGACTATAATGCAGGAGTATCAATTCAAAGAAAAGAAGCAGGTCCCTGTAGTTCTAGTTAGATATAATAACATAACATTGTATGCATTTATGTTATCACCCCAATCATAGTACCCTAGATTACTTATATGTATGTATTTACCAGGAGTTTGTTTATTTAGATATACGCATGAATGGAAAATCTAGTACATCATGAGCATACGACTATTCTGTACTAGTACGTATACGTAAATAATGATGTACAAATAATGTTAAGGGAATATAGGTTATTTGGGGGATGTGACAATAATTATTTTATAAATCTTGTTATAAGTTAATTTATTAGGTTGTCCTATGAATATAGCATTAGAGTAATTTAATTCTTATTCCCTCTTAAGGATGATGATGGAAACTTCCGAGTCTAAGGGATACATGAGCTAGGTTTAAGCCTCTTCAATGGCTTGGGGTTGCTCCCTATAGTTGAGACTGCTTTGGTCATACTTAGCTGTTTTAACAAGATTGTGAAGATTATAATTACCGATTGAGAAATTTCATGATTTTGTAAAATAATGATGAGAATGATGATGGTGATGATGATGATGATTTGAGCATTGTCAAGGGCACATTGTTATTATGCATCAATTTGAAGAAAAGTAGTAAATCTTGTGGTCTATAGTTTAAATAAAGTAACTTAATTTTGTATGTATCCATCTTATCACCTTATTCATAGTACTCTAGATTACTTATAATCTAGAAATGTTAAATTGATGTACCTTGGATAAGGATGTATATATGTATATAATAAGTTCGGTTATTTAGATATATGTATGATTTGTGGAAAAAGGTACATTATAAATGTATAATTTTATAATTAGTATGTATATGTAAGGAATAATGTACGTGCAGGGTTAAGAGAATATAGGTAATGTGACGACTATGACAATTATGGTATCAAAGTACTTTCACTAATATCAAGGACAATGAATTTTAAGTAGTAGTATTGTTGGATAGATTTTTTATAAAGGATATTTTGATCTCATTGTGTCCTGTAAAAGATAGGAAATTACACATCAACCTAAATATGACATGGTTGCTTCTCTTCAAAGGCTGACTGGCATCTTGGAGAAAAATGAAAACTAACACTATGATGGTGGAGATTTTCCAAGATCAAATTGATTCTTGAAAAGAAATTTGTCACAATTCAAAGGAGGATATCATCTTGAAGTATCTTATTTATGGATTCGTGACTTAGAATGAATCTTTGGGGTCTTGAGGTGCACTAATGCATAGAAAGTTGATTACATGGTATACTTACTTACGGAAGAGACATGTAAAGATGAGATTGGAAATTGAAAGGAGAGAATAACTTGGGAGGTGTTTAGAGCAAAATTTCTAAAGAATTATTTTCTTGCCAACAGAAGGAATCGAAAGAAGATGGAATTTGTGGAGCTAAAGCAAAAATATATGTTTGTTGGAGAATATGCTTCCAAGTTCGAGGAACAAACGCTCTTTTACCCACCTTGCTAGCTTGCACCTAATGAAAAGTCAAAATGTGTGAAGTATGAGAATGGTTTAAGATAAAAAAATCAAGGAGGAAATTAGGCACCAATAGATAGACTTCTCTATCTTGGTGGACAAGTACCATATATTCAAAGAGAATCACCAAGCTCGACTTGCTCAAACTCGACAAAATGGGCCACAATGAATTCAAAAAAGAGATTCGAATTAAGGGAAATCCTACTTCAATAACTTTTTCTTCCAACAAGGGTTATCTTCAACTAGAGGACAATGATAGAAATTCAATTCTAATAACTCTCATTTCCAAACTCCACCAACCATGAGGTGCTTCAATTGTGGAGGACCTCATCAAATTAGTGATTGTCCTTGTGAGACAATCGTCCACTACAATTATAAAAGGAAACATTAATAGAGACTATAATGAAAGAAGGCAAGAAGGAAACAATTGATATTATTAAAATAATAGTAATAATAATTGAGGAAGAGACAACTTCGAAAATAATAGCAACCACGACGCTAACAACAATAACAATACTCGTAGTAACAACAATAGTAACAATCATCTAGGCCAAGCCTTCAGTCATGACAGTAACAGCAACAATAGTAACACTCAAACAAGGAGGCCCTAAGCTCAAGGAAGAGTATTCATCATAAGTGGTACTAAAGCTGATCAAGTCGATGACTTTATACAAGGTAAAGGTTTCATATGCAAAATTTATTTATTTGTATTATATGATTTAGGTGCAATGCACCTGTTTATTTATGATGAATGGGTGAAAAGGATAGGATTGTATATAGACACATTACCATTTGATTTGTCTGTTTCAACTCCCTACTAATAATCTTGTGAGAACCTCCTAGGCTTGTTTAAATTGTTTGATAAATATTGAAGGTAGGACTTTTCGTCTGAATTTGATATTCCTACCTTTAATGAGTTTTGATGTGATTCTAGGTATGAACTGGTTATGCACAAACCATGTTGTTTTGGATTGTCATGATAAAACTATTATGTTTAAATCTAACAATAACTCTGATCTAGATGAGTTGAAATTTCTTTTTACCAACCAAATAACACTTTCGTAGAAAACTAACCTTAAGCATACGTGATTCTTTCTTCATTAGAAGGAAAGAAGAGTGTTAAAATTAAAAAGTTTTCTGATGATATTTTGGGTTTACCTTCGAAACTATAAGTGGAATTCTCTACAGACTTAGTCCCAAAAATTTGCCCTATCTTGATAGATCCTTATAGGATGTCTCCTTCAAAACTGGCTAAATTGAAAAAATAACTAGAGGAGTTAATGGAAAAACAGTGGATTGGTCCAAGTATATCTTGGTGGGATGCTCCTGTATTATTGGTGAAGAAGAAGGATGATAGCATGAGATTGCATATAGACTACCAAAAACTTAAGAAGGTGACAATCAAGAATAAGTATTCATTACCTAGGATAGATGATCTAATGGATGAACTGGGAGGAGCAGTAGTATTTTCTAAGATAGATCTAAAGTCGGGATATCACCAAGTAAAACTTAAACCCAAAGATATCCCTAAGACTGTATTTCAAACTTTTTATGGACATAATGAGTATATGGTCATTCCTTTTAGTGTAACTAATGCACCTGCAGTGTTCATGGATTATATGAATTGAATATTTCTTGATTACATGGATAAGTTTGTAATCATCTTTATAGATGATATTTTGATTTATTATAAGAGTCATTAATAACATAAAGATAACTTGTGAGTTGTGCTGCAAGTGTTGAAGGACATGCAGTTGTATATGAGAGTGGAAAAATGCGAGTTTTGGTTGGAAGAAGTGAAATTCCTTAGACATGTGATCACAAAGGAAGTAATTTCAATATATCCTACTAAGGATGAGACTATACTTTAGTGGGAACAACCGAGGTCAATCATTAAGATAAAGAGTTTTCTTGGTTTGGTTGGATACTATAGGAGTTCCATTGAAGGATTCTTATGCATAGCTTTGCTGCTCGCTTGATCAACGTGGAAAGGACAACCCTTCGTGTGGTTTTCCAACTATGAAACAAGTTTCCAAGAATTGAAGAAACAACTCACTTCTACCCCAGTTTTGATTTTTCCCAATCCTAAGGAAGATATGTTAAAGCAAGGTTTAGATTATATGTTGATGCAACAAGGATGAATGGTAGCTTATGCTTCACCATAACTTTGGGCTCATAAGGAGAACTATCCAACATATGACCTAGCATTAAGTGTGATGGTTTTTTCTTGAAGATTTGGAGACACTTTTTATACAGTGTGAGGTTCAATATTTTTATTGATCATAAGGGTTTGAAGTATATCTTTGATAAAAAAATAATTGAACATGAGGTATCGAAGGTGATTAAAATTTTTGAAAGATTGCTTTTTAAATTCTATACGACATAGGAAAAGCTAATGTTTTAGCTAACATATTGTGTCGTAAGTCACTTCATATTGTTACAATGATGGTAAGAGAGATAGAGCTTATTGAGAAATTCCAAGATCTCAACTTAGCAACGAAATTTCAGCCAACGAGCATTATCCTAGGATTGATTGAAGAAGAACAATTGAAGAATCGAGACCTTCAAGATCAAATCCATTCATCCAACAAGGAAGATAAATTTCAAACAGAAAGTGATGAAATCGTTTGATTAAGAGATAGAATTTTTGTTTTGAACAATAAAGAACTATGAAGTATAATTCTTGGAAAAGCTCACAAAAGCAAATTGGGAATTCATCCAAGCGTAACCATAATGTATCAAGACTTGAAGAACCTCTTTTGGTGGCCAGGAATGAAGAAAGAGATAACTAAATATATGTCAACTTGACTATTCTGGCAGAAAGTGAAGATCAAACATCAAAAACCATCTAGAGAGAATTATAACCACTAGAAATTCCTGAATGGAAATTGGATATCATATCTATGGATTTCGTGACTGGACTACAAAGGACACCTATGAATCATAATGCAATATGGATAATTATGGATAGCTTAACAAAATGTTCTCATTTTCTATCCATAAATATGAAGAGTTCTTTGGAAAAACTGGCACAATTGTACATCAGCGAAATAATTTGTTTGTATGGAGTACCTTCATCCATCGTGTTTAATAAAGATCCAAGATTTACATCACGATTATGGGGTAGCTTGCATCAAATGTTGGGATCTCAACTACGAATTAGTTGTGTATCATCCTCCAATAAATGGAAAAACAAAAGGTACGATCCAAACTCTAGAAGATTTGCTGAGAGTTTGCATTATGGAATATCAAGGAAGTTGGGATTAATTCCAACAATTGATTGAATTCACCTATAACAATAGTTTTCACTCGGGCATAGGGGTGGCTCTTTATGAAGCACTCTATGGGAGAAAGTATAGGATTCCACTGTGTTTTTATGAGGTAGGATAAAACTTGGTATTAGGACTAAAGATGGTATAACAATTGATTGAGCAAAAATCAAGATGATTTGAGAAAAGATAAAGATATCGCAAGATAAACAAAAGAGTTATTTTGACAAATGATGAAAACCTCTTGAATTTTAAGAAAGTGATCATGTATTTTTAAGAGTTTCACCTATAAATAGGGTTGGTAGAGAAATAAAATTTCAAAAACTTAGTCTCAGATATATTGATCTGTACCAAATCTTAGAGAGAGTTGGTTCAGTAGCCTATTGGATAGCCTTAGCTCCTTTTTTGTCAAACATCCATCATGTTTTTCATGTGTCCCAACTTAAAAAATGTATTTCCAATCCTTCACACATCACAGAAACTAATACTATTTAGTTGACAGAGAATTAAAGTTATAAAGTATTACCTATGTGGATCCTAGAAAAAGATACCAAACAAATGTAAGGAAGAACGTTGAGACTAGTGAAGGTTGGATGGAATAAAGAAGGAGATGAAACTTGGGAACTTAAAGAAAAATATCAGAGAATTATACCATATCTATTCCACTAAAGGAATTTTGAGGATGAAAATTTTCTTTTGGGGGAAAGAAATGTAACATCCAAAATATTAAAAAACAAAATGTGTTAAGTGGATTACATGTAGTTGGCTACCCAATGCTTCCAAATACTCCAATTGAACACACATGGGATTTTCTCTAGCAACCAAAGCCACATGCATTGGCTTTGAATAATTGAATTCAAGAAAGAAAAGATCAATTACCCACATTCCCAAAATCCTTTCTTTTTGACTTTTTTTCTTCTTTCTCTCTGTTGTTTCAAGATCACCTCCACATTCATAATCCAAGATACTATGCAAAGGAAAGTTTGGCCTATAATATCTTCAACTATGTATGCAATAACATAAGTCTCTTTCTTTAGTCAATTGCTATGTTTGGAACAAATTGAGAATTCTATTTAAAAAAAAAAGCACTTTTAATTTTTGCCGCTTCTTCTTCATTCGCTTACCAATTTTCCTTCAACATTGTTGCTATTACAATAGAGCACCTTACACAGATACTGGACCAGAAAACTAATTACAAATTTAAGAGTTGAACCATCACCCCTTACCTTATTTGTTCTTCAATTTTAGGTAAGAGAAGAAGATTCAAGTAGAGTATAGGAATAATTCTAGAACTCCCTTAGCTTTAGAATAAAGTATTTTATTATTATTTAAAAATATAAATTTATTAATTAGGTTCAAATTTAATTTTTGGATTGAATGATTAGTTATTGATTGATATTTGATTAGCTAAAATTATATTATAAAATTATTTAAATTTATGTGAAATTGTATACTATGAAAATAGTATATTAAATCTCTAAATTTTAAATTATGTGGTTCTCACTTATAGGTGAGACTTTGAATGTAAAATTTTAGGTTCTTTGGCGGTGTGTATTTGTGGACTACGTCCACAAATTTTTGTAGGTATTATAAATTTATATGTTTTTCACAATTATGACCCTAAAATTCAGAGCTGTTAGAAATCATTCCTAAAGAGAACTCCATTTAATAATTTTTAAATTATACAATATATTTACATATAGTAGACATAAGGAGATACTCATCTGAAAAATTTGGTAAAAAATTGAATTAGTTTCTAATTTATAAAAAAATTAAAAGTCTATAATTTATAAAAATGATTCCTTTTTCCTTCCAATCTATTCATAATATTTTAAAAATATATATAAGTAGTGTTTAGTTGGCTTATTTTATATATAAAAAAATTTATATTTGAACCTTGATATCTGAGGATAAAATATAAAATATGGAGTAATTTTATTTTGATAATTATTTATAAAAACAATTTTAAGTTAATTTGTCAAGTTATCCTATAACTAAATGGTGTTATATTATTTAACTTTTATTTCCTCTGAACGATTTCCAAAAATTAGAAAATTTAGTAACATAATTGTAAACACTTAAAGAATCATTTCTATAAAATTTTGGTTTAGACTTTAAGAAGTGTACTATATAAATTATGGAAGAACAAAAAGTCCTATTTTACTAATCTAGGTGTGCTGGTCTCGAAGTAATGAAATATTTATTGGAGGTTAGGAACCTCATATAATGTTTTATAAAGTGTCTAATTAAATTCTGAGATATTGAATTGAATAAAGAGACAACTGAACGAGAACTATGAAATCCTGAACTACAAGAAGAAGTCGAGGCCTTCATGTAAAGTAAATATGAGAATTAGAATAATTAATTAGCATGAATCATATGCATAATTTTTTTGTAAATTGTTAATGGGGAGATAATTTACGAGCCCTTCTATGAAATGAAGCTGGGAAATCTAAGGATTGACTCATGTGAAAGTAAACCAGAGTTCATAATTATGGCAACTTCTGAGCCTAGGGGATACATGAGCTAAGCTTGAGCCTCTAGTCAAACTTAGCCTCCTCAACAAAATCCAACAATTATCATTACCGGTCAAGAAATTTTGCAGTTTTGTAAATTAATTGTAAGAATGATGTTGATGATTTGAGCATTTCCAAAGGCATGTTGTTATTCTGAAAATTGGATCCCCGATACCCTTCATTGTTTTGATAACGTGATGATGATGTTTTGGGCCCATATGGAAGTACATATTATAGGGATGACCAACTTTGGACTAATGAGGATTGTGTGGTATGGGACATAGTAGACCTTGGCCTAATCTGGAGTCTGTCATCAAAGAAACTTATGAAGAAGATGATAGAGTAATCTCATTCATACAGTGCATACAATAATTTCTTTTATTATGGTTGTTTAAGAAGGTCAAATAACTTATATGTTATTTATATTAAATTATGATTTAATGTACTTCTCCTATCCTTGCTTTTACTTGATCGAAATATTTCACTCCGCCTCTGTTATATTCTTTGTATGTAACTATGATTCCTTAGTGAGCCTGCAACATGGATCACCTTTTTCTCAGCGTTGAAATGACTGTCGACATAGAAAATAGACAGGAAGTCTCTCACTTTGTGCCCACAAGCAACGACTACAAGGTAGTAGTATTAATTTGAGAAAAGAAGTGAATCTTATAATTTAAATAGAGTAACTTAATTTTGTATGTACCTATCCTATCACCTTAGTCATAATATTCTAGATTACTTATATTTTGAAAATGTTAAATTAATGTACCTTGAAGTAGAATATATATATATATATATATATAGTGTGTGTGTGTGTATATATGTGTGTGTTTCTATAAAAGTTTTATTTATGTAGATATATGTATGATTTGATAAATAAGGTACATCACAAACACACAATTGTTTCATAATTAAATAAGTATATGTTAAGAATAATATGCAAATAAGATTAAGAGAATATATGTAATATAGGGATTGCAACATAAAGAGAGGCAAATCATTCGATTAATCACTTGAAAGATATAAGGAAAAGGATGAAATTCATAAAACGAATAACCTTACCTTCCTTAAGGTTTTATCATAAAGGGAAGACCATTTTGGAGAAATAAAGGTGAATAAAAATCTTATGGTTTTGAAAAGTAGTTAATTCATCATAGTGAGATATTACTTATGAACAAGGTATGACATTCGACCTACATAATGAAATGGATGAATAAGACTTCTAAAAATTTATGAGAAAAGGAAAGATAAAGAGAGGTGAAACTTAGAATGAGAAACCTAGTAAGATTGGTGACATAGGATTTCCCTTGAAAAATTAGAGATTTGTACTCAAATCATTTAGATTAACTTAGGCCACTCGAAAATAGATATAAGATTTCCAAAATTTGTTCTTAGTTCCTAGTTTACTAAAATGGTCTTTGACCTTATTTTTCCGTGTCATATACGTGAAAGAGCCACTTTGATTAATGCTTAGACATAAATGATTTAATTGGGACACACATGGTTCCTATAAGATAAATAGGTGTGTGAAAATACATGATGTTGTGCTTAAGGAAACTATGTTTTATGTTCATTATACCTTGAATGAATTATTATTATTATTATTATTATTATTATTATTATTATTATTATTATTATTATTATTATTATTATTATTATTATTATTATTATTAGAGTAAACTGTCACTTTGGTCCCTGAGATTATTATCGAGTTTCATATTAGTCCCTGAGATAATTAAATTAAATTTTTCGTCCCTGACTTTTTAAACCGTGATTCACGTTAGTCCCTGGGGTCAACTGAAGTTGACGGTTTGCTGATGTGTAACGTTACATGACGTTAAATGACAACATGGCCAGCCAGATGGACCTCAAACGCTGTCGTTTTGTGACACACATGGATTTAAACCCATGTCATTCACCTCAAACGCTGTTGTTTAAGAAGTTCACACCATTTTCGTTTAAACCCATGTTCACATCTCAAACGCAAAATCGCTTGCGTTCTCTCTGATCTGCAGATTGGGTTTCCATCAATTGCATTTCATCTTTGGCAGTAGTTTGCACTGAATATCCTAATAATATTTGCTAGCAATTCATTATGATAATTTTCAACGTAATCCTTGCAGATTTAGTGAATCCAAAACAATAATTTCATTCCCAATGTTTGCATAAAAAATTACCCCCAATTTTCCAACATTCCAAAAAACCCTAACCTACACAAACCCCATGATAATGTCAACAAAACACACAAAATTTCATGCTTCAAATGGGCGCATATACCTGTTCCATCTCGATTACAATATCAGCAACAGCCAACCACTTCTCAGGAACTGTTTTCTTTCCCCCTTTCCAAAAGCAAATATAACAATGCAACCGCCAATCCAAAAATGTGTTTTCCCTCCAAGGATTTGTTCAACGTTTAAATCCATGTGTGTCACAAAATGACAGCGTTTGAGGTCCACCTGGCTGGCCACGTTGTCATTTAACGTCATGTAACGTTACACATCAGCAAACCGTCAGCTTCAGTTGACCCCAGGGACTAACGTGAATCATGGTTTAAAAAGTTAGGGACGAAAGAGTTAATTTAATTATCTCAGGGACTAATATGAAACTCGATAACAATCTCAGGGACCAAAGTGACAGTTTACTCTTATTATTATTATATGTGTGTGTGTGTGTGCGCGCATATATGGTAAGTTATAATTACAAATATTTTGAATGCATTCTCTTATTTGATGAAGTATAAGACTTAAATAACTAATCATAGATGGTGTCTTAGGCCTCGTATGAAAACAAGACAAAACATCCATATATGTGCTATGGTTGAAAATTCTTAATTTATGGGTCGTCGTTCATGTGTACTTCTAAGTTATAAGGGATGACGACAGTTATAAAAAATAAGGATGGTGACGACCACCAAGGTATGAACTCATGGCCTATTATTATGCGATGAATAGATAGTAAAGTAAAAAAATAACTTGGTGCATAGTATCATGTTCCTCAAGTAATTGAGCTCGTTCATAGTTTATGTATTTTAATAGTGAGAGGAAAAAAAAATTTGAGGAAGAGCCCACTTTGAGGTGAAAGTTGAATGTTGACCCACTTGGAGATGAAAGTGTCTTGAGTAATATAATGAATCGAAAAGCTAAGACACACTATGAGTATTTTCATCAAGTTATCTGAGTATATGAAATATATATTATTTTACAAGAAGACTTGTACATTGGAACCCATAACTCTACATTATACTAGATTAAGTTAAAATGAATCTGCTATAGAAAATGAAATGAACTTGTTTGATATCACCATCTTTCTACATAAAATAAGGTGATTAAGGACTGGACAATGACACTGGAATCCTAGCATAGAGACCTATTGAAAAACTTGTTTCTTATTCCATACTTTTTCTTGTCCTTAGACTCTAAAGATGTCAATCAGGCTTTACAACGATGTTTCTCGACATCCATGATGTCAACTAGCACTATGAGATCCAGTAAAGTAGACTAATGATTACAACACGACTATCTATATGCTTCCACTTCTAGCCGGATATTATCTTGTTAATGAAGATTGTTTGAAGATCTATTAACAAGTAATTTATTGACTAATCCATTAACGATTTGTTAGATCTCAAATTCTTAATGAAATTCTCAAATCATAGTTTTGAATTCAAAATGCATACTACTAGTAGTTGATCAAGTTGAAGGAAAAATTCACATTATGCATCACATGAAATTTTATTCAAAATGCAAACAACTAGTAGTTAATCAAGTTGAAGAAAGAATTCACATCATGCATCACATGAAATTTTATTATATGTATTGACATGTTTTAATTTTCAATTAAATTATATTTTTATTTACTGCTATTAATAGTTGTAGTTGTTATTATTTATATCCTACTCACTTATTATTTGAATTATATCTTGTTCTTTTACAATATATTAAGTTTAAAAATTAGTTCAATAATTTATAAAGAGCTCCTAATGTTAAACTTATTTATAAGATTTGAAATTTTTTTAAGTTTTATTGTTGCAACTACTATTTTTATTTAAAAAAGTTTAGTTAGCCTATCATCTTTGTTTTCTATGAACACATATAATTTTTTGTTGGACAATGATTATCTTTTTTAATCCTAAAAATAAAAATAGAAGATGATATTATTAGAATTTTTTCAATAAGCTATAAAAGGAATCTTCAAACATCATTGAAGTTCAAATTTATGATAGTAAAAATTTTAATAAAGAAAAAAAAAGACAATATACTCAGGTTAAAAGATAAAAAAAATAATAATTATTTAATTTTAAAATTGATTTTGTTAGTAAACCAAACTCCTATGTCAAATTGTATCAGGATTGTTATATTTTCTTAATTATATCACTAAAATAAATTCATTTGCAATTCTTATATTACCTTTTAAAACTTAAGCTTGTTGATAATGTAAAACTACATTAATTTATTTTGTAACATAATTTTTGTTCAGCTCTATTTCTTATTAACTTCAAAAAAATCTTTTTTTAAAAATAAAACATGAAACATTTAAATCATGATGAGATGAAAGAAGATTAAGGTGTTATATTCTAGCAACTATTTCGGTAAGTTTTTCAATAATTGTTAAGTCTAATTCTTTTATCATTGTCTATAAATAGTCGATTAATTTTATTTTCAATTATATAATATATAAAAAATAACGAAATTCAAACCATGAAATAATACATCCCTCGAATATACCTACCTACTAGTGTCCATAAATGGTAGACTGCACTGGTTCTTGAACCCAATGTATACAAAACCATGATGTCATTCGTGAATGAATGTGAATCGAGTGAACAACATAGGCTTGTGCGTATCATATAACGAAGTGTTTATCTCCGTCAAAAGCTTGTAACGTAGCATTGATACACACCTAAAAGCAGTCATTGTGGCGAATCGATTTACCTGTAAGCAGGCGAGACAAATCACACTTCGAAATTTAACTTTCGTAAATGACAAATTTCTTCTTAGTGCATGCCTTAAAAGGTGTGGTATCACGGGATGGATTTGCTCTTATCAAACAAGAATTAGAAGAGCCGTAAGTTCTAACAATTGTTACTGTTTGCCTTGGGCTAAAATATTCAAAGGTTTAAACAACAAAAATGAAGTTCAAATGGAATTGCATACTCTTAACACAGAAGATCAATCGATTTCAAAGAATTACAAGGGTACCATTGAACATTGATCAGATAACTGAAAGTAAAATTAAATATTAATTGTCCAAAAATTGTTTTGCAAAGGTTGCTTTACAAGTTCATACAGAACCAGTATGCAGGAAAGCTACCACCAGTTGTTGAGTATTTCAGGTGTCCAACCCAGATACGTTTCCGATACAGTTTGAATGGGACTCGACTACCACCAGTTAGAAGTGTCTCTGCTTCTTAGGTTGTATTTTCTCCTCTGCCCATCATTGCTACTGTAGCCAAACCTTGATGCTGAGAATCTATGATGATTTGCCTTGGCCGATCCTTGGGACTTCGAGGTGCCAGCATGACCATTCCATACCTTAGAAGATTTAGAACTTGGAGTATGACTTTCATTGCCAAACGAATGAAACTTGGTGCTTTTAGAAGACGGTGTCCAACTGCTCCTTTTGGACATGGAAGGAGAGAATTCTCCAGGATGCTCAGCCGTCCAGCCACCTCTACTCTTGGATTTCTTTGGAGTTGTAAAGCCCCGATCTTCTGTATGATGCTCCATCGTCCAGCCACGTCTACTCTTCGATTTCTTAGGAGTTGAAAAGCCTCTTTCTTCTGTAGCAGATTGTTTCTTTTTACGGGTCTTGTCCATATCATGAGGTGAAGACCTATATCCCATGTCATTTTCTTTTTGGGATCTTCTATCTTTTGTGTTTGATAATTCACGATTCCTCTTCCCAGCCTGTGGACAAAAACACGGCAACCAAAAAAGTCCTGCTTACTGTATGCCACAAGAAAACACAAAAGACCAATAAAAGGAAAAGGCAAACTATAATAACTTAATAACAATAAATATCCGAAAATGTACCTTGATAGAACTTGTGCATTCCCGGGCAAAATGCCCTTCTTCACCACACCTGAAGCAAGAACTAGGAGAGGCTCCACTAGTGGTCTCATCTCGCAACCTTGAACAAGCCTGCATCAATTGATTCCCAAATTTATATACGCTAACAGTTAAAGCTTAGATGTTCAGTAATATATAGTTGAGCTTTAATCCTAGTTGCTTAATCGATGCTAACAGGCTTTTTATTAAGTTTTAAGATCTGAAAATCTTAAATAAATTGCTTTTATATAAAAAGGAAAAAGAAAAATGACAGCTTTAATAAGACAACAGAGCATGCATCAGTTAATGTACCCAGTCAAGTACATAATCATTACAAGGGAAAGGTAAATAAATACCAATAACCATTAGGACAAAAAATTAAGACAAAGGTGAAGGCAGTACTTCCAATTAGTTGCCATAGTTTCCTGTTTCTAATCTCAAAAACACCTTGAATGCTAGCATATCATTATTTGTTTCCATGCATGTTTTTAGACCATATCTTGTACACTTGGCATAGACACAATGAAATAGTTGGGTGATGATTACAAGTGTGTATGCATTTGCCAGGTGTGATGCAGCATCTTTTCATTTTAGTAAATATCTAACTGCAAGACTTGTGGCTATTTTAGTCTTCCTTTTCCCTGGGCTCTAGAGAGAGCTTAAAACCAAGAGCCATTGCTGCTTATATGATACAGACAACATATGTGACCACTTGTAACTTCTCCAACTACCATATATCACTTAGAGATTTAGCTGCAGACTCAAGTCTTTTTTGGTTTCCAAGGAATGAAAATTGCTATTAGCACAATGCAGGGACAACTTTTGATTTTGAAGGGACTAAACAAAATTCAAAAGGCTGTCATTGAAGCATCTAGGTTTGATACAGTGATAGATTTCCTTCATGTGATGCCTTTTGGCGATCTTATATGCATACATGTCAATAAACAATTTCAAGGTAATGACTGATAGATCCTTCACAGGCTATTTTAACTTTTCTTTTCAGTTTTTCATCACATTTATTTTCACAAAATAAAATATTATGCTTGCAAACATTTTAGCATGTATAGAATGACAAAATTTCCCTAATTAAGATAGTCCCGCCAGAAGAGAGTAATCTATATTATGTAAAAGAGAAATGCTTATCACAGGCAAGACATAAATAATTAAATAAAACTTACCAAACCTGTATGACCCAATTGACCACATCTGTAACAAGAAATTTCTCCCGGTATTGCATCATCAGTTTTGACACAACATAAATGGCCAAGTCTCTTGCAGACATAACATTGAATTTCCTAATTAACAGAAGAAAGTGGCAAACAGTCACTAAATGAGAAATTCATATCCAATGTAAGCCACTGATCTTATGCAAATCCAACCAAAAAACATTTTGCAAATTCAGCAGTAAAAGAAAAGAAAGACAAGGAACAGAACAACCTTCAGATCATCCAGTGAATAATCATTCTTGCACGAAAACATATCATGCCCAGAATTTCCACACTTTAGGCAAATTTTTACACTTTTAGAAGCACTTAAGTTCTTCTCTGGACAGTCTTTAGCTCGGTGACCACCTTTCTTGCAGATAAAACAATCTTGCGCCTAGAGCGGCATAAAGCAAATCTCAATAAACCATTTTAAACCTTCATATACTAATGAAATGATGGTAGTACAACATACCTTACTGCACTGTTTTGCATTGTGTCCCAAACCACCACACACATAGCACGGTTTCTTCCTCTTTGCTGCTGTACAGTTCACAGCAGCATGACCTTCCTCACCACAATTGAAACAAGCTCCCCAACTACTATCTGGAGGATCAAAGTACCTCGGACCCCGCTGATAGAACAAAAACACAGAGCAACATGATATACCCAACTAAGCCTTCCTCTGGCACAGTATTTTCAAAATGACATTCCATATCAAATATTTCAACTCACAAGCAGCTTTCGCAGAACCATATTCATGCGAACCGTACTTCCTTCCCCAGATTCATGATTCTCCATGGCTTTAATTGTCTCTTTCATCTCTTGTTCTTCAGCCATAATAACCTATCGAAAATGGAAAAGCATAAAATAATCTTTCAAACAAACACTAGCCAAAATGTGATAGTCAAAGTGAGCGTTTGGATTCAACTCAATTTCATTATATAAAAAACTAAAAAAGTTCTAAGCTAAATAGATTCATAGCTTTATTTTAGTGCTAGTTTAGTTTAAAATTAACTCGAATTGGGTTTTAATGAAATCGATTTCAAACATTTCATAATTTTGAATCATTCGGGCATAAATTAATTTGAATTGCATATTTTCATTGGAAAATATGTTTTTATTAAAAAGTGTGAGAAATAATTTTTTTAACTATAAATGTAAATGTCAATCCAAATCTTTAAAATTTCGGTTGAGACATGAAGAATTTAGCGAGGGAGAGTTTGAGTCCATTTTGATTAAACCCTAGGGAAGTTTAAGTTTAACCTTACATGAAAACAACGAGAAATAGAGCAAAAAAAAAAAAAAAATCAATAGGACAAGCCAAACACGGTATAAGACTCACACTTGGATCCCCAGCCTCCACCTTCAACTTTGATTGCTTCTTCTCCCTCACTTCAGAAGCAGCGACTGCTCTCGACCCATCCAAAACGCCATCGTTTTGCGCCAATGTGAGTTCGGATTTCTTCGAAGACGAAACCTCACCACCGTTCAAACCATCGTCATTCGAAGCGAGCTTAGCCGCACGCATTCGTAGAGCCTTTTCAACGATCTTGAGGCTGAGATCTTGGTTCGCCTCCTCATCGTCGCTGCTGAAAATGAGCGACGGCGTTGAAGCGCCGTTAAAATTGTCCTCGTGCTCTATTGCCTTCGCTTTCAGCTTCTCTTTGCGCCCCATTCTGTGCAGCTTCAGAGTTCAAAGTTGCGAACCCTAATAACCGAGATTGCCGATTTTTTTTTTTTCTTGGGTGAAAAACAAGTACGCACTACGCAGGGATTTGGACAATAAAAATAGGTAAACATATGCCGCTCTTTAAAAAATTAAAAACAACAAACAAACAAAAAAGTATGAGATACGAATTCAATAAGAGTACACATATAATGTGATACCATAAGATATAAAAATTAAATAAAACTAAAATCTAATAAGAGTAGAATAAATTTTTAATATATTTTATATATAATGTTTATTGCATAATAGCATAGTAAAATATATATAAGATGGTATTATTTTATCTATCATTTAATGTAAGATAAAATTGAATATAAATTAGATTAAAATAATAAAATTATTTTTTAAGAAAAATTAATACAATCTTTTAAAGTTAATTTTTAATTTATTTTTTATTTCTAATAAAAATATTTTTAAATATTAAATATTATGTCCGAATAATATTAAAAATAATATTTTTATAAAACTTGCTTGTAAAATTAAATCTTAAATTATTTTTATAATAAATGATAATTAACATTAAAGTATAAAATTTTAAGTTATATTTTATAAATAATTAAATTATTTTTATAAATATTAAACATTATATAATATAAGGATAATATAAAAAAAATCTTATCTAATAATTTTTAATTAATACATCTTTCAATATTAAGATAAGTGGGGATAAATTATTCTATTATATTCTATTATCGTAACTATAAAATTATAGAAAAACATAATTAATATTATAAATGTTGTGGAAATTTATGAGTAAAGATAATTAATTTATGATTGGATGCATTTTTATTTTTATAAATATAAGTAAAAATAGGAGAGTGAAAAAGATACATCAGATCCTTTTAATATAGAATAATAGGATGTAGAGTTGGATGATAAATTTCATTCATTATAATTTTGTACTTTGTATACTATTGTGGAATTAAGGCATACATGTTATATTTAATAGACCCAAACCATATGCAAGTTATAAGTCCTATTGCAATGCTAGACACTCAACCAAGATGTTTCATGTTTATAGTGGATGTAGAGATTTGCTGCAACTATAGGCATACCTAAGTGGTTGTTGATTTGTATACCCAGTCTTACCCCTGTTAAACCAGTCCATCTAGCATCTACACGTATTACTACTTTTCTCATAGGGTTCTAATAAGAAATTTGCAAAATTTGACAAGAGATTTCCTAATAGCAGGATCACTTTGTGACACTTGTATTTGATCAAAAGTCTATTGGTACAATAAGTTGCTAGCCATGGTATCAACTTATTTTGCATGCCTCTATTTATGGTTGAAACGAATATCATTTGTATGCTTCCACAATATCCAAAATTTTATCATCGTTTCTAGTAAATCAAACAACATAGGATTGTTAGTTACCTTGTTTAACCATAAATAATAAAAGGAGAAGAGGTGATGTCCTAAATCAAGAAGAGATTCAAGGATATTATTGCAGCAAAACATTATAGTAAAGGTGATTCCATGTTTCCAAAACCTTTGCCTTATAGAATACGCACACACGTTTGGTAAGGATATTTTTAAGTAGTAAATTATCTTCATTCGGTAGGGCATTTCATAGCAACTTATAGAAAAAGTGTTTTACTTTAAGAGTGACTTTTGCTTTCCACAATTTTTTCCAATTGATATGAACATTAGTAGACACCTCTGTCATTTTAAAAATTTTCTACTATATGATATGATAATAAGTGAATTTAACAGTGAACAAGTCAAAACTGGACCATCTCCGTATTGGAAGATTATCTCTGGAGCACAAAGGAATTGAGATTTCTTTGATGGAGATGGTATGCAATGAACAAGTCTACGACTACAAATATTTTTTTCATGGCCTTGATCCATTCATCAATCTTGATAGGGTTTACGGCTTCCCCAAAGCTTGGTGGGTTTGCCTTCCAAAACTCCTCGAACCTGTGACAATCAAGGTTTGCTGCAAAGGTGTTTGTAGTACCCATGTTATTCTCTGACTACCTATCCATCCTATCCATTATGTCTTGCATGATGGTTGTCATGTCTCTCAAGATGGGGCTCAAATCTGCTGAGACTTCTTGAGTCTTTGCATTTCTAGTATGGTCTCTACTATGTCTTGCCTCTACCATTGGTTCCTAAACACACATGCACAGAAATTGAGGTGATCAGACTCAATACTGAAATCAAGCATGTTAGCAATTAATCTTAGAAAGCATAAGGCAATCATGCACTAAAATAACTAATTAGATTTAAAGCATGACTTATAATATTAACGCAGAGATCATATGCATGCTCTAAAAGCATAGTCAAACCATCCTCAGGCTCCTTAAGGATGAACTGTTCTGATACCATAATTTAACACCCTAAAAATAAAGTTCGTTCTTACGCTTAAGTCGTACACATGCTTTAATTATTAGATTGTTATTTTATGATACGAAATTTTTAGAAAATAACTATTAGTGAAAATACAGGTTTTTCTTTAAAAAAAAAACACTTTAGTATAAAATGCAAGTCTTGTCGGAATAGTTGTCGTAGTAGAAAATAAATAAACAAGCATCCTCATTCCTATCTAATTCATTATTGGTTTATGTTACTTTTATTGTCCTATACTTCTCTAATAAGAAATAATGTAGCTTATCATAAATACAAACATGTTAAAAGTCATGCAAACTTATAATTATACAATCTATAATTATACATACTTAATCTAGATAAGTTAAGTAAGAAAAGACATCTACACCTTTACACACCTGATTACATGTACAATTATTACTACTACAAATATACATTACATCTAATATGATACAAGTTACATACTAGTAACTAAAATACAATCATCCAACTATTTACAAAATATACATTATAGGTATGACTTTGACTTCTTCCTCAAAACAAAACCATGCAAACACTTCAAGGTTGGTGGTGATAACGCTCCAATTGTAGGCTCTCATCTAAGGCAACAAAGATCTCATCTACTATCTCTTGAAATGCTTAGAACGGATATGGCCTGGAGAATGGAAAACTACCTTATGACGACCAAACATGCTAGGTGAGGTAGTAATGGGACAGTATATGTGGGTTAGTCCCCCCTTTTGATGAGGATGAATCTTCAGTGGATGCTGCTAGAGGTGCCTGGTAGCCAGGTAAGGGTGGAAACACCCCATTCGGGTTGAAGGTTTCAAGAGGAATGAAAAACTCTGTAATCGAGAAATTTAGGCTCATCATAGTAGATATGAACAAGTGACCCAAAGAGAAATAAACCCACACATTAACTTGCGCAGTGATGACCAGTCCATGAGTGTTTGCGGTCCAGTTAACATTACTAAATTCCACGAAGACCACTACAATCGTGAACTACATAAGGAGAGTCTAGGAAGAAAATGGTGGAAAAAGGGTGAGAAACTATGTTTCCTAGTAGGATTCTATCCTAGGATTAGTGACATCACTTTCATCCCAACCACTTCAATTTATTAGAAAACATGTCTTACATGGAAGGTTATTTTAATCTTTAGAAAACTTTAGTTGAAGTGAGTTTCTTTTACATAAAGAAGACTAGTTTTTAATTAAACATACAGGTTAAATAGTCTAAATTACATAAGTCTTATAAACCGTTGGAATGACATCACAAATATCATTTGACTATCATTTCATATATGTCTTAACATAATTCTTTTTTTTTCCTCTATCACTCTTTTAGTGATAATCTAAGACATAGACATACAATACTACTTAGTAAAAAAATATCATTTCACTAGCTCTACTAATCTACCTTTTATTCTTATGACATGAGCTCATTCCTTGATGGTCGCACCATCATAAACATTGAAGACTCAATATTTCATAATAGAACGATTTTTGGATAATATATTTGTCTCCACCTTAGAAGAACCTTTCGTCTTTTTTGAATGTGCATAAGACACATTAAGAGTAATGTTAATTTTTCACATAAATTCTTTCTTTAGTGATCCTTTAGTTAATTATGTTCCTTTAAAGGCTTCCAGATAATATGCATGCTTAAACAATTCAACTAATATGTCATGCACATTTAGGCTCTATTTTTAAACATTTTTAAATCATCATTCATATATGAACATCATGTAATACATTACTCTCTAAGCAATCAAGAGAGTTATTCCTACACCTTACATACATCTTTGTGTACTCATAAAATAATACAATAAGTTGGCATGATATTTCTAAATAGAAATTAACCTTCCAATCAAGAATTTCTTAATTAGACTTGATGTTACTTTCTTAGACAACATGTAAACTTTCTCCAATAACTTATTCATCATGCATTATTCATAAGATTTATGATAAAGCTCTCATAGGATCTTAGTCCACTCATCCTTGTAAGTTACCTCCTAACCTTTCCTTTTCTCAAAGATTAAGTTCTTCTTAATATTTTTAATGTTAGATTATGCTATATAAGATTTCTTCTCTAGTTAGTCGAATGGTCCTTTTTAGTTTTTTACTCTTTGTTTTCCTTAAATTGAATGTGCACAAGACACATTAAGAGTAGCGTTAATTTTTCACATAAATTCTTTCTTCAGTGATCCCTTGGTTAATTATGTTCCTTTAAAAACTTCCAGATAACATGCATGCTCAAACAATCCAATTAATATGTCATGCATATTTAGGCTCTATTTTTAGACTGTTTTCAAATCATCATCCATATATGAACATCATGTAATACATTGCTCACTAAGCAATCAAGAGAGTTATTCCTACACTTTACATACATCTCTGTGTACTCATAAAGCAATCCAATAAGTTGGCATGATATTTCTAAATAGAAACTAACCTTCTAATCAAGAATTTTTTAATTAGACTTGATGTTACTTTCCTAGACAGCATGTAAACTTCCTCCAATAATTGTCCATCATGCATTATTCATAAGATTTATGATAAAGCTCTCATAGGATCTTAGTCCACTCATCCTTGTAAGTTACCTCCTAATCTTTCCTTTTCTCAAAGATTAAGTTCTTCTTAATATTTTTAATGTTAGATTATGCTATATAATATTTCTTCTCTAGTTAGTTGAATGGCCCTTTTTAGTTTTTTACTCTTTGTGTTCCTTAAATTGAATGTCTTAAGCACAACTTAATTAATTCAAGTTTAAGTGTTATAAATTTTATAATTTTTGATTAATCAATTGGTTAGTTAGGTTTGATCCATTAATGAACCTACTTGTTTACTTTCTTACTCATGAATTTAAAGTTTCCTACTTATGTCTTATTTAATTATATTTAAACATCGAAACTAGTCTACTTTGTCTATTTACTACCTAGGTGGCCGAATTCACATGTCTTAGTTATAAGGTGTTATGATTCAATTTTTATTCTCCTAAAAGTTGACTTACACACTAAATAGTACTTAACCTATTAGTTCATACCATCCTTAGAAATTTTTAGGGTTTTCCCCCTTGCTTTGTGAGAGTGGCTGAATGCTTCCTCTCTTCCTTCTACTCCATAATTAATTTTTAGTTGCCATTTTATACATACTTATGTTTATCTTTAAGTTCTAGCAAGGTTTTAATATGATTTTCTCTAATTTCAACTAATGTGGCCAAATAGTCACTCCATCATTTCCAAATTTATAATTTCTTTCTTCTACTTGATTAGGCTCCTCTTCATACCTTAATTAAAATTTTAAACTTGTGTTTCCCTATTTGTATGGAAACTAGCCGAATGCTATAGGTGACTAAAAGTTTATCACTTGGTACATCATATGTTCTTAGATCCATTCATAATTTTTCCTTACTCCGTAACTTAGGTCATGGTCATGGAAGGTTTTAGGTGATTTGTTCAACTTTGGGTCCAAAATTTCACCTTTATTCTTAATAGTTTTTAAGTCCAAATCCAAGTTAAGTTTGTAGATATTATTGCATAAAATTTCCTAGTCTTTTAAGACTTTTAATATATGAGTTCAAATCTGAACTTTTATCAAAGATAACTTCATGATTTTAAAGATTTTAAGAAGAGGTATAAACAAGTTTCCAACTTTGAACACAAAGATCTTAAAGAAAGTATTTTTCAAGGCAACCAAGTATAGATCTATTAGATCTACTCCAAGATCTATCCATCCCTTAATTTGAGCACTTTAACAATTTTCTCCTAAACTCTCAAATCTGCCCCAAAGAATTTAAAGTTAATTTTAAGAAATTTTACCGATTAAATTTTTCCAAAGGTTAGAAACACTTTAATTAATCAAAACTCCTCTTTAACTTCCAAAAATCACTAAAAATTTTGTGATGCTCATATTTAACCATCAAGGAAAATTTTGAGCTCCAATAACTTCAAACAAAAGGGATCCATAGATCTTATAGAGAGATCTACCCAAAAGAAGAAAATCAAACCATAAATATAAAACCAAAACCTTGGAAAAGCATATGGTAAAACCCTACTTATTGAATACTTTTATGATGGTTTTGGTGGGTCTTTAAGATTGATCTTCTCCTCCTTGATGGTCCACACAAGATCTCTTTGTGTTGATGATGTGACTTAGCGGATTTGTCTTTATTTAACTTAAACTTCAAAGATGGAAGTTTAAGCTTAGTGTGGATTTTTGGGTTTTAGGAGTAGTTTGAGTTTAGAGAGAGTTTAGAAAATTTGTCTAAGTGTTTAGGAGATGTAATATGAATCAAATAATCCCTCCAAGGCTTAAGATATCATTCGGCCATTCTAGGGCAATGTGGGAATTGATTTTCACACTTAAGGGTATTTTAATACATTTTCATGTAATTTTCATTTTCTAAAATAAATGAAAATGTAATAAAAATCCTTTCAGGATTAGTTTAATGATAATTATTCTAAATTTATCACTCATCAAGATTAATTTATTTAAAAAATATGGTTAATATTAATTAATCAAGGTTAATTTACTTTAATCATGTTTAATTTTATTTTATTTAATATTTTTGTCTTATATGGAATTAATAAAGTGATGACTTATATGGTAAGTCGCCACCTCATTTTTCACATGCTTATTTTCATGCTCAAGGGTTTAGGCCCACCTCTTGACTTCTACTTCATATTTTTTTATCCTATCGGCCTTCCATGAATATTTTGGTTATTTTTCTTAGAAATTCTTAGGTGGTTTCCAAATTATTTCTCTAATATTTCTAATACTTATTGATTTGTTCTTGAATCATTCTTATATTATTTGCTATTTTTTTAGAACAGTTTAACCTTTATGAAAGACAGAATTTTCTAAGGATGTTTATGGTATTTTTCAGAGTTTTTTGGATAACTTTTTCATCATTTTTCTGTTTTTATTCTTTTCTTATGACTTTCTAATCACCATTGATTGATGTATTCTAATCCCATAAAATATCTTTTAACTTTTATTTTAAATTTTGTTACATATTTATTAATATTATTTTAATGTAAATTTTTTATTATTATTTATTAAAAAAAGTTAATTTTTTTAATTTTTATTATTATTTTTACTAAAAATTATTTATAACCTAAGAACCTATTATAAAATTATAAATATTACATCTAACTTACAAGAAAAAATAAAAAAATCTTAAAGTACATAAACTTTGAATGTGAAAATGTTTTTTCTTAATTCAAACTAACTTAATAAAAAACAAGTTGACACTATAAAATAATACGTCATTAAAATAAAAATAATAATTTAAAAAGTAAAATTTTACATTATTATCTAATTATAAATTAATATACTATTAAAAGTTATACATATCATATTTTTTATTAGTTCACAATGTAAACATATTTACATTAACAAGTTATTATAATTAAATTCTAAAAAAATATGTTAAAACCAAAATATATTCTGAATATTTCTATAAGATGTATTCGTTTTAAATTTTTATTTTTAAAAACTATTTTAAGTCTAAATACTTTAAATTAGTAAGACCACTTAAAAATATTAACAATTACATTGTTTATAAAAAATACTACAAAGTAAATTTTAACGATATAGAAAAATTTGTACGAATTTTAGTTAATAATATCTATCTCTCTATATTGAATTAAATTTCTCATTTTTAATGAGAAATTTTTAAATGTTAATATTTTTATATTATGTCAAATGAAATATTCTATGTCAAGATTTTATTAGTTTAATTTTAATTTTTTATATTGATACATTATAAAAAATTAAAAATATTTTTTCTTTGAAATTAATGAATTCTAAAAAATTGTTATATTTTATTTTATATTAATATAAATTTGATTATTAAATTTTAATTTTTAATTTATTAAATTAATACAAAAATTAGAATTTTAGCAATTAATTTTAATTATAAACAATTTATCCCCTTAAACAACTTTTTAGAAATTTTAAAAAATTGTAATTTAATCATAAACTCTTAAGTGATAATTTCTGGAAAGATTTGTTTCATTCATAAATAATTTACTATATGCTTTGGATTTTTGAACTACATCTTAATAGTTAATCCTAAAATTTTTAAATATGAAAAAAAAGTTTATATTTATTTTAAATATATATTAATTAATATTTTTTTTAAAAAACTCAATTGGAAATAGAAGGATTTTAGTGATGGAAAATAGCATGAGAGAGTAGATAATCTTTAACACTATTATGTTATTTAGAAAAACTTGAGCTATCTTCCATTACTGGAAATTTTGATATAATCATGAAAATGAAAGATGAGTTTATGTTAATCAAGATGATTTATGTTAGTTATATGATATGAAGAAATCAATTTTGCAAAATATGAATGAATGATGATAAATATAATCCTGATAAGTAAATGTGAGTGATTGAAATTAAATAATAAAGAAAAACAAATTGTTGTGCATCATTCATTATATGCATCTTGATACTGAATGATGTTGAAACTTGACGTGATTGCTTGTAGTATTTGATGTAACCATCTTGTCACACTTGATGTATTGGTTATGATGATTTTAACAACACTTGATGTGATTATATTTGCCACACTTGATCTATTGGTTATGATGATTTTGATGACACTTGATGTGACCATCTTGCCACACTTGATATATTGGTTATAATAATTTTAATGGCACTTGATGTGATCACTTGTGACATTTGATATAACTACCATTGTCACACTACATGTGTTGGTTATGATGATTTTAATGGCACTTTATGTGACCATTTTGCCACACATAATGTGTTGGTTATGATGATTTTAACGGTACTTGATGTAACCGCTTGTGATATTTGATTTAACCACCTTTGCCACACTTGATGTGTTTGGTTATGATGATTTTGATGTCACTTGATGTGATCACCTTACCACAATGGATGTGTTAGTTATCATAATATTAATAACACTTGATGTGACTATATTTAATACACTTAATGTTTTAAATTGGAGGATTTTGATATAGAAATTGGGCACATATGCATAACATATCATATGAGAATTATAAAATCAAGATTAATAAAACATAATATGGTATGGAATGCATTAGGTTTTGGAACAATTATGAATCAATCATCATGTAAGGAATGTATATTAAACTTTTAATTGAGCATGCATTATCTTGTATCACTATTTATTAGTTGTGCTTGAATTTTATTGGATATGATAATTTGTGGATGATATAATTATGTACATGACTAAATGTTTTGTATAATTATGTCAAATTTTAATTTTTTACCTTACATTATTAAATGAAATTTATGTCTCACTCCTTCTATTTGTATTGTGGTGTATATCTATATTGATGTGTAGTTCATCTATAAGATAGATTGCTCCCATCTTTTGATAAATACAAAGGTAGTAGTGATGATGATTGGATTCATTGTTAGCCTTCTCAAAGATGAAGACCCTTTTGAATGTATTTCCTTAACTATCAAATGGTTATCTCCTTCTATAACTCGTTACTCAGGATGAAGGACTAGAGAGGAACGTTTTTGTAATTTTGTTTAGTTAGCTATGAATTGATATATATATATATATATATATATATATATATATATATATAATATTATATATGACTAGGTTTATATTAATTATATGTCGATATAAATTTTTTTATATATTGTCATATGTATTGATAATCTATGCATATGCATAAATTGTCTATTAGGTACAATCTTCCAATTGATATTGGGGTTTTATATTCAGTATTTATAAGGAAAATGTTGTCAAAAACAATTTACCCATATCTTATTGATATTTCATGAATTGCATGATTTGATTATGGAATGTAAGATTTTAGAATTGGGACTCAACGATTATGGTATCAAAGCATTTCTTTCCTACATACTTGGGGGAAAAAGCCTAACATGCTTGCTTGTGTGCTACATTGTTACTATCTTCGTGAGAAGATAGTGATATTATATTATATTCCAAGGATTATTTTCATATTCCAATTAGATTACTCCATATATTGGATTGAATGATAGGTTTTATGTGGGACTCAAAACTCAGCAATTAAGGTGTAGTAGCTAATACTTAAAGGTTAATTGAAGATTATAAACAAGTATGTCGGCTTAAACAAAAGGGTTATCAAGTATAGTGTGTACTTGGAAGTACTTTTGGTTGACTTACTAAGAAGAAGGATGATAGTATGAGTTTATATGTGAATTAGGGATAATTGAATAATATTCTTATGAAAGATAATTACCTTTCTTCTTAAGAAGTTAATACTTTGATCTATTTTATGAATATGGAGAAATATAGGATCATTTAAGGATAATATTCCAAATTTTGAAGGAAAAAAGAAATTGGAAGGTGATTTTAAGAATTATGATGTTTGGATATTTGAAGTAAAATTTTCTAGGATATATAATTTCTAAGAAAATAATTTCAATTGATTGTAGTAATGATTAAGACAATAAGTAAGTGGTAAATAGCTAAAAAATTTAGTGAGATTAGGAGTTTCTAGGTTTAGTTGGATGTTACAAGAAGTTATTAAGGTTTTTTTTTTTTAAATAGATTTACCTATAACCAAGTTAACTAAGAAAGGAAAATTCTTAGTGTGGAATAAAAGAAAATGTGTTAAAATAGCTTCGGAATTAAAAACTAGATTAATTATCATTTCTTCCTAAAGTATGTTAGATCTTATAAGATATCTTGAGGTTATAATAATATTTCAAGTAAGGTTTGATTGATATAAATTAAATTATTATAATTTATGCACCAAAGCATATGTATTCATATAAGAATTATTAATCTATTTATAATTTAAAATTATTTTTTATGGTGATTATCTTAAAATTTTAAAAATCTTAAAATTTAAAGTTAAGTTTCTAATCTAGGTTAATAATAAAAGTTTTAAATATAAGTTTTAAGTATTAGTTTCAACAAAAGGAGCTTGATATAATATAAAGAAGATAGATGAAATTTACTTAAAACTATAATTTAAGATACCATTCAAAAAAGTTTAATGGAGTAGCAAATACTCTAAGTAAAAAACTTTTATTTATGACCTATACGATGATTCAGAGGATGAAATTTATAAAAGAGTTTAGACATTTGAATTTAAAAATTAAAATAAAAAAATCTAATATATATATATATATATATATAGACTTAAAAATTTATAAACAATAAAATTAATAACAACATAAAATTTTATATAAAATTTTTACTTCAAATAAATATCACAATATATTAAAAGTTATGAACACATCTATTTGATAGGTTAATAAAACTAGATAATAATCATAATAAAAATAAAAATAATTTTTATAAAACTTAACCCTAATCAAGAAATAAAATTTGATTAATAAAAAAATTCTAGTACTATAATATATATATATATATATATATATATATATATATATATATATATATATATATATATATATTTTGAAATAATACTTCTGATTCTCATAATTTTTTTTTAATACCCACTTATCTTATTGTTTGTTAATAATATCTTATCGGCTACTAATTCTAATGATTAAATTTCTATACGGTGATTTTAGAGTAAATTAATTAAATAATAGATATTCAAAATAAAATGATTTTATATTTTTTTATTAAATGACTATTTATTGTATTCTCCTGTAAATAGAGAGAGAAAAAAACTATAAAAAGTGATGAGATAATTCATTTCCATGTTATTTAATAAACAAAAATTGATTAGTAGTGTGTATTAAATAAATCAATGAATAGTTTTGATATTATAAAAAATACCGGTATAAGTAAAATCCTCTTCAAATTTTAACTGATATTAAAAATATCAATATAAATGAAGAGCTCTAAGTTCTAACTAATATTGAAAATATTAATACAAGCAAAACCCTCAAAATTTTAACTGATTAAAAATTGAAGTGTAAATGAAAATATTTAAATTTTGACAGAAAAAAATTCATAATTGAAATACTAGTGATAATGTTAATAGCAGTTTTTTTTAATTATTTAGTAATAGAGAATTCTATTTTTTAGTCTTTTTTCAATATAAATAGAGAAGAAAGGCTCATTACCATTACATAAGGATTAAAAATAAGAAATTTTCTTATACATAATTACATTAACACTTTTTAAAATTCAATAAGATTTAATATATTTTGTACACTACATAACTTTCTTAATTTTCCATAATTTATCTAGCAACATTACACTATATAAGTACATACCCTTCTTAATTATACGAACCATTATTTTTTATATAATTGTATGAATAAAGAATTAAAATAACATAAAAATGAAAAATAACAAATAAAATTGTTATACATCAAGAAGTATAAATGTAAAAATTTATCTTTAAATTTATCATCCTTTTGTAGCATAAAAAAAGTCAGGCACCATTCTTTTCTAACATTTTAAAGGCCGAGAGAATGTAACTTTTAAATATGACACTATATAAGCCAATACGGGTAAAGGAAAAATTATTCCTTATGTTTTCTTCTCTTTGATTTTCCTCCATGAGGAGACTGATCTGAGGACATGGAGGAAATACCAGTGCTGTGACCATGGGATGATTCAGATACATGTCTTCCATTAGACCGGGACGGATCCTCAAAGATAGATTTAGATTTAGACGCATATCTCTTTTTTGAACTATTTGATGGTTCATTAACTTCAGATAAAGAGCTTTTCTGTCTGCTACCTTTTGATGAAGCTGCACGTCCACTGCTTTGCATAGGAAAATATCGAGATGAAGTAGTCACCGGGACTCCAGAAGAACTTCGATGTACATGTCTTGCATTGGTTGAATTGAGCTTTCCAAGTTCTTTGGGATCAGGGTAATGGACAGTGGAAACTCGCTTTGAAATCTTTCCTGCGCAAAAGAGGAAGAGATCGTTTCTCTTGGTGAGTATTAGGTGACATTTGATACCGGAAATCTTTTAATATCAACTAAACCACCTTTTCAGTAAATGAGATTCCCAAGAATAAGATTCTAAAAATTGTGACTATTATTTAACTTTCCGAGGATAATATATTTATTGACAATTACCGTGATTAAGTGTAGTGATTTTATATTCAATTAGCATGAGAAAGTTTTAATCTCACCTCTAAGATAGGAAAGTTTTATTCCCAATCCCACTTAATCATAAATTAGCATCCCCAGAAATCTTATATTTCTGAAAAATAATTTTATTTTCTTCTAAATATGAAAAATTTGTATTCCTATACTATTTTCCCAAAAACATGAATTCATTCCTTGTATCACACGCCACCTCATTGCTTGAACTCAAGTACTAAAATTAAAAGATCATAAGTAAAAATACTGTGACAAGATATAGTCTTTTGAGATGTGACAAGGAAAGCAGTCAACTACAGCAAGGGCAGATCCAATCCAATATATCTTAGAAGTAGGGGAGAAAAACAAAAATGAAAGTGAGACCCATATGATCTTAAGCATAGTGTTTCTCAAAAACAACATTGCTAAAGAAAAAAATACTGATCAATTTCACAAGTAAATCATTCACTACTTAGAATCGAACTTCCAATCTTTAACGAATATTGGGCTTATACACATACTTTATCTTCAATTAAAAAAAGGACAAAATCTAAATGCAGTACCATAAGTACTTTTGATGTTGTTCTCCAATCAAATTGAAGTTTCACTTTCAATCACTTCATTTTGATTGAAGCCAAAAGCACTTATAGTAAGAACTTATAGTACCGGAACTAAGTTTTGTCCTTAAGAAAAACATGGCCCAAATGAATTGAAGAAATATAATCAAGCCTATGGTCAGAGGTTTCTAGGAGGGAAATACATAAATGGTTAAATATAAAACTAATAATACCAGCATACCCCTCGAATAAATTGCATGTACTTTGAACTTGAAAGCAGAATTAATTGGCAGAAGAAGCATAGAAAATGTCTAATCTTCCAAAATATGACTGCAAATATCAACTATGAAACACAATTAATCGAACTCTTTTATTTGATCTACCTTTCTCATTAGAAACTCCACTAACTCATCTCATGAGACCAAACCACCATATACATTTCCGTCATCATCTCAGTAAATGATACTCCATCACATTTTTTATTAATATTGATTCCCTCAACTTCTTATATGATCTACACATTTTGCTCTTGTGACTTCAATGTCCAACATTCACAATCATAGTTTCAACTTGCAAAGGAAGAATCATAATAATAGATTATAGTTGTTTGAAATAATTTTCCTTCAAAGTTTGTGTCAGTAGTAGTAGGCCTAATCAAGAATGTGTAAGTGAGGATAAATCAGGATGGGCACAATGATCCAGTTGGGTCAGAAGTAGATATTGTCGTAAGAGTTAACCGATATTGGGGATATCATCTCACTGAATTGTCAAAAGTAGGATATAAGGAGAAGGAAGGAAAGATTAGAAGGCATTGGTAAGGACTGTTGAAAATAACAGTATTCAATGTACTTAAGAAATAGTATGTCATGTTCATGTACCAGTTACTGAAGAACAGCCTTTAATACATTTAAAGCAGCTATATCCACACCACCAATTCTTATGGTACCAGATTTTTCAAAGACCTTAATCCTAGTGAGAACCATAGACACTTTGAGAAATAAGGCAGCTTGTGATAATTGTCAAAGAAACAAGTATCAAAGCTTGTTCCCTTCTGGTCTCTTACAATCTGCCTATTCCTACCCGTAGATGGTCTGATAGTTTTATGGATTATATAGAGGGCTCCCCTCCCTAAATCTCAGGACAGAGACTGTATACTGGTAGTGGTGGATGGACACACCGAATATGCACATGTTATACCTGCTAGTCACCCATTCAAGGCATGGAATGTAGCATAAGTTTCCCCCAAGGAGGTGGAGCAATTGCATGGGTTTCCAGTTTGTGTTTGATAGGGACAAAGATCTATCAGCCATTTCTACAGCGAGTTGTTTTGCATGGGTAGAACCAAACTCAAGTTCAGTCATGTTTACCATCCCTAGATGGCCAAATTGAGTTTGTCAACTGGGGTACAGAGTCCTATTTGCAATATCTAACAAGGATTAAGTTGGGCTTGGTGTTTAGCCTCTAGCAGTGGCATAGATGGTTGGCTAAGTTGGGCATAATTTTGCTTAATACTAAGTACCAACTACAAAAATACCACACAATTTACTAATTTTCAGGGGCTCTATTGTTGAGACTGCCCACTGTCAACAGTGAACTGTTGCCTCTTCCGTGGAGAAGGTGAATCAGCTCAAGGCTGAACAAGAGGCTATTTCAGCTGACCTCAAGCTAATATCCATAAGGCTCAAGACTGAACTGAGTCCAAGCTAACAAACACTGCAGGGAGCTGCAGTATCAATTTAGAGATTGGTTTTCTTTGAGATAGTCAAAATTGGAAAGGTTTGGGAAACACAAATTGTGTGATCGTAACATGATTTGTAAGATCCTATCTAAAATATCAAATTATATTTTACCGCAAATATGCATAAAAATAAAAGAAAAAGAGAGAAATAAGGCAAAACAACCTTAAATTACTAATACCCACAAACTTATAAGTAAGAACAAACAATTCCAAATTCAGAACCCCCACCAGCAGAATCATTAGAAATGCTAGCAGCACCTGAACCCCCATTACCCTACCTAGCAGCTCCTTTCCCACATAAAGACATTATGAACAGCAGAACAGATTAGAGAGAGTGGAACCCAGCAGAGATTAGAAAGATCCAAGGTTCCACAGTGAAGAAAACAAACCAACTGTTGATCCTAGAAGCAAAACAGCACCAAGCTGTGACATGCAAAGTGCTAAACCCAGAAGAACCAATGAATGCTTTGGAACTTGTGAGCAGAGGAGCAGAAAAACACGAGGAAGAGAGCCAAAATGTACAAGTTTAGAGCTTTAATCTGATGCATCAAGTGAAAATGAGTCAGGTTTGTTGGGTTCTTTAGAAGAAATGGGTTTAAGTAGGATCAGAAAAATCATTTAATCCCATGATCTTCTTACAAGTAAGATTTTTCGATTCTATCAATCACAGCAAAATGAGTCAGAATGTGATTGGGATCTCTATGACTTGGCAAAAATCGTAAAATAAGATTGCAATTTTAACTATCATGATTTTCTTTTCAAGCTACAGTACTATAGACTCAAGTCTTTGGCTAAGAAGCTCACTGAGTAACCGAGCCCATGTTTTATGGTCCTTTACAATTTGTCCAAAAGGTACGGGCAGTAGCATAAGAACTTAAACTTTGTTCAAGTTGTCATATTCATTTAGTCTTCCATGTCTCCCTTCTGAACAAAGCAGCTGACCACATGAGACTCCTCAATCCTAACCTCCTATGATATCAGAATAATCAGAATTAAGGGTGAAACCTTCTGCTATTTTTCCAGACCATGATCACCCTTCTGAAGTTCTTATTTACTGGCAGATACTTCCTGATTTTGAAGAATCTTGGGAATAAATGACCTGCCATTCAGGAGCAATTTCTAGATCTTCACCTTGAGGACAAGGTAAAACTTTTGGGTGGAGTATTATTAGTAGCAGACCCTCAATTAGGAAAATGCACAAGAGGAAGAGAAATGAGGATGGGTCAAACAACTCAGTTAAGTTAGTCCCCTGTTAATTAAAAATAGTTAAATTCCATTGAAATAGCTAGGGTGAATTGATATTGGGGGATATTTTTTTGACCAAATTGTCAGAAGGATATAATATAAGGAAGGAGAGACAAGAGGGCATTTCGTAGTGACAGTTTGGCGAGTAGGGGAGAACAGACTCAGTCTCAAATTCCTCAAGTGTAGCAACTCTGCAATCATTCTATCTTTTCCCAATCTGGGTTCTCCATTGATTCTGGGCCAAGTGAGATCACATCAATAAAATACCACCTTAATTTCCTTCATTCTTCCTTTAATCTCTGGACTCATTCAATCAGTCTGATAGGTACATTTCACAAATTGTGTCTGTAACATTTCTCCATTTCAACAACTCAAGTACCTAAATTGAATCCCATCTGTAATATCCCATCACTTATAATGTGATCCCCAGTTTCACCTCCAAAACAACTTGCACTATATTGAAGTTGCATTAAAATCATGCATATACTTTATTCTAATCCTATTTAACCCAAAACTCTTCGATTCTAAAGTCCTCAATATCGTAACCTTTTGAAAAAAAGTGCCTAGAAGGACATATTGTTTTTTCAGTGATCTTTGGTAAAGCAGAAGCTATTTTTTGTTTCATTGCAATTATACAAAACACTTTATTCTGTATAGTAGTTATAATCACACTTGTTTCAGATTCTGGTTTTTCTTTCAAAAGGTTAAACAAACACAAAAAAATTTAAAAAATAAGTGATTTTTTATGACAAAATTCTGAAGCAAATGCGCTCTTACTCTCACAACTCAATAACTCAACAATATTAGGCAAAAAAAAACATATTTGAGGCACTATCTCTTGGATGTTCGCAACAACAATGTCTAACACAAATGTATTATGTACCAAATGTACTCTTGGTGCAAACCTTTTATCAAAATATTAAAACTACTAAGTTGGCATCATATTTATTTCACTTGTAGCTATCATCTTTCATATAAGAGTAACAAAGGAGGTCTAAACAAAAACAAAATTCAACGGATGCATACCAATTCTTGGTTCTGTAACAGAGGAAACAAAAACTGTCTCATCTGGCTCCTGGGCAGCAAAACTGACAAAATCATATACCTGACCTGCCAATATAACAAGAAAATTAAGGCACTTGCAAAGCAATATTCATATCATACCAGCATAAAATTCGTATGCATTGCTGATGTCAGAGTTAATTCATTTTATTTACCAGATGAACCTTCAAAGCTGGCTAGTTTAGCATCACTATGAAGTGTAAGAAACAATTTCTGCCCATGTATGTCAGATAACAAATCCTGTCCAACATCATACATACATCAAGTAAGACGATAATGCCAATAATAATATAACATCAAATAGAGGCTCTTTCATCATCTAAATCCCAGAAGGAAGGAAACAAATGCCAATACAAATACCAGTTCATTTGAATGGAATGAAACCATTAATAAATAAACTGACTAGTCTCCTATAATAAGGTAAGAGGGAAACAATATCTGCAAATGGAAAGAGGTAAACCACAGGTATGTATTTTTCCACACTCAATAAATTCTAAGAAATTTGCAAAAAATATATATTTATTAGTAAAAAACAAAACAAGAAACATGCATGTCAATTTTTCACTTCCAAACAGAATCTAATCCAAGAAAAATTAAGTTTAACTGATAGATGCCAGTGACTGAAGTCAACAAGCAAATGGGATACCCAAACTAGTTCTAATTTTTATTTTTAGTTTTGCTTGGTATCACACTTGAATTTTCATTTTTGAAATGATGATGATGATGATATCAATCCTTTGTGATCTATAAATTCACTTAGCATGCAGCAGTAGTTGGGATTCAGTTTAGAAGAAATAAACAAATCAGAAGCATAAAAAAATTACATTGGCAAAAGGCAACTTAAGAAGCAAAAGCTCAGTGGAGTCAGTTAAGTTAATGAGTGCCTCATTGCTGTCTTCCACATATTCTGCAGAAGGCCTGTAACAAGCACCCTCCAAATCCACCATTGACATTTACTGATCCTAAGAAAAAGAGACAAAAAAAAAAGAACAAACCCAATCAGATACTGGAAAATAGCAAACAATTATTCAATTCAAATGCAGATAAACATAGTGTGCTACCAGACTGAGTTGGATTATAGACAGACATGAGTAGAGTCCATTAATAGTGAAAAATTAATTCTACTGCATCCCAGCACATCCATTCTAAAAGGGTTAGCATAGTCAATTGAGCAATTCATTCATAAACTTTTAATATTTATTTTAACCCATAAAAATCATTTAAAACCAAATAAGTTTGGTTGAATTGTTACAACTGAATGCATAACAAATGAATGTTATGTGGAATAAAATAACAAATAAAAAATAAAATGCAAACCAAAGTATAATTCAAGAACTACACACAAGATTGAATTATGCAGCTATGCATGCATTAGTCACAGGCATTACTAGTTCAAAGTATAAGACACTTTATTTTCATTACAATGAAGACATTAGACACTTTTAAACAAAAGTATCATCTCATTACATTCCAAAATTTATTTAATTCCTGAAAGGTGTGGTGCAGCAACAGCGAAATTTAAGGACAATGGGAACACTGTATACTCAAAAATCATGGCCACAAGAAAATTATAGAACTTTCAACCCCACAGCTCAGAAACCAAATGTACACCACACATCAAGGTCTCAAAATGTACCAGTATTATAAAGCAAGAACCAATATTAAAAGGACACACAGTAATCATTATTAAATAACAGACCAACTGTACAAGGAAGTGCGAAACAGCAAAACTAACATGTTTATCAGCAAGAGCCAAATATTCAAAAATGGCTGCCATGCGACTCCACTTTATAAACCACATTCTCCACTTCAGTATCAGTCATCAGAGCACACACAATTGGGAATTCAGTGTTATATGGAAGCCCAAACTTGCTCAAGACAGAGACAGCAAGGAAAGATTTAGAGGTGAGCATGGTTTGGATTCTATGAAAAATCAAATCTGAACCAAAATACAGTGCAGTTAAGAAAAACAAAGCCACACTTTTGTGAAAAACCACTTTGGATTTAAACCAGATTTAAAACTGTTTTTTTTCTTTCTTAAACCATTTTTAAATTTATTTTTATTCTTTCCAAAACTCATTGTTTCCCATAAGAACCCACTTTCTTCAAATACAGAAAGTCTATATCCAGAAAACACTCACACAGAAGAAAAGTGATATTTATATTACCAAATAACACTCACATTTATACAAAAGCTGCAACCAGAGAACGATAGCTTTTCCTTAGTTGCAAGGATGATGTGTTTTCAAATCATTAAAAACGAATAAAACAGTTTTTAAACCAATTTTAAATCCAAAAAACAAGTTCCAAATAATTAAAAATCTTATCACAGTTTTGCTTCAATATGAAACAAACAGGGTGGAACCCTAAAAGTTGGTAGTCCACCACACAAATTTGACTCAAGACTTAAACGTTAACAAAATCCAGTTTCCTCAGAAGGTTCATATTAATAATCATCTACATTTTAAATGAAGCAGTTTCATTTGACATTTTCAAATTAGACTTGTCCATTGCCTAAAGTGACTTATCTGAACGGTCTACAAAGATAAAGTGATCCATCACTATGATTTAACCATATCCATGCAGCTCGAACCCCTCAGAATCTATTCATCAATATTCAAAATGAAGGACCACAAATCAGCAATCACGCAAATGGAAATTAACACAACTAACAAACTCCTCCATGGATGGCATCACCATGTGATTAAAATATGCATTCCATCAAGCAGAATAAATAAATGAAGCTTTCAATTCCTTCACAGCTATAAACATGTAACTCACAATAACTTATTTCTCTTGTGTGACAAGAGAGACAACCATAAAATGTTAACAAAATGAGCTAAACGAAAAGTTATTAATACTATAGTCAGGTTAAGGCATCTCAACAGTAATATAACTCAGGTATAGTGCTAAAATTGCGAATTTTAACAGAATTTTAAAATAATATGATATATCCTTACTACCTCAGATCTTAATCTTGCGCAGTTAAATTATACTTCTTAGTTTTCCTCAACAGAGACTGATTATATGCATTTTACGGAGCATCAAATGTAGGGCATTCAAACCAATATCAATTGCAGAAGCACAAGTTACAACATTCATGCATTGTTCCAGTCCATTAAATTGCGAAGTGCAGATAATATTCTTCAACAACTACCAAGTCTTGAAAGGGAAAAATGGGACAGAGAGTGGAAAGTTGCTCACCGTTTAATAGCACGCAAGATTCTTTCTTCAAGAACCAAAGGAAAATTTAGAATTCAAATAAGCAGAGTTACTGACCTGGAAACTTTTAAGAGAGCAGGATGTAACAAATACGGTGGATTTGGTGCAGTTAGGGTTCAATTGGGGAGACCAGGAAGAAACGCGCGGTTTTGGGTTTGGGTTTATATTTCTAGCTCTAGTCTGAGCCCGCTAGGGTAGATTCTAAAGTGATTGGGCTTGGTTTCAGTTCAGTTGGTTTTAATGGATTTGGAAAATGTTTTTGTTAGCAAGTTTTTTTTTTTATTTAAATATGTTATAAAAAATTTATTTTATTTTTAAGGTTAATTAATGTTATTAAATTATACTTAGATATTTAATAATTTAATTAATAAATATTTAACTAAATTTTATCACACATATTAATTCATTATATATTAAAATAATTACAATAAGATTTGATTTTAGATGAGATATTAAAATAATTTTCTATATAACTCAAAGATAAAATTTATAATTTACTATATTTATGTGAAATTTTTTTAAAAATATATAATGAATTATACATATGAGTAAAATATTATCAATCAAATTAATAGATGTTTAACGATAAATTAACAATAGGAATAAAAAATTAAAGTTTGAAAAATTAGGAAAATTATTTTTACGATAATAAAAAAAAACAATTCACTATATCTGTAAAAATTAAAAATATATTCAATAACTTTTAAAAAAACTCTATAATTTATATTTTATATAACATTAATTTTGATATACTATGTGTATAAATATTTTTACATTATTGATCATTTGAAAATTATGATAAATATAATCTTTAAAATAATTATTATAAAATTTATTATTACATGTTAGTGTAAAAAAAATTCATTATCAATAAATAAATTGAAATTATATGTATTTTTATATTTTATTATTATTATTATTATTATTATTATTATTATTATTATTATAAATTTATCAATAATGAAATGTAACACTTTTTGTCTTAAAATTTATGTGTATTTAAAATTTTACTTTTACTAATATAATTGTATGTTGGACAATAGATTTATATTTTTTTTACTATGAAAACTTTAAAGACATTATATTTTATTATTTGTCTACCTTTTATTATGATAAAAGAATTGTGTTAGATATGTTTCTACTATTTCACATTTTATTTTAAATTTATATTGCCAAAATATAATGGATTTTTTTTATTTAGCAAAATTAGTGTAATTTTTTTCACTTTATCCTCTATTAAAAGTGTTAAATAGATTCTTTAATTTTCTATTAAATTTTAAATAATATTTTTATTAATATCTTTAATTTTATTAACTTAGTATTATTATTTAATAATTATTATATATAATAATGTTCTCCTCATCTTCCTTCTATTCATCTCCTTCTCTTTTTCATCACTTTCTAACTTCATTTTTAATTGGACAGATTTTTAGAAATTAAAGAAATCAAAATTCTGCATTGCCAATTCCACATCATTCTCTACAATAGTAACATTAAATAAAAAAATATTCTATTGAAATACAACAAAACATAAAACTCATCATACTGAAACATTCACAAGAAATGGTTATCATTAATAACATCAACACCAAACCCTCTTGAAGGGAACTTCTTTGCCCTATATCAAATTTTTTCATGGTAGATTCTTTCATTATCTCTTCATACCATTCCATCGAATGATATTCTTTTAAAACTTAGAACAAAATTTACTCCTCAATTGTTCAATGATGCTATCCTAGATTACTCTATTATTATCTCAACATTCATCCTTAAATCAATCGTTCTCAAATGATATTAAATCACTTGAATGAAGTTGGTAAAAGTTAAAAGGAATGAAGGTTGATTTTTGATATTAAAAAAAATCTTTCTAATCTTTCAAAAGAAATATTATTACCAACTTATTTGTTCAAAAGCTCTAAAAAGAAGAAAAAAGATTTATTTTTTTTAGCTTATGTAAAAGCTTTGGAAGTTCCTTTTAATTTATACATTTAAGAAAAATGTTCTATTCAAATAAAGACAAGTGATCTAAGTAAGTTGGTTAGAAATATGATTAATTGTATGTAAAGTAAGTTTATTTCTTGGAAAACACCCATATCTTTACATAAATGTTCAATAAAATAAATATAGAATGTATAAAAGATGTTAAAAATATTAGTTCAACTCAAAACACTGGATGACTCACACTCTTGTGGGTTTTTCACTTAAAAAATAGAGGATTATAAGAGAGTATTCTCAAATCAATCTCTCCAAGCCTATTACTAAGGTATTCTTCACACAGTATCCTCCATAGATTTTGTACCAACTCACCAACACTAGAACTATCCTGTACCTTGAGTTTTCATTTGCCTTAACAAAGGAGTTTTCACAGGTTTATATGTGAGTTTGTTAAACACTCGTAATATGGAATAGGTTCAGTTAAGAACTATATGAATCACTCGAATAGAATTAGTATAAAGAATCATAAAGATCACTTATAAAAGAATGTCACTGAGACAGAAGACTTGAGAAAGATAACAAATGCAATAATAAAAATCACTTTATACTCTTGTTATAAGTTGTGGAAAGGATTTTATAGCCTTGTTCTGTTGTTAAATTCCCAAAACTATCTATTTAAAATCGTTTAGAACCATTCTACCACATCTTGTACCCTTCTGTTGTGTTAACAAAAGTTGTGGCAGTATAGTTGACTAGAACTTTCTCAAATCTAATCTTTTTGAAGAACTTTATGAACATGAAGCCTTTCCCAAAATAAGTTCTTTTAAGGATGAGTTCTATATGTGTTAGGTTGAGGTATAACATTGAAAGTTCAAATAGATTAAAAAACAGTTCAGTACTTTTCAAAGGATGATATTTTTGAAAGAGATTTTTCTTATAATACTTAGTCAAATTTGTTGCAACTTAATCTAGTGCATCTTAAACTTTTCTTCACATAGTCTATATTAATATAAATTTTAGAGATCTTATGTATCAATTTCATCCATGAAAAAACTTGATCTCTTTTTAGCTTGCTTTATACCTGATTTATCTTGCTAAAACATCTTATGCATTTGGAACTTCTCTTCAGAAGCATAAGCTTTCTTCCAGTTTAAGACATGGTTGATTTTGATAAATCAACCTAGATTCCCATCAAGAAATCAGGAACAAGAAGATTCAATCGAACAACGAATTCATATGTGGTCTAAGGATATCAATCAAAGGTTTGCTTCCATGATTTTATCTATATCGAATCTGAATATCAGAATAGCTTATATAGTCATGATTCAATTCAGCTCCACTAACTTTTGATTGATTTCTCTTTAAATTTAACTAATTAGAACATTGGAGAAGTAAGAAGGCTTTGGCAGGCGATTCAGATATCTAGAATATCTATGTCCTAGGACATAAACCAACCAAACTTTGTTTTTCTTTTAAAAAATTACTAAAATTTGGTGGGGCAAATTTTAAATGGTTAAAATACAGTTTTGAGCTCTCATAAGTGAAAACAAAAAGGAGATGCACAAATTTTAAAGAAATGATCCATAAAAGAAGAAGATCAAACCATAAAAAGACAAGTTGAAAGCTTAAAAAGAAAAATAGATAGATCCTACTTGTTGAAGACTTGGTGATTGGTTTTTGGTGGGCTTCTTGGGCTAATCTTGACCTCCTTAAATGATCCACAAAAACTACTGCCAAATATGGTGGTGAGGCTTAGTTGTTAGGTGTTAATTTAGCTTAAACTTCAAAGATGGAAGTTTAGGCTTAAGGTCTAATCTTTAGGTTTCTGGATGGATTAAAATTTGAGAAAAATTTAAGAGCTTATCCAAGTGTTTAAAATGTTGGAACTGTAGCAAATGAGACCCCTCCCTGGTGTTCCTAACAATTTTCGTCCACCTAGGCATGTGGGAATTAAATTCCCACTTAAGAGCATTTTGATAATTTTGCATGGATTTTTCTATTTTTCAAAATAATTCAAAATTTAAGGAATTATCCCTTTAGGTTTGGATTAATGTTAATTAGACTGAGTTTACCTCTAATTGTATTTAACTTAACCTAAGTATGATTTACTTTTAATTAGCCAAGGTTAATTAGTCTTAACCATGGTTAAAAGAATCTTTTTAGTATTCATTTTTTTGTCTTTTATGGTTGACTTGACTTGGTGACTCACCATCAAGTTTTCCACATGCTGAATTTTCATACATGTACGGGGCCCACTCTTGGCTTATTTCTCACACTTTCTTACCCTCCTGACCTTTTAGGAATGTTTTCGTAATTTTTCTCAGTATTGTAGGAAAATTTTTCAAATTATTCCTTTGACCATTCTAACATTTTTTTGTTTGTTCACATGTTAATCTAATGTCATTTGATATTATTTCTCCTAGGGGAATTTTGGGTGTTTTTAGGATTTTCTCAGGGCATTTTCATCCCTTTTTTGTTTTCTAAGTTTTTCTCACTACTTTTGATCATCCATGATGTTTTATAATCCTTTTAGGATGTCTTTTGCTTATGTTTTTATTTCTCTGGTTCAGTATCTAAGTTGCCTAGGTGCAAGGATATTTTTGTTATTTGCACTAAGCTTTCTAATTTATCTGTTTTTAGTTCCTAATTCTACTTAGTTTCACTCTAGAAATTATTTTTAGCTTCAAACGATCATCATAGAAAATTTAGGACATTACATAAACCAATGAGGATAAAAACTTTTTATACTTTGTTACATTTGTGGTGGCCTATAAGGGCTAAAGAGGTATTACACTATGATTACACATAAAAATAAAAGACTTATCATCGTATCATTAAAGAGAGATAATGATTCGTTGAAGTTGATGAAAGAAATGATTGGTTTCATTTTCACGACATGAAGTTGAACTATGATCGATCGTGATCATGAGAACTACCTAGAGCTTCTTGGCTCACCTGTCTTGAACAAACTAAATCACCCAGTATATATGGCATAAAGGCCACTCCACTAGATTATAGATTTTTTTTATTAAATATAATAACATCCAACGTATGATTCATACTTTAGTGAAAGAAAAATCAACAATATCAGAAATATTAGGAAAATGAGCACCAACTCCTGACCTATGATATGAAGCTGAAAGCCTCTAACTAGGTGAACCACTAGACCAAGCTAAAGGAGAAAGAGAGAAGAGATAATAAGGGACAGTAAAAGGAAGAAAGAAGGATGAACGGAATCTTTCTTAGCTTAGCAAGGTTGGGAGCTCTAACAAAAAGAGGGTTTGATCACCATGATTGGCATATTTTAATGTGACCACCCTGCCTATCCTAACTGTCCATGATTCTCTATTTGAGGATTTACCTGTGGAAAGGATGATTCTTATTAGAATGCTTAAAAACCAACAATAAAGCTCTCACAATCTTTAAGAAAGGACTATTTTATACAAAGCACGACAACAAAATGATAGGTCAAGACCTGGCGTACCAGCTTATTTACTCTTTGACTTAATTTAGCGGCCATTCAGAGCCTTCTTTAGTCTTGTTGCATAACGAGTTATTCAATTAGGAGAACCAACTTTGTTTTATGTCTTTATATTTTAGCTAGCTTGCTCTAGTTTTCTTCCTTACCCAAAAAGAAGCATCATGAGAGTTAACAATATAGGCCATAACTAGGTAGGTTTAGGGGCCTGGTCAATCAATCAAAGGTGTGAGCCTTTATGCACAAGGTTACTTTGTAGAGAGAAGTTCCAACCACAAATGAATACATGGTAAGTTTGTTAACTCACTAATGCTTACGACTCTCATAGGTCGACTACCTTAACTTCCCCACTCACCAACACCTCTCATGCTTCCATGTCCACCTATGTTGTGAAGTATACTCTACTCGTTCTCTTCTTTCTTTTGCCCTTCTTTAAAGCTTCTTAGAATTGGCTTTTGCAATTGTAATTTGTCTTTAGCTCATCACTTTGAACTCAAATAAGACCTTCTTTTGGTTGAGTGACTTTGTCCCGTTGTTACTTACTTTCTTAATTTAATTATTCTTTTGTGGAAGTCCAAGTGGAGCTAGACTTGATTTCCATGTGTGATTTCCCCATTTTGGCCAAAGAACGCGAACTAAAGGCCTCAACCCACCCTCTTCCCCTTAAGAAGGAAGGTCGTAGAACAAGGGGAAGAGATCTTCATGAACTAGTTTTCCATTAGTAAGAAAAAGTCCTTATTGCTTCTTAAAAGATGGGAGTACCAAACCATTAGAAGATAGTAGGAGTGGTTGTAGTTCAATAAATCATCAAATAAGGAAATGCTCTAACTTTCCAAATGAATGGGAGTAGTCCTACACTAGGAGACCCAACCTATTCTTACTAACTAAACAAAGGAAGTATAAATTTCAAGAAGGATTTGTTTCCTATGTTATGAAGAAGAAGTCTTATGGTTACGTTCCTTTTTATTTATGAGGATATTTTTTGTGCTTTCTCTTTTCTTTATCCTGCTTTTATCTCATAGTGATGAAATTAAGGCTTTTTCTATCCTTCTTCTTTTTATTGGGTCTTACTTCTTGGCATCAGACTAATGACTAAATACCTTGCTAATTATTACTTATATTGAAGAAAGTAAATAAATAATAAGAAGAAGGAGTTGTTTTGACATGCTAGCCCCAATCTTCTAGGTACCATTCTTCTACATTGGGCTCTTAAAGGACTACAAATTTGCTCCGACTTTCATTTATTTTTAGAATAAGATCTTCTAGGCTAAGGAAACATACAAAAGAAAAACTTTTAAGCTAAATTCGGCCTGTACAGATAGAAGGTAGCAATCCTAATATCCCAATTCTATGTCATATGAAGAGCATAACATACGGGCCTCTGAGACAAGGAAGTTTTTGAAAGAGTTAACAGAGAAATGGTTCATTCTTTTTTGAATCTCCATTAATTTATTAATTAATAATATAGAATGATTAACACAACAACATACACTTGTTGAATGGTAAACTTGACTGGAAATGGAAAGGATTTGGCTTATCCAAATAAGATGATCCTAATTAAATACTCTTAATAATGGTTTTCTTAAAAGATCTATACTAAAAGTTCAAGGCATATCATCGTTACTACGCTATTGAAAAAGGTTAGTAGGATGATATAGGAGTATACCACAATAAGGAGATTTGTGTAAGCCTAGGCAATGACTCTTCCATGTCAAAAGTCTTCCAGATAAGATTTAAGGTTCGGAGTTAGATTCTAATTGCAAGAAGAAGAAATTAAACTCTAATTGTGATGACAACTACCTAATACGAATGGAGAATAGGGTATGAATGGAAAGGGATAATGATGGATAGTGAGTTGGATCCCCAAGGTCACTTCGGAGCATCTTCTTGCTCCTGAGATCATTATTTGATTTCATAGAATCTAAGGTTTTGAAAGAATATAGTTAGTGGTGATCTTTGTTTACTTTCTCGTTAAAGTGAATGGTTGGCTCAAAGAGGGAAAAAATGCACTAACTACTTGCTTTGTTAATAAGCTAAGAAACTAGTTTACTAATATACGACCTCTAAAACGGCCATATGGTCTTAAAATTAGGAAGAAGAATTAGGACATATAGTATAGCTCATATCAGATAGGTCAAGCCCTTACTCAATTCCTACATCTAGAATGGAGGGACAGGTTAAAACACCAACTATTAACTGTTTGTACTCCATACCCAACCCATGGGCTACCCATACAATAATAGGTTAAGAAGGATCGAAGATCTTAGTGTGAAAGGATAAGGAAGGCTTAAGGTTATTTCTTCCCTCTTCATCTTTATCAAAGGCCAAGAGAAGCTCATTTGAAAAGAAAAAAAACTTATACTATTAATTGATGTAGTCAATCAAGACATTAGCCTTTAATTCTTTATTATCGTAGATAATAATTTAGTGAGAATGAGATCTACCCTTCTCTATGATCTTTTATTAGCCATTCACATTCAATTTATTATCTTGAATCTAATTTTGTTAGAAGGTATCTAGAGGTTGGGAGAAAATACCTACACGTAGAAAAGATTGGTTTAGCATATGTGCGAGTGACACTAAGACAAGGCTATCATCCATATTGGGTCTTATCCCAAGAACTATATTTGGTAAATCGGCTAAATAGATGATGTGTAAATAAAAAGCCTTTAAAACCCTTTATCTATCTAATAAGATAATGGGAAAAGACAAGATGAACAAGTCATAGTAGGTTTTAAGAGTACAACTACTCTTCTTATTCTCTTAAACGAGAAGGTATTTTATTTAAAAGCAAGAATGATGAGCCTTGTCCTAAGCTCTTAAGGTTGTTATGTAGTTGCATTATCATCCAAAACCTAACTCCAATAGTCAAAAGTTTCACCCACGAATAAGAGTAAGAGAAGACTTCTTCTAACAAACAATAACATAATATACCTAAAGGAAGTGAAGGCCTGTCCATCATTAACTTCTAGTTTATGCTACAACAGACATGATTACTTTACTTAGATAATCTACTAGGACAAAAGTCACATGTGTTATTGGAAGATTATCAGGTTAAGCAAGTTATCCATCAATGAAAGATAAGAGATTATAAATATTGATTGCACCAAACATTTTTGTAAAGGCTTTTACTTAATCGGGTGGCAGAATAGGAGTCTCACAACTAGTAGTATTAAGTGAGCAGTAGTAGGTCAAGTGAAACATTTTATCTTTCTTTTGTTAAGCTTAAGCTAAAAGGAATTATCGACATATATCAAGTACTTTTTTTACGGCATATCGATGGGAATAAGAGTAGGTGGTAAGTGAGATAATTCCTTCCGATAGTGAATGCTACTAGATCAGATTCAAATTGCTCATCTTAATAATATGATTCTTCAACACACAATATGAAATGGGAGTCCTACCAAAAATATAAAAACAACCTTTCATACAACAAAGAAGATTCAAACTAGTCTTCTTGATGAACACTGAAATGCTAACCTAGGGCTTGTATTGGTTACTACATAGACCTTTCATTCACAAAAGAGTGGACTAAGTTGATACTAAATACTTTTCTGGTTCAAAGGCTTCAACTGTTATTAAGACCGACTACCAGACTGATAGAGCAAGAAAGGTAGGTGAAAATTAAGACTATGATTTGAAAGCTACTGTTTTGGCTATGGCTTGCTTGTCAAAGCTAGGCTTTTTTTTTTACTTCGGTCCACACCCTAAGTGTGGAGATTATGCATTGCCTCTTCGATCTTCCATATTTTTTTCTCTAGGTGATGTCATTGCTTACAAAAGGTTGGTCTTTGTATGCTTATTTCCAAAGTTTCATTGATCATAAGAGAAATAATTTTAGGCACAGAGGTCCTAGAAGACAAATCAACAACACCATATTTATTTGAATAAGGCCAATGTTAGAAAATAAGAAAATCAAAAATCAAAATGAAAGCAAACAAAGAAAGCCAATCAGAAATGATTTTATCACTAGGCGAATAAAAAATAAAAGCTGGAGAAAGAATTACCTTAGGGCTAGGTCACCTACCTAACTATCTATTGTCTTAGCAGGTCTTAACCTAGTGAAGGACGATAGAGGCATAGATGAAGGTTGATGCAGAATAAGATGTTCTTGCTCTACTTTCTCTTGGAAGAAAAATGGCTATTATTGAATCAGTTTCAAGTGGTGGGATCATATTCATATATAATAGTAGAGAATCTTGTCTCCTTAAAGGATCGATCTCTCCCTCAAAGTAGAACGAGCATAATTGAAGACAAATGGTATCTTATTCTAAGTAGTTGATCTTAGGTGCTATCTAAAAGTATTCACAGTCTTCGTTTGCTCTTAATGCCCGAAACAGCTTCTTAATTAAATATAAATCTCGTTAGTGATATCATTCTCAGAGTTGAAAACAACTAAGCTTTTTTCCTTGACCTTGACACTAGTCTTAGTGAGCACCTTGTCTTCTTTGGTAGGAAGGGAAACTAATAGTAGTGCGGTATCTAGGAACTCCCCTTTCAACCAATATGCTGTGCATATTTAGATCTCAAACTCTATTAGATCATCAGTCATATAAATTCATCAGACATAGTATCATCTTTTCGATAATTATAAGCATTCAATATTCAACTCATATTAAATAATGTGCATTCATAAAACATCATAAGTTGACTTCTAAATCACATTTAGGTAACATAGTTACATGTACCTAATACATATTCCAACTTATTTAAATCTTCAACTTTTTATGAGGAATCACTCCAAGGACTTAATTCTCTCAACCTTTCCTTTTCTCAAATTTATATTAATTTCACATGATTCATACAACTTAGAATTTTTTCTCTAAGTGGCTATACCTTTTAAGTTTTTATTCTTTGTGCTCTTCAATTTGCAAGTCTTATGCATATCCTATTCATACTAAGTTCAAATATTAAGTATTAGCAAGTTTTTAACTTATTTAATTCAATTTATTTAAACATGGCCAAGTGATGCACATACTATTTCCAAGCTTTATTTAGACTTTTAATTATTTACTTTTACATAATAAGGCTTCTTAAGGTTCCTAAACCAAGTTTTCAAACTCATTCCTTCATATTTTACTTAAGTGGCCGAATGTGAGTCGTTGGGTTCCTAAGGCCTTATAGTTTACTTTTCCTTATCTTATAAGTTGATTTTACCAATTTAAGTCTAATTTATTAATTAGTATATAACTTAAGAAATTTTAAGATTTCTTCTTCATTCTTTTTAGTTATGGCTGAATGGTTTAGTGTAACTTCCAACCTCATGGTTCATTTCTATTCATTTAATTTATGCATTCTTAAGTTTAGTTTTGAATTATAGTGAATTCTTAACTTCTTTTCATTAACATACTTAATATGCCCAAATGACCTCTTTAAGCTTTTAAAGCTTACTCTCAATTTTAATCTCTTCTACTTATATACCAAGGATGTTTAATTAATGCTAGTTAAGAATTAAATCTTCTTCTTGATGAATTTACCATAAGGTGGTTGAATGGGTCCATAATTATTTTTAAAACTTCCTTAAACTTTTAATACCTTATTCTTACATGATAAGAATTCTTAATTAGACCTGGTTAAGAATTAAAACTCCTCATTGTTAGATAACATTATAGTGGCTGAATGTCACATCAAAGGTCTAGGGTAACAAATTTCATCTCTAATTGATCTAGGTTGACCAATTCTTTTAAGTAAATTTTAGGTCGTCTCCTCTAATTCTAATGGTCATGGTCAAATGACCATTCTCCTCCACTTAAATCCATGGTTCATTTTTAGTTATCAACGTTTGCCTTTATGAAATCTAGTTTAAGTATTAATTATGGATTTTACTTAATTTCATCTATTTTGGTTACTATGAACTTAACCATTTTTAAACTTTTCTTACACCTTTAGATCTTCTATTTACCTAATGAAAATTCTTAATACACCATTAATCAAAATTTAAGCACATTTTCCCCCAAGTTATACTAGGGTGGCCGAATGCACACCTAGTGGTTTTAAGCCATTTTAACTCAAAGTCTCTTCTTCCAAAAGTTATTTCACATCATGTAAAACTTGGTTTCATGGTTTATATCACTTTTGAAAATTTTAAGAAGTTTTATCTTTAAGTTTGAAATTATGGCTGAATGCCCCCTTTGGCCTTCCAAGGTCACCTTTTCAAATTTCCTTCTCACACAACCTTGGTTCCTTGATTTTGTGTACTTGTAGCACCTTAAGAACTTGATCCATACAAGGATTTTCTAATCTCCATAGCTTGGGTCATGGTCAAAATGAGTCTTAAGTGTCTTATGAGGCTTGTGCCATTTATTGTCCCAAAATTACAACTTTCACTTATAGATTTTAGATCCATGTCTGAAGCAAGCTTTTGGGACATATAAATTAATTTTTCTTTCAATTTTTAATATTTAAGTCTATAGGTTCAGATCTAGGCATAATATTACGCAATATTATTATAGTAAGAAAATATACAACTTTCAAGCTTTAACCATAAAAACATTCAAGGTAGTATTTTTTTCAAACAACAAAGTGTAGATCCACAAGATCTATTTTAACATTCATCCATCTCCTACCAAGAACATTTCAAAAATTTACTCATGATTTTTCAAAACTTTCCAAAGTATCAAAATGGATTTTAAAAGAATTTTTAAGGATTAAATTTCTTTTAAGTTACTTAGAAACATTTTAAACCAACCAAACTTCATTTTATTTTTCAAAAATCACTAAAAAGTGGTGATGCTCATTTTGAATCGTTAAAAGGCAGATTTGAGCCCTCATGAGTTCAAACAAAAAGAGATAAATGGATTTTGGAAAAAAGATCCACAAAAGAATGAAAACAACCATAAAAAATAAGATTAAAGCTTAAAAAGATAAGGTAGAAAATCCTACTTGATGATGGCTTGGTGTGGGGTTATGGTGGAGCTGTGATGACCGAACTTAGTCCCCTCTTGGTGGTCCACAAAGAGTTTCTTGGTGAAAATTATGGAGCTTAGTTTTTAGAGCTTGATTTTAACTGAAATCTTAAAGATGGAAATTTAAGCTTAAGGTGAAAAGTTAAGATTTTGGACTTGGTTCAACTTGGAGAAATTTTGGAGAATTTTGTTAAATGTTTAGGAAGTAAAAACTAAAATAGACAAGGTCCCCCACATGGCTTAGTGAATTTGGCCAAGTAAAGGTAAAATTGAATTAATTTTTCACTTAAGAATATTTTAGTAATTTTGCATAGAATTTTTATTTTCTAAAATAATTCAAAATTTCTGGAATTATCCTTTTAGAATTTAATTAGTGTTAATTAGGATAAGTTTGTCTCTAATCATTTTTATCTTATCCTAAGCATGATCAAATTTTAATTAATCAAGAAATTAGCCTTAACCATGGTTAAAAAACTCTTAGCATTTTCTTACCCTTTTGGCTTACCAATGGTATTTTCATAATTTTTCTAAACATTACCAAGAAATTTCCAAATTGTTCCTCTAATAATTTTAACACTTTTTACTTTGTTCCCAAGTTAATCTAAGGTCATTTAATAATTTTTTAGGAATTGACTAGCTCTATGCTGAAAATGGAGCTTTCAAGGGACGTTTTTTGAGTTTTCTGAGGACGTTTTTATTTCTTTTTTGTTTTCTAAATTTTTCTCATTACCCTTTGATCATTATTATGTTTCATAATCCTCCAAAATGTATTTAAATCTTGTTTTCATTTCTCTTACTTATTATTTGAGGTGCTCAGGTGTAGGATATTTTTGTTATTTGCACCAAATTTTTTATTTTTTATTTTTGTTTTTGATCCTTAATCCTACTTAGTTTTCTTCTAAAAATTATTTGTGACTTCAAATATTTATTATGAAATGTGTGGATGTTATACCATGGATGAGAAGATTCCTCAATTACAAGTTTGGTTCAGAGAGAAGAAGATAAAAAAGATAATACTCTAAAAAATTTGAGTAAAAAAACTCATAAAATAATTTAAATATATTAAATGTTCAAAATTACATTTAAAGGTGTCTTATATAGAAAAAGTGCAGAAAAATAGAGGAAATGAAGAGCAACTTTTGAATTTGAATTTCAATCTAATGATGTCTTTTTCCTTCGGTAATGTAATCTCAAATTGGCCATATAAGATTAAAAAATTTAAGTTAAAATATAGAAAAATTAAACTTAAATTTTATATATATTGAACTTTTTAAATTTTACTTGTAAAAAAATAAATACTAAATTTAATTTTATTTTATTTAATGCTTAATAGATCTAAAAATCTTTATACCTAAGATCATTTGTAATAGCTAAGAATCTCTACATAAAAAAATAATTTTTATTTTATCAATTTTAATTTTCTTATTATAGATAAAAGTATTATAACAATAATTTTTTTACATAAGAATAAAATATTATAAATATGATTTAGCTTTATATTTCTTAATTATTTATTTTTTAAAACGATTAAATTACGATGATGTTTACCTAATTTATTACAGTAACTTTTCAGTTACAATTTTTTGATTAATTATCATTAGATTTTAAGTGTGGCATCTTGAATATTGATGTTATATTTTTTTTTTAAATTGATTATGATTGATTTTAAATATCTTAAAATTGAAAAAGATATTTTAAATATTGATGTTTCGATTTTTGTGGATTAGAGGGATTATATGAAAAATTTTAAATTATTATTTTATTAATTTAAAACATTTTGTCCAATAATTTTTAACCATGAGTAAATAATTCTATTATTTTTTATGGATCTGTAAGCGATTAAAAAAAATCAGTAACTATTTATTACATTTTAGTATCGATATTTTTTAAAAATGATGTAAAAAATTTTTGTGATAGCTAAAAACGGCTAAAAATTATATTTTTAACTTACAGAAATGATAATTTTTGTAGTCACAGCATATGTAATTTTTGTTTCTCAATTTTGTTAAACTATATAATTACATTTGCTTTTAAGATTAAGAAAATTTCATCCCTTTATAATTTTCTTTTATTAAAATTCGTAATTTTTTTTTATAATTTTAACATATGGAATGATTTAAAAATTTTTAAATAAAAATTTACTTCAAATTTTTAGAATGTGATGATGAAAGAGGAATGTATTAAGGTGTTTGTATTTTTGATAAAATTTATTATTTAATTTAGTAATTTATAATAAGAAAAATACTTTAAAATAATTTAATCAGAAGATTTAAGATAGAAAACAAAAAATTGAAAGTTTTATGCAGACAGAAATCAATTTAGGATTTTTTTTTAATTTTAAAAGTAGAAAACACACTTAAAAATTTTGGGAACAAACCTATTCTAAATTAAATGGAGCAAACTTATGATTAAGCACATAATTTAAAATTACCGTTTTTCAATTAATTACGGATTTTGAACGTGTTTGCTATTTGTTAAGTACTAATTTTAAATATATTTATTATTTATTAATAGCTGGTCTGAAACGTGATTAGTATTTATTAATTTCACGTTGTCAAAACCGATAGTTAATATAATAGTTATCATATTTGAATTTTAAATTTAATTTTTAAATTATTATTATTTCAGATTTCGATTTTACTTTTTATATATACGACAACAAATTCTATTTTTCAGTCTGCATTTTTTTGTTAGAATTACACAATTATTTTTCTTACTAGTTCTACCTTGTAAGTTTGGTATAGTGGGGAATCAAAACATAGATATACAACTTAATTATTGATCAATGCATGGTTATGCATAATTGACAAAATTTAGATTTTTTATTTAATGGTATAAATCATTAATTTAATTAATTTTGTAATATTATTTTACTTTTTATTATTTAAATAAAAACGTATTGAATATTTTTAACATTTAAAAATAATTAATACTTTTAATCTTTCTTTATTATTTTTTTCTAAATATTAGAGATGTAAAAAGGATAATTAAGGAGTTTGGTTTTTAATACTATAGATATAAAAGTTTCATCAAGACGAAAATTTAAAAAGATGATATAACATTATTCAAAACAAAACGTATGATTCAATACTATGAATAAATTACATTTATGTTTCTATTTCTATGAGATCTAGGAGTTTATTTGTTTTAAAGTTGGACAAAGTTAATACTGATAGAATTATTTTTAAACCATTGAATACAATCGAGATCTTTACTTTTGGCACCACAAAACACTATAAATATGCTAGCATTTTCTATTCATACGAGAAACAGAACCACATTAGCAATGGCAAACACAATAGTTGGCTTATTTTTAATGGCCTTACTTTGCATTACAGTAGCACAAGGGAGAAAAACTCTTCACCCAAACAATGAGTGGCCAACATCCTCTAAAATTATTAATGATGGTATCTGCAAAACATATGTAGAAACACAAGGTTACACATGTGAAGAACATGAGGTACATATTTTTATTATATTCCATTCCTCTTGCAACTAATTATGATGAAATTTTTGACAATTATTCTTTTATTGGACTAAGGTTACAACAGAGGATGGATACATCCTAAGTTTGCAAAGGATACCAGCAGGGCGGTCCGGTAAGAAAGCATACAAGCAACCAGTGCTATTACAACATGGTCTCACTGCTGTAAGTGATGTTTCTAGAAAGTTAGATATATGTGTTTGTCAACTATGATTTTACAAATGTAAGGCATTGGTACTAAGATTACTCAGCTAAGAAAACTTGTATGGTTTCAGGATGCCATATGTTGGTTGTTCAATTCTCAGAATGAATCATTGGGATTTATCTTAGCAGACAGTGGGTATGATGTGTGGCTAGCCAATGCTCGTGGAACAAAATATAGTCGTGGGCATAGATCACTTAGTCCCAATGACATGGTTATTTTACTTATGATATACGTGAATGCATTTTTAGTTTTAACAAGTTGATATTTACTCTAATGGATAATTCATATATTCATTATGTATAGGGTTATTGGAATTGGTCATGGGAAGAACTATCCAGTTATGATCTTCCTACTTTTGTTCAATATGTATACAGCAATACTGGGAAGACAATTCACTATACAGGTCATTCCTTGGTAAGTTCCTATTTTTATTTTCTGTTTATGTTTTCATGTTTTATTCTTTCAAATATATATATTAATCTCAATACATTTTTCTTAACTTTAGTTTTTCTTTTTATTTTAAAATTTGATTTTGAATGCTTGGAATTTCAAACTAGCTAGGAATTGGTCCCAAATGTAAAAATCAAAACCAAAGTATACGCATGGTGTTAAAGGACAAATCCTAAAGGTTTAGAAATTACAAGGATTTAAAACAAATTTTTTTAATTAAATTGTTGTTAATTTAATACTAATATTGAGAAAAACTATAGATGCTAAAAATTTACTTAAACCTCTTACAAGTTTAACTTGAAATTTCAGGGAACTTTAATGGCTTTAGCTGCTTTTTCTCAAGGGAAAGCTTTGAATATGTTGAGAACAGCTGCATTACTTGCCCCAATAGCTCATATGAATCAGATCACATCACCAGTATCAAAACTTGCTGCTAACACATTTATAGCTGAAGTGAGAGAAAAGTCATATCACTTTGCTGAGTATTAAATTATTGGGTGAATACAAATTTACTTGAAAATATATATTTACCTTTTCCTTAACATGACAGGAACAATATTGGTTAGGCGTCCGTGAATTCGTTCCAAATGGGTAATAGAAAAACTTTAATGTTAAAAATTTTGCATCTCTTTTATTCAATATGTTTGAGTGCACATATAAAACAGTGTGTTAACATCACATATAAAAAAAAAATTTTAAACTAAAACATTGTGTTTTCTAATGAATAGGGATATTGAAACCAAATTTCTGGGAGGCATCTGCCGTAATCTAAACTTGAATTGCGCAAATTTAATGACACTTATCACAGGTAACTTAGATGATATGATAATATGATGATAAATTGAATTTCCCTTTATTGAATTGATTCCTTGAGATATTGACATTATATTTTGATATTTCTTACCCTTAAATTTTAGGTCCAAACTGTTGCGTTAATCCATCTGCACAAGATGTTTTCCTCAATCATGGACCACAATCAACCGCAACAAAGAACATGATCCATCTATCTCAAAGCAAGTCCACTAATAAGCAACCTTTTTTTTGTGTTTGTGACTAAGTGTCATTTTATTTTGAAAATTTCTTTCCTTCATTTCTGATTAGGACTATTAGTTTCTACATAATTTCTTATTAACCTCACTCTTATATTTTTCTGCATGTGGCTTTGAGTAGTGATCAGATCAGGTCAAGTAAGGAAGTATGATCATGGTCCACAAAATGTTCTGCATTATGGACAACTGATTCCTCCTATATATGACATCACCAAAATTCCAACTGAATTTCCTCTATTTATCGGCTATGGAGGGCAAGATGCTCTATCTGATGTAAACGATGTGCATGTTTTGCTGAATGACCTCAAAGACCACAACGAGAAGAAGCTCGTAGTATTATTCAAAGAAGATTATGGTCATCTTGATTTTATTATGAGTGTCAATGCTAAACAAGTGATTTATGATCCTTTGATAGATTTTTTCAGCATTCATTAGCTGTATAACTTATTAATTATAGTTCAAATAATGTAAATTAGATAAAGAACCACATGTTGAACGGAAAAAAACTTAATGTAGAGAAGTATATGCAAGACAAAATTATATGTTGGTCAATTTCTAAATAAAAAGGAAAGAAAATTTTCTTATTTAGTCCTCATGGGAAGAATTTTTACCAAACACATTTAATAGTAAGTTGATAAAAACTATTGGTATATTATATAGTGTTCATGAATATTTACATAAAAGATAAACACAATCGTGAAGGCTACTATATTCTTGTATAATTACATCAATGTATCGTGAAGGCTACTATAATCTTGTATAATTACATCAATGTGTGGTGTTTGATTTAAATATGGCTGTTTGTACTTCAAATCAAATTGTGAAGACAACTTTTTTAATTTCACATGCATACATGATGAAAGTTTCGCATTTCATATGATCAAAACCATTAATTAGTTTATTAATTTGGGGGAATAGTACAAAACTTTTTAATGCTTGTTATTGAAACATAGTTATTAGGTTCCTTATTTTTATACTTAATACAAAATTTAGCTACAAGCCCAATCATGATACTACTTAAAAAAAATAGACAAAATACTGTGATTTTATAGTTAAATGATATTCTGATAGGTGAAGATAAGGAAATACGTTTGTTTTAAAGTCAAATAACATAAAAAGAAATTTTATATGAAATAATTCTAAAATACCTAAATTTTCTCATACAAAGCAGAAAGGCAACATATGCTTAGAATATTTTGCTTCATTTTAAAAAACTTCATGTGGAACATTGCATTTAACTATTTGTTATCATTCCATTACTTCTAGAAGCATCCTTTTGCTCGACCTCCTATTTTTCAACAAAGAAATCACTAATGTTAGATTTGTTTTTCTTTTCTGAGAATGGACCGTTAACTTCTAATTAAAAATAAAAGTAACAATACATTACACGGTAGTCATGTATAAGCAACGACTAAATAAATAATTGTAACACCCAACTTCAAGTTAAACATACAATTAGTGATTATACATAAAAAGATTAACTTTATTCTTTTATAATTATATAGGTATATTTTTGTCATGTTATGGATAGATTAAATTAGATTGAACTTAGAAAAAATTCTAGAAATTGAGGAAACGATAGATACCCATAGTTATTAGTTAGTGCAATAGTTAGTAAGAAAGTTGGTAAGGTTAGTTGTTGATTTTTATTTGTTAGTTGACGCAGAGAAGAACCAAGGTAGATTACAAATATGTATATAAAGAGAGGCTGAGACAGAGAGAGAAAGCATATTGTGGTTTGAGAGGAAATTGAAGCCTCTGGCCTTGAAGGTTGTAGATCCTTCGAAATTTTAGTTGTGCTCAATTAGGATTTATCCATATTTCTTCATAATAAGGTACCATGTTTATATCAATTGGTATTCAAGTGACAATTCTAAAGGTTCTTATAGACAACTACAAGGAGAATGAAGGGAAAATAATCCATGTGGGTAGCTAGGTAGAAAAGCAAAGGTGGAAAGAAAAATGATCATAACGAAGGTTAGGATATAATGATCAACTCATCATCATTGATAGAGTCACAACATTCAGGTTCAGCGATTGAGAGAGATAGGTCATCAACAACAGTTAAATTTTGGAATGCATTCACCATGCCTATGCTCTCCCTGCTTTGTGCTCAAATGATGGCAGATGTTATATATGCTAGAGTTAGAAAGGAGAAGGAAGGGGTAGTGCACCTCAATTTCAGAATTGCAATGAGCATTGGGAAAAAAGATAGGAGGTAAAATTAAGGGGAAATATTAGGATCAAGAAATCAGGTAATCTGTAGAGGAAAAAGGAGGCCAACATCTGTAACTTCAAGAGCATTGAGAAATTCACAAGCTTGTTTCTTACCTCTCTAGCTATTCTTTACTTATAGGGTAGGATTGATTGGATCATCCTTAAATCAATTAGAATCTTGATGGAACTTTATTTCAACACAAGTCATTCACTTTGATGATAAGATGAAATTTTAGGGGATATTTTCGTTAGATACTCAGTGAAAAAAATAGGTCAGTTGATAATTTTTATTAGTTGTAAGGGTTAAGATAGAGAAGAATGAATCTAAATCATCTATGAATAATTAGAAAGATTAAGAAAAAGAATCTTATTATTTGAGAAGAGATTCAAATCTTTAGATATTTGGAGGCTATAGACCCTCAAAGTTATGTTATTTTCTATCATTAAAATAAGGATCAATGTCTAAATCTGCTTATTAAGGTGTAAGGTTTCTATAAAAGAAATTAAATCTAAGCATCTTTTATCAAACCAAAATATAGGATATGTATGCAGTGAGAAAATTACTTTTATATTATAATAAGAATAATAAATCTAAAATGGACAATGATGTACACACACAAACCCATGCTATAGTTTATACGTTGCATGTATGATTAAATTTGTTTCGTATAACTATTGAGTAAATAATCACAAAAACAATAATAAATTGTACAAATGTTCAGTAACCAGATATAATAATAATGGAGCCTTTTCTAAGCAGCAATAGTATACACATTTAAAGGAGCTATGTAAATAATTAGCTTCCATATTCTTTAAGTCTTGTCATATGAAAGGAGGAGCCATGGAAAAATAGAGTATTTATAAAATAAAAAAATATAATTAATATAAGTAGGAGAAATCAAATTATATCGGTGTGAGCTTTACTACATATTATACCATTTAAAACCTTTTACAAAATAAATTTATTTTAAAACCATTCGTTTGATTTAGCTTCCTATCTTGTTGGTCACATTTATAAATTATGAGAATACTTTAAAAATTATTTGATACATTATTCAAATATTTCAAATTACTGTAACATATACTATTAAAAATAAGAATTCCTTAATTATATATTTATAGTTTTTCAATTTTTATAATTAAATAATAAAATTACATTTTGCGTAAAGTTATTAATAGTATAATATTTATGAAAATTAAATCAATTTAAGTTAATTATTTTCATATGATAAATAGTATAATTAAATTTATTCACGAAATACAACGTATTTATCCTTAATTATCCTCAACAGCTACATCAACCACTTCCTATTAACACAAATACAATCTATCTACTTTGACCAAGTATTCCAAATCCTTCACTACCAGTGTTTAATAAGCCTATTGTAAGAGGAGATCGTTTTTATTTGCTGGTAGATAAATTTTAAATTTTTTTTTTCACAAATTACAACATAAATTATGATAAAAAGATGAATCTATAAAAATTATTTAAATTTAAAATCATATAAGAATAGAATCGTTACCAATTTTTTTTAAAAAAATATTTGAAAAAACCTAAAGAGATTTAGATATGGAAAACTATTATGAATACGTTTTAATTTCAAACATCCTATTCATTTGTCTGGAAGAATGACATTTAAAGTTCATTGTGTAATTTTAAAATAATTATGAAGAAAAAGTTATTTAATTTTTTTTAATTTATAAATTAAATATTTCAATAATATAATAATATATTTATTTAGATATGTGAAAGAATATAATAAAATAGCATAAAAATATCTTGATAGAATTTTTGATCCTGCTCCTACATATTTTTTGATATGATGAAAAATTCTAAACAATGTAATTCTATGTATTTATTTTAGAGAAAAAAATTATATAAAAAAATAATTGTTGAAAGTAAACTTAAGTTTTAAATATTTGAAGAAGAAAATAATAATAAAACAATTTTGTTTGAAATTTTATTTATGGAAAAAAAATTTGAAGAATTATTTTTAAAAATAAATTTCATTTTTTATTATTTGAGAAAGAAATTAATAATGAAGAAACTTTGAAATTAAGTTTTTAAAAAGGAATGTTGTAAATGAATGATTTTTAATAAAAATATTTTTTATTTTTTGATATTTAATTTTATATATTTTTAATATTTTAAATCTACATATACATGGAATTTAAGATAAACGTATTTAACTACCGTAAATTTTTATGGTTCGAAATAAATGAATAACGGGGAGAATTACATATTCATATTTTAAAACTTGCAACATAAAATTTAAATTTAAGATGTTATTTTATAAGTAATTATTTTTATTTTAATTTAAATTTTTATAATTCAAGACAATTATATAGTCAATATCATTTATTCAAATGGAAGTTAAAAAAAAATTATTTTTTATTTTAATATTTTATTTTTTACAAAAAAAATTTATCATAAAAAACTATAAAATAGAACAAATGACATCAAGGTTATTATTCTTATTATTTTTAAACATAATCAATTTTTGAAAATTTTCTACTTAAAAATACTATATGAAATTTCTAAGATTTTTAGTTATAATTCTAATGAAATTAAAAGAAACACCACAAAATTTCGATCCATCAATGAAATAATGAACTTAGTCAAACATAATTAATTTTTGAAAATTTCTAAACTTTTATACTTTTTAGATAAATTATCGAAATTGATTTTTGTACTTAATAATTTGAAACATTTCACAAAAGCATTTAATAATATTAATAATTTTAACTAATATATGCTTCATCGTACATTAAAAGAGGATTGGGAATAATATACATATCAAATATTACTGCAAATTAATTTTGTAATATGTAAATGATAAACCATCATTTTATTTTTATTGATTTATCTGTAAAAAAATTAGTTATAATTATAATGTAATTAATGATTATTTGATCGTAATTTTTTTTAATTTTTTTTATTCTTATAAGAACGATCATGCAAGAAAAAAATCGAAAACTAGATAAATTTTGGACTAAAAAAAAGATAAGAAAAAAAAAAAAAGGATGAAAGGATGATAAGGAAAAAAATTACTTCCATGGAGAACCAGCATGGCCATGTTAGCCAAAGCACACCCTCATAGCGGTCCGGGTATTTCAAAATGGCTATGCAGACATGAGAATGACTATGAAAAATGATGAGCACGACTCTAGAACCTAAAGCACAACCGTGCAAACTCTAGGAGATGCAAAAAATGATCCAAGTCAATCCTAATGATGCAGGAAAGGATCCCAACCAATCCTAACTGGTGCAAAGGTTCTAGCTGCAGAGGATCCCAGCAAGGAAAGTCACTAAGCCTATTGAGCCTCACACATTAGAATAGGACTTAGTTCATATTCCTGTAGTTTAGGAATTAGAAGGTTCAAATATGTATAGGACGAACCTATTTCCTTGTAACTTTTTACTAAGCTTTTTGGGCCTGACTTAGCCTATTTCCCATACTTTGTCAAGGAGAGATGAGGTACTCCTTTTGGGCTCCATTAGAGGCCCAATTTCAAGTCCTATGCGGCTCCTAAAAGTCGGCCCATGCCATGCACTCCTAGGCGCCCATTTGGCCAATATAAAGGCTTTTTATTTGTAATTTCATCACTTTTGAGTCATTTGTGAAATTCACTTTAAATTTTAGAGAGAGTTCTCTCTCTTTTATTCTTTCTAAATTGAGCTTAGGGGTTGAAGAACCTCCTTATCTATGCTAGCTTATATGATGGCAGAGAAGAGACTCATCCTCCACAAGAGGTGGCATCTCCAAGCATGTCTTTGAAGATCAAGATTTATCATCATTCCTTCCATCCTATTCTGCCTCTATTGTCTAGAATTAGTTCCTCCTTCAACAATTGCATCAACTAATGCGATTAGTGATTTACTCCATGTCCTTGTCTCCATTTTTCATTTATGTTGTAGTTTTTGTAAGCTATTTTTTTTTTAAATTCGATGTGAATTAATATATTTATAGTTGTAACTTCTTAGCATAAGGGTAAAAGAAAGTGAGTTAGTTACAAGTTTAAACATCCACAAAATAACTAAGGATATGCTTGTAAGGTACCTCAACCTAATTCCTTTTTTGATGATTCATGCAAAGGTTCACAATTTTTATTAAAAAAGTTTGGAAGGATTATGAACATATAACAAAGAAGATTAGTGGTTTAAAATTCTCCACAAGGATCTACTTGCTGTGTCTCTACCTTTAGATGTTATCATCTTAAATTTTAATGTAATAGTATATTAAATTTTGTATTTATGTCTCCTTATAGAGATTAAATAAGGTTACTTAATATTTATTAAGAGAAAGATAAGATTTCAACATAATTTATCATATATATTAAATATTTTTCCATTTTCTCATCCCTCTATTTCTCAATAGGTCATACACTAGTACATAATAATATTTTTATAACAACCTTTTACCTCGATCATTAGAAAATCAATGTAAAAAGTTATACGATGGTATTTTTGTAACTAAGTGGAACATTTGTTATATTGGTCATCTCCTAACCAACTTAAAAATGTTATTCTATATGGGTTAAAAATTTAACTATTGTAGTAAGTCATTCCATGTTGGCTGTTTACAACCAATGTAAAATCTGATTCAAAACTGCACAATTTCTCTCCTCCAAAATTAATTTCCAAACTCTGCAATCCCTTGTTGTCATACCTTGTCGTTGTGCCCTATTGTACTACAAAAAAATATGTTATTTTTAGCGATTATAAAAATGATTCTTAGCGGTTAAAAACCATCACAAACATCATTACTAACATTTAAAAAAAAATGCTAATTTTATTGGTGCCACCAAAAGTTTTTAACGATTTTTTCTTAACCGTGGAAAGAACTGTTAGAAATTATGTACTTATTTTCTATCGGTTAAACACCACCACAATTGTTTATCAAATAAAAAACATAAAAGCTACAACAAATAAAAGTTAAAAAATCATTTCAAACAGGTTTTAAGCATCATTTTTCTTGTGTAACAAGAGTGTCCCAATTACGAATTGTGTGAACAATGACTTTATACCTATGTCAATCACCTTTGAGATGAAACTCCAAACCATCATATGCAGAAAGATTCTCAAGTTTTGAGAATTTTTGAAAACCAATTATGAAAACTCTCCTTTTCAAATATGATCATATTTTCTCAAAGTAATTAGTTAGAAAATCATATATAATCATCACAACAACAATAGCTACTATAGGTAGGCAAGTAACATTGAAAACTTGGAAATAATTACAATCGGAAACTTTCATGAAATGTAAATTTAATACATAAAAAATGAATAATCAAATATTTTTGTTCCAATCTTCCTAAAAAAATGAAAGGAAAATTTTTAGCACTTTCAAGAAGGAGGAAAGAAAAAGAAAAAATCACCGCTACTATCTTTCCTACAAAAAACATCGTGAAAAGATAGATTGATTCCTATTGTAAGAAAGGATGAATATTATAGTAGCCTGGGCTGTGTAATCAATAGCCCATGTGAGTTTGTTGTCCAATCTACATTATTGATGTCCACAAATGCCATTGTCATTGTGAAGGATATTTTGTCCGTTTGGGAAGAAAATGTAGAAGTAAGAGTGTGAAACTAAGTTTATTAGTATGATTCTAATTTATTCTTAATTTCATCATTTTCAACCCAACCATTTTAGTTTATTAGAAAAATCATGACATGCATACAAGGTTTCTTTTAATCTTTTTAAAAACTCCTACTAAAATGGATTACTTTTATATAAGAAAGCTAGAATTAAGTAAACATATGTTTTACTCATACATCATAACTACTTGGGATCACATCATAGATATTATTTGACCATCATTTCCTCTATGTATTTCATTTCTCATATCTATTCTCTATCACTCTCTCTTAGTGATAATTAAGACATAGGCATAACATTAACATTAGTCAAATGATATCTTCTTACTGACTCTGCTACTCTACCTTTTATTCATAAGGATCAATAATAAATGAAGAACCTTTTTGTCTCTTAGGAGTACCCTTTTATCTCCTCTTCAACAGGACTTTGTTGCCTTCTAGATATGCACAAGGCATATTAAGAGTAGATTAATTTTTCACATAAGTTTTCTTTAGTGATCCCTTAAACCATTTAGGTTCATTTTAAAAGCTTCTAGATAATCATGAATGCTCAATCCATATCCAGCCAATATGCCATACACATTTAGGTCTCAATTGCTACCACATCATCATTCATATGTAATCATCATATGTAGCACCATTACTTAAACATTTATGAGCATTCATAATTCATCTTACATTACACTTTATGCATTCATAAAGCAGTACACAAGTTGGCTTAACATTCTCAAGCATATGATTATCTTCTAAGTTAAGACTTTGTTATGCTTATCATTCAATCTTAGGCAACATAATCACATATACCCATACATGTTCAACTTGTTTAATTCATTATGTTTTATGATGAATCATTCATGGGAACTTATTCCACTTAAAATTCTAAGTTGTCTCTCAGCCTTTCCTTTTCTCAAAGGTCAAGTTATTTCACATAATTTTTAAAGAACTTAGAAGTTTTCCTTTAGGTGGCCGAGTGACACCTCTTCAGTTTTTACTCTTTATGCACTTCAATTTACATGTCTTATACATAACCTAATCGAACTATATTTAAGGGTTATATGTTAGCAAGATTTTAACTTACTTATATCAATTTATTCATACATGGCCAAATGGTATACATGTCATTGCCAAACTTCATTTAAACCCTTAATCCTTTTCTTTTACATAACAAAGGTCCTTAATGTACCTTAACCAAGACTTCAAACTCATTCCTCCTTAATTAACTCTAGGTGGCCAAATGCAAACTTCTCATTTTTACTCCATCATTACTTTTCAATCATCTCCTTAAGCTTACCTAAAATCCATTCTAAAGTTTTCGCAAGCTTTTAATTTGGTTTCATTAACTACTTCACCATTCTCCCTTAACTTTCTTAGGATCCTCTTGTCATCTTAATTCAGACTTAAAATCAAACTTTTCTTAATCCTTGAGAAGTGGCCGAATGCATGAACAGGGTTTATAAGGCCTTTTAGTTCTGTTTTCTTCATCTTAGAAGATGATTTCTACCAATTGAAGTTTAGGTCATTAATTTTTACCCAACTTAGAAATTTTTAAGACTTCTATCCCACACTTGGAGGTCATGGAAAAATGGTCTATTGCAACTTTTCAATCCCATGATTCATTCTTAATTAATCAATTTATGTATGCCTAGGTTTAGGCTTAAGTCATAGTGAAAATTTTATCTTTCTTTCACTAATTTAACCATCATGGCCGAATGGACATCAGATCATTCCTAAAAATTTCTTACACTTTTAATCCTTTTTATTTATATAATAAGGATACTTAATTAACCTTAATTAAAAATTTAAACTCCTTCCTTCTTAATTATTTCCCAAGGTGGCTGAATATCACTCTTGGTGTCTAAGGCATCATACTTCATTTCTTTCTTAACTCAAATTGATGAATTCTACTAGTTAGAGTTTAGGCCCTGAATCTTTACCAAGTATGGCTAATTTTAAGGCTTCTATTCTACTCCTAAGGTCATGGCTGAATGTCAATTTCCTACTTAAACTCCATGGTCCATTTTTAATTACCAACTTATGGTTCCTTGAATCTAGCTTAAGTTTTAATTATGGTTTTCAGTTGATTTCATAAATTTTGTCTACGATGGCCGAATTATTAACCTAGTTACTTCTAAATATTTTTACATATGTAATTCTTCCCATTTACCAAGTCGTGGTCCTTAATACACCATGATCAAAGATTTAAAATTTTCCCTTAACTAGCCAAAGGTGGCCGAATTCACACCTATTGATTTTAGGATATTTTAGTTCAATTTTTCTTCTCTTAAGAGTTGTTTCACACCATTTAGAACTTAATCTTATGATTTGTTCCATCCTTATAAATTTTTAAAGATTTTACCCTTAATTAGCCAAAGGTGGCCAAATGCTCACTTTGAGCGCCTAAAATCACCTTTTTAAAATTTCTTCTCATAGAACCTGGTTCCATGATTTTGTGCACTTGTAGCACGTTTAACACTTGAATCCACCAAGCCTTGTCCATGCTCCTTAGCTTGGGTCATGGTTAAGGAAAGTCATAGGTGTCTTATGAAGTTTGTTCCATTTTTTCTCCCAAAATTTCAACTTTCTCTTAGTAGATTGTCGATTTATGTCCAAACTAAGCTTATTGAACTCATAGTTTAATTTTTCTTATACTTTTAAGTATTTTAGTCCAAGGGTTCAAATCAGGATATTTTACCACACAAGTCCATAATATTAAGAAAATCATCATGTTTCGAGCTTTAAGCTTAAAAATCTTCAAGGTAGTAATTTTCAAGACAAATAAGTGTAGATCTACTAGATCTACTAAGATCCATTTATCTCATATCATGAACACTTAAAAAATTTTCCCATGACCTCTCAAATCTTCCCAAAGCATCAAAATTATTTTTAATAATTTTTAACTGATTAAATTGCTTCTAAGATGGTTAGAAGCACTTTAATCCATCAAAACTTCACTTTAACTTTCAAAAATCAATAAAAAATGGTGATTCTAATTTTTAACTATTCAAAAGAAGTATTGAGCTCTCATGAGTTCAAACAAAATGATATCTATGGATCTTAGAAAGAGGATCCATAAAAAGAAAAAAACAAACCATAGAAATTAAGATTTAAAGCTTAAAAGATAAAGTAGTAAAATCCTACTTGATGGAAACTTGGTGTGGAGATATTTTGGGGCTGTGGTAGCTGAACTTGGTCTCCTTTGATGGTCTACAAAGAGCTCCTAATGATGGTGGTGGGGCTTGGTGAGTAGAGGTTGATTTTGGCTTAAATTTCAAAGATGGAAACTTAAGCTTAAGTTGGAAGGTTAGAGTTTTTGGACTAGGTTTAACTTTGGGAGAGGTTAGAGACATTTTCTAAGTGTTTATAAGTTAGGAAATGCTGAAAATAAAGTCTCCCCATTGCCTTAGTGAATTCAGCCAAGGCTAGGGCAATTTAGGAATTAATTTCTCACTTAAGAGCATTTTGGTAATTTTGCATGTAATTTCTATTTTTCAAAATAATTCAAAAAATGAGAAATTATCCTTTTAGAATTATATTAATGCTAACTAGGCTGAGTTTGTCAATAATCAAGTTTAACTTATTTTAAGCATGGTTAATTTTAATTAAACAAGATTAATTTACATTAACCATGGTTAAATGAATCTTTTCATTTATGATTTTTGTCCTATATGCCATAAATAAAGTGATGACTCATATGGTGAGTCACCATCACATTTTGCGCATGTAATTTTTGTGCAAACCATGTGGAATCTACTTGTGACTTCTTCTTCACGCTTTCTTTCCCCTGTGGCCTTTTAGGGGTATTTTTGTAATTTTATTCAATATTACCCGAGAAGTTCCCAAATTGTTCTTCCGACATTTATAACGCTTATTGGTTTATTCTTGAGTCATTTTAATATCATTTGGTATTTTTCTAGGAACAATTTATCCCTTTGCAGAAAGCAGAGCTTTCTAGGGGTGTTTTCAAAGTTTTCAGTTTTTTAAGGGATTTTTCATCCCTTCTTTATTAGTAATCTTTTCTCATGAATTTTAATAATTCTTAATGTTCTCTAATTCCCTAAATATCTTTTTTCTCTTATTTTATATTTTTCCTGGACATTATTTGGGTTGCTCAAGTGAAGAGGTATTTTCATCATTTGCACCAAATTTTCTAATTTCTGTGTCTTTTACTTTTATTCTTACTTTCTTTCTTACTAAAGGTTATTTATGACCTAAATAATTTATTATAAAAATTACAGGTGTTACATCAAGAACAATTGTAACTATTGCAAAGTTTGTACTCTTCCTAAGGTAAAGAAGTTCCTTATGATAAAAACTACAAACCTTAAAATGATGACAACCTCTACAATGCTAAGACTCTGTAATTAGAAAATGAAGGCATGTAAGAGTAATCTGGTAAATTTGATAAAATACTTTATGTAAATTATGGAAAAACCTAAACCTGTAACATTGGAGGTAGTTGTTGCAAGGTTAATATCTTAAGAAGATCACTTGCAAGTTCATTACATTGCATTATAAGCCCAATTAAGTCAGAATGTTTGAACCATTCCCGTTATACATAACAAATAAAAAAAATATTACCTTTCTCCAAGTATTTTGCTTGCTTGGATACCAAAGTAATTTTGAACAGTCATAGAGATATAGTTCTTCTTAAGAATAGAGACTGAAAATGCTACTAGGAATATTTGCTAGACTTTCACAATTTTCCAAATTCAAATGAACATGTTTTCTTAGAATACCTATAGATGTATAAATCTTCATAAGTTTTATACTAAATTTTATGACACTAACTCATACACACATTATCCATTTAAAATAATTAATTCTAAAAATCAAAAGCCTCCCAGAAGGTTATAAAGGAAACAAGTTCCACTATGCATATAAGTTAGAAGATCAATTTGCATGACTATTTGCAATTTTGAATTTGACCGAATTTGATTTCTTAAAAATGGTTTATGTTTAGAAACTTATGAATAAAAAAAATAAACCTATATTATAACATGATATGAAATTTTCAATTCAACAAAAGAGGTGAAATTTAATGCCTTTGGTGAAAATAGAAATTGATTGCATTCACCAAGCAGACAGAACTATAGTTTGAATGTTGCAGAGTTGTGTTGAAGAAGAAAAATAAGATTTATAGAATAGCATAACAAGTTAAACTCTTTTATATTAATGTATTTTACAATCTATAAGAGAAGAGAGACAAATGAGATTTTAATATATAATTCAAGAAGTAAATATACTATATTTAAAACAAATATAAAGTTTTTCAAAGACTAAAGTGTAGATCATCATTTATAGAATCCAAATTTTTAATATGTCTCCAATAGAAAGGATAATACTCACAATTGAGAGAAATTGTAGGTATCACTATCATAGTCATTAGCATTGCTAACAATAGTACCATTAGATACAAATGTATCATCGTGCCATTATTAAAGCTAAGGAATATTTGTTTACCCTACCGTTTTGAACCATAGATAGAGGCATATTAGTGGTCATTTCACTTTTTGATTAATCAATCTACCCCAATCAAATCAACAAAACTTGCTCTCATTTTCCCTTCTAGTTCTTCCACACAAATATTCAAATATAAGTAAAAAAAATAAAATTAAAAAATAAATAAAAAAGACTAGCAACCATTTAAGCTTTAATGATGCATAAGAATCCAAGCTCAAAAAGAAAGAGAAAAAGCATGATTGTTCTTAAAAAATGAAAAAAATCCTTTTCAAGCTCATAAATTTTAAAAACAACAAACAATGAAATCATCAAACAAAATAGAAAGGGAAGATTCAATGTGCACGTGAAGAGTACATGCAACATAAAAATACTACACATGGACGTTGTTGTAAAGCCCTAACAATTGCAAATCGACATCCATTCTCCCTTACTTTGATTGATGTACTTCGTTTGAGTATCTTCATTCTCTTGTCTCATTATAGTTGACGTTGGAGTCGTGACCATTATTCTTGATGTTTCAAATTGTGTATAAGGAATTGGAAGAGTGAAAAGGTCAAACAGAAAAAATGTGACTTAGAACGCGAAAGAGAAAGAAGAAAAATTATAAAAAATAATTTTTTTACATTGAAATAAATTGTAAAAAATAATTTTTTTGGTAGTTTCTTATAAATTAAAAAAATATTAACTTGTTTTTTTAGTGTTGGTGCCACTATTGTTGACATCATTATTCATTACTCCTACCATTGACGTTGTTGCTCATCCCTTCCCTTCCAAACGATGTCGTTGGGAACTATCTACCATGTATCCCTCGCTCCCACCGTCCAAATCTTTCCCTCATTTCCAAACCCATTTGGTCCATCCTTTTCTTCCTTGTTTTTTCAACACTTGCCCTTCTTCCACTCTACTCGGCCTCTCCTCTACCTCTCTTCGTTCACACGCTCCTGGCCTTCAATGGTTCACGCTGCACCATAATCTCCTCACCTTTCTCCCTCCCATCCCCTCCTCCAATGGTTCACTTGGCCCCACCATCTATGTTCTTAGCAAATCCATTAATAACATCCCTTCCCCTATGTTCGGATTTTGTATTGGTATGATTATTTGGGGAAATCAAAAGGTTCAATGTGAAACGTAGGGTGTGGAAGGAGTTGAAGGGGGTTGGATAAAGGTTTCTATGATGTGATACCATAGATGAGTTGGGCGGAAATTTAGTTGTGGTTGGAAGTGACAAGGGAGTGGGAAAGAAATAAAGATTTGGTGTGTGAAGATTCATGAAAAGAACAATCTCAATAAGGAATGATGGGTCAATTTCATTGGTTCAATAAGGTTCTATTCCCAAGAGTTCCTCCATCGTGCATTGTTCTTTTGCTTTCTTATGACGCAAGTCGATTATAATTCTGTTTCCAAAACCATTTCCTGATCTTATACAGATTTTTTGTATATAATTCTAAATATTGTGTTACAGGGTGTATTGTAGTATTGACTTGAGTATCATGATGGGTTCTTGCATTATGACATTGGCTTCAAATGGCTAAAAAATGAATCCATATTTAGTTCTGATTATTTGATTTTTTAAAATATCTTTGGATTTCATGAAAAAGGAAAATTATTGATTATTCTCCATATTTATGTATTAATCATTTATGTGTACTCATTGTGACTTGTAAAAGATGCATACTTGTATATAACTATTGTGGTAATCCTACACGATATAACTATTGTGGTAATCCTATGCATCTTAATGTTGGTGACATTTGTAGTCTTGTAGAGAAGTTTTATTCTTTATATGTTTTTATGAGAAAGAAAAGATTCATTTGGAATATGAATTGCAACATTATGATTTTCATGTGATTAAAGATTCTACCTTTTAGAATTTATCTATTGATGGTGAATTATGTCAAAAATATTGTTTTCTATTTAAATCTATTTCAAATTTGTTTAAGTTGATCTGCTACATTTACTTTCAATTTTGCTATTTACAAACCTAGAAGTTGGCAAATTTAGTTTTCTTTTACTAGGATAAATCGAAAAGTATGTGACAAGGGACAATTTTAAAGTTTTTTTACAATGTTATGTTCAATGAAAGAGAAAAAAAAACTTGATCTTTATATTTAATATATGAAAGGAAATGATAGAATGATGAAGCAAATGGTTGGTCAAGGACATGACCTAGATTATTTGCTAAGACATTAAGGCTTGCATGAAGATTAAAAAGTTGATCAATTGATTGCTGCCCAACATTTTGGTGTTGGGGAATTGTGCTCAAATTTTGTTGTTGGGTTTCATTAAATATTATACCATTTAAAACCTTTTACAAAATAATTTTATTTTAAAACCATTCGATTTAACTTTCTATCTTTTAGGTTACATTTATAAATTATGTGACTAATTTAAAAATTATTTGATATATTATTAAAATATTTCAAAATTAATGTAACATATACTATTAAAAATAAGAATCCCTTAATTATGTACTTATAGTTTCTCAATTTTTATAGATGCATAAGAAAAATTACATTTTACATAAAGTTATTAATAGTATAATTTATGTAATTTAAATTGATTTAAGTTAATCCTTCCCATATAACAAATAATATAATTAAATTTATTCATAAAGTATAATGTATCTATCCTTAAGTACCATCCACAACACTCGGCCACCACCTATTAACACAAATAGAGACGATTTATGTCGTTCAAGTGCTCCAAATCCCTGATTACCGTTGTTCAATGGACTTGTTGTGAGAGGAGATCTTTCATATCTGCTGGCAAATAAATTTTAATGAATACTTCCACCAAATAAATTAGTATGGCGGTTGCAACCTAAATAACGATAGGATGACAAGTCCAAAAAAAACTATTTGTTTAAAATAATATAAAAGTGGAATTGCTACCAAATTTGATTTTTTAGAAAAAATATTTAGAAAACCCTAAAGAGATCTAGGTCTAGGAGATAGTTACAAATAGGAAAGGTTTTAACACCTTATTCACTTGTTTCGAGGAATGACACCCAAAGTTAAATGTGCAAGAAATTTTGTTTGTCATTCTATTTATGGAAAAATAGTTTTGCAGAAGAATTATTTTTAAAAATATTTTTCATTTTTATTATAAGAGAAAGAAATTAATAGTGAAGAAATTTTGTTTAAAATTAAGTTTTTGAAAAAGAAATATTGTAAAAGAAGGACTTTGAATAAAAATATTTTTTATTTTTTGATATTTAATTTTGCATATATTTTTAATATTTTAAATTCATATATACATGAAGTTTAAAACAAACGTATTGAACCACGATAAATTTTTACGCTTCGAAACAAATGAATGATAGAGAGAATCACATATTCATATTTTAAAGCTCGTAACATAAAATTTAACATTAAAATGTTATTTGATAATTAGTCATTTTTATTTTACTTTAATTTTTTGTAATTCAAAACATATATATAGCGCATACCATTTACTTAAAATGAAAGTTGAAAATAGTTTATTTTTCATTTTAATATTTTATTCAATTTTAAAAAATTATGATAAATAACTATAAAATAGAAATGACATCAAGGTTATACTTTTTATATTATTATTATTATTTTGATTATTTTTAAACATAACCAATTGTTGACAATTTTCTACTTAAAAATACTAAGTTAAATTTCTAAGATTTTTAGTTATAATTTTAATGGATTTCTATTTGATTGAAATTCAAACAAGCATCACAAAATTTTGGTCTATAAATACAATAATGAACTTAGGAGCAAACTAGTAGTCTCAAATCTTATTAAGGTAACATTAATCCTTGAACAAATTTACTTTCACAAATTGATCTTGAAACAACATAAATATCTTCATCAATATTTTTTAGGTTTTTTATCCTTTTAAATAAATTATAAAAATTGATTTTGGTACTTAATAATTTGGAACATTTGACAAAATCACTCAACAATTTTGATAATTTTAACCAATGCCCTTCAACCACTACACATTAAAAAAAGGACAGGGAAGGATATATATATCATTTTACCATTCATATTCAAAGCATAATGTTACTTTGAATTAATTTTGTAATGTGTAGATGATAAATTACTGTTTTATTGATTTTTCTGTAGGAAACTAGATATAATTATAATACGATTAATGATTATTCGATTGTAACTCCACCTAATTTTCCTTATTTTTATAGGAATGGTTATACAAGTAAAGAATAAAAACTAGACAAATTTTATTCTAAAAGAAAGATAAAAGGGCATAAAAGGGTGAAAGAATAACAAAAGAAAAAAATACTCCCATGGGGAGCCAACATGGTCATGCCGGCTAAAGCATATGCTCACAGCAGATTAGGTATTTCAAAATGGCCATGCAGACCTAAGAATGACTATAGTAGATGATGAGCACAACTGTGGGACCTAAGCACAATCATTCAAACTTTAAGAGATATAAGAAATGATCCAATTCAATCCTAATGATGCAAGAGAAGATTTAAATCAACCCTGATTGATGCAGATGTCTTACTTGCATTGGATCCCAACAAGCAGAGTCACTAGGCCTTTGGACCTCACACCTTTAATTCTATTGGGCCTCACACATTAGAATAGCATTTTGCTCATATTCTTGTATTTTAGGAATTAGAAGGCCCAAATATGTATAGGATTGAACCTATTTTATTGTAAATTTTTACTGGGTTTTTTGGGCCTGACTTGACCCATTTCTTAGGTTTCTTCAAGGAGAGGAGGGACTCCTTTTGGGCTCCTTGAGAGGCCCAATTTCAAGTCCCATGTGGCTCCCAAAAGCCGCCCCATGCCATGCACTCCTAGGCGTACATTTGTCCTATATAAAGGCTTGCCATTTTGTAATTTCATTACTTTTGAGTCATTTTTAAAATTCACTTCAAATATTAGAGAGAGTTCTCTTCCTTTTCTTTTTCTAAATTGAGCTTGGGGTTGAAAAACCTTCTTATCCATGGCGGCTTCCATGGTGGCAAAGAAGAGACTCATCCTCCACAATAGGTGACGTCTCCAAGCATGCCTTTGAAGATCAAGATTTTTCACCATTTCTTCCATCCTATTCTTCCTCCACTATCTAGAATCATTTCTTCCTTCAACAACTGCATCAACTAATGAGATTAGTGGTTTCTTGGTGTCTTTTTCTCCATTTTTCATTTATGATATAGCTTTTTTTAAGCTGTTTTTAAAATTTGATGTGGATAAATATATTTATAACTGGAATTTCTTAGCATAAGAGTAAAATAAAGTGAGTTGGTGACGTGTTTGAACATCCATGAAGAATAGCTATGGATCTACTTGTAAGGTACCTCAACCTAACTTTTTTTTTTTTATGATTCATGCAAAGATTCACAATTTTTAGTAGAAAGGTTTGGAAGGATGGTGAAGAGATAAGAAAGGAGATTAGTGGTTTAAAATTCTACACAAGGATCTATTTGCTGTCTCTCTACCTTTTGATGTTATCATCTTAAATTTTAATGTAACAATATATTAAATTTTATGTTTATGTTTCTTTATAGAAATTAAATAAGATTACTTAATATTTATTAAGAGAAAGATAATATTTCAACAAAATCTATCATATATATTAGAATCCTTTTCCATTTTCTCATTCCTTTATTTCTCGACAAGTGATACACTAGTACAAAATAATATTTTTATAACAACCTTTTACCTCGATTAGTAGAATACTGATATAAAAAGTTACACGATGGTATTTTTATAATAAAAATCTTGTTATATCGGTTATTTCAAATTCAACTTAAAAAGGTTATTCTATATCAGTTAAAAATTTAATCATTGTAGTAAGTTATTCCATGTTGGCTGTTTAAGTTGCTCTGCTGCATTTATTTTCAATTTTTCTGTTCACAAGCTGAGAAGTTGGAAAATTTAGGTTCCCCTTACTAGGAGAAATCGAAAAGTAGGTTGTTCTAGATATGGTAGGGGAAAACTTTAAAGTTATTTTGCAAAGTTGTGTTCAACAAAAGGGGCTTGATCTTCAAATTTTATATTTGAAAGGAAATGATAAAATGATGAAGCAAATGGTTGGTCAAGGATATGGCCTAGATTCTCTACTAGGCCACTGAGGCTTGCATGAAGATTAAAATGTTGATCATTTGATTCCTACTCAACATTTTGGTGTTGTGGAATTGTGCTCAAATTTTGTTGTTGGTTTTGTTATGGTCCTGATTGAGGCACTGCAAAGAATCCATTGGGTGTAATTTCCACGGTAATTTATTTCAAAGATAGTTCGATCTTCATCAATCTTTGCATTTGCTTATGGTAATACAGCCTTGAACATTTGTGTGGGTCCATCTATAATAGCCTTTGCATGTTTAAATAAGAAATGAAGTACATTTAGTTAGTTTAAGCTAACACAAAAATAGTTGTTGGAAAAATTAGCTTTGGTAGAGGATGATATATGGTTTGGTCATAGTATGTAAGTGTAGTTTAATTAAAATACTTTGATCCTACTTAATTACCAAATGAGGATATGTTTGTTTAGTTGTATGTCTAGTTTTTCCAAAAGAGTTATTTTCTCTCTAGTTCCAGGATGATAAATTAAAATATACCAAGTCATATTAACCATTTGCAATCTTTTCTCAAATACAGAAAACACTCTGGATTATCAAGCGCTTATAGCTCGGGTATCATTGGAGAGAAGTTCAAGACCAAGATACGCATTGTTAGAGGTACAGTGAACTTATAAGTTACCTGTTTAAATTACAAAGTAGGAGGCTAAGTGAAACTGGCACATAATTACCAGAATATCATGAGGCTATTTAGATTGATAATGACAATTTCTATTAATGCTACATCATAATTATCTTTGTTTGATTAGAGTTACATTATTTACTATTATCATATCACTATAATAGTTTATTGCACTTGTTTAAAATTTTTCAAATAAACATCACCTTGACCGTGGTGTGAAAAAAATGTGAAACATTAATCATCGCATGTTAATTAAATATGTCACTTGTATTTTAAATCTAATGTGTATGGATTTGGGACTGTTTTGATTGTGATGTTGATTGGGAAACAGATATGAGATATTATTAGAAATCTGCGCCAGAAAAAAGACCTTAACTGACTTAAATTGAATCTATTATATAAAGAGAAAATAAGAAGCACAATGGATGGTAAGTTAGAAAGCAAGTATCCATCCAAATTAGCTTTACAATAATAGCTCACCTCACTCTCAATTGCATCATCTAAAGAGTTAAACTTGTTTACACGTGAAATATGATCATGAATCTATTGGTACCTCATAATAGAAGTTATTTGGTTATATGATTTAATATCTTATTATTATAGTATATGCTAAGTTGGGAGTAAATATCGGAAGCTCTCTATCATGCTCTTCAATTGACACATGTGTTAGTTGCTAAGTTTATTGTGAAGAACTGTCTAAAAGTAAACTAATGTATAATTGCTACAATTTAATGGTGAAAATGGAAGTTTTGATAGATGTCCAGTGTCCTGAATGTGTTAATTACATCTACCTAAAACGAAATGATATTTTTTTAACATCATTTCTATCGTTCTTGAGTTTTTTTCGCCTTTCCATAATTTTTTGGTTGATGAGTTCATGCTTCCATTCAATCAAGGACATTTAAAAGAGCTGATTACAGACTATGAAAGTGGAGTTACATCCAAGTGACCTTAAGTCAACATTGTCATAGTCATTGAACAAAATTATGGAGGTGAGATTTTCTACTTATGTTCATGCATTTTGCATTCTTCCAAGTTTTAAAAGCACGATTTCAATTATGTGTAGTAGGTTGTAGTGTGTTCCTACTCTACATCAGACCATTGTTTTAGAAGGGTTTGATGCATATTCACTACATGCATATTTATTTACATATTCTTATAATCATAATAAATAGTGTATTTATAATATGTTTGGATTTGAAATTTTAATATGGTTTCAATTTATCGATATGAGGGTTAAAATATTTCAAATTGTTTAATTCATGAGCTTTTCCTAATTAAATCACAACTTGTATATGTTTCTATAGTATAATGTTTACATTATCTTTATGCATTTATATATACCACTTTTTTCATTTTATTATTTGTAGATGTGATACAAGCTAGAATGATTATTTTTTTGGCTATGCAGCCTATAAGGGAAACACTTTAAAAATAACAGCAAGTGCTAGAGAGTTGCTAAAAAGGATCAAGATAAGCATTGTTTTGAATTAGTAAAATACATAAATTATTTTGTTTTTGTAAAGACTTTAAGCTAAGTTTATTATTTTCCTAACACGTTCTTCTTCTTGACAATTATAGTAGAGAAAAACTTCGCCTTAGACTTAACATCTTATGGCATCACGCCTATCATAATTTTTAATTGTAGTGGCTTAGGCATGGCATTGGGAGAGAAGCTTTATTTTATTAACTTGCATCTAAGAGCAACTAATTTTTGTGTGGGAGAATCATTCTGTTACTGAGTTAAATGAGTGTACATTTACTAGATAGTACATTATAGCTTGGATGAGTAGGAAAACGACACGTAGGCATAAGATGTAGGATCATAGAACACAACGACATTTGACCTTCATTACTTATAAATAAGTCATAATGAAGTTCAATATTGGATGAGCTTGGTAAAATTAATTAGTCTCACATTTGTTCCCTTTACTCTCGAATCAAACTTTTAAAAGAGCTTCAACTACAATATTTACTTCACATAGAAGAAACATATCACAATTTGAAAAGAGTAATATTTTTTATTTTAAAATATTAATGATTATTAACTATTACCAAGACAAAGTCTTTACGATATTACTTAGAAATTAAAGAATTAGTAAATAAAAGAATTTATAGTAAAAGTATATTAGTAATATTAAATATTAATATTAAAGTATATTATATTAATAAATAATTTGACTAATACAAAATATTAGTATAGAAAATTAATACACTAATGTTTTTAAAATATTTTATTCATTAGTTTAGATCTTTAAATTTTATTTATTAAATATTAAACAAAACCTATATAATAAAAATTCTTTTAGAATTTGATAATTTGATAATTTTTTATTATAAATAATTTTTAATGAGTAGGACTTCAAGTGTATATTATTTAATAAATATTTTTATTAAAATTATATTTTTTTAGTTTAAACCACATATATATTTTTTAGAGAAATAATTTTATTTGAATAAAAAATATCTATATTTAATGACATGGATAATACAACTAAAATGGCTTGGATCACTTGCCTTAATTGCAGTAAAGTAAGAAAAATTAAAAAAAAATTGAAAATTTTAAAATAGAAATAAAGATAAACTCCCACAAATTATTTCTTTTTTTATAAATTCTTTTATTTTTAATTTGATAATTACAATTATAAACGGAGCTCAAACATTAAGCATCAAGATCCCTTCATTTTTTTAATCATGTTATCTCTTATGCAAGTTGAAAAAGGTTTGTCCAAGGATCATAAGACTCAAATAATGGCTCTGCAACGTTGGTTCAAAAAGGTTTACGCACAGGGCATGCATACAAGAGGGACTAGAGTGTAAGTAAGAGCTTAATTTCTTCAACATATTTTGGATTATATTAAAATATAAGTATTATATGAAAGATAATTGTATTTAAATTTAAATTATCTTTTAGATAATAGAATTAATTTTTTAAATTAATATTTTTTATATATAAATTCAAATTAACTTTTATATCTAATACTTTTTCAATATGACATTTGTCTTCAATTTTTTAATTACAGATATACTATCTTAATAACTATTCAATGATGAAATCTTTTAAACTAAATATTTTTATTCCAAACATTCTATTTATATTTATTTATTAATAAAACATTTAAATTAATTCAAAAAAATAAATATTAAAAATATCATTAACCATTATTGTTAAAATATTGGTAAAGAAATTAATAAATATTTTTTATTATGAAACATATTAATATATTAAAAACCACTGAATATCTGGTTGTCTAATATTGATTAAATTTCAAAAAAATAAAATATTTTTACAATATTTGTTTAATAAAATGTTTTAAAAATGTTACCTATAATATTTGAAAAAATAAGAGCTATAATAAGTAAAGTTTCATAGCATTTGAAAAAAAAAAGTGCTGTAACAGACAATATTTTACAACATCAAATGATAAACGCGGTAAAAAAATAGTTTTTTTAACATTTTAAAAAGATATTTTAAAATAATAATTTTTATAACATTTGTTTAGGTGTTTTAATAAATTTGTGATCTATACAACATCTAAATATACAACATTAGTAAAAAGGTGTAAAATAATATAAATAAATGTTATAAAATATCTTTTTTAATGTAGTGATATTCACTCAAAAAAAATTTGTTTTGGTGGTTTATGCACAAAAATGAGGATAAGAGAATGTTAAGTTCTTGGTTGTGTTTAGTAGAATTGTTAACACTAACTTTATTTTTTATTTTGCAAGGATCAGGTGGAAAGATATAATTTCTTGAACCATTGAGTGTTGCATGCTAGGTGTAAAATAATATAAATAAATGTTATAAAAAATCTTTTTTAATGTAGTGATACTCACTGAAAGAAAAATCTTATTTTGGTGACTTTGCATAAAAATGAGGATAAGAGGATGCTAAGTTCTTGGTTCTGTTTAATAGAATTGTTAACACTAACTTTGTTTCTTATTTTGCAAGGACTATGAGGGAAGGTGTAATTTCTTGAACCATTGAGTGTTGCATGCTAGATATAAAATAATATAAATAAATATTATAAAAAATCTTTTTAACTGTAGTGATACTCACTGAAAGAAACTTCTTGTTTTGGTGGCTTATGCATAAAAATGAGGATAAGAGGATGCTAAGTTCTTGGCTGTGTTTATTAGAATTGTTAACACTAACTTTGTTTCTTATTTTGCAAGGACCGGGGGAAGGTATAATTTCTTGAACCATGAGTGTTGCATGCTAGAGAGCCTAGGTTGCTTGCTAATTGCTTAAAGTGTTTGATTTAATTTTAGCTTAAATATTTTGGGTATGGAAATGTTCATTTTGCATATGAGTGACCACGAATATTCACCTATAACCTAAATGTAACAACCTGCCTCTAGGTTAGAAATGATTTTTCAAACCAAAACAAAAACAATTAAATAGTGTCTAGATAATCTTGGAAGAAAAAAATCAATTAAAAAATATTTTTTACATCGGTTGTATGGAGACTTGATATAGAAAGTGCTAGTTTTATTTACAAAAATATCATTGTGTTTTTTTACATTAATTCGAGAACAATTCATGTAAAATTCTGTTATAAAATATTATTTTTGAACTAGAGTATGAGTTACACTACTTAATCTCTCTTGAATGATTAAATTTTATCAATCTAACTATTAAATTTATAAATTTTATTGTATAGATAATGTGTATAAATTTTAAAATAAATTTAATATTTTATTATTTTAATTTATTTTAATGGATAGTATATCTTTTTTAATGTACGTTTGTTTGAATTTATTTAATTAAATATTAAATTTTATAAAATTTTATACACATAATCTTTATAATAAAATATAATTTAACGATTAAATTGATAAAATTTAATTATTTAAAAGAGATATTAAATTTAATAAATTATTATAAATTTATTTTTAAAATAAATTAATCTTTTCTCTTTTTCTTTTCTTTCTCTTCATCACATTATTATAATAATAATAATAATAATAAAAATAATAAGAATAATAATAATAATAAAACATTCAATAAGAGTAATTAGATTTTATATAACTACCCATAAAATGAAAAATCATGTCAATAAGTTACGTCAAATGTTCCATCAAAATTTTTTAATTGATGCTGAAACTAATTTGTTTTAGTAGTTTTTAAGTTAAATTTTTTTAATGAAAATTTTGAAAAAAAATATTCGTTGAAAAATATCTCCACCCGTACGCAACTTCCTCAAATAGTATGGGTGCCTTAACATTAACGCAAATTATAAGTGATATTCACTTCTACTATGCATCAAAAGAACTTTTTTATGCATTAACATTAACGCAGCTTAACTATAAGGTCATATGCATTAATAATCTTATTAGGAAAACTCAATATAAGATGAAATGTTTCCATTCAAAAATTATTTCAATCTTCATTCTATTTTATAAAATTTATAAAATATTTTTTATTTTTAAAATTTATGTAAAATGTTTCCTGTTATATATAATGCTACACTAAAATTGTTTCAACTTTTTAATAAGTTAATTTTTTTTTATCAAGAAGTACTTTATTTATTTGATAAAATATAATTTTAAAACAAATAATTTATTTTGGTTTTAATTTAATGTTCTTACCAAATTTTCTTAAAAATAATTATTTATAGTTTTAGTCTTAAAATCTCAGTATTATATTTATTAAAGATAAACACATCCAATTAGCTTTTCTGATAAAATTTTGTTATTTTTGTCCTAGGATTTAAATGATTGAAATATTTGGGTTTTACCTTTTATATATACAACATCAAACTTTATTTTTATGTTTTCCTCTTCTGCTTGGTAATATACACAGTTCTTTATTTCACTAGTTTTTCTTCGTGGGTTTATTAGACAAGATTCTTGTTTAACATGCCAATTCTTAAAAATAATGTTATTATACGCGTGAATCTATGATTTATTTTTTTAACATTGTCTACACACTAAAACCTTGAAGCTCGGCTCATGATTATAAAAAATTAAATTTTTTGATTTTATGTAAAATGAAATTTACACGAAACTAATTTTGTTTAATTTTAAAGTCATAAAAATTTAATAAATTTGAAAAATATTAGAAAAGTAAAATTAAAAAATGATCCAAATTAATATATAAAAAATACAATCAAGTCTTATCTTTAAGTCACTTAGTAAATTAAATTGGAATGTATTTTATTTCGGTTTTGATTAATTCTTGATTATCCATAGATGGAAAAGTCAATACTTTTTATATTTAATAGCATAAAAAATTAATTCAATTTTTAATATTATTTTAATTTTATTAATTAAATATAAGAAGTGTTGAATATTTTTAATATTTAAAATATTAAATCTTTTAAATCTTTTTTTACTATTTTTTTAAAACATTAGATATCTCATTAGGATGATTAGAGTTTGGTTAATAGAATGAAATAACTTTGAAGATAGGTTTATATTATTAGATAGGTTTAATCAACTCGATTTAATTTAAAAACAAAAAAAAAAGTTCTACTTGATTTAAAGGGAAAAAAAATCGACTCGATTTAAAGATGTCATCTGTTTTTTTTTTTACGTAAAAAGGATGGATCTAAAAAGTAAGACAAATCCGCACTAATTGATAAAGTGCTTTGGGCAAGAATCGAACCTGCACTCTGGTGATAATGCATCGTGCTCTAGCCACTTGAGCAATTCAACTTTGTAATTTACATTCTGTAACTTAATAATGTATGTATTTATGTGTAAGGATTAGGTTGTTTCGTTTATTTCTCATAAAACCCATTGGAGGGCCCCACACTCATTTAAATTTTATTCATTTTTTGCATGGGATCGTCTTCCTATTCACCTCTCTTGCATGGGATAAATCTAACGCTGATGAAGATTCAAGGCAATGGTGGAGTCCTTTTTAGAGTAAGGTACCACCAATAGAGCAATAGGATCCTCCCCTCACTTAATCCTACACGTAGAGAAGTTGATGGCTTTTTCACACTGTACGGGAGATGGCACGTGATACAATTCAGAAAGTGGGGTGTTGGGTCTTATTGAGTTCGTTCTAGAGGAACTAAACACTAAAAATATTTGGAAAGAGAAGTCTTCAGCCCCCTTTTTTCCGAATCTTCAAATGAAAACCACCCCGAGCTTAGCAATTCCAAGATACTAATAGCAAAGTGTCCTCTATTTCTGACGAGCCTCATACTGAAGCTAAGCACCAGGTGGTTGACTGGGAACGAACAATGGATCAATTGATGCCGCTGCTGCTTCCGACAGATGCTGCACTAGAGCTGCTCACAAACTTGTTGACAATGGGCATGCCTCAAACTGTAACCAGGTGGATGCAACAAACAAGGAATCTAGTGAAGTTAGTATTCCTGAGATGTAGGTAAATAGTCCTGTGGCACTCGAACAGAATATTGATCAAAAAATGGCAGTAGCTGCTGTGACAGAATACTTGATCGTAGAGACGTTTCCATTGAAGCATATTTCTGGGACTATTCTGGGAAATTTGATGAACTTGAGCGATTCACCAGAAAATGATATAAAATGTTGAATTTGACACAAGGTGTGAAGCTCGAACCACATGGTACAGAGTCCTGTGGATGGCAGCCAAGGCCACCTGGTGTATGGTGGTAGGAAACTCGTGGCGTTTACCAATCAACTCAATATCTGTACGTCCTAAGACGAGGATAGGATATGCCCCTCGTGGCTTACTTAATATTTCCTTCTTGGAGCGAGCAAATGTCAGGGCCTAAGTTTTGCGCTGTTCAGTTCTTCCTTGAAAAAAAAAACAGGGGTGCTTAAGCCTTAGGCACACGGTCCGATCCCCATTTATCAGCACCAGATCAGTTTAGTGAATCATGCAGAAACTAGGTGCTAAATCAGATCAATAGAACTTATGCCTAACAAGTCCGTCTTATCCTAAGATGTAGGAGGTGACAGAAACTTCAATATTGATTAATTAGATTCATATTTACTTGTAATTTACTCAGACTAGAATAGATGAATCATGTAAGCGTCCCCAGAGAATTGGTGCAGATATGATCATCTAATTTGTTAACAAATCATCCTTAATTCTTAGATATCTTGACTCCATTTCGTTTTGCTTTCCACCAAGAATTTGGAATTCGTGTTTATGATTGGCCTAGCAAATTTTCTATACAACAAACATTCCAATCCTACGTTATCAAACCCAGCCAGCAGATCAATCGATCTAAAATTCAGCAAGACCATAAAGAGTTTTCCAATATCATTCACAGGGTTTTAGTCTTTATTATAGCGACCTGGTGATTGAGTCATGCACATACAATTCTTTAATTATGAACTCTGAATCAAGATTTGCAATGCGAAGCATAATGGCTGATACATTTCATTTCAGTTAAAGCAAGTTCTATAGAAAGATGCCATGATCTAAGCATTTAAGGAAAGTGAGCACCAACCTGCACCCTGCTAATTTCTAGTGACATGATTCTGTTCTATGACATGATTCTGTTCTATGTCTTCACTGTGAGGCTAAAACCAGCGCTGGACGCCATCGATCTTTCGAGAAATCAGGATTTCCTCTCCTCTCAGCAATAATGGGGGAATCCTTGACAGGGAAATTCAGGCAAGGAAGAAGGCTAAGAGAAGTAAGAATCTATCACTTTTTCCAGAGAGGGATCTAGGAGCAGAGAATTCTTCAATATGCAAGAACCGATTTCCAAAGAGAATGGTTCCGAGAAAGGAAACTCCAGAAGCTCCCTCCAAAATCAAAAAAATCCAGAAAAAGCCTCCCTTGAAAATTTTCCAAAAGTCCCCTTTTATACTATTATTATTTTCAAAAATTTCCTGCAACCGGAAAGCCATTTTTTTTATTATTTTCAGTTTTTATTGATTTCTATTTTTTTTCTCTTATTTTTTTTAACTAAATTCTAACTACCTTAATTAACTTAACCAATTCTTTTTTTTTATATATTTTTTCTTTTTTTCTTCTTCTTTTTTTTTTTTTGCTTGAATCTTTTAACCACCCATCAACTAGTTAGCTAATTAAAAATTTTCATTTTCTTTTTTTTCTTCTTATTTTTCCCTTTTTCTATTATTATTATCTTTTATCTTTTATTTTTTTATTCTCCCCTTTATTTTATTTTTTCCTTTTTCTTACATACTTTTATTGTTTATTTTTGACTTTCTCGTTATTTTCTATTTTTCTTCTTTTCTTTTCTATTATTTTACGTCTTTTTCTTTATTTTCTATTCTTCTTGCTTTTTTCTATTTTTCCTTATCCCTTTTATGTTTTTTTTTAATTTTTTGTTGTGCTCTTTTTTTTTTCATTTTCTCATTTAATTTATTACTATTATTATTATTATTATTACTATTATTATTATTATTATTATTTTTAATTAACCCTTAACTAATATTAACTAATCTAGCTAACTTCTTAACTACTTCCTAACAATTACTTTTTCTTTTCATTTTTCATCATTCTTTATTATTTTTCGATTTTAGGCATATAATTTGTTTTAGGTTTTAAACTTACCATCGGACATAATTTAATGTTCACAATGTTTAAGTTTGAGGATGAAGACCATCTTCCTCCTAAGACATCTTTTAAAAAAAATTCATATATCCCTCCTCCTAATTTTACAAAAGCTATCATAGTAATTGACTTTTCCAAACAAAAAAAGATGGTATATGATTAAATTTGAGGAAAGATACCCCTCTAATGATTTTATATAAATATTTGTACCCTGTAGTAACCCTATTTTTGGATTGTTGGTTTATACTAGATTCAGAATTATTTTTGTTTATTAGTACAAATGCTAACAGAATTTAATAAGGATATGAGAAATTTTTATATAAATAATTGATAATTGGATGTATTCCTTATCATCTTATTTTACACTAGAGTATTCTTAGTAAAAGGATTGAGCAAATTTAAGATTGTACCTGATCTCTTTCTCTGTGTTGAGTGATTCTCCTCTGACTTGCACAATCTAGGACTTGTCGTGCAACCTCGTCGAAGCTTTTATAAATGAATTACATAACAGAAAAGTATTAAAAATTTCTAAGTTGGTTTAGTTTATAGGCCTAACTCATAACTTGTACCAATCATCTTCTAAATGTAAGAAAAGTGAACCATAATGTTTTAGGGGCTTAAGGAATCAATTCAGCCAACTATAAATTAAATGTACAAAATAAGTTAAATTGAATGCTTAAGGATATTTAAAATAACATGAGTAAGAAGCCTTGAAATCATGAGTAAAGAGGTAAACAAGTAAAGTTAATGTTCAAGAAAGCATAAAACTTCTAACACTCAAAGTTGAAGTAAGAAAGGTGTATATAAAACATATAAATTGATGAACACAAAGTACATTAACCTAATAGGTCATTCAACCAACTACACTAAACTCCACCATTTCATAAACTTAAATAAAAATATTAAGAAAACCTAGCTTTAGAGAAAAGGAAAGGTTAAGAAGAGATAACATAGAAAGAATGAGTGACTTAGATTTCCTATGAGAAACTTATCATAATGATTTTGAGTATGTTTACTCGTATACAAGTGTACTTTGTGCTCTCTTAAATAATGCATGAAAATTGATGTGAATTATGGTTCTATGAGTGAATGAATTACATGAGAAATCGGATGATTTGGATGCTATTTGTGCATAACATATTGATTGAATATTGAATATGTATATTATCATGAAGACTTAAAATGAAACTTAATAAGTTAAGGGATCACTAAAGAAAATCCTATGTGAAAATTTAAGACACTACACTTACCATGCCAATGTCATAGAGCTTGTGCACATATGGAAGTCATAGGACTTTCTATATAAAAGCCATAGGGCTTTAAGAAATTATGATGGTGATGATCGTTTAGAATAAGTTCATATCCTAGAATAGAAGGTATAGTATGTGGGAAGTGAAAGATATTGTTTGAATAAGATTGTTAATGATATGCCTTAAATTAACTTGTCACTGAGAGGGTGACTAGAGGATGAGAATGATTTATGATTAAGGCATAAAGTGAGTAAGAGTCAAATATCTATGTTATGATGAAAAAGTGATCTAAAGAATGCATGAGGTTTATGCCTATGAATATTTTTATGAAAAAGAGAGTCAAAGCATGTATGAGTTGTATACTAGTGTTAAATTTAATTGCTATAACTATTAAAATAAATCTACTTCAGCTAAATATTTTATAAACATTAAAAGTGAACTTATATATGCATGTCATGTTTCTAAATAAACTAAAGTGGCTGGATTGAAAATGTTAATGATATAATTAGGATAAAATTCTACTGAGAAACTTAGTTTCTCCCTCCTCTCCCACCATTTTCTTTCTTAGACCCCCAATAATTTCGTTCATAGAAGCAGTAGTGTTCGTAGAGATTGACAACACAAACCGGATGGTTGGAGCCTCGACATACTCACAATTGGAGCGTTGCTAGGAATTTTGTCTTACTAAATAATGTATATGTTGTAAATAATCATGTATTAAATATGATAGTAGTAGTTATGTGTAATAGTATGTAGTGTTTAAAATATTTGTATAATATATATATGTGATGTATGAAAGGGGACTAATACCCTAGTACTAGCCTATGAACATAAGAACATGTAATAATTATTAAGGACTGTATAAATAATACGAAACAAGTTCTATATGCATTAATTTGTTACATATCAAGTAATTAAAGCATGTTAAAATGTGAGTGACAACGCTCGATTCTTTATTTTCTGCTATGACAATTACTACAACCAAGCTCGTATTTTTAGCAAAGTTTTACAAAAGAAATTTTCATATTTTCAATATCAATAATTTCTAAAAGGATTCTGCATCATGAAGTGACAATCTAATAATGAAACCATGAATATGACTTAAGCATAAAACGAGCTTCATTTTTAGGGTATTAAAACGGGCGTCCTTTCGTAGGATCTTGGTGGAAAAAGTCCCCCAACGGTGCAAACTCAAAACAACAACTGGTTTATCAGTAACCTAGTCTTGTATTTATTTCATTTTTTATTAATTATGGATATTATTAAGTTGTTTTTTATAATGTTTAAATAATCTCCAATTCATGGGGATTTGGAAAACCTTCTAGTGTGAATTGCTTGAACTTCCTTTCTCCTTTTTTTATTTTATGAATGATTATATATTTTTCAAAATTGTGTTACCTTGTTGCACTTAACCCATTAATAGGAAGTATTTAATCTTATTAATATGTAAGTTGGTTGGAAGTACGCGATCGTACCACCCTCAATCGATAGAACTTTTAGGTAACTGAACCTAAAGGTTATAGAGGACCAATCGGGATCCTGGATTTTTAACTGGTTAACTTCCTGACAAGTAATTAACACCCTTTTAAACTATACACCTCTTTTATTTATCTATCTTGTAGGATCAATGAGGATAGTAAGTAGAAAGAAGATTATTACTATTGGTGGAACAAAGGATAGTGATAGCCTTAAACTAGATGGTTATTTATCGATACCTAAGAGAAAATGAAAAATGCACCTATGAACCTTTTAGATTTAGATTGAATTATGGATAGTGAGAAAAATCTATGTGATGGATTTGGACCTTGGACAAAAGGATTTGAATTAAGGAAAAAAGAGTCAAAGAAAATTTGAAGAGAAAATAAGAAAAGAAAAGCAAAAGGAGTAAAGAAGAAAAGAAGAAAAAGAAAGTAAAGGTGAAGAAAATATAAAGAAAAGGCTATGCATATTTTTTTATCTTCCTTTGTGTTTGAGATTGTTTTCCATGTCAATGATTCTATGCTTGTATGTTAGGTCTTAGTGATGAAGCTTGGTAGATGCTTGATTAGGTCTTTTTAATTTTTGCTAGCATAAAGCTTCATCCATGAACATATGGATGAAAATTCTTGAGTATTTAGGATAGATCTTTTGGTGTACTTCCTTATATGATTTTAATTTTAGTTTGTCCCCTTTTGGATTCGTGTTTTTCATGTTTAATTCATTTTGAGCAACCTTCTTTGTTATAAATTTCTTTATTGTATGGAAATTATCCTTAAGTTTTGTTTATATGCCCTCTTTGAGTTGATTTAATCTTCCATTTCAAGGCTTGGTATAAGGCTAAGTGAGTGAAAGGTACAAGGAAGTTTGGTAAGAGTGGTGAGGATCATAAGAGGGAAAGAGTGAGACACTTTGGTGAGGAAGTGTGCTTCTATCTAACTTTTCTTTCACTAGCCAAAGTGTGGGTAGCAAGTGCTCCCTCTTGTTGTGATCCATTGTCAGCCATTCTTGGAGGGGAAGGACACAAGGAAATGATTACAAGAAGTGGAACTTGAAGCTTGAAAGATACAAAACCTTGTTTGTGTAATTTTGTGTTTTCGGGTTTCTTATAATAGTAAATTCAAAAGTTGTAACTTGGTGCATATTTTAAGTTGTACTTTTATAATCTTGTAGTGAGATCCTTCACTTTGTGTAATTTGGATTTCCATTGAAATTTTCTTTTAAACTAGGCTTTATACTTTAAGTCTTCATGTAGGTGTCGCAACTGTAATTCCGACGAGACGGCGAGCTCACTACAATTTTAAAAATTAATTTATTTTGATTATGTGGAGTCGCCACCAAATTTTTATTTAAGGGAAAAAGATTTGGAAAAAACCCTGACTCGAGGATGAGATTCAAAGTTCGGGAGTCGGTTACGAGTGGGGAAGGTGTTAGGCACCCCACTCGCCCGTTCCGAAGAACGGTACCCTTAAACTCAGTGTGTGATTATTTGAAACTTGTTTGATCCCTTTAATTAGCGTGAAAATAAATACTTGATGGAGGTTAGCCTGACAGAACTTGATCCTGCTCCTACGTATTCCCCGGTGCAATGGGAAATTCAAGGCTTACGTAGTTCTGGTTTGTGAAGGCTTGACCTTCAGAGGTATTTAGAAGGAATGTGATATTTTTAAAAAAGAATTTTATTTCTGGAAAGGACCTTTAGTCCACTCATGCACAAGGTCCGAGGCGGCTACGACAGCACGAGGGCCCATACGAACTACTAAACGTTGAACAATATGTGAACCGCCAGTTCCCCATTTAGAGCCCGTTGCGTGAGACCAAGGATCCCAAAATATTTGAAAAAGAGTTTTATTTGAAATAAGAAATGAATTTGATTCAAGATTGAAGAAAAGAATAAAACTTGATTGGAATGGAACTAGATTTTGAATGTTAGAAGTTGGACTTGACTTAACTGAAATAAACTTGATTCGGTTTTTAGAATTTTGAAGGTTTGTGCTAAACTTGAATGAAACGAACTTGATTTGAAAACTAAAGAAGGGAACTGTAACTGAAGGAAGAATTAAACTTCATTTAATTTTGAGGAAGAAGAAAAACTTTATTTTATTGAATTTGATTTTATTTGAAGGTGAATCAGTGGACTAGACTTGATTTAAAGAAAGGAGTTTGATTTTATTTGGGAGAGGGAATTGAATTTGTTTTGAGAATTTGAGGAAAAAGTTAATTAGAATTACAGGAAATTTTTTTTTTGGGTTAGTCTTGAATTATGGAAATTCTTGGGATTAATTTGCAATTTTGGAGAATTTTAGGGGTTAATTTTGAATTATGGAAAGTCTAGGGGTCAATTTGAAATTTTGGAGAATTTTGGGGGTTAATTTTGAATTATGGAAAGTTTAGGGGTTGAATTTGAATTTTGGTAAATATGGGGTCAATTTTGAATTATGGAAAGTCTAGGGGTTGAATTTGAATTTTGGTAAATGTGGGGTCAGTTTGCAATGTTGGAGAATTTTGGGGGTTAATCGCAATTTTGGGTGTTCACAGTTTGCCCATCTTTACTCATTGTCCTACCAGATAATATGAGAAGTAATTCTCTAAATTATCGTGGTAGGAAATGAGTAAAGACGTGAACACATTATGTCCGAGGCGAGTCTTGAAGATGTCCGACGAACGTGAGAAACCTTGAACTTGAAGATGGATGCCTGGAAGGTGGTGGTTTCTGAATGCCATTACCAGCTTCACGTGATAAGCTGATGAGGTTTAAATATGCGAGGCTTGATGGCATGTGTTTGATTAGGCTAAGTGAAATGAATAAAGGCCTGTTAGGACAGGCATCGAATGCAATATGATTGCTTATTAGGACAAGAAAAATGAGATGAAAATGGCTTGTTAAAACAGACAACGCAGAAGAGAATGGCCCGTCATGACGGGCTCAGTGGAGTGAAAATGACCTATTTCAGGCAGGAAAGCATGCAAGAACTAAAATGTAAGGTATGTACAAGGATGCCTGACAACATAGGCCGAGGTACAGAAATCTAACTATGCTTGCGGCCTGACATCATAGGCCCTGATGTAGAAAGGTAAACTTGATAGTGCAAAAAAGAAAGCTTGAACATGTAGAAAAGAAAGCTTGAACGTGCTAGACTTGAACGTACTGGACTTGAACGTGCTGGATGCTCGAACGTGCTAGAATAGAAAACTTGGACGTGTTGGATGCTTGAACGTGCTAGAAAACAAAACTTGAACGTGCAGAAAGGAAAACTTGAACGTGCAGAAAAAGGAAAACTTGAACATGCTAGAAAAGAAAACTTGAACGTGTGGAAAGGAAAGCTTAAACGTACAAAAAAAGGAAAACTTGAACGTTGACACGCTCGTCGTAAACGCGCAAAAATAATTTCTAGATTTCCCCCAAACTATTGGTATAGTATAAGGTGCAACCTAGGTCATCTCCCAAAGACCATTTCAGATTCTTAAGCAAATAAGGAGAAGGTTAGAACAAGGGGATTTTGGAAAGATTTGATATGAAGTTCTAAATGCAAAATACAGAATGAAATTTATTTGACTTAACAATAATCAACTCAAGGAATTCAGAGGCTATTTTCTTAACTAATCATTGATCACTAAAATCATGCATTGTGTTTATCAACCTAGGATCATCTGGAACCCCTACAATGATCCTTGAATTCTCTACTGAGAAACCTCTCAGAATTTAATTGATTATGATCAACAAGATTTAGTAACCACTTAATCTTTTATCTAAACCAATTTCACAATCAGAATTCAGTTGAAGTAAGTAATAAAATGAAAACCTTCAATTAAATTACTTAATTTCTACTCTTCAAACTTTTGGAAAGTGATTTACCAATCAAAAACCAATTATAAATCAATCATGCATTAATCAAAATACGTCAACCGATCAAACTTTGATTAAAGAATAAAATTGAAGAATATAGTGAAGTAGAGTAGAAACCACTTAATAAGCATGTAAATAAAGATCAAGACCTCAAAGTTAAAATGAAAATAGCTTGAATCCTCGAATTGAAACTACAAACCTAGCCTTCCATGAAGGAGGCAAATTAACAACAAAGAAAGAGGCAAATTAACAACAAATAAATCCTAAGCCTTCCATGTAGGAGGCAACTAACAATAAAGAAAAACTAAGCCTTCCATGTAGGAGGCAAACTAACAAGAAAGAAAACATAAGCCTTCCATGAAGGAGGCAAAACTAACAAGAAAGAAAGGAAGGAAGAAAGAAAGAAAGAAAGAAAGAAAGAAAGAAAGTGGTATTGGAGTTAATCTCCAAAATGGTGTGTGTCTCCTCTTGCAAACCCTTCTATTTATAGAGGATTTTTGAGGCATCATCTTCAGAAAGTCACCAACTAGGATATTACTTTTCTACCCTTTTCTTGCTTTCACATGGGCTTTGTTGAAATTGCAAAACACTTTTGAATTTTTGCCACCAATGAGCACAACAATTTTGACTTTCTTGCACCGCAATTTCGGATGTTCACATGTCCGAATTAGAGCTTGCCTTCTGAACAAAAGTTGTAGCCCTGGATCTTAGCTGTCCAACAAAGTTGATTTCATCTCAATATGACTTCTATATCTCAAGATATGGCCGGATCTTTGCACACTGTTCAAATTCCACGTCAGCAACACTATCTCATCTTTTGAGATAATTTCGGAGTCCTAAACATCCCATTTAGAATCTTCTCTTGCTTTGTAAATATGGACACTTCTTTAAGCTTTCATTCAAGATAGATTTCATGATTTTTGGATGTCTACAACTCCTATTATGCTCAAAATACTATAATAGTGTCATTTTAATCGGGTAAGCAAAGAAATTCAATTAAACTTCATATGAACCCAAACTCATAAAATATGACAAAGATCACTTAATTGAACATATAAGAAGTCTTAATGAGATAAAAGTGAGAGATAATTATTTATGAAATCTATGCTTATCAAATTCCCCCACACTTATCTTTTGCACGTCTCGGGCAAACTTAAGTTAAGGATTGGTGACTTTTTTTTTTTTTTTTTTTTTTTTTTTTTTTGAAAGAACATCAAAGTTTTGAGTTGATTTCTCAAGAATTCACAAAATTTCATGAAGCATTCTTTCATCACATTTTTGAAATTACTTAGAAAGGCAACTTTAATTTGAAAAACATAGATTGAGAAAGATAAAACCTCACATGATATACTCTGAATCTCTCAAGTGTTTGATTTGGTAAGTGTTTCTCTCAAATTCAATCCATGAAAGATGAACTATCATAGGCTTGCATATCTTCTACTTCTCTACTACTATGTACATATGCAATGCACAAATCAAGAGGTCTTTATTTTGGTTCTAACGGGATTAGAAAGATGAAATGATATATTGAAGAGATACAATGTTAGACCAATGAAAATGGTGAGGATTGAGAATTGATTGTAAGTGCAAGTGTGAGAAACAGATATCACTTCTTCAATTTTTTTTATTTTTTTTTTCAATATAATAGTTTATTTATTAATTTATTGCTTCAGTTTTTTTTTTTTTTTTTTCAACCATGATATTGATGAACACAACAATAATCTCCCCCACACTTATTGAAACACTTATGGTATGATAAATCCAGTATTCCTCACCTTCTATGGTCAGACAAAGTTGTTTTTTTTTTTTTTTATTTTTTATTTGTGGTGAGCTAAAAAGAAGAAAAGGCTAATCGGCTCAAAGGGCTGATCAAAGGATAAAATTATATGGTTTAGTTATTTGGCCAAGTGGTTTGTTCAAGAAAAACAGTGCCTCAATCATTTTTGTACAAATCATGTGAAAATGTAGCTTCAAAAAGAATCAATGCAAGTTCTGAAGTAACATATTCCATGGATGAAAATCACACAAGAAAGAAAATAATAATAAGGCTCAAAATCTCACAGGTAATATATTTATCAAATCTAATCTATCCAGTTCAAATATGTGTTGCCAAACTAATTAATCTCGAAATGTAAATCATTTTGCTTCAATTATTTTATGAAATCTAAAGAAAAACATACTTCCACATTCAATTTTTTTTTTTTTTTAAATCATAAGATGCGTATCAAGAGTCAAGTGTAACTCCTTACTCAGCCATCTTACTCAAAGCAAGTTTATGAATCTAACCTAATTTTTTTTTTGTTTTTTTTGTTTTTTTTTTTTTTTGGGTTTTGTTTTGTTTTGTTTTTTTTTTTTAATTTTAGATATCGGACCATCTTCCCCCCAACCTATCCAAGACATTGTCCCCAATGTCTTAGATGAAATTTCATATAACAGGAAAAGAAATGTAAGAAAACCATCAAAGTAAGGAAAAGTTATAACCGAAGAGTGGTATCTGGTTCTCTTTTATCTCTGCCATCCTGATTTGGTTGGTTCACCAGCTGCATTGCTTGACTGAGCTCAGATGTAGGATTTTGCAAAATCTCAAGTAGCTGTTCAACAGTTGAAGCAGATACTATGATGTTGCGCATGGATTGTGGCATGAACTCCTGCTCTACTGCATGATCTAAAAAGGATATCAAATCATTATAAAAGCCATTAATATTCAATAAGCCCAAAGGTTTTTTATGAAAATTCCGATAGGCCCAAAATATAATGGTAAAAATTTCTTCCATTGTTCCAAGACCACCAGGTAATGCAATAAATGCATTAGAATTAACCAACATGTGTCTCATACGGTCATGCATGGTTGCAACCTTCAATTCAGTACCCAGGGTGAAGTAGGAGGTGCTCCCATTTTTTAAGCCAACACCTAAGACGTTACACCCCTTTGTGAGTGCAGATCCTGCAACACATCCTTTTAAACCCTGAATCCCTCCCCCATAAACAAGATTGATTTTTCTTGCAGCTAATGCCTTACCAAGGGTAGAAGCTGCATGTTGAAATTCTCCATCCTTTCCAAGGTTAGACCCACCAAAAACACAGATAGTATTGATCTTATCCATATACGGTGTTTCTGTCTTTTTTTTTTTTTTTTTTTTTTGAAAAAATATGTCATAGAGGTGGATAATTTATAGGGACTCAATATCAGACAAGGAGATCGCTTGAATAGTGCGGGATCAGGATTTGGTAGCAAAAGTTTGAATTTTTGCTGCAAAAGTTTGAATTTTTGTTGCAAAAGTTTGAATTTTGGTTGCAAAAGTTTGAATTTTGGGTTCAAGGAAAAGGTGAATGTCAGAGGGGAAAGACTTTAAGCAGGGGTGAAAATTTCAAAAAAAACGGTGGCCCAATAAATTGAAAAGACAATGTAAATGACAAACATACACGCATGAGAATGAACAGTAGTTGTGATTGTGGCTCACATCTTCCTCTGGTTTTACGTCCAGTAACGGCTGAAACGCCTTCTAAGAGTCGAGGATGTGCTTCCTATTCAGTTTTCTTGTAAACTGACAACAGGGTCTTTTAAAGTCAGATTCCCAAGACTATAACGTGCTTTTTCCTTACGGAACAGTTCAAACAAATCAAGAAGGACTCCTTGTACATGCCCACTAGGATGCGTCTCAAGAGTCTGAATGATATCATCCAATGACTCCTTACTCAGTCCATCCTTTATGAATTGAATTTTGTCCTCTCGATTTCTTGAAACCATTCCAGGGTTCTTGCATCTTGTGTTACAGGTCCATCTTGCACACCTGTAGCAAACTCCAATTCTTTTTGCCCTTCTCTTCTTTGCATAGGAACTTCTTCCCATACCTGGCATATTTTTAACAAACGATTCTTGAAATTCACCTGCTAAACGTACCTTAGCTTCAATGATCCAACGGACATCTTCTGGAAGGCCTAAGAGTGTTAATGCTCTCAATCGTTCAAGTCTGCAATTGTAAATGTCTTTAAGAAAATTTCTGGGGAGAGTAGGGAACAAAATTTTAATCCTGGTGAGAGCTTTCTCCATTTTTTTCTTAAAACACTCAAGTTATTATTCCTGCAAGCTCAATGTGGTGTAATAGTTGGGATGATTTAAGAGGTGAAGAAGGAAGTTGAGAGATTAGTTGAAACTTATAAGCGAGGAATGTGAGAGAGGGAGAGGGAGAAAGAGAGAGAGAGAGAGAAAGAGAGAAAGAGAGAGAGAGAGAGACTTCTCTTGAATTTATTGCAGGTATGTGGCATTGTGCAAATGCACTTCTTCTACCGTGTGCTTTTGAAAACCTTCGAAAAATGGTTTAAGACGATGTCCATTCACCTTGAAGATTTTTTCAGTTACCTCATTTTTTATTTCAACTGGACCATAAGGAAAAACATTAGTAACTACAAATGGTCCTAACCATCTAGAGCGTAGCTTACCAGGCATAAGTTTTAGCCGAGAATTGAAAAGGAGAACTTTTTGTCCAACGGAAAACTCCTTTCTTGCCAACTTTTTGTCATGAAGAGCTTTGACCTTTTCTTTGTAAATTTTGGAGTTTTCGTATGCTTCTAATCAAATTTCTTCAAGTTCCTGCAATTGAAGCTTTCTATGGATTCCTGCTTGGTCTAGATCCATGTTGCATTTCTTTACTGCCCAAAATGCTCTATGCTCTAATTCAACTGGAAGATGACATGCTTTACCAAAGACAATCCTGTAGGGAGACATGCCAATGGGTGACTTGTAAGCTGTCCTATATGCCCATAATGCATCAACAAGGCGCAAGCTCCAATCCTTCCTGTTAGGCTGAACTGTTTTCTCTAAGATTTTCTTGATCTCTCGATTAGAAACTTCAGCTTGACCATTTGTTTGAGGATGATATGGGGTGGAAACTTTATGCATGACTCCATATTTGCGGAGTAGGGCTTCCATTGTGCGGTTGCAAAAATGAGTACCTTGGTCACTAATTAGAGCTCTAGGAATGCCAAACCTGCTAAAAATGTTAGACCTGATAAAATCTGCAACAACTCGAGCATCATCAGTACGGGTGGCTTTTGCCTCCACCCATTTTGAAACATAATCAACAGCTAGCAGAATGTAAACAAAGCCAAAAGAGACAGGGAATGGACCCATAAAGTCTATACCCCAAACATCAAATACCTCACAAAAGAGAAGTGGTTGTTGGGGCATCTCATTTCTGCGCGAAATACTCCCTATTCTTTGGCACTGCTCACAAGTTATGCATAATCTATGTGCATCACGAAATATTGTAGGCCAATAAAAGCCTGAGTCTAGTACTTTTCTAGCTGTCCGTTGTGGCCCAAAGTGTCCACCACAAGCTAGGGAATGGCAAAAGGTAAGTATAGACTGAACTTCATGATCTGGAACACATCTTCTAATGATTTGATCACTACATGTCTTCCAAAGGTATGGTTCATCCCATATGTAGTGTTTGGCATCACTTTTCAACTTGGCGAGTTGCGATTTGGTGAAGTGTTTGGGTATTTCTTTAGCAACCAGATAGTTTACCAAATCTGCATACCAAGGATCCTTCCCGTGCAAATGATAGAGATGCTCTTCTGGGAATGAATCTGCAATTGAAGTTTCTTCACAAGGTTGCTGGATCCGACTTAAATGATCTGCTACAAGGTTCTCTGCACCACTCTTGTCTTTAATCTCTAAATCAAATTCTTGCAACAGAAGCATCCAACGAATCAGTCTTGGCTTAGCATCTGTCTTCTTCAGCAAGTATTTCAAAGCTGCATGGTCAGAGAAGACAATAACTTTAGATCCAAGCAAATAGGAGCGAAATTTATCTAATGCAAACACAATTGCCAAAAGCTCCTTCTCAGTAGTTGTGTAATTTGATTGGGTTGCATCAAGTGTGCGAGAGGCATATGCAATGACATGAGATCTCTTGCTAACTCTTTGAGACAGTACAGCACCAAGGGCATAATTGGATGCATCACACATTAATTCAAATGGAAGCGTCCAATTAGGTGGTTGAATGATGGGAGTGGTTGTCAACCGCTTCTTTAGTTCATCAAATGAATCCTTGCATGCTTGATCAAACACAAATTTGGTATCTTTTTGTAGTAGTTTAGAAAGAGGTTGTGCAATCTTGCTAAAATCCTTGATGAATCTTCTGTAAAAACCTGCATGACCAAGTAAAGAACGTACTTCTCGCACAGAAGTGGGGTAAGGTAGAGAAGTAATAATGTCTATCTTGGCCTTATCAACCTCTAAACCTTTGCTAGATACCAAGTGTCCTAAGACTATACCTTCTGTTGCCATGAAATGACATTTTTCAAAATTCAAAACCAGGTTAGTCTCAATGCATCTGTCCAAAACTTTAGAAAGGCTTTCTAAGCATGCATCAAAAGAAGAACCATATACAGTGAAGTCATCCATAAACACTTCCATGCAACTTTCTAAGAGATTAGAGAAAATGCTTACGATGCATCTTTGAAAGGTTCCAGGGGCATTGCATAGACCAAAGGGCATCCTTCGATAGGCAAAAGTACCAAAAGGACAAGTGAAGGTGGTCTTATGCTGGTCTTCTGGGGCTATATGTATTTGAAAATAACCTGAAAAACCATCTAGAAAGCAATAGTGAGATTTTCCTGCTAATCTTTCCAAAATTTGGTCTATGAAGGGCAAAGGGAAGTGATCCTTGCGAGTAGCTTGGTTAAGCTTCCTATAATCTATGCACACTCTCCAACTGTTTTGTATTCTGGTAGGGATTAGTTCATCATTGTGATTTTTGACTACAGTCATGCCAGTTTTCTTAGGAACTACTTGCACCGGGCTTACCCAATCACTGTCTGAGATGGGATAGATGATACCAGCTGCCAAAAGCTTACCTACTTCCTTCTTTACCACATCTAGGATGGTTGGATTCAAACGCCTTTGTGGTTGTCTAACAGGTCTGGTGTTTTCCTCTAGCAGTATCCTATGCATACAAGTAGATGGGCTAATACCTGGAATATCAGCCAAAGTCCATCCAATTGCTTGTTTATGGCTTTTTAAGGTTTGCAGTAACCTTTCTTCCTGTTGTGGTAGAAGGTTATTTGCTACAATGACAGGAAGCTTCTCATTTTCCCCCAAATAAGCATACTTTAGATGTTCAGGCAAAGGCTTCAACTCTAAAGGAGGTGGTTGTATTATGGAAGGAAGAGATCTATCTGAGATTGAAATGTCTGCAACACTTGCATCTAACATGTCATCTTTCAACGAAGGTTGGTCTGCAGCATTAATCCTGGAACACACAATACATGAATCAAATTCATCACATGTGCAAGTAAAATTATCTAAGTAATCTAAATCAAAATCAAAAATTTTAAAAAGTAGATTGTCAATAGAATAATCATCCGCAAGAAGGTCTATGGCATCAAGTTGAAAGAGTGAATGATTCTCTATGGGATGCTTCATGGCTTCAAATATGTTGAATTGGATGATATCATCTCCAAATTCCATAGAGAGAGTCCCCGTATGCACATCTATCTTTGTTTTTGCAGTTTTGAGGAAAGGTCTCCCTAGGATCAAGGTTGCTCTATTGATGGATGACTCATCTTCCATATCCAAAATGTAGAAGTCAGCTGGAAAGATCAGCTTATTCACTTGAACTAGCACATCTTCAAGTACTCCGGCTGGATGTGTTGTACTTCTGTTGGCTAATTGAATCACCACACCAGTTGGCTTCAGTTCTCCCAGATTCAAAGATTTATAAACTGATGAGGGCATAACATTAATGGAAGCACCTAGATCCAGCAATGCATCACCAAATGTAGAGTTTCCTATTGTGCAAGGAATGGTGAAAGTTCCTGGATCTTTACATTTCTGAGGGAGGCTGGGTTGAATTAAGGCTGAAACATTGCGTCCCACACTAATCTTCTCATCCCCTTTGAGTCTTCTCTTATGCGTGCACAAATCCTTTAGAAATTTGGCATATTTGGGAATTTGCTTGATAGCATCTAGAAGTGGTATGTTGACTTCCACTTTCCTGAAAGTATCTAGAAGCTCCTTATCCAATTCTGCATGAACATTGGGCTTGGATTGAACCATTCTATTTGGAAAAGGTAAAGATACCTTCTGATCAGCACAATTTGGGGTTTTCTTCTCATCAGATGCTTCAAGTGCAGATCGTTTATGGCAAGCTTCTTTTTGTTGATCATTCGACGTCTTATCGAAGGCTGGTGTACTTTTTTCATCAGACTTTCCTTCTGATTCAGATGGCTCATCAGAGATATCTCCAGGTGTGGAGATAAATGCTTCTTTTTGGTGTGGATTAGTCTGATTGAAGCTTTGTTGCTTTAAAATTGTAGGGTCTGTCTGCACTTTCTTCCCACTTCTCAAGGTCATGGCGTTCACACTTTTGGGATTTATGACAGGTTGAGAAGGTAGTTGACCAGAACCTTGAGATTTCAATTGGTTGACAGTGGTAGCCAACTGCCCAATTTGAGTTTGTAAATCCTGAATGGTAGAACTTACATTTTGTTGAAATTGAAGATTGTTGGTTGCTAATTGCTTCATCAAATCATCAAGAGAGGGTTCAGAAGCATTAGAGGGTACAGATTGCTGCATATGCTGTTGTTGTTGTCTGAATGGCGGTGGTTGGTATTTATTTTGGGAGTCAGATGTTTGAATCCTTTGTTGTTGTGGAGGGCCATATCTCAAGTTAGGATGGTTTCTCCAACTAGGATTGTATGTTCCAGAAGGTGGTTCAAACTTCTGTTGCTGATAATGTTGAGGAGGCCTGTATTGTTGTCCTGTGCCAAAAATACCATTTACTGCAGCCTCAGGTGTCTCACTTTCTTGCAATGTTGGGCATGCATCAGTAGGATGATCTGCAGAAGTGCAGATGCCACATGTTTTGGTTTTGTCAACAACATTAAGTTGCTGTTGTTGTCCGATGGCCAACTGTCTTACGATGGAGGTTAGTTCTTCAATTCTGTTCTCCAATCGTGTATGGTCTGTCTTGGTGGTCATTTCATGGACTCCTTTAGACAAGGAATTAGTTCGAGAATTGAATTGCTGAGAATTTTCTGCCATGTTGGCAATCAAATCTCGAGCTGCTGTAGGAGTTTTGTCCATAAGTGCTCCACCACTAGCTGCATCAACCATGCTTCTGTCCATTGGCATGAGTCCTTCATAGAAATACTGAATCAGTAATTGATCACTGATTTGATGGTGTGGACAAGTGGCGCATAGTTTCTTGAATCTCTCCCAATACTCATAGAGAGTTTCTTGGGAGTTCTGTCTGATGCCGCAAATCTCTTTTCTGATAGCTGCTGTTCTGGATGCAGGGAAGAATTTCTCCAAGAATAATCTTTTCATATCATTCCAGCTTGTAACAGATGTTGGATGTAGATAGTACAACCAGTCCTTGGCTCCATCATTTAAGGAGAAAGGAAATGCCTTCAACTTGATATGATCTTCAGGAATTCCTTGTGGCCGCATTGTAGAACACACAATGTGAAATTCCTTCAAATGTTTATGAGGGTCCTCACCTGCAAGGCCATGAAACTTAGGTAGCAAATGTATTAGTCCAGACTTCAGTTCAAATGGTGCATCAACATCAGGGTATTGAATGCACAATGGTTGATAAGCAACATCAGGTGCAGCTAATTCTTTTAAGGTTCTATCAGCCATGTTCTTAGCAAAATATTTAAAACTATCAAAATTTAAAGATGAAAAATCACTACTGTTACTTTCTTGGTTATTACTGGATGAATGTCTTCTATGTGCTCTTTTCAAATGGTGGAATGTTCTATCAATCTCAGGATCATATGCATATAAATTTTCAGGATTGGATCGGGTCATACACAAAAAGGTGAATTCATACAGAAAATCCAAGAATGATATACCTAAAGTAAAAACAATTGTTAGAAAGATTAAAATTTTTATACAAACTCCTAAATGAGCCTAGGAAATTAAAATGGTCCCCGGCAACGGCGCCAAATTTTGACACGCTCGTCGTAAACGCGCAAAAATAATTTCTAGATTTCCCCCAAACTATTGGTATAGTATAAGGTGCAACCTAGGTCATCTCCCAAAGACCATTTCAGATTCTTAAGCAAATAAGGAGAAGGTTAGAACAAGGGGATTTTGGAAAGATTTGATATGAAGTTCTAAATGCAAAATACAGAATGAAATTTATTTGACTTAACAATAATCAACTCAAGGAATTCAGAGGCTATTTTCTTAACTAATCATTGATCACTAAAATCATGCATTGTGTTTATCAACCTAGGATCATCTGGAACCCCTACAATGATCCTTGAATTCTCTACTGAGAAACCTCTCAGAATTTAATTGATTATGATCAACAAGATTTAGTAACCACTTAATCTTTTATCTAAACCAATTTCACAATCAGAATTCAGTTGAAGTAAGTAATAAAATGAAAACCTTCAATTAAATTACTTAATTTCTACTCTTCAAACTTTTGGAAAGTGATTTACCAATCAAAAACCAATTATAAATCAATCATGCATTAATCAAAATACGTCAACCGATCAAACTTTGATTAAAGAATAAAATTGAAGAATATAGTGAAGTAGAGTAGAAACCACTTAATAAGCATGTAAATAAAGATCAAGACCTCAAAGTTAAAATGAAAATAGCTTGAATCCTCGAATTGAAACTACAAACCTAGCCTTCCATGAAGGAGGCAAATTAACAACAAAGAAAGAGGCAAATTAACAACAAATAAATCCTAAGCCTTCCATGTAGGAGGCAACTAACAATAAAGAAAAACTAAGCCTTCCATGTAGGAGGCAAACTAACAAGAAAGAAAACATAAGCCTTCCATGAAGGAGGCAAAACTAACAAGAAAGAAAGGAAGGAAGAAAGAAAGAAAGAAAGAAAGAAAGAAAGAAAGTGGTATTGGAGTTAATCTCCAAAATGGTGTGTGTCTCCTCTTGCAAACCCTTCTATTTATAGAGGATTTTTGAGGCATCATCTTCAGAAAGTCACCAACTAGGATATTACTTTTCTACCCTTTTCTTGCTTTCACATGGGCTTTGTTGAAATTGCAAAACACTTTTGAATTTTTGCCACCAATGAGCACAACAATTTTGACTTTCTTGCACCGCAATTTCGGATGTTCACATGTCCGAATTAGAGCTTGCCTTCTGAACAAAAGTTGTAGCCCTGGATCTTAGCTGTCCAACAAAGTTGATTTCATCTCAATATGACTTCTATATCTCAAGATATGGCCGGATCTTTGCACACTGTTCAAATTCCACGTCAGCAACACTATCTCATCTTTTGAGATAATTTCGGAGTCCTAAACATCCCATTTAGAATCTTCTCTTGCTTTGTAAATATGGACACTTCTTTAAGCTTTCATTCAAGATAGATTTCATGATTTTTGGATGTCTACAACTCCTATTATGCTCAAAATACTATAATAGTGTCATTTTAATCGGGTAAGCAAAGAAATTCAATTAAACTTCATATGAACCCAAACTCATAAAATATGACAAAGATCACTTAATTGAACATATAAGAAGTCTTAATGAGATAAAAGTGAGAGATAATTATTTATGAAATCTATGCTTATCAAACGTGCTGGAGTAAACTTGAAAGTGTTGGAGGCCTGACACTATAGGCTGAGATGCAGAAAAATAAACTTGATGTTGGCCTCACACTATAGGCCCGAATGCAGGAATGGGAACTTGATGAGGCCTGACAACATAGGCCATGATGCAGAAATTAAACTTGATGAGGCCTGACACTATAGGCCAAAATGCAGAAATGTAAACTTGATGGTGGCCTAACACTATAGGCCAAAATGAAGAAACGTAAACTTGAAGGAAATCCCGTTGTTGACGGGGAGGAATGCAGAGGGGGTCTCGCTGTTTCCGGGAAGAATGCAAATGAAATCCTGCTGTTGCCAGGATAAATGCAAACCTGTTAAGACAGGTGGACAGAAATTAAACATGCTTGAAGTCCTATTGTTGATAAGAGAATGCAAATGAGGTCCTGCTGTTGCCGGGAAGAATGCAAATGAAATCCTGCTGTTTCCAGGATGAATGCAAGCCTATTAAGACAGGCGGACTGAAATTAAACATGCCTGAGGTCCTGTTGTTGACAGGAGAATGCAAATGAGGTCCCACTGTTGCCGGAAAGATGCAAATGAAATCCTGCTGTTCCCAGGATGAATGCAAACCTGCTTGACAGGCAAAGAGAACAAAATTTAAACATGAGGTCCTGTTGTTGACAGGAAAATGCAAATGAAATCCCACTGTTGCCGGGAAAAATGCAAATGAAATCCTGCTGTTGCCAGGATAAATGTAAACGAAATCCTGCTTGACAAGATGTATGCAGAAATTTAAACATGAACTCCTACTTGATAGGATAAATGCAAATGAAATCCTGCTTGACATGATGTATGCGGAAATTTAAACATGAAATCCTGCTTGACAGGATAAATGCAAACGAAATCCTGCTTGACAGGATGTATGCATGAATTTAAACATGAACTCCTGCTTGACAGGATAAATGCAAATGAAATCCTGTTTGATAGGATGTATGCGGAAATTTAAACATGAAATCCTGCTTGACAAGATAAATGCAAACGAAATCCTGCTTGACAGGATGTATGCATGAATTTAAACATGAACTCCTGCTTGATAGGATAAATGCAAACGAAATCCTGCTGACAGGATGTGTGCAGAAATTTAAACATGAAATCCTGCTTGACAAGATAAATGCAAATGAAATCTTGCTTGACAGGATGTGTGCAGAAATTTAAACATGAAATCTTGCTTGACAGGATAAATGCAAATGAAATCCTACTTGACAGGATTGATGCAAATGAAATCCTGCTTGACAGGATGTGTGTAGAAATTTAAACATGAAATCCTGCTTGACAGGATTGATGCAAATGAAATCCTGCTTGACAGGATGTGTGCAGAAATTTAAATATGAAATCCTGCTTGACAGGATTGATGCAAATGAAATCCTGCTTGACAAGATGTGTGCAGAAATTTAAACATGAAATCCTGCTTGACAGGATTGATGCAAATGAAATCCTGCTTGACAGGATAAATGCGAAATGACCTATTAAGACAAGTGAAATGCAGAAAAAGTCCTGTTGATGACAGGAAAGATTTCAAGCCTGCTAGATAGGCAAAGGAAAACAAAAATAACCTGTTAAGACAGGCAAAAATGTGAAAGTCCTGTTGTTGACAGGATGGAGGCAAAACGCCTGTTAAGACAGGCAAAGCGAAATGAAAAGGACCTGTGAAGACAGGAAAGAAGCAAGCTTTGTTAAGGCAGGAAAAGTAAATGATGGAAACTATCCTGTTAAGACAGAATAAATGTAGATGGACTCCTGTTGTTGACAGGAGAAATGCAAGCCTGCTAGACAGGCAAAGGTGAAAATCTGTTAAGATAGGCAAAGGAAAATGACAAATGACCTGTTAAGACAGGTAAAATGTACAGGTCCTGTCAAGGCAGGGGTGTGATGTGTCAGCGGAGCATGGACTTCATCGTCAGCTGCCTTGGACAAGCTATTTTGAAATTTGTTTTTCTTGAATTAAAATAAATTGCTTATTCTACCTTGAACTTGAAGGTTTTTAAGCACTTGATAATTATTCTCTTGAAGAAACTTGGGCAACCATTTTGCCCTAGTTTAGAAAATTCTTGATAATTGAGGGATGTCTTGATGAGATTGAAGATTGCCTCAACTTGAATTTTTCGAGGCAAGCGTTTGCCCCAGTTTGATTTTTCTTCTTGAAATTAAGGATTGTCTCAACTTGAATCTTCTGGGCAAGAGTTTTCCCCAGTTTGATTTTTCTTCTTTGACTTTAAATCTTTCTTGGGCAAACGTTTGCCCCAGTCTGAACTTGATTTTGAATTTGAGGATGACTTCCAATTGAATTTTGTGGGGTGGCATTTGCCCCAGTTTGAAATTGACTCGGAATCTAAGGATGACCTCAAATTAAATTGTGCAGACGAGCATTTGCCCCAATTTGAACTTGATTTTGAGGATGACCTCAAATTGAATTGTGTGGGCAAACATTTGCCGCAGTTTGAACTTGATTCCTTTTTAATTATGATCGACTTGGACAATTTTACCCCGTCTTAATTAGTTTTGAAAAATGAATTATAAAATGCTTGAATGAATGATGCTGTTGTGCGATGTTTGAATGAATGAAAAGGATGCGATGTTTGTGATGCTTGAATAAATGCGGAAATGATGCGATGTTTTAATTTATTGATTACTTTTTGATGCTTGAAATAATTATTTGATGAAACAGATGCTATGGGATGAATGCAAACCATGAAATGGTGTAAAAGCTTTTGTTTCTCTTGATTTTTTGATTTTTTTTGACACATCCTTCCTTGACAACCCTATAGTTGATGTGAAAGGAATCAAGAATCAAGACGGGCTAGATCGACTCTATCTCTGGGCTTTGGGCTTCTTGGTTGACTTTGAACCTCCCTTCCCAGGATCTTTGAGACCCAACCGTGGTTAGCATCATTGAATAAGACACAATCCTTTTGTCTTGGTGACGTTATGTCTGACAGGAGGATGAACTTTTGGGAAATAGTCATGTCGTGCTGCGATGGTCGAGGATTCGTCCGACTTGTCATGACTTTTCAAAATTAATCTTTTTATTTCTTTACATTTTTCACATCTCTTTTGGCATGTGCACTATTGGGGTGTACAAAGGGATTCTGGATGGTTGAAGGAAGGAAATAGAGAAAGTTTGCAAAAGATGTTTGAGGTAGTGTACTTGAAAGGAAAAGACGAAAAGTGCGGGTTTGATTGCCCAAATGACACCTTTTGATGGAAAATATCAATGCTGCTTTTCATAATCTTGATTGTCAAATTAACCGAACTTAAGAAAACGGTAAAATTTTGCCCCAGTTTTAAGAAGATATGAGGTGCAGAATGTCATGTTGTCCTGGGATTCCTGGTTTGACCTTAAATTTTGCTTGGGTTGTTCTTTTGAGCTTTCAACCCAGCAGGTCCTTCATTTCGCCCCAACTTTTGCCTAGGTTGCCCTTACGGGTTTTCAACCTAGCAGGCTCTTGATTGTGTGCCCTAACTTTTGCCTAGACCGCCCTTTGAGGATTTTCGACCTAGCGGGCTTTTGTTTGTGTGCCCTAACTTTTGCCTAGGTCGTTCTTGAGAGCAGACCTTCTGCATGATTGTGCCCTAACTATTGCCTAGGCCGCCCTTTGAGGGTTTTCGACCTAGCGGGCCTTCTGCTTGATTGTGCCCTAACTTTTTCCTAGGCCGCCCTTTGAGGGTTTTCGACCTAGCGGGCTTTTGTTTGATCGTGCCCTAACTTTTACCTAGGTCATTCTTTGAGAGTTTTCAACCTAGCGGGCTTCTGTTTGATTGTGCCCTAACTTTTGCCTAGGTTGTCTTTAAGAGTTTTTCGACCTAGCGGGCTTTGGTTCGATCATGCCCTAACTTTTGCCTAGGCCGCCTTTTGAGGGTTTTCAACCTAGCGGGCCTTCTGCTTGATTGTGCCCTAACTTTTTCCTAGGTCGTTCTTGAGGATTGTTGACTTAGCGGGCTTTTGTTTTTGTATGCCCTAACTTTTTCCTAGGCCGCCCTTTAAGGGTTTTCGACCTAGCGGGCTTTTTCGGTCTTGAATTTTATGTAGATATTGACTTTGCCGGGGTTATTTTGGCTTCCAATTCAACGGATCTTATCTTGCATCCCTATATTTTGCCTGGATTTGAACTTGACTCCAACAGGATATTTACAAGGCATTCCATTACAACGAGTAGTGATCTAGAATCCCTGGTTGCTTGCTTCCTCATTTGGTTTTTCTTTAAGTCTGATTAATTAGACGTTCAAGATTTTTTATTACAGCACCGGCATCCTCACCAATTGGTATTTATTGTTTGGGTATAGGAATGAGAAATAGGTTGAGTGATGAAAAGGGATGGTAGATTTTAAATGGTAAAGCGAACAAGGTGAAGCACGTGCTCAAGAAATATGAAAAATGTAATTTTTGTATTTATTCATTGAGATTTTTTTACAAAAGATTGATTTTGAAAAGTATGACAACTCCTGGATGATTTTACTCGATAGCTTGATCTATACAAGGCAACTCATGAGCTCTCATGATTCGGTGCTTGGATTAGGAGCGACCTTCCCAAAATCTAGCCGTCTAGCATCAATTAGGCTTTGCACCTTGCGTTTCAGGACCTGGCAGTTTTTGGTTGAATGACAAATGTACCCTGCATGGTAGCCACATATGGCATTTGCATCATACCATTTAGGGTATGGTGGTTCTCGAGGTTTCAGCGGGTATGGAACCACCAAGGAATTCTGGATTAGCTGAGGTAGCAGCTTAGTGTAGGTCATTGGAATGGGATCAAACTGGACAAGATCCTTTTCCTTCTTTTGGCTTTGGCTGAGATTTTGGCTCATGACTTGTGTTTGGTTGTATGAGGGTGCATGCCCATGAGGAAACCCATAATGAACTCCTTCGACTGGTGGAGGCATAATTAATGGCGAAGGGTTTTGTGGAGTGAAGCCAGGAGGATGTATTAGGTCAGTTGGTTCTCCCTGTAGAGATTCACTTGCCTCGTTTTGTTTAGACAGTTGGATGACCTCCATTAGCTTGGCCATCTGTTCCTTCAGTGACTTGACCTCATTTCTTAGCTCCTCATTTTGTCTCTCCAGCTCATCCATGATTCCTGATTGTGATCTGGTTCTATAAGGATGTCGAGGAAGCTGTCTTTCTCTAATTTTTCTGTTAAATTTAAAAATTAATTAATTTCTTTGAAAAATAATTTGAATGCAAAAATCATGAATGATAAAGTGTTAATGCAATGTGTGGAATAATTTTTTGAAATCTTTTTTTTCGATGATAAATTTATTTAATGCATGAATGCATGCATGCAATGCACAAATAACTGAAGATTTGAACATTTTGAGAAGAATTGAGTGATTTACTTTATTTGCCTTTGACTTTATGAATTTTGTATTTTTATTTTGTTGAAAAGACCTTTGGTTTTGTTTGCAAAAAAAGCTTTGCTAAAATTTTCCTAACAAATCTTTCTTTAGATTTTCTTTTGAATTTCATTTTCTCTCTCTTTTTACATCTTTTCATATTTTCAGTATTTTCAAAAATATTTTTCATAATTTTCCTATTTCTAAAACATTCTTTAAATTTTCTTTTGACTCTTTTTATATTTTCAATATTTTCAAAAGTATTTTTCTAGTGTTTCCTAGAAGTTTCTATTTTTCTTGATTTTTATTTGTTTATATTTCTTTTTGCTTGATTTTTTCTTGATTTTCTGTATTTCCCCTAATTCAGATTCCTCTTCTTCCATCTTGGATGATTCGGTTTACCGAGCACGTGACTAGCATATGAGCCATGTATCACAAAAGGGGTGTGCGCCCTACTTGCCTCTTATGTGGGTTACCTGTCCTAAGGGTCTAATGCCTTTAATGCATGAACCTCTCAAAGGTGGTTAGTAATCCTGGGGTGTAGAGATCACTAGAGCCAAGTTCCAGTCCATAATGTTTGCCACAACAGTAGAAGTAGCCACTAGTTGCGGGGTATTATGGATAGGACGCACTCTAGCTGGGATTTTCGTGATAACCACACAGGACGTAGGCCCCAGCGTGACACCACTAGATCCCTCTATCCTAGGCAGCACTCAAACCCGGGTATAGGGCCCCACTCATGAGATGAATGTATGCATGATGTGTGGAGGACACAAAAATTATTGGGATACCTGCAATTGGGAAATCGTAACAAGTATATATATAGCAATTTATTATTCATCTATCCTAGGGTTGTACAATGAATAGACAAACAAACAAGAGATAGATAAACAAATAAATGAATCGTGCAATCGATAAATCGTGCAAATAAACAGGGAAGGGATCAAATATGACACACTCAATTTGAACAGGCTTGACTCTCTAGAAGTCCCCAGTGGAATCGCCATCTGTCGCAACCGTAATTCTGACGAGACGGCGAACTCACTACAATTTTAAAAATGAATTTATTTTGATTATGTGGAGTCGCCACCAAATTTTTATTTAAGGGAAAAATATTTGGAAAAAACCCTGACTCGAGGATGAGATTTGAAGTTCTGGAGTCGGTTACGAGTGGGGAAGGTGTTAGGCACCCCACTCGCCCGTTCTGAAGAACGGTACCCTTAAACCGAGTGTGTGATTATTTGAAACTTGTTTGATCCTTTTAATTAGCGTGAAAATAAATACTTGATGGAGGTTAGCCTGACAGGACTTGATCCTGCTCCTACGTATTCCCCGGTGCAATGGGAAATTCAAGGCTTACGTAGTTCTGGTTTGTGAAGGCTTGACCTTCAGAGGTATTTAGAAGGAATGTGATATTTTTAAAAAAGAATTTTATTTCTGGAAAGGACTTTTAGTCCACTCATGCACAAGGTCTGAGGCGGCTACGACAGCACGGGGGCCCATACGAACTACTAAACGTTGAACAGCATGTGAACTGCCAGTTCCCCATTTAGAGCCTGTTGCGTGAGACCAAAGATCCCAAAATATTTGAAAAAGAGTTTTATTTGAAATAAGAAATGAATTTGATTCAAGATTGAAGAAAAGAATAAAACTTGATTGGAATGGAATTAGATTTTGAATGTTAGAAGTTGGACTTGACTTAACTGAAATAAACTTGATTCAGTTTTTAGAATTTTGAAGGTTTGCGCTAAACTTGAATGAAACAAACTTGATTTGAAAACTAAAGAAGGGAACTGTAACTAAAGGAAGAATTAAACTTGATTTAATTTTGAGGAAGAAGAAAAACTTTATTTTATTGAATTTGATTTTATTTGAAGGTGAATCAGTGGACTAGACTTGATTTAAAGAAACGGGTTTGATTTTATTTGGGAGAGGGAATTGAATTTGTTTTGAGAATTTGAGGAAAGAGTTAATTAGAATTATAGGAAAAAAAATTTTGGGGTTAGTTTTGAATTATGGAAGTTCTTGGGATTAATTTGCAATTTTGGAGAATTTTGGGGGTTAATTTTGAATTATGGAAAGTCTAGGGGTCAATTTGCAATTTTGGAGAATTTTGGGGTTAATTTTGAGTTATGGAAAGTCTAGGGGTTGAATTTGAATTTTGGTAAATGTGGGGTCAATTTTGAATTATGGAAAGTCTAGGGGTTGAACTTGAATTTTGGTAAATGTGGGGTCAGTTTGCAATTTTAGAGAATTTTGGGGGTTAATCGCAATTTTGGGTGTTTACAGTAGGATACTCATCAAAAGGAAAATCTCGTTTTGGTAGCTTGTGTATGAAAAGGAGCATAAAAGGGTGCTGAGCAGTTGGTTATGATTAGTAGAATTGTTAGCACTAACTTTGTTTCTTATTTTACAAGGACAAGGAAGAAAGGTATAATTCCTTTAACCATTGAGTGTTGCATGCTTGAGAGCCTAGGTTGCTTGCTAAGTGCTTGAACTGTTTGATTTAATTTTAACTTAAGCAATTCATGTGTGGAGAGGTTTATTTTACAAATAAGTGACCATGACGTTGCAAAAAATGAATATTTCAAAAGATTTTAAATTTAAAATAAAATATTATTTAAAATATAATTATGATTTATTAATTACTTGTCTAAATTTTGACAATTAAACCTTTAATTATTAGTTTTGTAGCCATCCTTTTTATTATTGATTTTAATTCCTTTTAAACGTGACTAAATACATTGAATCAAATTAATTACCGATTTTAAATATCTATTTAAAATTCCATTTGAATTGATTTAATTAAAAGTTTTAAATGGTATTTAATTATATTTATGAGCAAATTGATTTTTGGAAAGTCTCATCCCTATATAAAGGAGACTACTTTTTCCATCTTATACATACTTGAAATATCATATCGAAAATCACTAATAGTGCTGGTTTTCTAATTTTTAATTTCTTGCTAGTTCTGTTCCTAATTTTTAAATTGTAAATGGGTTGTTGAATCCTGAGGGATCACGCATTAAATGCACAAATCCTTGAGGACAGTGCAATCACACATGCACAAATCCTTAAGGATAATGCAGTCACACACCTTAGCCTAAGACTAAAAGATGATATCCAAATTTTACAACACATGAATATTCACCTAAGGTCCAAATGGAACAACTTTCTTTTAGGTTAGAAAGGATTTTTCAAACCCAAACAAAGATAACAACACCTAAATAATCTTGAAAGAAGAAAATCAACTAGGAATAAAGTTAAACAAAACCATGTTGAAATTAATGGATCTAGAAAAGGGATATCATGGTGAGGAGGGGACATTCGATGATAATCTCAATTTCTTTGAGGAAAATGAAGATCCTAAGCAAGGACTTAGGAACTATCCACAGAGAAAAAGGCCTTCCTCAGAGGAAAGGCCACACTCAACCAAAGGAAAGTACCACCCCAAAGAAACATTCTCTTTTAAACAATTAAATTTCATCAATCTTAACATTTAATTTCATAGATTTTATTGTATAGATCATGTTTACAAAATTTCATAAATTTTCAAAGAAATTTGATACTTTATTATGTGACTTTATTTTAATAGATAATATATCTCTTATAATATATATGAATTTGAATTTATTTAATGATGTATCAAATCTTTTCAAATTTTATGAAATTTAAATATGATCTATACAATAAAATATGTTAGTTTAATGATTAAATTGATAAAATTCAATCTTTTATGATCATGTATTTCAAAATTCAAATAATATGGATATTCGCAGTATGCTTTCTATTGTTGATATTTAAATATATTTTAAATTTAATCGTGCTATGAAGTATCTATTAATGTTAGTTTTTTGTGAAATTTTATAAACATGATCTTCTTGATAAAGAGTTTCAATCAACGTTGGGATCGATGAATTTTGTATTCTATAAAAAGTTATTAAGTTAGTGTTATGTTTGACACTTAGTGTTAATATATATATATATATTATATTATATATATATATATTATATATTATATATATATATATTATATATATATTATATATATTTATATATATATATATATATATATATATAAGGAGGGATTAACTTATTCTAAAAATTAATCAATTATGAGTTACATTGGTTAATCTTTCTTTTAAACAATTGAATTTTATCAATCTAATTGTTAAATTTATAGATTTTATTATATACATCATGTTTACAAATTTCTTAAATTTTGAAATAAATTTGATACTTCTTTAATCAAATGACCACAAACCTAAGAGGGAGGTGAGTTAGGTTTGACAGATTTTTCTCCAAACTTCATCAACCAATTGAAAAAGAGTGAGCTCAAAAGCACAAGCCACCCAATAATCTTGAATATGACTTATGACTTACACAACGTACACAATGTTAATGTAATCTTAATGATCAATTCAAGAAAATCAGAGTTAAGTCATAAAGATTGATAAAGAACTAAAGATAATGTAGAACATATAATAGGTTCTAAAATATAAAAGTGTAGGGAAAAGAAGATCACTTAAGAATTTATCTTAGTTCACTATCAACCACAAAGAGCTACATCATAAAGATTGATAAAGAACTAAAGATAATGCAGAACATATAATAGGTTTTAAAATATAAAAGTGTAGGGAGAAGAAGATCACTTAAGAATTTATCTTAGTTCACTATCAACCACAAAGAGCTACATCCAAGAACCCCTTAGGATTTTTTTCACTATTTGCAGAGATTACACAATTCTTTTACAAATAACCACTTTAAGATCCCTCACTTGAGCCACAAAAATCATGCAAGGATTACCTTCTTTGCACAAGACACATCCTCATTCGAGAGAGAACTCTTTCTCTCAAGAATCAACAACCAAGATTGAGAAGAGTAGCAGAAGATCAAAATACAATCACCCTTAAAGCTCAATACAATGGTAATCCTAAGTAATGATAAAACTTTTACACTTTGAACAAAGCTTTCACAAAGTAAATTTTGAAAATTCTTTCTTTTATTATTCTCTCTTTCATTTTCTTTCCTTCTCTTGTAAAAAACGGGTTAGAAAAAATATTCATATGTAAACTTATATGGTAGTTTTAAATGGGTTGGTTTTAAATTGTTAAAATTGAAAAACATTTTGAAACTTTCAAACCTTAAGCTTGATAATTGATTACTATATTATTGATAATCGATTACTAAAACATTATGTAACTCTCATAATTCGATTAATTCCATTTCTAATCGATTATTTCACTTCCAGAATCAATTGGTAATCAATTACTATATCTTTCTAATCGATTATTTCACTTCCAGAATCAATTGGTAATCAATTACTATATCTCTAGAATGCTTTAGTAATCGATTAATTTCACTTTTAATCGATTAAACCGATATTTTGCAACTTTTTATGGCTAAAATAAGCTTTGATTATATGGTTGGTTAACTAAGTTCAACAAATGGTTAATTATATGTAACGGATTGTTAACTCAAAACATTATAGATAACTTAGTTCAAAACTTTGGTTAACTATGTGTAACATTTGGTTAACTTGAAATTCATATGATTAACTTCATATTCATGTTAAAAAAGCCAAGTTTTCACAATTCAAAATATTTATACTTTGTATAATCTTTCTAAAACATGATTTTAACCCTTAAACCTTTCATTTTAGAATCTTGTTAAGTTTTTCTTTCAAAAACCATTTTAGAAAGCTTGATCAAAATATAAGAGCTACCAATGCATACATATAAATCTAAGATTTAGCTATACTATTAATTAGTGAAAGTCTTTAAGCTATACTATTATTTAGTGAAAGTCTTTATCAAAATTTATCTGCTAGCAGATATAGAAGATCTCCTCTCTCAACTTCATTTTTTTTACTTTATTTTAGTGAATAATATACCTCTTCTAATATATGGTAGTTTAAGTTTATTTAATAAAGTATTAAATTTCTTTCAAATTTTATAAATATGATCTATATAATAAAATATGTTAATTGAATCGATAAAGTTTATCTATTTAAAAAAATATTAAACATAATAAATTATGATAAATTTACTTTTAAAATAAATTAATCTCTTTTCTATATATATATATATATATATATATATATATATATATTGAAATAATAGCATCATTTCACCAAAGAATTTAATAAAAACAATTAGATTTCATATAGACACACATAAAATAAAAATTTATGTCAACAAGATCATGTAAAACGTTCCATCAAAATTTTCTATTACAAATCCAAGGATGATACTGAAGTTAATTGTCTTTTGAACAGTTTTTAAGTTAAATTTTTTTTAATTTAAAAAAAAATTGAAGAAAAAATTCCTTAGAAAAAGTATCTCCATCCATAAGCCACCTCCAGTATGGTTCTCAACCTCAATACACAAATTATAAGTGATATTCACTTCAACTACCCATCGAAAGAACTTTTCAATTCAATAATGCAAATTAACTATAAGGTCATATGCGTCAATAATCTAATTAGGAAAACTCAATATAAGGTGAAATGTTTTCACTCAAAAATTATTTCATTCTTCATTCTATGTTATAAAATTTATAAAATATTTTTTACTTACGTAAAATTTTTCTATTATATATAATGCTACACTAAAATTGTTTAAACTTTTTAGTAAGTTAAATTTTTTATCAAGAAGTTTATCTATTTGATAAAATATAATTTTAAAACAAATAATTTAGTTTTACTTTAATTTAAATTTATTACAAAATGTTTTAAAATTTAATTGTGGAATTTTTTAAAAATAACTTTTTTGTAATTTTAATCTTAAAATTTCAGTATTATTTTTATTAAAGATAAACGGATGAAATTATTTTTTCTGGTAAAATTTTGTTATTTTTGTCACAGAATTTAAATGATCAAAATATTTGGATTTTACCTTTTATATATACAACATCAAACTCTATTTTTATGTTTGCCTCTTCTGCTAGGTAATTTACATAGTTCTTTATTTCACTAGTTTTTCTTTGTGGGTTTATTAGACAAGATTCTTGTATAGCATGCAAATCTTGGAAATAATGTTATTACACGCCTCCATCTATGATTCATTTTTATTTTTAATAGTGTACACACCAAAACCTTGAAGCTCGACTCATGATTATAGAAAATTAAAATTTGTTGATTTAAGGTAAAGTGAAATTAACACGGAACTAAATTTGCTTAATTTTAAAATTATAGAGATTTAATAATTTTGAAAAAATATTTAGAAAATAAAAATTAAAAATGGTCAAATTAAGAAAATAAAAAATACAATCAAGTCTTATCTTTAAGTCATTTAGTAAATTAAATTGGAATGTATTTTATTTCGGTGTTGATTAATTATTGGTTATCCATTGTTGGAAAAGTCAATATTTTCTATATTTAATAGCATAAAAGAATAATTCAATTTTTTAATATTTTTTCTTTTATTAATTAAATATAAGAAGTGTTGAATATTTTTAATATTTAAAAATATTAAATATTTAAATCTGTTTTGACTACTTTTTAAAATATTACATATATCAATAGGATGATTAGGAGTTTGGTTAATAGAATGAAAATAACTTTGAAGAGAGGTTTACAGTATTAGATAGGTCTCACCAACCCGATTCAATTTAAAAGGAAAGAAAAAATAAAGTCTACTCGAATTAAAGGAAAGAATAAAAGTCTACTCGATTTAAAGATATCTCACCTGTCTTGATAATACTAAATTTCTAACAAAAAGTGACATCAAGAGAAAATTTTGATAAAAATTAGTTTCGGTTGTTTTAAATTTGGAATGCTATCTTTCTATTTTTACGAGATCTAAGGGTTTTGTTTTAAATTTGGATAAAAGAAAGTTGTGATAGAATTACTTTTAAACCATTAGACGTAACAAGAATTTTTATTTTTCACTACAAAATGTTATAAATATGTCATCATTTTCTATTCATATGAGGACCATAACCACATTGGCAATGACAAACACCATAGTTGGTTTGTTTCTAATTGCTTTGCTTTGCATTACAGTAGCACAAGGGAGAAAAACTCTTCACCCAAATAATGATTGGCCAACATCCTCTGTTGTTATTAATGATGGTGTTTGCAAAACAATGGTAGAGACACAAGGTTATACATGTGAAGAACATGAGGTCCATATTTTTATTGTGTATCATTCCTCTTACTATTGATTATGATGCCATTTTGGCTAATTATTTTTTGTTGAACTAAGGTTATAACAAAGGATGGATACATCCTAAGTTTGCAAAGGATACCAACAGGGCGGTTCGGTAAGAAAGCAAATAAGCAACCGGTGTTATTACAACATGGTCTCACTGCTGTAAGTTGTGTTTCTGTAGAGATAAATACATAATTTGTCTACAAAGATTTTACAAATGTAAGACAATGGTACTAAGATTACTCAGCTAAGACAACTTTTATGGTTTTAGGATGCCATATGTTGGTTGTTCAATTCTCCAAATGAATCATTGGGATTTATCTTAGCTGACAATGGGTATGATGTGTGGCTAGCCAATGCTCGTGGGACAAAATATAGTCGTGGGCACGAATCACTTAGTCCTAATGACATGGTTGTTTTACTTATGATGTACATTCATTTTAAATTTTTATACTTTTAGTAAACAAGTTGATAACTCTAATGGATAATTGACACATATTCATCGTGTGTAGGATTATTGGAATTGGTCATGGGAAGAATTAGCTAGTTATGATTTTCCTGCTTTTGTCCAATATGTGTACAACAACACTGGTCAAAGAATTCACTATATAGGTCATTCTTTGGTGAGTTCCTATTTTTCTTTTCTATTTATGTTTTTGCGTTGTCTTCCATCGGATTAAATATATTTTAATCTCTATATATTTTAATCTCTATATATTTTCTTCATTTTAGTTTTACTCCTCGTACTTTAAAATTGGATTTTGAGTACCTATAATTTCAAACCTTCTACGAATTGGCCCCTAATGTTGAATCAAAACCAAAATGTATGCATGGTCCCAAAGGCCAAATCCTAATGGTTTTGAAATTACAGAGATTGAATACAAAACTTTTAAATTAAGTATGAGGTTTGAAATTGATGTTGAAAAAAAATATAGATACTAAAAATATACTTAAAACTCTTACGAGTGATCTAATGTGTGCAAATATGACAATATCTTGAAACTTCAGGGAACTTTAATGGGTTTAGCTGCTTTTTCTCAAGGACAAGGGTTGAATATGTTGAGATCAGCTGCATTACTTGCCCCAATAGCTCATATGAATCAGATCACGTCACAAGTATTAAAATTTGCTGCTGACGCATTTTTAGCTGAAGTGAGAGACAAAAGTCAAATCATTTTGCTTAGTATTAGAATATCGGTTGAATACAAATTGACTTAAAAACTTTATCTTTCTCTTAATATGACAGGACCAATATTGGTTAGGAATCCATGAATTCATTCCAAACGGGTAATAGAAAAACCTTAATCTTGGAAATTTACCATCTCTTTTCTTTTCTTCAATGTGACAAATATTAACTTCACTTATTAAAAGAAAAAACAATTTTAATTACAACAATATGTTTTCTAATGAACAGGGATGTGGCAACCAAATTTCTAGCAGGCATCTGTCATAATTTAAACTTAAATTGCGGAAACATAATAGCACTTATCACAGGTACCTAAGATGATATTTGTACGAATATGATGAGAAATTGAATTTTCCTTTATCCTATTGATTCATTGAGATATTGGCATTATTTTAATATTTCTTACCCTCAAATATTAGGTCCAAATTGCTGTGTTAATTCATCTGCACTAGATATCTTCCTTAATCATGGACCACAACCAACAGCAACAAAGAACATGATCCATCTATCTCAAAGCAAGTCCACTAACAAGCAATTTTTTTTTTTGTGTGACTAAGTGTCATTTTATTTTGAATAATTTATTTCTTTAATTTCATATTAGGACAAGTAATTTCTATATTATTTCTTATTGACCTCACTTTTGTATTTTTCTATATGTTGTTTTGAGTAGTGATCAGAACAGGTCATGTGGCAAAGTATGATTATGGTTTACAAAATATGATTCATTACGGACAACTATTTCCTCCTCTGTATGACATGACCACAATTCCAAATGAATTCCCTCTGTTTGTGAGCTATGGAGGGAAAGATTCACTATCTGACATAAACGATGTGCATGTTTTGCTGAATGACCTCAAGGACCATGACGAAAAGAAGCTCGTAGTATTATTCAAAGAAGATTATGGTCATCTTGATTTTATAATGAGTGTCAACGTTAAACAAATGATTTATGATCCTTTGATAGATTTCTTCAACAATAATTGATTTTACTATTATTATTAATAGTACTTCAAGTAATGTAATTTATAACCCATGTGTTGCTTGGGAAAAACAAATTGATGTAGAAAAAAATTATCATAATCATAAAAAATATTTAGTGCACGACTTAAGAATATATATGATGAATGTTTTAGTCATCAAAGCAAAAATAATTATTCTTTATTTGGTCCTTTTCGGAAGAATCCGCACAAAATATTAATGCATAAATTTATTAAAACTATTAGTATACTGCATATTGTACATAAAAGTTTGCAAAAAAGATGAACGAAAAATCATGAAGGTTGATGTAATATTGCATATAACTACATCAACGTGTGATGTTTAATATAAAAATAATTTTTTAGACTAAGATTTTTAAAATTAAACTGATCATTAAATCAATTAAAATATTTGTTTAATTTAACTGTGGATGTCAAATTGATATTAATTAAATATTATATTTAAAATATAATATATTAAAAATATACAAATATATAATAGTATATTATATTAATATAATAATTTTATATTATTAAAAATTAAAAACTATTATTATTTTAATTTTTTAAATTTAAATTATATATGTAAGATTAAATAAAATGTAACATAATTTAAGTTTTTAACAACAAAACTGTTAAAATAATAGTATTTTATATATCAATTTTTTATCGATTTTATTGACTCATGATTTTATCGAAATTTTATTAGTTTAACTGATTTGTTATTAATTTTTTGCTAAATTAATTTTTTTATTCAAATAACTCAAAGAAATAACTAGCTTTTAGTTTAACTAGTACAATTAGTCAGTTAAAAAATTTTACATAACTATAGCTTGTACTTCAAATCAAGCTATGAACATATTTTTTTAATTTCAAAGATATATATGATAAGAGTTCTGTGTTTTATATGATTATAAGAATTAATTAGTTTGGAAAGTTTGTGGAACAATATAGAACATTTTAGTATGCGGGAATAAAAGATAGTTATTAGGTTTTTTATTTTTTATATTTAATACAAAATATAGCTTCAAATCAAATCATGACACTTGAAAAATTAAGACAAAATGTTATGGTTTTATAGTTCAATGATACTCTACATAATAAAATAAGCATGTTTTGACGTCAATAGCATAAAGCACAAACGAACATATTTTAGAAATTTTTTCTTCATTTTCAAAAATTGCCTGTTGATCATTGTACTTAACTATTTGTTAACACTCCATCACTTCTACCTGTATCCTTTTCACAATCTCTATTTTTTATTCACTTTTTAAGTAGAAGACTCACTAATTATAGTGTTTGTTTTTTTATGAAAATGGATCGTAAGTTCAAATTAAAAGGAGCGATAACACATGACATGGTAGTCTTCCATAAGTAAAGCCTGAATAATGAGTTGTAACATACTACTTCTAATTAAATATAAAATTAGTAATTATACACAAAAGATTTAGATTTACTTTTTTAATGACTATATAAGTATATTTTTGTCATATTTTGTCCTAGATTAAATTAGATTTAACATAGAAAAAACTTCTATGAGAGAATGATAGACATTAACAATTAGTGAAAGATGCAGTTAGTTAAAAATTTAGTTAAATTAGTTTTTTATTTTTATTATTTTTTTAGTTAAGACAAAGAATAATTATTATAAACTTTTTATAAATAATAGAAGAAGTTAAAAGAGATTTGAGAGAAAATTAAAACTTTTGATATTTTGAGGTTGTAAGCTCTTAGAGTATTGCATTATTTTATTTTTTAATTAGAATTTATCTTATGAATGTAAAAACTTGTAATAAGAATAAGGATAGAATAAAAAAATCTAATACAAACTAAAATTTAACAGAGAGAATTAAAGTTATTTAGAAGGAATAACATTCTTACTATGATGGATAAACCTTAAACCATTATTATGAAAAGTAGTTCTTTCTTTAAGAGGCGAGAGAATCAACTTACAAAAAAATAATTTTTGTTAAAGATAAATATTATTACTGAAAAAAATTTATTTATACTAAATTTCTAAATCCTCTTATATTGAAAACCTAATTAGATTTGTTACATAGAAAATACAATTATGCATAATAATAGACTTAATAAACCTTAAATAAGATATATAAAACTTAGCTCTAAATTAACATTGACCTAATTATAAATAAATAAAAATATTTATTATTATTAAATCCTAAACTAACATCAACTTGGTTGGAAATTATACAAGAGTTTTATCGATTAAGCTCTTCGGTAATACAACTACATAAATTAACTTACATTGGATTTAAGTTTGGATCAATGTAGTTCTTTACTTGAACTTATACGATAAAATACTAAAATGTTTCTTTCATATGTTTAGTCCTACCCCTAATCATTGGTAGAGTTGACAAATTGACCTAAGATCCTAGGGCCAGCCCATTTGGTCCTGATTTTTGGCCCTACATTATGTAACCCACTTAGAAGTAAGGCTTTTTTAAGCCATACCCCATATAGCCCTTAATTTTTAAATTTGAATCAATGTAACCTCCTAATTAAGTGGGATGAGTGTGAGCTAACTCATCTGACCCTATCTTATAATCCTTTATTTTGTAACTCATTTAAAAGTAAGATTTTTTATATCTTAATTCATTTAACCTTTAAATTAAGTAGGATGAATATGAGTTATCTCATCTAACTCCATCTTATAATCTTTTGTTTTGTAGCTAATTTAGAAGCAGGTTTTTTAAGCCCTAACACACATAACCCTCAATTTAAGTGGAATGAGTGTGGACTAACTCATCTATCTCTATCTTATAACCGTTTATTTTGTAACTTGTCTAAAAGTAGGATATTTTAAACTCTAATCTATATAATTATCAAAATAAGTGGGATAAATGTGGACTAACTCATATAATTGTTGTTTATATTTAACCCTTTTTCTATATAATTTCATCCTTTCTCTTTATTTTTTCTCTCATTTTTTTATTTCTCTCTTTAAATATTCTCTTCAATATTTTTTATTATACTAAAATATTCTTTAATTTATTTATTTTTCTTTTTAGATTTTCTATTTTTCTTTAAATATTTTTTTCATTTATCTCTAGAATTTTCTTCCTCTTTAATTTTTTCTCTTTCTTTCTTAAATTTTTCTCAACTTTTTTATACTTCTATCTTTTCTTTATTTCTTTTTCCTAAAATATTTATCTCTCTATTTCTAAAATTATATTTTCTCTACCTTTTCCATTCTTCCTCTCTCTAAATTTTATTATTCATTTTAATTTTCATTACTATTTTATTTTAAGAGAGAAAAATAAACTAGAGGAAAAAGTTCTTTTAAAAATAATTTAAAAAATTTAGAAAAAATTTTGAAGAGAACAAATGAAGTTAATGAGCTAACCCAAACCCATACGATTTAGTGGGCTTTATAGTGTGGGTTTTTGTAGACTTGTGGGTCTTTTAACCTTAGTCTACGTGGGTTATAGTTGATTTGGATTGGATGAGCCAAATTGATATCTCTACTAACAAGAACAGGTTCTCGTCAAAGTAGGAAAGAAAAAATAACTTCAAACTGAAGCAATCTTTAATCAAAACTTTTAAGGGCCAAAATTTCTAAATGGGTAGGCAGATAGAGTAGGCAATATAATCATACTTTTCATGTGACAAACTTGTTTTGATCCTTCAAATACAATTATGTGAGTAACAATCTTTTAAGATTGTAAATTATTTTAAACTTGTTGTACATTACTTATCATTTGTAATTCTTTGAAGTTTACTTTTACTAATCTTTACGAAGTGAATGACATGACATCAACTATATTTTTTCACTTAATGCAGATTATTTTATTTTGCTTGAAGTGTTTTAATTTTTAAAACCAAGATCTTTACAACTGGATCAGTCATTGAACTAGTCAAGCTACCAATTTAAGGTTCAATGGTTTAACTGTGGTTGAACCATGGTCGATATATATTTTAAAATATGTATAATAAATATTATATTAAAAATACATAAAATATATGTACAATAATAATAAAATATATCAAAATTATAATTTTACATAATTAAAAATTGAAAAATTATATATATTTTAATTTTTAAAAAATTATACAAATAAAATATAATTTTATTTTAGATCTTTACAAAAAATATTATTTTACATAGAACCAAATTTTCACCAATTACCATCGATTTACCGATTTTTGACCGATTCAGCAGGTTCTTTACCAGTATTTTGCTAAAACAGTTTTGTGGTTCAATTAACTCAAAGAGGGAATTGGTTTTCGGTCCAACCAGTCTGACCAGCCGGTCCAATCCAATTTTCAAAACATTGGTTAAAATTATCTTCAAAAGCAAGCATTCATGATTTCATTTGGTAACTTTTTTATTTCAAAACCAAATTTTGCAGTTAGTGGTTTGAGATAGTAATGTTTTTTATGTAAGGGCTAGCCCATGGGCCAGCTTTAACCCATTTGGCCATAAGGATTTTTTATATCTAGGGATTTTTGGCCCTATGGACTTTTTTGGCCCTAACCCATAGGGCTAGGGTTAAATAGGTAAGGGTTGACACATTTGACAACTCTAATCATTGGACATTATATTTCTTATAAAGGATCTTTCAAATGATCATTCTTGTTTAGCATGGTACTCTATTGTGTACAAAACGTAAGTGTAAAAATTATATGTCAAGTTTAACCCATGGGCAAGTATACCCATTACTATAGAAAAAAGGTATTTTAGACCCCAATGTTGATCTCACATGGATTATGCCAACAATCTGCAGAAGTAGTTTAAGTCCTAACTTTTGGTCTCACCAAAAACTGATTTTTGTGTGCAAATATCATAAATGAGAGTATAAAAGTAAATTTAAAGGAAATGCAATGCATAAGAACACGAGTGGTAGTTTATGGATAAGCATGGGATCTGGATCCTCATATGACTTTACCTACTTTTACCCCTTGTTTTCCCTATGAATGATTTAAAACATCAATTACTAACCATTTGTTTTGATGCTATTACCCCTAATGATCATGAAAGGTAAATAAATAAGGAAGCATAAAGCATAGACAAATTTTTAAGTTAATAATTGGTTAGAAATCTAGGAGTTTGATTGATCTTCCAAAACCCTTAGACTCAATTACTTTATCATTTCATCGATTAGGGAATGGTACGATCACATGCTCTCCAACCAACTTAACATTCAGCAAGAGTAGTTAATTGTTATTAATTTAATAAGAATGATAAGATAACATAAATGAATACAGAAACATACAATCATTCATAATAAAAACATATAATCATTTATAATGAAAATTGGGGTTCAAATAGTTATATCACCAAGTTCACTAAAACCCCATGATTTGGGAGTAAGCTACATATAGAAAATGACAATAAATGGGAATAAATAACCCCAACAAAATTACCCATAACCTAATCCTAAGATATGAAATACAAAAATGTAGTGCCAGCAAGGCTTACAAGACACTTTGCAACTCACACTATGAAGAGGATTTTTTCTGTCAATATTTCTACTAGAGGATGTTGGAAGAAGAAATAAAATGGGAATGGGGGAAATAAGAAATGAGAAACAAACAAGGGAAGAAGTGTTCAAGTATCCCTCTAGGTGTTAAGGGTGTGATGCATATCTTCTTGATGCAAAGATCACTAGCTGACCTAATGATGTAGAAATTGCTACAAGCAAGCCTAATGGGCTTATTGGGACCATCGTAAGGTCTAGAGCCTGAAGTTGGAGCAAGAGGGTAAGGCTCTATTTAGCTTGAGGGAAGATCTATCTGAAGCCTCTACTTGTCACTCTGATCCCATTCTTGTTGATTTTAGATACCTTAGCATAAGACTAGAACTTCTCTTTGTACTTAAACTAGAGGACCCTATATTTATAGGTTGATGATACCCTTTTATATGTATTTTTGCATAAACCTTTGTAGGAAAGTTTAAAGGAAGAACTTTCACTCCATTTGTCTACCCATGCTTGGTCATATATTGAATTCACACTTTTATTTATATAAGTGCACTTATAGTTATTTCCACATTTTTGAGTCATATATTAAATTTATATTTTTCAGCCCAATCTTTCTTTCAAATTCCTCTCTTCTTAGCTAGCTTTTAAGGAGAGGACCTCTTTATCCTTAGTCTCCAAGGTGATGAAGTAAGGAGCTTATCTCCTTAAGGAGTTGCAATCAAAACCTTGTCATTACATCCTTATTTTCATGCCATTCAACTTGAAACCATTACCTCCATCTTGTCAACATTTCTACCTCAAGTTAGTTCCATACCAAATGGTACGAAAGCTCCACAAGTGGAGGTAACAATCGAATCCAAAACTCTCTTAGTTCTTCCTAGATCTTCTACTTGCACTCCTCCTTCTTTGTTTAATTTTTGGTCAAATTTTGAATCAATATGTGTTCATGAGTGATCCTTGTGTGATCTTCATATATCCATATAGATCCTTGCATTGGTTGCATTCTCAATTTTGATCATCCATCTGAGTTCATTTCTAGGTCTTATGCCAATTTCCTCTCAAATGTTTTTCAAAATTTTTCATTTCAATTCTTAAAATTATTATGAGGTTATGTTAATTGATGCTTGATTTAAGTTTAGCCTGCAAAATAATTAATGGATTTATATTAGATCATGAAAATTTTCAAAAAAAAAATTGAATCAATTTCATCATTATTCTTGGCACCAAAAACTTCCTGTTTGAATTCAAATTTTATACTCCTAATCTAGAATCCTTATGTTAAGTTTTGTTCTCCATGTATTAATCCTTCATTTATTATAAAAATATTTAGGGAATTATGTTTAGTTTTGTCCCAATCTGCATGGAATTACATGATCATGTTGCTAGGAACTTGTAAAAATGATTATAGTTTTAGCTTAATCTTGCATTTTTTGATGATTGAAGTTTATAGGTGATCATGCTTCTTGTTTGGGATTAAATTAAGGCTTAAAATATGTACCAAATACTTATATCATCTAGATCTATTCTAGACACACTTGGACAATTTGGACACCTTGACTGAAAGCATACCTTTGCATGGAGAAGTTCTAATCATGCACTATGTACACTTGGACTTAGAATTTAAGAGACCTTAGAAAAATCCATATGTTGTAAACTGGACCTAGGACTAAGGACCAGACAAAAGGACTTAAATAAAACATAAAAAGAAAAAGAAAAGAAAAGAAGAAAATAAAAGCAAAAGAGATTGTAAGAAAATATTAAGTATAAGGTTATGCATGTTTGGCCTCTTGTTTTTGGTTAGAAAATTGTATGCTACCTACCATGATCCATACAATGTATGCTAGGTGATAAACTACCATCTGTCATTTTATCTATAAGAATGTAGGAATAATTATTGCATGCTTTAGCATTATTCACTTGTAATTCAACCTAACTTCCCTTATTTTGCAGGGATGGTCACATAAGAAAAAGAATCCAAAAATAGGAGAAGAAGCACGAGTCACAGAATTTCAAGTTCCTTGCTAGATTTCTAGGTAAATATAAAATGGCATAAATCATCAACAGCCGTTTTATGTTTGTGATTCACGAATAAAACTATATTAGAGTCATAGATGATCATTACTTGCATTTTGATATGGTGGCTCCTGTTCTTGCACTCGCATTGCTAGGAAATTTGTAAAATGGATCCATAAGCCATAACTAAATGAGGTTCATGCATTCTAATTCCAGGAGATTGATATCAAACAGGGTCATGCCCCATAGTAGAGTAAACCTAAAAAGAAACTTGAAAAATTTTTATACCAAGATTTGAAGTTGACATTTCAAAAATATCTTTTTGGAAACCACAAGTCTCATGCGATGAGCTCTAAATGGGAAACTGGTGGTTTCACTGCTGTTCGATATTTAGAGATTCATATGGGCCCCAGTGCAGCCTTAGTTGTCTTGGACCTTGTGCATATGTGGAATAAAAGTTCCTCTTAAATAATAAAATCTTTCAACAAATATCTTTATGGGAACCACAAGTCTCACGTGATGAGCTCTAAATGGGAAACTGGAGATTTCATTGCTGTTCGATATCTAGAGATTCACATAGGCCCCAGTGCAACCTTAGTTGCCTTGGACCTTGTACATATGTGGACTAAGAGTTCCTCTTAAATAATAAAATCTTTCAACAAATATCTTTATAGGAACCACAAGTCTCACACGATGAGCTCTAAATGGGAAACTAGAGATTTCACTACTGTTCGATATCTAGAGATTCATATAGGCACCAGTGCAGCCTTAGTTGCCTTGGACCTCGTGCATATGTGGACTAAGAGTTCCTCTTAAATAATAAAATCTTTCAAAATATCTTTGTGAGAATCACAAGTCTCACGTGATGAGCTCTAAATGGGAAACTGGCGGTTTTACTACTGGTCGATATTTAGAGATTCATATGGGCCCCAGCGCAGCCTTAGTTTCCTTGGACCTTGTGCCTATGTGGACTAAGAGTTCCTCTTAAATAATAAAATCTTTCAAAATATCTTTTTAGGAATCACAAGTCTCATGCGATGAGCTCTAAACAGGAAACTGGTGGTTTTAACTGCTGTTCGATATTTAGAGATTCATATGGGCCCTAGTGCAGCCTTAGTTGCCTTAGACCTTATGCCTCTGTGGACTAAGAGTTCCTCTTAAATAATAAAATCTTTCAAAATATCTTTTTAGGAATCACAAGTCTCACACGATGAGCTCTAACTGGGAAACTGGCGATTTTAATTGCTGCTCGATATTTAGAGATTCATATAGGCACCAGTGCAGCCTTAGTTTCCTTGGACGTTGTGCATATGTGGACTAAGAGTTCCTCTAAAAATAATAAAATCTTTCAACAAATATATTTTCGGAAATCACAAGTCTCACGCGATGAGCTCTAAATGGGAAATAAAACCTTATAATTTCATCTTAATATAAGTTTAATTAAGTTTAGTTTGTCTATTTTAAATTCAAAAGATGCATGATCATTTGCATATTGCTAATATGAGCTTAATTCATGCATGCTTAAATACCTAAGGCTAAATGTAAATGTGTGCTTAATCAAACCTATTAAGACTCACTAAAATACACTTAAACACATCCCTGGACTTATGATACCTTTGCTGGACTTGGATTTAATGGACTAAGGACATTGGACTTAGTTTACCTACCTATGCAAGGAAGAGTGCAATTTTCAAAAATGACACAAATTAAGACTTAGGACCTTGAAAGACCTTGAAAATTATGAACACCCAATTATGTCCAAGATTCCATTTCTTAAACTAATTAGTAATAAACAATACTTAGGTATGTTCAATTAAAAATGAAAAGAAAGAAAAAAAAGAGAAAAAAGTGAAAAGAAAAAAAAAAGAAAAAAGAAATTTCAATTGGAAACAGTTAGGGTAGTTAAAAGTTAGTTAAAGTTAGTTAAGAATTAGTTAGGCAAAAGAGAAAAAAAAAGATGAAAAAATGATTTTCTGGGGGAGGGAAGTTTTAAAAAAAAATAATAATATAAAAAGGAAGAAGTTCAGAGGGGATTTTTTTCTGTGAAAAGACAGCCACTCTCATTCCCTCTCCCGAAAACCAAAAATTGACAAGCTCTTTCTCTCCCTCGCGACTTGTTTTAGCGAAGAAAGACTTCGGAACCTCACCTAATTCACCAACTGGTTCTGTAGGGATCTAGAAGAAAAGAAACCTCCATTGATTCTAAGAGTTCCTAGCATGCATGCTTCATTTGAGTGTTAACTTCAAACAAGTTAGTAATCTTCGATTATTCATTTATCATTGCTGCATCAAGAGCTTGCATTGATCTGATTAGGTTCTAGTCATGCAAAAAAAAAAAATAAGAAAGTATTTAATTGCTAAAACTCTTAACTGAGTAGAAGTTAATCGGCAATAATGTGATTAACATTGTAATTTATCGCATTCGAATGAGGAATTTCATAGCTAAATCTGATAGTTTCTCAGCTGGTTACTTTGTTAAATCAAGAAGATTTGATATGGATAAACCAAAATTCTGAACACCGTGTAGTAGGCCTATTCTTGTGCACGGTTTTAGCTCTCCCAGAACCTACAATGGCTTGTGCATTTCCTTTTCTGCCTACCGTAGCCAATTGTTTGGAAATTTTCTAAAGCTTAGTTTCCCTCACTATCCTTATAGTAGAAACTTGAGTTGTAGTCATGCTCCTGATAGGAATTTTCTCTACTTCTTGGGATGTGGTCACACGATTGCAGTGCTCAAATATTCTTCTGTCACCATAAACACTGTGTATATGCCCCCTGAAAAACTGTATTTTAGTGGTGCAATTAAACAAGAATAGAATTTTGAAAATTGACTGAGAATGCTAAGGTCAATACAAGTCAACATTGGTGTGTTTAGTATGTAGCAAAATCTCAAATACTTTGGATCTATTCATGTATTTATCATTGCCACTGCCTTCAATTGTCACTTGTACAATAACAGTAGTGGCCTTCCATGTCATGCACTGTGACAATTCTAAAGCATGGTCGCCACAGAGAGCTCTGCCAAGCATTAACCACTGCATGATCCTGGTTTAGCTACTAAAACTGAGAATCAGCTACATGATAGTCCTAGTTCACTCAAGCTTGAGCACGAGCACTCTTAACATAGCAGCAACTATGAAGAAAAAGTTTCTGGTTGTGTGCTTTACCTATGATCATTGGGGTTGGAATGACTGCTACCGCAAAATCCCTATCGAGAATGCTCTTGGGAAGTTTATTTGTTGGTGCTAGAATGGGACTTGGCCCACCTGTTGCAATTCTTTATGTGGTTGAGGTCTCACCTCCATTTGTACGGGGTACTTATAGGGGTTTAACTCGAATTGTAACATGCCTTGGGTGCTCTCTTTATTGGAATCCCAGCCAAGGAACTAGTGGGTTGGAGGCAACTGTGTAGAGAGTCCTCATTGGCTTTTGCAGAGAGGAAGAACCATTAAAGCCAGAATTGAATTCGAGAAGCTCTGGGGCGGAGTACATGTGAAAGGTGCAATGGTTGAACTATCAAAGTCTATCAGAGGTGATAGGTCTTATACAACAAGACTCTCAAAATTACTCTTTGGCTGCAATTTTAGAGTGATGTTCATTGGATCTACGCTTTTTGCATTACAACAGCTATCTGTTATAAATGTTGTTTTCTATTTCTCTTCAACAGTCTTTGAAAGCTTTGGTGAACCATCTGATATTGCAAACATTTGTGTGGGAATTGGAAATCTATTAGGGTTAGTCGATGCAATGATTCTAATGGATAAACTTGGATGGAAAGTGCTTTTCTTGGGTAGGTTTCGGGGCATTGCTATGATTTCCTGCCACGATGGCTCTGATCTTGGGAGTGGTAGTTTGTTGAGGTCAAATTACGACAATCAATTCACTAGTTTCCAAAAAGGATGAAAAGGCAGAAATCAATGCATCCCTTTTCAATAATGAAGAGAGAATATATGAAGTAAGAAATAAAGATGCCGCAAACTGTGACGAGTACATTGGAGTTTCTTCTGATGGAATCATATATAAGTTAGGGTTAGCCTTAACATTTACGTCTAAGAGGACTTATGTAGCGTGGTCAGTAGAGCTGCATTTCTTCTTAATAGAACAATTGGGAAATCATTTTTTGTTTCATGGCTGAAGGATTCTCCCTAGTTTAGATCAGTGACAATTGCAACGGAGAGATTTGGCTTTAAGATTGTATTACTATTTCGGTTTGCTCCATTTGTATCATTTAACATGTTAAATTACCTCCTATCTGTAACCCCTGTTCCACTAGGGGTATACACGCTGGCTTCCTGGTTAGGAATGATGCCAATAACACAAGCACTTGTATATGATGGAACTACATTCAAGGATCTATCAGATGTGATGCAAGGTTGGGGCGATTTCTCTAGGACTCATTTGCCTTGATCATTGTTGGCCTCGTGATATCTGTGGCTTTGATGATATGGGTTACTAAAGTTTCCAAGTCTGCTTTAGATAAAGCCTTGGCTGAATGCGAAGATATGGATGGCAATGCATAACCTACAAACCATGATAACGGAAAGCACCTCACTCTTGCTGGAGAAATTATGATGATCTTAATGGGTATTTCTGGTCACTCCATTGCTTTGAGCTCAGTGGGCCATGGAGCAAAAGTTCTTCATTTTTCTCAAAAGCCACAACCCAAATCAAACAATACAATTTTTAGCACAAATTGGCACATGGGAAAAACATCTTTTGTGGAGCATTGAAGTTTTTCATCTTTATCTTAGCTTCCATCGATTGTGGATATTTTTTTTTTTATAATATTCCAGGGTCTAACCATCTTTGCATTCAATAATGGAAAACTTAATGCCAAGTCAGTACGGGGGACTCTTAGTCTTGGATCTACCTTTGTTGTGATGAAATTATTTGAGAGTGTCCTGGACATTTTCATGATGTATGGTGCATATTCAACAACAAGACGCTTAGCAGCCTCATGGATTTCTTTTACATTTTCTTTGGTTCAACCTTGATTAAGTTTTCATAATTTTCCTTTATGTAAAAGCGCTCCACGAAGAGAGCAAAACAAATGCAAACTCGGTTGTATTCAGATTATATATGATTGTCATAGGGATTGATGTCAGTGATTGATTTTTCATTAGTTTCCTCATGCGAATACCAGTGATAAGCATAAATTTCATAAATAATTATCTCTCATTTGTAGCTCATTAAGACTTCTTATATGTTCAATTAAGTGGTCTTTTTCATATTTTATGAGTTTGGGTTCATATGGAGTTTAATTGAATTTCTTTGCTTAACCAATTAAAATGACACTATTATAGTATTTTGAGCATAATAGGAGTTTTAGACATCCAAAAATCATGAAATATATCTTGAATGAAAGCTTAAAGAAGTGTTCACAGTTACAAAGCAAGATCAGACTCTAAATGGCATGTATAGGACTTCGAAATTATCTCAAAAGATGAGATAGTGTTGCTGTCACAGAACCTGAACAGTGTGCAAAGATCTGGCCATAACTTGAGATACAGAAGTCATATTGAGATGAAATCAAATCCGTTGGAAAGCTAAGATCCGGGGATACAACTTTTGTTCAGACGTAAAGCTCTAATTCGGACACGTGAATACCCAAAAATGCGCTACAATAAACATCAAAATTGTTGTGCTGATTGGTGACAAAAATTCAAAAGTGTTTTGCTTTTTCAACAAAGCCCATGTGAAAGCAATAAAAGGATGGAAAAGTAAAAAAGCTGGTTGGTGACCTTATGAAGATGATGCCTCAAAAATCCTCTATAAATAGAAGGGTTTACAAGAGGAGAGACACACCCTTGGATATTAACTCCAATACCATTTTCCATCTTTCTTTCTTTGTTGTTAGTTTGCCTCCTTCATGGAAGGCTAAGTTTTTCTTTGTTGTTAGTTTGCCTCCTTCAAGGAAGGCTAGGTTTGTAATTTCAATTCAAGGATTCAAGCTATTTTCATTTTAACTTTGAGGTCTTGATCTTTATTTACATGCTTATTGAGTGATTTCTACTCTACTTTACTATATTCTTCAATTTTATTCTTTTAATCAAAGTTTGTTCGTTTGACGTATTTTGATTAATGCATAATTGATTTATAATTGGTTTTTGATTGGTAAATCATTTTCCAAAAGCTTGAAGAGCAGAAATTAAGTAATTGAATTGAAGGTTTTCATTTTATTACTTACTTCAACTGAATTCTTATTATGAAATTGGTTTAGATCTAATGAAAGATTAAGTGGTTACTAAATCTTGTTGATCATAATCAATTGAACCCTGAGAGTTTTCTCAGTAGAGAATTCAAGGATCATTTTAGGGGTTCCATATGATCCTGGGTTGATAAACACAATGCATGATTTTAGTGATCAATGATTAGTTAAGAAAATAGCCTTTGAATTCCTTGAGTTGATAATTGGTAAGTCAAATTAATTTCATTCTGTATTTTCCATTTAGAACTTAATATCACATCTTTACAAAATCCCCTTGTTCTAACTTTCTCCTAATTTGCTTAAGAATCTGAACTGGTCTTTGGGAGATGACCTAGGTTGCACCTTATACTATACCAATAGTTTGGGAAAATCTAGAAATTATTTTTGTGCGTTTGCGACGAGCATGTCAAAAATTTGGCGCCGATGCCGGGGACCATTTTAGTTTCCTAGGCTTATTTAGGAGTTTGTATAAAATTTTTAATCTTTCTAACAATTTTTTTTTAGGTGTACTATTCTTGGATTTTCTGTATGAATTCACCTTTTTGTGTATGACCCGATCCAATCCTGAAAATTTATATGCATATGATCTTGAGATTGATAGAACATTCCACCATTTGAAAAGAACGCATAGAAGACATTCATTCAGTAATAACCAAGAAAGTAACAGTAGTGATTTTTCATCTTTAAATTTTGATAGTTTCAAATATTTTGCTAAGAACATGGCTGATAGAACCCTAAAAGAATTAGCTGCACCTGATGTTGCTTATCAACCGTTGTGTATTCAATACCCTAATGTTGATGCACCATTTGAACTGAAGTCTGGATTAATACATTTGCTACCTAAGTTTCATGGCCTTGCAGGTGAGGACCCTCATAAACATTTGAAGGAATTTCACATTGTGTGTTCCACAATGCGGCCACAAGGAATTCCTGAAGATCATATCAAGTTGAAAGCATTTCCTTTCTCCTTAAATGATGGAGCTAAGGACTGGTTGTACTATCTACATCCAACATCTGTTACAAGCTGGAATGATATGAAGAGATTATTTCTGGAGAAATTCTTCCCGGCATCCAGAACAGCACCTATCAGAAAAGAGATTTGCGGCATCAGACAGAACTCCCAAGAAACTCTCTGAGTACTGGGAAAGATTCAAGAAACTATGCGCCACTTGTCCACACCATCAAATCAGTGATCAATTACTGATTCAGTATTTCTACGAAGGACTTATGCCAATGGACAGAAGCATGGTTGATGCAGCTAGTGGTGGAGCACTTATGGACAAAACTCCTACAGCAGCTCGAGATTTGATTGCCAACATGGCAGAAAATTCTCAACAATTCAATTCTCGAACTAATTCCTTGTCTAAAGGAGTCCATGAAATGACCACTAAGACAGACCATACACGATTGGAGAACAGAATTGAAAAACTAACCTCCATCGTAAGACAGTTGGCCATCGGACAACAACAGCAACTTAATGTTGTTGATAAAACCAAAACATGTGGTATCTGCACTTCTGCAGATCATCCTACTGATGCATGCCCAACATTGCAAGAAAGTGAGACACCTGATGCTACAGTTAATGGTATTTTTGGCACAGGACAACAATACAGGCCTCCTCAACATTATCAACAACAGAAGTTTGAACCACCTTCTAGAACATACAATCCTAGTTGGAGAAACCATCCTAACTTGAGATATGGTCCTCCACAACAACAAAGGATTCAAACATCTGACTCCCAAAATAAATACCAACCACCGCCATTCAGACAACAACAACAGCATTTGCAGCAATTTGTAGCTTCTAATGCTTCTGAACCCTCTCTTGATGATTTGATGAAGCAATTAGAAACCAACAATCTTCAGTTTCAATAGAATGTAAGTTCTACCGTTCAGGATTTACAAACTCAAATTGGGCAGTTGGCTACCACTGTCAACCAATTGAAATCTCAAGGTTCTGGTCAACTACCTTCTCAACCTGTCATAAATCCCAAAAGTTTGAAGAAAGTGGGAAGAGAGTGCAGACAGACCCTACAATTTTAAAGCAACAAAGCTTCAATCAGACTAATCCACACCAAAGAGAAGCATTTATCTCTACACCTGGAGACATCTCTGATAAGCCATCTGAATCAGAGGGAAAGTCTGATGAAAAAACTACACCATCCTTCGATAAGACATCGAATGATCAACAAAAAGAATCTTTCCATAAACGATCTGCACTTGAAGCATCTAATGAGACAAAAACCCCAAATTGTGCTGATCAGAAGGTATTTTTACCTTTTCCAAATAGAATGGTCCAATCCAAGCCCAATGTTCATGCAGAATTGGATAAGGAGCTTTTAGATACTTTCAGGAAAGTGGAAGTCAACATACCACTTCTAGATGCTATCAAGCAAATTCCCAAATATGCCAAATTTCTAAAGGACTTGTGCACGCATAAGAGAAGACTCAAAGGGGATGAGAAGATTAGTGTGGGACGCAATGTTTCTTCCTTAATTCAACCTAGCCTTCCTCAGAAATGTAAAGATCCAGGAACTTTCACCATTCCTTGCACAATAGGAAACTCTACATTTGGTGATGCATTGCTGGATCTAGGTGCTTCCATTAATGTTATGCCCTCATCAGTTTATAAATCTTTGAATCTGGGAGAACTGAAACCAACTGGTGTGGTGATTCAATTAGCCAACAGAAGTACAACACATCCAGCCGGAGTACTTGAAGATGTGCTAGTTCAAGTAAATAAACTGATCTTTCCAGCTGACTTCTACATTTTGGATATGGAAGATGAGTCATCCATCAATAGAGCAACCTTGATCCTAGGGAGACCTTTCCTCAAAACTGCAAAAACAAAGATAGATGTGCATACGGGGACTCTCTCAATGGAATTTGGAGATGATATCATCCAATTCAACATATTTGAAGCCATGAAGCATCCCATAGAGAATCATTCACTCTTTCAACTTGATGCCATAGATCTTCTTGAGAATGATTATTCTATTGACAATCTACTTTTTGAATTTTTTGATTTTGATTTAGATTACTTAGATAATTTTACTTGTACATGTGATAAATTTGATCTATGTATTGTGTGCTCCAGGATTAATGTTGCAGACCAAACTTCTTGGAAAGATGACATGTTAGATGCAAGTGTTGCAGACATTTTAATCTCAAATAGATCCCTGCCTTCCATAATACAACCACCTCCTTTGGAGTTGAAGCCTTTGCCTGAACATCTAAAGTATGCTTATTTGGGGGAAAATGAGAAGCTTCCTGTCATTGTAGTAAAGAACCTTCTACCACAACAAGAAGAAAGGTTGCTGCAAACCTTAAGAAGCCATAAACAAGCAATTGGATGGACTTTGGCTGATATTCCAGATACTAGCCCATCTACTTGTATGCATAGGATATTGCTGGAGGAAAACACTAGACCTGTTAGACAACCACAAAGGCGTTTGAATCCAACCATCCTAGATGTGGTAAAGAAGGAAGTAGGTAAGCTTTTGGCAGCTGGTATCATCTATCCCATCTCAGACAGTGATTGGGTAAGCCCGGTGCAAGTAGTTCCTAAGAAGACTGGCATGACTGTAGTAAAAAACCACAATGATGAACTAATCCCTACCAGAATACAAAACAGTTGGAGAATGTGCATAGATTATAGAAAGCTTAACCAAGCTACTCGCAAGGATCACTTCCCTTTGCCCTTCATAGACCAAATTTTGGAAAGATTAGCAGGAAAATCTGACTATTGCTTTCTAGATGGTTTTTCAGGTTATTTTCAAATACATATAGCCCCAGAAGACCAGCATAAGACCACCTTCACTTGTCCTTTTGGTACTTTTTCCTATCGAATGATGCCCTTTGGTCTATGCAACGCCCCTGGAACCTTTCAAAGATGCATGGTAAGCATTTTCTCTGATCTCTTAGAAATTTGTATGGAAGTGTTTATGGATGACTTCACCGTATATGGTTCTTCTTTTGATTCATGCTTAGAAAGCCTATCTAAAGTTTTGGACAGATGCATTGAGACTAACCTTGTTTTGAATTTTGAAAAATGTCATTTCATGGTAACAGAAGGTATAGTCTTAGGACACTTGGTATCTAGCAAAGGTTTAGAGGTTGATAAGGCCAAGATAGACATTATTACTTCTCTACCTTACCCCACTTCTGTGCGAGAAGTACGTTCTTTACTTGGTCATGCAGGTTTTTACAGAAGATTCATCAAGGATTTTAGGGAGATTGCACAACCTCTTTCTAAACTACTACAAAAAGATACCAAATTTGTGTTTGATCAAGCATGCAAGGATTCATTTGATGAACTAAAGAAGCAGTTGACAACCACTCCCATCATTCAACCACCTAATTGGACGCTTCCATTTGAATTAATGTGTGATGCATCTAATTATGCCCTTGGTGCTGTACTGTCTCAAAGAGTTAGTAAGAGATCTCATGTCATTGAATATGCCTCTCGCACACTAGATGCAACCCAATCCAATTACACAACAACTGAGAAGGAGCTTTTGGCAATTATGTTTGCATTAGATAAATTTCACTCCTATTTGCTTGGATCTAAAGTTATTGTCTTCTCTGACCATGCAGCTTTGAAATACTTGCTGAAGAAGGCAGATGCTAAGCCAAGACTTATTCATTGGATGCTTCTGTTGCAAGAATTTGATTTAGAGATTAAAGACAAGAGTGGTGCAGAGAACCTTGTAGCAGATCATTTAAGTCGGATCCAGCAACCTTGTGAAGAAACTTCAATTGCAGATTCATTCCCAGAAGAGCATCTCTATCATTTGCACGGGAAGGATGCTTGGTATGCAGATTTGGTAAACTATCTAGTTGCTAAAGAAATACCCAAACACTTCACCAAATCGCAAATTGTCAAGTTGAAAAGTGATGCCAAACACTACATATGGGATGAACCATACCTTTGGAAGACATGTAGTGATCAAATCATTAGAAGATGTGTTCCAGATCATGAAGTTCAGTCTGTACTTATCTTTTTCCATTCCCTAGCTTGTGGTGGACACTTTGGGCCATAACAGACAGCTAGAAAAGTACTAGACTCAGGCTTTTACCGGCCTACAATATTTCGTGATGCACACATATTATGCATAACTTGTGAGCAGTGCCAAAGAATAGGGAGTATTTCGCGCAGAAATGAGATGCCCCAACAACCACTTCTCTTTTGTGAGGTATTTGATGCATGGGGTATAGACTTTATGGGTCCATTCCCTGTCTCTTTCGGCTTTGTTTACATTTTGCTAGTTGTTGATTATGTTTCAAATTGGGTGGAGGCAAAAGCCACTCGTACTGATGATGCTCGAGTTGTTGTAGATTTTATCAGGTCTAACATTTTTAGCAGGTTTGGCATTCCTAGAGCTCTAATTAGTGACCAAGGTACTCATTTTTGCAACCGCACAATGGAAGCCCTACTCCGTAAATATGGACTCATGCATAAAGTCTCCACCCCATATCATCCTCAAACAAATGGTCAAGCTGAAGTTTCTAATCGAGAGATCAAGAAAATCTTAGAGAAAACAGTTCAGCCTAACAGGAAGGATTGGATCTTGCGCCTTGTTGATGCGTTATGGGCATATAGGACAGCCTACAAGTCACCCATTGACATGTCTCCCTACAGGATTGTCTTTGGTAAAGCATGTCATCTTCTAGTTGAATTAGAGCATAGAGCATTTTGGGCAGTAAAGAAATGCAACATGGATCTAGACCAAGCAGGAATCCATAGAAAGCTTCAATTGCAGGAACTTGAAGAAATTCGATTAGAAGCATACGAAAACTCCAAAATTTACAAAGAAAAGGTCAAAGCTCTTCATGACAAAAAGTTGGCAAGAAAGGATTTTTCCGTTGGACAAAAAGTTCTCCTTTATAATTCTCGGCTAAAGCTTATGCCTGGTAAGCTACGCTCTAGATGGTTATGACCATTTGTAGTTACTAATGTTTTTCCTTATGGTGCAGTGGAAATAAAAAATGAAGTAACTGCAAAAACCTTCAAGGTGAATGGACATCGTCTTAAACCATTTTTCGAAGGTTTTCAAGAGCACACGGTAGAAGAAGTGCATTTGCACAATGCCACACACTTGCAATAAATTCAAGAGAAGTTTCCCTTTCTCATGTCTTTTATTTTACTTGTTTCATAATTATTAGTGATGAAAGTCGTTGCCTTTCCAAAGTTTCTGGTAATTAGAACAAGTATAATATAAAATATGGGGGAAGGATCTAGGATTAGGAATTTTATTCTCTTTTTCTCTCTCTCTCTGTCTCTCTCTCTCTCTCTCTCTCTCTCTCTCTCTCTCTCTCTCTCTCTCTCTCTCTCTCTCTCTCTCTCTCTCTCTCTCTCTCTCTCTTTCTCGCTTTCTCTCTCTCACTCTCTCACATTCCTCGCTTACAAGTTTCAACTAATCTCTCAACTTCCTCTCTTCACCTCTTAAATCATCCCAACTATTACACCACATTGAGCTTGCAGGAACAATAACTTGAGTGTTTTAAAAAAAATGGAAAAAGCTCTCACCAGGATCAAAATTTTGTTCCCTACTCTCCCCAAATATTTTCTTAAAGACATTTACAATTGCAGACTTGAACGATTGAGAGCATTAACACTCTTAGGCCTTCCAGAAGATGTCTGTTTGATCATTGAAGCTAAGGTACGTTTATCAGGTGAATTTCAAGAATCATTTGTTAAAAACATGCCAGGTATGGGAAGAAGTTCCTATGCAAAGAAGAGAATGGCAAAAAGAATTGGAGTTTGCTACAAGTGTGCAAGATGGACCTGTAACACAAGATGCAAGAACCCTGGAATGGTTTCAAGAAATCGAGAGGACAAAATTCAATTCATAAAGGATGGACTGAGTAAGGAGTCATTGGATGATATCATTCAGACTCTTGAGACGTATCCTAGTGGGCATGTTCAAGGAGTCCTTCTTGATTTGTTTGAACTGTTCCGTAAGGAAAAAGCACGTTATAGTCTTGGGAATCTGACTTTAAAAGACCCTGTTGTCAGTTTAGAAGAAAACTGAATGGGAAGCACATCCTCGACTCTTAGAAGGCGTTTCAGTCATTACTAGACGTAAAACCAGAGGAAGATGTGAGCCACAATCACAACTACTGTTCATTCTCATGCGTGTATGTTTGTCATTTACATTGTCTTTTCAATTTATTGGGCCACCATTTTTTGAAATTTTCGCCCCTACTTAATGTCTTTCCCTTCTGACATTCACCTTTTTCCTTGAACAAAAAATTCAAACTTTTGCTACCAAATCCTGATCCTGCACTATTCAAGCGATCTCCTTGTCTGATATTGAGTCCCTATAAATTATCAACCTCTATGACATACTTTTTTTCAAAAGAGACAGAAACACCGTATATGGATAGGATCAATACTATCTGTGTTTTTGGTGGGTCTAACCTTAGAAAGGATGGAGAATTTCAACATGTAGCTTATAACCTTGGTAAGACATTAGCTGCAAGAAAAATCAATCTTGTTTATGGGGGAGGGATTCAAGGTTTAAAAGGATGTATTGCAGGATCTGCACTCACAAGGGGATGTAACGTCTTCGGTGTTGTCTTAAAAAATGAGAACACCTCTTACTTCACCCTGGGTACTGAATTGAAGGTTGCAACCATGCATGACCGTATGAGACACATGTTGATTAATTCTAATGCATTTATTGCATTACCTGGTGGTCTTGGAACAATGGAAGAAATTTTTACCATCATATTTTGGGCCTATCGGAATTTTCATAAAAAACCTTTGGGCTTATTGAATATTAATGGCTTTTATAATGGTTTGATATCCTTTTTAGATCATGCAGTAGAGCAGGAGTTCATGCCACAATCCATGCGCAACATCATAATATCTGCTTCAACTGTTGAACAGCTACTTGAGAATTTGCAAAATCCTACATCTGAGATCAGTCAAGCAATGCAGCTGGTGAACCAACCAAATCAGGATGGCAGAGACAAAAGAGAACTAGATACCACTCTTCAGTTATAACTTTTCCTTACTTTGGTGGTTTTCTCACATTTCTTTTCCTGTTATATGAAATTCCATCTAAGACATTGGGGACAATGTCTTAGATAGGTTAGGGGGAGGATGGTCCGATATAAAAAAAAACCCAAAAAAAAAATTAGGTTAGAATCATAAACTTGCTTTGAGTAAGATGGCTGAGTAAAGAGTTACACTTGACTCTTGATACGCATCTTATGATTAAAAAAAAATTGAATGTGGAAGTATGTTGTTCTTTAGATTTCATAAAATAATTGAAGTAAAATGATTTACATTTCGAGATTAATTAGTTTGGCAACACATATTTGAATTTGATAGATTAGATTTGATAAATATATTACCTGTGAGATTTTGAGCCTTATTATTATTTTCTTTCTTGTGTGATTTTCATCCATGGAATATGTTACTTCAGAACTTGCATTGATTCTTTTTGAAGCTACATTTTCACATGAATTGTACAAAAATGATTGAGGCATTGTTTTTCTTGAACAAACCACTTAGCCAAATAACCAAACCATATAATTTTATCCTTTGATCAGCCCTTTGATCCGATTAGCCTTTTCTTCTTTTTAGCTCACCACAAATCAAAAAAAAAACAACTTTGTTTGAACACAAAAGGTGAGGAATACTGGATTTATCATACCATAAGTGTTTCAATAAGTGTGGGGGAGATTATTGTTCTGTTCATCAATATCATGGTTGAAAAAAAAATGAAAAAAAAAACTGAAGCAATAAATTAATAAATAAACTATTACATTGAAAAAAGAAAAAAAGAATGAAGAAGTGATATCTATTTCTCACACTTGCACTTGGACTCAGTTCTCAATCCTCACCATTTTCCTTGGTCTAACATTGTATCTTTTCAATATATCATTTCATCTTTCTAATCCCGTTATAACCAAAATAAACACCTATTGATTTATGCATTGCATGTGTACACAGCAGTAGAGAAGTAGAAGATATGCAACCCTATGATAGTTCATCTTTCATGGATTGAATTTGAGAGAAACACTTACCAAATCAAACACTTGAGAGATTCAGAGTATATCATATAAGGTTTTATCTTTCTCAATCTATGTTTTTCAAATTAAAGTTTCATTTCTAAGTAATTTAAAAAATATGATGAAAGAATGTTTCATGAATTTTTGTGAATTCTTGAGAAATCAACTCAAAGCTTTTATTTTCTTTCAAAAAAAAACAAAAAAAAAATTAGTCACCAATCTTTAACTTAAGTTTGCCCGAGACGTGCAAAAGATCAGTGTGGGGGAATTTGATAAGCATAAATTTCATAAATAATTATATCTCATTTGTAGCTCATTAAGACTTCTTATATGTTCAATTAAGTGGTCTTTTTCATATTTTATGAGTTTGGGTTCATATGGAGTTTAATTGAATTTCTTTGCTTAACCAATTAAAATGACACTATTATAGTATTTTGAGCATAATAGGAGTTTTAGACATCCAAAAATCACGAAATATATCTTGAATGAAAGCTTAAAGAAGTGTTCACAGTTACAAAGCAAGATCAGACTCTAAATGGCATGTATAGGACTTCGAAATTATCTCAAAAGATGAGATAGTGTTGCTGTCACGGAACCTGAACAGTGTGCAAAGATCTGGCCATAACTTGAGATACAGAAGTCATATTGAGATGAAATCAAATCCGTTGGAAAGCTAAGATCCGGGGATACAACTTTTGTTCAGACGTAAAGCTTTAATTCGGACACGTGAATACCCAAAAATGCGCTACAATAAACATCAAAATTGTTGTGCTGATTGGTGACAAAAAATCAAAAGTGTTTTGCTTTTTCAACAAAGCCCATGTGAAAGCAATAAAAGGATGGAAAAGTAAAAAAGCTGGTTGGTGACCTTATGAAGATGATGCCTCAAAAATCCTCTATAAATTGAAGGGTTTACAAGAGGAGAGACACACCCTTGGATATTAACTCCAATACCATTTTCCATCTTTCTTTCTTTGTTGTTAGTTTGCCTCCTTCATGGAAGGCTAAGTTTTTCTTTGTTGTTAGTTTGCCTCCTTCATGGAAGGCTAGGTTTGTAATTTCAATTCAAGGATTCAAGCTATTTTCATTTTAACTTTGAGGTCTTGATCTTTATTTACATGCTTATTGAGTGATTTCTACTCTGCTTTACTATATTCTTCAATTTTATTCTTTTAATCAAAGTTTGTTCGTTTGACGTATTTTGATTAATGCATAATTGATTTATAATTGGTTTTTGATTGGTAAATCATTTTCCAAAAGTTTGAAGAGCAGAAATTAAGTAATTGAATTGAAGGTTTTCATTTTATTACTTACTTCAACTGAATTCTTATTATGAAATTGGTTTAGATCTAATGAAAGATTAAGTGGTTACTAAATCTTGTTGATCATAATCAATTGAACCCTGAGATTTTTCTCAGTAGAGAATTCAAGGATCATTTTAGGGGTTCCATATGATCCTGGGTTGATAAACACAATGCATGATTTTAGTGATCAATGATTAGTTAAGAAAATAGCCTTTGAATTCCTTGAGTTGATAATCGGTAAGTCAAATTAATTTCATTCTGTATTTTCCATTTAGAACTTAATATCACATCTTTACAAAATCCCCTTGTTCTAACTTTCTCCTAATTTGCTTAAGAATCTGAACTGGTCTTTGGGAGATGACCTAGGTTGCACCTTATAGTATACCAATAGTATGGGAAAATCTAGAATTTATTTTTGTGCGTTTGCGACCAGCATGTCAAAAATTTGGCGCCGTTGCCAGGGACCATTTTAGTTTCCTAGGCTTATTTAGGAGTTTGTATAAAATTTTTAATCTTTCTAACAATTTTTTTTTAGGTGTACTATTCTTGGATTTTCTGTATGAATTCACCTTTTTGTGTATGACCCGATCCAATCCTGAAAATTTATATGCATATGATCCTGAGATTGATAGAACATTCCACCATTTGAAAAGAACGCATAGAAGACATTCATTCAGTAATAACCAAGAAAGTAACAGTAGTGATTTTTCATCTTTAAATTTTGATAGTTTCAAATATTTTGCTAAGAACATGGCTGATAGAACCCTAAAAGAATTAGCTGCACCTGATATTGCTTATCAACCGTTGTGTATTCAATACCCTGATGTTGATGCACCATTTGAACTGAAGTCTGGATTAATACATTTGCTACCTAAGTTTCATGGCCTTGCAGGTGAGGACCCTCATAAACATTTGAAGGAATTTCACATTGTGTGTTCCACAATGCGGCCACAAGGAATTCCTGAAGATCATATCAAGTTGAAAGCATTTCCTTTCTCCTTAAATGATGGAGCTAAGGACTGGTTGTACTATCTACATCCAACATCTGTTACAAGCTGGAATGATATGAAGAGATTATTTCTGGAGAAATTCTTCCCGGCATCCAGAACAGCACCTATCAGAAAAGAGATTTGTGGCATCAGACAGAACTCCCAAGAAACTCTCTATGAGTACTGGGAGAGATTCAAGAAACTATGCGCCACTTGTCCACACCATCAAATCAGTGATCAATTACTGATTCAGTATTTCTACGAAGGACTTATGCCAATGGACAGAAGGCTAAGTTTTTCTTTGTTGTTATTTTGCCTCCTTCATGGAAGGCTAGGTTTGTAATTTCAATTCAATGACTCAAGCTATTTTCATTTTAACTTTGAGGTCTTGATCTTTATTTACATGCTTATTGAGTGATTTCTACTCTACTTTACTATATTCTTCAATTTTATTCTTTTAATCAAAGTTTGTTCGTTTGACGTATTTTGATTATGCATAATTGATTTATAATTGGTTTTTGATTGGTAAATCATTTTCCAAAAGTTTGAAGAGCAGAAATTAAGTAATTGAATTGAAGGTTTTCATTTTATTACTTACTTCAACTGAATTCTTATTATGAAATTGGTTTAGATCTAATGAAAGATTAAGTGGTTACTAAATCTTGTTGATCATAATCAATTGAACCCTGAGAGTTTTCTCAGTAGAGAATTCAAGGATCATTTTAGGGGTTCCATATGATCCTGGGTTGATAAACACAATGCATGATTTTAGTGATCAATGATTAGTTAAGAAAATAGTCTTTGAATTCCTTGAGTTGATAATCGGTAAGTCAAATTAATTTCATTCTGTATTTTCCATTTAGAACTTAATATCACATCTTTACAAAATCCCCTTGTTCTAACTTTCTCCTAATTTGCTTAAGAATCTAAACTGGTCTTTGGGAGATGACCTAGGTTGCACCTTATAGTATACCAATAGTATGGGAAAATCTAGGAATTATTTTTGTGTGTTTGCGACGAGCGTGTCAACCAGCATGTCATTATTTAACAGATCAATATGATCACTGGCCATTTATTCTCCTTGTGAAGTGGATAGGTCAAGTTTTGTCTCTTATTTAACGACATTATGTTGTGACGTGTCAAATCCATGGTAAGTAAAAGAGAAGCAAAAACCTGAGGCTACTAATATTGCTTTACTTATGCAAAGAAGCGAAGCTCTTCGTGTCGCCTTTATTGATTTTGTTGAAGACTTTAAAAGATGGGAAAGTGACACAGAACACTACTCAAAGCTTGTAAAATTTGATATCAATGGGAAAGACAAGGAGATATACTCGGTGAAACTACCTGGAAATCTCGAATTTGGTGAGGGGAAGCCTGAGAACCAAAACCATGCAATCTTATTTACTCGAAAGGAAATGGCATTAGTGTTGAATTACCAACTGGGAAATGAGGAACTCCTATTGAGGATGAGAATTATGATTTTGCAGCATTTGCAGTAGGGACATACTCTTTTCAGTGCCTCATATTAAACACAGCAGTAGTAAATTCTAAGGATGACAAAATTGGTGACGTAACCTGTACTACATAGCTTACATCAATACCAGTGCAACTTAGGGAATATAATTGTCAGTAGTTGTTGTTGTCTTGCATAAACAGTTCACCAAATTAGCTCCAATGTTTGATTTGGAGGTTTCAGCAAAGGAACCCTGCTATTGATGTTCCAGTGGTTAACTGTGGCTCCAATAAAAGTATTGACAAAATTCTACCACTGTCATTTACTACTCTATCATCAGTTTAGGATGAATCCATTTTTCTGAAAATGGATACTTCCTCGGACTCAAGGCTAGGACGTTTAACTACTGTTGCTGGTGGTACTTATTTCCTTTTTAGCAGCATCCGTATTGTTGACATTTCGAGAGTAGAGCCACTTTAGGTTACGGTCACAGCACCTAGTTCATACAGATTATGCAATAAACCATTGCAAAAACCCAGTTTGAATATTTCGTTATTATCTAAGGTTAAGATAATTTGGCAGGGAAGTGACTACACTTATCAGGTAGGAGACCGACTTAGGGGGACTTCAAGGGGGAAACATTTAAAAGTTATATTCGGGTTTTATCACTTAAAAATCAAAATTCCAATATATACTCCGATGTTTTAAAATCCTAGATCTCATGTAATAAGCTTTAAATATGAACTGGTAGCGTACCCTACTGTGCAGTATTTAGAAATCATAAGAGTCTCAGTGCAACCCTCGTTTGCCTCAGGCTCTATGCATATGTGGATCCAAGAAAGCATCCAAAAATTAAGTTTTCAAAATATGTTGTGCATTTTAATAATCCTAGATCTCACGCAATGAGCTCTAAATATGAACTGTTAGCATACCCTACTGTTACACATTTAGAAATCATATGAGTCTCAATGCAACTCTTGTTTGCCTCAGGCTCTATGCATATGTGGATCTAGGAAGATATTTAAAAATCAAATTGTAAAACATGCTTCGATATTTTTTCAATAATCCTAAATTTCACACAATGAGTTCTAAATATGAACTGGTAGCATACCCTATTATTCAGTATTCAGAAATCATATGAGTCTCAGTGCAACCCTTGCTTGCCTCAGACTCTGTGCATATGTGGGTCTAGGAAAATATTTGAAAATCAAGATTTCAAAATATGTCTTCAATTTCAAAAATCTCGGATTTCACACAATGAGCTCTGGATGCGAACTGGTAGTATACCCTACTGTTTGACATTTGATATCATATGAGTCTTAGTGCAACCCTCGTTTGGCTCAAACTCTGCATATGTGGATCCAAGAAAATATTTGAAAATCGAACATTTCAAAATACGTCTGTAATTATAAAATAATCCTAGATTTCACGCAATGAGCTCTAGATGTGAACTGGTAGCATACCCTATTATTCAGCATCTAGAAATCATATGAGTCTCGGTGCAACCCTCGTTTGTCTCCGACTCTACATAAGTGATATGAGAAATCACTTAAAATCTACTTTCCTACCAATCTCAAAAATAAAATTCAAAAAATATATTTTCGAACACTTAATCCCACGCGATAAGCTCTAGATACGAACTGGTAGCATACCCTACTGTTCGATATTTAGAAATCATATGGGTCCTAATGTAGGCCTTGTTTGCCTTAGACCCTGTGCATATGTGGACTAAGGATTTTTTCAAAAATATTTAAAACACTTTCAACCTATCTCTTACTTTTTCAATTACCTCTGAAGATCAAGTCTTCAAAACCACAACTACGTAGCCTTGAATTTCTCATTGCACCAGGGAATACATAGGAGTAGGATTAAGTCCTATCAGACTATTTTCCATAAACCTATTTATTCCTATTCTATTTAAAGGGATCAAACAGTTTTCAAAAATATCAAAATCACACACTTAGTTTAATGGTACCGTTCTTTGGAATGGGCGAGTAGGGTGTCTAATACCTTCCCTATTCGTAACCGACTCCCAAACCTAGATTTGTTCCTCAAGTTAGGGTTTTTCCAAATATTTTCTCTTTAAAAATAAATTTTGGCCTTATTAATTCTTTTTAAAATTTTAGTGAGTTCATCATTTCATTATAATTACGGTTACGAAAAAAATCCTATGCAAGGAGGTTTGTATAAGCATGATTAGACTCTGGACATTGGATAAAAGATTCAACAAAAGAGAAAAGAAAATAAGGAAGAAAATTGAGTGACATGGTGTAAGGAAAGGATGGATTAGTGATGAGGACAACTAAGGGGAAGAGTGATACACTTGTGAGGTTATCAGCTGAATTCTCAACATCTTTTTCTACTTCACTAACCCAACAAAGGCAACAAGTGGCTCCCTCTTTATTATATCTTCATAGGATGCATTGGTTGAGGAAAAGAAAAGGAAAGAATTCTAGGGAGGAACTTAATGCCTAACAACTTGGAGAGTTGAAGTGAAGGCTAAAAGCAAGACTAACATGGTGGACTTTGCATCGAATTTAGTGTAGGAAATTAGGAACCTTTTGTTGATTGTAATCCTTAGCATTTTATAGAAGGTTATTTGTAGTTTTAATTCAATTTTCAATTTCTATTTGGGTGTAAGTGGTCATTTAGTTGCTTTGGTGTAGGATTTTCACCAAATAAGACACTTTTTCTTTGTATGGTGATTTTGGTGCATGCAAGAAGGAATAAGTGGGTGCTAATTATTGAGTGCATTTTGTACCTATAATTATTAGCACTAACTGTTTCATTTTGCAAGGTCAGAGGGCTAGGTATCATTTTCGAAAACTATTGAATTTTTGTGCGCCTAGTTTTAGGCTTATGTGCTACTTGCTTGACTTGTTTGTAGTTTATAAGTAGTATACAATTATGTGTCGAGAGGTATTTTAATTTTTAAATAAGTTCCCATGATATTTCCCTTGAAATCCAAATGGAATAGGTGGCCAATAGGTTAGAGAAGGTTTTTCAAACCCAAACTAAGGCCATAGAACAAAGACTAGCTCACCTAAAAAGAAGAAGCTTTAAAAGGAAATCTAGAAGTCAAAGAAATATTGAAACTAGTGGATCTAGAAAATGGGAGATATCATAGTGAGGAATAAACAACAAAATGATGATGTCAAATTCTTTGAGAGCAATGTAAGTCCTAGGGATAAAAGAAAATAATCTCCACCAAAAGAGATACCATCTTTAAAGGAAAGGCCCCCCTCACCAACAAGGCTACCAACACCAAAGGATACCTCACATGGAGTAGATAAGGTTCAGGGTCATAACCATAAGTAGCCTTCTAAGCATAGTACCCATAGACATAAGGAACATAGAATAGGGATAGGAGTTCCTCCAACGATAATGTAGAAGATAGAACCTTTACATTTTGTCCCAAGGTTAGGAATTCAAGGGGTAGGGAAACCTTAGAACCCAAAAAGCTACCAAAGGTCAAAATGCATACATTTCAAGGTGAGGAACAACCCAGAGGCATACTTAGATTGAGAAGTTAAGGTTGAACAACTTTCTCAAGCTATTCCATGATGGAAGAACATAAAGTAAGATCAACAGCCTTAGAGTTCACTAAATATGCCCTAATACAGTGGGATAAGTTAAACAAAGAAACGTATCATCCTTTAAATGAATGGGAGGAGATGAAACACATAATCAGAGCTAGATATGTCTCTTCCTACTATTTAAGAGAGATCCCAAATAGGTTATAAAATCTCTTTCAAGGTTATAAGAGTGTATATGGGTATTATAAGGATATGGAAATTGTAATGATTAGGGCCAACTTGAGTTAAAGTGAGGAAGTCAATATGACTAGGTTCCTGGATCGACTTAGGCATGACTTAAGAGATGTGGTAGAACTCCATCACTATTTATGTTTGAATGACTTTTACCATCAAGATTTAAGGGTAGAAACCTAACTTAGTAGGAAGGATAATGGTAAATTCACTACACATAACACATCTACACAGGAAATTTAGAAATATAAAAGGAAAGAATTTAGTCTTAATCCTAAGGAAAAAAAGATGCTAAGGACTCTAAAGAGTCCAAGAGAAAAGCCCTAAGCATCCTCTTAAGAAAAGAGTCTTCCATAAAATGTTTTAAGTATCTGGGTAAGGATCACACTACTTCTCAATGCCCCTAATAAAAAAATCATGGTCCTTAAGGATAATGATAATTATTCATCCCTAGAGTCCACCAACTCTAATTCCTCTCCCTCTTCATTTGAAAATGAAGCCTTGTAGTATACACTTGAGGAAGACCTTTTAGTGGTTAGAAGGTTACTAGATAGTTTGCTAATGAGGAGGAAGAGACTCAAAGAGAGAACATCTTCCATGCTAGGTGTTCTATCAAGGGGCATGCCTGCTTCTTAATTATTGATGGGCGTAACTGTATTAATGTAGCTAGTACTAGACTAGTTAACAAATTAAGGATAACAACCACCCCTTATCCTAAGAGATATAAGCTTCAATGGCTTAGTAATAATGGAGACTTGTTGGTTGATCAACAAGTCCTTCTCACCTTTATCATAGGAAGGTATGAGGACAATGTCACTTGTGATATTGTTCCCATAGAGGCTACCAATATGCTATTTGGAAGGTCATGACAATATGATAGGAATGTCCATCATGATGGACATACCAATAGGTATTCCTTCTACTTAAATTTCCAAAAAATTACCTTAGTCCCTTTGTTCCCTAGTGAAGTCTATCAAGACCAAATACATACGACACAAAAAGAAGAGGCCAAGAGACAAAATTTGGGACATGAAAAATAGGAAGAAATATAAGAAACCAAAAAGGCTAAAAAGAGTAAGTGAAAGATAAGGGGCAAGGTAAGGGGGGTTCCACCTCTCTTGTACAGGAAGTGACATTAAACTTGTAAGAAAGAATAAAGTGGGAAAAATCCTCCTGATTACATAATCTCTTCCTATCATTTCCATTACCTTGAACCTAACTGATAGAATCGAGTTGAGTGCTTCGTCTACCCTTATGGGTCAAGAATCCTTTCCTTTGGGAGGAAGTCCAGTGTCGCCCTCATTAAGGCCCCAAACTCCCAACCATCCTTGATACTTGTGGCACCATTGTTACATGGTATGATGGATATGATATGATTCGATCCAATTCTCACCTTTTCGTGTGCCTCATATGGTTGCATCTATTCAGTTACCTAATATGTACCAATATTTGTCTTATCATTTTGTATCTAGGATGTTTAATTTTATTGTAAATCCACATCTCTATGAGGTAGGTGAAACATATACTAGCATATAGTATCTAATTTTTTCATAGATATCCCCTTACTAATTCTTCAGAAGGGACCACCAAGGATACCTCTTTAAGCAATATATAGGGTCCAGATACTTCCTAAGGTAATTCAATGCCTAACTCCTTTTAGTATTCTTATACATAACCCAAATTCCCTGCATAGACCAACCCAAGATCACCAACTTATAAAGTTAACTAAAATTTATGATACTCTATTATCCATTTCTAATAATGGTTGGTTCTTTGGTATGTGCAACCTCTTAATTCTAATTCTTTTTCATTACCTGTTATTATATGGATGATTTCAGAGGTTAGTCTTTCATCCTGGTATTACTCTATTTTTTCTATTTAATGAAACCATCTCTACTTACTTTCATCCTTGTATTACAAATACAATTTTTCTTACACATTTGAGGATAAATGATTTCAAAGGGGGAAAAGATGATCTAGAGGTCCCAATTGTAAAGGAAAAGGCCAGTTGCAGAGACCTAATGGGCTTATTGGGTCCGTCCTAAGAGCTAGAGCCAAGAAGTTGCAAAAGGAGGTGGCATCCTTCTTGGGCCTTCAGGAGGAGCTCTCTCAAGCCTAACACACTTCTTCCATGAATCTTCATACTTTAGATTAGGACTTAGATTTTTTTGTATTTTAGGTTCTAGCAAGCTCAAATATGTATAGGCTTGGACCTCATTTTCCCTTTATTTTAGTTGAGGTTCTAGGGCCTGCTCTGACCCAACTTCTGGCTACATAAAAAGAGGAAGCAAGGCACCCTATTAGGCTTGCAAACCAATCCCAACTCACCTTATGTAGGCGAATCCAAAGTTGCATGGGCTTAATCTCTTTTAGGCACTCACATTAGCCTATAAATAGGCTACACCATATGTAATTTGGATACTTTGAATCATTTGAGTAACATTTAGAATTGAGAACTAGATTTCTCCCCTTTCTTGTCTTCCTCTCTGAGCCAATATTATAAGTGGGACACTTCTTATCCTTGGCCTCCAAAGTGGCAGAGCAAGAGCTTATCTTCTCCAAGAGTGGCACTCTAACCTTTATCCTCCAACTCTAATGAAGCATACCTCTATTGAACCAGTTCTATATTCAACTGTAGAAAGTTGCATCAACCCATTTTCTAACATTTTAGGCTTTGTATTCGTTCTTGCAATTTCCCAATTAAAGGCTCTTCTCTTAACCTTGAATGACACTCCAAGTCTTTCAACCTATCTAATAAAAAGTTCTTGATGTTTCCACTGTGTAAGAATGTTAGGCATATCAAGGAATTTGAAAAAAATGGAAAACTCAAGACAAAATACAAGGAATATTAAGAACAAGCAACAAAAGCACACGAAGGCAAGAAAAACTCAAGGGAATTTAAGGTGACATGGTTCGAAAGATTTACAGCAAGATAAGCAACAATTAAAGGACATTTAAAAACGCACACAAGGTGAATATTACAAAAGTGCCAATGTTCCAAAAAAATATACTCCGAGCTTAAAATTTAAAATCTAATAAAGATACATTTCAAAATGATTTAGAATTAAAGTTTGTAATTTTCACTTAAACAACAATTAAACCAAAAATTTTAAAATAAAATAAAAAATGAAAATTACAAATCAAATCATAAAGGAGCTACTGCATGTGGATTGCTCTTTTTCTATTTCTATATTATTATACTTTTTAACCATTAAACTTTAGTCCTTTTTCTTTTGCATATTAATCTTAGGCCTTTTTTCTTTTATTTTTTTTTTAAAAAAACTTCCAAAGACCTCAACATGACTCTTTTATGCACACCAAAGTTTTTACAAATTGAAATTTTCATTTTCCTTTACAAAGATGAATCAAGTAAGCACAAAAACATGCATATGTTGAATTTTTTTTCTTCACTTAAACATGTAGGATTTAACCTTGATCTTTGAAAAATCTACAAGAAATTTGAAAATAATTCCCACAGACTAATTAAGATTCAGATCTTTCCAATGCATACCTGCTTAACACATTTTGACATCAACAACTATTCTTCACATATTTAATCAGTCAATAGAACATGCATATTATTTGATTGATCTAAACTTTACACACAAAACCTCATTGGTTTAAGATTGATTTATTAATTTTTCTAGTTTTTCAAATTTTTCTAGATTTCCTTTTGGCACTAAAAATAAAGGTGGTTCAATTTGAATTCTCAAGTATTTTTTATGGAATTTAAGTTAGATTAATCAATCAAATGGATAAAACTTATTAGATTCAAATCAATTCACATAAATGTAGCAAAATCTAGTCCATAAAAAAGAAGAACAAGTACCAAAAAGTGCAAAAAAAATTGAGAAAAAAGAGTTGAAGAGAAGTAAAATTGACTTAATTTGAAGAGGGAAAATGAGCAAAATACCTTGCAAATCCTCTCATCTCTTATACCACTTGATGATGAGGTTGATTACAGCCTCACACTAAACAGATCTATATTTGCAAGTCTTGGTCCAGATGTATCCAAGAAAGCGTGCAAAACATATGCAAATTTGAAAAGAAAACAAGCACAAAAGGAAGTAGAAAAAAGAAACTTAGCTAAGAAGAGATATATGACAATGTAGAGGCATCACAACCTTTATTGAAAAAAAGGTTGATGAGTCTGCATTTTTCCATAATAGACGACCTTCCATTAATAAGGAAAAGCTTGAGTATAAACTCAAGAAAAAGAAAGAAAATTCAAATTCTTTATGCTTCACTAAAAAGTAAAATTTCATAAAAATGAACCTAAGTTTTTAAAATGAACTACAAGGTGTCTATCTGTAGTTCAAGGGCATGGGGAATTTGGCCAAGCCTCTCCTTAGACACCCCATCTTTCCTAAATTAGGATTCTAAGGTTGAAACCTAGAAACATAAGGTTACTTGCTCAATATTAAGGATACAAGCCCAAACTTGAATAAAAGTACAAAAAATAGTGCATAAGGACCTATACGAAAAGGAACACCATAATTTATTACAAACAAGTCCTAAACTAGTTTATTCCATTAAAGAGTAAAAACGTGTGCTCGTGGACCCAATGGTCCTGTGTAGTTGGGACTTCCTTGTCAATTGGCTAATTGTTGTTCTCATCCATTTAAAAATTTTGAGTGGTTTGAAAAAATTTTAAGCTAAATTCATTATTTGTTCATACTTATTCTTATCGTACTTTTGGAGCTTATTAATTTATTTTTAGTTTTTGTTTGTTTACAAAATTCATGGGATCCAAACATATATAAAAACAATAAAAGAGGATTGATTTACAAGAAAAAGTAAGAACCAAATTATAAAATTGAAAAGTTTAAGAAAATGACCAAAACAAAAATACCAAAAAATTTTACTAAAAAAGGTAAAATATTGGTTATGTTGGCTCATTTTAAATCCATTTTCTACGTTATTCTCTCATTAGACTTAGAAACTAGTCTATTAACTAAATAGAACTCTTAATCAATTTTTGTAATTCTTATGCATGCTTCTCGTCTCATTCAGTAATTTCATTTGAGTCCTAGTTGCAACTTGTGAGAGAATTTTCAATCATGAAGGAGAATCCCTATGAGAGGAACTGTCTCAAGAAGACATGGAATTTTTTGAGTCACCTAGACCTAAAAGGGAAAAAGCGAGGCATGATAATAGGGGAAGCAATGATAGTAAAGAGTATCATAAAAATAAAGAACACCATAGAAATAGAGATCATTAAGCAAATCACAATAGATTAATTGGGGTTTAAGTAAAAACTCCTCATTTTCAAGATAGAAATGACTCCAAAGCATAATTAGAGTGGAAGATTAAGTTAGAAATAAATATTTTCATGCCATAATTTTAGTGAGGGGAAGAAAGTGAGAATGAAATTTATGAAAAATTTCACTTATGATCTCATTTGGTGGGATAAATTACAAAAAGAAAGAGTTAGATATCATCACATCAATACCTAGGATGAAAGAAGACCGTAATAAGAGTTGGATATGTTCCATCCTACTACCATATGTATTTTCATAATATGTAACACCCACAATTTCTAATGTTACACTCCCCAAGTTAAACAAGTCTATTAGCAAAAAGTAGAGTAAAGATAAAAACTAAAGCTGAGAGAAATTATAAAACTTATAGTAAAATGATGAAAATACCCCTACACAAGGATAGTAGCGAATAAATCCTCAAGTAATTCAAAATAAAAATTATAAGGTATTATAAAGGTTTAGAACTATCAATTATGGTTAGAAACTCATGAAGAAATATTATCAACAAAGAGAGAACAAAAACCTCATTGAAAATTTTCGACACACCCTTAAAGCACTCTGTCTCTTATAACGGCTACATTGTTCCCAAAAAAATGGTAAATGCATAAGAACAATTTGGAATAAACTAATAAGTGTTAGAAACATTAGAAGATTAATCTAGAAACTTTTTAGGAAATTCTTAAAAAATTACCAAAATATTTCTAGAAGGCTGAGAGGGCAAGAAACTATAGAGCAAAGACTTAATATGTGTTAAATGAGTGGATGACTTACCCCATGAGTAATCACACCATTAATGGCATCTAAGACAAAAATATTTATGAGGAGAGATAAAATTAATCATGGTTAAGTCAAAGTAACCTTGATTAAATTAAAATTAATCATGGTTAAAATAAATTAATCACGATTGGGGTTAAAAGATAATTCCTAACATTTTCATTTAATTTTAAAAAATAGGAATTACATGTAGAAAGACCATAATACCCTTAAGTAGGAAATCAATTCCTATTAGTCCAAGGGTGGCCGAATTTGTTTAGGAGGCCAAGGGGACTCATTTACTCCAATAAAACTCTTCTAAACACTTGTGAAAGCTCTCTAGCTTCACTCAAAACTCCAACTTCTCTTACGACCTATAAACCTACACTAAACTTGAACTTCCATATTTGAAGTTCAAGCCATAATAAGCCAAACAAACAAAGCTCCACTATCATCCTTGGAGACATTCACGTGGACCACAATGGAGAGGGAAACCCACTTCAAAGACCCACCAAATCCTTTTATAAGTCTTCAACAAGTAGGGTTTCTACCATACACTTTTTCTAAGTTTCTATTTATGTGGTTTGGCTTGTGTTCCTTCTCATTTTGATGAATCCTTCTCTAAATTCTATGGGTCCTACTTGCTTGAGCATGATGGATTTCAAAACTGCCCTTGGTTCTTAAAAATGAGTATCACCAAGTTATTAATGATTTTTGGAAGTTAAAAGAAAATTTTGATGGATTAAAGCGCTTCTTGAAACCTTTGGAGCAATTTAATCAGTTAAAATTTCTTAAAGATGATTTTTAGTAGTTTCAACAAATTTCAGAGTTTTGGTTAAGTGTTTTGAGATGCTCAAAGTAAGGGATGAATAAAACTTGGAGTAGATCTATTGGATCTCCACTTGGTTGTCTTGAAAAATGACTTCCCTATGGTCTTTATTATAAAGTTGTGAACTTGCTTATGTCTCCTCTTAAAAGCTTTAATCTTGAACTTAAACTTTGATAAAAGTCTAGATCTAGACCCATGTGATTATAATCTTAAAAGGTGGTAAAAGTTAGGTTCCAAAGTTACATACTTAACTGCAAAATTAGATCTTAAAGCTAGTAAGAGAAAAACTGAACTTGTGAACTAAAAAGTTAAATAAGATACTTAAAATTATCCATAATTATGATCAAATCTGTGGAGAAAGGAAAAATATTGATGGACCCAAAAGAACATGATCAACAAGTACTAAAATTTAATGGTGCAAAGGCCAAATGAGAAGAACTTTGAGAAAATGACCTTTGCTTGGTCAAGGATACAATTCAACCAATTGAAGTTAATTAAGGAGGAGTTGAGTTAAAATTTTTGGTTAAGATGTAATAATAAGTCTAACCATGTATAAGAAAAGAATTAAAAGTTTAAGAAAGATTTGATAATGGTTTAGGAACCATTCAGCCAACTTAGCTAATTAAGAGAAAAATAAGTTAAAAAATATTATTAATGCTTAAGAGTGAACTCACTTATGCACAAGGTGGTGATTAAAAGTTTAACCTTGTGATAATGATAACTAAAAGGCCATTAGCCTAAGGTATTATAATTAATGAGAATAAACCCTTACAAGCTTCTAAGTTGGTTCAACTTGTTAGTTTACACCCTAAACTAGTGTGAATCATTCTTAAAGTGTGAGAAAATGAACCATAATGCCCTAAAAACTCAAATAGTCAATTTAACCAACCATTGGGTAAATTCATAAGATATGTTGAATTGGATGCTTAAAATTTTTTAAGTGAGATGTGAGTGAGGAGACATGAATCCATAAGTAAGAAAATGATTAAGTAAAGTAACTTAGTGGTTTAAACTTAAATAGTTAAGTTAAGGTTAAAAAAACATAAAATTCTAACACTTAAACTTGGAATAAGGAAGATGTGCATAAAAAATCTAAATAGACTAACACAAAGTAGATTAACCTATCCAGGCTCATCGGCCAACTAGATCAAGCTACACTTATTCGTAAACTTAAATCAAAAGTATAAGAAAAATATAGTTCTTAAGAAAAAATAAAGATTGAGAGACAACTTAGAAAGATGGGTGGACTAAGTTCTCATAAGCAACTTCTCATAAATCTTAAAAGGTGAATATGATGGGCAAACTCTAGAAAAAAGATATATGCTGTCCAAAAACTTGACACTAACCATTATCAAGTAATTTTGAGTAGAAAATAGATTTCCAATTAAAATGACTATGATATCTCATTAGTGCTTCTTGAATGTATGGATTTATGCATCAATATGCCAAATTAGAGTTTTTACAACATTTCTGCATCATTTTATAGTGCTTATTGATGTTGTTAAAACCCTAGTTGTAATACACATCGAACATATTACAACGTTTATAAAACACTGTAAAATCAACCCTTTTACAGGTTTTAAGAGATGAAAAAGTTGTAAGAAAAAATGTAACTTTAACAGTGTTTCTACCTTGCTGTAAAAAAATATATATTTATAGCATTTTTGGCTTTTAAACGCGATAAAAGAACGCGTTTATTTATCACCTTTATACAATTTAAACATTGTAACAGGGATAACCACGTAGCATGTTTTGATAATAGACTTTTATTGGGAAAAATTGTTTATTATTTGTTTTTATTATAATATTTTTCTTATTAAAATGTATATTAAAAATATAAATTAATTAATTTATATTTTTTAAAATAATATCATATTTTAAATTTTTTTATTATACATTAATTTTACTATTTTAAATTTGTTAAAACTAAAGGATAAATACATAAAAAAATAATAAATATTTTTTAAATATAAAGAATCCTTTATTAAAATTAATAGTTATTTTAAATAAATCTTATAAAAATATTAAATCAAGTATTTTACTTTTGTTTGTATCATAGTTGTATGATTCTAATAAAAATATAACAATTTAATTTACTTATGAAAATAAGAAGAAAAAAACATACATAATTTTTATTCATAGAAAATAATAAAATATCAAATTATTGTATATTTTGTCAAGTAATTAAGAATAATAGAGAATTTATTAAAATATAATGAGATTACTAAAAATTTATTGTGTATTTTTAGGGATTTAAAAACTTAATTAAAAGTTATAACTTCAATCTCACTAACACTAATGCACCATTATAGGTAAAGAATATGCAATGCAAAATATCTATTACTATAAAGAGAATGTGACTTCTTTGAATTTATGATCAATACATAAGGAAAAAAAAGAAGGAAATTTGCTAAGTACTTGATTCTTTTGAAGACATTGCTAACTAAGAATATTGTTCCAATTCTGGGATATATACATTAGACTGAGCTTTCCCAGTGAATTTATACTCCCATTCGCCCAGCCATTTTTGAAGTCTTCATCAAAGCCCATTTAAAATTAGGTCAATCATTTGATTTCTTGGTTTTAGACCATGGCTAAATTTGAAGTCCTCAATTCCATTTTTCGTAATTATCTTTACTCCAATTGCAAGTAGATAAAAATTTATATAAAGAAAGCATAAAAAAGGCAGTCCTTTTTCAAATTGTACAAAGAAATGATAAAAAACAAAGTAGGAAACTCATGATTTAACAGGAAAATTCTCAGGTTTGGCTAATAAAATATCTCAAGTTATTAAAAATTATAATAGGTCCAAAACCTTATCCACCTCCCTCTATACAAACCCTTCTTTCTCTTTCTACCAAAACAAGTCAAATTCCAAATCAATCATTGGCATCATCATCTGCTTTGCTAGTTAATCCTTTAGCACTCCTAAAGCATCCAAGAACATCATTGATAGATTCATTCAAATTGAAAGTATGTGTAAAACTTAATGTGCTTTTCACTATAATTAATTTAGTCCCTTTTAGTAATAGAACAAAAGGTTACATGTTCTGCATAATAATTTAGCTCGAGAAGTTGTTTGAATTAGCTAACAATCTTATATTTTGATCTATTATTCAACATATACTTATATTTTCCTTTGCTCCATCCTATGTTTTGAATAGAAACATGAAATGGACTAATCAATTCATTATATATTCGTTTGGAGGGTTTTCTCTGTTTTGTCAAGCCACCATGTTGCAACCGTAATTACAACGAGACGACGAACTCGTTAAAAATTTAGAAAAAAATTTGATTAAATGTGGAGTTGTCACCAAATTTTATTTTAAGGAAAAACATTTGGAAAAACCCTAACTTGAGGATGAGTTCTAGGTTCAAGAGTTGGTTATGAATAGGGAAGGTATTAGACACCCTACTTGTCCGTTCCGAAGAACGGTACTCTTAAACTGAGTGTGTGATTTTGATATTTTTGAAATTTGTTTGATTCCTTTAGTTTAGGATAAAAATAAATAACTTGGTGGAAAATAGCCTAACAAGACTTGATCCTTCTCCTACATATTCCTTGTTGCAATGAGAAATTTAAGGCTACGTAGTTCTGGTTGGAAGGTTTGACCGTTAAAGGTGCTTGAAAAGGCAGAGTATTTGAAATATTTTAAAGAAAATCCTTAGCCCAATATGCACAGGATTCGAGGCAAAAAAGGGCTGCACTGGGATCCATATGATTTTTGAATATCGAACAATAGGATATGCTATCAGTTCGTATCTAGAACTCATCGTATGAGACTTAGGAACTTAGGATTATTTAAAGACATATTTTGGAACTTGATTTTTATATGTATTCCTGGACCCACATATGCACAGAGCCAAAGGCAAACGAGGGTTGCACTACGACTCATATGACTCTCCGAATATTGAAAGACAAATTATGTTGCACTTTCAACTTTGAAGTTCATTGCATGAGATCTATGATCGTTTAAAGAAAACGGACATAAAAGAATAACAAAATAAAAGGGAATTGGATTTGACTAAAAAATAATTGGGCTTGACCCAGGTTACAAAAAATTTGTTTTTTTTTGTTTAATAAAAAGAATTGGAACTACTTAAAATATAATAAAGAAAAGAAATTGGGCTTGACCCATATTAAAGGAGATTTGATTTCAAATTAGAAGAAAATTGGACTTGAACCAATGTAAAAATAAACTTGATTCTAAATTTTAACGAAAAGAACTAGGCTCAACCCAAAATAAAAAAATATTTGATTTTAAATTAAAAATTAAAACAAAGAATTGGACTTGTACTTGTAAAATTAACTGCTTAAATATTTTAAATTAATTAGAGCTACCAATGATTGTGGGCTTGATTAACTTGGCCTAGTTAATGATAATCAGCATTAGGTAGTGAAGGGTAGCTAGTATGGCCCACTTAGAATACGCGGTGAAGCCATTGCAAGTTGGCTAATTTCGAATCTGTATGGTTCGAATTGGCACGGCGCATCCATATCTATGCGATTGATATGCAACAAAATTGAAACAAGAATGCAGCCGACAGCATTTTGGCCTATTTTGAGATGTGGCCCACAACCCCAAGACAAATTACTATTGTCCCACAATTATAGAAATTGGCCTGCAAAAGGGATAAACTTCTAACAGGACTGAAATTGTTGCATGGACCTGAACGTGTCACATTTTTGCCTGGTCATGAATAAAAGTTGAGGCTAGTTGAGAGCTTAGCGCTCTAGAATATGGTGATTGACCAATAAATTGCATGTGCTATGCCTAAGAGTACAACAATTCTTTACACATAGCTATCTATGTGGCTGCTTAACTCCAATCTCATTAATGAAAAGAAGGGTCGAGATGGGTCAACGCTTCTTGACTTAGGTGAACAAGCCACTTGTCACAATCTCATGGATGGTATCGCTGACAGATTCGTCCTTGGATCTAACAGCTAGTTTCATCGCAACATCCTCTGGACCATCAAGTCCAACAACCGCACAAGCACCTTCACATTTCCTATGAATACACCTGACAATAGGCATGTGTGTGACCTTGAATTGGGTGGGACTATTGCAAACTCAGGAATAGACAGAAGCAGCCTTTCATATGTATCTCCAGTAGATAGAGGGTTCCTCGTGACATTTCAGTGGCCTGGATTGCACATCAGCCTTCATGGTGCTTGAACCCGAATGTATGCAACGACGTCTTTGCCCAAAGTATCCAGACGGAATGTTAGTGCAAAGCTTCATCATACCCCAACCAGTACCTACACAGTATGTTCAGCTCATGCATTGCATCTAATTTGATATGGTCACATGATTGTCTTGGTATACTCTTAAGGATGTTCACGTAGGAGTTCATGCAATCATTGAGTTTTTCAAGCTGTTATGCATGTGTGCTACCCTACGTGCTGCCTTCAAGGTACACATTCAGGCCATGCAGAGGCGAGCCCTTTAAATCATAGAGCACGGCCCAAGGTGTAGAGGTTAGACTAAGCCATGCACGTGCATGCCATGGAGTATTCTTCATGCCATTTCGTTGTTATACGTGGAGCCTACCAGCCTTGGAGCGCTTACCAACACAAGATCCTCCCAAAGAGCGACCAAGAGCTGAGGTGCATGGTGCCAACGGACATTGAATGGACAACCTGACTAGATAGCCTTTGGATCAGGACTTAGTATGTAGGCACTTGACACATTACTGTTCCATCAGGATTTGGCAGATCAGTAGCCGCCAACGAGTCCCTGCTGTGAGGCCTTCACCAGTATTCTCCAAAAGGTTAGCCATTGTAATTCTTTTTGCTGACTTGAGAGACAAAGTGAGAAGCCTTAGCTGCACCCGTGCAATCACTCAGGTTTGGCACAATGGCTCAAGTGCAGCATTTAAATCTCAAGTGGTTCCCATTACATTGTTCTAATTTGTGCAATTTAGCAGTACCCGAACCATTGGCACAGGTCCCTGCCAATTTTGATAACAACTTATGCTAATAAACTTATTCCAGCAAGTGAACTTTCATCAACATTAGGAATTTAGCTCCGCTCATGGGAGGAAGCGGTTCATGCTCATTAATGTCCATGACTGGCTGCCATTCGAAAATCACTTATGGAAATTCAGCTTGGGATTTTTAGCAGTAACAAGGGATATCAGGTGCCCGGTTAGTGGCACCAGTGACTGATTTAAGGCCACCAATACCTGAAAATTCTGCCCAAGTTAACGGGGCTGTATAGCCCGATCTCCAAAAGTTGGGAACACCTATGTTGGAGAACTGGTAATGAATTGATTGTTGAAGGAGCTAAATCTCGTGATATACAGGGAAACAAAAACATCAAAATTGCCTCAACCTAGGGTGCAATACGCTGCTTAAGTTGGTTCTTGACATGTCCACTGTGATCATAGCCCAAAGTAGTCCCTATTGGTATACACATGTGTAGAATGTAGCAAGCCATACTAATTGCAGCAGGGCATTATCATCTATGAATGGTGCTACCAGACTTATAAATGAAACCTCGCCTCTACCAATCAGCATTCGGCATATTGTAGTAGACCAAGACTCAAGTGAACTGCCGCATCCATATTTTTGAGGAAGTCTAAGGCATAAGGACCACATTTTGGACATATTGGAACTCCTTCTGGTCATGAGATATGGCAGCTGATGCTTGAAGAGATAGTCCACCTCATTAAATTCCTTAGAGATCCACCTTGACAGATTTTATCATCTTTGAGAAGATGCTTCGCTTTGGTGGTTATAAAACTGGTAGTAATTTGAAGTTATTCGAATTTCATTCTTGCAAATAATATAATTCTGACAAGAACACTAGAGATAGATCTTTGCCATACGATCATGAACAGATTCCATTTTTCATGCAAGGTCACTGGTAATCATAATCGTCCCATCAATTACAATGCTCTTCGGAACAAACGGAACAGAACCAAGAAGTGATGGTAACGTCTTTTGCGGTTTCCATGTTGTCTAAAATCAGAATCAAATGGTTTCCACTACAAACAGATTGAAAATGTGCACCATTATCTTCAAGCGTATCACCATATAATGCTCAGCAAGCAATAAAAACACAGAAATACTTTCCTTCTCAGCAAGTCTCCCAGCTAAGATTGAACGGTCTTTGGAGGTTTTGATTTAATAGCAACAGGAGTTGCAGGAACGACTATCATGAATCAAGCTATGAAACAACCATTAAATCTAAGCCTAGCCAGAGATTCGTGGCATTGAATCACTCATCGGCATCTTGCATTTTGGTTATGACCGAACCAAGTGTTCATGGGAATTCATACAGAAAAATAGGCATTCTTTTACAGTGTTTTTGAAGCTCACATCATAAAACTGGATCTAAATTCATCTAAAGGATTCGTCATCCACCAGAATCTCATATCATGCAAGTATGGATGCAATGATTACCGATGAAAACTCTACAATGCCATTTAAGATAACAGAAATATGTGCATTTAAATGGAGCAATGCATAACAGATTTTATTATTCTGCATGGAACATATGAAAGAATCACAAACCTGAAAGAAACAGAGATCGAGTTCTTCCTCTCTATATATCAAGGTATAGTATTGAAGGATTAATGGTCGATTCTTCTGCTCCTGATCTTTTCCCTAGAATATCTGTCGTCGCATGCTAAATTTAGAGTTTTTGCTCCTTTTTCCTCACAGAAACTGAAATGGTCTTGGCCAGGACCGAGAAAGAAGCGGAGAGACTTGAGTAAAAGTTTCCAAAAATAACCAAAAAATTCCCTCCATTGTTCTCTTTCTTCCCCATTTATATCTGAGTCTTGCCTTGCTCTTTTTTCTTTTATCATGCACCCCCTCCACCTCTTTTAATTTTTTTGAAATTTGGCGGGCTCGCCTCTTTTTTTGTTTTTTGCTTTTTTGCTTATTATATATATTTTTTATTTTTTGTTTTTATTTATTCTATTTTTTCAGTTTTTCTATTTTCTGTTTTCTCTTTTCTTCTTTCTTTTTTTTATTGAAATTCCTCCCTTTTTTCTTTACTTTAAATGGATTCAGAACAAAAATTTTCATTATAAATATGAATTTAGTCTCAAACAGAATTATGTGTTCACACACCAAATTAATGGACTAATCTAATTGTGTGCACTAATAAACAAACAAACCAATTTGATGTTTCCTATAATAAAGGGGGACTACACAACAAAAGTTATGAAGCATCACTGTTCTTTAATTCACTCTCTCACCAGCAACTATTTTGGGGCACTAATAGGGAAAAAGATTAGGCACCAACCCAAGGTGTTGGAATAGTTCAATCTAATTATAGCTTCCATCAATATGGCTTAAACCTTTGTTCTAATTAAGCCACACCACTATCATGTGCTTTTGTTCTAAGTTTTCCTTTCTACCTAAGTTTAATTTAATTGTTTAGTTTGAATTATGAAGTTTGTTATGAAATTTTTGGTGGCAAGATCCTTAAAAAGTTTGGATTCAATTTGAGTAGTGTAGTTTGGTATTTCCATCTAATTATTAATTGTTGAGCTCAAATATCAGCTAATGCAATGCAATAGTGGGAGTAATGACTATATTCCTTGCTAAGCCTCTATCATATATTACTACTTACTACCAAGCCTTAACCATAATCATAACTTTAGCACATAATTATTGACTGTGTAACCTTAAATTATCACTTTTATATTTTTTTTTTCTTTTGATCAATGCTCAACCAAATTTATATTCTCATCAACAATTTTATCACACTAATTATACATTTTTATTTCACTCTCTATACCTAATTTTTTAAAGTAGCATAGAATATAAAAATATCAACATTTAACTATATGGCTTAGTATGGGATTACAGAGTAAAATGACTAATATTTCTTGCATAATTAATTCATGTTTGTGTTAGATTGTTTTATTGCTAATAATAATAAAAATTATAATTTGATGTCAAGTCGAAGAGAATTCTAGTATGTTATATATGGAGGCTAGACCATAAACATGGACGATGAATGAGAATCCAAACATGATGGAGGAGGTTTCCATGCATATGTTTAAGAGAGATAAATAAAGTGATATAATTATGTCTGATTGTGCTTGATGATGAATCTTGTGTAGAAGACAAAGGGAGATCAAATATGTATAGGAGAAAAAAAGGAAAGAAAGCTAAATTTGGGTGTGTTTGTTGTCTCACTTCTAATTTCTAACTAAAATGGAAGAAGGAAAGTAACACAAAAGAATATGGGAAATATGGCACTTTGGCACACACTTGAAAGTGATTGAATTTCCAAATCACCCTAGCAATGCATTGCTAGTAATTAGTATAAGCTTGAAACATCAAGTATAAAAAGGATTCAAATGTTTTCCTCAACTATTAATTTTCATCCTATTTTAGTTGCATATACAAATGGAGAAATAGAGAAATTTTCTATTACATAAAATTCATTGTTTTTATACAATGGGAACCTATCTAGCCACCTCTGTAGAAACACCAAATTGTCTCAATCTAAACATTGTGAACAAAGTAAAAAGTTTCATGTAACATTTTATGGGAATATCTAATACATACTTATGCTTTATGTTCAAAAATGACCTAGTTGAATGAAATCAATCTTTGATACTAAATCCTCAATTAATAGATAGAGCAAGCATTGAGGGTTTTCTTTGTTGACACAAATTTCATAATCATTGACATCAAAGCCCAAACTAAGAAAACAAAATTTCAAATTCAACAAATAGAAAATAGTAAATGCACCAAAACTCACATGTCTCTATTTTGGAATCCAAATTCATAGGTTCATGTAAAAAAATGAGAACAAATCCCATGCCCTTCTTCCCCTATTGCGCGAACGACTTCAAGTGAAAAAGCCTTCAAAAATCTAAAACTACCATTTATGCAATGCATCTAAAATCAACTTTTTAAATGTTTCTAAAATATAAAATCTGAATTCCTTACCCTAATAGTCACAATAAAAATAAACCAACTCTTTAAAAATTGTACCCGTAGAAAAAGATTTACACCCTTAACCATGTAAGCAAATGAGATTAGAGTGCAATGCTTGAGGAAGGAATAAGGTTCTCGTGAAGATTTAATTCATTGCACAAGCTTGAGGAAAGAAATAATGAGAAGGTAGGATGTTGAGAAGATGCGCACCTAGGAGTAAATGTCGTAAAATACATGGTATTACAATGTTTAAGTTCAAAAAACGTTGTAATATATTTTAAAAAAATAAATATTAATAAATAAAACTTTTAAAGCGTTTATTAATACAAACATTATAAAAGAATTAATTTATTATCGTGTTTGCAAATGAAAACACTCTAATAAACTAAAATATTCATTTGTATAGCATTTTCATTTTTCAAATGCAATAAAGTTGGTGTTGTAATATTTTCTTTTTGGCATAATGCATAGAGAACATGAAATGCTCTCTTAAATAAATTAGAGAAGTTATGTGAATTATAATGCTTATGTGTGGATGTAATGGGTGAAGCTTGATTGGATTAGTGTAACACCCACAATTTCTAATGATAGACTCCCTAAGTTACAAATATCCTTTAGCAAGAAGTAAAGTAAAGATAAGAGCAAATGATGAAAATACCCCTACATTAGAATACCACAAATAAATATGCAGGTAACTCAATAAAAGTTAAAAGACATTCTAAATTCTAAATTATTAAAATCCACCAATAATGATTAGAAAGTCATAAAGAAAGATTAAAAATAAAGAGAGAATCAAAACACCTAAAACAACACCCTTAAAGAGATTTGTTTCATATAAAAGTTAAACTATTCCCAAAAAAAATGGTAAACGACATAAAAATAGTTCAGGAACGAATAAATAAGTGTTAGAAATATCGGGAGAATAATTTAAGAACTTTTTGGAAAATTATCAAAATGCTCCTATAAGGTTAGTAAGGTAAGAAAATGCGAAGCAGTGACCTGAAACTTAGAGCTTATCCATGTGCAAGAAAATACCATGTGAAAAATAAGGGGATGACTCACCTCCTAAGTCATCAAAGTCATTATGGCATGTAAGACAAAATCATTTATGAGGAGAGATAAAATTAACAATGGTTAAATTAAATTAACCATACTTAAAATAAATTAACCTTGATTAGTGTTAAATTAATCTTAAAAGATAATTCCTTACATTTACATTTAATTTTGAAAATGGAAATTACATGTAAATGGACCAAACTACCCTTAAGTGAGAATTTAATTCCTAAGTGACGTAAGTGACCGAATTTGTTTAGGAAGACTAAGGGGGATCGATTTCTCATTAACACTCTTCTAAACACTTGTGCAAGCTCTCTAACTTCACTCTAAACTCCAACTTCTCTGAAAACACATAAACCTACACTAAGCTTGAACTTCTATATTTGAAATTTAAGATATAATAAGCCAAACAAACAATGTCTCACCACCATCCTTGAAGGCATTCTTGTGGACCATAAGAGAGAGTGAAATAAACTTCAAAAGACCCACCAACAAGTAGGGTCTTTACCATACACTTTTTCTAAGTTTTTAATTATGTGATGTGGCTTATATTTCTTCTCTCTTTGGTAGATCTCTCTGTAAATTCTATGGATTGCACTTACTTGAATTTGATGAAGTTTAAAATTACCCTTGGTTATTAAAAAATGAGCATCACCAAGTTTTTAGTGATTTTTGGAAGTAAAAAAGAAATTTGATGGATTAAAGTGCTTCTTGAAACTTTTGTAGCAATTTAATCGGTTAAAATTTCTTAAAAATTATTTTTAGAAGTTTGGGAAGATTTGAGAGTTTTTTTTAAGAGTTTTGAGATGCTCAAAGTAAAGGATAGATATAACTTGGAGTAGATCTAGCGGATCTCCATTTTGTTATCTTGAGAAATTCTTTCTTTATTATAAAAATTGTTAAGTTTGTTTATGACTCCTCTTCAAAGCTTTAATCTTGAACTAAAACTTTAATAAAATTCTAGATCTAGACCCATGTGTTAATAATCCTAAAAGATTACAAAGGTTAAGTCCTAAAAGTTACAAACTTAATTCCAAAATTGGATCTTAAAGCTAGTATAAGCAAGGGTGGACTTATGGACTAAAAGTTGAACAAGACTCTTAAAACTCTCAATGATCATGACCAAAGCTTTGGAGTAAGGACAAATCTTGATAAACCCAAAAACAAATGATGCAACAAGTGCTAAAATTTTATGATACAAAAGTCAAGTGAGAAGGAATTGAGAAAATGATCCTAGCTTTGCCAAGGTGTAGATTCAACTACTCTCCATTAATTAAGGGAAATCGACTTTAAAATTTTGATTAAGATATAATGAGAAGCCTAACCATATAGAAGAAAAGAATTATGTTTAAAATATACTTTGTGATGGTTTGGACAACCATTTGGCCATATTAGGAAAACTTGAGGAAAGTAAGTTAAAATCCTATTAAGACTTAAAAATGAACCCAACAATGCATAAGGTGGTGATTAGAAATCAATTATGGAGTTGTGAGAGTGTAAAAAAGGCCATTTGGCCATGCTTAATAAGTAAGATGGAAAAGTCTTAAAAATTTATATGTTGGTTTAGTTTAATAGCCTAAGTCCTAACTAGTACAAATCATCTTCTAAATGTAAGAAAAATGAACTATAATGTTTTAGGAGCTCAAGGAGTTAATTCGGCCAACCATAGATTAATTGTATAAATTAAGATAAATTAGATGCTTAAGGACATGTAAATGGAACATGAATAAGAAGCCTTGAATGCATAAGCAAGGAAGTAAATAAGTAAATCAATTAGTCGTTCAAACTTGATTAGCAAAGTTAATGGTCAAGAAAGCATAAAACTTCTAACACTCAAATTTGAAATAAGAAAGGTGTACATAAAACATTTGATTTGATCAACATAAAGTAAGTTAACATAAATAGTTCATTCATCCAACTACACTAAACTCCACCATTTCATAAACTTAAATAAAAAATGTTAAGAAAACCTAGCTTTTGAGAAAAGGAAAGGTTGAGAGATAATTTAGAAACAATGAGTGACTTAGGTTTCCTATGAGAAGCTTATCATAATGAATTTTGAGTATGTTTACTTGTATACAATTATATTGTGCTCTCTTGAATGATGCATGAAAATTGATATGAATTATGGTTCCATAAGTGGATGAATTATATGAGAAATTGGATGATTTGGATGTTATTTATGCATACCATATTAATTGAATATTGAGCATGCATATTATCACGAAAACTTGAAATAGAACCTAATAAGTCAAAAGATCACTAAAGAAAATTCTATGTGAAAATTTAAGACACTACTCTTACTATGTCAAGTCACAAGGCTTATGCATATATGGAGGTCATAAGACCTTCCATATATAAGTCATAGGGCTTCAAGAAATTATGATAGTGACGATCATCCGGAATAAGCTCATATCCTAGAATAAAAGGTAAAGTATATGGAAAGTGATAAATATTATTTGACTAAGATTGTTAATGATATGCCTTAAATTAAATTGTCACTGAGAGGGTGACTAGAGAATGAGAATGATTTATGATTAAGGCATAAAGTAAGAGTCAAATAATATCTATGTTATGATAAGAAAATGATCTAAAGAATGCATAAGATTTATGGCTATGAACATTTTTATGAAAAAGAGATTCGGAGCATGTATGAGTTGTATGCTGGTATTAAATTTAATTATTGCCATTATTAAAAAGGAATCTACATCAGATAAGAATTTGTTATAAGCAATAATTGAACTTGTATGTCTATCACCTTTTATAAATAAACTAAAGTTCCTAGAATAGAAATGATGTCACAAACTCTAGGGTAGACCCTTACTAAGAAAATATGATTAATCATTCCCGACCTCCTATTTCACTTCCAAACCTCAATTATGTTGTTCACGATGGTAGTAATTTACCTTGAATTGCATAATATGGATTAACTCTGTGGTGCTCATGGGATGAAGTAAACGAGGAGGAGAAAAGGTCATCAGTTCATATGGAGATACCTCATGAATCACTTAAGAGGATTTTGCCTCCAAATGTTTTGTTATGGATGACTATAATCTTAAAAGAGTACTAATGCTCTTGTTCTGTTATAAGGGATTCCCTAAGAACCTTTGACATTGTGTGATGGTATATGTAAGATAAATATAAATAATGATGTACATATGATGGTATATGTGAATATATATTATTTGTAATAAACGAATACGAGTTTTCAAAATTAGCGCGAGTGATGACATTTGATTGTTTATTTTCCATTATGATAATTACTATGATGAGTCTCGCACTTTCATCTAAGGTTTTAATAGAAAATTTTTCTCGCATTTCCAATATCGGTAATTTCATAAAAGTTTTTTACATCATGATGTAACAGTCTAATAATGAAACTACGAATATGACGTGAGCATAAAACGAGCTTCATTTTTAGGGTGTTACAATTAGAAATTATATGTGCATGACATATTGGTTGGATTGTTTGAGCATGCATATTATCTGGAAGCTTTAAAAAGGAATCTAATTAATTGAGGGATCACTAAGAAAGAACTTATGTGAAATGTTAATATTACTTTTAATATGCCTTGTGCATATTCAGAAGGCAAAATGATCTTTCTATGGTGAGACAAAAGGGTTCTCCAAAAATTCTTCTATTATGAAAACCATGTCTTTAAAGATTATGATAGTGATGACCATTAAGGAATGAGCTCATATCTTAAGAATAGAAGGTAGAGTATTAGAGCCAATGAAAAAAATATTATTTGACTAAAATGTATGTTATGCCTATGATATAGATTATCACTGAAATAGTGATAGAGAAATGAGAAGAATTATGATTAAGGTATAAAGGAAAAGAAAGTTAAATGATATCTATGATATGATATAATGTGATCTGAAGAATATTTAAAGTGTATAAAAGTCTCTAAAGAGAATGATGAAATTAAGAATATGTAACTTGTATAGTTATGATAGAAGTTAGTTTCTGTAACGGTAAAAATAATCCACTTCAGCTAAGGATTTTTTTAAAAAAGTTAAAAGTGTACCTGTATGCATGTCATATTTCTTAATAAATTGAGATGGTTGGGTTGAAAATGTTAACACTATCCATAGGGTATAATCCTACTAGAAAACTTAGTTTCTCACTCCTATTCCACCATTTTTCCCCAAACCCCAATAATGCCATTTGTGAAGGTGGTAGTATTCATAGAGATTGACAACGTAAATCGGGTGTTTGGAGCCTTAAGATCCTCATAGTTGGAGCACTATTAGAAATTTTGTCTCACCCAATAATGTGAATGTTTATAAATAATCATGCAACATGTATGATAGATATTAAGTATGTGGAATAGTATGTAATATGTAAAATAATTGTATAATATATGTATGTAAGGTATGAAAGGCTACTAATGCCCTTACACTAACTTATGAACATAAGAGTATGTATAAATTATAAATGTTTGTATAAATAATATGAACCAGTACTTTATACATGATTATGTTTTATATCAAGTAATCAAAGTAAGTTAAGGCATGAGTGACGACGCTTGAACGTTTATTTTCTGTTACGACAATTTTTATGATGAGATTCGCATTTTCAACTAATGTTATAAAAGAAATTTTTTTTATCGTATTTTCAATATCAATAATTTCTAAAAGGATTCTGTATTATGAAATAATAATCTAATAATGAAACCGCTAATATGACTTAAGCATAAGATAGATTTCATTTTTAAGGTGTTACATAATAGGTTACAAAAGATTAACTCAAGGTAGTAAAAGTGTAGATGGCTATTATATAAAGATGAAAATATTCAGGATTAGGGTCAATATGCATGATGAAGAGGAAACTACCACGTCTAGATTCCTCTGTGCATTAAATAAAGAGGATAAGGATGTTGTAGAGCTCTAAAATTACTTAAGTATGGAAAAGTTGTATCTTCAAGAACTCAAAATTGAACAATAACTCCAAAAAGAGACAATTTTTAAAACTCTTCTTCCAGGTTTTCTTTTAATTCTTCTTCTACTTCAAAGGATAAGAAAAGAAGGAAAGATTCTTGTGAAATTTCCAAGGATCTTAAGGATCTTAAGAAGTCTACTTCTATTTATACCTTTAATCCTTCTACTTCTAATCTCGAAGGAAAGGATCCATCCATCAAATGTTTTAAGTATTTAAGGATAGACCCAACTTCTTAATGTTCTAATAAAAAGAGCATAATCTTAAGAGACAATGACAACTATTCTAATCTTTGGGTTTATTTTTCTTGTAAGCCTTTCTCTCTCTCCTCTTTTAGTGAAGAAAAGATTGAAGGCATTGAATACCCCTTAAAATAAGACTTACTAATTGTGAGAAGGTTATTAAGTAGCCTAGTTAAAAGAAAAAAAAAAGGAAAACTAAAATAAGATACAAAATACCTTATTAAAAGGCATGCTTATCTCCACATCATTTATGGTGGTAGTTGTACAAATTTAACTAATTCTAGATTAGTTACTATGTTTTTTTTTTTATAAATACAACTCCATATTATAGAACATATAAGTTTTAGGAGCTATAATTGATATTTATTAGTAGATAGTTAAGTACTTCTTCCTTTTTCTATAGGTAATATATATATATATATATATATATATATATATATATATATATATAAAGTAGTTTGTGGTGTAAATTCTATGAAGAAAAATTATGTGTTATTGAAAAAATCATGATAATTTGATAGGGATGTCTATCATGATGGATATAGTAATAGATATTTTTTTCTTTAATTCTCATAGAGTCACTCTTATAATTTTTTCCTAGAGAAATGTATGAGAATAAAATAAGAATTGGAAAAAAGAGAGAAGAAGATAAGAAAACATTAAGAAGGGAAAAAGAGATAAAAAGAAAAAGAGAAAAAAATATGAAAAGAGATAAAGAAAGTCTTAATTCCTAAATAAATGTAAGTTAAGAGAGTTTTCTTGATTAGGCAACCCTTTTACATGCTTTTTGCAATGAATTAAACTTGGATAGTAACTTGAAAATGTTGTTTAATAGTTCTCAATCTTTTCTCTCGAAGACCTTGTGGATGTTATGACATAATTGGAAGGGGATAATTTTGGTTTGGTATTAATAAAGTCTACATTTTGTGTTCCAATTGACTCCTTTAAATTCTTTTACCTTGAACTCTTCTTTTGTATTTAGTGATGTAGATTGAATGCTTAGATTATACCATTCACATGATTGTGTAAATAGTCATAATTTCTTTTTGTATAATAATACACCTATGCTTCTTAGATTAATGCATCTTCACTTGTTAAGGTTTCTAGGTTGCTTAATTTCTTATTCTATATTTATACACTTAGGATGCTTAAATTGATTGTGAATAAAGATATATTTAACGGTGTTATGCCTAACTTGTCACTATTTATTTTTCATATGATATTATATTTTGCATGCTTAGCATATTTTTTCACATGTTGACATGTTATGCATGTTTAACATCTCTTCATATATTGAAATAATTAAGGTATCTAGTTTACTATGATGTGATAATATCTTTATTGTACATAATTTCTTATCATCATAATGAAATATTTTTGCTAATTCATCTTTCTTTGTTTATTGATATGCTTAACATGACAAACACTTGTTATATCACCTTGGCATGTTTTAGGCATAGAAGCATTAAAATAATGAATAGCTTAAGGAAAAACTTGATATTTTGTATTGGATGATCCTATTTTTTCTTATTAAAGGATTTGATTTGAATCTTTCTATTCTAGAACTGAATGCATTTATATATTTTATTTACTTAGCTAAGTTTATTTTTGTTATGAACTTAATATTTTTTAATGAAGTATAAATTAAGGAGAGACTTCTTAAATTAATTGACTGGATAATGCATTTGATGAAATAAATTCTCCTGAATAATTTATACATCCATAAACACTTAATTTGTTAGATTTGAAAATTTTAAATTTTATATTATTTTTAAGCTTTAAGTTTCTTTTGTTAACTTTTATTTTTAAACCAATCATACTTTAAATGCTTATTTTAATACAAAATTATAAATTTCTATTTTTAATTTTAAAGTTGAGATTTCAACCTAAAGATCCATTCAAAAAGTTAAAATAGATTTATTTTATAAAAATTTATTGTAATTGAGAAATTAATTTCTAAAAATTAATGTTTTTATAAATTGATTTAGTTCCTTAAATTTTAATTTTGTTATTTTAATTCTTTTGTAATTATATCATAACATCTAATTTAGTCTTTAACTGATAAAATTGATTAAAATTAATTTTAATTGTTAAATATTTTTAAAATATATGCATAAATTAATTTAATTTATATATATATTTTTAAAATAAGTATTTTTATTGAAAAGTATAAAAATTGATTCTTCAATGTTAAAACAAATAAACACGTACTTGTGTTCGTTTTATGTTTTTATGCTTTATTTTTATTATTTTTACTTTTTTATTCAATTTTAATTCAATTATTTTCGTTAAATTCTTATGAAAGTGATGTTAATGTCTTTAAGATCTTATATTAAATTTAAATTTTCATTCATTATTTCTTTGATTAACATATATATCCATATTTATATTAATCTTTATTTTTATTTTTATGATTATTATGAATAAATTTTAATTCAATTATTTTCATCAAATTTTTATAAAAGTGATGTTAATGTCTTTAAAATCTTATATTGAATTTAAATCTTCATTCATTATTTCTTTGATTAACATATATATCCATATTTATATTAATTTTTATTTTTATTTTTGTGATTATTATCAATAATATAACTATTTTAAAAATACCTAATAAATAATAATATATTTATATTAAATTACTTAATAAATTAAATGTACAATATATATGAAATGTATAATTATCTATAGTTTACAAATGAGTTTTTTAATATTTAATTTAATGACAAAATAATTTTAGATTTTTTTATAATATTATTATTAATTTCTTTACTAATTAAATAAGTATCAAATGTTTTTAAAATATTAAAGATATCAAAACAAATATTAAGATGCTTGGTTTCATGAATAAAAAAACACTGAATGTGTTTTTCATTATTAAATAGTTTATCTATGATATATATATATATATATAAGAAACATATTTTAAATAATTAAATTAATATATTTTATTGTAATGATAATATTTATAAAATTTCAAAGAAATTTAATATTTTATCATATAATATTATTTTAATAAATAATATATCTTTTTTAATATAAAATAACTTAATAAAATATTAATTTTTTTAAATTTATAAAAAATATAAACATGTATACAAATAAAATATATTAATTTAATAATTGAATTGATAAAATTTAAATATTTAAAATAATTATTAAAAAAATAAATCTACTATAAATTACTTTAAACTAACTTATCCTTCCATTTATTTATTTATTTATGTATAAAAATATATGTATGTATAAATAAATAAAAGCATAATAACTTAAAATTATATTTATAAATTTTTGAGAATTAGGAATTATTTATAATAAAATAGAAAATAATTTTATAAATTTAATTTTTTATTAAATATGATTAAAATATATATTTAAATTAATTTAATCATAAATTTATATTAGAATGTATTTTTTTATAAATTAAATTAATTTTCTAGCATCCAAACAATACAGAGTAGTCTACAATGAAAAATCTTCAACAATTACTTTAGGAAAAATAATATGTTTATTTTAAAATTATTTAATAAGTTAAAATAGCATAACATATTTTATCAAATTGATGAATGCATCTTTATCATCGATTAAAAATGGAAAACAAATTTTAACGAAATATTTTTAATGATTATTTATTATATAAGAAAATACCGTCAATAAATTGCCTTTGTACCCTGTGATTCTTCAGTTTCTAAGAACTGTGCACAGTTGCAACGCGAAATCCCCTATTTGCCCAAATCCCCTATTAGCCCAAATCCCCCAAATAAAGACCAAAGACTTCTTTCCTTCTGTTTTCTCTGGAACCAGCTTCTGGTGATCTCGTTTTCTCACATACACACTACTCTATTTCAACCTCTCTCTCTCTCTCTCTCTCTCTCTCTCTCTGTCTCTCTCTCTTTCTCTCTCTCTCTCTCTCTCTCTCTCTCTCTCTCTCTTTCTCAATTCTCCATTCTGCCTTCAACGATAACCCTCGCAGGTTCCAATCTCCCTAACAATTCACTATGACCGTGATGATGCCCGCTCCCATTGATGTAAGCGTTCCCTTAACTCTCTGCACACACCGTTTCACTCTCCTATTTATTCCTAATAATAACTCGCGTGTCGTGCTTCTCTTCGCGCGATTTTTCACTGAACGGCGACTCGTGTTATTCAATTGATTTTTTTCCACTTCGGAGTGGTGGCGCTGACGGGGTTTTCGTTTTCATTTTTTTTCTTTTTGTCGTTATGATCTGAGCGAGTGAGAGTTTCGTTGCAATTTCCTGATTTTTGGTGCGGTTCGGGGATCGATTTTAGGGCTTTATGTTTTTTATTTGAGGTTTGGTGTGTATCGCGGTGGATCCGAACTAGGGTGATGTGTTTGGTTTGGTTTTTATTTTGTGCAGCAGCAAGAGGACGAGGAGGTGCTCGTGCCGCACGCGGATTTGCCAGAGAACAATCACCAACCCATGGAAGGTAGTTCGTTTGTACTTTCGTGCTTCCTTTGATCCGAATCGTTTTTTTTTTTTTTAATTTTGGGTTAAGGAACTGTGATTTTATTTTATTTTTAAATTGTTTTGTAGCTTCTGTGTGATTTAATTGAATTGTTTTGAAGAGTTTGGGAAAGTGGTTTATGCATTGCTTGGGGAGAGAGTGGGGAGCTGAGTGAAAATTTGGTTTAAGGATTTTAGGTTTTATGCCTTGTCATGGTGTTTTAGATGAAGGAAGATTCTTTAGTGAATGTTTGGTTTGGAATTTGGATTCATTTTCCATAAAACAGCATTTCGGCTAAATGTTCTCGACTCAAAATTCTCTAAATCCAATCATTGGTTGCTTTATTTTGGTAACCATGGAATTTCATTGCCTTTGTTGAATGTGTAGTTAATTCTCTCACCCCATTTTTTTTTTAATTTTTCTGGGAAGCTATTGGTGGGTCTAGTTCAGTTATGTTCACACTTCTTTTTATGCTAATTTAAGTTTTGGGCTGATTCCAGACATGATAGGTGATTGCTATTTTTATGTTTCTTTGATGATCATTAGTTGTAGCCCAACCTGAAACTGCCAATACTGTGGAGAGTCAACCTGTTGAGGATCCTCCATCATCTAGATTCACGTGGAGAATTGACAACTTTTCTAGGCTGAATACAAAGAAGCTTTATTCCGAAATATTTATTGTTGGTGGTTATAAATGGTATTTTTCTGAGAAATTTACTATGTTGATTAATTGTGTTCTTTTTTACTATGCTCTTCTATGTATACTTGTTTTCTGTGATTTCCTCTGCTGAATTTTATTTTATGCTTTACAGGCGAGTGCTTATTTTCCCTAAAGGAAACAATGTGGACTATTTGTCCATGTATTTGGATGTTGCAGATTCTGCTAGTTTGCCCTATGGTTGGAGTAGATATGCACAGTTTAGCTTGGCAGTTGCTAATCAAATCCATAATAAGTATTCTGTGAGAAAAGGTAGCCCATGCAATTTGATCTTTACACTTTTTGAAGATGACATAGATTAGCCATAAATGTACATAGGAAAGATCATTACTGGAATTAAAAGTGAAGAGTTTTGCTAGTTTTTTTGTTGCAATTAGTGAATAGAAGAGCATTTTATACCTCTTCGCTTGATAAAGACTTTTTTATCATGTATAAATCTTTGTCAGTTATCGATACAGTATTATTACATAATAAATCATGCGACACCTTTGCTTGTTCTGTCATTATTTTTGGTTTCTTAATTTATTTTCTGCATCTTACTGATAGGAACTGTTTTTATTATATTACTGATGAATAAAACTCAGAAAATGAGCTCTGATTACAAAAGAAACTCACTGAACTGAAAACAAAAAAAAGAAGTACATTTAGAGGAGAAAACCTTCTCCGCCCTGCAACATAAGCCACCCTACACCATCCCAGTGATTGCCTGCTTTGACTCCTCCAGATCCTCCCCCATATTCCCTTCCGGCACCACCCATTCCTGCAACCCCCACTCCTGTTCTCTTCAGCCATGTGTCCTGTTTGTTAGGATTTAGCATAGCAGAAGTTTTCACATCATTTCCTATGCTATACTCTTTCCTTTTCTTCCTTCTCTGATACACTTTAATGGGAAGCCCATTAGGAGCTCCATCAATACCTGCCATTGAACTGCACCTTGTCCTCAAGGTGGAATTCCGGAAAATCTGTCATAGCCAAAATGGGAAGTTATGTTTTCAATTGCTTGGATGCATCTTGTGCTTCCTCCGACCACTTAAAAATGTTCTTTAAGAGTTGGGTTAGAGGCTTAGCAATTACCCCACAATTCTTTACAAAGGGTCGAAAATAACCTATCAAACCCACAAATCCCCTTAAGCTTTTGATATCTTTAGGGGCTGGCCTCTTCCTCATAACCTCCATCTGTTGGATCTGTCATAATTCATGCCACTGAAATAACATGACCAAGGTACTCCAACTGTGACATTCCAAAACTGTACTTTTGATTAACCCATAAATCATGCCTTTGCAACAATTGAAAAACCAACTACAAGCGGTCAATATGAGAAAAAGAAATTTTGGCTTGTACACAAGGATGTCATAAAAAAATACCAGGACAAATTTAAGCAAATAAGACCCAAAAATCTGATTCGTTAGAGCCTGAAATGTTGAGGGAACATTTGTTAGGCCAAAAGGCATTACCAAATACTCATAGTGCCTTTCATAACTTTGAAAAGCTGTCTTGTGTATGTCCTCCTCCTTAATGCATATTTGGTGATAGCCAGACTTTAGGTCCAACTTTGAGAAAATAGTAGCCCCTTCCAACTCATCTAACAACTGCTCGATAACTGGAATAGGGAAGTTATTAGGGATGGTAATGCTGTTGGGAGACCTATAATCAACACAAAAATGCCAGCTACCAATATTGAGGACAAGAAATTATGGGAACTCCTGAACAAACTTACACCTAATCAAGCCAATTGCTAACATTTCCTGAACAAAGTTCTCATTCTCTTCCTTATGCTCCTTCCTTTAATACAAGTGCATAGTCACATTTTCTCTTAGGTGGCAAAGAAGTAGTTTCCTTGAAGAACCACTCATATTCTTTTAAAAGCTCCCTCAATCTGTATGGTGTCGTATGTGGTGCTATACAAATCATATTCATCTTCCCCAAACTCCACATAGTAGGCTTCACCTTCACTCCTTACCTGACCATCTTTGTCTTTTTCACTCATTACCTAAATCAGCACTGAACTTGCCCTAACTCTTGAGCCATTCCCAAAATCACATCAACTCCAAACAAGTCAAATAAAACGAAATCCTAAACAACCTTTAGGTGGTAGCTGCAATTCTTTTCTAGTACACATGCATTGAATCCACAAATGCTGACCATAGCCCACCTCTACAAAATATTCCCTGGTAGCCTTATTCAATTTCACCAGTATTGGGGACAAGAAATTATGGGAAGTCCTGAATCTACCATCACTATGACTTTCTTTCCAACAATGGTTCCCCATAATTTTAAGGAATTCTTTGAGGTCATACCAACAATGCTACTTGCATTTTAAATGTAAATTTACTTCATCTTCTTCAGTTTTGTGCTCTCCTCCTGTTCTTCACCTTCCCCTTCCTTAACTTCACCAAGTAAAATCACATTAAGTTGCCTGTTATGACAAACATGACCTGGAAAATACCTTTCATCACAACGAAAACATAGCCCCCTCTTTTGCTTATCAATTTCTTCTTCCTTGGTAGGTCCTTTAAACCCTGCACCTCTTCTATTAGTGTCACAGTATTACTGCTCTTGTGTGAGTATGGTTGGGTACCCTTTGAAGTGGCTGGTTCCATTCTTACGCCATTACTCCCTAGGCTGTCTTGGGGTCCTTTTCACATCATTTCCTATGCTTATTCCTTTTCTTCCTTGTGCAATAACTTTAATGGGAAGCCCATTAGGGGGCCTATCAGTGACCCTTTTTTTTTTTTTTTTTTTCTGAATACACTGTACTGTAGATTAGCTGCTTTTTTCAGGGCATGGGTTGGGGTGAGATTTTAGGTTAGCAGTTCTATAAATTCATAAATTTATTCATATACATGTGGCAGAGTTCATATGGTGGTTAAACTTTGGTTCCACCTCCTCACACCATGTCTAGAAATTAGCTGGGGAACATGAAAATGAGTTCTTTATCTATTTCTGCTAGATGTACTTGTCGGTGATACCTGTCTGAATTTTTTTAAAAGAAAGAGGAAGTGAAAATACAGATTTTTTTGGGTTTATCTATGACGGAGTTTAACTTAATTTTACTTGCACTATGCAGACACACAGCACCAATTTAATGCACGTGAAAGTGATTGGGGTTTCACATCCTTCATGCCTCTTGGTGAATTGTATGATCCTAGTAGAGGGTATCTTGTGAATGACACTCTTATAGTTGAAGCTGAGGTTCTTGTTCGTAGGATTGTTGATTACTGGACTTATGATTCAAAGAAAGAGACTGGCTATGTTGGGCTTAAGAACCAAGGAGCTACCTGTTATATGAATTCTCTACTACAGACCTTGTACCATATTCCTTATTTTAGAAAGGTTAGAACTGTTATTCTTATTTTGTTTTGCTTGAATTTCACTTATCTATTGGAAAATAATGGGAAGATGGTTCCTGTTTATTACATTTCAGGCTGTGTACCATATGCCAACAACTGAGAATGATATGCCTTCTGGAAGCATCCCGTTGGCTCTACAAAGTTTATTCTACAAGCTTCAATATAGTGACACCAGTGTTGCAACAAAGGAGCTGACAAAATCTTTTGGATGGGATACATATGACTCTTTCATGCAGCATGATGTTCAAGAACTAAATCGGGTTCTATGTGAAAAACTTGAAGACAAAATGAAGGTAGGACAAAGACCTTGGATATATTTTTTCATGATTCTTCTTGATGAGTGATCATATCAAATGATTGTGGTTTATGTTATTTGTCATCAGGGAACTGTTGTTGAGGGAACTATACAAAAGTTATTTGAAGGGCACCATATGAACTACATAGAATGCATCAATGTAGACTACAAATCAACTAGAAAAGAGTCATTTTATGGTACTTATGCATTTTGAATTCAATTGTATGTTTTATTTTGTCCTGTCACATAATTCTAATTTAGTTTTGCATATACATGTTAGACCTCCAGCTTGATGTCAAAGGTTGTCGCGATGTTTATGCCTCCTTCGATAAGTATGTTGAAGTTGAACGTCTTGAGGGGGACAATAAATATCATGCTGAACAGTATGGTTTGCAGGTTAGTTGCTCTTCATACATGCTGATGCAGCTTACAATAAACTACTCTTGGAATGTATTCTGCTTGTGTGACACTAATCTTAGAAGAAACTTTTTTACTTCTCTATCTGTTATATTTAGTTAGTTAGCTTAACTGACAGCTGTTTGTTGTTGTTGCAAATTCTGTTACCACTTGAAGAGCAAAATATTATAGCTATTTTTAATCAGGTTGCTATAATGTATGAAAATGTCCAATATTATCTTTGTCATATTTTAGAATATCCTGTACTATCCATTAGGATTGATCTTCCTATTACTTTATTATCTCCTACGGGTTGGTTACCATATTTCCTTATCTCATGATTTATTTGCTATTTACTTAGGATTATGATTAGTATAAACAAGGGTTTGAGCTCTAGGTTTGTTGAATATATCATCACATCACATTGTGAAACAATCCCGAAGTTTTATTCTCCTCCTTTTCCTCAATGGCTAAAATCCATAATGTCAACATGTTTCTCTAGCTTGCATATTAAAGTCTCTTTCTAGAGATCCAAATGTCTTTCTGTGTGTTGGATTAATACCAAGAATGTTTGTATCATTGTATATCTTTCTAAAGTCAGTGAGTTCTGGAGGCATTAGCTTTTGACTTGCTTTAACTACTTTTCCTATGATCTTTATAAGTGGGCATTTACTCTTGTGTTGTTTATTTTAACGTTAGAAAATCAATTCTTACCCTTTCCAATTGAAAACACATGTTCCAAGAAAAAATACATGGGCTTACATTAATTTATGCACACATCTCAAAAATGGTTAACAGTTCTAAATGCATTTCATCAAAATTAATTTTGCTTAACTTCAAACCAAGCAAGCACTAAGACTTGTTTAAACTTACACCATGAAGATTGCATCTAATTTCCTAGTTCCCCCCATAGTTATTGATATCACACCACATGACAGTGGCTTGATCACGGAGGTGACCTTAGGCTGCCACAGCCCACAGCTCAGCTATAGTAGAGTGCTTTTCTATTGTGGCTGGTTTTATGGCCCAAATTGTGGACTTTTGCAGCACAATAGTGGTGCAAGAAAAAAGAAGTCTAGGTTTCCTGTTTTGCTCTCAAAATGACAGTTTTGAGGATTATTTTAAGGGTAAAACAGACTTTTCCTCCCTTTTAAACCTTATCCGGCTTTTTCTCCCACATTTTTCTTCTCTTCTCTGCTCACACTCTCATCTCTCTTAATCTCTGTTCTGCTCCATTTCTCACCATCTTCAGGCAGCTTTTTCGACAATGCCATCTCCTTTCTTCTCTGCTAACAGTCTCTCATCCCTCTTTTCTGTTACTGCTGTCCATCCCTTTTCTTCTCTGTTTTGTTTTGTTGATGCTATGTCTATCTCTATGCTTCAATTACTTTGTCTCTGTTTCTTACCTTTCCTTCACCTGTATATTTTGTTATAGGCCAGGCTATGATTTTTCGTTGATCATTATGGATATGCCATGAATTAAGAATTTGAGTATTTTTTGAGCATTATATGTGTAACCATGGTTATTAAATCGGGATTCGAATCGTGAATTGAAAATTCTATTTTTCGAACCGTGAATCGAATCGTATCGTGAATTGTAAGATACATGATCATTAAATAAAATTAATATACATAACCTGAATAAGTGAATAATTCAATATGATATGTCATAAATAAATTTTTAATTAATCTAAATTAAATTATTAAAGATTAAATTAAAGTCATAACTCATAAACATAAGTTTAATTAATCTTTAAAAAAATCAATAAGATGTTAAACTTCTTAAATATAATGTTAATTAATTCCTAAAATTTAAAACAGCAAAGAAAAAAAAAGCATGTAATATAATTTCTATGAATTAAAGGAAGGAATCAAATATAGAATTAAATTTAATAAAAAAAATGAAAGAATGGAATCACAAATTAAATAAAAAAAATAAAGCACTGCTAACCCAAAGCTTAAGCTGTTGTGGTTGCTGATTCTGAATGAACGGAATAGGATTATAGGAAATTAGGAATAGGAAAAGTATTTAGGGATTTATAATTAGAATTGTATATGTATAACCCTTTTTATAAATACAACAGTGTCGGCCAAAGTCCCATATCCAAATTTTAAAAGCCCAAACCAAAACACTAAAAAGCCCAAAACAATGGTGCGGTTCCAGAAAAGGTTGGGAAAAAGGTTTTTTTTTAGGTTTTTAAAAACCGGATCGTGCACGACCTGACCCATTTCTGGTGCGCGACCTGATTCCTCCAGACACTCCAACCACGCAGCGACCCGATTCCTCCGATTCCTATCGTTTTGGTTGATTTTGTAGCGTATCGTGAATCGTTTCGTACGATTCATGCGATACTAACTACCATGTGTGTAACTATAAGCATATGTGTGTGTGTCTATATATATATATATATATATTTCTATATAAAAAGTTTTAAAATAGCAGTTGCTCTGCTATATGCTATCACATTATAGCCTTTTGGGGCTCGACTTCTTTGTGCTGCTATACTGGATTAACAACTATGGTTTCCACCACCACCACCATCACCACCCTCACTCTTACTATAGATAGTGAACAAATTTGGTTTTGATTGAAACCAGAGATACAGAGGTAGATTTTACCTTGGACTTCATCTAATTTTTTAAGGGAAAGTGTTACCTTTTTAGGAAAGAACCTTAGGCTACTGCAAAGTAAAGGTTCTTAAACTGGAAACCTCTGTTGTATGTTATGTAACCTTGGGCTTTCAACATAGGTTTATGGGTTCTGGGACTGAACGAATAGTTAGGAGTGGAGAACTTGGGCTATTGACCTACTACAGTGCTAGGAACTGGAGTAAGTAGGAGGAAAGAACCAAAAGATGGCATACCGAGGGAGTGATGAACAGGGAGAAGCGATGAGCAAGCAAGGAAGTATCAAATGAAGTGTATTTAACCAGTTTCTTAAATAGCATCTCTTAATATTTTTATTATTATTTTTATATATTTTAAGTTAACTTTTCTGGAACTTATTAATTTTTTGTAATGAAATTTTTATATGAACTGTTCCTTCATCAAACTGTATTTGGCTCTTAGCTGTGTCTAAGCCATGTCTGACATGTGTTAGAGCTGAAAAAAAGAAGTTGAATTGGACACCTAGCATGCAGGTCTGAAATGTGTTGTATGAGTATTGAAGGAGTGTTGGTTATGGAAGTGTCTCTGTTACTAAAACACATTAAGAAGCAATGTTCATGCTTCATATAGCTGTGTTACCACTTACCAATATGAAGCAGAGTCTAACTAGTGCGAAAATGGTGGAAGGGGTGGTCATAGATGAAGCTGGTTACCTGTGAAGCAGAAAAACCCTAAACAGTGCAAAAATGTTGGTTGGCTTTACTTGCTTGAGGAAGACTTGACAGAGACTTTGAAAAGAGTGCACTGGGTTGAAGAATGGAGAGCCTTAAACAGTATTTTTATTTTTAAACATCTAAAATAGAAATACCTAATTTGGCGTTCCAGGTTAATTTTGGAATGGGCTATTTAGGGAATTTGATATTTGTAGGTGAGTTTTAAGGCCGGTAATTAGGGAAATCCCCATTAGGGTCTATTTATTCACTATTGCATCCTGTTTGTGGCTGGCCGCCTTTTTGCTGTGCTGCTGAAACATGATGCGATATCAGTTTGGGAGTGGAGGATCTTTACCCTGGGGGCCCTGCCTGCTACCATAGTGCGTGGCCACCATTTGATTCAATTGATAACTATGGTTACATTTAAGAATGAAGCCTTTCCTGCTAGTTGGTTTGGCTACTTGGAAAAATTGACACCATAGGACTCTACAAAATATCAAAATTCCAGTAAAAAATCATTTATAGAGGTATATGTTAATTGTTTTTTCTTAATATTTTTACAAGTTCTCTTCTACCTTTTACTGGAGTATCTTCTATTTAACCCATTTTTCTTACTGGGGCATTATGTCTTATCAAATGACCTAACCTTTTGATTCTTGAATACAATTATTGCTAATCTTATATTATATGTCCAATCACCCACCTCTAAATTGTCATCTTTGCTACACTTTTTTAATTTTGCTCTAATGGGCACTTCAGTGCCAGATATTCATTGTCATAGTTTATTGTTGATCACATTGAGGTATAATTTTCTTGAGTTTGGTAGGCACTTTTCCATCACAACTCATACCTGAATGAAGTTGAAAATTCTCAATATAGTAATGTAAGAACTTTAATGGTATTTTTTAATCTAGAAGGAGCCATTAGATGGCTGAAGATATTTAGATTAACTGACTATTTTTTCACCTTTTTCATACATGAATTGTATGATTTAATCTATTTATACTGAGGTCCCTTGCTTCAATTTTATTATATTATTCGAAAATGAATTTGTATAGTTCAAGCATTTTGATTATTTGCTTGAAACAATTTCTTGATTTTTTTTAAGTTGCTTACTTGTATTTACTGTCAGAATGCAAAAGTTTAAGCAGTTCTATTTTTTGCATTTGATGCATAAACTAATGTACTTTTTATTGGTATATGATTATTTCAGGATGCTAAGAAGGGTGTCCTATTTATTGATTTTCCTCCTGTCCTCCAGCTTCAGCTGAAAAGATTTGAATATGACTTTATGCGAGATACTATGGTTAAGGTTGGTAGTGCAATTGATCCATTGATTTATGCCTTATTTTGTTTGTTTGACAATGTGAAGAAGTTATTAATATCTATTCATATAGAAATTTTACGACTTAGTGCATCGAAATAGAGGTTCAATTGGTCAGCTTTTGTAAAGAGTGAGGTGCATTTGCTGTTTTCCAGCTCTATTAAAAATTGCCTATGAAGATTATTACATTATGGTGTAATTATGCTTGACAATGTATAGGGTTACACATTGTTGGTTGTTGGTAGTTATTGTTCAAGAAAGTGATATGGCACGTATATGGTGTTTATAAGGCAACTTGAACTAAATTGGTTGGTGGTATTACATAATAGTGGCTTGTTGAGTGTTTGAGTTGCTTCAGTGGAATTTAAAGAATTCCTTATGGAATTGAAGTATACATGTAATTCCAAGGGAATTGTCTGTTAATATTTATTTCTCGTTTGAAAATTATTTGTTGTTGTTGTTATTATTATTGTTGTTATTATTATTATTATTATTATTATTATTATTATTATTATTATTATTCAGTGTTGCCTCTGGGGCTAGGAATTGTATGTATGCATATTTATTTCTGTCATTCAATCATTACACGGAAGGAGATTTTCTGCATGAGTGAGCATGAGGATTAGCTATTATCATGAGTGTCTGTTTTGGTCAATTTTCCTTCACATTTGATGGAGAGATTGCCCTCTTTCTCAATATTTGGAAGATTAATTTCTTCCTTCATGCTCTCACTATGTAGATTAATGACCGTTATGAGTTCCCCTTACAACTTGATCTTGATCGTGAGGATGGAAAATATCTATCACCTGATGCTGATAGGAGTGTCCGAAATCTTTACACACTTCACAGGTATTGTAATTGTAATGTCTACAATATTTGTTCATGCAGATTGTATGGCATTCTTCCATGGGATAGCAACCTTTATAATTTGTTTATTTACTTTATTGAGCATTCATAACTGGTGTCTTTTTGTGATGTTATATTTATGGTTGGTGATTAGGTACACGATTCAAATCTTGTCTTCAATTTATTTGGAGTATGTTTTCATTTGCTGAATGGTGCAATTTTTATAAGCACTTGTTGCTATACATGTTCTAGAGTTTACTCCTGTTATATTTCTATCTGTTAGAATAGATATAAGAAGAGAGCATGACTTTAGAAAGAGAAGACAGAGAGAAAGTTGTTCAGAAGAGTAGAATAGTTAGTTTCATGATGCTGTTAGTTCACTGCTGTTTTCTGTTAGATTCCTATTGGTTTTCGTTATGCTGTTACAACAGCATTTTGATAGTTGTAGAATTAGTTTTTCTGTTACACATAGTAAACTCACTCTTATCCTCTATATATACAGGACAGTACTTTTCAGTATGTAGGTTGAATAATATTCTACTCTAATTCTGAATCACTCTCTCTCTCTCTCTTCTGTTTCTAAAGTCATGCTCTCTTCTTACATCTATTCTAACACTATCTAATGCTATTTGTGCATTTCATATTTGAATGAAATATTTATTTGTATATGTTAGTCATCTTTTATCATAGAATGATTCCACTTTTGTTGTGGATCCCATAATCATCATTATTAAGAACATGTTAAAGTGGCTTTAATATGTTTTATCCAATATTATTTTATTGATTTCATCTCTTCATAATTGAGGTTGTCTCGTGATGTTTTTCTTGGTGGTAACATATTTTCCTACTTTGTCTTTGATTTGTTTAACACATCATGACATCTTTTGCTGAACTGCACACTAATTCCAGAATAAGTAATTGCTATACAATTGGTAGTTTCCTACCTATATATTTTTATATATTACAGTTGATAGAGCATAAATGTTAGTGGAACCCAGCTCTTCTCTGTCAGTGCCACCTCTATTCAGAGAGTATAAAAAAAATTAAAAATTTAAAGCTGTTTGTTCTTTTTATTATTTTAATAAGTTTGAAACAGTTGTGTATATGAGTAACCATAGCTTACACATGGATAATTTTTTTAAGAAACCAAGATAAGATACCATCTATATTGATGCTTTAATGTTCTTTATATCTGAATGAAGTAATTTCTCTGTATATGGTGTTCCTGAATGTTGTCATTAAGAATGCGCTAAAGTGGCTTTTCTACAGCTTCATGAGAACTATGTAGTAGAAAAGAAAAGTAGATGATGACCTGAGTGAATGGAGAATTTTTTGAAAGGAAGTGTAGAGAGAAAAAAAGAGAGAAGTGGTAGAAGAGGAGAAAATTATGTGAGGGCAGTAGTTGATGACCTGAGTGAATGGAACATTTTCACATTTGCTAGTTTGATAAAAGAGCCATGTATGAACAAATAAATAGAATACAATTTATCTCGGAGAGTAGAATTGCTAGGCCTTTCCATATCAAATTAAACAGAAGACTGTTCTAATTCATTAACGAATAGTAAAAATTCATTAAATAATACTATAAAGCTGTCGTTGATCACTTTAGTAATAATACAAAGAGTTTGGTGGAAAATTCATCCCTGACTTGTTTAGCTTTTGCAAATACGTCCCTGGCTTAAAAGAAGTCCTCTGTTAGTTCCTGACTTCTATCGCCGTCACGCAAATAAGTCCTTGGACTTAGTTTTTGTTAACGGAAACTGAGTTGGCATGTTAAATGCCAACTAGGATGTCATTTAACCCCAAAACGACATTGTTTTACCATTTAAAAAATGTTTGTTGTACTTAAACGACGTCGTTTTATCTTTCTTCTTCCTATAGCTTCTCCATATGCGAAATATGTTGCTTTGTCACCTCCACCCGCAAAAGAGACCCAACCAACAATGAGTGAATAAGAAAGACAGAATGCACACATTTTTCTCTCAAAATCCTCTTTTCTCTTTCTATATGCATCAGCAAGCCTTTACATATATGAGCTACCATGTCCAATGTATAGTGTCTACAAAAAAAAAGAATTATAAGAGAAGAAATGGCAAAGGTAGAGAAGAACTAATTAATAGCACACATCAATCTTAAAAGGTTGCCTAAGGTTTTGAAAAGATAAACAAATTTCAAAAGGGCATTGGTTCGATGGGTCTTACAAAGTTCACTACTACTTCGTAGGTGGAGGTGATAGCAGAGAGTAGTATTTCATTGCCTTTGTAAAATGGAGAAGCGAGAGGAAGAAGAAATATAAAATAACATTGTTTAGGCAACCCAAACATTTTTAAAATCATGCAAATTAGTCCTGAAAATTTTTAAAATCATGCAAATTAGTCCTGAAAATTTTTAAAATCATGCAAATTAGTCTTAAATTTTTTAAAATATTTCCAATCCATCCTCAGTACTTTCTGCATGTTTGATATAAAATTTTCATTTATTTTGTCCGTAATCTCCTAAGTTAGCATGTAATTGCTCCAATTTGGTTGCTTTTCACTATCTTTGAGTTTCAATGTGTTTTGGGAATTATTGAAATGAAGATTTGGGAAGGAGGTTTTTATGGGCCGGATACTAAGTATAAGATATTTTTACTGTCCAGTTTTCAACAACCCAAGACGTTGATGTTTTTAGAAGAAATTACAGCAACCCAAGCTCAAAGAATCCCTAAAATAATTGAGTTATACAAAGGAAGAAGATGACCCTCAAGGCTTCTTCGTTTTGCCAAGATGAAGGGAGAATTGATGAATGTGGCAAAATGACGTCGTTTTGCCTAATTAGTAGCCATCCTGTTAATTGTCATCCTAAAACGATGTCGTTTTGATGACAATGCAGATCTCCTGTGACATTTAACGTGCCAACTCAGCTGTTTGTTAATGGAAATTGAGTCCAAGGATTTATTTGCATGACAACGATAGATGTCAGGGACTAGTGGAGATTTTTTTTAAGTCAGCAATGCATTTGTAGAACAAGATGAAATTATATTTTATGAGAAAGATACATTCACCTTCTCAAACCAACAAGCTAAGTTCTATATTTTATGGTAATCAGCCTTCCAAAAAATAGAGGCTTCATTTTTAATATCTTATATTTAAGCTAATTTTTTTTAATAATACTAGTGTGTCTGTTCATCTTCTCAAACCAACTAGCTAATTTCTATATTTTATGATGATGAGCCTTCCAAGCAGTAGATGCTTTATTTTTAATTTTTATAATATATTTTAAGCTAATTTTTTAATAACACCAGTGTGTCTATTCATACTGAAGTGTTGGCTCAAGTGTCCAAGTCATACAAAGATGTTGACTCTTTTTTAATTGGCCATCTATTGAGGTGTGCCTTGTCAAACAAGTGTCAGTATTGGAAATGTGTCTGATCGGAATACATCAAACAAGAGAGTTGTCCATGCTTCATAGAAAAGAACTGAGACCAGAGAGAACAGCTGGACAAGGAGAGAACACAGTCAAGATAGATAGATAGAGATAGAAGAGAGAGAGAGAGCAAAACAGTCAGAAATCAACAAAACAAAGAAAAAGAGAAGAAAAAAGAGAAGGGGACAAGGAGAGGACAGCAACTTGAGGGACATTAGCCAACAAAGGGGAAAACAGAGCCCTTGGCCTGAAATGAGGGTTTACCGGAAAACACTGGGAACTGGCAGGAAAACACTTGGAGCTGGCTGGAAGGTCACCGGAGAGAAGTGGGTTGATGGGTTGCACTGTTACAGAGGGTCAAAGAGAAGAGTGCATGATAATGGGAGGAGGCATGATGGATTTTTACATAATCCATTTAAAGCTTTTATTTTTTTATTTTTTATTTTTGACCTGGAACCCCAAAATACTCCTAAACATGGCTTTGCATCATTGCAAATTTAGGGCATAGTTGGGTTTTTAGAAACTTCAACATTAGCGGCCCAAATGCATGCAATTATGATTTCCACTGTTGCGGTGGGTGCAACACTGAAATACACTGGGACAGGCTCAGAGTAGTGGCCAGCTGCCATCATGTGATGTGAGGCTGCTATAGCAGTTCTATTGTGCTCTATGCAGAATTTAGGATTCAACAACTTCTCTCCCCAACTCTAGCTTTTCATTTATTTGCTCTCTTGACTCTCTTACTGGGACTTTATCATCTACCATAATCTTGCTGTAAGGCATTGATTCTTGTATATCCTTAATAAGTAAATCCAAAACCAAGGTAAAATAGATAAGGGAGTTTGACCCTTGGGGTTATCTAGTTGATCACTTGGATCTCTATTTAATTAAGGAAAATGCTATGAAAAGCATTTAGGGAAAGTCGTATAAATTGACATGATTGGCTGATTGGTGTGTGCAATTGCTTTCAAAACTACTTTAATGTTCCGGGTATTGTTATGCATTTCCATGTACTAAGTAGCATTATTTTTTATTAAAGAAATGCAGAAAAATTATAAATTTCTATTTATTCATGCTAATGAAGACATTGCTATGCAATGAGTTTTATGCTTTTTTGATCTTTTGATGTTTTGGTTTTAATGTACTATATTTCCCCCAGTGTTTTGGTTCACAGTGGAGGTGTGCATGGAGGACATTATTATGCTTTTATCAGGCCAACTCTCTCTGAACAGTGGTATGTATAATAGTGTTAAGAGATCTCTGCTGTTTATTGCCTTTTGAGCTAGCATGTATTGGTGCATGTGTATGGTGGAGGCAAGAAACATAGATATGAAGAACAATGACTGTTGTTAATTCTCATTTTTGTCAGATCTCAGATTATGTTACAAGCATCTTTTTGTTTATTGGGAAGGGTTTCTTGAAGGTATTCTGTAAGGACAGAGAAGTGAGAAGTAAAGCATGTAGATATTATGATGCATAATCATTTTAGCTTCAAAGTTTAGCATGAGCCTGTATAATGTTATGATGAAAGTTTTGGATTCAGCTGTTTGTACTCGTCCAGAGTTGAAATGAATTAGCAATTAGGATATGACATTAGTTTGAGTCTCAGATAAAGGCCTTGTATTTTACCAATTCAATTTTCAGAGCTCTTTGTAGAGAGAAACGATTGTCTTTATTCTTTGCATTACACTTTTCAATATCATGGAAATTGAGTAATGATGCACAGTTAAACTAACATTGACATGGGTTGGCTTTTACTTAAAATTTTCCTGCCTTTGATAGTTATCCTACTACATTTTTTTATTCTTTGTTTCTCTTAGAATTCAGACCTCCACTGTAGATGGTAGCAGGGAATGACCCAAAGAGAAGGGATTTGGGAAAACTAAGATCAGAAAAAGTGAGAAAACTCTCCTGATTAGGAAAATCCATTATTCAATATATTGTTTCATACAGCTAGAGTAACGAAGTATTTATAACAGAGAGCTTATAGAAGCTACTGGAAAGCTACCTATGCTTGGAAACTATAAAATACCAAGCTGTAACAGAATGATTGATCCTAACTAACTGCAGTTACACTACCCAATAACTAACTAGTTGACTATTGTGTACAAGCATGATTTCAGCATGTGCAACTTTGTGATGGACTCTATTAGTTTCTGGTACTTTTATTCATTTGCTTTAAGATCCCTTCTTGCACATGCAATTGCAGTTCTAGTTTATACTATTACTAGATCATAATCTTAATAAGGAAACAAATTATGAAATATAGGAAATATGAATCTATTGCTAGTGATAGTCTAAAATATTATATATGGAACTGACAATGGGGCAGACACATTTGGGACAAAAGCTATTGCCAGCTTCCTTCCACCTTTCTCCCTCTCAATGCTATACTAGCATTAGGAAAGAAACCATTCGGTAATAAAAAATAACATCAAAGGTAAACAGCCATGTGATAATGGCAAATAGAGGTTATAAGGACTGGGCCTGACTGGAGAAAGTGACAGCTAGAATAGATAGCAATGAGGACACAAGGTTGGTTCTGCCTAAAACAACTTAGGACAGTTGCCAAAGGCATTGGAGGCCAAGGGTCAATAATAAAGAAATAGTCTAACACAGCCACACAGGCGTTGTAATGACAAAAGGCATGTGTATGAGGATACACAGAATGAGTTTAGATCTTGTTAGAGGACACTCTTGTGAATAGGGTTCCAAATTTGTGAGTGTAAATGAGTATGTCATATGCTGGCTTGTGTTCCAAAGAATGTGTGCATGTAGGAAACACACATGGTGGGGGTGCATGAGGGCACATCCGTGGGCAGCAAACACATTGGTACATTATGAGTCTATTGGTGGTGGTCTTGACCAGAAAGGTTGCTGGAAAGCTTTTCTGCGATGGTGGCAGTGAAGGTGGGAGACTACTGGGAGACATGCAAGCAAGAGAGAGATGAGTAGCAGATGATATTGCTGTGTCTGGGTGTGCTACACTTTATGGACCCAAGACTATATACATGGACTTTGTTCATGGATAATGGAGACATTGACATTCTTACAATAGAATTCAAGATTTTAGGAAACTTGATACAGGATAGCTACTAAATTGGTCATGAAGGATGTGTTATGTTGAAATTGTAGGGTTTTACATTTTGAGGGTGGAAAAGACAGAATAAATACTTTGATATTGATTGATGTTAATATTATATGTTGTGTTACAATGTGATACAAAATATAAAGCACTAGCCCCTATTCATACTAATATTGGACCATAATCCTAACAAAATAATAAGCAGATTATGAAATATGAAACTAAGTCTAAGCATGGTTATCAATCCTGGCTAGCGGTGCAGAGTGATCAATCCCATAGTCCCTGTAGCAGGATGATGAAATCTTAATTACAAGCAATCTATATCTATACATGTCCATGCACACAACACACTAAACATCTATTAATGCTGAAATGTAAAAATTACTCCAAATTAAAGGCATTCATCATTTACAAATCAAAAGATATAGGGACAGAGAATAGAAAATAAAATGGAAAGGCAGAGAAAAGAGCACAGTCACAGAGAACAAAACAGAAGCAGCAGAGCTGGGGTTGGAAAAAAAATCTGTCATCCATGATTATTGTTGACTGGAATACAAGGACAGCTAAATATTTACAGTGGAAGGAGACTATGCTGGTGAGCTGTCGATCCTATGAGTTTTATCTAAACAGAGGGATTGATGCTCAGATGTGAATCAAATAAGAGTTTCAAACCCCTTGGATGACAACTAAAGTGATCAAAATAAGGTTTTTAACTCAGTATTAGCTGCATTTGCAACTTAAAGCTATTTTATGTGTTTTATGGTGCAATAGAGGCCACCAAGATAAAATGAGACACTATCTGTCAAGAGTAGTGTCCAGATTCTCTGCCACTATAGGGTCCAATTGATACCTATGGTCCTACAAGATTATGTAAAGATATTCTGAATTATTCTAAGTAAGATACAATCTAGATATTACATAGTCATGAATTCTAGACAGCATACGGCCAAATGGTAGGATAGCAGATAGCAGGATACTGTTATTATAAAAATTGAGGTACAAATTAAATAATTTTTAGCTCCTAAATGCTAAAAAAAATAAAAAAAAAACCCAAAATTTTAGAGACTTATAATTATTAATAATCAAAATGATTATGTAGTACAGAGCACTGCCATGGGGACAGAGAACAGAACACAGACATGGGTTGGCCAGAAACACCATGTCAATGCCAGAAATATCACAAAGAGAAATCATAAGAGACAAGTAGAGAAACAGAGCAAAGCAAGGATGCAGAGTGATGGATTGGATTTGAATGTAGCCAGAAAACTTCTGAAGATGGATAGCTTTGCTGCTCTGGTCACAGAGCAGAGGCAGAACCATGGAACTGAGAAAAGTGTGGGCAGTTTTTTACCTTTCTGAAAAGGGGGAAAGGTCAACATTGCTGCTAAAAGAACCCTCAACAACATGATGTGATTTTGATGGCAAAATTGGGTTTTTGGATAGCCTCTCAGAAGTTAGAAAGGCCATGTTTTGGGACATGAAAGTGACCCTACAAACCCAAACACTCCACTATTGAAGTTCTCTGTTGGCTGATGGCTGCTCCATGCATCACTGTGAAAGCATGCTACTGATAACATTGAATGTTTTTGGTTATTCTTAATTTATTCTAACAGTTACTCAATTGATTCTTCCTAGTTTCCTTCAATTTAAGGAGAAATTTTGCATATGGAGATCCTTGCTCTGTTTTATTTGTATAAGTTGACTTCAGTGTGTTCTACTTCTATTATATCAAGTGTTTTGTATATAATGAGATTAATTATGTTCTACATAATATTTAAAATTAGGCTGTTGGATTGATAGACAATTGAAAGGATAATGTTCTTTAGTACTTTTTGCTAGATTTGGTGACTGTAATTATAATAATGGTTGTACATGAATATGCAACATACTGGCAGGCACTTTACCTTCTTTTTACTGTTTTTAAATGCCTTTTTGGCATTATCTCTGACAATCTCTGCATTTGATTATCTAACTGGCACTAAGGTACAAATTTGATGATGAGAGAGTGACAAAAGAAGACAATAAACGGGCATTAGAGGAGCAATATGGTGGTGAAGAGGAGGTAATTGTTTTATTGCCATTGACCATGTCATTTTTTCCTTTTTGAATATTTTTCTGTTAATTATCGAGTCTCATGTTTTAACAGCTACCACAGACTAATCCTGGGTTCAATAACACGCCATTTAAATTCACCAAATATTCAAATGCTTATATGCTGGTGTATATACGTGAAAGTGACAAGGACAAAATTATATGCAATGTGGATGAGAAAGACATTGCTGCACATTTAAGGGTAACTATATATTCTTATTTCATAATCTATGTTTAGGACTCTGAAAGATGTAAGCGAAGTTGAATACAAACATGCTTCATGTTTGTCATTTGCTTTATCTTTAGAAACAAATTTAGATGGTTATTTTGTTTGAGAATAGATTTAAGAAAGCATTTAGAGCTCAACTTTTGCAATTAACTTGATGACACTAGTCAACTTATCCTGCCTCAGATCTTATCTTTTTTTCCCTTCTTGAAACTTGAATTTTTTTCTAATGAGAAGTGCTTCATGCCATATGAATCTATTGGGCTGAAATTAAGTTCAATTTTCTGTTGTTCTCTACTCTTTGTATTATTATTATTATTTCTGGAAATCTGGCATGATTTCGTGTGCAATGGATTAATGCAGGAAAGGTTGAAGAAAGAGCAAGAAGAAAAAGAGCACAAAAAGAAAGAAAAGGCAGAAGCTCACCTTTATACTATTATAAAGGTTCTTAGCTCCTGCTCTTGACTTCTTAAAGAATCAATTGAATATTATTTATCTCATACTTCAAGTAGGTTGCAGGTCAAGCAATCAAATTCTGTTTGTTACTACTGATAGTAGTGTGATACTCTTAGGTGGCTCGAGATGAAGACCTTGCAGAGCAGATTGGAAAGGATATATACTTTGATCTTGTAGACCATGACAAAGTGAGGAGTTTCCGGGTCCAAAAGCAGATGACTTTTAACCTTTTCAAGGTATCTTCTTCGGTCATGCTCTTTTCATGGTAGTCTGATGTTGAAACTACATTTTATTCATTGAAGAAATCAGAGCGGGGCCACATTATTATTCTGACCCAACGTGCCTTAACTTCCGTTATGACTGTAAGCTGATAGTGTAATATAAAATAATCAATCGTCAGAGTCAAAGAACAGTTGATACTACCGGCTGAAAATACATAGAAAATAGGAATGAAATTGAGTAACAAATTGATAATGTCAGGGCATGACTCTTTTCTCTTTTAGGTTACTTTTATTGGGAGGGGGTGGGTACTCTTTATTCTTTCATCATATTTAGTGGCCTGTGTGGGTACTGATTTGATTGCTGGAAGTGGTGCAAGGCTGTCTGTTAGTTTATCCAAAAAATGATATTTCTTCTTTATTTGTAGAGCATTTTGTCTCAACTAAATACTCCAAATTACAGTTTACACAATACATTGCCATAAACGATAAAACTTATCTTTGTTGCTGACCAACCGATGAAGTGGATCCAAACAGTGGGACTACACACTGCATGCCCAATATTTATACCATACCCTGAAGGCCTATTCCACATTTATAGGAACCTGATGGAATAGCTGGGTTGTGTATTAGAAATGTCCACACTCTACCCTGCATTCACTGATTTTAGATGATGTTAATCAGTTTCCCATACCTGAAATTGACTGATAGGTTGTCTACACCCAGAAAAAAAGAAGACACATTGCAGAGTCTTCAAGGGACACAAGGGGTCTGCTTTCTCTTTTCCTGCTTCTACTTAACAATGATGCCTTAAACTCTCACTCATCTGTTCACTAATTATTTTCTCTTCTAGGCAGTTTTCTCCACTGCAGGCCAAGCTGCTTTGCGCTGGTCTTTTCATTGTATTTGCCCTAAATAATTATTAGAAACATTTACTTTATTGTTCCCTCCAAACATTCCTCTAGGTCATGCTTCACTTTTTTCTCTTCTCAATATATTGTTTTGAATGGGGTTTAACAGACAGAAGGTTGCTTTGCAATGTAAGAGCAAATGTCCTACTGTTTCCAACCTACAGCTACACATGCTCATACTAGGGACCAGGGGGGTATGCTTGGATGGATGGTAGGGGAAGGAAAGGAATGCTTTTAAGGTGTTGTCTTGTTCATTCTTGTTCTTGTCAATCTTCACTCTAACATTGAGTACTCGTTCTTGCTGAGCTTGTTTGTTCTTGTTCTTGTCCATCTTGACTCTGATGTTGAATGCTTGCTGCTGCTAAGCTTCACTCTGGTGTTGCTGGCTGGGTGTTCCTTCGTAACAAGCCGTAACTCCTCACTGGTCTACAAATATTGTGCATTTATGTAAAATAGATTTTTTTATAAATTTCTATTAACATATGTAGGCCGTATGGTATCTTGATTCTTCAAGAATGCCTTGTTTCCATGTATCTGGATCATATCGTACCTGTACTGTACTAATATCTGGGTTTCATCACTTAAAATCTCAGTAACTCATTTTTAACCAAATATTCTTGATGAATGAATTTTTATTTTATCTTTAGCCTTATGAATTCACTTAAGTTATTTGAAATGGTACCTGATAGAGTGTATCAACACTACTCCCTGTGCCTGCCATATCGTATAGTTTACAGTTGGTTGGGTCGCTAGAATCTTCTGTAGTCTGTTAAGCATGTAACAGACCTCTGTAACCGTATTGCTTGCAGCCCAAGCTTTGGGTTCCATATCATATTCATCCAGTGAAATCACTTGGAAACTTTTACTCAGGTTTCTCTTCTCACTCTCATTAATGAATTCTCTGATTCTATTTCTTTCATCCTTGATAATGGTGATGGTTAGCGGGTCTCCTAAATGTCAAATGGTTGGATGTCATCCTGGGAGGGTATATGAATATTTAATGTGCACCATTTTTAAATATAAAAAAGAATTAATAATTAGAGCTGAAGAAGTAAGACTGGCAAATATAATGTGTTTTCAAGAGCAAAAAAAAAAAACTAAAATCCAAACAGTTAAAGTTTTAGGTAGGGAGGGAGGAAAAGAGAATGAAAAAGTCTGGACAATATTCTTATATACAATGATGTAATAGAAAAATATTTGAAATTTGGGTCCAACTCCTGAAAGTTAGCTCAAGGGAGGAAGACTATCCAAGTTTTATAAGGAGTATTCTTGCTTTATTTCTTGCAAATGTGAGACGTCATAACACTCTTCTCATGCCTAGAACTGAGGTGTATCAAGTTTGCAAGACTAAATATTTGTGAGTGGCCTGACATTAAGACTAAATAGGTTCTGACACCATATTAGAAAGCTGGATGTAACTCACTCCCAAAAGCTATTTCAAGAGAGGATTGCCAGGCTATAAGCCCTATAAGGAATATTCTGACCATATGATATCTTAACACACCCGTTATACCTAGGACTAGACATCTAATGTATAACGTTTGTAGGATAGGACATGTGCGGGTTGCCCCACATTAAGACTGGATAGTCTCATGCTATATTAGAAAACTAGGCCTAATTCATACTCAAAAGTTAGCTCAAGAGAGGAGGACTACCAAAATCTTATAAGGAGCATTTTGATCATATTTCTGTCGGACAGCTTAACAAAAAGAAAAAGAACTAACTAATTAGACTTCTAATCTCTAATTCTAATAAAATGAGTAAACAAATCATGAAATACAATGAAACCTGGAATCCAGTCTAAGATATCACCTAGGATACTCAAAAATATTCTAAAAAGATACAATGATGATATTTTGATTTATTTTCTGGATATTCAAACATAAACAGAAGTAACAATTAACAATAACTAGGAGTGCAGCTGAGGGCTCGATAGATAAACCCCTAAAACAACCTTGGGCATAAAAGCAGAGATTGCTAAGATCATAATATTATACAACAGAATATTTAAGGCATAATGATGTGTTGTTCTGTTCCGATCAAGTGCACCAAACATTACCATTGTGTAGTTGAATTTTGGCCTCTTTTAACCCAAACCAAATGGCAAAAAATACTCAAAAGCACAAGGGTACAGCCAATGCTAAAGAATTTTTTTTTTCTAAAATCATTGTTCTGTTGCACATTTAACAGGAAAGATTAGCCTGTGGTCTGCAAATTTGTTGTAAAAGTTGATAAGAATTATTGCAACTTCTATTTTGAATTGACTGATGGTTCTGCTCTGTTCTTTCTGAATAAATTCAATGATTTTCATAAGTTATCAAATTTTATACCCAGATCTAGTACTTCCCATGAAACATTGGAAATTAGTATGTAAGGCTTTCAACTAAGCAAATTGTTATTAATGTTGCATCAATCAAGAGAACTTTTTATATGTACACTATGGTAGCATTTGGCTTAGCTTGTTTCAGTCCTAAAATCTACTTTTAAGTTTATGTTAAAAATAATACCTTCAGAAGTAAAGCTGTAGTTGTTTGATAATTTAATATTTTTTTTCAGCTTAAAAGCAACTTTTAAACCAAATGGAGAACACTAGTCCAGGAAAGGTCCTTTTTGGGAGAAGCTCATTTAATTACTTCCTACCAGAGCTTTTTTAGTTTATTCTTCATTAAAAGTAGTTCCTATTAATTTTTAGAACTCTAGAATTTTGTTTGACCTGGCTTCTCCTTTTAATAAGAAGAGAAGCCTAGGAAAAAAGCCAAACCAAGCCAAAGTTTACCTAATACTATTACTAGGAAATGTAACTTACAATGTTTTATTTGAAAATTTAAATATAGTAAGATGTATTATATGAATCAATGTGATCTGACATTTGTAATAAAAATTTAAAATGTTTTGTGATGATTACTTATTATATTATTTAGCATTTGTTTGATTGTTCTTTTGTAATTTGATTTTTATGCCTGTTTGCATATTCTGTAATATACAGGAAGAGGTTGCAAAAGAGTTTGGTATACCAGTTCAATTTCAGCGATTTTGGCTATGGGCAAAGCGGCAAAACCATACCTATCGTCCTAATAGACCATTGACACACATTGAGGAAGCTCAAACTGTAAATTCTTGCACTTCCTTGAGGATTTCGTGATTATTTCAACTTCTTTGTTCCCCTTCTTTTTTTGGTATTCTTGTTTCAATAGAGAGATGTTCTGTAAATTTATAAGCTCGTACCACATGGTTATGTTTTTTGTACTATAGCCTTGTTTCATCTTATGTAAGCCTGTCGATTGCGTGATTGTGCTAGCATTAATTCTGTGGGTGACTTCTTTATTTTCATTTTATGGCCCCTTCTTTTATTAACTGTGTTCTATTTCTTGACCAAAGAATGCAACCTGTTTAATTAGTATGATCCATATATTAATTGTTTTGGTTTGTGTGGTTTGTATTCCCTGTTCTGGGAGTGCTCAGATGTTTGTGATCCTTGTCTGCTCTGGTGCTTGATTATGTGAAATGACATATCTAAGATTTGAAGTTTTTCTCTCTGTACTTCGCTGTATTGCAGGTTGGACAATTGAGAGAAGTGTCAAACAAGGTTCACAATGCCGAATTGAAGTTGTTTTTGGAAGTGGAGCTGGGGATGGTAACATTTATATTATGGAAGTTGAATACTATTTTAATAGCATGAGACTTTAATGTTCAATTCAAACAGTCCTGTTTTTGAAAATCTGCATTTTTTTAGGATTTACGTCCCATCACACCACCTGACAAAACCAAGGATGATATATTGCTTTTCTTCAAGCTATATGATCCTGAAAAGGAGGAACTGCGGTACTGAGTAATTTCTTTATTTTTTGCATATTTTCATGAGACCTAAGTTGACTTACAATTTATTTCGTACAATGGCAGTTATGTTGGAAGGCTCTTTGTAAAGTGTACTGGCAAGCCATTGGAAATCTTAACGAGGTTAAATGAAATGGCTGGTTATGATCCTGAAGAAGATATTGCACTTTATGAGGTTGGTTTGTATTATCTCCTTCAATTCTGTTGTAAATGGAAATTTAAAGCAGCAGTTCATGATTGAATGTTTGAAATGGGAAAAACGTTTTCTATTAGCAGGTTTATTTTGGGGGGGGGGGTTGGTAATCAACTGAAATTGGAGTGAGGATGGTTACTTCAACCGTCAAATTGAGGCTTCACGGCTTCATATTACGTATATTATTGTTTGTCTTTTTGGGTTCCTTTTTTTTCACTTTAGGAACTATTAAATGATGACACCTTTTTTCTCATCTACTAATTTAGCACTAAATCTTGCGCTATATATTATGTATTATATGTATATGTTATCAGTTTGCAAATGACTGGTGTTAACCAGCTCATTGTTTAACATGTCTTGTGTAGAATCAATAATATATTTTCAATTCTGTTTTCTATATGTTTTAGCCACTAAATTTACTGGTGAATGCTGATAATGTTAGTCCATCATAACAGATTCTGTGCTTTGTATTCTATGGAAAATTAATTTTCTCCTGCATAAGTCATACCAAAAAAGGGGAGGACCTTTAGCTGTAGTGGCATCTTTTTCTGGTCTAAGTTAGACTTTTATTCTTGTCAGTTGTGACATTAGAATTAAATGAGCTTGTTATTTTTTTTTTGCAGGAAATTAAGTTTGAACCAAATGTCATGTGTGAACCTATTGACAAGAAAGTAGCATTTCGAACAAGCCAGGTGAGTTATGTCCATAATTTATGCACAAAGCATGTGTTTGATTCAGGTTTTACGAAGATATTCTTGGGAATCTTAGGAATGGTTTTACTAGCAATGATGGTTGATATCTTTGGTTGACTGAAACATTCATGGGACTGACTCTGACAGCCAGTAGTGGTGGCGAGTGGGCTGGAGTTCGATGATCAGTCCTGGCTATGGTCAATTTTGACGAGGCAGAGGGTGGTAGAATTCTGGAGAGTTATTTATGGTGGATGGCAGTTAATGGTGTAAGCCTAAAAACTGTACAGGTTATTGTGGATGGTGTTGTGGGTAATGGTGGAACCATTGTGGCTGTAGCACAAAAATAAATGGCAGAATCTAGTGAAAGAAAAAGTTAACAACCTATGTTAAAAAACAATAAACTAAACTATAAACTCATAAATTTTAAAGTTTAAAATCAATGTAATAAATTACATTACATAAGTTCACTGCTTAGTATAATACCATCTAGTTCAAGCAACAATAACATATAGAAAACAAGACAAAGTACTCTAGAAATCTAGAGTGTTATAAAAAGTGCAGGGCAGAATCAGGGAAGTGAAAAAGAAAATGAAAAAAAAAAGGTTGGTTGCTGGAGAAAGTAATTGGAGGATCAAAGAGACGAGAAAATGGGGAGAGACAGATACAGAGAATAGAGAAGGGGGGTGGGTCACTGGAAAAGAAAAGAGATGGACATTGTTATCCTCAAGATATACTTTTGTGCATTAGGGTTTAACATGAGCTTATGGGTCAAAAACAAGTTGGGTCATCGTAATCCATCTTTTTAGGCGGGGATCTTTTCAGCCATAACCATTTTCTCTGATTTCTCTTATGAAAAATATGAAATGTAGTTTGAGGCATTAGAATTCGAGGCTCTATTAAGTTGAAAGAGAAAACAGGCAGAGATTCTCTTGAATGAATTTCTGATTATTATTCAGTTTTCAAAGTATAATGACTTCTATATATAGACATGTGCATAAACTTGCATTGGAAGCTAACAATTCTATTATAGTGAGTCAGTGACAGCTGTCACTAACAGAATACTAACAGTGTAACAAGCTAACATACAATATATGTCTATCATGAAGAAGGGCGAGGAGTCCTTCACCAACATCTGATAGAAGAGTTTTTCAATCACAGTTTGGGTGGAGGAGCCCTTAGGGCTTTCTATTGTGTATTGGAAGGCCCAATGAACTGGGATTTCCTTTTAGGCCAACTTATTTTGGGGCAAGTGGGTCATTTATGATGAAGGGGTTGGGCTTCCACACCAATTTGCCATAACTGCTATTTCACAACACTGGTGACCAGTGGCAGTGGCCATGGTTGCTACCATCAGCTATCAATACTGGCAGACAGTGGCAGATTCTGTGATTGGTGATGGGAACAGAAGTTGCCAGCCACAATCAATTAATGGTAGCGCCACCAAGTTGCTATCATATGGCAACTGGAGCGTGCGAGGGATAGCTACTTGCAGCAATGATATGGTGGCAGTAAGAATAGAGCAACTGCAGACTTGCATTGCCGAATATTCCCATGCCATGAGAATAGAGTAAACCCCACCTCTTCCTTGGAAATGAAATGATGAGAATATATTGCAAAAATATTCTTGACAATCAATTTCCATTTGGAATTTTTTTTTTTAAGTTTTGCCAAACATAGGGATCCACCATTGCATGTAAAGATTACCACTATTGAAAGCAATATGCAAACCAAATGCCCCTATTGAGTTACTGTATATTCTGTTGGCATATTGACTGTGTTTCTATTTTTGCAGCTGGAGGATGGAGATATCATATGCTTTCAGAAGGCTTCCTCTATGGACAGTGAGGAAAATATGCGGTACCCAGATGTACCCTCATATTTAGAATATGTGCATAATCGCCAGGTACTCATTTTTGGGTTTACTTAAAGGGAATTTGTTTTGTTTTTGGTGATTTGGACATTGAAGCATCTCAATTTTTTTTTGTCATTTATAGCTAACTTATTTTCTTTCCACTACATGCCCATCCTTGTGCATATCTGTATCCACAGTTAATTAACCTTGCAAATTTTCTATCTTTATATTGAAATATGAGCTAAGATTTCTTGTCTATTTGTTGTACTCTTAGGTGGTTCACTTTCGGTCTCTCGATAGACCCAAGGAAGATGACTTTTTCTTGGAGATGTAAGCCTCTTGGAACTCTTTGGGCTTTTGTGTTTTACTAAAGAGTAGATGTATCTATTTATACATTATTATGCTTAGCATTTTGTTCTAAGTCTTATACTTTTCCACATATTGATTTCTAGGTCAAGGCTTTATACATATGATGATGTTGTAGAGAGATTGGCTCAACAACTTGGTTTGGATGATCCATCCAAAATTCGGCTTACCCCACACAACTGCTACTCTCAACAACCAAAACCCCAGCCTATTAAGTACCGAGGGGTTGAACATTTGTCTGATATGTTAATTCATTACAATCAGGTAGTTATCATTAAATTCACCTTAATATTTGTTCTTAAAAATTGGTAGATCTTATTCCTTTCTTCAATTTCAGACCTCAGACATATTATACTATGAAGTACTTGACATCCCTCTACCAGAATTACAAGGTTTGAAAACTCTGAAAGTTGCATTTCATCATGCCACTAAGGATGAAGTGAGTACGTTGACCAGATTCTCTTCCATTTTTATCTAGATTTTTCTCATAACCCTTTCTATGTTTCTTTAAACTGTTCAATCAGGTGGTTATTCATACAATCAGACTCCCAAAGCAGAGCACTGTTGGGGATGTCCTCGATGATCTTAAAACAAAGGTAAAATTGTTTAGCGCTGATTCATTAACTTCCTGCATACACAACACTATTGTCAAGTCACAACTGTACACAATTATCATGAATGGCTTCATCTGAAGTCAAAAGGGAAAAAATGCAGTGCAACTCAATTTTTGGCAAAGCCCAACTTTTTACAAATAAAGTGGCCGACTTTTCCTCCATTAATAATTTATAACATGAAAGTATACTATAATTCTATATATCATGCCCACTTTTACTATTGTTGCACAGGTGGAGTTATCTCATCCTGAGGCTGAGCTTCGGTTGCTTGAAGTTTTCTATCACAAAATATACAAGGTATGAAGTTATATGCATTGATGATTCATGGATTTATTTCTGTTTTTATTATTGCTGCAAAAATAAAAAATTATCTTGGAATCATGATTAAATTTAGTATTCACTTATGATCCTGCCCTCTTCCTGTGCAGGTCTTCCCTCCCAATGAAAAGATTGAAAACATTAATGATCAATACTGGACCTTACGAGCAGAGGAGGTAGGAATCTCTTTCTTGGTGCAGCGCTAGAAATGCAGGAGATAGCGTTTAGTGTAATCAAGTTTTCCTGCTTATATTTGTCTAAAGGATATCACTGCCTGACTTTTCTTCTAAATATATAATTACATACTATTTTCTACAGTTTCAGTCTCACTCATAATAATTGTAATTCTGTCATGGTCATTTGCAAATGTTACAGATTCCAGAAGAAGAGAAAAATCTTGGTCCTCATGATCGTCTAATTCATGTGTACCATTTCAATAAAGACACAGCTCAAAACCAAATGGTAAATAGTTGTAATAGATTCATTTTGTATTTTCAAGTCTTTGATATTGCATGCTGACATTAGTTGCTAATTGTAGGACAAAAGTAACGCTTTTTTGTTTTTCTTCTAAAATTTACAGCAAATTCAAAACTTTGGGGAACCTTTTTTTCTGGTTATACATGAGGGTGATACTTTATCTGAAATTAAAGTTCGGATACAAAAGAAACTTCAAGTTCCTGATGATGAGTTTGGCAAGGTATTTCCTCATTTACCTGTGTTAATTTTAGATTAAGTTTATTTGCATGATGGTTTCATTGAGAAAATGTTGATTTGTATATCTGACAACTGTTTTTATTATATTTCTTGTTTGTCCAGTGGAAGTTCGCTTTTCTATCACTAGGGCGTCCTGAGTACCTTCAGGATTCTGACATTGTATCCAGTCGTTTTCAGGTGCATTTATTGAAACTTGATTGTAATTATTTGTTTTTTCCTCAAAAGATATTCATCACTATTTTCATGGGTTTGTATTTGTGTTTACTTTGTACTTTGTTTTGGTATCTTGTGATAGAGAAGAGATGTTTATGGTGCTTGGGAGCAATATCTAGGATTGGAGCATACTGACAATGCTCCTAAAAGATCATATGCTGTCAACCAGGTTAGTGAATTTTCTGACAAGAGACAAGATGTTTCAAGTACAATTCAGTTCTGAGGGTAAAGAACTAACTTGTTTACACCATTCAAAATTACATGGCTTCTGTTTTCAGAATCGGCACACGTTTGAGAAGCCTGTAAAGATTTATAATTAGGAAGCCACTATTGATGAGTTCAGGGATGGGATGAATTCGGCACTATGATATATCTTTGGGCTTGTAAACATGGCCAAGATGGCAAAAGGCTACTATGTATAGGAGTAATGAGCAATTCAGGTGGTGTCTGCAGACTTTTAAGTTAATTATGTGGTATGTAATTCTTTGTCAATGGAGTAACATTGCTCTCAACATCTTGTATCTGCCGACCACAGCGCCTTGAGCTTTTTACTACTTCCGTTTTTATATGGAGGTTCTTCAAGTTGAGGTCATTGATCATCATAACTGAACTGTATCAGTACATAAGATTTTTGGATTAGTGAGTGTATACAGGGTATAGTTGGTTGACTTTTTGTCATTTTTCTTGATTGCTTCCTGATTTTGTCCAGTTAGAAGTGTTAATCTAAGTGAGGGCTGCATAATGGTGTAGCAGAGACAACTTTTATGTAATGTAGGAGATTTACCAGCCTCCATATATCTCGGGTCAGCATAAATTTTTCACCATTTCTTATGGTTGTTTCTCCCTATTTCCCGCCTCTTGTCTAGCTATGAGTACAACATGAGAAAAGGAATGGACGTAATTAGAGCTCTCAGTTTAACTATATGAAGAACTATTACTGAAGTTATATTGCTGGTAGCTCACGCAAATAGGAAATCAGAAACAAAGTTGTTATGCACAAATTTTATTCTATTAATTATGAAAGTTAGTCAGAAGAAAAATAAACAGTTCTTGACTCGGTTTGAGTAGGACCCTATATAAGGTTAAAAGTTTTAGGTGTAGCAAAATCAAGTGTTGTAGTATCAAGTCATGACTTCTAATTTATAAGACAGGATTTTTATTGTTGTGATAAGGTTCACATCAAAATATTTTTTAAATGATATATAGGTAAACGAGATTATTGTAAAGTAACTTTGTTTACATCTTTGTTTCTTTATAAATAACATCATTCATGGATTGAATGAGTATTCTTTAATTTAAATAAAATTTATCTTATGAAATTTTAGGAATTTTTGTATCTTAATATTTTTTATTTGAGACAATATGTTTCAAAAATTTATTTAAAAAATTTAAGTTTAAGAATAATTGATGAGTATTGAAAGTGTTAGCATCTTACTTTTCAGTTTGAAAATAACAATTTCAAGGTTAATGTAGAATTTTTAATAATTTTAAAAAATACTTGTTTAATCCTCTTTAAAATAAAACAATAAATTATTCATAAAATATATGTGAAGTAAGAGTAAATAAATAAACATTTTTAGCCTATATTGTTCTTTCTTCTATTAATTTTTATGAACAAGAAATTTCATATGTAATTTCTTAAAAAAGTGGATTATTTGATGGAAGTACTTATTATTGGAAGATAATAAATTGTTAAAAGGATAATTTGATTTTGAAGGAATAATATTATTTTTTTTAAAGGAGATATTCTTGCCTTTGAAAGATTTGTTTTTAAAAAATTTTGAGAAAATGCATGTCTTTATATTGAGGGAAACTATTTTTAAATTTTAGAAAAAAAATATTATGAAAAATAACTTTACATTATTAAGATAATGATAGTTACACTTTAAATAAATGTAATACTAAAACATAGATGGTAGAAAAAGTTATTTGTGTACATTTAGATTTATTTAAAAAATTTAAAATTAAAATTTTTATAAAAATACATTATAAAATTAATTTTTATATTTAAAATAATATTCTACATTTAAATATATATAAATTTAAGGTAAATGACAATTATATTCTAAGCTTTTACAATTTTAATAACACATGAAGGTATGGAAACTATAAATGTGTTGAAGTTCAATGAATGAAATTATTTTTTATAGGAAAAATTCTACTAACATTCTCTGAGGTTCTTTTGGTAGCTTAATTCTACCTTTTTTAAAATTTTATTTTGTACTCTTATCCAAACGACATTGAAGCATGAGAAAAGACTAAAACATTTAGCAAATGAAAAATATATCTTCATGTTCTTTGAAATCAAAATTTCATCCCCCAAAAGCGCTAGTTACATGGATTTTAAATTTTTTCAATATTTTTCTCTAGTCACATGGATTTTAATTTTCTTTAATATTTTTCTTTGATAATTAGAATAAAGAATGTGGTATGATTTATTCAAAATTTTTCATAAGGTTATTATTGATGATTTGTTCAAATTTTTACCGATGCTTTCTTATGATTTTTTAATTGAAAGTTCTTTGTCAAATTTAAGAAATTTAATGGTTTATAACAAAGAGAAATATAAAAGTAAGTTTAGTACCTCCTTTAAGCTTTTTCTTATGTCAATGTGGGAAAAATTATTTTTTTTTCAATTTTAAAAGGTTAATTTTTATGGTTATTTTATTGACCATGTAGTGAATCGTTAATTTTTAATAATTTTTCATGTATAGACTATTATTTTCATGAGTGGAGATGGTTAACATGTATTATATTAGCCTGAGCTGAGTACCATGGATATTTTTGTTCATTTCACTGAAAAATAATGGAGAACCAAACCAAATTCATAATGTCAACCATGATAGATTTTAAAATTTTTATAAACATGACGTTATCAACCTCATAAAGGATATGGAATTGGCTTCAAGTAATCCTTTCAAGCCCTCTTTTATGTATATTGGGGTAGGGAGATATTGTCATTGGATAATGATAAGGATGTGTTAAAAATGTTAAATAGAAACAATAATTGTACTTATATACATATTTATGTTAGTAGGGTTTACCTTTTATTAAGAACCATGTCAATACTAAAAGTATGGAGTTTGATGTTGTTGTTAATGATGGAACTAGTGAAATTGTTGTTTCTACCAAAAATGATAAGTTTATTGATAATGTTGAGCCTAAGGTTGTTGTAAATATTATGTCTGGTGAGAATGTGAAAGAAGTTCAACATGAGAACCTTGGTATAGGCAATGAGGAGGATATATATGTAAATATTGAGAACACGACCAGTGGTCCTGATTATGCTTATCTCAATGAAGATGAGTATTTTAGAGAGTTAGAAGGAAGTAGGATTCTAACTATAAACCTCTTGAAAAGGATAAAGAATGAAAAGGTAAGAGTGACTTGTAAGTGTGCTATTGAGAGATGTACTTAGAGGATTCATGCATCACCAACCGCAGATGGAGTGACTTACATAAACTTATAATGATGTACATAGTTACATTAAAACTATGAAGAACTCCATTGCTACATCAACGTAGATTGAAAAGAAGTTAGAGAGTATGCTAATGGATGATGTGAATATTAGCTACTTTATCTTGAAGTAAAAATTATTTGAAAAGTATAGGCTTGAACTAAACAACTTGATGTAGTTGTATTGTGTTAAGGGAAAAGTGCATCAAACTATAAGAGGCATACATTCAGTGTCTTATAATGAATTTTCTTTATAAGCCAATTTAATAAGAGAGACTAACCTAGGAACCTTAATAAAAATGAAATTTGATACTATTGTTGACTATAATCTTAATTTAAAAGAATATTTTTCCTTGATATTATTAAAAAAGGTTTTATTAAAAGATGTAGGCCTTATTTTAGGATTTATAATTGTCGTCTGATGGAATCATTTGATGCTGTTTTGCTATGTGTGTTTCACTTGATGGGAATAAAGGAACATTTCTCTTAGTAATTGCAATAGTAGAAATTGAATGGTAAGGATTCCTAGAAATTTTTCTTGACTCTTGTGATAGAAAGCTTGCAATTTGTATTTGAGTGAAGAAATGACACTTTAACCATTATGTTAGATGTGAAGAAGGTATAACATAGTAACATTCTAAATTTAACATATTGAGTTGCTAACTTTTAAATTAACTTTTTATTTTATATTTCAATTTCAGGGATTGACTAAAGCAGTTACAAAATTTTCTTTACATGTAAGGCATATGTTAGATTTTTAACTTTCAAAAATATTCTATGTTGCATTAATTTAGTAGAAATTGGTTTTTCCTTATTATTATTAGGTTTTGTTGCAATCACATGCTAAATCATTTTAAAATAATATTTAAATCTTTTATGATCACATTTTACATTTTAGCATGTGTAATGGTGTTTAATGAATCCTTGTTTGAGAAATTGTTGCTGGGATGAGAAAGGTTTAGCAATGAAGCTCCTAATTGGATGTTGTTTGCGAAAAAGCCAAAACACTTGTGGGGCAAGCCATACTATTGATCCTCTAACCAAGAGTGATCATATCACTAATAATGTCTGAGGTCTTTAATGGTTGATTGGATGATGATAGGTGAAAGATCATATTATTAATGCTAGAGTCAATAGTATAATTGATGGAACATTCCAAAAGAGACATGAAATGATTGCTCGGAGTAAGCAAGCAATTACCCCTAGAGTAAAAAAATCCTACACAATTCAACGCAGGGTGGAAGGTTTAGTGGAGTAACCTATGCTAGACATGATGAATTTCAACTTAAGGATGGATACATAATTTTTATGGTGAATTTAATAACTTCAGTATATGACTGTAACTATTTGCAACTAATTGATTTGCAAATATGGACAATCATTATCATGAAGTCTACTATACTAAAAGGTTGAAGCTTCCATACAATAAAGTAATCCATCCTATGCCACAAATTAATATTATCTATAAAGGAAACTATCTAGAAATTGATGCTCCAAGAATGAAAAGCTTACTTAGAAAGTCAAGAAAAGCAAAAAAAAAAAAAACAATTTAAGTAGAAGATCTCTTAGAAACCTAACAAATAAGGTCAAATACCATCAAATTTTGCAAGGAATTTGGTCACATTTATAAAACTTGTTAAAGAGTACATGTGAAGGAGAAAAAAAGAAAGATAAAAAATAAGTATACTCATTATATATGCTTATTATGCTTTCAATGTGAAAATGACATTGTTTATTAACATAAATTAAATTAGCAAAATTAAAAATTTCAAAATCCTTCTACTATCCAATTTGAGAATTTGGACCATTCTCAGCAAATTATGCAAAGAGAAATTCTAACCAGTCCTATAATGTTGTTATACAGGTGGATTGTTTTAATTTAGATTTTGTGCTTTTCATTTCACATTTCTATATTTATAGAACTTTTATAATTTTTCTAATTATTTTATATGATGACATGGTGGATATATACTTAACCTTAACCAAGTGCCACTCATTGTTATCACATAAAAAAAATGAAAATGTAAACTAATGACCATCACCTATGCTTAAAAGGAATGACAAAACATATGGTAGATAAATCATCACCATCAAAACCTCAGTCAAAGAGGATTTAAAAAATAAATTAACTCAATTTTATGAAGGGAATTCTTTTTGAGTACATAACCTTTTTTTGGATACTAGTTAAGTGCTATAAAGCTACTACATTGGACAAAATTTGGTATAGTAAAGGTTTAACTAAGTGTTCCTTTGTTGAATAAATTTGAAAATGTCAAGGTTCAATACTAGTTTTTTTTTTTTTTTTTGTATTGTAAAGTTTCTTTAATTAGGTATTATTTTAAAACCCTAAATCCTAAACACTTAGTTGAATATATTTAAAAATGTAAAGCTTTAATACTAACTTTTTTTATTTGTATTTTAAAGTTTCTTTAATTAGGTATTTTTTTTTTGCTGGTAATGTAAAGCTTTAATCGTGGCCTTATTTTTTTTTTTTAAATGTGTATTGTCAAGTTGTTTTAATTAGGCCTTTCTTTTGAACCGGTAATCTGTGGTTGATTGAACAATATATTTACTCTTGTATTTGTTTAATCTTTGGACAAAATATTAGACTTAGTTTTTATTATGCTATATTTTATGTAACGTTTTGTAAGTGTAATGTAATTTTTGGATTCTTTAAACTTAGTGGATATTGTAAAGTTTTAGACCACAACTTAGGATATTCAAACAATTTTAGATTACAATAACTAGAAAAAAGAAAAAACATCATTCAAACTAAGTTTTACATTACATTTAACTCTCTAAATTTTTTATTTGAATAAAATTCCAAAATAATAAAAATATAAATGATTATTACAACTAAATATATAAAATTTATTACAATTTGCTTTAACCCTTGATAAATTAGCTTCAACCACTTTCACTTTGTCCCTTAATTTGATTATTTTCTATTTCAATTCTTTAATATCAATTTTCATCTTATCCTTTTTTATTTCCTTCCTTTAATTATGCTAGGATATGAAATTTCAAGCACATCATTATGATCACACCATATAAAAAAACAACATTTATTTTTCTTGTAACTATAAAACATATGATTTAGACTGGTATTTGTTCAACGGACTTTAATTTCATCCTGTCATCCTGTTTTCTACAACGAAAATATGTTTTGGCATGTTTGATTCTAATGAAATTTAATGCAGAATTAACACTCGAAAAGGAAGTCATTCCCTATTTGATATTTCATCAAATACATAACATTTAATTCAAAAAGTCACAAAAGTGGTTTCTTTACCCAACAAAATAGGAGTAATAAGGAAAAATAAGAAATATAAAAAATTCCTACCTATTTGGCATGACTCGACAACTTAGTCGGGGTTGAAAGCTTCGTTCTTCAAAACCACCATTGTTTGCACCTTATGTACCTTTTAACTCATGCACATGATGAAAGGAAGGGTAACTTTGAAACAATAATATATTAAAATTCATGACAAGGGTAACGTGTAGGATGTCTTCTATTAAGATAAAAGATTAGATCCATCCAAGGGGACACGGTGTTACTTTCATAAATCAGTTAAGGACATTTATTATAGCTGGAAAAAATGTAACGGTATTAGGTTTTATTTCAAATAATATGAGAGGATATCAATATATATTTTTATAAAATACCAATTATAAAATTTAAATAATATGTTAAATTCATATATACATGAGGTTTTATAAAATACCAACAATAAAATAAAAAAAAGGAAAAAGGACGAAAAGGAGGGGGGGTCTGAAGGGTTTTGGGAGAGGTTTATAAAGAGTGGAATAAAAAGATTGGGGGGGGGGATTTTGTTTTGAGGGATTCTGCTCTCGGAAAGGAAAAGGCTCTTGGGGATTTAGAAGATTGATCTTGAAGCCTCTGAAAACCTCTCAAGATTCATCGTCCCCGATCAACCATTTGTGGTGGTTAGCCGATTCTCCGGCGGCTCAACGTTTGCTGGATTCACGACCGTGAGGTTAGCCTTCACCACTAAGTCAATTTGTTCAAACTAAATCATCTCTTCTATGATTATGCCCCTAAAACAGTAAATGAATTGGCTGTGTGTATGAAATCTCTGCAAATAAATTCTGTAAATCCTTCCTTATTTCCAATCCAGCAAACAAAAGCGTTATTATAATTTTGATTCAAAAAATGGAAATCATCCTCACCATAGTCTCAATTAAAACCGAAAGCTATAAAACGAATGAAATCAACTCCGATGTCGGCACTTTTTGACTAAATAGAAAAGCAACTCATCGTTTGAAATCGCGACGCTCGTTTGGTCGAGCTCGCTGGACGCGGGGACGGAGGTTTCGCTTCGGGATGAGGCTACTGGTGCTGCCGGAGATGAAGAACTACTAAGCCAGGGGGAAGTACGCCGACGAAGGAGCCTGGCAGCGCGACAATCCACGGCCAAAGCAGCGGGGTCCTCTGCGGCTCGGATTCGATCAATTTCCCTGTGATTGAGACTAAAGCGTGGTTAAAGTCCTTGGTTGCAGGCATATGAGGTCCTCTCTGGAGCAGTCCGAACATGGACATTCGGGAAGTATGGTTCGACTCCATTCACCTCCGTTGTCGTGCCCCGTGCCTCTGTCCGGAGATCCCTATGAGCTCCATCCCCATGGCTACGCGATGCTCTGGTTTTAATGGAAGAATCGCCATCGCCAAGACAACTCACGTCGGAATCGTAGCAGAAACCATCGGCGGCCATTGACGCTTGCCCCTGCAGCGGTGTTGGCCAGAGAAGCTCGAACCAACCGGTCGGGTTCGTCGCGATGGCGAAGGGTGGAAGCGCCCCGATTCACCCGAGTTCTGCCACGAGGCAAAGGGAGGATCGTTCTCCGTGACTGTGGCGTCTCCAGGCCCGACAACCCTCGGATGAAAGACCAGGTAGAACGGTGGAGCTCGTCGGCCAGAAGCCCGTAGGAGAAGACGTCCAAGGGGGGTGCAAAGAGGTAGAACCCCTTTCGGCAAATTTCAATTAATGTCCCAAACTTTTAAAATTTGCTAATAGGCCCCTAAAATTCCCTATAATTGCTAATAGGTCCCCAAACTTTTCAAAATTGCAAATCATCTCTCAACTTTTCAAAATTGCAAATCGTCCCCTCAACGTTTCAAAATTGTAAATCAGCCCCCTCAACTTTTCATATTTACATTTTGACCCCTCAACTTTCCATATTTACGTTTTGACCCCCAAACTTTTTATATTCATTTTTTGACCCCCAAATTTCCTGAAAGTCCAATTAAGCCCACGCGCTTCCGATATTTATAGGTCAAGAAAACGATTAAATAAAAATCTTTTCGCTTTCCTTAATCTCACGCAATGGGCCCTAAAAACGAACTGGTAGCTTTTTTTGCTGTTCGTTGTTTAGAGGTCTGTATGGGTCCAAGTGCAGCCGTTGTTGTCTTGGGCTCTATGCATATGTGGATTGGGATTGTTCCTACTTTCCCTCGTTTTCAAACAAATAAAAACCAATTTTGCATTCCTTAATTTCATGCAATGGAGCCTAAAAACGAACTGGTAGCTTTTTCTGCTGTTCGTTGTTTAGAGGTCTGTATAGGTCCAAGTGCAGCTGTTGTTGTCTTGGGTCCTGTGCATATATGGATTGGGATTGCCCCTCCTTTCCTTTGTTTTCAGTAAAATAAAAATCTCATTTTTTCTTTGCTTAATCTCACGCAATGGGCCCTAAAAACGAACTGGTAGCTCTTTCTGTTGTTCGTTGTTTAGAGGTCCGTATAGGCCCAAGTGAATCCTTAGTTGTCTTGGGCCCTGTGCATATGTGGATTGGGATTGCACCCTTAAAATATTTCCAAAAAAGACAACAATGCATTTGATTTTCGATCCAAACACCTCTTGAAGGTCAAGCCTTCAAATTCAAACACCTTTCGAAGGTCAAGCCTTCAAATCAAACCAGAACTATGTAAGCCTTGAGTTTCCCATTGCAGCCGGGAATACGTAGGAGCAGGATCAAGTCCTGTCAGGCTAACCCCCATCAAGTTATTTATTTCCATGCTAATTAAAAGGATCAAACGTTTTCAAATAATCACACACTCAGTTTAAGGGTACTGTTCTTTACACACGCGAGTGGGGTGCCTAACACCTTCTCCGCTCGTAATTGACTCCCAAACTTCGAATCTCATCCTCGAGTCAGGGTTTTTTCCAAATTTTTTTCCCTTAAATAAAAATTTGGTGGCGACTCCAGATGATCCAATAAAATTCCATTTTCAAAAATTGTAGCGAGTTCGTCGTCTCGTCGGAATTACAGTTGCGACAGATGACAACTCCACTGGGGACATTAGAGAGTCAAGACCATTTTAAATTGAGCGTGTTGTATTGATCCCTTTCCCGTTTATTTGCGCGATTTATTTATTGCACGATTCATTTATTCATTTGCCTATTTCTTGTTTGTTTACTTTATGTATAACCCTAGGGTAGACAAATAATAACTGCTTTAAATTCTGCAATATATCTGTGAGATTTCCCCAATTTCAGGTATCCCAAAATAATGTGCCCTCCATGCATTTCATATATATTGTGTCATGAGTGGGACCCTGTACCCGGGTCCGAGTGCTGCCTAGGACTAGAGGGATCTAGTGGTGTCACTTTGGGGCTTACGTCCTGTTTGACTATCACGAAAATCCCAGTTAGAGTACGTCCTATTCGTAATGCCCTACAACTGGTAGCTTTTTCTGCTGTTGTGGCAAGCATTACGGACTGGAACTTGACTCTAGTGACCTTTTACACCTCAGGATTATTGACCACCTTATGAGAGGTTCATGCATAAAAGGCCATAGATCCCTAGGACAAGTTACCCGAGTAGGATAAAAGGAGGGCACTCGTCACCAACCCTGGTTTGTTTCATATTTACCTGTAATTGGGGTGATAAAGAAGAAGAGAGAGAAAATGAAAAATAAAGAAAAAGGAAAAAAAGAAAAATGAAAAGTGAAAAAAGGTAAAAAGAAGGAAAAATGTGGAAAAGAGCGGAAGAACAAAAAGGGAGAAAAAGAGAAAAAAAGGGGGAAACATTTGTAACATCTGTATGATAAAGTCATCACTGTCATTTTTCTTTTTTATGCATGAATTTCATTTTCGTCAAGCGTCTAACATATTTATTTTTGTCATTTTCCTTTTCTTTTCTTTCCACTTTGAGGGACAATGTTCTCATTGACTGTTGAAAATGGTGAAATGGAAATTAATGCGGAATCTGGGCAGTTGAGAAAAAGAAGACGGGTTGGGATCAAGCTAACAGACTTCACCAGTTTAGAAGCCTTCAGGAATAGGTTGACGAGCATCCAGCAGATGTCGTTCGTCAAAAGGTATGGCAATGTGTTGAAGCTGCTAAAGGTTAGGGTACAGGAGGGGCCCCTCATAGCAATGGTACAGTATTATGACCCTCGTCTCCGGTGCTTCACTTTCTCGGACTTCCAATTGGCACCCACCCTTGAAGAGTTTGAACAGATCCTAGACTTGCCTTTGGAGGGGTGTAGACCTTACAATCACCTAGAGTACCACGCTTCGTTCCGAGTTGCCGCACAGGCTTTATTTCTACAATCCGGCGACCGACTAACAGATTACCAAGGGAAGAATCAAGCCAAAAGATTCACCCGAGGGTTCTTAGAGGCCTACATTCCGCATCTGGCTGATAGCGACCAGTGGAATACTTACATGGACGTGCTAGCCCTTACCATTTATGGGCTGGTACTCTTTCCGAGCATAGAAGACTTCGTGGACTTAAACGCGGTGGATCTTCTTGGCTCGGAGGAGAAGGGTGAAAACCCCGTCACTGCTTTATTAGCCGATGTTTATTATACACTGAACCTTTGCCATGAAGGAAAGGGGAAAAAGATGATCTGTTGCCTACCGGTGCTGTATATATGGGTGACCGCTCACGCTTTCAAGAGGAATATGAAGGTTCCGTGTCCCATATCTAACCTTTTGTGGTACCAGATCAAGCCCATGAACAACGAGGAATGGGCAGCCCACTTTTCTGGTTTGACGGAAGAGCAGGTCATATGGCAGCCGGCTTGGCAACAAAGGACGGAGCTGATCTACCATTGCAAGGGGTTTCCAAATGTATCGTTCATGGGAATCCGAGGCTGCATCAGCTATAACTTGATACTGGGGCAAAGGTAACTGGCCTACCCCATTAGGGAGCCCCCATCAGACGAGCTCTTGACCCCTTTTCTGTTAAAATACGAAGGGGATTTTGCCGAAGGACTCCGAAAGGTCCGGGAAGCCTGGGAGACCGTCACCCATAGAGGGAAAGACCTAGGAGTCCGGAGCTGCGCTGCCAAAGAAGGGTACAAGCAGTGGTTAGAAATAGGGTGCAACAGATCAAGTTGCCATTCCAACCTCCAGCCACCGCGTCTGCAAGCCAACCATCCGCAGCGGTATTCGAGGACGAGGCTGTCAAGAGCTTAAGAGAAAAGTTAGAAGTGATGACCAGAAAAAACAGCCAGCTGGAGGAGGAACTACTAAAATCACGGCAAGAATGTGCCACGCTGAAAAGAGAGAAGCAAGAAAGCGAGGCCGCGATAGAAAGCATCCGAGAGCAGCAGAAAGACAAACGTGAGCACGCCTCTCGAGTTCACCTTAATTTGCAAGCAGCCAATACAAAGCTTGGGATAAGGGCGCAGGAAAGGGATGCCGCACTTCAAGAAAACTTCCTACTGAGAAATGCCCTAGAGCAGGCGAGGGCCAAAGTTCGCGCAATCAGAGAAGAGAAAAATCAACTCCTCGCCCTGAAGGACAGGATCCGGATGGAAGCAGACTATGTCATAGAGGAAAGGAATGACCTGCTGCAGCGAGTGGAGGAGATGAAGAAACAAATTGACGGGATGCTAGTGGCGTAGCAGAATGAGGTCAACGAGGAAAAGTGGAATGTCATTGAGGTCATCCGGATGCAACAGAGAGGCATCATCGATATACAGGATGAGAACAAGTGGTATAAGGACACAGCCGATCACTGGACCAGGTGCTTCGAGAGACTGGCCAGCCTGGAAAACACAGCAATTGAAGAAGTACCACAACTGCTCAAGAAGGCGGAAACCTTGTTGCACCCGCTCCATACCCCTCTGGAAGTTGAAGAGTTCATTCAGTTTTGTAGAAACCTAATTTTAAGAATGAACAAATACATTGTATTGGACAAACAGGAAGGGCAAGATGTAAAATGATTTCGATTTGCTTGAATGAAGTTAATCCCGCTCCGCATATGATTCTGCATTAATTTCCATTTCACGCTCAAAACGCCGAAAGCGCACCCAATCAATAATAACGATGAATGGGGGAACTGGTCCCTCCATATTTATTTTACGTCTAAATTTTATTTTATCATAATTAACCACTAACTAATTTGAATTTAATAAGAAGATAACAAAATAGCGGACTCACAACTTACTCGGCATTCATATAGCACTAGATCACGAGCAAAAATCATGAGCGAGCTAGAAACTCAAAACGAGGAGTTGAGGAACGAGGTGGCTGAACTGAAAGATCAGGTCGCCAAGTTGATGAAATTACTGGAAAAAGGCATAGAAGGACCCTCGGGGACTGAAGCACCGGGGGCTGCTGCCACATCATTGCCGCTTCAGGCGGTCACTGAACCGGAGTGGCCATATGGGCTGCCACCAGGCTACGAGCCTCACTATGGGTCAGGCTCCCAAGGGATCTCAGCTGGTGAAAATCCTGCTCCACATCCACTCCACATCAACCCACACCAACCCAACCACTCACCCTCACCATATCAACCCGCCAACCTACATTCCTCCCACCTCAGGCTATCCACCTCAAACTCACCCTGCATACATGAACCCATCGACCTACCCCTACCACACAAACACATCCTCCGCCATCCCAGCACACATAAATCCCTCTCCCCCCCTCATATTAACCTTCCAACCACATACCCGCACAACGCCAACCCCGACTACACCCATATGGACACGACCATTACCGAAGACCCTACATACTCCATCCTAGTTGCAACCCATCCAACAAATCCACACCAACCATATCCCTATGGTCATGCTGCTAGACCTGAGGGACAGTACACCTCACCCCATCACGGCCAACCCTTAAACGGATCCTGGCCGAGGCCAGCTGAGCAGGAAGCCCATCTCAGTGGGAGATGGCAACACTTGGAAGAGAGGGTTCATGCAATAGAAGGAAGCGGTTACGGAACAGTTGAGGCTTCTGATCTTTGCCTCGTTCCCGATTTTGTCATACCGCCTAAATTCAAGACCCCCGAATTTGAGAAGTACAGAGGCGTCGGCTGCCCGAAGAGCCATCTTACAATGTACTGTAGAAAGATGGCCTCATACTCCCACGATGAAAAGCTACTCATTCACTGCTTCCAAGACAGCTTGACGGGAGCAGTAGCCAGCTAGTATACCCAGTTGGAGAGGGTGCACATCCACACTTGGAAGGACTTGGCGGATTCCTTCCTCAGGAAGTACCGATACAACATGGAGATGGCTCCAGACCGCACCTAACTACAGAACATGATAAAGAAGGATAATGAATCCTTCAAAGAATACACACAAAGGTGGCGGGAGCTGGCCGCCCAAGTTCAACCCCCACTGCTTGAACGGGACATGATAAGTACGTTCATGGAGACTCTTCCGGCGCCATTCTATGACAAGATGGTGGGTAGTGTATTCGCCAACTTCTCCGATATGGTGTTGATCGGAGAACGTGTAGAAAATGGCCTCCCCCGAGGCAAGATCATGCACAACACCATCGGAAGCATCAATGTAAAGAAGCCGACAAATAATTCGTGGAAAAAGAAAGAGGCAGAGGCTCACTACGTCTCGCCCAGTCCGAACCATGCCACCGCCGCACCTCCAGCAGCATACCAAGCACGTTACCACCCACAATACCAGGCACACCCACACATGGTGGCCGCGGTCCAACCCTCCTATCAGCCAACCTACAATCCACCTATTCCATTCCAACCAAACCCTCCATACACGAATCCACCCCCACAAACATTCCCTCAACAATTGACTTTTCCTCCATAACCAACATTTCCTCAACAACCTCCCAGACCATGGACACCAAACACCAACTCCAACCCACCTCCATAAAAAACAAACAACCAATGAAAATAGTGCAATTCGACCCTATTCCGATGAGTTACTCGGAATTGCTACCCCGACTAATTCAGAATTCACTAATTGCACTGTGTCCCATGAACCCACTGGAACCTCCATACCCCAAATGGTACAACCTGGAGGCTAAGTGCGAATACCACGCCGGGATAGTGGGATATTCCACTGAGAATTGCTTGGCCTTGAAGCATCGGGTCCAGAAATTGATCAACGCCAAGTGGCTAAATTTTGAAAAGGACGCCCCGACCGTGGGAAATAACCCCTTGCCAAACCATGGAGGAGCGGGGCCCTCGGTAAATTGTATCGAGGTAGAAGGAGAAGTGAACATGGCCGGCGAATCCTTCCCTGGATGGCCCAGGCCCTTGGTCATCCGGTACACTGAGGCGCTCGGCACTACCAACACCAATGGGGATGAAGCCTGTTACAATCAAAGTTCCTAGGCCATTTCCATATCAAAGCAACAAGGAGGTACCCTGGAAATACAACGTAGAAGTGTCCAGTGGCAAGGCAGAGGAAGGACAGGAAAAGGAAGCCTCGGAGGACTTGACTCCGAGTATTGTGAATATAGCCGGGGTTGGGGGCATGACCAGGAGTGGTCGCATTTACTCCCCCGTGGAAGAAAAGAGAAAACTGCCTTGCGGCGAGGCAATACTAGTGGGCCCGGAACCCGAAAGCAGCAGACAGCTAGAGGAAAAAGAGCTAAAAAGGCCTGTCTCTGAGGAAGATGCTTGTGAATTTCTCAAGATGATCAGGCAGAGCGAGTATACGGTCCCGGAGCAGTTGAACCATATACCGACTAGAATATCGCTGCTAACCCTGATGATGAACTCGGAGCCCCATCGAAAGGTACTACTGAAGGTGCTAAATGAGGCTCACGTGGTCCACAATATCTCGGTGGACAAATTTGAAGGCATTGCCAGCAACATCACCGCAACAACTTCCTCACCTTTGCTGATAAGGAGATTCCAGACGAGGGAGCTGGACACAATAAGGCATTACACATATCCGTAAAGTGCTTGGACCATATTCTAGCCAGAGTTCTGGTAGATAATGGTTCCTCCCTGAACGTAATTCCCCAACTGACACTGTCAAACCTGCCACATGAAGGGGTCCTCATAAGGCCAAGCTCCATGGTAGTCAGGGCCTTCGATGGATCTAGAAGGGAAGTCATAGGTGAGGTGGATTGGCCAGTCCAAATTGGGATGGTGGTTTTCAATATCACCTTTCAAATTATGGACATTCAGCCAGCCTATAGTTGTCTGCTAGGGAGACCATGGATACATTCCGCCAAGGCGGTACCGTCGACCCTGCACCAAAAGCTGATGTTTATTACAGACGATAAGTTGATCGTCTCTGCGGAGGAGGACTATTTGTTTAGTAAACCCACCAACCCTCTGTATATTGAGGCGGCCGAAGAGGCCTTGGATACCCACTTCCAAGCCTTAGAGGTCACTGGGGCCTTGGATACCCACTTCCAAGGCCTTGGATAAGGTTCAAACCCGACGATAAACTGGGGCAAAAAAACGGCGGCTTGCCTCAACCTTTGTCACTAAATAAGAACTGGAGGCGATACGAGTCAGGATATGAGCCCATCGAAGAAGACATAATGCTGAGGCCCCGGGCAAGAAAGGTCCCTCTGTGCCACATCTCTCAAAGCTTCCGAAGCGTTGGCTTCGAGAGTTCGAATTTGATTGCAGCCATAGAGGGGGAAGAGACGTGGAGCCTTCAAGATCTGGTGACAGGCTGTCCTCCTGGGCATGAACTGAACAATTGGGAAACCATTGAGCTACCTTTGACTTTTGATTCAGTTCAAATGTAATTGTGTAATTGTCATAGTAAAATTCCTTTCAAATATTTTGTATACACTTTTGATGAATGAAATACAGTTTCATTATCCCAAAACCTCCACTCTTCCTTCCCTACTATATCTCTCTCTGCGCAATATACACGAATCTTATTCTTCCTTTTTACACCACAATATGCAGATTTGACCAAAACTCTCCTTGTGACGACAGTGCTAGTATTGTATCAGGCGATTTCAGTTGTATTGTCAATCAGGCCGATGAGGAGGCAGAATTTGAGTGCGAGCCCACCGAAGAGATGTTGAGATTGGTGGAGCACGAATCCAAGATAATTGAAACTCATCAGAAGCCCACTGATTTGATAAATTTGGGCACCGAGGAGGATAAAAAAGAAGTCAAGATAGGCACGCTCATCATAGGAGACAATGAGGTGCGGTTGATCTCACTCTTACAGGACGATAGTGATATCTTCGCTTGGTCTTATAAAGACATGCCGGGCTTGGATACCTCTATTGTAGAGCACAAGCTGCCTATGAAAGTCGGGTGTGTGCCGGTCAAACAGAAGCTGAGGAGGATGAAACCGGAAATGTCCCTGAAAATTCGAGAGGAGGTGAGGAAACAATTTGATGTCGGCTTCTTGGCCGTCACGAACTACCCCGAATGGGTCGCTAACATAGTGCTGGTCCCCAAGAAGGATGGCAAGGTCCGGATGTGCGTAGACTACAGAGATCTCAACCGAGCCAGCCCAAAAGATGATTTTCTGCTACCCCACATCGATGTGCTAGTCGATAACACTGCACAGTTCTCTTACTTTTCATTCATGGATGGCTTCTCAAGCTATAATCAGATTAAGATGGCTGAGGAGGATAGAGAAAAGACCACCTTCATCACAGCCTGGGGAACCTTTTGCTACAAAGTCATGCCTTTCGGACTGAAGAATGCTGGAGAAACCTACCAAAGGGCCTTGGTCACACTATTCCGTGACATGATTCACAAAGAGATAGAAGTCTACGTGGACGACATGATTGCCAAATCCCGGATGGAGGAGGACCACATCACAGATCTTCAGAAGTTATTCGAGACTCCGGAAATTCAAGCTGCGATTGAACCCGACTAAGTGCACTTTCGGAGTGAAATCAGGAAAACTGTTGGGCTTCATCGTTAGTGAAAAGGGAATCAAGGTCGACCCCGACAAAGCCCGGGCCATCATAGACATGCCGGCTCCAAAAACTGAAAAGGAGATCCGAGGTTTCTTGGGAAGACTTAATTATATCTCCCGATTCATCTCCCAGTTGACAGGTACTTGCGAGCCGATCTTCAAGCTCCTTCGCAAGAATCGACCCATGAGTTGGGATGAGGATTGCCAAGAAGCTTTTGAGAAGATCAAACTATATTTATAAAACCCGCCGGTCCTGGTACCTCCAGTCCCTGGGAGACCTCTAATCCTGTACCTGACAGTGACAAACCAGTCAATGGGTTGTGTGCTCGGTCAACACGAAGAATCTGGGAAGAAGGAGCAGGCCATATACTATATGAGCAAAAAGTTCACAAGTTGTGAGGCCAAGTACTCTCTACTGGAACGAACCTGCTGTGCTTTGGCATGGACGGCGCATCGCCTAAGGCAGCACATGCTGAGCCCACCACGTGGCTAATATCCAGGATGGATCCGATCAAGTATATATTCGAGAAGCGCACATTGTCAGGACAAATTGCGAAGTGGCAGGTGATACTTTCAGAATATGATATCCTGTATATAACCCAAAAATCGGTCAAGGGCAGCGCACTCGCCGAATATCTGGCCCAACAACCTCTAGGCGACTACCAGGCTATGCAGCCGGAATTCCCTGATGAGGACCTAATGTCGATATTTAATGAAGAAGAGAAAGTCGAGGGGGAGAAATGGACGATGTTGTTCGATGGCGCGTCCAATATGATAGGCCATGGTATAGGAATTATACTGATTTCCCTAGAAAAATAGTATATACCTATCACCGCCCGACTAGCTTTCGATTGTACGAACAACGTGGCCGAATGTGAAGCTTGTATTTTGGGGATCCAAGCTGCGATCGAAGCTAATGTAAAGCGCCTGGAGGTCTTCGGTGATTTGGCTTTGGTCATCCACCAGGTCAAAGGGGAGTGGGAGAATAGAGATGTAAAGCTAGTGCCTTATCAAGCCCGACTTCAAGAACTGCTAGAGCATTTCGAGGAGGTCACCTTCTCACACATACCTCGAGAAGACAATCAGTTGGCTAATGCCCTAGCCACATTGTCATCTATGTTTGAAATCGGACGAGAAGAAGATATGCCTCTCATCCGCATCCAACATCGCTCCAGACCGGCATTTTTTCAAGCAGTGGAGGTGGAACCAGACGGGAAGCCCTGGTATCACAACATCCGACAGTTCTTGAAAAATAAAGAATACCCCGCCGATGCATCCGAGAATGATAAGAGGACCCTACGAAGACTAGCCACAAGTTTCTTCCTCAATGGAGAAATATTGTACAAAAGGAATCACGACATGGTTCTGCTCAGGTGTGTAGACGCAGCAGAAGCCCGCAAGATTTTGAAAGAAGTTCATGAAGGGTCCTTCGGTGCTCACGCCAACGGACATGCAATGGCGAGAAAAATTCTCAAGGCCGGATACTATGGGCTGACCCTGGAGACTGACTGTTACAAGCATATCAAGACCTGCCACAAGTGCCAAGTATACGTGGACAATGTCCACATGCCAGCAACATCGTTGAATGTGCTGTCGTCACCCAGGCCGTTCGCTCTGTGGGGGATGGATGTCATCGGCCCGATCGAGCCCAAAGCGTCCAATGGACATCGTTTCATATTGGTTGCCATTGACTATTTTACCAAATGGGTCGAGGCTGCCTCATATGCTAGCGTGACCCGTAATGTGGTGGTCAAGTTCGTGAAGAGAGAGCTGATCTGCCTATATGGATTGCCTAGTAGACTCATCACAGACAATGGCTCCAACTTGAACAACAAGATGATGTCAGAATTATGCGACCAATTCAAGATCCAGCATCATAATTCATCCCCCTTGTAAACACTCAATTATGTCCGAGGCCCCCAATTAGCAAAATTAATCAAAAAAGCTGAACATAAAAATAAAAACAGAAAACAGAATAAACAGAGAAACAGACAATAATAAAATCAAAATCATAAAATGGAAGGAAAGAAAAGAAAAAGCTAGGAAAAAAGAAAAAAAAGAGTAAGTAAAAACTATTAATTAAAATTAAAAATAAAATCAGAATTTAAAATTAATTAAAAAAATTCTGATTTGAAAAGTTAATAAAATTAAAAAATCTGGAAAACATAATAAAAATCATAAAAATTTGAGAATTAAACAAAGCATAAAATTTTGAAAATAAAAAATATAGGAATTAATCTAAAAACTTTTAAAAAAACTTTTTTAATGGAATAAACAAAAAAAAAGAAAAAAGAAAGAACAAATCTGAAAATAATAAAGAAAAATAATACAAAAATAAAAACAAGAAAATGAAAATAAAAATTAAATAAATAAATTAAAATCAGAAAATCCAAAAATATATAAAATAAAACAAAAAGAAGAAAATCAAGAAAATAAAAACAAAATGCAAAACAAAAGTAAAAAAATAAATAAATTCAGAATTAAATGAAAGAAAGACAATTAAGGAAAGAAAAACAAAATTAGTTAATGGAAAAAAGAAGAGAAAAAGAATTTTTGGGGGAGGAGGAAGTTTTTTTTTCTCTGGGGGCTGGTCTTGGGTAGGGGATCCCCTCTCATCAAGAAGGCGAGGGCGAAGAGGCAAGGAAGACGACAGATGAGCAAGGGGAGAGGAGTACAAGCCAAAGCCTTGATGGGGAATTAAGGACGAGAGCATTGATCTGGATCCCTCTTCTTGCTTTCTAGAGTGGCAAGCCACAACCATTCTTCTTCAAGATCTTGGTCTCTCTTCTTCTCTGGCTTCTCCATCACTGTGGAGGAAGAAAGAAACTCTTCAAGCCAACTACAAAGCTCGTACCAGCAGCATTGGAAAGGGAGGAGAAGACTCTCGTTCCTGGAAGTTAACCTTTCTCAGTTTCTATTACAAGGAGTTTTGTATTCTTTGAAGTCAGCCTTACTCAGGTTAGCACTATCACTATGAAATTTGCATGAATTGAATGGAATCAGCAAGATTGTAACTAGATCAATCATTGCATGTGTGCCTGCTATTTTGGCATTTGAGTCACAATTCAGAATCTTGTTTGCATTGGATTACATGATATTCCTCAATCAAAATTTAGAGGTTGTATAGAATCTTTCAAGATTTTGCTGTAAATGGATTTGCCATCGATTGCCATAGTCCTGACTTTTTGATCCCTTGAATTTATGCATAGATTAGTAGCTAAATATGAGATGAGAATCACCTCTCAAAATAATTGCATCTGTACGTCCAGTTCTGCATTTTTGGTTCATATATCAGAATGTAGTAGGAGGAGCTTCTGTGAGTCTGCTTTATGACTGAGAGATGTAGCTTCAAAGAAATACAGTTCTCCTACTTTAACCCCTGTCAGAACCTGCAAGTGTCAATCTTAGATGACTGCTGAGATAGGGATTGCAAACCATAGAGCATAGTTAATAAAGTGATAAAATTGGCTGTGAAAAAACTTAGAATCTGCTACAAATCTAGGCACTGCATGTCTCTGTGTTTCTAGTGGAGGGTAAGCCTTGGTGAAGCTGTAATTGTCATACAGTTTTTTGCCACTATTCCCCTAAGAATGCATTCACTACTCTTATTTGCAGTGGAAGTAAAGAAACTGCATGCTTAATCAAGAGATACAGATCTTAGGCCACAGGCAAAACTGATCATGAGTCAATAAGAGAATCAACATAAACCCCTCAGTTTGGATGATGAGCAGAATTTTGTATGGACTCAATGAGTAATGTGCTTTATGGATTCCTTTCCTACTGTTTATGCCTAATTCCATCTGGTTGGAGTTGATAACATCAATCAGAGTAGCAGCCTACCAGTAGCTTTAACCTTGTAATTTCAGTTTAGGAAATCTTGTAGTAGAGTTAGAAGTCAGTAATAGCAACCTGCAGCAGTCAATCTCATGCCCGCTACTTTCCTTTCTCCAAGATAACTTTTGATATATTTTGTGATGAGCACATGCTATGCTAGCTACGGCAGTTTGGTCTTGGGACTCTGCAGTAACATGTTGCAGGCCTATGAACAGTGCCTGAACATGACATAGAACAGGTGTTTGGGGCAACTGGTGATTCCCTCCACCTACACCAATTGTCATAATCTGTGAAATAAAAGCTATCACCAAATCTTCATCCAAAAATTTTGTGTTCCTTGCCAAGATCGGACACCTTTCTGTTTTGGCCTTCTTCTGTACCAATCTCTGCTGCTTCCCTTGGAGCAAACGATTGCTATAGCTGTAGCCAAAGGCAATCTTTCAGGTGGTACCAATAAGGCGGCTGCTAGTGGGCAGAACACTAAGTACCACAAATGAGGATAGATAAAACAGGTTGCATAGGACACTCGTGGTTGTTTATAATTGTATAAAAGAAAACTGGCTTTTGTCTGATGCAATGCATGCTAATCTGTTACCCCCAAGTGGACTTGATCAATGTCCAACAATTTTAGAAAGCAATGGACTTATCTGAGTATAGGAGGAACTCATAAGGTTGATTAGGATGAATGATATGTGCTCTGTAATATCCTAGACTGCCTCGTGGTTCTTAGCTCTGAACTTTATGTTACAGTCTCAAGTGAACTCGATCGATATAGTGGTATGAATTACTGAGAAACCGTTGCTCCTAATTCTGCTGAAACACATGCTAATTCTCAAGACTGTTCAGGGCCTGCACACTAAGGTTCTGATCTCAATACTACCTGTTTATGTAGGCCATTATTTTTATGTCTATTGGCACCAGGCAAGTCAATCCCTGGTTATTCTCTGCACACTAAGATCCCATCTTGATAAACCTGAGAGCACTCAATGGGAGCAGTTAATAGTAAGCGTAAGTACAAGCATTCTGTTCTCCAAAATTTGTTTCAACGGATAAAAGATCAAAACTAGAGTCTATGTTTGGCTAAAGCTGTAGCAAGGAATAAAGAAAAATGAACAAAGCTATTGCTTGCATCTGATGCATGTTTGGGAACAAAAAAGTCATGTATCTAATCCTTGCTCCAATGCCAAAACAAGCACCTAAGTAAGGGAAATGCATGAAGGGATATGGCTTATTTGAAACAGAAAATGGCCCTGTTACCCATTTGTACATATATATAATTATGGGGATTCAAGTCACACAAGGAAAGGATTCCAGTGGTTAGGTATTTGGTCTGTGATCCCAAAGTCCTGTATTTGGTCTGTGATCCCAAAGTCCTGCCTTCGATCCCCTCACGCAGCATTTTGCTCACTACCTCAACCATCTCTATTTCCTGCAACATCCACCCATTTACCCCTCACATTTCCAATAATCCCATTTTGTCCCCCACAGACTCAATTTACAACATTATCCCTATTCATTTTCCATAATCCCAGTCTTGTCCTTCCCCCTCAATTACCAATTTACCTTGATCATCTCAATTAATGTCAATTATGTCCCAAATGACAGAATTATTGAAATTCCCCTGACCTTTCCCCAAAATTCCTATTCTATCCCCAAAATTCCAAAAATTAAAGAAAATTAAAAAAAAATTTCAAAAATCCAGAAAATTAATAAAAAATTTAAAAGTCCAGAAAATTAATAAAAAATTGAAAAATTCAGAAAATTAATAAAAAAATTTAAAAATTCAGAACATTAATAAAAATTCCAAAATTCAGAAAATTAATAAAAAATTCAAAAATCCAGAATATTAATAAAAATTCTAAAAATCCTGAAAATCATAAAAATTCTAAAATTCCTAAATAAACTTATAAGATTTTCAAATAAATTCATAAAAATTTCGTAATTGCTAAATAATTCATAAAACCCCAAAATTTCTAGTAATTACAAAATTGAACCAAAATCCTATTTCAACTCCAATTACCTCAAAACTCAAAAATGAAACTCTTTTATCAAAATCAAGTTTTCTTCTTACTCAAGAATCAATATCATTTGCAAATCATTTCTTTTCAAAACTTTAAAAATCTTTTCTAGATATTTTAGGATCTTCGGTCTCACGTAATGGGCTCTAAATGAGGGACTGACGGTTCACCTGCTATCCAACGTTTAGTAGTCTGTATAGGCCCCCATGCTGCCATATCCGCCTCGGGTCTTGTGCATGAGTGGACTAAAGATCCTTTCAAAAAAAAATAAGGTCTTCAGATACTCTTTTTCAAGCACTTTCGAAGGTCAAGCCTTCAAAACAAACTAGAACTACGTAAGCCTTGAGTTTCCCATTGCACCGGGGAATACGTAGGAGCAGGATCAAGTCCTGTCAGGCTAACCTCCATCAAGTTATTCATTTTCACTCTAATTAAAGGGATCAAACCATTTTCAAATAATCACACACTCAGTTTAAGGGTACCGTTCTTTGGAACAGGCAAATCGGGTGCCTAACACCTTCCCCATTCGTAACCGACTCCCGAACCTAAATCTCATCCTCAAGTAAGGATTTTTCCAAATATTTTTCCCTTAAATAAAAATTTGGTGGCGACTCCACACATATCAAATAAATTCATTTAAAAAATTTTAGCGAGTTCGTCGTCTCGTCGGAATTACGGTTGCGACACCCCTATCGACCGAAGATGAATGGAGCGGTCGAAGCGGCCAACAAGAACATCAAAAAGATCATCCAGAAGATGGTGCTCTCACACAGAGAATGACATGAAATGCTCCCTTACGCATTACATGCATATCGGACCTTTGTCCGTACCTCTACTGGGGCAACACCATTCTCACTGGTGTATGAGATGGAAGTCGTACTCCCAATCGAAGTGGAGATCCCTTCATTGAGAGTCCTGATGGATGCTAAACTAGAAGAGGCCGAATGGGTCCAAACCCGGATGGAACAATTGAACTTGATCGATGAGAAAAGGTTGGCGGTAATATGCCACAGACAACTATACCAAAAGAGAATGAAGAAAGCATTCGATAAAAAGGTCCATTCTCGGGAGTTCCAAGAGGGAGATTTGGTGATCAAAAGGTTGCTACCTATGCAGAAAGCGCTGCATGGAAAGTGGTCTCCAAATTACCAAGGACCGTATGTAGTCAAGAAAGCTTTCTCCGGAGGCGCCTTGATCCTAGCTGACATGGACGGGAATGACTTGCCTAACCCTATCAACTCATATGTCGTCAAGAGGTATTATGCTTAAAAGAAAAGCCCGCTAGGTTGACAACCCTAAAAAACGACCTAGGCAAAAGTTAGGGCACACAAACAAAAGCCCGCTAGGTCGAAAACCTACAAGGGCGGCCTAGGCAAAATTAGGGCAATTCAAGCAAAACCGACCGCTAGGTCGAAGCGGCCTAGGCAAAAGTTAGGGAAATTCAAGCCAAAAAAGCCAGCTAGGTCAAAAACCCGCAAGGGCGGCCTAGGAAAAAATCAGGGCAAAACGGTACCGACAAGACGGATAAGAAAAAGAGTGAAAGGCAGTCTCTGTCCATACTAGGGCAAATCTGTGGTCAAAATGATGATCTGGGCCTTATACTGGGGAAAAATTGGCAAGTATCCGGGGTTCCGAAAAGCGATGAGCAGAATCAAGTTCGATTATGGTTGAAGCGAAAGGTTTAAGACCGGTCTGGGGCAAATCGATCAAGCCAGGGAAAATCGATTAAACTGGGGCAAATTTTGTTTTTCAGAAGTAGGGTTGACGGGACAGCAGGTGTCGCCGAAGTACAATACTAGCACTGATCGTCTCAAAAGCGCCCAACCATTCCAAATCAAACCACCAAACGTCCATCCTCTAATATCTCTGCACTACCTTTGTCTTACACCTCAAAGCAACTGTATTTTCTTTTGCCAAGATGTATATGCAAAATGAAATCTATCATTGAATTTTGAATGACAATTACTATTACTAATGCTGTTCTGAAGGTCAGGGATAGTTCAAAATTTTCTCGATTACAAATTCTCACTAAATCAAAACATCTTACCCCTCAAAAGAGTAACACACGCAGTAGACGCTTCGGTGAAACAAGAGAGCAAACAAACAAGTTAGAGGATCTAGCTCGCTTCAAAAATCATGATCAGTGCTAAAGAAAGCCAGGCTATCCTTCCATTTTAAGTAGGATATCCTTGCATTCCATTAGTTTATTTTTCTGCACCCTCGGCCTATGATGTCAAGCCTCTGCATGTTTAATTTCTGATACCCTCGGCCTATGATGTCAGGCCTCTGCGTGTTTAATTTTCTGCACCCTCAGCCTATGATATCAGGTCTCTACATGTTTAATTTTCTGCACCCTCGACCTATGTCGTTAGGCCTCTGCATGTTTAATTTCCTGCACTCTCGGCCTATGTTGTCAGGCGTCTGCATGTTTAACTTTCTGCACCTCGGTCTATGATGTCAAGCCTCTGCATGTTAAATTTCTGCACCTTCGGCCTATGATGTTAGGCCTTGCATTTTAAATTCAGCACGCCGGCCTATGTTGTCAGACCATTTCATGTTTAAATTTCTGCACATCGGCCTATGATGTCAGGCCTCTGCATGTTTAATTTTCTGCACCCTCGGCCTATGATGTCAGGCCTCTACATGTTTAATTTTCTGCACCATCGACTTGTGATGTCAGGCCTCTGCATGTTTAATTTTCTGCACCCTCGACCTATGTTGTCAGGCCTCTGCATGTTTAATTTCCTGCACCCTCAACCTATGTTGTCAAGCCTCTGTACGTTTAATTTCCAGCACCCTCGGCCTATGATGTCAGGCCTCTACATGTTTAATTTTCTGCACCCTCGGCCTATGATGTCAGGCCTCTGCATGTTTAATTTTCTGTATTGTGGCCTACGTTGTCAGACCTCACCCAAATTCGCTTCCCTGCATCCTTGGCCTGTGTTGTTAGGCCACCTAGTCTTTTCATGTCACCTCACCCCCTGCCAAGCATCCATCTGCAAGCTTGGAGTTTCTCAAGCTCGCCTCGAACATAAACTGTTCACGTCTTTCCTCGCCTCCCCACCATGATAATTTGGAGAATCGCATCTCATATTATCTGGTGAGAAAGCAAGGAAAGAGGGGCAAACTATAAACACGCAATTATGTCTGAGGCCACCACTTTTCTTTTTATTTATGAGAATAAACAAGAAAAGGTAGAAAACAGAAAACGAAAAAGGTACATAGAAAAAGAAAATGGAAAATAAGAATAATAATAATAATAACAGTAAACAAAAAGCTAAAAATATATAAAGTAAAGTTAAAAGTAAAAGCAACAAAATAGATAAATAATAAATAAATAAATAAATAAATAAATAATATATATAATAAATAAATAATAAAATTACAAAAAAGAAATAAAAAAGTTAAATATTAAAAGGAATTAAAAATAAAATTAAAGAAATGAAAAATCTGAAAAATAAAGAACTAAAAATCTGAAAAATGAAAACAAAATTAAATTAAAAAATAACACTAAATGTTAAAAGGAAGTAAAAGCGAAATAAAAAATCCAAAAAAGAAATGAAAAAAGTGAAATGGAAAATCTGAAAAGAAATAAAAAATATAAAAAATCTGGAAAAGAAATGAAAAAATGAAAAAAAAAATATGAAAAGGAAATTTCAAAATTAAAATCAGAAAAGAAATAAAAAAAATAAAATAATAAATAAATGGAAAAGAAGAAATAAATAAAATAACAATAAAATAAAATAAAAAAGGAAAAAGGACGAAAAGGAGGGGGGTCTGAAGGGTTTTGTGAGAGGTTTATAAAGAGTGGAATAAAAAGATTGGGGGTGATTTTGTTTTGAAGGATTTTGCTCTCAGAAAGGAAAAGGCTCTTGGGGTTTTAGAAGATTGATCCTGAAGCCTCTGAAAACCTCCCAAGATTCATCGTCCCCGATCGTCTATTTGCGGTGGTTAGCTGATTCTCCAGCAGCTCAACGTTTGCTGGATTCACGACCGTGAGGTTAGCCTTCACCACTAAGTCGATTTGTTCAAACTAAATCATCTCTTCTATGATTATGCCCCTAAAACAGTAAATGAATTGGCTGTGTGTATGAAATCTCTGCAAATAAATTCTGTAAATCCTTCCTTATTTCCAATCCAGCAAACAAAAGCGTTATTATAATTTTGATTCAAAATATGGAAATCATCCTCACCATAGTCTCGATTAAAACCGAAAGCTATAAAACGAATGAAATCAACTCCGATGTCGGCACTGTTTGACTAAATAGAAAAGAAATTCATCGTTTGAAATCGCGACGCTCGTTTGGTTGAGCTCGCCGGACGCGGGGATGGAGGTTTTGCTTTGGGATGAGGCTACTGGTGTTGCCGGAGACGACGAACGACTAAGCCAGGGGTAGTATGCCGACGAAGGAGTCTGGCAGCGCATCAATCCACGACCAAAGCAGCAGGGTCCCCTGTGGCTCGAATTTGGCCAATTTGCTTGTGATTGAGACCAAAGCGTGGTTAAAGTCCTTAATGTGTTTGACAAAAGATTAAGGAACTAGAGAGAGGTGTCCAAGGATTACATTGGAAAATAAGATTACCAACAACGTTGAAGATTTAGATGTGGTAAGGTTGAGAAGTGGTGGAGGAAGGTGGGCGAAGAATTTGCAGAGACATTGCTTATTGGCTCCTTTACAATTTTCATTCATTTTTCTTGTCCTTTTATTTTGCGATTGCTTCACTTTCTTGGTGTGGTTGGTTCCTTCTTTTTTTTTGCTACGAATAAACACACACCAACTTGTTCCATATCCATGGAAGAACATTTCTTTCTTTTCCATTTCATTGCTATTACTTTCCTTTGATCAAGCATGTGCTCTCTCTTTCTTGCTCTACATAAACCTTTTTTCTTCCTTTCTTTATGGGGTGGCTTTTAATCACTCTTCTTATAGCACAATGAAAGAAAAAGTTGAAGGTGGCTTCTAAAGACTAAAAAGACTAATAATTTCTAAAACTTATTTTTAAATGCCAAAGGGTACTATAATTTGTTTCTTGAATGCTTCACTAGTGGTTCTCTCATCAATCAGATAATGAAACACCATGGCTAATTCCTGGAACCTTACATTTGGAGATACACAAGGTCCATCCTCAAAGGTCATAACCATATTCACTCTAATGGTTTTATCCAATGCTACGTGAAGTTACAGAACATTTTCGTATCAATAATGGAAGTATTAAGATTAACGAATTTGGGCACTCGAAGGAAAAAAGGGAGAAATAGGGGAAGTAGGAGTGGAGGGGTACATCCTTGTTCATGTCGTCAGAATTGGTGAACATGAACGAGTACAAGTTATCGACAGATATATGGATGGGCCCTAGGGTGTGCTATGGTGGAGATGGTTATTAGAAAACCAACATTGAATATATGGTGGTTGTTGATTTGAATTGGGGGGTGATGGAAGAATTCTTGAAGATTCCATAGGATATTTCATAGGAGGGAAACAAGAATGATAAAATGGCATGACTGAACCAATGATCTTGGTCTTAAAGACAACAATTATATAATCATTTATGATATTGTTAGCTATAGCAGAACAACTCACATTTTCTTATTCAAAGCATAATTATTTTTTCCCTCCCACACTTTACCATACTCTAAGCACACCCACGTAGGACAAGTAGGAACCAAAATTATAAGCACACATATAGGACCACCTTTCTCACTCTTGCTTTTTGTTATATTGCAGGCTTCCCATTCACTTTTTAGGGAAAAATAATTTGAGGACATCTTGTCTCTAATAAATCACACATCACCCATAATAAAAAGGGGGAAGTTTTCTCTCACTCCATTCACCAGCACACAAATCACAAACCCACACATTCCCTTTCACACTCATTTTTCTTAGAATCATTTCTCTCCCCAAAATATTTTTTTCTTAGTCAAGAATAAGAAATCACAACTTAGATCACACATCACATAGGATATTCTCTCAGTTCTTATCTTGGATCCTTATCATTTCTTCTCTAATACCACCATGGTGTTGTTGGCAGAGAAACCACCATGTGAACATCTATGGAAATCATCATAGATATATACGCCACAACCACTCTTGCTAGAAAACCCCTTACAGAGCATCTCATTTTGATTTTTGTGCTATCAATTATCTCTCAATTCAACATTGATTTTCCTGCTCACCACTATACTTTCACTTTTATTTTCTTATAATAGTTCTAATGGAGAGGCAAATGCAACCTCAATTGAATGAATTTAGATCTGTAAGGTTTGGTCCAAATTGCTACCAAGAAGTTGTACAAGTTGGAAAAAGAAGCAAACACAAAAGAAAGTAAGAAAAAGAACATAAGATTGAAAAGTGATTTAGGAAAGTGTGGAGGCACCACAAACTCTATAGAAAAGAGGTTGATGAGGATGCATTTTTCCATAATGGAGTATTTTCCATTGATAAGGAAAAAATTGAGTATAAAATCAAGGAAAAGAGAGAATTCAAACTCTCTATGCTTCACTCAAAGGTGAAATTCCTAAAATGAACTATAAGGTGCCTATTTATAGGCCATAGGCATGAGGAATCCGACCAAGCCTCTCCTTGGACATCTCATGCTTCCTAAATTGGGATTTTAAGGCCTAAAATCTAGAAACCTAAGGATACATGTTCAATCTTAAGGATAATGCCCAAGCTTGAAGAAAAAGTACAAGAAAATAGTGCTCCAGGACCAATACAAAGAGAGATGCCTTAACTATTATAAATAAAAAAGTCCTAAACTAGTTTTTATAATGAAGGAGCATAAACATGTGCCCTTGGTAATGAAGCAGTACAAGCATGTACCCTTGGGTCCAATACGCCAATGGTGCTATGTAGTAGGGACCCCTCCATCATCTCCTCCCCCTTTGAAAGCATTCATCTTTGAATGTGTAATCTTAGCCTTATTTACAAAACAAGGAATCAAATAAGAACAAAAGAGAAGGTGTTATTAAGGACACAAAATAAAAAACAATGTTACGATTAAAGATTAACCTCCAGAACTTGCCAAATAGTTGTAAGACTAGACCAATAATATTTATTAGGAACAAGAAATTAAGACAATCCATATGATCATAATTATTAACAAATATGAACCAAGTACACTTACGAGTTTCATTCAAATTCTTTTTTCCTAAATAAACGTTATCTTTATGGCCTAACATATTCTTAAAAATGATTTGTGAATGAATATTTCCTTGACGTAATAGTGGCACCATATTACAAGGAAAATAATGATGAAAGAGTGGAAGACTATCACAACACAAGGAATTAGACCACTGAGTCATGTTAATATATTAGGGAGTGTAAAATATGAGGTTTTATGTGATCAAGTGGATAACCTATGAGAACTATTTCATTATATGATCCACACAATAATGGCATGTAACGTACATCACTGTCATACATATGAGATCATAAACAAGTTAAGTATCTTAGAGGCATAATCATAAAACAAAGATTGAAATGTTGTTAGGAACCTCAATACGTGAAAGTGTACTACCACTATGGGGAACATAAGGTGAGGGTGAGGGATTATTCATAAGAATTGATCTAGGCATGTATGCCTCAATAATCAATGCAACAATGTTACCCCAATTGTATAAGGTTATTGTAGAAGACTAGAATTTTAGTAGTACCATATCTTCATTTCCTTTCCAAAGAGGTGGCACTTCAACTCATATGTTAAGTGAAAAGGACTAAGACATACTAGGCAATATCCCAAGATTCATTTTTAAGTCAGTTTGAGATATATGAAGAGGTTTCCTAGTTAAGAGTATTTCTATCACATTATTATTGCTCTTACGAAAGTTTGATATTTCATTCACCTTCTCTCTTTCCTTCCTCTTTTTTTATTATTTTCAATTTCTTTTATTTCATCATTTTTCAATCTCTTCCTTTTCTCCCTCCCTTTTGTATCATTTTGATTTAGTATTTGTAAACTTCACTAGGACGTAAACATAATAGGATGATTTTTTGGAAATTAAACAAGAATAAGTACTTATTAGAATGTATATCATGATGAACATCCTTATCATATTTCCATGACTTTCCCAATAGCAAATGACTGGTCTCCATAATAACAACATGATATGTGATGTAGCCTCAAATTGCAGGAGAAGATCTAGACAAGTTGGAGGTGAATTCCCTGCATCAATGGACTTGAAATGTTGATGCTTTAAGATGAAGTTTTAAGTGCCACTCCCTAAGGAGATAAGCTTTAACATCCATAATTTCTCATAATGGACTCTTTAGGCTACAAATACCCTTTAATAAGAAAAAAATAGAAATAAGAACAAAAGATAGAGAAATTAGAAAATTTTTAGCAAATGATGAAAATGCTTTTCATTAGGATAGCACAAATAAATGTGTAGGAAACCTAAAACAAAGGCTAAAAAACATTCTAAGGAATTATAATACAACAAGGATGATTAGAAAGTCATAAGAAGAGAATAGAAACAACGAGAAGACGAAAAAGTCATTAGATAGCTTTGAAAATACCTAAAATGCCCTTCAAAAGTTGTCTTCCATAAGAGCTAAACTGTTCCCAAAAAATGAAAAATAACATAAGAATAATTTGGAAATGAATGAATAAGTGTTAGAAACATCGTAGGAACAATTTGGAAACCTTTTAAGATATTCTAAGAAAAATTACCAAAATACCCTTGGAAGGCTAGTTGGGCAAGAAAATACGAAGCATAAGCCAAGAAGTGGGCCCCCACCGCTTACACACGAAAATAAGCATGTGAAAAATGAGGTGGTGACTCACCATATGAGTTATCACTTCATTAATTCCATATAAGACAAAAATATTAAATAGAAAAGATAAAATTAACCATGGTTAAAATAAATTAATTTTGATTAATTAGAATTAATCATACTTAGAATAAGTTAATCTTAATTGGTGACAAATTCAGAATAATTAGCATTAAACTAATCTTAAAATAATAATTCCTTATATTTACATTTATTTAAGAAAATGGAAATTACATGCAAATTTATCAAAATGTACTTAAGTGGAGAATTAATTTCCAAATTTTTCTAAAATGGTCGAATGGTATCTTAGGCCTTAGAGGGTTTTTTTTCCTTATTACATCACCTAAACTCTCTCTAAACTTAAACTACTCATAAAACCCAAAAATCACACTAAGCTTAAACTTCCATCTTTAAGGTTTAAGTTAAATCAAGACAAATCCATCAAGCCCCACCACCAACACTAAGAGATCTTGTGTGGACCACCAAGGAGGAGGAAGATCAGCCTTAAAGACCAACCAAAAACCATCATAAAAGTCTTCAACAAGTAGGGTTTTTACCATATATTTTTCTAAGCATTTAATCTTGTATTTATGGTTTGATTTTCTTATTTTGGATGGATCTCTCTCTACGATCTATATCCCTTTTCTTTGGACTTTTTGCAGCTCAAAGATTCCCTTGATGGTTAAATATGAGCATCACAAAGGGTTTAGTAATTTTTGGAAGTTAAAGGGAAGTTTTGATCGATTAAACTATTTCAAGCAACCTTTGGAGAAATTTAATCGGTTAAAATTTCTTAAAACTAATTTTTGATGCTTTGGGAAAGATTTGAGAGTTTGTGAGAAATTTTTGAAGTGCTTAAAGTAAGGGATGAATAGATCTTTACTTATTTGCCTTAAAAATAATGTTTTCTTTAAGATCTTTGTGTTCAAAGTTTGAAACTTGTTTATACCTCTTCTTAAAATCTTTAATCATGAAGTTGTCTTTGATAAAGGTTCAAATCTAGACTCATATGTTAAAATTCTTAAAATACTAAGAAAGTTTATGTAATAAAATTTACAAACTTAACTTGGACTTGGACTTAAAAACTACCAAGAGTAAAGGTCAAATTTTGGATCAAAAGTTGAACAAATCACTTAAGACCTTCCATAATCATGAGGAAAGCTATGGAGTGAGGACAGATCATGGTGGACCTAAGGACAAGTGATGTACCAAGAACCAAAATCCATAACTTCAAGGCCAAGAGAGGTCGTATTGAGAAGAAGAAACCTTTCTTTTGTTACCTAGATCATTCTACCACTTTCCATATAATTAGGGAAATATGAGTTTAAAATTTTAATAAAGGTATAAAGAGGACCCTAGTCAAGTATAAGAAAGGAATTATAAATTTGGAAGAGACTTGGATATGATGGAGTGACCATTCGTCCATATTGGTTGAAATTGGTGGAAACCATATTAAAACCTTGCTAGAGCATTCGACCACTCTTAGAAAACAAGGAGGAAAAGCCCTAAAAATTCTAAGGGTGGTAGGAACTAATAGCCTAAGTCTTATTTAGTATAAATTAACCTTGAAGAGAAAACAAATTGAACCATAACACCTTAGGATTAAGGCATGTGAAGTCAACCACCTAGGTAAGAAATAGACAACTAGGTTATTTCGGATGTTTAAAGATAACTAAATAAGACATGAGTAGAAAATTTTAAATTTATGAGCATAGAGACAAGCAGGTAGGCTCATTAATGGATTAAACTTAACTAGCCAAGTTTTTAGTCAAAAAGCATAAAAATTATAATAAACTTTAATTAAGTAAGTTGTGCATAAGACATTTAATTTAAGGAACATAAAGAGCAAACAACTAAAAAGGCCATTCAACCAACTAGAGAAGGAATCCTATATACTATAATCTTACATTAAAAATATTAAGAACTTCATCTTTGAGAAAAGAAAAGGTTTATAGGTAACATAGAAGGATGAGTGAACTAATATTCTATGAGATATTTATCATAAACCTTAATTCCCCAGAAAGATAAATCTATTCATTTTTGTTGCATCAGGCTGAAGAGCGTTGTTAAAAAAGCAAAGGGTTGTAACATAGGACCTAATAGCGACACAACCCCTCCTTACATCCTCCAAGGGTAGCCTAGTGTACATGCAGGACATGATGAAGAATCTTTAAGCATTAATGCGACATCCATGAATTGCTACCAAAGAAGGAATAGATGCATCCAAGTGATGCACCTTGTGACTCCGGGGATCTTCTCTAGTGATTTCTAACCAAATGGGTCCCTCTTGGAACTCACTGGGGATCTTTCTTAGGGCATTTAGATAGCTGGGTTTTGTGGTCTTTTCCACAGTTGCAAACTTCAGGGTTATGTTGAACTCAACAAGGGACTACCGGTAAGTATATCCTCTCAGCTAGTAGCTAACAGTATAGGCATGAGGGCTCCTCTATGAATGGTAAAAAGAGAGAGGCTAGGAACCCAAGGCTTCTTATATTTAGACTCCTTAGATGGCTAAATGTGTATGCAAGTATTCATCCCATTCATAGCTGCATGCCCAACACGTCTTGCGTGTTGATGGGCTATGTTAGTCCATGTGTAGCGATTATGGTATGAGTGAGGGAGCCTCCCTTATTGATGGTATATAGTGCCATTTACCTAAAAAATATGAGGAAGATAGTTAGCAATCATAGAAAAGTTGGCATGATCATGCAAGAGCAATGACAAACTAGCTTGGCATGGTCGTGCATTCGGGGCATGGTCATGCTGATGTTTGAAGTCTCAATTGTGCATGACCGTGGCATGACTATGCTAAACTATGTATGTGGCATACCTACAAACATAGTAGGAGAAGAGGGATGGAAAGAAGCTAGTAAAGTTGGAGAAAAAAGAATACCTATCTAAGATATCTATCTGATATGTCCAGTTTAGGTATTTATAACCATTTGGTGCGTGACGAAACCATACTAAAAAATGTGGCACAACCATGCTAAAGTGAGCATGATTGTGCTTAAATTTTTTAATTTAGGTTGTCTCCTGTGAGTGCTTGTTTAATGTCACAAGCTTGGTGTACCTAATTCTAATGGTTAGGTATAGTCTCTGAGGATCTCCTATTGTTCTCCTAACTTCATGAAAATTTGTTCCTCGAATAAGCCCTTTCATAATGCTTGGCCTTTTGTCCATTTATTTTGAAGGTTCCTTCTTCCCCTTTTTCCAGCTCAAGCACCCTATAAGGAAACACCCTACAGACCTTATATAGACCATTCCATCTGGACTTCCATTTACTTGGGAATGGGCGGAGTGCAAGTTTTAAACCAATACCTACTCACTTGGTGAAAACTCATATTTTTGGATGTGCTTTTCATGCCAAATTTTTGTTCTTTGCATATACATCCTTGAGTTCTCATATGCCTTCATTTGAAGCTCATCCAACACATTGAGTTGAAGGAGTCACTTTTCATTTCTATCTACAAATCAAGGCTAAGGAATTTCATGGCTCAGTAGGCATTATGTTCTAATTCAACCAGCAAATGGCATGCATTACCAAAGATCAACCTATTGGGGGACATGCCAATAGGGGTATTATAGCAGTCCTATAGGCCCAGAGGGAATTATCTAGTTTCAATGCCCAATCCCTCTTGGAGGTGCTAACATTCTTTTCTTTTAGTTCCTTGTTAGATATCTCTACCTAACCACTAGGCTGAGGATGATAAGGGGTGGAGACCTTATGGGTGACACCATACTATTTCAAGAATTTCTCAAACTGTCTTTTTATAAAATGTGTGCCACCATCACTAATGATTTCCTAAGGTGGTCCAAATCTTGTAAAAATATTTTTCTTTAGAAGTCTTACTACACCCCTAAATCTTTGCTAGGTAACGCCACTACCTTCACCCATTTGGAAATATAGTCAACTACAACCAGAATGAATGAATTATTCATGGATTTGGGAAATGTTCTCACAAAGTCAGTGTCCTATACATAAAAAATGTCACATTCTAGAATATTATTTAGAGGCATGTCATGCTGTCTTCAGAGATTCCTACTCCTCTGACAGGTATCGCAAGATGAGACAAACTCAAAGGTGTCCTTAAAGAGAATGGGCCAAAAGAAACCGCATTGTAAAACTTTTCAAATGTTTCTATTAGGACCGAAATGGCCTCCAACCTCTCTTGAGTGGCAATGAGTCGAAATAGCATGATATTCCTCCTCAGGCACATGTCGCCTAACTAACCTATCCCTATAAAGTTTAAATAGATAAGGTTTCTTCCACAGATAATGCTTAACATCATAGAGAAACTTCTTACATTATGTATATGAAAGGTTAAAGGGAAGGATATTACCTGCCAGGCAGTTAACTAAGTCTCCATACCAAGGGGTGTGTGAGACAACTAGTAGTTTCTCATCTGGGAAGGTTTTTTTTATCTTCTCATTGGTGAGAAGCTCTACGGAGGGGTCTACCCTGGAAAGCATCAGATAGAAACTTCTTACATTAAGTATATGAAAGGCTAAAGGGAAGGATATTACCTGTCAGGTAGTTAACTAAGTCTCCATACCAAGGGGTGTGTGAGACAACTAGTAGTTTCTCATTTGGGAAGGTCTTTTTAAACTTCTCATTGGCGAGAAGCTCTACGGAAGGGTCTCCCCTGGAAAGATGGTTCACAACCATGTTCTCTGCTCCTTTTTTATCCTTAATTTCTAGGTCAAATTCTTGAAGGAGGATTTCCATCTGATTAACCTAGGCTTTGCATCTTTCTTTAAGAATAGGTACTTAATGACTGGGTGATCTATGTAGAAAGTCACCTTTGACATGATCAAGTATGGCTGAAATTTATCGAAGGCAGACACCACCATTAGTAGCTCATTTTATGTGGTAGTATAGTTCTGTTAGTTCTCATCTAATGTTTTACTAGCAAAGTAGATGACTCAAAATACCTATCCTTTTTTTTTTGGCCTTAGACTACACATATAGTTATACCACTAGCATCACACATTATCTTAAAAGGTAGGAACCAATCAGGAGTAGTTACAACAAGGGCATCAATTAATTTATTTTTAAGGGTTTCAAATGATTTGAGGCATTTTTCATTAAGATCAAAGGAGGCCTCTTTCATTAGTAATAGAAAGAGGTTTAGCAGTTTTAGAAATATCTTTTAGAAACCTCCTATAAAACTAACATGCCTTACGAAACTCCTAACAACTCTCACATTGTTAGGTGGTAGTTTAGAGATTACCTCAACCTTAGTTGGATCTACCTCAATCCCCATCTTGGATATTTTATGCCCCAAAAAAATGCATTCACATACCATGAGCTAGAATTTTCTCCTAGTTAAGGATCAAGTTGGTTTTTCTATATCGGTTAAGTACCCGCTCCAAATTGTGTAGGCATTTATCAAACGAAGAACCATAGATAGAAAATTTATCCATGAAAACCTCTAAAAAATCATTTAATAGATCAGAAAAAATGGACATCATAGATCTATGGAAAGTGGCAAGAGCGTTACATAGTTTGATCGGCACCCGCCTATGTGCAAATGTACCAAAAGGGTAGGTGAAACTGGTTTTTTCTTGATCATCAAGTGACACCAGTATTTGCATATAGCTACAGTACTCATCCAAGAAATAGTAATACTCATGACATGATAATTTTTCTAGCATTTGATCAATCATAGGAAGGGAAAAGTGATCCTTACCTCATTCCTTGTCACCGAGTTTCAACGTGATCTTCCCTTACTGTATATCAATCAGGGTTTTCCTTGTAGCTAGGAAGGGTCTCCCTAAAATTAGTGGGACCTCTGCATCCTTTTCTATGTCTAGAACTATGAAATCTACAGGGAAGATGAACTTTTCGACCTTGACAAGGACATCTTCAACAATCCCTCTAGGGGTGTGTTATGCTCCTATCTACAAGCTGCAAAGAGATAGTTGTAAGCTTGGGTTCATTCATACCTAGCCTTCTAAATACATACAGAGGCATTAAGTTAATACCAACACCTAGGTTGCACAAGGCCTTATCAAAGTAAGAATCACCAATACTGCATGGTATAGTGAAACTTTTTGGATCCTTGAGCTTGGGTGGCAGCTTACGAAGGAGAATAGCAGAGCATTCTTTGTTGAGCTTGATAGTCATGTACTCTTCTAGTTGCTTCTTGTTTCCTAAAATCTCCTTTGGAAATTTTGCATATTTGGGAATTTAAAATATCGCTTCCACAAAGGGGATGTTTATCCTTAGCTGCTTTAAGATGTCTAGAAATTTGGAAAACTGGGGATCAACCTTGTTTATCTTCAGCCTCTTAAGGAAAGGTATCTTGGGTTGATCAGCTCCACCTAAGGTCGCTCAGTGTTTTTCTCCATTCTCTTCTCTAGCCCTTCTTCTCTTCTGGTTGGACCCTTATTGGATGAAACTGGAAGGTCATTAGTAGTTTCTTGATGGTGATCAGTGACCACATCTTCCTTTCTGGTTGGTCCTTCTAGCTCCCCCCACTCTACAGGATGATTACCTTAGCTTGCTTTTCATCATTTTTGATGGTTTCTCTGTCAAGGCTCAAGGAGTTCATTGGGTTAGAAGGGTTAGGAATTTTTTCCAACCATTCTCCTATATTTTGGATTTGGGACATCTATGTCTCCATGTTCTGGCATTGGACTTCCACACCTTGTAGCCTATATTCTACAGGTCTGGGTTCCTCTCGTTTTTGTATATGAGGTAGCTTGTAGACATTTAGAACATTAATAGTGAAATTATTACTTTTCTATCCTCCCTATGTCAAATCAGGGTGACTTCTCTGGGTGGGATTATAGGTGTCCCTCGTGTAATTGACCTTCTTTTCTTGTTGAGTCAAGCGAGATCCAATTTCACAGCCTCCATCCTTGTGGTACATGGATCCATAGAAATTGTACTGGCCTTGCATGGATGAAGCAGGACTTTGAGCTAGTTGTGCTTGTTTCAATGCCTCTAACTTTTTTCTTGTAGTCTTTATTTGGTCGGCCAAAATGGAAACTTGGTTTGCTTGGTATACAACAGAAGGCTGAGAGTTTTTCTGTTTCTCATGCTTATCAACAGTTCTCTACTGGTACTCATTAGTAGCCAAATTCCCTATAATATCCCATGTATCTTCAAGGGGTTGTGTAAGATACCTCTATTAGAGGTTGTGTTAATGAAGATCTTATTTGTATAAAAAAGTCTTACAAAATATTTGTACCAGATGGGTTAGCTAATACCTTTGGTGTGGGCATTTCCAAAGAGTTTAAAAGTGATCCCAAGCTTCATATAAGGATTCATTCTCGAGCTAGTTAAAGCTTACAATTTCCCTTATGATTTTGGATTGTAAGGATCATGGAAAGTATTACGTTAGGGAATAAGAATTGCAGTTGATCTTAGGATATGATAGATGTTCTTGGAGTGAGTTCAGCCACTTGTTTACCTATTAAGTGATTGAGAAGGGAAATAGTTGTAGTCTGATAGTGTCTTAGGAGACACCATTCATCTGGATGGTATTTTTCAAATTTATGAATCTTCAAATATCGAGATGTGGGTATTCTCCAATTCTTCCTCCAAACTAAAGTGAATTCTGGATCATCTTATGAGTGCAGTTTCAATTTGAATCTCCCGATGCCTTTAAATGTGGGGCTTGCAATACTACTACTTAGTCCCTTGCTAGTGGGGACCATGTAATCATATAAGGTTTGACATCTTCGATCTGCCATACTTTGCCTTGGTTTTCCAGTTTTTCCTTCTCATAGGGTGAAGCATAGGTGAGGAACTTGAGAACAAGCTATCACAAATAGTACAAAAGAATGTAGATAGAGATTTGATTTTTTTTTTATCAGATTTTTGAAATATTTTTTTTTGTATTTTTATATATGTAGAGAATAACAATAAGGAACAAAGAAAATAATTTTGATATACAAGTCTCAAGAAATCAGAATTCAAATTTAGAGACTTCTAGGAAATAGTTCATAATAACAGTGCCAAAAACTTGTTGAATGCAAAATGTGGCTGTAAAACTCTTGTCAAGTCTTACCCACGTGCAAGTATTTTAGTTGGTGTAGAAAGAGGGTATTTTAAGCCCTCGGTATTGATGTCACAGAGACTATACAAACAGTTTCTATATAAAGTTGAATTCTAACCTTTGAGATCACCAATTAAAAGTTTTGTGTGGATTTTTTTTATAATAAAATTGATGTTGATAGAATGAAAAATAAAAGAATATGATGCAAGTTATGAATAAACATGAACTTTGGATCCACTTTTTAAATTTATTTCCTTTTCTCTCAATTCTCCCTTCTTTTATGAATGAGTTACAAAAATCAATTGCAAACCACCTACTCTAAGGCTTCTACTCCTTCTTGATCTCAAAAGATAGATAAAATAAAATAGGCATAAAGTTTAAGAGGGTATTGACTATATGTCAAGCAATTAACTAGTTAGAAACTTGGTTTCCAATTAATCCTCTAAAAACCTTATGTTCAATTACCTAGCATTTTTCTCAATTAGGAGTGGTAAGATTCCCTCCCTTGACCAATTTACGGATTAAGCGCAGCAAGGTAACATAATTGTGACAAATAGATAATAATTCAAAAAGTAAAGGGGAAAGGGATTCAAGTAATTTACATAAAAAAAGGTTTTTCAAAGCCTTATGAATTGTAGATTAGTTGAACATTGTGAAAAACAACTCAAGAATATCCATTATAAATGAAAGAAATACAAAGTCAGGCTAACGACAACTAAAGAGTTATTCTAGATTTGCTCCACTAGGGGATATCCTTCCACCAGGATCCTACAAGAGGATGCAAAAGGGGATAATTAGAAATGAAGATGATAGAAATGAGAAATGAGGGACAGGTAGGGTTGTGCCCAAAATCTAAAGGTAAATGTGCTCTTCATTGTGGAGAGAGATATTCTCTAATGGCAAAGTGTGTCTAAATGATGTGGCAAATCCTCCCTTTTATAGGAGAGGATGTAGGGTTTCCAATGTCATGAGGTGACCTTGACCTAATCGTTCCTTGGCTACTGCGGTTGCTTTGAGTCTTCAAAATTGTGGTAGGGTTGACTAAGATGTTTCCTTCAACATTAGGGTTGACATGGCATATGCTATCGTTGCTTGAAATTTTTGGCATAGGTGTGCTCATCTTGGTACGATTTTGCCTCTATATTTTGGCATAGGTGTACAATTTCAATTTGGCCAACGTGTGCAACTTTAGTGTTAGCATAGTCGTGCTCAAGTATGCATGGTCGTGCTGAGGGCATTTTCATCTTCTCTTCTTTTTAGTCTTTTTCATTCCCTTTATGCTCTCTTTTTGGCCTTAATCTTCTTGTTTTTAGAGTCTTTGTTTATGAAACCATTCCTGCAAAGCCAAGGGAGATTAGGTTAAATTACAAGGGAATAATTCTAAATCATGCAGAAATTAACGCTAAAATCCCATAGACAAAATGATAGAATGATTGTTTTATCAAATAGTTACAGCAGGGGTATCAATCAATTTGGCATTAAGAGTTTCAAATGTTTCAAGGCATCTCTCATTAAAATAAAAGGAGGCCTCTTTGATCAATAAATTGGAAAGAGGCTTATGAACTTCTTGTAAAAACTAGCATGTCCAAGGAAACTTCTAACTACTCTCACATTATTAGGGTGAGGTAGTTCAGAGATTACCTTAATCTTTGCTGCATCAACTTCAATTCCTCTCCTGGAGATTTTATGTCCCAAACTAATACACTCACTTACCATGAGCTCGCATTTCACCCAGTTAAGGACCAGGTTGATATTTATGCATCTATTAAGCACTTATTCCAAATTATACAGGTATTTATTAAAAGAAGAATCATAGACCGAAAAGCCAACCATGAAAACTGGTAAACAATTATCTAACAGATCAGAAAAATAAACATCATGCATCTATGGAAAGTGGCAAGAACATCACATAGCTTGAAAAGCATCATCCTATATGCAAACATACCAAAAAGACATATCAAAAGTGGTTTTCTCTTAAACCTCAATTGCCATTGAAATTTTCATGTAGTTGGAGTACCCATCTAAGAAGCAATAATATTCATGACCAAATAGCTTTTCCAACATTTGACCAATGAAAGGAAGGGGAAAGTGATACATATAGGTGGCCTCATCTAATTTCTTGTATTCAATACATACCTGCCATTTGGTTACCTTTCTTACCACGATGAGCTCTCTCTAGTCATTTTCCATGACTATGGTGCCTCCTTTCGTAAGGACTACTTGTATCAAATTTACCCATGGGCTGTCATAGATGGGATAGATTATCGCTACATCTAGTAGCTTGGTAACCTCCTTTTTGACCTCTTCCTTTATGCTCAACTTGAGCCTCCTCTGAGGTTGTACCCTTGGTTTGAATTCCTCCTTCATATAGATCTTTGGGATGCAAATTATGGGGCTTATATCTTTGATGTCATAAATTGATTATCTGAAGGCTCTTTTATTTTCCCTCAAGTCCCTTAGAAACTTTTTTTCCATTGTTCCTGTAAGGTTAGTAAATATGATAACAAGAAGAGAAGAAGGAGGGGATAGAAATGCATACTTGAGATTGGTGGGGAAGGGTTTGAGTAAGTACATGGGGGTTCTTCAATTGATGGTTTAGGCCTATAGATCTTCTTGTCCTTCATTGGGTTGAACCTATCATCTTCAATTTTTAACATCTGTGGGCATGCCTTCCTCTAAGGTCGTAATGACCTCCATAATTTCCTTATGATCGTCAGCATTGTCCTCTCTAAGCACTAGAATCTCTTTTAGGGTATCTTTAGTTAATACACCCTACACAAAAAGGGAGCTCGAGGATGGTGAGGACTCTAAATGATTTATAGTATTACACGAGTCGAAATTCCTTGGGTGATTTAAAGCATCGAAGACTCTAAATACAACTTCCTCATCATATAGTCTCAATGTGAGCTTCCCCTGCTACACATCAATCATAGTATTCCCTATGGCTAGGAATGGTTTTCCCAAAATTAGTGGGACCTCTACATCTTCCTCCATATCTAGAATGATGAAGTCTGCAAGGAAGATGAACTAGTCCCCCTTGATAGGATATCTCAACAATCCCTCTAGGGTTTATGATGCTCCTATTTACAAACTACAAAAAGATAGTTGCAAGCTTAGGTTCATTCATACCCAGCCTTCAAAATACAAATGGAGGCATTAAGTTAGTACTAATGCCTAGGTCGCATAAGGCCTTGTCAAAGTAAGAATCACCAATAGTGTATGGTATCATGAAACTTGCTAGATTCTTGACCTTGGATGGCAACCTGTCAAGGAGAATGGCAAAGCATTCTTTGTTGAACTTAATAGTCATATACTTTTCTAGCTTCTTCTTATTTCCTAAAATTTCCTTTAAAAATTTTTCATGTTTGGGTATTTGGGATATGGCTTCCACAAAAGGGATGACGATCCTTAGTTTCTTTAAAATATCCAAGAATTTGGAAAACTAAGGATCAACCTTGTTCGTCTTCATCTTTTGAGGGAAAGGTATCATAGGTTGGTAGGGCTCTACTCGAGGTATTTTAGGGTTCTTCTCCACTGTCTTCTCTAGTCCTTCTTCTTCCCTAGTCTGGATTCATTGGTTGAAGTTGGATTGTCATTAACAGTTTCTCGATAATCATTAGCAACCACTTCTTTCTTGTCATTTCTAGTCGATGTTTGTAGTTCCTTCCCACTCCGTAGGGTGATTTCCTTGGTTTGCTCCTTAGCATCTACTGATGGTTGCTCAAGCAAGGTTTCGAGTGTTCATTAGGTCAAAGGATTAGGATTTTTTCCAATCGTCCCCCCATATTTTGGTTTTGGGGTGTTTGTGTCATAATATGGCACCAAACTTCTGCAACTTGTAGCTTAGATTCTGCAAGTGTGGGTTCCTCTTGCTTCTGTATATAAGGTGGCTTGTAGACATTTGGAACATTGTTAATGAAATTTTTACCTTACTGTCCTCCTCATGACATGTTGGGGTAACTTTTTCAGGTGATACTATTGGTATTCCCCATGCAGTTGACCTCCCTTCGTTTTGAGCCAAGCAAGGTCTAATTGCACAACCTTCATCCTCATGTCATATGGAACCAAAAAAATTGTATGGGCCTTGCCTGCATGCAATGAGCACTTGGGCAAGTTATGGTTGCTCCAATGCATCTAGATTTCTGCTCATAGCCTTTATTTGATCAAGCAGAGGAGCAACTTGGTCTACCTGGTATACAACAGCAAGTTAAGGGCTTTTCCATTTTCATGCTGACTAGTAGTCCTCCACTGGTAGTTATTAGTAGCCAAATTTCCTATAGTATCCCATGTATCTTCTAGGGGTTGTGTAAGATACCCTTGCCATAGGCTGCATCAATGAAGACCCTATTGGCATAGGAAAGACTATTGTAGAATATATGTACTAGATCAAGTAATTGTATCTATGATGTGGGCATCTTCAAAGAAGGGTTTGAAAGTGAAGCTTTGTACAATGATTCATTTCGAGCTGGCTAAAGCCTATGATTTCCTCTATGATTCTAGATTGTAGTTATCATAGAAAGTACCATGTCAGGAACAAGTGTTGTAGTTGATCATAGGATATGATGAATGCTTCTGGGCGTGAGTTCAGCCACTCATATACTTGCTCAGTCATTCAAAAAGGAAATAGTTGTAGTATGATGGAATCTTGGAAGAAATTGTTTATCTTAATAGGATTTGTAAATTTAAGAATCATTGGATATGGAGGTGTGGGTCCTCTCTAGCTATTGCTCCAAACTAAAGTGAGTTATAGATCATACTAATCAGTGCGGGTTTCAATTCAAACTCGCGACACCTTCCAATGTAGGACTTGCAATACTTCCTAGGCCTTTGTTAGTAGGGGTCATGTAATCTAGTAATTTCTTACACTCTTGGTTTGCCATACGTGCCTCGATCTTCTAGTCGATCCTTCTTTCATAAGGTAAAACATAGGTAAAGGGCATAAGAGCTAGCTATCACAGATATTATAAAAGAATAAAGTTGGAGATATTTTTTGTATTCAAAATAAAAAGAAAGAGAAAAAAAGAATGTTATATATACAAGTCTCAAGCAATAAAATTTCAAACTCACAGACTGTTGGGACATAGTTCCCAACAACGATGCCAAAAACTTATTGTGTGCAAAACATGATTATAAAACTCTCCAAGTTTTACACACGGATAATCCGCTAGTGTAGAAATAAGGTATTTTAGGCTCTCAGTATTGATTCCATAGAGACTATGCTAATAATCTATGTATGAAGTTAAATTCTAACTTTTAAGTTCATCAAATAAGAGTTTTGTGTGGATGCTTTCGAAATAACATAAGTTTTTTGAAAATGGAAAACAAAAGAAGAAGATGTATAATATGGATAAACATGGGACTTTAGATCCTTTTTTTACTTTACTTACTTTCCCCTAAGCACCCGCCCCCATTTTTCATGAATGATTAACAAATATCAATTACTAACCACCTACATTAAGACTATCACTCCCTTGATCCAACAATAGTAATTGTCTTTCTTTCTACTTACTATCCACATTAATCTTGTAAGATTGATAAAGAAAAGAGACATAAAGTTTAAGAGAGCATTAACTACATGTTAAGAAATTAATCAATTAGAAACTTAGGTTTCTGATTGATCCTCGTATACCCTTAAGTTTAGTTACCTAACAATTATGTTAATTGGGAGTGGTATGATCACCTTTCCCTAGCCAAATTATAAATTAATAATATTAACTACTTCCTATTAATGGATTAGGTAAATCAATGTAACACAATTATAAGAAATAGATAATCATTTATAGAATAAAAGTCTTTCTACTAGAGGAAAGTGTATAATAAAAAGATAATAGTGGTAGGAGTGAGAACATGCATAATCCAAAAATGTTTTGATACAAATCAAGTAGTTAAAGCTACTTATGACATTTAACAGGATTAAAATTCAAAATCAAGTTTGTATGACCTGCCGATGGTTTCAATCACATCACTTGCATTCTAAGCATACCATAACTACAATCAAATCTCATAACAAAGACAATGCTCATGCCATGTGTGAACGTCTGATGGTGAACCCTTAGATTCTCCAAAGACTCAATATGTCCCATACCACATTGAATCTTGTTAAATCTTTGGCCTATTGTCAACTTTATGCTATGCATGTGGGCCCAAATATAATGCTATGGGAAGTTGTCAAGACCCCAAATTTCCTAACATCTCATGCTACGAATAGTCAAATTGATTCAAACTATTACAGTGTTTACGCACATAATAATACCTATAAATAAATTCTTCCCATACAACAATCAATGAAAATTAGCTCATTAATCATGATAATCCTTGGGAGAAGTCAGGATGGTCGAGTTTTGATTGTGATAACTCCAACACTAAGGAGATATCCTAGGCCCCTTGTAGGCTATCACACTCAACCACTAACCCCCAAAGCCCTCTAAGCCAGCCCCTATGAATTCTTGACATTTCCCCCATTACTTTCTAGCTCACTTTACTCATAATGCATATGCAATGCATGTCCATGTCAAATAACTACATGCTCATCTTATGTTAGTGCATACACTCATTCATATACAAATTTTCCATAACCATAATCCTCTATTAATTTTCTCGCTTCTTACAATGATTCCTATAAACGTCCTAACAGACCTCTATCTGTACTTGGGCATACCTGCCTCATTGAGGCTAACATATACATAGGACTCACCTGCATATTCTCAAATAAAATCATCTCTATATCTGGACTCTCATGCATTTACAATGCCATTTAATATTTACAAGAATCATTTAAGAAGTCTTTTCAAGGAGCCATGAAGTATTATCCTTTCTACTCTCTTTAAATAACTCATAACATTAACTATTATCACATAGCATTGATCATTCGCATACAACATAGGTTGTTTGCACATAACATTAACTTTATACGTATAACATGTATTATATGCTTTCTTTAATAACTTAGAGTCATTCCTAACATATTCACATTCTTCCTCCTAATTATGATTTAACATATTACATATTATATATATATATATATATATATATATATATATATATATATATATATATATATATACTTAGAGTATAGGTAAAGTTGTGAAATTTTAGTAAAGGAAATTATCAATGAAATGAATTGGTAAAGTATGCTTCTTGGATTCTTATTGCATCAAGGATGTTCTTTCATAGAAAGTTGTAATAGGACGATACTTACTAGAAACATCTACTAGGATCTTTTGTTCAATACTCACTCAAAGTATTGATATGTTTAAGGAATAGTCCAAAAAGAATAGTTTAAGTTAAAGACAAGTGTAAGTTTTGACAATGAATTTCAAAACATAAAATTAAAAGTAAGGTCATTAGAAGAAATATTTTTCTAAGTTCTCATGACATGGATCCTTAACCTTCCTTTGATTCTTTTGTAAAATGTTTTTTCAAGAAAATATAAAAGTCAATGCCCTTTCGAAAATACGAAAAATGCTGATAGTATTTAAGAAGGATTTATAAAGGAAAACGAGATTATAAGTTATGTGCCAAGGATTCACATTGCAAAATTAGTTAAGCATGATTCATAAAACTTCAAGTTTGAGAAAAGTGACTCCTTATTTAATTTACAAATTTTGATCTAGAGGCATATGGATAAATTTTCTTTTTGGAGTACAAAAAAATAAATAACATATTCAAAAGAAAATTATAAAAATAAGGACTAAATTTTAAAAACTTTAAACATGACTTATTTAACTTATAATTTTAGAAAGAAAAAGACTCTTTGGATACTAATTTTCTATTTTTGATTCAATGAAACATATTTAAAGACAATGAACCTTTTGAGTAAAAGGTACCTCCAAAAAGTAAAATGCTTTTAGAAGTTTGACTTGAAAATAAGAGAAAATATCTTAGCTAGAAACTTATAGTTAAAGTGTATAAATGTGTATTCCCTTTAATTCTTTTATGTGGCCTCCCTTGAAAGATCAAATTTAACAATCTTATTATTTCTCACACCATCACAATCTTCACAGCATCCAAGGAACATCATTGAACCATATTATTCTTCACAACACATGTGAAGTATCAATGAACCACATCATCCTTCAAAACAAACATGAAGCATCATTGAACTACATCATACTCAAACCACATTACATCCACAAGTTACTACATTCACCTAATTTAACTTTCATAAATGTATGTCAACATTAATATCTATGATCCAACTAAATGTTATGCGGCCAAGCATGCAAATTAATACACCATATCCAATCATAATTGTAAACACTCAATTATGTTCGAAACCCTATTTTTAAAATTAATTAGTGATTAAACCATAATTTAAATAATAAGTAAGTATTAATATTAAAGAAACATAAAGAAAAGAAAAATAAAAATAAAAAAATAATAAGAAATAATAATCATAATAATAATAATAATAAAAGGGGAATTAAAGAACAAATAAAAATGATAAATAAATAGAAAAAATAAAAAGAAAAAAATAAAAAAGGTGAAAAAATAAAATTGGAAACAGAAATGAAAAATCAAATAACAAAGGGTACATAAAAGCTGAAAAATCAAAAATAGGGAACAAAAATTTTGAAATCAAGGGGGTTGACTTTTGGCTCCTGGGAAAGGGGTGGCTTTTGGCCCTTTGAAAGAACATGGCCCTTGCCAAGAGAAAAGGGCTGGCTTTTGGCTCTTTGAAATAGCTTGACCCTTGCCAAGAAAGGGAGCTGTCTATATATACCTACAAATAGGAAAAGAAGAGGTTCTGGAATGATATTATTTGTCTAATTTATACACTTTAACAGGGCTGGCTTTTGGCTCTTCTGGAATGATACCATCAAATGATCTCCGATTTCCATGATTTTTGTTGCTTTATCTTTGTATTTCTTCCTAGTTTCTGGAATGATATTATTTGTCTAATTTGGATCTAAAATGAAATTTCCATCGCCTGATTACTGAAGCATGTTCTTCTTGGTGTGCAAATGAACCTAGCTTGTTTGATTTGTGCATAACTTGCTCATTTCTGTTTGGATTTATGTCAAACTTGTTTTGTTTGATTTCTGTGATCCATATCTTTCAATTTATTGGTTTTATTTTTTCAGATCTACCAAAAAAAGTTTCTAAAAATTCTGAGATTTGAAATAAAATTTTGGCGCCAAAACTCTTGTGTTCTTGAGGTTTATCTTCGTTTCAGTTTTTCATTTTCGTTTTTAATTGGTCAAATGATCTCTGATTTTGGTGATTTTGGTTTTTTTCTATTTGTATTTCTCTCTAGCTTCTGGAATGATATTATTTATCTAATTTGGATCTGAAATGAAATTTCTATCGCTTGATTACTGAAGCATGTTCGCAATTCTTTTCCTTAATTTCAAATCAAGTCAAGCTTATGTTAAATCAAGTCCAATTCAAGCCCAAAATTCAAACCAAATTCTTTTTCTTCAAATAACGTCAAGTTTAACTCTTTTCTTATAATAAAATCGAATCAAAATTTGAGTTTAATCCCCCTCCTCTCAAATTTCGAAATCAACTTCAAATGTTTTTCCTCAAAATTATCAAGTCCGAGTCAAGCTCATCCTTGATCAAGTCAAGGTTCATTCCCTAAAACTCAATCAAATTCACTTCAAAACAGATTCCTTTTTCATATCAAGTCATTCCTTTTCTTATCTTTATTATATTCAAGAATAAAGTTCTTTTCCAAATGTTTTGGGATCTTCGGTCTCACGCACGCAATAGACTCTAAACAGGGAACTGGCGGTTCACCTGCTGTTCGACGTTTAGTAGCTCGTATAGGCCCCCATGCTGCCTTAGCTGCCTCGAACCTTGTGCATGAGTGGACTAAGGGTCCTTTTCAAAAATAAAGTTTATTTTTCAAATGTTTTGGGATCTTCGGTCTCACGCAACGGGCTCTAAACGAGAAATTGGCGGTTCACCTACTGTTCGACGTTTAGTGGCTCGTATGGGCACCGTACTGCCTTAGCTGCCTCAGACCTTGTGCATGAATGGACTAAAGGTCCTTTCAAAAATAAAGTTCTTTTTAAAATTTTTTGGGATCTTCGGTCTCACGCAACGAACTCTAAATGGGGAACTGGCGGTTCACCTGCTTCGACGTTTAGTAGCTCGTATAGGCTCGTGTGCTGCCTTAGCCGCCTCGGACCATGTGCATGAGTGGACTAAAGGTCTTTTAAAAAATAAAGTTATTTTTTAAATAGTTTGGGATCTTCGGTCTCACGCAACGGACTCTAAATAGGGAACTTGCGGTCCACCTGCTGTTCAACGTTTAGTAGTTCGTTTGGCCCTCGTGCTGCCTTAGCCGCCTCGGACCTTGTGCATGAGTAGACAGAAGGTTCCTCCCAAAAATGAAAATCTTTTCAAAATATCATATTTCCCTTAAACACCTCTGAAGGTCAAGCCTTAAGAAACCAGAACTATGTAAGCCTTGAGTTTCCCATTGCACCGAGGAATATGTAGGAGTAGGATCAAGTCCTATCAGGCTAACCTCCATCAATCTATTTATTTTCACATTAATTAAGGGATCAAACAATTTTCAAAAATCACACACTCAGTTTAAGGGTACCGTTCTTCAGAACGGACGAGTGGGGTGCCTAACACCTTCCCCACTCGTAACCAACTCCCGAACCTTAATCTCTTCCTCGAGTCAGGGTTTTTTCCAAGTATTTTCCCTTAAATAAAAATTTGGTGGTGGCTCCACATTATGAAAATAAATTTTATTTTAAAAATTTTAGCGAGTTCGTCGTCTCGTCGGAATTACGATTGCGACAGATGGTGACTCCGCCAGGGACTTCTAGAGAGTCAAGCCCGTTCAAATTGAATGTGTCATATTTGATCCCCTCCCTATTTATTTGCATGATTTATCGATTGCACAATTCATTTATTTGTTTATCTATCTCTTGTTTGTTTGTCTATTCATTATACAACCCTAGGATAGATGAATAATAAATTGCTATATATATACTTGCTACGATTTCCCCAATTGTAGGTATCCCAATAATTTGTGTGCCCTCCACACATCATGCATACATTTATCTCATGAGTGGGGCCCTATACCCGGGTCTGAGTGCTGCCTACGATAGAGGGATCTAGTGGTGTCACTCTGGGGCCTACGTCCTGATTGGCTATCACGAAAATCCTGGCTAGAGTGCGTCCTATTCATAATGCCCCGCAACTAGTGGCTACTTCTACTGTTGTGGCAAGCATTATGGACTGGAACTTGGCTCTAGTGACCTCTACACCCCAGGATTACTAACTGCCTTCGAGAGGTTCATGCATAAAGGCCTTAGACCCTTAGGACAGGTAACCCACATAAGAAGCAAGGACATGGTTCATGATACATTGTTCATACATATGCACAGACATTTATTTGAACAGAATCATCCCAGATGGAAGAAGAGGAAGCTGAAAATTGGGGGAAATACAGAAAACAAAAAAAGAAAAATCAAGCAAAAGGAAAGAAAAAAAATTAAAAACCAAAATCAAATAAAAAATAGAAAATCAAGGAAAAGGAAAATAAAATTCCTAGGGAAAATTAGAAAAATAATTTCTTAAAAATACTGAAAATATAAAAGGATTCAAAAAGAGAGAAAATGAAGTTCAAAAGAAAATCTAAAGAATGCTTTGTTAGGAAAATTTTAGCAAAACTAAAAATATTTTCAACAAAACCAAAGGTTTTTCTAGAAAAATAAAAAATACCCAAAATTCATAAAAGAAATAAAATAGCTAAAAATCAAGGGAAAATAAATGAAGCAACACTCCCTTATTTTCGAAACCCTCAAGTATCTTAAAATTATCTGTGCATAGCATGCATTCATTCATTCATTCATAAAATTATCATCAGAAAAAGAAATTTCAAAAATCAGCCCATATCTTTTTCATTTACATACTCATTTTGCATCAACATCTTTTCGAATTCAAATGGTTCTTCAAAATTTAATTTTTAAACTTTAACAGAAAATTAGAGAAAGACAACTTCCTCGACATCCTTATAGGACTTGTGCATAATTGAGAATCCTGGACGAACTAGAGAGACAAAATGAGGAGTTGAGAGATGAGGTCAGAACTCTAAAAGATCAAGTGGCCAGACTGATGGAAGCCATGCAACTGTCTAAACAGAAAGATGTAAGGGAATCCTTAATGGGAGAACCAATGGGCCCACCATATCCTCCTGGCTTCACTCCACAAAATCGTTCACTGTTAACCATACCTCCGCAAACTGAAGGGGTTCATTATGGGTTTCCTCATGGGCATGCACACACACAAGCCCAAACACAAACCAAAACACATAACCTACCTCCAAATACCGCTCCATAAGCTTATCAAGCAAGTGTTGGGGGAACGCACCCTATGTTCACCCAAGGGCCTCACCCCATACATATACCATTTTCTCATCCTCACCACATGCCAAGGGAATAGCCAAACCATCCTTCTAAGGAGGATACAGAAAAATGGAAGATCCTGGAGGAAAGAATCAAGGCAATTGAGGGAAATGCTTATGATGCCAAAGATGCAGCCGATCTGTGTCTGGTCCCAAACGTGGTCATCCCTCCTAAATTCAAGGTTCCTGAATTCGAGAGGTATCAAGGAACCAGTTTCCCAAGGAATCACTTGGCCATGTACTATAGGAGGATGTCCCCCTGTATGCACGATGATAAGTTGCTTATCCATTTCTTTCAAGACAGCTTAACTAGGGCAGCTGCCAACTGGTATACTCAGTTAGAGCGGGCATATATTCGTTCATGGAGGGATCTGGCCGAGGCCTTTCTGAAACAATACCGATATAATGTGGAGATGGCTCCTGATAGAACTCGGCTCCAAAACATGGCTAAAAAAGGAGATGAGACCTTCAAGAAATACGCTCAACAATGGCGAGAGTTGGCTGCTCAAGTGCAACCTCCTCTATCTGAAAAAGAACTGGTCAGCTTGTTCATCGATACACTCCAGGATCCTTTCTACAACAAGATGATCGACAGTGTGACCGCTAGCTTCTCTGATATCGTCATCATTAAAGAAAGGATCGAAGGTGGCATGCGTCGTGGAAGGATCACACACAAGTCTGTAGGGACAATTGATGCCTCTGTAGAAAAGAAGAAGACAGGGGATACTTATAATGTGGCTCATGGTCAATGACAGTACATACCTCAGATGGCACCTTATGGACCAACCAACTTCAAACAATCACCATACACACCTTACACACCATACTCTTACATCGTCATGACATACCAAACACCCTACCCTCCAACTTACAACTATCCGATGCAAATCCGATTGCCCACACCATACATGGTTCGAACACAAGCCATAAGCCAGAACCTTGGCCAAAGCCAAAAGAAGGAGAAGAATCCTATTCAGTTTGATCCCATTCTAATGACCTACACTGAGCTATTACCTTAGTTAATCCAGAATTCCTTGGTGGTTCCTTACCCTCTGAAACCTGAAGAACCACCATACCCTAAATGGTATGATGCAAATGCCATATGTGATTACCATGCGGGGTACATTGGTCATTCTACAGAAGACTGCCAGGTTCTAAAACGTAAGGTGCAAAGCCTAATGGATGCTAAACGGCTAGATTTTGGGAAGATTGTTCCTAATATGGGAAATAATTCAATGCCGAATCATGAGAGTTCATCTATTGGCTGAAAATAAGAGCAACAATGAGTTGCTTTGTACAAATCAAGCTATCCAGGAAAATCATCCAGGATTTGTCATATTTTCAAAATCAATCTGTTGTAAATAAATCTCAATGAATGATACAAAAGTTACATTTTTCATGTTTCTTGGGCACGTGCCTCACATTATTGGCTTTACTTCTAAAAATTTACCATTCTTTTCATCATTCAGCCAGCTTCTTATCCTTCACCTAAAACAATAAATACTTGTTAGTGATAATGCCAATGTTATAATAAATAATCTTGAACGTCTGATTAACCAAGCTCAAAGAAAAAACCAAATGAGGAAGCAAAAAAAGCAACCAAGGATTCCAGATCACCATTCCTCTCAAGGAACACTCTTGTCTAACAAAAAAAAAGGCAATAAATATCCTGTTGGATCAAAGTTCAAATCCAAGAAAAATTTAGGGATACATAATAGATCGGCTAAATTGAAATTCAAAACAATCCAAGTAAGACCTCATAGAAGATCCGACGGGTCAAAATTCAAGAAAAAGAAGAAGGAAAAACCGCTGAATTAAAATCAAAGAAAATACAGGCAAAATAAGTTCAAAAAATCAAATCCACAAAGGCATGATCAGAAAAAGTCTTGTTGGATTCCTAAAACAATTCAGGAAAAAATGGGATCAAATAGAAAGCCCGCTAGGTCGAAAATCCTTAAAGGAGACCTAGGAAAAAGTTAGGGCATCTAAACAAAAGCCCGCTAGGTCAACAGTCCTCAAAAACGACCTAGGAAAAAGTTAGGGCACAATCAAACAGAAGGCTCGCTAGGTCGAAAACCCTCAAAGGGCAGCCTAGGAAAAATTTAGGGCACAATCAAGTAGAAGCCCGCTAGGTTGAAAACCCTCAAAGGGTGGCCTAGGAAAAAGTTAGGACACGATCAATCAAAAGCCCGCTAGGTAGAAAACCCTTAAAGGGCGGCCTAGGCAAAAGTTAGGACATGATCAAACAGAAGCCTACTAGGTCGACAATCCTCAAAGACGACCTAGGAAAAAGTTAGGGCACAGAAACAAAAGTGCGCTAGGTTGAAAACCCGTAAGGGCGACCTAGGCAAAAGTTAGGGCAATACAAAAGACCTGTTAGGTTGAAAACTCAAAGGAACAACCCAGGCGAAAGTTAAGGTCAATCCAGGAATCCCAGGACAATATGACATTCTGCACCTTATCTTTCCTAAAACTAGGGAAAAATTTTGCCATTTCTCAAGTTTGATTAATTGGAATCAATATTATGAAAAGCAGCATTTACTTTTTTCATCAAAAGGTGCCACTTGGGCGATTGACCCCACACCTTTCATCATCCTTTCCTTTCAAGTACACTACCTTAAACATCTTTTGCAAAATCTTCTCTATTTCATTCCAGTAATCATCCAGAATCACTTTGCACACCCCAATAGTGCACATGTCAAAAGAAAGGTGGAAAATGTAAAAAAATAAATAAAAAGATTAATTTTGAAAAGTCATGACAGGTCGGATGAATCCTCGACTGTTGCAACATGACAGAATTGTTTCCCAAAGATTCATCCTTCTACCAGCCATAATGCCACTACAAAAAAGGAGTGTGTCTTACTCAATGATACCGACCATTGTTGGGTCTCAAAGATCCGGACAAAAGAAAATTTCGAGATTGACGAAAACACCAAACTTAAGTCAATTTAGCTCGTCCTGATTCCTGATTCCTTTCACACCAACTATGGGGTTGTCGAGGAAGGATATGTTAGAAAAATAAAAAATCAAGAGAAACAAAAAAGTTTTACACCATTTCATGGTTTGCATTCATCCCATGGCATTTGTTTCATCAAATAATTATTTCAAGCATAAAAAAGTATTCGATAAATTAAAACATCGCATCCTCTTTATTCAAAGCATCGCAAACATTGCATCCTCTTTGTTCAAAGCATCACTCATTCAAGAATCACAATAAGCTTTCATTCATTCAAGCATTTCATAACTCATTTTTCAAAACTAATTAAGACCTAGGTAAAATTGTCCGAATCAATCATAATTAAAAGACTTCCAAACTGGGGCAAATTCTTTCCCACAGAAAAATCCAATTTGAGGTCATCCTCAAATTCTGAGTCAAGCTCAAATTAGGGCAAACGTTTGCCTACAAAAATTCAATTGAGGTCACCCTCAAATTCTGAGTCAAGCTCAAACTGGGGCAAATGCTCGCCCACAAAAATTCAATTTGAGGTCACCCTCAAATTCTAAATCAAGCTCAAACTGGGGCAAACGTTTGCCCACAAAAATTCAATTTGAGGTCACCCTCAAATTCTAAGTCAAGCTCAAACTAGAGCAAACATTTGCCCAAGATTTAAATTCAAAAAATCCAAATCAAAACAGGGGCAAATGGTTGCCCAAAATCCCCTCAAGTTAAGGCCTCCCTCAACTGCCAAAAGATCTTCCAAACTGGGGCAAATGCTTGACCAAAATCCTTTCAATCAAGACATCTCTGAATTATCAAAAATATTCTAAACTGGGGCAAAATGTCAGCCCAAGTTTCTTCAAGAGAATAATTATCAAATGCTTAAAAACCTTCAAGTTCAAAGTAGAATAAGCTATTTGTTTTAATTCAAGAAAAACATATTTTCAAAATAAGATTGTCCGGGGGTAGCTGACGAAGAAGTTCATATTCCTTCCTCACGTGCCTTCCCAAGGCACATCAGATTGTTTTCCATACCTTTCCTGACAGGTCATTCTCTCGTCTACATTAATAAGTCGTCCTTTTATTTACCACACCTATCTTAACAAGTCATTTCTTGCCTGCCCTAACGAGCCATCGGTTCTACGCCCTCATACTTGTCTCCACAGGTCATTCGATTCCTACCTGTCTTAACAGGCTCACCTCTTTCCTGTTAACAACAGGATTTTTCTTCTGTACCTGTCTTAACAGGTTTTCATCATTCTGCTTAGCCTATCCTAACAGGTCTTCATCATTTTGTTTTACCTGTCTTAATAGGTGACTCATTTTCCTATTAACAATAGGACCATTACATTTAACCTATCTTAACAGGGCATTTTTCACCTTTCCCTTTTCTTGTCTTAACAGGTTTCCATCATTCTTTTCATCTGTCTTAACAGGTACCTAGTTTCTTTCTTGTCAACAACAGGACCTTTCTTCACTACCTGTCTTAACATGTTTCTTTCCTTTACCTGTCTCAACAGGTTTTCATCATTCTTTTCGCCTGTCTTAACAGGTTTCTCTCCTCATTTCTTTCCTGTCAACAACAGGACTCCATCTATAGTTTTACCTGCCTCAACAGGTCCTTTTCATTTACCTTGCCTGTCCAGTAGGCTTGCATCTTTCCTGTCATCAATAGAACATTTCTACATTTTACCTGTCTTAACAGGATTCCTTCATTTTACTTTGCCTGTCTTAATAGGTTTACATCTTTCCTGTCAACAATAGGATCTATTTGTTTTTTCCTGTCTTAACAAGCTTTCATCGTTCTCTTTGCCTGTCTAGCAGGCTTGCATCTCTCCTATCAACTATAGGACCCTATCTACATTTCACTTGTCTTAACAGGTCATTTATTTCATTTATCCTGGCAACAACAGGATTTCATCATTTGCATTGATCCTGGCAACAGCAGGATCCCATTTGCATCTTTCCCGGCAACAGCGGGACCTCATCTGCATTTTCCTGTCAACAACAAACGTCAAGCATATTTAAATTCTGTCCGCCTGTCTTAACAGGTTTGCATTTATCCTAGCAATAGCAGGATTTCATTTGCATTCTTCTCGGTAACAACGAGACCTCATTTACAATTTTCTTGTCAACAACTAGACTTCAAGCATGTTTAAATTTCGTCAGCTTGTCTTAACAAACTTGCATTTATCCTGGCAACAGCAGGATTTCATTTGCATCCTCCCCGCAACAACGGGACCCCCTTTGCATTCCTTCTCGTCAACAACGAGATTTCCTCAAGTTTACTTTTCTGCATCTTGGCCTATATTGTCAGGCCTCATCAAGTTTACTTTTCTACATCTTGGCCTATGTTGTCAGGCCTACTCAAGTTTACTTTTCTACATCTTGGGCTATGTTGTCAGGCCTCATCAAGTTTACTTTTCTGCATCTTGGCCTATGTTGTCAGGCCTCCTCAAGTTTACTTTTCTGCATCTTGGGCTATGTTGTCAGGCCTCATCAAGTTTACTTTTCTGCATCTTGGCCTATGTTGTCAGGCCTCCTCAAGTTTACTTTTCTACATCATGGCCTATGTTGTCAAGCCTCCTCAAGTTTACTTTCCTGCACCTTGGCCTACGTTGTCAGGTCTCCTCTAGTTTACTTTTCTGCACCTTGGCCTATGTTGTCAGGCCTCCTCAAGTTTACTTTTCTGCATCTTGGCCTATGTTGTCAGGCTTAATCAAGTTTACTTTTCTACACCTTGGCCTATGTTGTCAGGCCTCCTCAAGTTTCCTTTTCGGCACCTTGGCCTATATTGCCAGGCCTTGCATGTTTAAATTCCAGCACTCCGACCTATGATTTCAGGCCTTGCATGTTTAAATTCCCGCATTCCGACCTATGATGTCAGGCCTTGCATGTTTAAATTTCACCACTCCGGCCTATGATGTCAGGCCTTGCATGTTTAAATTACCGCATTACGACCTTTGTTATCAGGCCTTGCATTTTAAATTTTCGCATTTTGCCCTATGTGTCAGGCCTTGCATTTTAGATTTTCGCATTCTGGCCTATGATGTCAGGCCTTGCATGTTTAAATTCCAGCACTCCGACCTATGTTGTCAGGCCTTGCATTTTAACTTTCAGCACTCTGGCCTATGATGTCAGGCTTTGGATGTTTAAATTCCAGCACTCCGGCCTATGTTGTCAGGCCTTGCATGTTTAATTTTCAGCACTTTGGCCTATGATGTCAGGCCTTGCATGTTTAAATTCTAGCACTTCGGTCTATGTTGTCAGGCCTTGCATTTTAAATTTCTGCATTCCGGCCTATGATGTCAGGCTTTGCATGTTTAAATTTCAGCATTCCGGCCTATGATATCAGGCTTTACATGTTTAAATTTCAGCACTCCGGCCTATGATGTCAGGCCTTGCATGTTTAAATTCCTGCATTCCGGCCTATGTTGTCAGGCCTTGCATTTTAAATTTTCGCATTCCGACCTATGATGTCAGGCCTTGCATGTTTAAATTCCAGCACTCCGGCCTTTGTTGTCAGGTCGTGCATGTTAAATTTCAGCACTCCGGCCTATGATGTTAGGCCTCCCTCAAGTTTATTTTTCTGCATTTCGGCTTGTATTGTGAGGTCACCATTAATTTTTACCTTTCTACATCTCGGCCTATAGTGTCAGGCCTCATCTAGTTTATCTTTTCGCATCTCGACCTATAGTGTCAGGCCTCATCAAGTTACCTTTCCGCATCTCGGTCTATAGTGTCAGGCCTCCAGCACGTTCAAGTTTTCTTTTCTGCTCGTTCAAGTTTCTTTTCTACACGTTCAAGTTTCCTTTTCTGCACCATCAAGTTTACCTTTCTACATCAGGGCCTATGATGTCAGGCCTCAAGCATAGATAGATTTCTGTACCTCGGCCTATGTTGTCAGACCACCTTGTACATATCTTACATTTTAGTTCTTGTAGGCTTTCCTACCTTGAACAGGCCATTTCACCTCACTTTGTCTGCACTTCAGCAGTATTCATAGCCTGGTTAGGCTATGCAATCAAGCCTTGCATATTTAAACCCTATCGGCTTATCACATGAACCCGGTAGGGTCACTCAAACCACCATTTCCCAGGCATCCCTCTTCAAGCTCGAGGCTTTTTACATCTTTTAGACATCCTCAAAAGTCTGCCTCGGACATAATGTGTTCACGTCTTTATTCGTTTCCTACCACGATAATTTAGAGAATTGTTTCTCACATTATCTGGTAGGAAAATGAGTAAAGAGAGGCAAACTGTAAACACTCAATTATGTCCGAAGCCCCATTTTTAAAATTAATTAGTGATTAAACCATAATTTAAATAATAAGTAAGTATTAATATTAAAGAAAAATAAATAAAAGAAAAATAAATAAAAGAAAAATCAAAATAAAAAAATAATAAAAAAGGGGAAATTAAACAACAAATAGAAATGATAAATAAATAGAAAAAATAAAAATAAAAAAATAAAAAAGGTGAAAAACGAAAATTGGAAACAGAAATGAAAAATCAAATAACAAAGGGTACATAAAAGCTGAAAAATTAAAAATAGGGAACAAAAATTTTGAAATCAAGGGGGTTGCCTTTTGGCTCCTGGAAAGGGGGTGGCTTTTGGCCCTTTGAAAGAACTTGGCCCTTGCCAAGAGAGAGGGGGCTGGCTTTTGGCTCTTTGAAAAAGCTTGACCCTTGCCAAGAAGGGGAGGTGTCTATACATACCTACAAACAGGAAAAGAACGGGTTTTTTTTTACTTCTTGACATTTTTTGGGAAGAAATCAGGGACCAACGCAGAGAGGGGGAGCACTTGGGGGAAGAAGGATTTTCAGAATTTTTGAAGGGAGGACCTAGGAGATTCTCTACCTCTTCCTTTAAACTAGTTCTTCATCACCTTCCAATCGAGGTTAGATCCGACCTTTATTCCGCTTCAGTTTCTTACTTCTTCTCTGATTCTCAAGCTTATTTTCGCCTCTGTTTTTCGTTTTCATTTTTGATCGGTCAAATGATCTCCGATTGTGATAATTTTTGCTGCATTCTCTTCGTCTTTATCTCTAGTTTCTGTAATGATATTATTTGTCTAATTTGAATCTGAAATGAAATTTATATCGGCTGATTACTGAAGCATCTTCGTCCTGGTGTGCAAATGGACCTAGCTTGTTTGATTTTTGCATAACTTGCTCATTTCTGGTTGGATTTATGTAAAACTTGTTTTGTTTGATCTCTATGATCCATATCTTTCAATTAATATGTTTAATTTTTCATATCTACCAAAAATAGATTCTAAAAAGTCTGAGATCTGATTCCGAATTTTGGCGCCAAATTCTCGTGTGTTCTTCACGTTGATCTTCGTCTACATTTTTCGTTTTTGTTTTTAGTCGGTCAAATCATATCCGATTTCTGTGATTTTTGCTGCTTTCTCTTTTTATTTCTCTCTAGTTTTTGAAATGATATTATTTGTCTAATTTGGATCTGAAATGAAATTTCTATCGCCTGATTACCGAAGCATGTTCTTTCTGGTGTGCAAATGAACCTAGCTTGTTTGATTTGTGCATAACTTGCTCATTTCTGGTTAGATTTATATCAAACTTGTTTTTTTTATCCCTATCATTCATATATTTCAATTTATTGGTTTTAGTTTTTCAGATCTTCCAAAAAAAATTTTCTAAAAATTCTGAGATTTGAATTCAAATTTTGGCGCCAAAACTCTCGTGTTCTTCAGGTTCATCTTCGTTTCAGTTTTTCATTTTCGTTTTTAATTATTCAAATGATCTCTGATTTTGGTTATTTTTATTGTGTTATCTTTGTCTTTCTCTTTAGTTTCTGAAATGATATTATTTATCTAATTTGGATTTGAAATGAAATTTCTATCGCTTGATTGTTGAAGTATGTTCGCAATTCTTTTCCTTAATTTCAAATCTAGTCAAGCTTATGTTAAATAAAGTCCAATTCAAGCCCAAAATTCAAACCAAATTAATTTTCTTCAAATAACGTCAAGTTTAACTCTTTTCTTCGAATAAAATAAAATCAAAAATTGAGTTTAATACCCCTCCTCTCAAAGTTCCAAATCAACTTCAAATGCTTTTCCTCAAAATTATCAAGTCCGAGTCAAGCTCATCCTTGATCAAGTCAAGGTTCATTCCCTAAAACTCAAAATCAAATTCACTTCAAAACAAATTCCTTTTTTATATCAAGTCATTCCTTTTCTTATCTTTATTATATTCAAGAATAAAGTTCTTTTCCAAATGTTTTGGGATCTTCGGTCTTACGCACGCAACGGACTCTAAACGGGGAACTGGCGGTTCACCTGCTGTTCGACGTTTAGTAGCTCGTATGAGCCCCCGTACTGCCTTAGCCGCCTCGGACCATGTGCATGAGTGGACTAAAGGTTTTTTCAAAAATAAAGTTATTTTTTAAATAGTTTGGTATCTTCGGTGTCACGCAACGGACTCTAAATGAGGAACTGGCGGTCCACCTGCTGTTCAATGTTTAGTAGTTCGTATGGCCCCCGTGCTGCCTTAACCGCCTCGGACCTTGTGCATGAGTGGACTGAAGGTTCCTCCCACAAATGAAAATCTTTTCAAAATATCATATATCCTTTAAACACCTCTGGAGGTCAAGCCTTCACAAACCAGAACTACGTAAGCCTTGAGTTTCCCATTGCACCGGGGAATACGTAGGAGCAGGATCAAGTCCTGTCAGGTTAACCTCCATCAATCTATTTATTTTCACATTAATTAAGGGATCAAACAATTTTCAAAAATCACACACTCAGTTTAAGGGTACCGTTCTTTAGAACAGGCAAGTGGGGTGCCTAACACCTTCCCCACTCGTAACCAACTCCTGAACCTTAATATCTTCCTCGAGTCAGGGTGTTTTCCAAGTATTTTCCCTTAAATAAAAATTTGGTGGCAGCTCCATATTATGAAAATAAATTCTATTTTAAAAATTTTAGCGAGTTCGTTGTCTCGTCGGAATTATGATTGCAACAATAATTAAACATTGTAGAAGTATAATCCAAAACACAATTTTCAAGCATCATCAATATGAAATTCATTACATATCAAGGCATAATCCAAAGATCAACCATCAAACAAATATCCATAATTGAATTGAGCTACGAAGGCTGATCCTTAGCTACTTGATTTCATATTTTCAAGACCCAAATTTATCTTACCCGGAAAAGGATTTCCACTAGCCTGCCTCTTCAAACAGGGGTTTCTCCCAATTTTTCTCTTCCAAAAGTGGTTTTTTGATAAAGGATTATGCTTTGGAGAAAGAAAAACAAATAAAATGAGTGATTTTTTGTGTGATTCTTATGAATAAGGAGAAGAAAAACATGGAGAGCATAAGGGAAGAGGGTTGGTTATGCTTCGTTATTGGAAAAAGAAAAAGGCAAAAGCATTGGTTTTCTTTATAATGAGAAGCTTCTCCAAATAGAAAATTTGAAGTTTTCAGTTTTCTAATTAAAAATAATAGAAAATTTTCTAAACATAATATAATCAAATTTTTTTACATGACAAAATTCTGATTCTTACTTTTCATATCCCTAAATTTTATTTAGTTGTTAGATAAGATAAATCCATAACAAGAACTTTTCAAAGTTATCAATTTTATAATTAAAAATTACATAAAAATTTATAAAATTATTCTAAGAAAATTTGTCTAAATAATCGATTAATAATAATTATTTTTCCTATTCCTAAAAATTCTATCTAGTTATGAGACACTTTAGAAAAGTTCTTAACATGCAGTTTTCAAAGTTATCAATTTTACAATTAAAAATCATAAAAAATCAATAAAATTATGATAATCAACTTTTTCTAAAGGAGAAATCTCTAAATTCTCTCTCCTACTTTTAAAAAATTCCATTTCCCAACAAAGACCTACTAACATACATTTTCAAGGGTTCACACTTTTGGTATGAAAAATACTACAAAATCCTAAACAATTAATCCGTTCATTTTTGTATAAAGGAATGACTTATTATTCCCCTCTTAACAATATCTAAAAATCCTACCTATTAGTCGAATAAATCTCAAATAACACAAACAATATAAATGAAAATAGAAAAAAGGCTATAGTAGCAAAATTGAGGGTGTTACAGTGCTAGCAAGGCTGGAAAGAAACTTTATAACTTGTACTATGAAGGAATTCTTTACTTCATGATCCTATGAAAGGATGTCAGAAGAATAAATGGAAATGGAAGAATGAAGATGGAAGTGAAAAATGAGAAAAATATAGATCATAGGAATCTTGAAGTGTCGAGGGTGTAGAGATGTGTGAGGTGTGTCTTTTGCCAAAGGTATAGCCTCCTTTTTATAGGCCTAAATTAGGACTGCCTCCATTATAAACCAAGTTGACCTTGGTTTAACCTAAGTTTCCTCCTCAACTGTCATGGCTGCTTTGGATCACCTATAGCATTTTCAAGGTTGACTTAGATCCTTTCCTGCATCATTAGGGTTGACTTGGATCATTTTTGACACCTTCCAGGTTTGGAACTATTATGCTCAAGTCTGCACGATCATGTCTGAAACACGAAGACATTATAAGGTCATGCTCAAGTTCGCACGACTGTGTTCCTCATCCAACATGGTCAAGCTAGCTATCTCCAATGATCATTTTTATCCTTCTCTTACTCTTTCATTTTTTATGCCCTTTTTTTCCCTTCTTTTTGGCCTAAAATCTTCCTAGTTTTTTATTTTATGCTTACATAATCATTCTTGAAAAAATAAGATAAATCAGGTAGAATTATGATGGTATAATAATTAATTGCACAATAATTATTGTTAACTTCTCACAAATAAATCCACATAATGATGGTTTATCAGGAACCAACAGAAGATGAATAGGACATGATGATCCTATTATATAAGTTCCTTTAAGGATATCTTAGAAAATATGCATGTCTTTTATTCCTGATGATTTTTTGGTGTCTTAAAAAGTATGAGTTTAATCTTAATGATAAGGATCCTATCACCTTTAAGGAGGTTATCTCTAGCTCTAATTTTTTTATTAGTTAAGTATTATACTTGATGAATTATCCCTATGAATCATAAAGGTTTTTGAATCTCGTAGAATTACTTTCTAATTTTTTGTAGAATCTCCTGCGGGTGCAAATGGATCTTCAAGAGTAAGGTGTAGTCTAGATGGTAAAGTTGAGAGGTTACAATCAAAGGAAATGCATTAACTATAAGGAGACTTTCTCTCTGGTCTTTACTAAAGATGCTATAAGAAGACTTTCTCTCTAGTTTATACTAAAGATTCCATTCATATTGTTATGGATTTAGTATCTCATTTTAACTTGGAACTTCATTAGATGGAAGTTAAAATAACCGTTAATGGAGATTTAGCTAAGGATGTCTATATGGCTCAGCTTGATTGTTTTATTGAAGAAGGAAAAAACATATAGTCTACAATGAGAAAATCCATTTTTTGTGTTAATATAGACCTCTAGACAATGATATTTGAAATTTGGATAAGATAGTCACTTCTCTTTATTACAAGGAAAATGCTTTAGATCATTGCATTTAATCGAAGACCATTGGGAATCAATTCATCATTCTCGTTTTATATGTTAAGGATATTTTTATTACTAGCAAATGTTTTAATCTCTTTAATGAGGCAAAATTAATGTTAAGATATCACTTTGATATGAAGGACCTTGCTTATGCTTTAGTCATTCTAAAATTTAAATTCATCATGATAAGTCACATGGAATTTAGGATTGTCTTAGAGGGAATATATTGAAAAGGTCCTTAAATGTTTTTGCAGGTTGCCTTAACAACTAAAAGTTTACTTATGACTTTATCTTTATGATAATAAGAGGAAATATTTTTTGAAAGAATGTTAAACAGACTCTTGTAGCTACTTATGCCATGGAAACAGTGTATATTAGTTGTTATGAGACATCTTGTCAAGCCATATGGCTAAAGAACTTGATTTCCAGCTTTCACAACGTTGAAAATATATCTAGGCCACTTATGATATATCAAAAAAAAATTCTATTGTTATTCTTTATTCTAAAAAATTTGAAACTTTTCTAACTTAAAAAATTTTGATTTTTAGAGTTTCAAAGTCACATAAAGCATATTGTTATATAAAATATATTGTAAATATTCAATTATGTTCGGGGCCTCATTTTTAAAATTTAATTGGTAGATAAGTCATAATCGGGTATATTCAAATTTAAAATTATTTAAGAAGATTAAAAAAGAAGAAATGAGGAAAAATAAATAAAATAAAAAGAAATAAAGACAAATAAAACAAAGTAATAGGAAAATTAAAAATAAAAATTGAAATCAAAAATAATAAAATTAAAATAATAAATATATAAAAAAACAAATTGAAAATAGAAAAATAGAAAAAATAGAAAATAAAATGGAAAATAAATAACAAAAAATAAAAAAATAAAAAATAAAACATGAAAATAAATAATGGCATAACATAAAAACTGAAAAAAAATAACTAAAAAAGGACGAAAAAAACATAAAAGTAAAAAAAAAGGTAAAGAAACAAGAAATGAGAAAAATATATATGCAACCATGCATGAGTTTTTTTGGTTTTTTTGGGGGTTCGGGGGTCACCAACAACATTCATTTTTCTCAGTTCTAGGTCCTAGCCATGACTGGATGCATGAGAGGAGGAGTGGGAAAGTGGAGGAGTTTAGAGATGCTGAACATGATTCAAGGATAGGAGCTCCTCCGAGCTACCTTCTTGGCTTGAATTGGATCTTCTCGGACTTCTTTTCGTCCCTCACCAAGAATTAGGCAAGAAAAATTTGTTGTTTGAAGGCGTCAACACCAAGAACTGAATCTATCGTCCTCTGTGGAACTAGAAGCAACAAGCGATGATTAAGCAAGATTGATATATACACCAGGTAAGATCCTAACGTTTGTTCATGTGACTATGGCCTAATAATATGATCAAGGAATTGAAATGAATCTGAACTATAAGCCAGGATTTTGTATTGACGAGTATTAAGCATAGAAAGTCTATCATGATATCAACAAAAACTGCATTTGTCTTCAGTGATGTTGAATTATGATCACTTTAATGCTCTTGATAATCCCACCTGAAAACGCTAAGCATGGTTCAAGTTGAGCGTCAAGATTTAAGCAACCATATTATTGATTTCTCGCAATTGAATCTCTAGATCTTGGGGAGAGGTCCTCTTTGTGTTACTTAGATGTACGGTCTCTAACACTTAGTCGGTCTCTATACTCTCTACTTTTCTTGAGACACCCAAAGTACCTCAGCCATCCCTCAAGGTGTTTGTTAGGTTTCTTGAGCAGCAGATGGAAGTCCCACAGCTTCACATGCCTGTTATAGTAGAACCTCACACTGATTGAGACATATTCTCTACCCAACCCATCATGCTCTAAGTTGGGATCACTGAGTATTTTGTTCAAGGTCTATAGTTGTCACTCGTGGTTGAAGCCTTCGGTTTTCATGCGCCCCATGATCACTCAAGCTCAGACAAATCAGCTGAAGCGTTGTTACACTGCTCTAGATTCAGCATATTGAGAAGGGTAGTTCAAGCAGTTGCATCCTGCTCCAATAAAGGGGGGTCGTACGAGAATTCAAGCATGAGCAATACCTCCTGGTCTTTCTGTTTTATAAGATCGATCATTGCATGGCTTCCTTTACCTACGTCTAAAATCCGCACGGCAAGATCACTGCATTCAATATAGGCTCTTTATAGATTTTGCATGGAAGGGTAAGTCATAAGTGAGTTTGTATGTGTTCTTGAACTTGGCAGGTACACCCCATTTCACTGATTTGCGGCGACGGACTTATGAATTTTAAGCTCTTATTGGTTTGGTCGCACGAGTTGTTGAAATGATAATACCGCATGGTGCAAGTCCACTTTTGGTCTTTATCAATGCTAGAAGTAGTAGGCAGCTCGGATCTCCTCTTCATATGAGTTTGAATATGCTGCTAAATCCTTTTCAGATATTTGAACTAAATGCTTCTCAAAGCCCTTGAAGTGGGCTTGGAATTGTTCAAAGAAGTACACTATTTTAGAGTATTAGTATTTGGTGGGGACGGTACTATTACATAGGTCCTTGAAGTTGTAGAAAGACATAATTGTGAGCCACTTTAATCACTATGGTCTTTCCCGATTGATTTCCCCGTTAGAATCCTCACAAATTTGGCCATGCATCCATCATCCAGTGTATCAGCGATGGATCACCTTGATAGGCCGACACAATCATTGACCAATGAACCCTTGGTAAAACATTAACTCAAATGCTAGGAGATCTTGGGAAAATTGGTAGGACGTCCGCTGATTCAGCCGAAACATGACGCGTTCAGATCCATGGTAAAGGCTTGAATGTGGTAATTTGTTGCTACCTAGGTATAGTTCTCTCCATCTGCCACTCTAGAGCCAAGGGGTCAAACTGCCCCATTGGAATTCAGCTTACATAATTCTCCTGCTAAAAAAGAAGGTGAGGTACCCAAGCTACCATTCTTTGTTGCATGCGGATACCCCACTTGTGACGTTAGAGGAAAATGCACTAAAGTGTGGAATTTATGTCATCTTTGGTTTCAAGCACCGAAATGCAATTCTCCATGGAGGCATGATTTTCTGAAAGAAAAAGTGATTATGGATTTGGCAAAATTATTTCGTACATTAAGGAACCATATCCAATCGGTACCGAAGCTTGTAAAGCACTAGTTGTTCTCATGACGTGGCATGATCTTCAAAAAATTCACAAGGTGTTAAAGCATGATGCTCCATACCATATAAAGCTGCAAGAAGAAGATTTTTAGCCCTGTGGACTTCTGTTATTCAAAAGAAGATTTAAAAATTGATACGCTTGATATCTTCTATGATAACTTTGAGAATGGTTGTTGGACGAGCCCTTTAATTAGCAATGAAAATTAATGTGCAGCTTATGCCCATGAAATGTTGCAAGAAACTACTCGATCTTGACGTACGTGTGCATGGCTTAGGTCGTCTTCACTCCTCATTAATTCCGGCTTCGCCAAGATTTTATCAGATTAATGAGCACTATAAATTAGTAGTGGCCTAGCTCAGTTGGCTAATTCGTTGCACCCAGTCCCTCAGACCCAAGGTTCGATTCCTATGCAGGGCATTTTGTTTTAAAATTCACACGCTGGTTGAATACGATAATGGACCCAGTCCTCTTCAATCAAGTGCAATGCTTTCTAAGTATTCAGAATGAGCCCCACCTCTTGATGGGCCAAAATCAAGCCGACTATTCCTTCATCTATGATTCTCCATTTGGGCCAAAATCCTCTGGTGGCCCTAATCTGAAAAGTGGCACTAAGCTACATGTCAATAATGGGCCAAAGTACCCCTACCCATGGACTACGTTATACACTACTTACTGTTCATCATAATGGCCCAAAATCCTACTGCATATTCAAATAGGCCACATCAATTAATTTAAAATATTCAAAACAATTAATTTTATAATTAGTCAACCCTTTGTCAAATCTTTTTATTCAAATCTTTTTTTGTTTTAATGAAACTTATTTTAATATGGGTCAAGCCCAACTTTCAAATTTTAATCAAAATCATGCTTTTATTGTTAAGCCCAATTCTCTCTTTTTATTCAAGCCCAACCCATTTTTCAATTTTTTTCTTAATTAAATCAAGTTTCCTTTAATTTTGGGTCAAGCTCAATTCCCTCTTTATTTTGTTATTTTACGAAGTAAATCATTTTTATATAACACTAAGTCTCACGCAATGAACTCTAAACACGAACTGGTAACTTTTTCTGCAGTTCGATGTTTAGGTATTCATATGGATCTCAGTTCAGCCGTAGTTGTCTTGGACCCTGTGCATATGTGGACTAGGAATCCTTTTTAAATAATTTCAGAAAAAACCCCATTTTGAAATCCCAAGTCTCACGGATGGGCTCTAAATAAGAACTGGCAGTTTCACTACTATTCGGAGTTTCGAGATTCATATGAGTCCCAGTGCAGCCCTCGTTTGCCTTGGATCCTATGCATATATTAACTAAGGATTTTCTCTAAAATATTTTCAAAATACTCTATTCCTTTTTCAAGCATCTCTGAAGGTCAAGCTTTTAAACCAGAACTACGTAAGCCTTGAGTTTCCCATTAAACCAGGAAATATGTAGGAGCAGGATCAAGTCCTATCAGGCTATCTTCCTATCAACTTATTTATTTTCTATTCTAATTAAAGGGATCAAACAGTTTTCAAATAAATGGCACACTCAGTTTAAGGGTACCGTTCTTTGGAATGGGCGAGTAGGGTGTCTAACACCTTCCCTACTCGTAATCGACTCCCGAACCTAAATATCTTCCTAAAAGTAGGGTTCTTCCAAATCTTTTCCCTTAAATAAAAATTTGGTGGTGACTCCACATAATTAATTAAATTTATTTTTAAAATCTTTAGTGAGTTTGTCGTCTCGTCGAAATTACAGTTACGACATATATTAATAGATTCATTAACCAAGAGCGGGAAGGTTTGAATTTTTCAAAACCATGAACCTAAAATGATTATAACTAATTTCTTTAATGCACTAGATTAATACGAGTATAAATTATAATTATCTCAATATCTTTTCTTATGAGGTATTATTAATTGAAATTCCTCGTATCATTATATCTCTTATAATATTTAAAATATTCAAAGCATTCTTTAAAATTAAAATTTTCTCTTAATGTTATTATGTTTTTCCATTTTTATTATTCTTTATATAAAATATGAGTTTTTTTATATATGATTTTTATCCTATCTTATGTTTATCTGAAATTATTGGTTAACAAATATTTTAATCATAATTGATATTATATTTTTAAAGATTAATTCATCCCTCATAATTCACTCATGGGATAATATTATATTATTATTATTATTATTAATTAATATATATTATACATATATTTTATATAAATTATTAATATTAAATATAAGATTAAATATTTGATTATTCATATATTCAATTGATAAGTATAATATTAAGAGGTTAGCATAAGTGGTTTATAATGAGTTAGGCTATTATAATAGTATTTAAAGAGAAATTTCTAATACCCATTAGCAAGTTAATTAATTTCTCTTCATTAAATAATAAAATATAAATTTTAATAACACAAACAACATGAGTATCATAACACAACTTATATAAAAAAAAATTATTCTCTTCTCTTTTCTCAACTAATACTTATATTTATAGATTCCAATATAATGATAGATATACATATATTTATCTTTCTAGTTTTTTCAAATCATAATTATACTATAATTTATATCTTAATTTGTATCTTTTTAAATGATAAGTAAATTTTTTTATTGTTATTATTTATCATTCTAACATCTTTTCCTTTTTTATAAAAAAATATTTTTATATAAAAAATATAAATAAATTAAATTATATATATATATATATTATAGAAAATGTATTTTTATGGATTTCATAACAAAAAGAAAAGATAACGCAAAAGTTAAAAACATACCTTATTTATTATAATATTTTTATAAGGCTATATTCTTTTCTCCTTATTATTTTAATCTTCTTAATTTTTTTTTCAATCATTCATTAATTATTAACAGATTTTTTTTATAAGATGATTAATACATCAAGAAAAGATATAAATTATAATAAAAATTATACAAAATATTTATAAATAATATTTCTTAACCAAAAGTGTTATAAAGTGTATCAGCATTAAAAAAATAATTTTTCAATCATTATTTTTTTAGTTATATAAATTAATATAAAATATATTAAATTTTAACAATTATTTTATTTAAATAATCATTAAAAAATCATAATTGTTTATAAATAAAAATTTATTATAAAAAATTTAATAAAAATTAAAATTATCAAAAATTTTCTTTTAAAATTTTGTTAAAAGAACAGTTTTGTAACGTAGAGTCGTTGAGGTAGCATAGCCTTCCATTTAACCATTAATCATATCGCCAAATTTTTTTCATTTTGATCTTTCTTCTTCTCAACTGTATCATAGTTAAAATATGAAAAGAAAAATTAGTATACTAAGTCCACCACATAGAACTATATATTATGTAATCTTTTAGGATGTGATTTTGTCTTTTCAATTTTAGCTAGTTAAAATATTAAATTATGAAGATATAATTGGATGGCAGATAATTTTATATGTGATGAATCTTTTCTACTCAATTTTTTTATCAAGATATATAAAAGAAAATTCAAAAATTGTAATAATAGTCCACGTCATTGTTTTCTTTCCTTTTAAGATCATATGTTGATAAATAAATAATTTGTTAAATAGTTATTCACACTAGTGGAAAATGATCTTTTTACATTAGTTGTTATGGACTTTTTATATCGATTATTCAAGCGGTATAGAAGCAGGCGATATTGAAAATACAACTTTCTACATCGGTTTTAGAACCAATGTAGAAAGTCCTACTTTCTACATCTGTTGTAGGTAGAACCGATACAAAAGGTAGCACTTTCTACATAGGTTCATGTCTCAACCAATGTAGAAAGTGCTACCTTTTACATTGGTTAAGGTCACCGATGTAGAAAGTCACTTTTTATATCGGTTATGATCTTAACCGATGTAGAAAGTCCATTTTTTTAAATGTTCATTTTATTTAGGCATACTACCATATTATTTATTCACAATACCTACATATACAAACAGAATGGATAGGAAAACAATACAGAAATCACAGAATCTATATATTTAAACTAAATACATCATTATTCATTATCAAATCTAAATTTACAAACAAAATGACTTGAAACTACATCAAATCAACCCAAATTGGCCACCTCTATCATAAATTCCTCCAATGTCTTCTAACATCATCAATTTCTTCTTCCATTAAAGGGTGAGGATTTTGAAATATCTTCAAAATATTTTTGAATGAAATTAGAGAAAATAGCATGTTATGAATTAAAATAAAATTATTAAATTATGATTGTTGTAATTACCTCATTCCAAGAATCAACAATAAAAGTCAAGAGACAATGTGAAGCATATGTCTCATCACATAATATCCACACTTGGTTCCTGCGGGTTGTCTTGGGCACTTCAAAAAAATAGAAAGAGTATAAGATATAATGATGATGATATATTGATAAAAGAATATAAAATAATTGAATAATTTTTAATGAAGTACTTACACATGAAATTATCCATGAAGGCTTTTTAATATTTGATGAATGCATCCCTTTTAACCGAATTCGAGCATTCATTGCTCTACAATAAAATAAGAAGCAAATGAATACCTTTGAAAATAAAAATTATATGTATATAAATACCAAAATCGTAAAAACTTACATATCTATAATGTCTTTTATGTCTTTCTTTGGTTTTTGCCAAGCAGAGCATAGAATTACAACTATATTCTGCTTTGAACAAATAATGATTAATTACCAATGAGCTCTACAAAATATGGATGAAAATGAACCAAAATTATAAATTTAAATGAATTTGTTAAATAAAAATTTTAAGTATTGACTTACGATTGAAAATAAGGTGTTCAGTAATAATCTTTATCAACCTCCAGTTTACTCTAAAGGTATCCTTGTATCTCAGTTGCCTTGTTCCCGATTTTCTACATATGAACCAGGTCCAGGAATCCATAGAGGTGTAAGTTCCCTCTTTGTGTACAGATGCGATACAAGTACCTAATATTGTGAATAATTTTCATATGTTATATTTTGATACTTAATTAATTCAACTAAGGTTTAGAAATTTACTCATATCAACCATAATTGTAAAACTGATACACATAGGAGATCGTTACCCATAACTAACTACAAGATATCCTTCTTAGTAATATAGAAGGGGATAGCAATAGGTTTTCCGATGATATTTGGTTCCATAGTTATTTGCAAAGTTTGGTCACCCAAGTTAACGGTAATATCAAATAGACGTGTGAGCAACTCAACCTTAGGTTTCTTTTAAGCAAGCATAGGAAGATCTTCTTTATCACTGAAATCATATCCTTCCTAAGATATTCCCTATGAACCTAAAATAAATTTAGAAAATAGTAAGAAATATATATATAAAAATTAGTAACATAGAATAAAATTATTTAATACCTTAGGTTGAGCTCGCTACATAAGTCTCCTTGGCCAAAGAATAAAATGATTGAGGGCTTGTCCCATGACATGAACCTTGTCAGTAGGCATAGGAGCAGGAGCATTTGCATCTTGAACTCATTCAACCATCACTCTAACATGATCATCATCAATTTGCTAGTGAAGGATGGTTGAACCCAAGGTATTGTCTAATGTCAACACCTCGTCCAACAGCACAAACATGACCTTGATGCTTTGGTTGGCCAATAGCAGTACTCAAGATATCATCCCGACCAGCTAGAACAAAGACTCCCTATGAGCTTTGTTCAACCAAAGAGTCCTACAAAAAAAAATGGTTGTTATCAGTAATATACATGTTATAAGCTAAGTAAAAAAAATGTTAAATTTTGTAATTACTTACAATCTTCTTAGCAACAATGCGAGAAGGCTCTGGTGCATACTCTCTAGACGCCTTTTGGCATGCTCTCTTCCATTTGTCATGGCATAACAGTGGAAATGGTGGAGACAGAAGTGTAGATGGGTCTACTTTAGATGATTGCTGACGTTCTTTCAACTTCTGCTCCATCAACCTTTCCTAAAGCAACTCATAACCCCCACTAGATAATCTGTGGGGGTAATAATTCTTGGCAGAAATTTTTTTAGCCTTCTTTCTTTTCTCCTGTTATAAGAAATCAAATCAATTACACATAATACACCTTATATTAGTCAATTAAAAAACATAAAGTTTAGAAAGATACATATAACGAATGCAGGATCCATTTGGATCTCAACAAATCTCTGCCAAGTGTCATCAAGGAACTAGTACTCCTCATAAGGAGACATATCCTTAAGTGACCCATATACATATTTGCTGGTGAGATGTGTCTTGAAGCCCCTCTAACACTCACCAACAAATGAAAGCCACTACCTCTTCAGCAAGCTAGTCTTTGGCACATCATATGTAAGCTACATAAAACAAGATGTAATTAGTTAGGGAATCATAAATATATAGAGAAACTTAAAGCATTAAAATTAAATACCATGATAGTTTCCCAAATTTGATCTTTCACTCGCATCTCTACATCATCCCAATCCTTCTTCAAAATACTAGCTTTGCTTCATCCAAGGAGGGTCACATAACTCTTAAACTTTGTCTTGTTTAGCCCTAAAGGATTCTAGTGGCCTGATCAAACTCTATGGGAATCCTCCACTCACCACTCTAGCTAAGGGTTAACTCTCTTAACCGTGTGGCTCGTCTTCCCTTCTTCTGCCGAGAGGACCCACTTTAGGAAGGAGGGTTCTCTGACAGGTTAGCCATGTACCTGGTGAAAGTAGAGAAAAAAATATATGTTAAAAACTATATTGAATATGAAAGAAGTACTAAACATTTTAAAATAAATAAACAATAAACATAGAATGATAATATAATCAAATAAGTAACTAACTTGTATCATGTAGTAACATTTTCCCATATTCCTTCGTGATGATCATCTCAAATAGTATGTACATCATCAATTTCATTTTCTTCATTAATACTAGCTATCTTTATGATAAGGGAGTTTGAGAAATATCTATATTTGCTATATCATTGGTATTATCATTAGCAATTGTCATCTTTCCTTAAAGAATGACTGACCACCTTTTGCTAGAAGGATCTTCAGCATAAAACACTTGTTTTTCTTGGTGGGCCATGATAAAAGGGTTATCCCTATAAGCTACTTTATGAAGGTCAACCAATGTAAATCCTAATTCATCAACTTGCACACCATTGTTACTATCAGCCCACTTGCATTTGAAAATACGCACTCTAAATTTGGTGTAATCAATCTCCCAAATCTCTTCAATCACTCCAAAGTAAGATATGGAAGCCATGATAGGATTTTTATCTTTGGAACTTGAAAAATACATTAACTCTGCTACCATCATAACCCCATTGTTTTGCATGGTACTTTTATCATCCAGAGACTTTGTGTAAAATGAAAAATTGTTAATATTGTATCCTCTCCAACATATGACATCAAATTTTAGGTCATTTGCTAGCCACTTCAATGTATCAGAGGCACCATCATCCTTCTTAATTGTTTCATGAAACCAATTTAAGAATGTTTTTTTATGCTCATTCCACAACCATTTCTCTTTCATTCGAACATTATTTTCCCTGATAATGGTTTTGTGAGTAGATAAGTAAGGTTAAACCTCATCGTTATTATTCAAAATATACAAATGTGCTTGAAGGACTTCCGCACGACCCATGTTTTTCACATTTATGCCTCGTGTACCTTTACCTTCGTGTCTTCCCTCATGACAAGACTTAGGAAGTCCTATGGGTTCCACCTCTGACAAATACTTTGTACAAAACTTAATTGTCTCTTCTGCAATGAATCTTTCAATCATAGATGCCTCGGGACTGTGTGGATTCTCCACATACCCTTTTAATATTTTCATGTATCGTTTAATTGGATACATTCACCTTAGATAAACTAGACCATGTAATCTGATCTCCCTCACTATATGAACAACCAAGTGAACCATAATGTTAAAAAATGATGGAGGAAAATACATCTCCAATTGGCATAATACAGTAATGTCGCAACTGTAATTCCGACAAGACGACGAACTTGCTAAAATTTTGAAAATAAATTTTATTTTGTTATGTGGAGTCGCCACCAAATTTTTATTTAAGGGAAAAATATTTGGAAAAACCCTAACTCGAGGATGAGATTTGGGTTCGGGAGTCGGTTACGAGTGGGGAAGGTGTTAGGCACCCCACTCACCCATTCCGAAGAACGGTACCCCTAAACTGAGTGTGTGTTTTTTGAAAATCATTTGATCCCTTAATTAATGTGAAAATAAATAGGTTGATGGAGGTTAGCCTGACAGGACTTGATCCTGCTCCTACGTATTCCCCGGTGCAATGGGAAACTCAAGGCTTACATAGTTCTGGTTTGGATTTGAAGGCTTGACCTTCGAAAGCGTTGGAGATAAAAGCATTTGAAAACAAACATATTGTTTTGGAAAACATTTTTTAGAGGGATTCCTAATCCACATGTGAACAGGGACCAAGACAACTACGGCTGCACTTGGGTCCATACAAATCTCTAAACATTGAAGAATAAAGGGATTTTGTAAAAAAAAAAAAAGAATTTTGAATTTTGGAGAATAAAGGGATTTCATAAAAAAATAAATTTGAATTTTGGAAAATAAAGAGATTTTGAAGAAAAAGAATTTTTGAGTTTTGGAGAAAAAGAATTTTTGTAGTTATTGAAATATGGGGGTTAAATTATAATTATGAAGTCCTTAGGGGTCAGTTTTGCAATTATAGAAGATTAGGGGCAGAATTAGGATTTTAGGAATTACAGGGGGTGAATGGCAATTTGGAAATTTAGGGACAGGTTGGGTATTTTTGGAATTTTGGGGGTATATTTGGTAATTAGGACTTTGGGGGTATATGTTGTGGAGAAATGGAAAGGGAAATGAAAAGTGCTCCATGTGGGGTTCGAGCCTGGGGCTGTGAGGATGCAGAAGGCGCGCCTAACCACTGTGCCATTCCACGAGTTTGGTGTTCCAGCGTCCTGAATAGATTTTAAAACCTGCTCGACCTTTGTACACACGTGTTAAAAGGGAAATGCTTCCAGCGAGATTCGGATCCAACACTCTCCGTATGGGTGTGGATTGGTTAACAGTTAGCCATTGTGGGCCCCACCTAAGGGATTGCTTTATTCAAATTTCGCATGGGTTTACGTCGCAATGGCTAACGTGCATGGATCTTCTTTCTTCTTTTCAGCGTCCTCGTCGGATTCAGTACCTTCTTCATCCAGATTACCCTTAACTAATTGAAGGATCATCAAGACCAATCTTGGGGTTTGACGACATTAGCGGGAGGAACACGATTATCCCTATCAATCTCTGTGTAAGAATGCATCCTTTTAACACCTTTTAGTCTGAAACTCAATTATTCTCACAAGTGTGGGAATGTGGACTATGTAGATTGAATGCATGGAGGCCTTCAAGATGTGGTTAAGTAGTGATAGCTAACACTCACATAGTTTTTGGAATGAGCTCAAGATTTCCTTAGAGACTTGTGATGAAGAACTACCTAGTCGCGCATATATGAGTCTTGGGGCATAAGTTCACTACATGCAGAAACAAAATGCTCTTATGGTTCGTTCAACCACCACTAGAGGTGTCGTCTAGATGGGTTATGGAAATAAGTTCTTAGGCCTGCTGGGATGCAAGAAGAAACGAGGCCATTTCTGAATGACCAAAAGGTGCACCCTGAATTGTGAGCTTCCCACATGCTATCCTAATGGTCCATACACAAACCAAGGTGAAACCAGATTTTCTCATACCTGTAAGTGATACGTACATGATGTAATTGACCTTTGTTACCACAATGGTAGGCACGTGTGGTCCATTGATGCAGAAACAGCACTCATGTGGCTCATCAATAATGCTATAGTTGGCTCCTAGATAGATCATGGGGAATAATACGATTTTCCAATCCTCTTGACCCAAGAAGTACGGGGTTGCTCCCTCAAAGCTTACATTACTTCTGGGAACTTTCTATACCAAATGACTCGAATTGGGTCTTATTGTTTCGAGTAGAATAGTGCATGATGCATGGCGTTTCTGATCTCCCCATCAAGAACTGGACCCTTTCTTAGCCTTCGATGAGTGAACTCTTCATTCTATCAAATAGTGACCATCAACCGTAGACTTCTACGAGGGTATTAACCCATTGTTATGGGGATGTGGAAGATCATATCAAGTAAATGGTCATTGCTCCAAGTGGATATGATCTATGGTGGTTTTCGTTGGCCTGCCGATTGCTAACCACGCATGGTTCAATGGAATAACTAAGCACAAGCTATCATGTGATCCAAACTCAAGCAGCACGTGGCATGGTTCGCCTGCATGGTACCCTATGTGTTCCACTTGACGCTCACTTTGGCTATTGATACACGAGATTGTGGCTTGCATGTGACCTATATAGATCATTTAAATGCTTTCTTGGGGGATTGAGCCAATTCGAATAGGTTTTTCTGGTAGGTTCACATCCAGTGGTTGAAGGGAAGTGATTGAACATGAACACTTGAGACGGAATGATGGTCTATAACTATCAAACTCCTGACTTTCTCGTTGGCATTAGAACAAGCATCAACCACGTGACTTTCTGTTCTAAGAAGACACCCTAGAGATTGCCCTTGCTAGCTGCCGAATTCATTCAGGATCGAAGGAGTTTTTCCATGATGAACCTGACCCAAGTCAAAAGGGGTGTAGAACCAGCACTGGATACTTCAAAGCCTTGTATTTCTGACCATCTAGATTTCCTCCTTGGCTAGCTTCACCCAATCGTAACATGCATGGGGAGGACATTCATGATATTAGTCTCCACAGGTATATATCTGCATCTAATCAGTAGACGATGTTGGCTCTTCTACGAGCTGAGTTTTAATGCTCAAAACATATGAGCCTGGTTGCTTGACTCCAACATCATAGATAGTGAACTTCACCTTCCTCCTTGTACAGGTTCACTCCTAAGCAGTGTGTGCATAGCACTTTAAAAGAGTACCACCCAAGTGGGCACTCGATGCTGATAATGATGTAGTGCCCATGCATCAATAGCCGAGGTCAGGTTCAGCGTTGTAATGAGGGTTGCGTGGTTAGTGCAGGGATGTTATCCCACATATATTTGCATCATATGTTTACCATACTTACCCTGACCCATTCACGATCTATATCTTTATTGGCTCCATTGCATAGGATATTCTGGGTCATATCTACATGACCGAAGAGATTAATCTTATTCAAACTGGAGCGGTCATGAGATGCATGTAAACGAACCATTCCCCTTGTGGATGATGGCCAGGCTGGACATACAATGATTATGACGAATAACTAAAGGGATTGGGGAGGTAATCATATCACATAGAACGCAATTTCATGGCTATGCGTCCCTACCAACTGCATGCAGAACACGACTATCGTTTCACAAGGTCTCAAAGGAGCCTGTGCTTCAATTACCTAGAGACACCTCATTAAGCCTAAAATTCATCCAATTTGTATGGGCCTATGAACAGTGGACATGCAATACTTAGGTGTCTAACAAAGCTTCATCAATTGTCAACCACCAATATCTACGTCATTATTACTAGGTGTGGCCATGAATGGCTACAATCTTGCACACACACTATAAAGAAGCATAGACTCGATGTGAGATCCGAGGCTAAGAGGTTAACACCCATGTATTTCTGGGCTGCTCTTAAATGCCAAAACAAAAATCATACATGCAAAAAGAATGGGTCTTCCCAGAGGCATATGATCCCAACTAAAACAACATGCATAAGTCTAGTGCTAGCCAAGCATATATGACCTCACATTGATAATTACACACAATCTCATGTAGCATTACATGAAGAAAGCAACAATTGAATGAGTTATACAGAGAATGCAATATATCAAGGATGCGACACTTGAATTCGGTTTTTGAAGACTCATGCATGTTGTACAGGTTCGTCTTAGAAGAAACTGACCTGGTCTTGATCTTGATCAAAGAATTGATGTCTATCTCTGATGATTGAGCTTGCAACTCTTTAGAGTCCAAGACGCCGAGCCATCCTTCCATCTCCCGCCGATCTCCGTCGTGCGACTGACTCCTTTTTCTTGCTAATCCTCCTTTCCAGAATTCCTACTCTCTCCAGATTCCATCCGCAATCTCCCCCCGGCCTCTCCAAAAGAACCTCCTCTTTTTCTTCTTCCTTTCTTTCTGTCTCTCAAATCCCCCAAAGACTTCTGAGCTAAGCACCCTCTCCTCTCTCCTTATTCTCTTGGCCAAACAAACCCCTCTAGCTAGATGCCTCCAGAGTGCAATGATGGAAAAAGAAAGAACCTCCTGTAAATTTCGACCTTCCCTCTTTTGAGTGTCTTTTCCATCATGGGCTATAGAGATGGGAAGCCAACCCCCCAGAACCCAGAGAATCTAGCCAGCCAAGAAAATAAACCCTTTTTCACTTACCTTTTTTGTTTTAACTTTTCTGCCCGTTAGTTAATTCTGTTTTTTTTTTCTTTTCGTTAATTTTCTATAATTTTTAAGATTTTGGATTTTGTTTTCTTTAGATTATTTTTCCTTTTCTTTTTATATTATTATATATTTTTTATTTCTGTTTTTGTAACGTAAAATTTCTTTTTATTTCTATTTTTGATTTTTTGATTTTTACTTTAAAATTAGTTTTTTTTTCTATTTTTACTTAATTTTCATAACATTGTATATACTTTTTAGTTATTTATTTTTTAGTTTCTATTTTCAGTTTACTATATTTTTTATTTCTATATTTTTTGTTTATTTGTTGTTTTGTTATTTTTAAGATTTTTAGTTTTTGTATTTTCTTTTTACTATTTTTCCTTTCTTGACTTTTCTTTTTTTCTCTCTTTTTTTTTCTTTTTTTATTATCAAATTTTATTTTTATTCTTTTTATTACTTTATATTTATTTATTATTTAATTTAGTGATGATTTCTTGATTAATTTTAACAATTAGGAGCCTGAGACATAATTGAGTGTTTACAAGTAAAAGCTTCATTTTCTAACTTATCCAATTTTAGAGGGTCAAAGGCTTTACTATATATTCTACTAAAGAAGAGGCACAACCTATTTATGTGTCTTAATTTTTTTAGGCAAAATGTCACGAATAACCACTGGAAGTAGTTGTTGCATCAACACATGACAATTGTGAGACTTTAACCCAACTAACTTTAGATCTTTCATGGAGACAAGTCTTTTGAAATTTTAAGAATAACCTTGTGGCACTTTAACCCCAGGTACGCACTCACATAAACTTATTTTCTCTTTTTTTGATAATGTATGACATGTCGGGGGTAAATATGTCTGCTTCCCTACAGACTGTGGCGCTAACTGATGTCGTATACCTATCTAAACCAAATCCAGTCAAGAATTGACACCATCTTTAGTCTTGCCCTGTATATTGAGAAGTGTTCCAATAACGTTATCACACACATTTTTTTCTACATGTGTCACATTAATACAATGTCTAACATCAAGATTGCACATGTATGGAAGATAAAAAAAATATTGATCTTTTCTTCCATATCCTTGTCTCGATGGCCTTCCTTTGAGTCTTTCCAAAAATAATGTTGAACGTTTTTAACTCATTCATAAACTTCTTGTCCAGTTAAGGCTTTTGGAGCAACCTCATTTTCTAGAAACCCATAAAAAGCTTTCCTTAATCTATGATAAGGGTGATTAGTCTTGAGAAATTTTCGATGACTAAGATAAACTATCTTCCTTCCATGATGCAGTTGATGGTAATTTATGCCTTCTTCACATAAAGGACATGCTTTGCGACCCTTAACACTATATCTGCATAAATTTCAATATGCTAGAAAGTCATTAATAGTGCAAAAAAGCGTTGCCCGCATCTTGAAATTTCATTACCATACCCATCAAACACATCCACACCTTCTTCCCATAGATTTCACAAGTCTTTAATCAAGGGAGCAAGATAAATGTCTATGTCAATTTCAGGCTGTTGTGGACCTGAAATCATCATAGACAATATGATGTATTTACGTTTCATGCACAACTCCAGAAAAAAGTTGTAAATTGTCAAAAGAATAGGCCATGAACTATGTTTACTACTTAAATTACCATATGGATTCACTCCATTTGTTGCAAGTCCAAGCCTTAGGTTTCTTGACTCATTCCCAAAATTTGGATACAGTTGATCAACCATCTTCCATTGCAAATCATTAGCTGGACGACGAAGTTTTCCATCAATTTCTCTTTCATTTGCATGCCATCTAAGGTTATTTGCATCATGTTTATTACAAAACAATTGTTTGAACCTTGGAATTATATGAAGATACCACAACACTTTCGTTGGAGGCCGCTTTGTGCTTTCATCGCAACTAGATTCACCATCCTTCAGTTTATAACGTGAAACTTGACATACAGGCATTCATATAATCCTTCAAACTTATTTCTATATAATATGAAATCATTGGAGCAGACATGTATTTTCTGATACTCTATATCCATCGAACACAACACCTTCTTCGCCTTATAATTACGCTTTGGTAATGTATTATCTTCTAAAAGCATAAGTTCAAATAATTATGTGAAACTTTTATCACTCCACCCATTTTTTGCCTTCAAATTGAATAATCTTAAAACTGCTGATAATCGTGTAAACCTAGTGCATCCTGGATACAAAGGTTTCTTTGAATCACTAGACAAGTTACCATACATATTTTCCCGCTCAAACGACCATGCCCTATATCACGAATCATATCCTCTACCCGATCTTCCATATCTATATCAATCTCCATTGTTTACGACATATTTGGCATGCCTAATAATTCACCATGTCATGTCCATCTTGTATAACTTTTGCAGAACCCATCACAAAGAACATGCTCTCTAATTTGATCAACATTCAACTGTCTCTCATTTAGAAAATTAACACACGAGCAATAAAACCGTCTATTACTTGGAGGTAGATTTCTCTATGCAAAATTCAAAAACTCTTTGACCCCATTCTCGTACTAATCACTCGTCCGTTTAGCATTTATCCAACTATGATCCATACTATACAAGAATCATAGATACATGATTTAGGATACCCATTAACCTTGTCACTCATGATTGATAATTTATTTTCCTCACTATTGGTAAGGCCCTATCCCATTTGAGAAAAAAAAATTTATTCATCGATTAAAAAAATTCTTAAATCTTGAATATCATACTTGGTGAAATTTCGGCAGCATTTCACATTAGTGTCCAATTACATAACTTGACTGTTGTTTCATTTACCATAATCAAGCATGTACCCAGAGACAATGCAAAATGAACTAAGCCAAAATTTCATCAAGTACAGTTTATAAGATTTAAGAAAAAATTGTTAACCATTGAATAAAAAACTTTAGTCCCAAACTATCCAACTTGGACAATTCAAAATTGAATACAACGAATGGTTTGCTTATTCAACAATATACTTATTGTATTCAAGCTCAAATGGGAAACTAAGGGTATGCTCATATTTGAATTCAAGACATAAAAAAGAAGCATAACTTGGAAACATCAACAACAATTAATACATGTATAATTATGGTAATTATAATTTTGTAATCAACAATTAGTGGTGATCAAGTGCAAGTAACCTATCTCTTAAGGCTTATGATATAAGCAAATACTACAGATAGGTAGGTTCATATTTTGATCATATGAGATGCTATATGAAAGAAGAAAGGGGCTGGCTAACTACAAGACCATGTTGTTTGTGAGAGTTTTGGAGTTAACAATGAGAGATGTGGCCACTCACAATGTGAATGGTTAGTTATGGATGCCTAACTACAATTTATGCATGCCTAAGCTTCTTTTATATATATATTATGACCTTAATAAACTTAGTTATGGATTCTCTATGAATTAAAAATATTCCCTTGACAATTTATGTAGAGAGGCATGGTTAATTTTAAGGTTCAAGGGTTAAGGTTCGTCTCAGATCCTCAAATAATCCCTTATGTTTAAGAATAGGTCATGAATATGAAAGTTTTAATGTTTAAGGCTAAAGGTTACCAATCTTGAGTTTAGTCCTCATGATTTAAGCTATTTAAGTCTTACTCCAAATCTAATATTCCAGTTCTGTACATAGCTTTAGGCAATTAGAATTTATTTATCTAAGTTGTAAAGAGAAGGTCAGCATTGAAATGGGACAATTTAAAGGAAGAATTGTGGAGTAGGTTTTTGAGTACTGTTGTGGACAATGCTTATGAACAGAACTACCTTGTAGTAACCTAAACCCTCCTTAAAATCATTCAACTTTCTACTAGACAGAACGCACTCCATTTACACACTGCATGCACTTTATATTTTATTACACACTAACAAAATGTCTAGCTTCTCCATCTAGTTCCTAGACTTTATTCACTACCAATGGAACCTAAACCCACACCAACAGAAGGAAATGTTAATAATAGATTGATGGTAATTAAGATCATAAGGGAATGTTAATAGAAGGGAATGCCAACAATTTGTGAAGGCTGTAATTTATCTCACAGCAATATGATAAAAAATTCAAATTATGAAACTTCATATAATCATACTTAAGACTAGTCAAGACATTCTTATATAATTTAATGGTTTTGTGTTTAGATGGTATGATAAGCATACTACAACTTAGGTAAAAAAAATATGTTGGTGTAAAGTAGAGATAGAAAAAGTAAAGGGATAGTGGGGTGGAAATGGATTACCTTATTTAGTCTCAAACAAGTAGATGCAGAATGCAGGGCATGCAAGAGAAGCAAACAGGTCTCCTGCTGTAATTGTCTATAGAGATGAACAACCTAGAAAATAGAAAATATTATTTTACACTAGCATGTGTTTGTATCTAATAATAGGAATGATGTTTGCATAAGAATAAGGTGTTCATCCATTAGAATAAGTTACAATGCTAGTTTATCCATATATTCATTTCAAAATTCAAATCTCACATACCATACCAAACATGTCATTAACTCATTTTTCTAATTCATTCTAACAATAGTTTTTCACTTTCTACTTTTCATTCTACCACTACCCATCTAGGTTGATGACTACAACAGGTACAACCTTTTAATGGCAATAAAACATGCATAGTGATTGCAGTTATTGTAGAAAATAACTTACTATAGTTCTGTAACAAGACTAAGGTTTTGTAACAGTTATGTAACAGCATGGAAAATGAAAGGGATTAAATAAGAAGCTAAAATATTATATATACTGGACCTTAGAAGATTATCTTAACACTTAAAATCTTAGTTCGAATAGCAAATGCTAAGAAGGATTATTGTAATCTTAAAATTTTGGGAAGGGTCTCATACCTCTGCTTATTTGAATTATAAACACCATGAAGGCTACATAAAGGCACTAGCTTGAAGCAGTAAGTTTGTACCTCTGCATCTTGACTAATTTCAAGGTTTTAAATTCAATCAAGATCAAAACTACTAAGAAGTATATTAAACTAGAGACATATTTAGTTAATTTTAACTTATCCTGATGTAAATGCTAAAGATTTTTTATATCTTTAAACTTAAAATTTATAAGTTTGGATTCACAACCAGATTTCATAGCCTTTTTCCCACTAGTAAAATTACTTGTAATAAAATTTATAGCACAGTTTTGACTTTCCTGGGGATCCTTCTTTTCCTACACCAATTTGGCTATAAAAAGTCTTTCAACTCAGACCTCATTTCCTTTTCATTTTGCATTTGACTTTAAAAAATTAGGAAACTTTTGCTATGACTTCATGCAGGGCTATTAAGGTGTGGGAAAAGTTATAGGCTAAGATAGACCAATTAACTAAGGCCAGAAGAGAGGCCTTTCATCAAAATATGAAAAGAAGATGGTCATTGATCTCCATGCTTAACTTGGCAATAGGTTCTTCCCTTACCCACCCCCGTTTTCCCTATTCTACAAACTTAGTTATTCCCCCTCAACATTATTGATCTTAAAACATGCAATTTTTCACTAAATCTGTCACATGTTATATATCTAAATTTATCAATTGGAGCCATAGTTATGTTGCCAATTATCAATCAAAGCCATAATTTCCAACAACATTTCTATCAGCAATGCATAGCTAACCAAACTTATTCAATGGAACATTTGGCAGAAACAATAACCAAAGCAATTAGTACAGACCCAACCAGAAAACTGAAACTACTTATGACAAAAATCATAAAACTTCAAATGGAAAAAAAAATTCAAGTTACAAGTAGCATTATCTATCAGCAATTAGCATCATGCAAAGATTGCAGCCGAGGGTAGTTAGCTGAAAAGATTACATGAAGAGCAATAGATTCTCAGCCATGTTCCACGCTCTGGAGTTGCAGCCTTAGAGATAAGAGATTGACGAAGGGTTCTTAAAAAAGGTAACAGAATTTCAGATATAAAAAAACCTAACAAAACAAAGGATTGACATTCATATGAAGTATTAATGGCCAAGAATGCTACATACCTTAGTTTGGAAAAAATTTCAAAGATAATGCAATGGCGTCGTGACGATGGAGTGTTTGAAGCAACATGAAGATGACAAGAACAACGCGATAAGGCAATGGCAAGATAAGGCTATCAATGGAAAGACAGGGCTAGTAGTAAGGACGAAGAGTGTTTGAATCAGTTTTTAAAATTATAGCTTAGCGCACCAAGTTTAGGGAGGGGGGAGAACTTTTTACATCGGTTGTTATACTAAACTGACATAGAAAGTACTTATTACATCGGTTAATTATTTAACCGATGTTAAATATGGTTATAAAAATACAACTTTCTACATTGATTGTATACAAAATCAATGTAAAAGATTTAAATTTTATTTAAAAAATACCATCTCCTATTTTTCTACATCCATTATAAAGCAACTGATGTAAAAAGTTTTAATTCTTTTTACAAAAATACCGCTATCTTCTTTTTACATCAATTTTCAAATAACCAATTTAAAATATTATTATAAAAATCTATTTTTACACTAGTGTTAATAAATATTTATTATATTAAAATTTATGTAGCATTTAAACTTTAAATATGAGACGTTACATATAAGTTTTATAGAAACTTTTTTTATAATTTTGTAATAATTTATATAAATAAATTCAAATTAATGTTTAAAAATTATAATTACATATTAAAAAATTATTCAAATACTTATATGTTACCAAATAAACTTAAACAAATTAAAAATATTTTTTTCAAACGAATCCTTGTTATTTCTTTAAATTACGATTTATGCATGACTCTTCTAAATATCTTAGCTTGTCAACTAGCTACGAAATCGGGTACGCTTGAACAATTTTATCTAATATTATTATATTACAATATGTTCACTCTCTTTAATTTTTCGTTAACACGGAACTTTAATTGACCTAATAATAAAAAGTTTAAATAATATATGAAATTGCAAGTTAAAGTGAATTATTAATTTTATTTAAAAATATAACAACTATCATTAATTAAACAAATAAAATCATTAATGACAATTGCGTTGCATATACGAAGCAAAACGAATGGTACTTCTAAAAACAATTATTATTTATCAACGTTGAATCCCTTGTATAGTTTGCAAGAGAAAAAATAGTACAACTCAACTAATATAAGTATAATGGTTCTATATATAAACAGAGTTCATAAAATGAGAAAATCTTTATACTAAATATGATTTATTTTTTTTAAATTTGGAAGCTTCGTTAATATTATCATTAAGCAAAAATAAATAAATATAAAAAAAATTTAATTTTGGTTGCCTCATCAATGTTATCATTAAAACAAAAATATATAAATAAACAAATATAAAAACTTAAAACTTATTAAACAGTACTTATTTTATTCATCGTTACACCTTAATTTCTATAAATTGATTTTCTCACACGGTGGATATATAAATGTTGGATATATAATAAGTAAATTATAATTTGATGTTCTAAAGTTTTTGTTGAGGGATACATTACTTATTTGTAACTTAAAGTATCCATGGGGAAAAATAACAATTTACTTAAAGTTTAAATTTTCGTTTAAGAAATGACAAAAAAGAAAGTAAGGAAATCATCAAAGGAATCAATCCTTTACGATGGTATTATTGAATAAACCAAATCTCTCTACCTGTAAAGAAAAATTATGCTAGGATAAATCTCGTATCATTGTTGGCATACATATATAACTTTACTAGTAATCTTTTTGATATGGAAGGTAACAACTTTACCACTAATAAAATACATTTAAATTCCATTTCACAAAACATCTTCATTTGTAATGTTTCTAGCATTTAACACTATGTGAATGTTATTTAAAGCATCTTTTGCAGCTCTAATCACAGCAATTTGTTTTTTAGTCCGATATGTGCCTGTTCCAACTAACTTTCCATTTATAATAATATTGATGGCCATAGATTCTTTCCACAAATCAACAAATTGTATCTTCAGATTTTGCTTCTGACAGAATTGAAGAAGCTCTGTCACTGGATTCTTTTTTATATTGTCTGGACCTATTGTTGGTTCAAGCAAACTTTTAAATACCTGTTCAAAAATATTAAAAAACATAGATAGTGTTAAAATCAATGAATAATGAAAATAAATTAATGAATACAACTAAAAAGTACTAAAATAAAATAATATTAAGAGATTTATATTCAGTTTAAAACTATTTATATGAAAATTTATCAAAGACTTTAAGACAGTCATGATAATATATAAGTGACATTAATTACATTTCGAAGTGAAGCAATAATGACTCTGAAATAATGTTTTAAAAAATACATTCAATCAAAAATATATCTCTAAATTTAATGAAGCGTATATTTTTATAAAGAAAATTCATTCGATATAAATTTGTCATTCAGAATCCTCCAACTAATTATATTGTCATATCAGAAAAAAAAATTAATTTTATTAAATAATTTTTTATCATAATTCTATTCTTTTACTGTCAAAAAAAATTATACCATACATTGATGAATAAAAAGTTGTAAAAGCTTGAATTAACACAAAAATTAACAAGTACTTCTGTAAAGAAAGCACATAGTCAATATAGTAAATAGAGGGAACATTCGTGAATTACACATATAGTTATTTCATTAAAAAAATTATAATTTTAATATATATATATATATATTCACATTACTTATCAATATCAATGTATATAAAATTAATTCGTACCTTCCATACAATATCAATAGAACAGCCACAATCAATAAAGATGGCACCAATTGTGGACTCAACAATATCAGCTAAATCTTTTGGCACATTAATTGCACCATGAGAGTGCAAAGGATATTCTGAAATTGCGTTGGTAAATTCGTGAATCTGTAATTAACAAGAGAAGAAAAATTGTAGTTTAATTCCATTTACATTTAAATATATGAAAACTTTAATTACAAGAAAATGAAAGTGTGAATATTTTTTCCTTCTATATTAGCTAGCCAAAATATATAATTCTAAGGTGCTTCATCTGTTTCTTTTTATTTGTTTAGACAGAAAATATATCCATAATAAAAGTATAATTGATATTGTTATTTTAAAAAATATTATTTACTTCCTCGACTTATCATTTATAAAATTTATTTTCATTCATTATAATGTTATTTTTTATTAATTATTAAAAATAATTAATATTATTTTAAATATCTAAAGAAACAGATAAAAAAAATAATTTTTACTTTTTATCTAAAGAGATGAAAGGAATATGTCAACTTTTGAGCTAGCCTAACACCTTCCTTTTGACCATCCCCATTGCATGAAACTACCTTCATTTTGATTTAATTTGTTTATTATTTTATTAGTTTCTAAAGCATGGAAAAGCCAAAGCAGAAGTCAAACTTTAGGCCGAGCCAATCGAAGTACACGCCATCATTTTTTAAAAAAAAAATTATGGCTTGTGTATTCATGAGCATGATGCAATGTAGGCATGGACAAGGTCGTCTAGTGTAATTATATTACAATTGGTTTTATATATATATATATATATATATATATAGAGAGAGAGAGAGAGAGAGTTTTTATATATAAATTAACGAAAACAACGTTAGGACATGATAAAACAACGACTTTGGTATGCGCAAAGAAACTAGAAAGGAGAAAATAAAACCAATGATTTTGACTTTGTGGATCTGAAGAACACTAAAATCAAATGTATTCTCATAAATTTAAATAAAAATAAAAATATAAACTTTTAAAATAAAAATTATAAATAAAATAGGCATAAAAATATTTTTTCAACCAAGTAAATTTAATACGTAATTAGTTGATGGGTATGTTTAAACAGATTTTAGGAAGAGAGAAAATATTGACACATTTGGGTTCCTTTTTGTCATCCAAACTAACTCCTTCGGGAAAGATGGTAAGTGTAGAACAAATTTATTGAATGCAATATGCTGCAACCACCATGTAATTCATGTCATTATCATTACCATGTGATATCCATATCAGTCTCGTTAGATGTGATCAACATCAATAATTTGACAGCAACAACACAAAATCAATAGAAACAAAGCGGAATTTCATAAACTAAATGAACCATTACCCCGAAAAAAACACTGGACACATTAATATCAATATGGTAGATAGTACTTATCTAATTAAAGAATCAAGATCCTATATTTTTACGCCACAATTTTTCTTGTTATTATAAATTTTGAGATTTCGTCGTTAAAGTTTAGGGAAAAACTGTTATATAACAAAAATTGTTTTATTTCTCGTTCGCACGACTTTTCGAATGGCCAAAGGTTTTATACTAAAATATCATTAAAAGAAACTCTCTTTCAATTCAAACGCCACCGATCACACAATAATTTAGTCGCATTGCATTTACCAACTTGCTAACATTTCTAAATTTTTTAAATAATAATTATATTAACTAAATAGTAAATATTAAAACAAAATATTTTTTAATATAACTAAGTTCAACGTTTTCTTCCAAATTTTGTTATTTACTTAAATATTTGTAAAGTTGAAAATATCCAAAACTTTGTCCTCAAATTTATAAAAATTTATAAAAATCAAAATCAATAGCATCATGTTAAAAGACGAAACTTACTTGCTCTTCAAGAAGAGGCTTCTTGTGGCGGAGATAACGATGAAACCCGTGTTTTAAGGCCACACGTGCCAGCTTTTCCGTGTCGACGTTGGCTGAACGCAAGTCGGTTAACTTACCCGGTGACAGATTCGGGTACGTGAAAAACTGCTCCTTCGTCACCAACAGATTAAGCACCGCGTCGCCGACATACTCCAAACGCTGGTAGGAAAAGCACTTTTCAGTGGAATACGTTTCGTGCATGTAGGCCTCTTCCAATAAGCACTTGTTCTTGAACTTGTATCCCAGAATCGCTTCTACTTCGTCCAGTGGTAGTGGAGGAGGAAGAGGCTCCTTTCTCTCTTCTTTTATTTCGCTTTGCGACTCTTCGTTGGGAAGTTCGTTCGGAGTTTCTTGCGTTTCGAGAATCGCGTTTAGTTCTTGACACGATTCCATTGCGATTTAGGTTAGTTGCAGCGAGGGAGAGAAATTAAAGTGAGCAAGTCTTGTTGGAGGGGTTTTGTTTGTGCATAGGTGAAGTAAACGTAGGATTAATTTATTAGAAGGAATCGATTCAATTAAGATAACAATGCAATATTTCGTTTTATTTTTTATTTATTAATTAATTAATGATTTGATATTGTTTTAAATGCATTGATACATTCCACGTGTATTAATTTGGTATTCCTTTTATATTATCTTTATTCACGGATAATTATTCAATGCCTTTTGATCTAATTACTTTCCTACTCCGTTAACATTAGAGCGAGCTCGTTTATTTTTACATAAAAAATACAGAGAAGTCATCAACTTGATTGTAGTAAACTGTTGAATTTTTTAAAATAAATTTAATTAATATTTGTTAAATGAAGTATATTATAAATTAATTTAAAATAATTTAATAAAAAATTTATTTTTTTATTTTTAATTTTATAAAATTAATTTATATAATAAATTTTTATATAATAAAAAAATAAATTTAAAATTTAAAAATTTTATGTAAAATTTTTTAATTTTTAATTTTTTCAAAATTAATTCTGATTATTTAGTAAAATATATTAATTTAATTATTAAATTGATAAAATTTAACTATTTTAAAAAATTATTAAACTAAATTTTAATATAAATTATTTTAAAAATTAATTGATCTTTCCTTAATAATATATTATTGTATATTTAAAAAAATTAAAACAGATAAAAAGTATAATATATAAATAATAAATATAAAATTAAATATATTAAATTTAAAATATTATGATTTTTTACTTTTTTTATCATTCACTCTCAATTTCGGTTAAGGATTCTTCTACAATTATCTAGGAAGCGGTAGAAGCTCCGCTAAATGAAACTAATATAACATGTTGTAAGTAATTAAAAATAATAATCTAATATAACCTGTTAAAATTAAATTCAATGTGTAAAAATTGTACATTTTGTTGAAATTAATAATGTTTTTATTTACCTTTTAAAATTAATTTAATTCAATTAAAATTGAATATATGTATATTTAATTTTTTCTATTAAATTTTTTATCTTAAAAATTAAATTTGAGTTAAAGCATTTTTGAGATGTTTTTGTATTTATATACAAGGATAAAAATAAATATCTAATAAATGATATGAACATCGATATCATCTTATATGATCAAATCCACCTAAAAAAAATGTAATCCGAAGAAAAGATTCGTTAAAAAGAAAAAAGTTAAACGAGATAAAAGAGATAATTAAAAATCACGTGAATACATTAAAAAAACAGATAAGATCTAGATTTTATAGATACAAATTAAAAATCTTTTCATTAAAAAAACAGATAAAATCTAGATTTTATGGATACAAATTAAAAATCTCTCCATTAAAAAAATAGATAAGATCTAGATTTTATGGACACAAATTAAAAATCTCTCCATTAAAAAAACATATAAGATCTAAATTTTATGGATACAAATTAAAAATCTTTCCACGAACAGATTATACGACTTTAAAAAATATACTATTTATTTTATTAGATTTAGTTTTAATTTGTTAGGATTTATTTAAATTATTTAATTAAGATTTGTTAAGATTATGTTAAAGATTAGATTCTATTATAATTAATTATAATTTTTTTCATATTAGAAATTGATGAATTCTAGTATGATTTGGTTATAGTTTCTTTGTATTAATAATTATAAATATAAATAACTCTTTTATCACCTATTAGAATTTCTATTAACTTAAATAAATATTTTTTTATTGCGAGAATTATATCTTTCCTTTATTCTTGTAAAACCTTATCTTATTAATCTTCTTCACAAGGTTAGTGATCCAAGTTCATAAAAGTCTCGGTTCATGCTTTAATCTAGATGCATTGTTGCGTGGATAGACTATCTCGTATTCATGGTTGCGTAAGAAGTCTATGTAGCAGGTCAGTTCCTTATAACATTGTTTGGTTGACTATTTACTCATGTCAAGAACCATTTATTTTATCTTTTTTTATTATTTTATAATTTTTTTATTTAACTTACGTCATGAAGATTAGACCACCTTCTCGATTTGTATCAAAGGATTTATCCCTTGACTTGTTTAAAACCTAACTTAACCCTTACTTATTAAAAAGTTTTTTTAGATAAACAAGTTAGGTTTAAATTTATTAAAAAGTTTGTTTAATCTAGATAAACAAGTTAGGTTTAAATTTATTAAAAAGTTTGTTTAATCTATTTATGAGTTTATTTATCTTTATATATTATATATTTATATATTTTATATAAAATTAAATTTTTTAATTTTTAATTTTAAACAAAATAAATTCTATATTTATCAAACTCTCTAATATTTATTATAAAAGTTGTGTATGTTACTTTAATTTTAAAATAAATATTTTATATTTTACTTTAATTATTATGTGTATCTAAATTTATATATATGTGCATGCATTATATATTTTTTGTATATATTATTGTATTTGTACATAATTAGTGTTCAATATACATGCTTTAAAATTATATAGTTAAGGTTATAAATCTTTTTATTTTGTTGGATTTAAGGTTCACGTTTCTTAATCAATTGTCTATGCTTTAAGTTTGATTGTTGACATTTTTGTATCGCAAGCTTTTAAACAGACTTGTAATTCGTGTAGACTTTAAAACAATCAAACTTTGATCAAAAAAGAGAAAAATATAACAGATAACAGACTCAGATTCAAGTTTCAAATTTTTTAAATAGGTCAATTTCAAACATTGAAAATCTAGCTCAACTCATCTTTTTCCATTCTTACTTGCACATTGTTCCTCAAACATTACGCATTTAATTTTTGTTATGGTTTTTATTATTTTTAAATATGAATTTAATTTAAATTTTGAATATTAATATATTATAATAAATTTAAAGATATTTTTATTTTATAGATAAATTAAAACTAAATATTATTATAATATTAATTAAAAAAATTTAATTTTAATATATCATTTCAATACAAATTATATATGATAATTTCAATATTTATATTTTAAATTATCTTAAAGTGTATTTGATAATATATTTCAAATAGTTGATGTTAAAATTTATTTCTTTGTAAACTCTATTTAATGGCATAAAAATGTGAAGTGGAACAAACCCACTGCTTGTTACCATTTTGCAAATTTTCTTTAATAGCCTAATAAATGAGAATTGGTAACTTAATTTAATTTATTAAATCTCATCTGTAATTTTAATATTTAATAAATTTATTAAATTAAAAGTTAATATTTATAAATTAATTATTTTTTATCTTTTCAACACACATCAATTTTGTTTATATAATTCATAAAATATTATCATCATAAACGAGTTTATAAAAAAGTGAAAAGGAAGATAGATAAACAAATTTCGTCATTCATATTCATGCCATATATGCACAAAGAATGTTTATATTTAAATCCTAGAATTAGTTGAATATTTTTGTTTAACCTTTTAAATGTGTAAATGAAAAATGGTTTCTTTGAACTGGTATGCTGAAGCAAAAGTTTTATTTGCATTTATTAATTATAAATAAAAAAAAAAGAAAAATTATATAGAATGTATATGCATAATTAATTAAAATTTTAAAGCTATTTAAATTTATGTTATTGTACATCACCTTAAATAATTTGATCGGATAAAATAAATTTATTAATATAATAACTACATACTATTAATTATAATTTTGATATATTACTCTATTTTAAAGTTTATTATTTTAATATAATAATAAAAATAATAAAGAAGCTTAAATATTTTCAATTAAAGTTTTAATAAGACTATAATTTCTTTTAAAAAAACTACGTAAACATGACCTAAGGTTTTAATATTTTAAATTGATTATTTAATTAAAAATTGGTGAACATTATGATATGTTTAATTTGGCCTTAATTTCGATTTTTTATGCATAAATTTATATTATAACAGGGATAAATTTAAATTACAATTTTTACGAATTTTTATTTTCATAATACTTTAATGTAATTGAAGGATTATACTTTCATAAATATTAATTTTAATATATTTATTATATGAATTTCAATATATAAAAGTTGTGTACACCAAAATATTAATTATAATGATGTAAAATATCATTAAAAAATATATTTGTTAATTAATCACTAAGATTTAGATTTATGATTAATAAATTTGAAAGTAAGAAATTAAAATTTTGAATTAAATATATATTTTATCTAAAAATTTTATATATATTTAATCAAGAATGTTTATTTTTTTTATGATAAAATGGTATTTATTTAGTATATTTCAATGTTTATTTAAAGATAAATTATGATATTTTTTAATGTTTTTTATTAGCTGGATATTTATGAGTATTATATGATTTCTTTTGCTGTGATTTTTCTTCATTTTTAAACCTTTTCTATTACCATGGTTTGAAACTCTTTTAATAGCATGAGTAAGTAAAGTTTTATTTAGGTGTGTTGGATCTTGGCTTGCCAATTTTGGAAGAGAAACCTATTATTAATAATAATGCTCAAGAAGACAAGTCCAAACTTAAGGCATGAGAACAGTGTAACAAATTAAGCATCATGTTCATGTAAATGATTATTTCAAATAATATTAAAACTACTATTTCACAAATTGAAAGTGCTAAGAAATATATTAAATTTGTGGAAAATCATTTTTGTTTTGTAGATAAGTCACTTATTGGTATATTAATGTTTCAGTCCAAGATTCTAAAGTTTGATGGGTCAAAAAGCATGTAAGAACATACCATTGAAATGAATAATATTGTGGTAAGATTAAATAGATGACTCTTTTATGATTCAGTTTATTTTAAACTCATTGTGTTCTAAGTATGGAACTTTCTAAATTAACTATAACACTATGGAAGACAAGTGGGATATTAATGAACTTATTGGAATGCTTATTCAGGTGAAGAGTAGAGTTAAGAATTTAGATGGTCATTCTATCTATATAGTTCAATGAATTGGAAAAGCATTGAATCCAAAAGATACGAAAAGCATATGTTAATAGCAAATCATGTCATTTCTACATGAAGGAAGAAAATATTGAAAGAGATTCCTAAGTGTACAGCTTAGTTTGAAAATAAAGGGATTCTTTATAATGTAAATCACAAATCATAATAAGATATTTCTCTATCTTAAAAACCATATGAAGACTCTAATCGAAATTATAGGTACTTTGATCTTGGATACTGATCATCACTTGTACTTATTTAAGAAATTTTATATACCTTCAATATTTAGGAACTTAATTTTTATTTTAAAATTGGATAATTATGGTTATGCTTTTAATGTTGGACATGGTTGTTTTTATTTATGTAAGAATTTTGAATTTATTGATTATGACATTCTTATTGATGGTTTATATAAATTAAAACTTTGTAATCAATTTTTTGAATCTTTACTTGTTGAGCATGAGAATGTTAGGATTAAGTGGAACACGCTTGATGAAAATTCTGTATACTTGTGACATAAATGCTTGGATCATATATTTAAAGAAATTAATAAAAAACAATATTCTAAAAAATATAGATTTTATTGATCTTGGTTTATATGTAAGTTACATTAAAGGAAAGAAAATCAAACATAACAAGAAAGACGCCATAAAAAGCAACTAACTTCTTGAAGTTATACACACTCATGCATGTGGATCTCTTCACACTCCATCCTTTGGTGGAGAAAATTAATTTATCATTTTTATCAATAATTTTTCACATTATGGATATGTCTATTTTCTTAAAGAGACTCAAGCAGTTAATACTGTTGAGACATTCATTAAAAAAATTGAAAGATAATTAGACAAGAAAATGAAAGTGGTAAGATTTAACAAGGATGGTGAATATTATGGAAAACATAATGAAACGAGATAATTTTCAAGTCCATTTGCAAAACTTTTAAAAAGACATGGGATACAGTTGCAATACACAATTCCATACACACCACAAAAAAATGGTATGGTAGAAAGGTGTAATTGAACATAATATGATGAGTAATTTCTTTTTATTTAAATTTTTATGGATTTATACATTAAATACTATTATGTATTTGCTAAATAGAATTCCTAGTAAGGAAGTTCCTAAAACTCGTTTTGATTTATGGACCATAGGAAACCTAGTCTAAGGAACCTACATGTTTGGGTTGTGCAGCAAAATCAAGAGTATAAAAATCCATATGGAAAAAATTTTCTCAAACAGTAAGTGATTACTTTATTGGTTACCAAAAAAATATAAGGGGAATATTTTTTATTGTCTTAACTACAGCCTAAGAATTGTAGAAACTACTAATGCAAAATTCCTTAAGAATGGTGAAGTTAGTGAGCAAAGAATGATAGAATATGGACATAAAGGAAACTAAAGTTACGGTGCCTATAAATGTGAATGTTTCTTCATATATAGTTGCCCAAATATTGTTCCAACTCATGTAGAACACTCTAATATTAATGAACAATATTTGAATGATCATACACCTAATGAAGAATCTAACCCACAAAGGTCAAAGCTTTGAGGAGATCTCAAAAGAAAAATAAAATCAACTATTCCAAGCTATTATGAGACTTACTTGCAAGAGTACATTGGAACTAATGAAGATCCAATTTCATTCTTATAAGCCATAAATAACATTGAGTCAGAAAAATGGATTAACACCATGAAAGAAGGGTTGAAATCTATGGAAGAAAATAAAACTTGGGATGTTGTAAAATTGCCAAAGGTGTTAAACAAGTTAGTTGTAGATGAGTCTTTAAGACCAAGCATTAATCAAATGGAAATATTCAATGATATAAAGCCCGACTTGTCACTAAAGGATATACTTAAAAGGATTGTGTTGCTAGTAAAGAAACATTTGTTGGAAATATTTCAAAAGGGATAAGCCCCACATAGATTGGACTAAGGACCATTGAAGTTTTTATATACTACGACTTCCCTTAGGCTTGTAAACAAATAAGGTAGAGATGTGTCCTCATGCACATGAGTTTGAACCAATATGTTGTTAATATATGCATATATTGGATAGTAATTTGTTTATTTTTAATCGATGTGCACATAATTATTCCTTGTGATTTATAACATGAATGGTCTAGAAATGTTTATGGAATCATTATGAAATTTTGTGTATTATTTATATATCTTTCATTATGAATGGTCTAGAAATGTTTATGGAATGATTATGAAATTTTGTGTATTATTTATATATCTTTCATTATGTGGTACTCATGCTTATAGTATACCCAATGAAGCTTCTTTATAAATTCTATTTAGTGGTCTAAAAGTATGAAGTGGCCACTATTTGTTACCATTTCATAAACTTCCCTTAATGACCTATCATGTGAAAAGTGATAACTTTCCACTACTTAATTTATTAAATCTTATCTATTAATTCTAATATTTGATGGATGCATTAAATTGAAAGTTAATACTTATAAGTTAGTCATTTTTTTGCCTCCTAAATATATATCAATTTTCTCTTTGCTTCCATTCTTGAATTTTAAGTATCTATTTGAGATTACTTTTCAAGATCTATGCACTAAAAAATTTTCAACTAATTTTAATGATTCGTATTTTTTTCATTATTTTTGAAGGATTTAACTTTTTATTGAATTATTTCACTTTCCACTAAAATCATTGTTATCAAGTGTTTTCTTGTATTTTAAGACTTTTTAAGATTGTATAACATTTAATACACATTAAATTTTATCTTGTACAAATTTATTATTGACTTTTCATTAGCTAATGTTTAAAATCATATATTTTTATTGACAAAATTCTAGTTAGCATAGATTAAGCGTCTATTTTAGATAGATTTTTTAGATCTATGAAGCAAGATTTCAATTAATTCTATTTATTTATAATTTTTAAATCTTTTTAGCATTTGACTTTGTATCAAATTATGTAAATTTTTTTCATTTCACATTTTGAAAAAAAACTATTATGATAAAATATTATTTGAGAGATTTTTGAAAGTTGTATAACCTTGATGCACATCCGGTTTCTTGAATTATTTAAATTTTTTTACCATTTTACTAAAATCATTGTAACTAAATACCTTTTGGTATTTTAACAGCTTTTTGGTGTTGTGTGGCATTTGATATACATCCAATTTCTTGAACTACATTTTTTATAGTCATTCTCGACTATTTCTCTTCGAATATTCAAAATGGTATATCTATATGTAAATAATTTTGATTAATGCATATTAAGTTTCCATTTCATATAAATTTTTAATCCCTACGTATTTCTAAAATTTCAAAACAAATTTGATGATTAATATTTTATTGATATTTTTCAAGATTTTACTTTTCTGTTTCATTTTACACTTGACATCCTTCATCGTATGTTTTGTGGAGTTCTTGAAAAGTTGTAGAATAATAAATATAAAATAATAAATATCCAATTTTTTGAACTGTAATTTTTTTAATGTCATTCTTAATTATTCATATGCTAATCTTTAAAGTGATATATCCAATTCGAACTAACGAAAATTAAGTATCTTTGTAGGTAACTTTTCGACATGCCCACACTTAAAAATTTTGGTTAATTTTAATGATTTATAAGTTTTTGTGGTTCGAATTTGTGTCAAATTATTTTACCTTTTTGTTTGGTTTTTGGATAAAATTATTGCGATAGTATATTTACTCGTATTTTAAATGTCTTTAAAAATTGTGTAACACTTTATATACATTCAGTTAATTGAATTTTATCTTTTATAATGTCATTCTCTAATTTTCATTTGCTATTCTTTAAGAAAGGTATATTAGTAAGCAATATCTATGTGCTTGTAACATATTTTACCTTTTTGGTATGACATTTGATACATATCAAATTTATTGAACTGTATCTTTTAAATTTTCATTCTCAACTTTTCATTTACTAAGATTCAAAAAAGTATATCCTTATGCAAAGAATTTTAATTGACACTAATTAAATGTTTATTTTAAGTAACTTTCTAATCTTTATATGCTCATAATATCTTGTAAAATTCTAATTATTCCTAATATTTTAATCTTCTTTAATGTTTGACTTTTTTGTTTAAATTTTCATCACATAAATTTTATAAAAAAATATGCTATTCTTGACTTTTTATAGAGTTTGAAATTTTACTGAATTATTTATTCTTTTTATTTAAGTTTTGACCTAAACATTGCAATCAAATATTTTTTCAAATTTTGAGAGTTTTTGAAAATTGTATGACATTTAATTCACATCAAATTTCTTAAATTGTATTACATGTCATTCTTAATTATTCATTTCTTACTTTTAAATGGTATGCTTTTTTATCCAAAGTATTATAATTATGCTAATTAATTATATAACTTTTTAAGTTATACACACTAAAATTTTTTTACCAAATTTAACTCATTATACTTTCTTTTATCTTTTTTAAGAATTTCACTTTTTGTTTAAATTTTGTCAACAATCATTGTGATCAAATGTTTTTTTTATTTTAAACCTTTTTTAGGTTTGTATAATACTTGATAATCATCCAAATTCATGAACTATATCTTTTACAATATCATTTTTTATTTTTTAATTTAAAATATTTAAATGGGTATATCTTCATACAAATAATTTCTATTGATACAAATTAAGTGTCTATTTCAATAATTTTTCGATATCCATATGCTTGTAAAATTTGAACTAGTTTCGATGATTCGAAATTTTTTTAATCTTTTTATAGGATTTAATCAACTTATTTTACTTTTTTTTATCTAATTTTTGGCTCAATCACTATAATTAAATATTTTTTTAGTAGTTTAATAATTTTGAGAAGTTTCATGATATTTGATACACATTTAATTTCTTAAATTATATCTTTTTCAATGTTAATCTTGATTTTTTATTTGCTCATCTTTAAAAAGGCATATCTTTATTCATAAAATTTCAACTAATATAGATTAAGTGTCTATTTCAAATAATTTTTTGATATCAACACATTCACAAAATTTCAACCAATTTTCAAGATTCATAATTTTTTTTCTTTATTTAGGGTTTGACTTTTTATTTGAATTATTTGACTTTTGACTCAAATCAATGTAATCAAATGTTTTGTGGAATTTTAGAGTTATATGAAATTTATACACATATATCATGGGTAAATTTTTTTATCAATTTCAATGATTCAAATTTTTTTATCTTCTTTTAAAGTTTAACTTTTTTAATTGTTTTTTTTATTTTACTTTTGACTATAATCATCGCATTTAATATTTTTTCTTATTTTCATATTTTATTAGAATTGTATGAATCTTGACACATCTAATTTCTAAAATTATATCTTTTATGGTGTCATTCTCAACTTTCCATTCATTAAAATTTAAATGGTTATATCTTTATTAATAAAACTTCAATTGAGGAACATTATGTATTTGTTTCAAATAGATTTTTAATATCTACGCACTAAGTAGGATTTAGACCAATTTTGATGATTCATAATTTTTTTTATCTCTTTTAGGGTTTGAATTTTTGTTATTTGTATTATTTTATTAACTTTTGGCAAAAATTATTTCTATTAAATGTTTTATTGTATTTTAAGAGGTTTTGAAAATTATGACAGTGTAATTTTTAAGTTTTCATTTAGCAATCTTTAACATGATATTTTTTTTACATAATTTTTATTAAAAAAAATAGCTATTTCATATAACTTTTTAATATGTGCTAGTAAAATTTCAACGAATTGTGATGATTAATAATTTTTTGATCTTTTTTAGTTTGATTTTTTATCGAATCATTTGAATTTTCTTGTTTGACATTTTGCTTAAATCATTGTTTTCAAATATTTTTTAGTATTTTGTGAGTTTTCTAGTGTTATGTGACATTTAATTCTCTTCCAATATATTTCTTAGATTGTATATTTCACAATGTCATTCTTAATGCACAAAATTATGATTGACACAAATTAAGTATCTTTTTTATTCATAATATTTTATCATTTTTTAGGGTTTAACTTTTGATTAAATTGATTGAAATTTTTGTTTTCTATTGGCTAGATCTAAATTTTTTCTCGTATTTGGAAAGGTTTTAAATGTTGTATGACACTTGATATACATCCAAAATCTTGAGCTAATTTTTGCAATATCATTCTTGAGTTTTCATTTGTTAATCTTTAAATAGGTATATCTTTATAGACAAAATTCCTATTGATGTAAATTAAGAGTGTCTTTTAAGTAAGTTTTTATTAACTATGTGCTCCTAAAATGCAATCACTTTTTATATTCCATAATTTTTTTATATTTCTTTGGGGGTTGACATTATATTAAGTTATTTGAATTTTTTGTTTGACTTTTTTCTTAAATAATTGTAATCAAATATTCTTCTAAATTTGGGAGTTTATGAGGATACACATCCAATCTCTGAATGTGTCTCCTTTATAGTATCATTCTCAAATTTTCATCGGCTAATCTTTAAACAGGTATGACTTTGTCTAAATAGTTTCGATTGAGGTAAACTAAGTGTCTATTATAAGTAAATTTTTCATATCGATGTGCTTGTAAAATTTTGATCAATGATGATGTTTATAGATCTTTTATGTGTTTTTTAGATTTTGAACTTATCGAATTATTGTAATCAAATAGTTTCTCATATTTTAAAAAATTTTGAGATTTGTATCACATTTGGTACACATCTAATTTCTTGAATTGTACTTTTACAATGTCATTATCTTCTTTTCATTTTCAAATCTTTAAAAGGATATCTCTTTATCTCAAAATCTAATTGACATAGAATAAATATCTATTTTAGATAGCTTTTTTTATATTAGCACACTTAAAAAATTTTAACCATTCCAATAATTTCTAATTTTTTGTTTGACTTTTAGCTTAAATCATTGTAATCATATGTTTACTTCTATTTTGAGAGTTTTCATAAGTTGTATAACATTTTATATACATTAAATTTCTTGAGTTGTATCTTTTATAGGGTCATTCTTGACTATTTATTTTCTAATCTTTATAGACATATATTATTATGCAAAGAATTTAGATCCATGCAAATTTGGTATCTATTTTAAATAACTTCTTGAGATCTGTACACAATCAAGATTTCCACCAATATTTACGAATTATACCTTTTTTAATGTTATTTTAGGGTTTGACATTTTATATTTGACTTTTATATTCCGTTTTTGACTAAATTCACTATGAACAAATATTTTTTTATTTTTAAGAGTTTTTGAGAGTTGTATGACACTTGATACAAATTCAATTTCCTGAATTGTATCTTTTATAGTGTCATTCTTAAGTTTTTATTCGCTAATGTTTAAAGTGGTATATCATTAAACATAAAATTCCAATTGATGCACATTAAAAGTTTGTATTCGATAACTTTTTAATATCTTTGTGATCATAATTTTAATAGAAATATTATAGCTTAGAAATCTAAACCTATATGTTCAGATGAGTATAAAATTCCAATTGATGCACATTAAAAGTTTGTATTCGATAACTTTTTAATATCTTTGTGATCATAATTTTAATAGAAATATTATAGCTTAGAAATCTAAACCTATATGTTCAGATGAGTTTGAAATACCCTAAACTTGTACAAGATTTTAAAATATTTTATTGTATCTCATTTTTAAGATTACTTTAAATATTATTTTAAACATTCATGTTAGTTTGAATCAAAGCATGTGCATATGAAAAGAAATCATTCATAAAGAGGTTAAATTTCAATTTCAAGGATATTCATTTTGAAATCCATTTATCATTTCTTCAATCCTTTTTGAGTGCCTTTCTTTTTCATTTATTTATTGCTTGTTTTCTTGATTCCTTGTTTTGTCATATTTTTATTCCCTTTGAGTATAACTTTTGTTTGTGATAAGAATTGTTTTATTGTATCCAAAGCTACTTAATTTTGTCCTTGAGTTATTATTTTTTAAAATTCTCGATGAATTTTTGTGGCATTAGAAACATCAAGGCTTCTAGTATCAAGTTGAGTATGTTTCTTTTTCTCAAAGGTTAAGGCAAAACCAATTTGAGTGACTAAGAGTCACAAACATTTAGAGAGCAGAACGAAATTTATTTAGTTTAAATGGTGTTACTCATTCTTGTGTTTGCGAGCATTCCTGGCTTAAATTGACATAGGTACCATTCTTAAGGGGAGGAAAGCATTGGTGAATTAAAATTATGAGTTGAAGAAGGACTTGAAGCTTGAAGTTGATGACTTGACAATTTGTCTAATAGAATAGGTTTTTAGCTTGTTCAGTTTTCATTGTTATTCTTTTTTATAAATTTGGTTGTAATATACTTCATTCTATGTAAACCTTTAAATTAATTTGGATTTAGAAAATTTTCTTGTAATTTTTTTGATAATTATGTGTAAATAATAAAGGCCTTTGTATGGTTCTACAGGGTATAAGGAGGAATCTAAGTGTGCTTGTTCAAAAGATTAATAAAGGAATTTCATATTTGTTTAGTTTGCAACTTAGCCTATGTGAAAATACTTGTTACTTATCTTTTCCTACCTTGGACCTTGCCTTGGCTAATAATCCAATTAACAATCTACAATTTACTTTCAAGTTCTTAATAGGTCAAGTGTTTATGTGGGAGGAATTTGAGCCTAGAATATTTGTAGTGTGTTTAATTATTTTCAAATCATTGTAATTATTTTGTATGGAGGAAAATGAGTGAGAGTAATTATTTATCTAACTTCAATGAGTTTCAAATGGAAGCCCTTACCCAAACCTTTGAAAAGATGTTAAGAAAGTAAACTGACCAATTTGAAGAATGTTTAGAAGAATTATAAAATAGAAACAAAATAAAAGGTCTAGTAATTATGAGAAAAATAAAAATAAAAATGAATCACCTAGAGAGGAACTTTCAGAAGACAAGTACCATGAAAACCCTAGGATAAATCAAAGGAATAATCAAGAGAATGGGTATCAAGCTAACCATGAGAGTGATGAAGATAAAAAGTCATCTAGGTCTCAACATAGGAATAGAGAACCTTCTAGGAATAGTCATAGTCATCAAACTTCTTTTAGGAAAAATCATAGATATAAGGATAATTCTAGGAATTAGAAGTAGAAGGGAAAACAAAAAATAAGAAAGAATAGTTGGAGCCAAGTTTAGGATACCAAAGTTTCAAGGGTGTAATGACCCTAAAATCTACTTTTCATGGGAGTTAAAAGTAGAAAAAACTTACAAGTGTTCTTATTGAGAGAAGAGCATAGGATCAAACAACAAGCCTTGAATTCTCATACTATGCTTTGATTTGGTGGGATAATCTTGTGAAAGAGAGAGCTAGGTTTCACCCAATGAAAACTTTGAAAGAAATGAAAGCATACTTAGGCATAGACATGTACCACCTAATTACCTTAAGGAACTTCACAATAAACTCCAAAGATTAACCCAAGATAATAAGATAGTTGATGAGTATCACAAGGATAAGGAGGTAGCTATTATTAAAGCCAAAATATAGAACTGTGAGGAAGCTATAATGACCAGGTTCCTTGATGGACTAAGAGAGAAAAATAGGGATGTTATGGAACTCCACAACCATATGAGTTTGAATGAATTATACCACCAAGCCCAAAAGGTAGAGCAATAACGCCATATAAAAGGCAAGAATAGGTACCAACCCTAAAAACCTTCTTGGAAGGATAACAAGAGGAAGGAAGGTCACAAAGATGTACCTTTTAAACCTACAAGCATTAAGAAAGTTAAAGATTCCAAGAAAGATAATACCAATACACCCTCCACTTCACTTAAGAAGGAATCATCCATAAAGTATTTTAAATATTTGGAACAAGGACAGATTGTCTCCCAATACCCTAACAAGAAAAGAATGACCCTTAAAGATAATGGGAAAGTCTCCACCTTGCCAAAATCGTAATCTTTTCCATCACCTTGGCAATAACTTCATTGTGCACAACTGTTCCACCATGCACCAAAGTGTGAGCCATTTGAATCTCTCTACATCCCTATGGATGAAAGTTTGCTTCTCCCTTTCCAAGCACCAAATGAGGATGTTGCCTCCATTTTTCTATTTTTTATTGGTCTCACTAGTAGGGATCTTGGTCTACTCCAGCTTTAAGAGTCGACTCAAATAGGGAAATGATATTTAAGGGAAGTGGGTCAACAAACCATTGCTTCAAAAGCATGAGAAGGAAAATGAAAATGTTGTGTTTATATAAGAGTAAGTTTTCTTTGAAGAGCATTTCTCAACTACAATCATGATAACAATTGCCCATACCCTTATTATTACTATTTTAATTAATAATATTATTTTTTCTCTTAGATAAATATCTTTCATTTTGTTCTTATGTTATGTAGAAGAGAAGAGAAAGAACAAATGAGAGAGTGAGAATACTACAAAAACTTATCCCTAATAGAACCAAGGTAGCTTTCTCTATTAAAAATGAACTATCTATTACTCAACAATTGGTTATGATTTTCAAACTCTAAAGCTTTATTTCATAATGAATTATAGGTAGATATCATCACCACACTTGAGGAAGTTATCCAATACATAAAGTTTTTACAACTTCAAATTAAGGTAACAATTTGAAATTATGAATTTTATAATTTCTTACTTAAAAATATAATGTTTAAGTTTTCAATATTTTAATTTAAATGAAACAACTTTTAAATTTTGATTATCTATAGATGTACACTTTGATTGATTTTAATCAAATAAACATTGGATTATACCTCAGTGTTTTTTCAACTAAATAAAGATGAATATCATAACATAGCAATTAAATTCATTAACTTAGATTGTCATTTTAGCTTTTCTTTTTTTAAAAAAAAAATTTTTGTATTACCGCACTCAATCATACAAAATGTGGTCAAAATTTAATAATCAAAGATGCACTTTTTTTTTACTTTTAATACTATATGTGAAAGCTCTTTTGTATGGATCAAATACAATGCTTTTTATTTCAATTTCGATTTCAATTTAGCTAGTATCTATTTTTATATTCTCAATATTTTTTCTTCTATTTTGAACTTCAACTTTATATTATGTCAACTTTATGAGAATGAATAAATATTTTTATTCTCATTCTTATAATTCTATAAACTATGATCAAAATTAATCAATTAAACAATGCACTTCTTTACTTCTAACTATATATGTAAAAGCTCTTTTTTATGTGGTTAAATATATTTATTTTTAATTTTTATTTCGATTTCAATTTGGTTAATCTCTATTTTTAGATTCTTAATATTTTTTCATTTATTTTGAACTTTGATTTTATATTATGTTAACTTAATGAGAATGAATAATTTTTTTAATTTTTATTTTTATAATCCTAAAATTTATGATTAAAATTAATTAATCAAACCAGGCACTTCTTTGCGTTTAACAGTATATGTAAAGTTTTTTTATATGTAATATCTTTTAAATGCGATCAAATATAATTTTTTATTTTATTTTTTATTTTAAGTTGATTAGTTAGAATTTTAGATTCTCAATGCATTTCAATGCATTTGAATCTATGTTGAACTTCAATCAAATTTATAATAATGGATAATTTTTTTTAATTTTAATTTTTATAGTATAAATTTTTTATTTGTATGTAATATTTATGTGTGTACATATTTCCATAATTTTGCTTTTCTGTGATGAATCATTATTTTTTTGTTGATAACCATAATCTATTAATAATTTAATATTTTTAACAAGGAAGTAATCATGATGGTTTGTAACTTTTTGGTTTATCTATATAGATTAAAAAATTGTGTACATTGTAAAATCTCATTGTAAAGTTTATTTCCTTTCATAAAATATAAGTAATGAAATCCAAGTACGCAACACAAGGGTCAACAAGGTATGAAGATGTCATACTTCTTAATTTTTATTATTTTTATTTGAATTATTCAATCGCTAGTAATTGAATTTTCTAAATATATTCAATTTAGTCATTGTGAATTTACCCACAACCATCCATGCTAATTTATCGCTCTCTTAAAAATGTTATTCTTGGAGAATATTTATAAAAATATAATTTTAAACCAATAAATGCTTATTCTTCCTTATATGGTTAAAAAATAGTTTAAAATTGTTGTTTTTTGTATTATTTAGAAGTTCTATTATTTTTATTTTATCTTTAAGTTTCTCCTAGTATTAATTACAAATGTGAACCTAAATCTCTTAACTATAAAATAAATTACACTAACTTTTCAAAGATTTGGTTAAATTACCCTCAACTTGAGAAAAACTAGACCTCCATTTTAAATTTTCATAACTTATAGATCCTTTTAAAATTTATCCACACACATATTAGGTCTTTTGTAAAACCTTCTCTACATGCGAAAATTCAAAGATAAACTTTTATGAAATAACATGTGAATGTAATTTAAGGAAACCAAAAGAGATACAATATAGTTTTGTTTCTCAATATGTGATATACTAAGATTCTTCATTTCTTATTTATACTAATTTTGTATCATTAATTATCAGCAGAGGTGAAGATCTCTTTATATCTTTTAAAAATTTGTATCATAGTATAGAATTATTTTTTATTTATATTTAAAAAAAATATCAACAAATAAATAACCATAATTTTTTTAATATTTTTATTTAGTAAGCTAATTAAATAATTAGTATAAAATATTAACTTTTTAAATTAATTAGACATCTAAACATATCTAAAAATTTATTTTTTTACATCATTTTATAGAACTCATGTTATTTTTTATCCAAAAAATCGATGTAAAAAGTTTAATTTTTACATCAGTTATGATAATAATCAATGTAAAAATTAACTTTTTACATTGATTCTTCAACTAAGGTAAAAAATCATTACATTCTACACTAACTTTATTAACCTTTCAATTAGACATCTAAACCGAAAAGGGAAATGAGTGAAATCGCTTTTCTGAAAGGGAAAGAGAACATCATTTGAATGGTTTCTACCTTAGACATGTTATTTGACGATAGAGATTTGGAACAAACCACGCTATTAAATTTAATTTTGTTTACATCATTTTTTTAGAACTCATGTCAAAAAGCATTTTTTTTATATTTTTTATCCATAAAAATTATGTAAAAAGTTTAAATTTTACATCAATTGTAATAATAATCAATGTAAAAACTAAATTTTTACATTAATTCTTCAACCAAGGTAAAAATTCATTACATTCTACACTAATTTTTTCTATAATGATACTAGAACCAATATAAAAGGAGAAAATTAATCAATGTAAAAAAATTCTTTAATGATCATAACTTTAATGTAATAGCTTGTTTTAAAAAAATGGACAAATGTCAATTGCATTACATGAAATTGACACCAAATTTATTCGAAAACAAAGAAATCCAATTTGAGCAAAATGAAAGAAAAGATCCAAGTGAAAATAAAAGTGCCATGAGGTTTCCTTTATCCTCCATGTCATATGAGCACATGGAACAAATCATTCAAGATGGCTTTGAAATGAAATGCTTTCATGCAAATAAAAAATTTCCTTCTTCCATTTGCATTAGACATTTGTTCCTTTCACCATTTTCTCTTACCATCTTTTCTTATCTACACAATTCGGTTAAAGATTTACAATTAAATATTCAAAAGGCTGCTTGCTCATATTTTGGTTACTTGTCAAATTTAATGGTTGCTTCTTGTATCTTGAACCTCACATATCAGTCGTATTGGAATAAAAGTTAAGACCAAATTCAAAGGAGCTAAATTATCATCATTACACCAAACTGAAAATTTTTAGGTAAGAGGTAGGAGACTCAAGTAAAAATTTAGTAGTCTAAAGTTTTCCATAGCTCTAAATATAAATTATTAATTGATGCTTTGAAATTGTAAAAATTTCCTCATTTATTGTCATTCTTAAAGTTTAAAACCATTTATGAAGTTCTAGATACTTCATTTTATAAACTAAGAGTAATTGGTGTTCTTGAATGTTAAAATGATATTTCTGGGATTGAATGTTCTCATACATAATTTTAGACAAATATATTAGATGAGTTATTATAAACGAGTTACTATGGACGAGTCTACAAATGAGTTACAGTAGATGAGCTTGTGGATGAGTTACTTTAGACGAGTTTGCAGACAATTCCAAATTAAACAAGCTTGTAGAAGAGTTTCTACAAATGAATTCCTATAGATGAATCTATAGATGATTTTGTATAAATAAGTTTGTAGATGGGTTTTTATAGATAAATCTATAGATAATTTTCCTATAGACACGGTGGTTAGCAAGACAATGTTGTAGACTAGACAATGCTAGTTTAGTCGGAGAATGATGCCTTAGACCAAATACAGTCATTTCATATTAAACAAGACTGTTGCAAATCAGATGAGACTATTGTAGATGAGACAATACTATTAGATGTTGTAGTTTCAAGACATCCTTAGATAGATCCTCAGGATCTTTAAAAAAATATTTATATAAGGAACTTTGGAAGATCAAGAATGTTGATTATCAAATATGATTAAATTAATGATAGTTAATTAATGAACCTTGAAATGGCTAACAAATTTTTGTGTAAAAATGAGATACAACCATGCAACTCTCATGAAGGAAACTGATTATTTCAAAGTAATTATGTATGGGGTTTGAACTATATTAATCGTTGATATATGTGCATTATTCTAGATGAGACGAATAGGTATTTAAAGATTGAGAACCTCGTGTAGTGCCTTAGAGGTTTTTAATATAAATTACTCCCAGGTGGAGTTTATACATATGTTCAATGGAAGAAGATAGTGAGCTCCTAAGATTGTGAAGAAGGAAGGGCCTTCAATTGAGATGAGTATGAAAAATGAAATGGTTGGTTGTCATGCATTATATGCAGAAAAGAATGTTTTGTGAAGCATCAATGTGGGGGATAATCTAAAATCCCTTCCATGGAAGAGAGTTATGAGAAGAATCGATTCACATGGAAGTATATTATGGTTCGTGAGAAATGGGAACTTCCAAGCCTGGAGGGGTTGCTTCTTGTAAGTGAGACTACCATAGTCAAATTTAGTCATCTTGACAAGATCCTGATGATTATCATTACTAGTGGAGAAATTTCATGGCATTTATGAAATGACGATAATTATGATGATGATTTGAGTGTTCTTAGAAGCACACTATTGTGTGGATGTAATGATGATGATTTGAATGTTCCTCAAGCACATTGTTGATATGGAAATTGGATCTTGATATCTCCATTGTTTTGATAAAATGATGATGATGATGATGATTTGGACCCACATGTATGTGTATATTGTAGAGATTACCAACTCTAGATTAGTGAGGACTATTGTGGTATGGAACTTAGTAGAGCTTAACCTAATCTTGAATCTATCATCATACAAATTTGGAGAATGATGGAATAGTTCATGTGCATTGTTTGCAATGATATTTATCTTTGGCTAAGTTTAGTGAATCAAATAATAAGATCTGCATGTTTATATACACAGTTTATTGATGTGTCTGACATGTAAGAAGAATGAGGAAATAATCTTGTACGTACAGTACGTACCATGATTGATGTCATGATAGTTCTTTGCAGATGTCAAAGAACCTATGTGTAGTCTGTATTAAATTGTTTATAATATACTGCTCTTATGCAAACTACTGCTTGAAAGAAATGTCTCACTTCCCGATCTACTCTTTTCTCTTACAAATAAAACTATGCTCCTAGTATATCTACGATGTGGAAAGTCCTAACTAGACATAGAGATGGTTGTTGACTCAAGGAATGGAAAATAGTTGAATGCACTAAGGATATAAGCAACTATGTGGGAAGTATGACATGGATCATAAAAATTTACGAGAAGCCAATAGTTATTATCATCTTGTGAAAGGTCCTATGTTTATCGGTAAATCTCATATTTTCGAATTAATAACACCAACCTAAATCATCTACATTTTAAATAAGTTAAAATTTATGTAGATGATTTAAGGGCTATTATAAAAATTATCTAAATTGATATCAAATAATTTTTATAAAATACTTAATAAATATTTTAGTATTTTTTAAATAATATCTTAATATAATGTAAAAAAATAAAATATTTAATAATATTATTAATATATTTAAAATTATTTATCTTAAAAATTTTATATACATAGTTCACATTGAATGACTACAAAATCTATTTTTTAGCTAATTTGCTTTCACAGCCACTCCTCTATTAAGATACCTTTGATTCAATTGTTTGGGAGGTGACATCTTGATTAAATAGAAGGCACGAATTTAGCGATAAAAAGTCATCACTATTCTAACTCACATATGGCTTGGGTCCAATGGTCTTTTGTCCTAATTAGGAGATGGATATGTTGTGAATAAAAATAAGGGAGTTGTTTTTCACACTTCTCCATTTTACTTTTTGTACCCCTTTTCATGTAAAAAGACAAAATTATCCTTGCAGATTTAGTTTCCGGAAATGTAAATCTGGGAGATTTGGATTTCTTTCCGGAAACATATGTTTGGAAGATAAATTGTACAGTGTTCATTAGATCTGGAAAGGTGTATCCGAAATGAAAATATGAATTTTTTGAACGTTTGTTTTCGAAAAAAGACTGAAGTGAATTCCAAATTCGTTATTCCAAAATTATGCATGAAAGAAGTGTGAATATATGTTCTGGAATTACGTTTCTGTAACACATTGAATGAAATTTTCGGATGTTCCGGAAATACGTTTCCCGTAACGCAATGAATGAATTTCCATAAATGTGTATTGATAAGATCTTTTTTAAAAATTGATTTAATTACTCTTCGAATAAGCATTTCCGGAAGTTTAATAAATCTATTCCGAAAAAATATTTTTGAAAAAATATTTTTAAAACTCATTAAATCCATTTCAAATAATAAAATGGATAGTTTTGGTATTTAATTTTATCAAAAATAAAAAAAAAATATGAAAAATAAAAATGAAGAATGCAAAAAGCAATTCCTCCAAATAAAATTAAGTTTTATAGATTTGAGTCCTATTTTCTCTTTCTTGTTTTCTCTTCCTTCTTGCTATATTTTTTTATTTTTGATATTTTTATTTTTTTCCTTCCCAAAACTTCCAATATATATAAAAGTTAGATTTTAAAAATAAAGAAAGAGAAAAATCAATGTTTTATTTTTAAATTAAAAAAGTCATAACGTTTATAACAGAAAATTAAAAATTAACTGATAAATTTATACTACCTTTTATTTTGAAAATTACAAAATTAAAAAATATTTATTAGGAATCAAAATTTAACCTTCTTCCCAATAAACTCCCAAAAATATCCTTAGATTCCTTCATCAATTAAGTATGTTTCGTAATCGGTTCTTGAGGTTTGAATCTTTTATTTGTTTTTCTTCTGGTTAATTACTTTACTCTTTATTGTCTTCTTGATTTTGATTTTTAAGAACTATATACTTAACCTACTGGACATTGTCATTGAATAACAACTCATCATTCAATTTTTCATTGAAAAGGATGTAAAGGATGTTGATATCATAACATTGACAGGTATAAATGAATCAGAAATCGAATAAATAAATTTACTACGGTATCAACAATTTTCTAAATATTTTATTTATAAAGAAAATACATTTGCGGCCAGAACATATCAGTTAACCAAAATATCACTCCTCTAATAAAAAAAAAAAAAAAAAACCTATAAAAATTTAAATTGCCTTCTCGCAAAAATATTCTATTATACTTTCACTATAGTATTTAAAAGGAAGCAAGCAATTGTGAATCAGACTCATGAACCAACCTTTTATTCTCTGTTTGCAAGAATTTTGCAAAAACACCAACTAATGGGGCAGTGTTATATGTGCAAGCCTCAGTCTGCACATAGTTGTTCCTTTGATCTTCAAAATTGTCTTGTAGATCAGGCCCTCCAACCAAAGCCCCAACCAGAATGTTAGGATTTGATTCCTGGATATTGTACCAATTATCATACCCTTGTGTGCACCCTATGAACCCTTTATTCTCTCTATATGATACAATGGAAGCTCCTCTATGATGAACTCTTTTGGGGTACCTAGGCCCATAGCCCACTAAATAGCTCATGTTAAGTGGGTTTAAGCCCAAAATGTAATCAACTTGTGACTTTGCAAAATTGAGAATCTCTTCATGGTCCACAATCCCACTATGACAAGGGAGCTTTTGATTTTTGTTTTGGAGGAATTCAGAATATACTGTGAGCATAAATGCTGTTGTTGAAACGTATTGCATGTTGTTCCATTGTCTTACATAGACTAATCCAGCTGGTGTTCGTTCCACATTGCTGCCATTATTTTTGTTGAGACATGAACATATGTAGTACTCTACTTTTGATCTGTATTTTTCAAGTATATCAGCATGCTGCTTGTGTTTTTCTTCCACCAAAAGCTGCAAAAGATTCAACTGGATTAAGGTCACATATACTTTATAACATAACTCTACCATAGAAGTTGTTACTATTGATTCGACTCACTTTATGAATTTTTTTAATCTTTAGATATTATGACTTAATTTCTTCACATTTCTGTTTAATTAATTTGTAAATCAAGCTTATCTTGTTAGATTTTTTATTATTTTAAATTTACTAATTATGTTTAGTGGTAAAATTTTATGGTTTCCGTTTGTTTGAGTTTTAATTTTTATGAAAAGGTATTTGTTTGGCTTAATAATGTGTTTCAAAAAAATCTATAATAATTACGTAATTTTTTTAAAAGAAGCAAAATCGTCAAAAAGTTGTTTTAGTATTACATAATTGTTTTTTAAAATTTACACAACTAGACACTAAAATCATTTTCCTTTTCGTAATGGATCTCGTTTTCTTCATTAAAATTTTAAATACCCACTAAAATCAAAGACAATTTTCTGTACTTGTCCAACAATATCATGAATATTTTCTAAGCTCAAAATAATGGTCCATCCAATAAAATTAAAATATTTTTATACGACCTAGATGACTACACAACATCCTGGGTCCAGCTTTTTACACTTCCGTTTCTTTTTTATTCGCATTTCCTCTTTTTTTTAAAAAAAAATTTAATTTTACTTCTACATAATATAAAAAAATAAGCTTATAAAAATTTAATTTTAAAACATACTTTTAAATTATAAAAATTTAATTCAAGAATATAATGTTTACATTCTAAAAATAAAATTTCAAAGTATATTTTTTATATTCCCGAATGTAAAAATTATATTTCAGAATTTTAATTACGAAAAGTATTTTAAAATTTTATTTTATAATAAAAAAATACATTTCAAAACTTTATTTTTATATATTTACATAAAAATAAAACTAAAAAAAATGGAATGTAAAAAAAGCAACTCCCTATACGCTGTCTTTCTCTGAATAATGAATGTTTTGAAAGGCACATTAGTCTGAAAAAAAAAATAAAGGGTGGGTCAAGGCAAGGCATGTGCAGTAATGTTTTTCCATACACTATAATCATTGTACATTACTATTTACTAGCAACGTTATGTGTGAACCCTGTCATGGCACTTCCTACTTAAAACAAGCATATATAGTCTTTTGGTAAAAAAGAACTAATACCATACTTCCAAGTTAAAAGAAGCATATACAGCCTTTTGGTAAAGAGAACTGATATCTTATGTTTTATAAATTTTAAATCTAACTATTATAAATTTTTTTAAAACAAAAATGAACGGCTAATCACCAAATATGTGTGAATGGAAGTTACAGGAATGGTCTCCGTTTGGCAAATCAGGTAGAGTAATTCCATGAACACTCCAACACTGTTCAATTGATTTGTGGAAGAAAACAGAACAAGTGTGCTTTCCGTGGGAAGGGTTATAAAAAGGGTAAAATAAATTTCTATTTTTTTTTCATTTTCTTTCTCTATTTTTTTATTTTAATTTTTTAACTTTTACATACACATTAAAGCTACATATATATTCTCTATTTTTTCTGAGATGTGGAGAGGATCTGCCTCTATAAAAAGTGGGCCACACAACTGCAATTGCTTGGCACATGACATGAGTTGAAGGGTTGAGACACTATCAATCAGATGTGTAATCAGTGCAGTCTATTATTACCTTTTTTGACAGCCTATGCACATATATAGATGAGTTGCACATGGCATTGTGTTTGGATGTACTTTCCAAATTTTCAACTCTCATAACTATTTACCTTCAAATATTTCTTACTTAATGGATGGCTTTTAAAAGTAAAGTGAAAAAGGTAAATTAACTCTCAACCCATCATATGACTTTTGAATTCAGGTTAAACAGAAAAAGCAAAATGGAAATAATGTTATAGAGAAAATAAGCCATTGAAAAAAAAATAAAAAGCCAAAAAACATGTTTGGAAAACAAATAAAAGGAAAAAAGGCAGTATGGACCATTTTGTTTGACCACTTTCAAAGCATAGAGGAACGAGAAACTACGCCAGATAAGAGTGATTGAAGGAAACCTTTTTGATAACTTTTTTAGTGAAAAACAACCGGAAAATATATTTTTGAGATATCTATATAACTTAAATATAATATCACAGAAAATTCTAATATTATTTTTTTAATTAAAATTAAAATTTTAATTTAATAATATACTCCAATTTTTAATATCAATTTTTATTACATTAAATATTAAAATGAAAGTTTGCTATTAATTAAAGAATAACACTAAAAGTTACATCTAAATTTTATTAAAAAGATCATATAAGATGTAGCATTTAGTATTAATTTTTTATTATATATATATATATATATATATATATATATATATTTATTTACCTTTGAGGCCAAGAGTTGGAGGGCAGCATATTTAACATCCCAACTGAACTCTGTAATGGCCCAACCAATGCCACCAAAGGTATGAGCCTTGGAAATAACGTACTCAAGATACTCTTCCTTGTCGGTGGCCTTGTACAGCCACATGGCTGCCCACAATAACTCATCCATGTATCCACTCACCGACGCATAGTAGTTCTTCACTGCTCCAACACTAGCATCATATTTTCCTCTATACTTGTCCCCAAACTCAAATAACTGCATCATAGTACACACACCAAATATTGCTTTCAATTAATAAATGAAAACTGAAAATAGGTAGACATGTAGAATTGATTTAACTCCGGTAAAATTATTAATTTTTAAATAAATGCTTGGGTTTTACTACTTTTCATATCCCACTTTTGCCTTTAAATAAAGATAATTATTTTTTGGTTACATTCTCTAATTTTTTTCTACTTACGTAAAATTTTTTTTAAAGAGTTTATATAGACTTATATTAAGTTATACTTTTCTATAATTATTTTTAAATTATTTAAATAAATTTTATAATCTTATTTATAAATAAGTTCTTATATGTTTTTTATTGAATACATATTTAATTAAAATACGACTTGTAGCAACTAATAAACACTAATTAATAAATTAAAACTTAAATTTTTTTTTATTAAAAGTGTATTTTAAACCATTATAAAAATAAATTAAAAAATTTTATTCTTTCCTTAACCCATTTTCATTTACCTTAAGATACTTATTTAAACTTGTCTTTCACTTTGTAAAATTTTATAAATAAGCCATTAAATCAAATTCATCAAACTATTCAATCGAAATTTATCAATTCAAAATTTTAACTATTTAATAATTAATTTAATCAAATTTAATTTCTAATCAATAATTTTGAAATTAAAATTAAGATAATTAAGAGTTAACATTGATTAAGATAATTTATTTTTGATTAATTAACTAAAAATTTAAGATAATAAATTTTAATTAAATAATTCATAATCTTATATGATTAACCTGTTGAACTTAAAAGTTACCAAACTTGCTAGTCCAACATAGTTAGTCATGGTTTGAATTTAGAATTAACCCATCAAATACAAGTAGCGATGAACACACCTCAATTAAGCACACTACAGATTTACCTGGTGAGCATGATGAAGAAGTAAGTGAGAGTAATGTGGGTTTGTGTTCCTGAACACAATGGAGGCAGCTGCCATGGCTGCAGCCGTCTCTCCAGCCAGATCTGAACCTGGATTCTCCTCATCTACCTTAAATGCTTGCCGTGAAGTTGTCATGTCCTCAGGGCGTTGCCAGCAATAATGGTCAGTGTCTCCATCACCCACCTGAGTGGAATCAATGTCACCAAGGAAAAGGAAGTGGCCAACATCACTACTAACTAGTAAGTAGTAACTAATTAATTAACTACCTCTGCCCACAGCACATTTGGGCTTGTGTGAGCTTTGATGAAGTAATCAGTTCCCCATTTTATTGCCTCCATTGCGTGTTCTAATTCACCAGAATCTTTAATTTGTTGCCAAAACTCTATAGTACCCCATGAAAGCATAGTCACTGTAAATGCCATTGGTAAACCAAACTTCACATGATCACCTGCATCATAGTACCCTCCTACCAAGTCTACCTGTCTCAAAGTAAAATTGAGTAAATTAAACCATCATTTTATTGATTTAAAAATTTAAAAGAGATCGTGTTTCATTTTTATTTCTAAAAATGTTCAATTAATTTAGTTAATAAAAAATATTAAATTGAACAATGTTTTATTTCTTAAGATTGAAAATAATAATTTTTACCTTTAAAAATTAATATGATCCATTTCAATTTTTTTTAAAAATTAAAATGATGTTTTACTTTTAAAAAACTAACTTCAAAATAAGTAATAATAGTCAAAACAAGATAATGAAAGATAAAAGAATTGTAAGTGTTATTGCTGCAAATGGTTTCAGAATTAGGACTCACTCCTTGTTCTAGACCATCTGTGAGACCAGAATGGTCACGCCATGTGACACGTTGGTTATATGGTAGCCTCCCAGAACGTTGTGCTTCAAAGTAGAGGAGGCTCTTTGAAAGTGCATCGGCATAATCAAAATCTTGAGACTGGGATTTTGTGAAAAGGGTGAAGGAGATGATAAAAAGAAAAAGATAAAACTGTTGTTGTGTCTCTTTCTTCATTGTCCCTTCCCTCTTAAACAACAACTTGTTAGGAGTGAAGGGAATTGGAAAAGGTGAGGCCATACCACAAAACACAACGGTTCTGAGAATGTGAAACGCTTGCTACACTTTATGTGAATTTTCTAACACTTATGGTGATATTGATGTGTCCATATTTGAGAAATAAGGAAAACGCACCTTGCTACGTGGAACAATTACTCCACTGGGATTTCAAAGATGCCATTCCCTCGCTATTTATTACAAGGAAGGACGGATGTTCAAAATGTCTAGTGTCTATTTCAGCTTTGTCGGATATGCACTCCTATAAAAGTTATAAGCATGGTAACTTAACATGAGTTTACGTCGTCACTTATTGTTGAATTTATTTTAAAAAAAATTGTCAGCTATTAAATGTAAAATGTAGATAAACAGAAATACATATAAATAAATAATTATTTTTGTATATAAAAATATTATGATTATATCATATATGGTATATCATTACCAAATACCTATATACTCATGCCTTTCCTCAAAAATTAATACCCTACGTTTCAACATTTTATTTATTTGTTTTAAAACAATTTATGACTCTAACAAAAAATAAATAAATTATACTTATAGCTTTACAAGTTTAATAAATTTTACCAGTTGTTTTTTTAATTTTATTCAAACTTTTGATAATTTATCTAATTAATAAAATTATATTGTATGTTTCGTTAATTGTACAAATTAATTCTATTATCTTATATAAATAAAAAAATTAAAAATATATATTAAATAAAATTTTGGTAAATCCAAAAAAGATACTACTGACACCTAATATACTTATTGTTGTTTCATTTAATTATTACTGTTTCATTGAAATATGAGTGTCATAAAGAGGTTGCAACAAAGTAGTAAACAAAGAAATAAATAAATTTATAAAAAAAAATGTTTCGTTGAAATATAAGTGTCATAAGGAGGTTGCAAGGCGGTAAATAAAGAAATAAAAAATTTCTAAAAAAATGTTTGATAATTTACAAAAATTATAAAGTTTTCATCAATTAAAAATAATTTTTAAAATTAATCTACAGATCTAAGTTTAGAAATTAATTATAGATAGAAAATATATTAATATCTTATGTTATTTATTATAAAAATTGTTATTTTAAATTAATTATATAAATTTATTTTAAATTTAAAAATATTTATTTAAATTTTTAAATATATATATATATATACATATACGTATTAAAATTTTATTAAAAAACTAAAATATTTATGAACAAATACTAACATAAATAAATATTTACAAATTAATAAAATATAAAAAAAATTATAAATTTTTTTTTAAAATAAAAAAATATAAAACATATATTTATAAATGAATGATAAAATTAATAAAGAAGTTACAAAATAAAAGAATAAAAAAAAAATTTATAAAATTTTTAATTTATGCAAATAATATGTTCGTAGATATTCTTAGCTGCAATAGAAATTTATAGCGTTCAAACATTTTAATTTGTTAAAAAATAAATTTAAAAATATATTGAATAAATTTTGTTTAAAGTTAAAATTTAAAAAGAAAATTATGATGAATTAATTAAAAAATGGAAAATTTCCTTTAAAATCAAAATTTGAAAAGATGATTTTACTAATTTAATAAAAAAAATATTTTAATTTTCTAATTCTATGTATGCATAGTTTGAAACTACAAACAGTTGTATCATAAATCTTTGGATTTAAAAACTATGTGATAATACATACTACACATACAAATTTAAGGCTTGTAACATGATATCTGGACTTAAAATATTTATTTATAATTTTTATATTTAAATATAACATTCCAAATCCAAATATGCACCAGATTTAAAATAATAGATGGTTCAACTATAAATGTATATGAATCCAACAACATGTGATGGTAGAGAATATTACACATACAAATTGAAGATTTATTGCATGAAATCTAGAATTAGATATTAAAAATATATAAATTTATTAAAGAAAATGAAAAGTGTAAAGCTAAAAAAGTTTGTTTAAGAAATATATATTTATCTAATTATCTTTAAGAAAAATAAAGATATTATTAATGTAATATAATATTTTTTTAATTAGCATTTTAAATTCATATATACACAAGGTTCAAGACAAATAAATGTGTACTTAAATTCATACAATTCTCCACATATATGTTAAACGTGCGTATCTAAGTTCGTTGATTGGAATTTGAAATTTAATATAGAATTATTTTTTTAACTATTTTAATTTTACAATAAATAATATTTTGTTGGAACCAAGTCACAAAATAAAATAATTTACTACATTTTGATTGGAGACAAAAACATGAATATAGTTTTTACACTTATAGACAGGTACAAAATCTTAAGTATCGTAAGATACGTCGAAGTGTCTTAAAAGAGAAATACATTAAAAAGGTTGTCTAGCTAGCCCTTTTCATACAAAAGCTACTTCTGGATTACTGTCTAGAAAAAAGAAAAATCAGACTTTACACCTTTAGGAGACCTTAGCTTATAAAGGTAAGTGATTGTTCTGTCAAGAAAAGTAAAAGGCAAAGACAAAATGGTTCTAATGCACAAAAACACATATGATAAAAAATAACTTGCTCTTTCTTGAACTAAGGTAATGCATTCAATGCTCATATAAAAGACTTTGCAAAACCTTTTAATCTCTTAATGACTTGTTTTGTCTCCGCCTATATAAAGAACAAACTAATGAGAAAAATATAAGGAGCATTAACTGAGCTATATTTATAAATATCTTATCTACTCACAACTTATGATATACTTACTACATTTATTCTTGTTGTATTTTGGGTATTAAGAAAATAGTGTAGCTAGAAAAACAAATGTCTAGTCTTTATTTCTAGGAAAAGATAACCCTAGAGAGGTTTGTGTAAAAATATTGGGGTTTGTATTTTTGTAGTCTATATTATCTTATTATAGTGAAAATACCTGTTGGATAATAATAAGGATTGGATGTAGTCCTTAGGTTGATAAGGATGAACCATTATAATTTATGGTGTGAATATCCCCCCTTAAACTCTATATTGATAAGTGTTTTAAGACACCTAGTGCCTTACAATGGTACTATTTGTAGAAAAATCCATAGTTTTTCTATGACATCACATTCAACTCCTTTTTGTGTGTTGTCTTTTTTCCTACATTTGGTATTGGATCTTAGCCTCTTGGATTGAGCATTCTAGCAAATGAAGAGGAATTAATGATCCATGGAGAAATCAAGAAAATAACTTATCCTTGAAGGAGCCTCTATTACTCACCCTCTAACCTTCCTTGGGGAAGATTATACTTTTACTAGAGGCATAGAATGGAGATATTCATCAAGTATACCTAATACAATTTTTGGAGTGTCTTTACAAAAGGTGACTTTATACCTCTAAATGAACATGGTGTGGAAATACCTCAAGACTTATGGACAACTAATAAAACCATAAAAATGGAGAATAATGCTAAGGCTATATTTCTCTTAACTCATGCCCTATGCAAAAGCGAGTACAACAAAATCTTTGGCTATAAGACTGCTAAAGAAATTTGTGACAATCTTTCTACTATTGTTCATGAAGAAACAAATCAAGTAAAAAGATTCAAGATAAGTTATCTTCTATCTCAATATGAGAACTTCAAGATGAAAGAATGATAAACTATTGACAAAATGATTGGAAGATTTCAAATGGTAACAAATAGACTTAAAGCCCTTGGAGGACCTATGATCACAAGGACGCTACGATAAAGATTCTTAAGAGTCTTTCACATTGATGGAGGCCAAACTGCTATAGAAGAATCAAAGGACTTAAGTAAACTCAAGTTAGATGAACTTCTAGGATCCCTTAGAAACTGAGATTGATCTAAATAAAGAAAAACCTAATAAAAAAGAAAAGGTCTAGCTCTAAGATCCAAGCTCCACGACCAAAACACCTCTGCCAAGGCCATGAATGCTAAAGAAATGTTTAGTTCAAATAAAATAAGTGAAGGTGATGGAACAGATAAAAAACTATTGCTTATATCTAGAAGACGTAATAGTATAATGAACAACAAGAAGAATGGAATAAGACCCATAAATTAAGCAAAGGTAAAATATTTTCTTTTAATAATGATCCGAAATCTGATATAATTTGCTATGAACGAAGGAAGTTAGAAAACATGAAAGTTAAGTGTCCTAACCTCAAGAAAGATAAAAAAAAGTTTATCAAACTAAGAAGAAAAAAGGTCTTGTCTTGACATGGGATGATGCAGATAGTGGTAGCTTAGAAGATGAAGCTATAGAGTTAACACAAATATGTTTCATCGTAGATGTTGATCCTAAGGTAACAAATAAGCTTCAAGATTTAGAAAATACATATGAAAATATTTTAAGTGATCTTAATACTCAGCTAACAAAATATACTGTCTTAAAAAAGAAGTTTTCTGAAAAGGAAAAAATGCTTCAAAAGCGATGAATAAAATTAACACTATATTAGAAGCAAATTTCAAACTATTTACAAAAATAAACGAAATAAAAAAGGACATGTCTGGTTGCTAGGAGCTCGAACAAGTTAAACTAGATCATAAAGGAAGGAAGACACCCTAAAGACAAATCTATCATTGGTTTTTCAAAACTACCATAAAAGGATAATCAAATTTATCTCTCAGTTACATTCCTTTTGTATCATTTGCAACAAGTTTAGACATAACTCAAGAGTGTGTCACTACAAACACCTACGAACTAATACCAAAGAACCCAAAAAAATATGAGTACCTAAAGATAAAATCATTCCTATTATAGATGTTGTTAGTAGGAAGAAGAAAGATATTAAAATGGTATCTAAACAGTGGCTGCTCACAACACATGATAGAAAATACTATGTTCATAGACCTAGAATTTTATGGTGGAGGTAGTGTTGCCTTTGGAGGAAATCAACAAGGAAAAGTGAAAGGAAAAGGTAGAATTAGTAAAGATAATCTACCATCAATTGAGAATGTTGTATTTGTAGGAAATCTGAAGCATAATCTATTGAGCATTAATCAATTTTACGATAGTGGATACAATGTTTCCTTCGATAAAAATTAATGTATAGTCAAGAATGATGATGAATCTATATTGTTAACTGTTAAAAAAATACTACAATTTGTATAAAATAGATCTAGAAAAACTATATGATCAGAAAGTAACTTATCTTTTCTCGAATGAGGATGAAAGATGGATTTGACACAAAAAAGTTAGGACACATAAATATGAAGCATGTTTCAAAACTTCATAAATTATGGCCTAGTCAAAGGTATGCCAAATGTGTCTTTCTAAAAAGGTGTGAAGTATATCAAAAAAGGAAATAATTCAAAACCTCTTTTAAAATCAAAAATATTATTTCCACCTCTAGACCTCTTAAGCTGCTTCATATGGATTTATTTGGAAATACTAATATATAAAGTTTAGGTGGTAAAAATTATGGAATTTTCATCATAGACAACTATTTTAGAATGATTTGGGTATGCTTGGTGTTACATAAGGATGAGTCTTATCAAGTGTTCAAAATATTTTGTAAACAAATTCAAAATGAAAAAGAAATATGTATAACATCTATAAGAAGTGATCATGGAAGAGAATTTGGAAAAGAAAAATTCAACAGGTTTTGCAATAAGCATGACATCTCTCATAACTTTTCTGCTCCTAGGACACCTTGGTAAAATGAGGTTATTCAAAGGAAAATGTTATTAGATATGACAAGGACAATGCTATGTGAAAACTCTCTTCCAAAATACTTTTGGATAGAAGTTGTAAGCATAACTTGTTATATTCAGAATCGCATTTTAATAAGACAATGTTTAGATAAGACTTTTTATGAGTCGTGGAAAGAAAGAAGACCAAACATCACATACTTTCACCTATTTGGTAGTGAATGTTTTATATTAAACATGAAAGATAATCTTGAAAATTTTAATTCTAAAGTAGATAAAGGAATATTCTGTGTCTACTTAGACACATCTAAAGTCTTTCGTGTCTATAACACAAGGACTGTGATTGTTGAAGAATCAATACATGTTAGATTCAATGATAGAAAAACGACTAACAACAATCTGTTAGATCTAAACTAAGATATTGCAGCAATGGACGTAAGCAACAAGAATATCAAAAACCAATTATCATGAGAACCAAAGCATGAAGTATCCAATCAACAAGTGCCTTATCTTGTATCCTGTAACCAATCTCAAAAGCATCCATCAAACATTGAAGTTGTGAAAGATCTAAAGTTCAAACTATATCATCCACCTAATCATATTCTTGGAAGATCCTCAAAGAAGGTCAAAACCATATCCAGTTTCAGAGATCAAGGAAATATCGCTCTTCTATCCAAGATGGAACCTAAGATAGTAGATGATTGATGGATTGCAACTATGTAAGAAAAATTGGCTCAGTTCGACAAAAATGAGGTATGGATGCTAGTTTTCAAACCTATTTAAAAAGCAATCATTGAAACCAAGTGGGTGTTTAGAAACAAACTTAATCAAGACAACAAAGTGACCAAAATAAAGCCAGGTTAGTGGCTCAAGGATACAATTTGCAGGAAGGTATTGACTACAACGAGACATTTTCTCCTATAGCTAGAATACATATCATTAGGATTATGCTTGTAAATGCATCTCAACATGACATAACTCTCTTTCAAATGGATGTCAAAAGTTCCTTTTTAAATAGGATTTGAAGAAATCTTTGCAAAACAACCCCTTATTTTTATAAATGAATCCTTTTCAGAACATGTGTATAAATTAAAAGGAGTCTTATATGGTCTTAAACAAGCACCTCATGCTTGGTATGATAAACTAAATTCTTTTCTTAGGAAAACCAACTTCACTAGAGGTCAGGTAGACACTACTTTATTTAGAAAAATTTATAAGAATAACTTAATCATAGTTCAAATATATGTAGATGATGTTATTTTTGGTGCCACTAATACCAAACTATGCATTGATTTTCTTAAGATGATGCAAAATGAATTTGAGATGAGCATGATAGGTGAGCTTAAATTCTTCCTTGGTCCCAAATCAAACAAAAAGTTGAATGTATCTATGTACATCAACATAAATATACCAAGGAGCTGCTCCACAAGTACAAAATGGCAGGTCTAAACCCATGTCAACCCCTATGCATCCATCAGCTATCTTAACCAAAGATGAAGACAATCTACTTGTTGATCAAAAAGTTTACTAAAGAATGATTGGATCCCTTCTATACCTAACTACAAGCAAATCAGATATTATGTTCAATTTCTGTCTCTGTGCATGCTTTCAAAATGATCCTAGGGAATCACATTTGAAGGCAATAAAAAGAATTTTTCATTATTTGGTTGGTACTACTAACTTAGGACTTGTTTATAAAGTACAAGAATCATTAAAATTGATTGGCTACTATGACACTATGTTGGAGATAGGATTGAAATAAAAAAGCACTAATGAAGGATGTCACAACATTGGAGCTAACCTCATTTCATGGGCTAGAAAGAAGCAAAACACTATTTCTCTATCCAATACTGAGGTAGAATACATATCAAAATCAGGATGCTATTCACAACTTCTATGAAATATCAATTTAAAGATTATATTTTCTTAGAATAATATTCCTATATTTTGTGATAATACTTCTGCAATTAGTTTATCTAAAAATCTCATTCAACACTCCAAGGCATAATATATTGAAGTAAGACACCATTTCGTAAGAGACTAAAGATGTCGTGTTAACAGTTAATTTGTAGACACCAAACATTAGCTAGTTGACATTCTAACCAAATCTTTTCCTAGAGATCAATTTGTCTTTATTAGAAACCTGTTAGGAATGACTTGTATTTGTATCTAGAAAAAATATGCTTAGGGTTGCAAGTTTCTTATGTCTACTGACTTACAAGAGACCCAGCTGTCTTAAATGAGTATCACACCTACCTAACCCTTCCTCATTATGCCATGTGTCCACTGATGTAACTGCTTTGACATTATAGGTCATTCTTTCTTTTCAAAACTGAAAAAGGTGTTTTCTCATGATGTGACATACCTAATTTATTGGAGTCACATTTTTATCTCTTCTGATCGTGGTTGTGTACCTATGAGCTCACTAATTCCCTCTTTCTTGGACATTTTATATCTTATTCAAGTCTTTCCTCTCCCTTCATCATCTTCACTCTTTTGTTCACACTTTCTCTCTGAACCTTTTCCTTTACACACTTTATCCTTTCTTCTCTGCTCTACCAATGGTACCCAAAAAGGATCCTTCCTGTGAGCACCAATTTTTGTCCGGGTAGAAATTTTCCTTAATTAATTAATCTACTAAATAACTTTAGAGAATAAAAGCTCACATGGTCAAAAGAAAAGGGAAAGAGATGCAAAAGTAAATAAACAAGTAAACTTAAAAAATAAGAATAATAAATTCAGTTAGGGTAGTTAGGAGTTAGTTAAAGAGTTAGTTAGGGTAGGGTTAGGAGTTAACTTCCATTAGGTTAATATGACCAGGGTTAAACTAAGGGTATAAGAAGGATTTGAAGAAAGGCAGAAAGAGAGGAGACATTTTGGCACCAAAAAGGACATTTTTGAAAAGAACAGATTCTTTGATATTCGGTAGTTCGGAGTTCTCTCTGAGTTTTCTGGGTTTTCTTCAGCTACTCAAACTCTCTGGCATTCTTCTTGGTGATTAGAGGATTCTTCTTGAAGGAATTTTGGCTGGAATTTCCTCTCTGCTGCCTTGGATTCTTTCCAAAATCTTCTTCATTCGCGATTAAAGAAGGAGCTTTCACTCTTCTTTGAGATTTTTGCGAGTGAAACTAAATTGGTTCTGGTTCTGGTTGTTTGCCTTCGCTGCTTTACCAAATTTTTTCTGCATAGTCACGAACGTCCTCTCATTTTGTTTCAATACTCACAGGTTAGACTGCATCTTCCATTTTTTCTCACTCGAATCTGCGCAATTTCGTTCTTGTGTCTTCTCCCTGTTATGATTGAACTTTGAATCTATGAAATTCAGATGCTGCGATAATTGCATTGCTTGTTTTAGTTCTTGATTCATAATTGTTAGTCAAAGTGCATGTGCTAGTTAAGGTTTCTAGGTTCATGTGAGGTTGAAGCTCTCGAAAATTAGTGAAAATTACTGTCTGTGTTTAATTGTTGTATCTCTATTCGGAGGACTCAGCTCCTGAAGTATATCAGGAATATGTTCATCTCTACAAACTATAGAACTAGAATTGTAATCAATTGAGTTCAACTTAGGAAGATAAGAACCTGTGTTCACTAAAACTGTAACTGTAACTGATCCTGTACCAAGCATCATCTTGTCTGCTAGGTTCTTTGGTGCCAGTAGCTATAGGAATGCGTCAGCCTAGAAGTAAGTGGAAGAATAGTAGGTTATATAAATCTGATATACCAAACGCCAGGGCTGCTGTCTGAGCTTTGTGACGGCAACTACTCCACTACTCACTCTAGGCCAAACACAGGTCAATACCAGGAGTATGGACATTGTTCCCATGTGTGGTCTGTAGGTTTTAGATTTCTGCTAATCTCCAAGGATTAATTCAACCATGACAAGTAAGGAGTTAATTCCTAAACAGCCAAATACAACCTCTATTTAGCACTGTGTAAGTTGGAAGTAATTCTAGGGGAGTAAGACAATGAAGTTCTGGTTTCAAATAGTTCTAATAACCCTAAGTTTGCCCATAACAGTCTAGAGTTTGCTGAAAGACTAACTGCAGCTGAGTCTATAGGCAGCCCAACCATGTGTTCTTAAATAAGAATAATTGGATGTACTAAAACAATTTAGATCAAAAACCAACCAGGCCTTAAACAAAGGCCAATAAGAAGAAAGCTATGCAACCTATGAGTGCATTTAGAATCATGTAACAGGACTTGAGGTTCTGCAGCATTTGGCCACTGGATGTTGCATTTTTTAGATCTATGCTACCAGGTGCCAATTAGGTCTAGGCCATCAATCAAACCTAGTTAAAACAATACCTGTGCTGATTTAAGAGAAGTTCTAATAAGAGAGAAATATGGTTAACAAGTAACAAAACTCATAGTCTTATAGCCTATCATAAGGCAATAAAAAAAAATTGCATTATGCCTGCTAGATTTAGCTGATTCAGTTAGAAAATTGGCTTAGTTCAAAACAGACCAATTGCAATGGTTCACTATAATTTTGAGCTTAATGAGCCTTAGGTTGTGCTCAATGCAAAGTAATGGAGAGACTTTTTGAGCTCAATATGGAAGGTACTGATGTTGTGCCCAGAATTCAAACCCGCTTCTGTCATAATGTGGCAATGCTATAGTCATGGTCAACTTGGGGATTTGTAGGAGATAGTGGTTGTAACTATATTTTTTAATAGGTTCCAATACCATTGCCCATAGACCAGTCTTTAGTTTGATTAACCATATCCGTGTCTAGGACAGGCGGGATCCAGAGTTTATTGGCTTGGGGGGCCTTGCGTTGTTCCTGTCACTTAGACGTAGAAGTCATATTAGTTAATCATCTCAGAACACCTTATAGGAGTAGTCCAGAACAAATCTGTATTAGCTTAGGAAATGGATTTAATGGCATAAAGTTGATGACCCTTGTAGGCATGACCTAGTTTTAAGCCAATCAAAATAGAAAGTGGAAATTGTTCAAGAAAGGGGAGAGTATGCATCTGGTAGTAGACATCCTTTTGATCAGTAAAGGCCTTGATGCCAGCACCGGTCCATGGCAGTGGATAAGTTAACAAATCAGACTTGTTAAGCACCAAATAAGGTCTAACCTGAGGGTAGAAGGTCTATCCAAATAAATCAGGAACAGGTTGAATAGTATGCGGTAACAGCAGAAATCAAGGCCCAGTTGAATTCATAATACCTCCAATAGATCTATCAGGGCCCTGTACAGTGTGCTGATGACATAAACCTCGAAACATGTAAAGACCGGCTAAGTGCTTGAATGGAGTTTCCAGGCTTGCTGCAGACATGACCTGTGTCAGAAACCCCTCAAAATAGATGCTGTGATATTCAGTTGAAAGTACTCAGCTCCTGAGGTATAAATCAGAGATTATAGATTACTGTACTAGGGAAGTCCTTGGGTTAGTAGGTTAACATCATCATGATCAAAAGCAGGTAGACCAGTAGATGTTGTAAGAGTGAGCTGAAATCTGTCCGAACAGTAAATGGAACTCCAGGCCATGGGTCTGAGGGTAGTTAGAGACTTAATGATAGGAAAGAGGCTTTGGGTAAGTCAACAGGAATGTTCCTGATGCAGTAGGAAAAACAGTACCAGCATGAGTTCAGAGACATGTAAAGGGTATGTAGGCACCTGAATCATGTTTCATAAGTCTGTCACAATAATAATAAAGGTTCAGGGTCTGCATCTTTCACAAAATATTTTCTTTAAGAATAGTCGCTTGATCATACATTTCTAAGGTGTTGAACAGAAACCTTGAGCAAAATGAGAACTGAAGTAGAATGGTAGAAATGCCTGGTTTGGTAGGCTAGGAACCAGTTGGAAAGTGTTATAACCGTAATTACAATACTTGGCCATATACTCTGCTGCTCCATGGCTAAATAGGCAACAAGTTAACTCAGAAAGTTAAAAAGAAAACACCAAGGATTGCACTTGGTATGCTACTGATTTAAATCTGAAAAACCAGTAAAGATTTTAGCACAACATGTTGATGACTGTTAGTAAATAAGGTTTTTAAGGAGCCCTCCCCTCCCCCTAAGAAAGTAAGTTAAGTCTTGAGTACCTAAATGTCTGTACTGGAACTGATGTTACATCCAGTCTCGGTCTTGTAACCAAATCCTATCTGGTAGACATGACACAAGATACATGGTTTCAGTCTGATTAGGAGTCTGTAACAGGTGGAAAGAACCTGAGAACCATGAAATTAGGAGAAGTATTCCTAAGCTTTCCTAATGCAGGTAGGCTAGTATAGGCAGGAAACCTTCAAAAAAAAAATAAAAACTGTGAGTGCTCATTAAGGTCATAACTGCAACCAAGCAAGCCTAAATCTATAATTAACAGAAGCATGCATCTTTAGGCTTTAGGCTAGCAGAATTTAGGCCTCTATTCTGATAAATTTATTCCGGAATCAGGTTGTCCAGTACAGCAAACAAATCATCCCTAGGCTAGCCACAGAAACAGGTTCACTGCAACCTGCCCTTGATTGATTAAATCATTATGTACATATAAAAGTCCTTGCAGTTTTCGAACCTAACATACTAAAGAAGTTTAGGAGCATGAGTTGGACTGGTTGAAGCAAGTCCTTGCAAATGGATGTCTGTCATGCTGAATCAACAGGGAGGGAATCAGGTCTATAGGGTAAAATCCCATATCCCTGTTAAGTAGATGTTGATCCTGCCCATTTCAGGTTCTGTATTAGGTTAATCAGGTCAGGAATTAGTTAAGCACATGACTTGCATCAGGCTAATAGGATCTGGAACTGATTGAACACCAATTGAGAGGATTTGTCAAGCATATAAGAGTCTCATGGGCTAGATTTGAAGGCCATTTTGGTCAAAGTGCTGCCTGCACCACGTAGACGGAATTAGGAATAGTACCTGATACAGCAATCAGTTTCTTTTCCTTCACCTAGATTCACCATAAACACTTGTTCAGATCAGGAGTTGTATAGCTCAAGCAGAGCATTAGACTGGGAAATAAGTTTGGGCTAGGCATTATCAGACTATGGGTAGCAAGAACAGGGGGCTTGTGAGGATCTGGCCTTGAGTTACTCCTAGCATACAGTAGTATCTTGATGAGCAGATTCAAAACCCAGAATCTTTGGGTCAATAGGGATTGGTACAGCTCCTGTAGGAATCCATGTGTGGGTTAGGAGCATGATTGATGAGCTAAAAGAAGGCTTAATAAGGACCATAGACAGGGTGGCAATACATGAATTCCAAAGCATATTCAGGATGGCAGGATTCATTCTACATTCTGTTTTTGCCTTGGTTATGCTAGGAGTAAGGATTGAAAAGCTTCCAAACTTGGCTCGGATTACCCTAAGAGGTACATTTCATATTTAGGGACGGGTAGAGAACAAAGTGATGGGTAACTCCGTCAGTAAAGTTTGAACTTGGGACTGCCAATCCTAGAGTTAACTATAACAGCAAAAGTGAACACAGTTCTGTATATTGCATCAAATCTTGAAAATAAGTAAAGACCTGGATTTGAAACTTGTGATAAATCACTAATCTGCATGATTCTTTGCTTGCTACTGTCATAACAACTAGGCCGAATGAGGGTTTTGAGTTTTATGATTCATAAACCAAACAACAAAATCAGAACCTGCCTTATAAAGAGAACTGCACTTGGCGACAAGTAAGTTGGGTTGGTTTAGCAATAGTCTAGGGTCTTTTAAACCATTATCAGCAGAAATAAGTAAGATCAGATCTTAAAGGACTTTGAATTAGTTTATCAGAGCGCAAACCTGAGAACTGAAGCCTGTCATGAAGATTTAGGAAGTGATGATAGCAACTTTGGTGTTTCATCTTCCTAAGGCTCTGATTTGGCCATAGCATCCTCTAATCCTTTGGTTAGTGAAGAAGTAAATCAGTCACACCGAGGTTATATTAACCTGTAAGGGTCTGCATTTAAGGGCTGGGATGTGTTTAAATGAATTAGGAAAGTCCAAAGACATTGAATCAGTTGCAACCAGATCAGGCCATTGGTTTTTATTTAGCATAAGGTTCAAGTCACTTTAACTACTGCAAGATAACAAGATCAACAAAATACACCAGACTCAGTAGGCTAGTATAGGTGCTGGGACCCTATTGTTGTGGTGACAGGTTCAGCCACAGGGGTTGCACATTAGTCCTTTTGTTGACATCATATTTCAAATTGAGTGGGTTAGAGGTTTAATGCCCTGCTAACACCAACCATGAATTCAAAAAAGGAACCTTGCTTGCTAAAGGTCTGTGAAATATGGTATGTTATGCTAGTATCTCTGCTTGTTAAAAACTTCTTTTTCTACTAGTTAGTAACAACACCTAGCCTCAGGTTGTGCTTAAGGCTCGTCGGAACCTGACTTCTATAAATTTACAAAGCAACCCATCTTAGGTCCTATAATTGAGGACGTACACTCTATGACTTCTAAGATATTTTGAGAAAGTCAAAAGGTACCAGACTTTAGCAGATTATGTTTAGACTGGAACCATAGTTTTATATTACTCCTTGAATCTGCCTGATTCAATAAGATCCTTCTCTAAGAGGTACAATGGCATTTTGGATAAACTCGGAAGACTAAGAGAAATAGTAGATTTTATACCAAACAAGTAATTGGAGAATATATCATTATGCTTTCTCATTTTAAATTTCTGATTCACGATTCTGTTTTCACCAAGCCTTCGTCTCAAACATTTTTTTTAATTCACTCTCTAACTCAAATTTCTGGTTGCTTTTATTTTTTCGAAATTCATGTAAACGGGTTCTAACGCGAACGAGTAGCGTTCTCTACCGTGTCGTGTTTTAATTCGTGTAGGATCCAAATACGGCTTACGACAATTTAGGATCTCACAAGCATGAATTTCGGAAAATCATCACTTTTCAAAAAATCTTATAAAAAACGTCTGTTTTTAATTTTTCAAAATTCATGTAAACGGGTTCTAACGCGAACGAGTAGCGTTCTCTACCGTGTTGTGTTTTAATTCGTGTGGGATCCAAATACGGCTTACTACGATTTAGGATCTCACAAGCATGAATTTCGGAAAATCATCACTTTCAAAAAATCTTATAAAAAACATCCGTTTTTAATTTTTCAAAATTCATGTAAACGGGTTCTAACGCGAACGAGTAGCGTTCTCTACCGTGTCGTGTTTTAATTCGTGTAGGATCCAAATACGGCTTACGACGATTTAGGATCTCACAAGCATGAATTTCGGAAAATCATCACTTTTAAAAAAATCTTATAAAAAACGTCTGTTTTTTAATTTTTCAAAATTCATGTAAACGGGTTCTAACGCGAACGAGTAGCGTTCTCTACCGTGTTGTGTTTTAATTCGTGTGGGATCCAAATACGGCTTACTACGATTTAGGATCTCACAAGCATGAATTTCGGAAAATCATCACTTTCAAAAAAATCTTATAAAAAACATCCGTTTTTAATTTTTCAAAATTCATGTAAACGGGTTCTAATGCGAACGAGTAGCGATCTCTACCGTGTCGTGTTTTAATTCGTGTGGGATCCAAATACGGCTTACGACGATTTAGGATCTCGCAAGTATGAATTTCTGAAAATAATCACTTTCAATAAAATCTCATAAAAAACGTCTTTTTTTTTAATTTTTAATTTTTCAAAATTCATGTAAACGGGTTCTAACGCGAACGAGTAGCGTTCTCTACCGTGTCGTGTTTTAATTCGTGTGGGATCCAAATACAGCTTACGACGATTTAGGATCTCGCAAGCATGAATTTCTGAAAACCATCATTTTCAATAAGTTCCTATTAAAGTGTCTGTTTTTTTTTATCTAAAATCACCCCGTATTCTTTTAGAGATCAAGTCTCTTAATTAGAACTACGTAGCCTTGAGTTTCCCATTGCACCCGGAAATACGTAGGAGCAGGACCTAGTCTTGTCAGGTTATTTTCCATAAACCTATTTATTTTCTATTTTCTATTCTATTTTAAGGGATCAAATAGTTTTCAAAATATCACACACTCAGTTTAAGGGTACCGTTCCTTGGAACGGGCGAGTGGGGTGCCTAATACCTTCCTTACTCGTAATCGACTCCCGAACCTAGATTTTCTTCCACAAGTTAGGGTTTTTCCAAATGTTTTCCCTTAAAAAATAAAATTTGGTGGCGGCTCCACAATCAAAATTAAAATTCATTTCAAAATTTTAGCGGGTCCGTCGTCTCGTCGTAATTACGGTTATGACACTTCCTATCAAGCAAATCACAAGGTCATTCCTTAAAAATATGTTTCCTATCTTTTTTGGAGGAGGATGGAATACTCACCAGTGAGTATCTTATTGCTATTAGAAGGGCTCCCTTCTTCGATGTTGCTAATACTTGATGGTATAAAGATGTGATGTAGGAATTCTGGAAGAATTCTTTTATCAAAACTTCCAATAAGTCGTCGTTCATTGTCACAAATGTCTTCAAGAAACGCCTGACCTTCTCCCAAGAATTCATTTGCAAACTCATCAAGTGCAAGGTTGAAGATGTCGTCTTTCATCGCAACTAGGAAGAAAATCTTGCAACATAATCAATGTTGTCCTTTATACCAACCCTATCCATATCTTAAAAGACAGCTTCTGGTAGAATGACCTTGCTCATTTCATTCATGCTCTTCTCCACAATTTCATCCTTCCCTAGGTGGGCTCCTAGAATCAAGTCAATGTAATGGAATGCTTCTATGTCTACTACCTCCTGTAAAAGAACAAGATAAACCTCCTTGTCTTTCTTTTTACCCACTTTCACAAGATTTTGAATGAAAGTCTTAAGAACATTTCCTATGGAACCTAATCACTAGAATTATAGAGCGCCTAATGTGAGTCATGTTGAGTATTTGCATCATAGGATGCATCTTCCAACCACTTACTTTGGGCTAAGACATGTGAAGTAGATGAAGTTTGTCCTTCCCTCGCCTAACCTTATCTAAAGATTCATTTCCTAAGGAAGTCCGAGGAAAGTTCAGCCAGTTCAAACTAGCCTCCGCCACATTGTCTTCTAGTACCACATCTCCATCCTAGTCCTTTTCCTCTTCCTCTGACTTTGACCATATTACTGCCACTTCCTTTACAAAATGACCCACTCCATCTAAGAGGGAGCCATATGAGTGCCGCACAAAATGTAGGTTAAAAACTACTATCCCCAAGCTCACTCTTACATCCAAACCTTTTCTTTACAATAAACGTTTCTTTTGCCTTCCACCATCCACCATCTCCACCAAAAAGCTTCACCTAATCATCCTTAATGATGATTCTTCCCCATCCTCATCTTTCATCAATATTATCCCTTTGCAAGTTATCTTACTTATCCGTAACCTATCCAACCATTCCACGCCCCCCATCCAATGTTCTTCTCCATCACCTCTTGAACCTTTTTCTTTGAGCCTCGCTCTCCACCCCAGGTGTCTTCTCCCAACCCACCTTCTCCACCCCAGGCATCTTTTCCCATTTTCTCTCCCTTCCTTGTTCTAATGTCTTCCCCTCCATAAAACGAAACACCTTCCTCTTATTCACTAACCTTTGTAGACACCTCTTCCTCCCTCAATATTGATGAAGCCTTTATTGCTTCTTTACAATATCCGAAGTTTTTGGCCTTTTTAGCAGACACATCTGTCTCCTACCGATCTCAACCTTCCCCCGCCTTTCCTCAGCCACCTCTTAGCATGCACCCTCGACAGTTTGCCTCCTAAGGATCCTCTCCCACCTTGACAGTCCCACTTATCCCCTTCTATCTTCACCCATTTATGTCTCCTGCAAGTCTTTGCTTGGATGGCAAGTTGTGGATTCACTCTACCTTTCCCCCCACTTGCTTTTATTTTTTGAAGAAATTACAATCACTAAAGACATTCTTTCGTGACTTACTATTCATGAGCTCGAGGTCTTTAACCATTTCATGATGGAGCAAGTCTTGGCAAGACAGAAGCTACCCTGGTATTTCACCATAAACTAGCACCTTAATCCTATAGCCTATATGACCTCATTCACCACCATCATGGTTCAAACTGATTAGTTACCTCCCTGCCCTTCTGCTAAGCCCTTTACTACCTCCAAGGTTGATGTTGTTCCCTTGGGACCCCTACAATTCTTGGGGTTATGTTTGAAGATTTGTAGGGTTTGTAGTGTGATCGTGGTTGTCTAACTGATTTCAAGCTCTCATAGTGGATGTACACCTACTATTGCTGGGTCAACACTATTTAGTGCTCCTCATATGGGCTCTCTGTTGAACAAAAGGTTGATGAGTGGCATGCCTAGCCTCAACGTTAGAATCATCACTATTTTTTCTCATCCTCTCCATTATTACCATTGTAACCTTCAAACACTTGCCATTTTTCCTTATGTCTTATGTTTATTTGTCCATTTTAGTTTTTGTGGTTTTTACATCTTTTATCCTTTTTGTGTTCACCACTAATAGGCCATTATCTTCTCTGCCTCAGTCAACCACCCTTATTGTCTACTTTCCACCTTACTCTCTACTTTGGTTGTGTCATTCCCCCTTCTTCCCAGCCTTGCTTATAATCCTCTACCCCTTTGATGAAGAGGCATCCTTAGAGACATCTAAACCTACACCAGAGACCTTCTCGGGCCTCCAGAAGACTCATACTCTTAGGCCTAATCCACCTCCTCATTAGCCCTACACATTTTAGAATAGATTTAAGACTTTTTTTTTGTATTTTAGAGTAGGCCCAAGATAATGTACATGACTAGGCATCTTTCTTTGTATTTTAGCATAGGACTTTTTGGGCTTTCTTTGTCCCAATTTGTGGCTACATTGAAGAGTGAAGAAGACACTACTATTGGGCTAAAATTCAAGTCTAATTCATATTCAAAGCTGCCCCTTCCTTCCCTCCATTTTTCACCTCCTCCATTTTTTCTATATAAAGGCATCACTTGTGTAAATTTTCAACATGAAGTTTTTTTTTGAATAATATTTGTGAGTTTTCACTTGAATTTTTTAAAGAAATTATCTCCCTATCCTTCCTCTAGAACTAGAATTGGGGTTGAGGAACCTCCTCATTCATGGCTACTTATGATGGTGGAGAAGAAGTTCATCCTCCATAAGAGGCGGCGCTTTCAAGTGAAGGCATAATTTGAATCTATTCCTCCTCTATTCTTCACTAAATTACAACCTCCATTGAACTAGGAGAACCACTTCTGTATCACCCTCCCACTTTGCTACCATCATTTACACCTTGGTTCTTCTCTAAGAGTCAATGCTACCTTCCTACAGATTCAACAAATTTCGAAAGACCATTATGCAAACTGTTTTGCATATATTGAGGCCCAACAGAGATGTAATTAACGCCACTTGCAGCATCTAGAGCACACTTAGATGAGCCTGAGAAATGAACTTTGCCACTTTAGACACCATGTTAATCGTACTCTTGAAGGGTTGTATATGATGAGCTTTTTCATCTTATCCATCAACAATTTAACTAGTTTAGGCAATTGTAGTTTGTTTTTTCTGATTGTAAAAATAGGGCAAGAATTTACATATTGTTATAGATTTAGTGTAATTAAAACCTGCTTAATTATGTTTTTATGAATGAATGATGTTCTATTTTTTAATAATCCTATATATATGCTTATTCTACATAAAAGTTGTCTAACCTAAATTTGGTAAGATAAATAAGAATTTTTTCCATTATAAAAAAGAAGGAGATTGTTAGAACCAACTCATAAAATAAAATAATTTACTAACATTGTGATTAATGATAAAATATGCATACAATATTTACGCTTGTAGACAAGTACAAAAGCTTAAGTGTCTTAAGACACCTCAAAGCATCTTACTATCTCAATGAAAAGAGAAGTACATTAAAAAGGTTGTCCAACAGGCCCTTCCCATACAAAAGTTATTTTTGGATTACTGTTTAGCAAGAAGAACAATTAGACTCTAAACCTTTAGGAGACCTTAGCTTATAAAGGTAAGTAATTATCTTGTCAGAAAAATCAAGAGGCAAAGATAAAAAGGATTCTGATGCACAAAAACATATATGACAAAAAGTAGCTTATTTATCCTACATCAAAGTCATGCATTCAATACTCATGCATTAGATGTTGCAAAACTCTTTCATCTCTCAAGAACTATTTTTGTCTCTGCCTATATAAAGAACAAGTTTATGAGCAAAAGACAAGGAGCATTAACTAAGTTATATTCATATTGTCTTATCTACTCATAACATGTGATGTACTTATTTCATTTATTCTTATTGTATTTTGGGTATTATGAAAATAGTGTAGCTACACAAAGAAGTGTCTAGTATATATTTATGGGAAAAGATAAGCCTGAAGAGACTTGTGTAAAAATATTAGGGTATGTATTTTTGTAGTTTGTAATATCTTATTATAGTGAAAATATATGTTGGATGATAAAAGGGACTGGGCATAACCCTTGGGTGAATAAGGGTGAACTAGTATAATTTGTGGTGTGAATATCTCTCCCTAAATTTTGTGTTGATAAGTGTTTTAAGACGCTTAGTGCCTTACAGTGGTATTGTTTGTAGAAAAATTCATAATTTTTCTACGATATCACATCCAACCCCCTTTGAGTGTCATCTCTTTTTTCTACACTTTTATTTCATAATCAAATAAATTATACTTTTGAGTGAAGAGAAATATAGAAAACAAGAATAACATATGTATAAAGGGGATGAAGAGAATGCATCATTATCATTTTTAATTTAAAATTTTATAACAATTTTTATAATAATTTATTCTAATTTCTACCAAATTGAACAAAATTTATATTAAGAATGTTTTGATTTCACCATTTTTAATTTAAAATTAATGATAATAATTTGCTTTAAATTGATTATACAAACTTTATATAAAATTTTTATTTTATTTAATAGGGTTTATTTCTTTTTCGTTCACTAATTATGGATTCAATAAATGGAAACTATTAGAAAGGAAAGAATAAGACAACTAAAACTCGAACCCATAACTCCAAAGTTACAACTAGCGTTACTAATTTTAAATTTAATAAAAGCTTAAATTTGATGACTTATTTTTGTAAAAAAAGATTTATTAAGATTCAAACTCAAGATCAACTAATCACTTTCTAAGGAACTAATCATCCAGAGATCTTAAGGTTGTAATTTAATGCCCATAAATATTAATTAATAAAAAATTAAAAATTAAAAATTAAAAATTGAAGGTTCATTTATATGAATCTCAACTCACGTGTTTGAGTAGCCCAATTAGCCATCAATCGTAGGATCTAACTAGTAGCAATAACGCAAAGCACTTATTCAAAATTCAAATTAGGAATTGAAGATTAGGATTAGGGCTTGGGATAATAGAGCCCAAATTAGGAATTGAAGATTAGGATTAGGGCTTGGGATAATAGAGAGTAGGTGCGATGACTTTAAGAAGGCGAGAGTTTGAGGGTTGAGGAAAGATTCAGAATTAAGAGGGAAGCCGAGAATGGGGGTTGAAACACATCGTTGTGAAAGAAAGGTTGAGGTTGAAACTAAGACTAGGAGAGAAAGAGTTGGAGCGAGAAGGAGAGAGGATCTAAGAGAGAAAGACAATGATAAAGAGTTATCATCATCACTAGCGATGCTAGAGAAGAATAAGAAAGAACGAAGTACTGCTGATAGAGGCCAATGATGGAGATGAGGAAGGTTAAGCTTGGGGCAGATGATGGAGAAGGCTACCAGAATAAACTTAGAAAAATTTTCTGTAATTTTTGCTTTGAAGTTATCTTCATTTTATTAAATGCTAATCTTTAGCTTAAAACTTCAGCATGATGTATACTATATCAAACTGAAATAAGAGTAGCAAGTGAAGAGGTATGTATGTTGAGTTTGAATTATTGGTTCTTAAAGCTATATTAGTCCTAATTTTTTTACTAGATAATTTTACACCAAGCTTAATTACCTCTCAGAATCATAAAATTGATACAATTAATGTATAAATACAATTTAACACATAAATTAACTAAATAGAAAAATGAACATATTAAAGAATTAGAGAAGTTAAAAAGTTAAATAGAATAAATTTGTTTCCATCAAAAAACTTTAAAATTCTTCAACAGAACACCAATTTTTTTTCATTGAGAAATGTTTTTTAAATATATCATCTCATTAAAAAATTTTAAGATTCTAATTTATTATAAAATTTTATTAAATTTTATCCAACAAAATAACTTTTTTTCTACATTTTGAACTTATTATTTTTTATATTCTAAATTCTGAAAAAGTAATCAATTACTCTCTTTTCCTTTTATTGTATTTTTCCTAAACCATTTTTCTAAACTTAGACTCAAGTTTTACCAATTTTAGACCTCTACATTATTATTATACTAATGCTACCTACTTAATTTGTTTTTTTTCTTTTTTTTATTAATTTTATTTTAATAAACTTATATGAAAAAAAATTAAATGCAAACAATAACTAAACTTTATTAATGATATAAATTTTTCTTATTTAATATATCACTTCCTATTTAATATGATTCGTGCAAATTTTTTTAATGATATAAATATATTTATTTTTGCTAATATATATTTATAATAGGTCAATTACAAACATTGACACAAATATTTTTTTATAATCAACATGTTTATTATTCTGAAATTATAATGACATGACATATTGTATCTTACATTTCATACTGAAATGATGTATTTTAATTATTATTTTAAAAATTAAACTGAAATTGAAAATGAGTTTTTTCTTAAATTAATTGAATCATAACTATTTTAGTAAAAATTAATAGTAAACGGATAAAATCAATTAAAAATTAATAAATCGATGCTGAACTGGTAAAAAATATATTCATATTTAAAATAATATTATTTTCATATTTTTTAAAAATAAAATAAAAATATGTTATATTATTTAATTTTATATGTATAATTTAAATTTAAAAATTAATATATATATATAATTTTTAATTTTTAATTATATAAAATTATGATATTAAATATTTTATTATTATATGTACATATTAATATAATATATATTATAAATATTTTTAAAATAATATTTAATTAATTAAAACATTAAATTTTACATTTAGTGTCTTGATCGATCTCATTTTAAAAATTTTAATTTCAATAGAATTGTCAAATCGCGTATCAGAGTACAGTACTTTTGAATCCATATACAGGCACCCTAAATCTTGCCTGTGTGGCTTGTAAGTATATATATATATATATAATCAAATGCCTTTTTTCTCGAAGAATAATTTGATATAGAGGGTTAGATTTGGCAAGAATGCAGTTAAAATGAACAAACTAATGGGATTTGTGGGTCAAAAATTTTGAAAATGGTATGTGAATAGCTGAATTATGTGCAGCTTAGAAGGTAAAAATGTAGCCAGCTCCTTTAAGATAATTTTAATTTTTTTAAATTTAATTTTTAATTTTTAATTTTTTTAAATTATGCTAAAAATGATTCAATTTATTTTATTTTATCTTTTATATAATCTCATAAATAGATAAATAAATTTATTAATTAAAATTTTAAAAATTAATAAAATTTTAAAATAAATTATTATTATTATAATAATAATAATAATAAAATAAAATTATAGTAGTAATGGTGATGATAATAATAAAATAGTGATAAAGATGGTGATAATTGATTTGTAATAATGAAGATAATAATGATAAAGTAGATATGATTGAAAATTAAGTATTTTTATTTTAAAATATAAATTTAACCAAACAAATTTATTTTAAATTTTTGTTTCGGAAGGGTTGCTAAGTTGGCTCCATAGAGGGTGCAGGGAGTGGACATGTTTTAAATTGGAGAGTAAAATGACTCTTTTGTGCATAAAGTTTGGTCACTATTCTCCATCAAAAGCGATGCACCTACTATTGATTACGTTTTGAGTATGGTCCCAGCAAAAACTAGTAGAAAGTTATTGACTGGAAGGAGGCAGAGAATGGTGTATGTGGCAGCAAATTATGCAAGTTCACTGCTCCTACCATATTCTATTCCAGTATTATTGCTCCTCTAACTCTTGTCTCTTTGTCTGTGATCATTTTACAGGGTTCTTGAAGAATGTGAATATGTATGATCATTTAAAAATAACTTGAGATAATTGATTTATAGATTTTATTATAGAATTGTAAATGATAATTATATTTTAATAATTATGTAAAATTTTATGTTTATTTCAGAAACATTGTTCAGATATGTATATATAGAAGAAAAAGTGATTTTATAAATAACTATTGAAATTATTAGTACATATTTAATTTAAATTTTCAAAAAATTAATTTTAGATCATTAAATTCTTTTAAGATATATATCAAGTATTTAAATATTTAAAAATATATAACTGATCTTAAATATAAAATAATAAATTTTTATTAAAATAATTATTTATTATAAAATTATAATAAATATTTTTTATTAAAAACACTATATATATATATATATATATATATGAGTATATGTTCAGAGGTTAAATTTTACATTTACATTAATTTAATAATTTTTTATGATTATATATATCAAATTATATCTTAATATTTTTAATATTTTCAAACCATTCCATGATTTCATACCATAATTGTTGTGCTAATTTACAATTTAAAAAAATGTGTTGTGTGTTTTCTTGATGAATCCTACAACAGTTACACACTACATTAGTATTTGATAAGATTCCTCGTCTTTGCTAATTCACTTTGGAGGGAACTCTATCCAATAACATTTAAGGTAAAAAATGCTAAATGGCCTATATATTGAATCTTATATAAACCATTAAAATTGTCTAATAATAATAAACAGTAAAAATAATTTATATAAAATTTTAAATTTAAATTTTATTACTTTGGTCATTTTAGACTATATTCTTTAGCATAGCCAATTGTAGCAATTATTTACCATGATCAGAAATTTCCTTCATATGTATGTAATCTGGCAGTTGTGCATTATAATAATGTGTCCTTTTACCTTTTCATTCTAGAAATGTTTCTCTTCCTGAACCATCCATATATACAATATACATATAGGTACTTGGATGATACTGACTAGACATTTTAATATTAGGGTTATAGGGAAATTTGTTTGGTGTTGACAAATTTCTAATACCAATTGTCAATCTATTTGCGAAGAGCGACTTTCTCTTAAAAACTTAAAAAACTAAAAGTACCTAGTGATTTGTTTAGTGCATTAAAAATTGGGAATTCTTCGTAATAATAATTGCTGACAATTATAAAGCTTCGGAGAAATGTTGTTTGGCTGAAACATTAAAATGAAGTATAATAGGGATGCTAAATGTCAAAAGCAAACAGATATGCAAATGAAAAATTAACTTAAGCAAATTGACTTAGGGTATCAAAGTGAAAACAAAATATATTTCTAAAATTTCGATAAACTGATGATTAGGATATAAGATTTTCTTTTAGAATTTAATTAATTTTTATATTATCAATCGACCATAAATTATTTTATAATTGAAAATTTTTGACATTTATAATAATTAATTCAAAACTAATATCTACTACAATTTTTTCAATAATAAATTATTTTTTAGTTAAAAATTATTGATATTTATACTAATTATTTTAAAATCAATATCTAGCATAATTTTCAGTTATACGACAATGTACCTTTTTTTTATAATAATAATATTTAAAAAATTAATTCTCTATTTTAATATCATAAAAAATGCTAGTAACATTTTTTTTTATCAATTTTTTACCAGATGAAATTGTATTTTATTAATAATATTTCAAAAGAGATTAAGTTTCATGTTGATTGTAAAAAGTCCTTCTCAAACTTTATATAATAATACGTATTTTAAGTTTGTAAATAAGTAAAAAAGGAACGTATCTTCGTGTACATGAGCATGAACTAACTTGATTAAAATCGATGAAAATCCTTTATGTGCGCAATAATGTAGACCACAATTAGACAAGAGCCTATGACTCAACTCGTTTAACTTCTAACTTGCCTCTACTTGTTTAATAAATACATAAATTCAAACTTATTAAAAAGTTTTTTTAGATAAACAAGTTATACCTACGCTTATAGAAAAGTTTATTTAACTTATTTAGAAGCCTATTTATATATTATATATTTATATATTATATATTTATATTTATATTAATATATTATATTTGTATAATATTTATTTTATATTTTATTTACATAATATATATATATTAGGTCTATTTAATAACGTTTTTATCTTGTATATTTTAAGTTTGCAAATCTTTTTAATCAATTATTTATATATGTTTTAAGTTTATTTATTGATCTTTTGTAATGTAAACTTTTAAATAGATTTGTAGATCTAATAAGTTTTAAATAAGGTTAGATCTTGACAGGAAAAAGAAAATACCGTTTAACATATCCTAACTCGAATCTCAAAATTTTTAAATAAATCAAACTTGAATATTCAAAGCTTAGATGACTCGACCTACTTCCAACCCTAATCCCTAATGACGATAAAAAATATTAAACACACAAATTTAAAATTATTCTATAAGATCTAAAATTAAAAATATTTATTAAAAGTATATAACAATATTAATTTAATAATAATAAATATATTGAAGATGAAATAATGAAGATTCAAATTTAACATAATGGATAGAAATGAATCAAAGAACTCGATAAGAAAGCAAAATGCGAAAATATGACATATAATACATTTAATAAAAAAAGTCAGAAATATTAAGTTAAATTTTTAGTCTTGACAACTGTAACCGTTATTATTTATTATAGGAATTATTATTTCTTTTAGCCCCATTTAATAAAAGTGTGGGAACTGTATTTGTATAGGACAGAGCAGTAAGATAAGAATAAGAGCTAAGAAATGAGAGAAATTAGCCCAGTCCTTTGAGTGGGAGAGATTGGTGTTTATGTGATGATTAAAAGTAGGGACCAGCCCTGAGTGAGAACAAAAATGTGATGGCTACCCAATTCTGAAAATGGGGAGAGAGAAAAAAGTTGTTGGGAGAGTGATGAACGACTTTGTTACGTACCCATTCTAACCCAAAAATGAGGAGTGCATGTTGTCATTTTGTTTGTGTGTGGAAAAAAGGTGTGATCATGTCATGTGATCCTAAAAGGAGAGCCTACGGTAATGACCGAATGAAGTAGGAGCGCTAATAGGATCATCACACAAAAGAAAATGTACGTTTTTAGGAATTTCTAAAACATGCAATTTTATTAATTTTTAGAAAAATGAGAATTATTTTCACAATTAATAAAAATATTCAAAATAATACAAATTTAAAAACTATTCTACAATAATTATATTTATTTTTTTAAAAATTAATAAACTAAATTAAAAAATGAGATTTCTCAAACTTATATAATTGAATGTTTGTGATCGTTAAATTTTTTTATTCAATTATTAATGCAAAATATTGATTAAAATTTTTTATTCAATTATTTAATGTAAAATTCTGATTTAAATGATAATATTTTGACATTGTTAAACTATTATAAATTGATGGAAAGAATTTTCATCCACATCTCATTCCAAATTATAAAATTAATATTTTATAACTTAAAATAAAAATAATACTTAGTAAAAAAATTTAGTTAAAATATATTGATAATTTTTAATAATATATTATTCAATTGTAAATTGTCACATCATTAAAAATTATTAATTTTATTATAATTAATTTAAAAATATTTGTATTAATTTTTAATTAATTGACATATAATTTTTTATATAAATAATATATTAAAATTAAACTTATTATTTAATATATGAAAATATAAAACCATCTCAGGACAAGAATATATTTAAAGATATTAAGAGAATCAGCGACAACCAAATATATCCTTAAAAGCATAGTAAACAGATCTAAAAAGAGATATTTCAGTCTTTTTTTTTTCTCGTAATATAACTAAACTCGGAGCGAGATATTTTACTGGAAAGATCCATTTTGAAGACTGAAAGAGGATGTGTGAGTTCCTTACACGTATGTTGGAGAGAAAAAAATTTAAAATAAAGTAAAAATAAAAGAAATGAAAAAAAGAAAACGGAGAAGAGAAAATAAAGAATCTTTACTCTTACTAGTATTCAGCAGATTAATCATATGTATATACAACAAATTTATATAATAAATTATAACTCAAAAATAAAAATAAATTAAATAACTAAATGATAAGAGAAAAATTTAATAAAAAAGTAAGTTTGTAAAATTTATAGTGAAAAAATTGTAATTAAAACAATATTACCCAGTTTGTAAAAACAGATTATATTAAGCAATACGCATTAATAGCAAGATATTTATTCCCTACTTGTGGGCTAAGTAGATATATGTTCATCAATTTGTTTCTTTCCTATTAAAATAACATTAATATATTTTTACTATGACTTTTAATCTATTATCAACATAACTTTTAATATAAAAAAATTAGCATTAATCATTTCATTACTATCTTAAAAATATTAATTATCAAATTAGTTTTAATTTGTGATGGCTTTTTTTTTTTTGGTGCTAGATTGGGATGGCCTCCTCACCATATTTTCAATCCCCGTGGACGGTTAGAAAAAGCAAAATAAGAGAGGCAAAATCTGTATTTTTTTAAAGATGGGAGATTTGAGCTTACTATTCGGGCTTTATCAATTGTGATGAACCTAGTGGTTTGTTGTTGTTTTGGCCACATTTAATGATACATTTACTAGTTTCTTCATTGTTGAATCCTTCATAGGTATCTGTCATTGCATCATCTTCTCATTATGAGTAACCATGCCCTTAGAGTTGTTTGCACAACATACACACCGTTGTTTATCTGTGGCTTTGAACCAACTCCAGTAGCACACTTGATAAGAGTCCAATACAAACATTAACCCCTAAGCATATTCAATGAACCAACAATGTACTTAAAACGTAGATATCCATGTTTGTGTGTTGCTTTGCCTAATTATAGGTAGATACTATATAACTCACCAACAAACTACATTATCTGGATTGCATATCTGCCCAGTTATAGGATACTTTAAAATGCCATTAATAATGTGAAAGATGAGATGATAGGGGTTTTAAGCATAATAAAGTAGTAACAGGAAAGGATTCAGGGGGCTTGTATTCTCCACATGGATTCACAGTTCTCGACCGCATATTCTCGCTATTGGATCAACATCTCCACTGCTCTCTTAGACTCCCTTGCCGGAGATGATGAAGCAAGTCATTGCCTAGCTCGCGCATGGATGCTTCCTGTTACCATAACCCTGCCATGAACAATGGATCATGCATAAAGCTATGCTCCATTCCATGACTACGAGTGATGATGAGAAACGACGAGGAACATGGTTATTGTTCACCTCCTCTGAAAACTACAATGCCTCACCCCTAGCAATATCCCATTCAAACATCACATTTTCATCTTTTCTCTCTTCTGATGCTTTATACCCTTATTTTATCTTATCAGAATAATCTATTTGCTGCTGAAAGCTATGGCTGGGAAGCTTGCATTTTGTGCTTGATTGATTGAGATAAAATGGGTCAAAATCGAATCCATGACCTAGGCCCAAATATGATTTGGGCCTATTTGGGCCAAGTTCAAGGCCCTTCTGATTCCTATTAAATGGGATGATTATTGTAGAATTTAGACGTGTGTGCATCAGAACTTGACCAAAATGAATACCTCAGTAATGTAATCCATATTTAAATATAGGAGATAGATCGTTATTATTCTATGGTTGTTAAAATTAAGCCCATATGGTACCGTAGCGATTTGATTTATTTTTATTATTTTAACTATAACTATGTAATTAATCTTTGACGAATGTTATTACTATCTTATTATTCGTTACTATACTAATTTTTAGAGATGCATTTTTTATAATATTATAAATAATTTTTGAATTTTAAATCTAATATATAGTTTATTTTAAATAGTACTATTAAAGATTTTATCAACTTTTTCTATGTCAAAAATTTTATTTTTATTATTGTCATCAAAAGTAATATAACCATTTAACTTTGCTTAAAGGTGAATAAACTTTGACTTATCTTGTGTTATATGTGTTAAACACCTATTATCCAAGTACCAATTTGAATTCATAATCTTTAAGCATTCTTATAAAATAGTTCACATATAATCCTTAACTGAGATTGCATTGGGTACTTTTGTGTTAATCAACAAAACAATTCATTTTGGAACTCATACATATCTTCCATTTAGAACATCATACTTCCTAATATAGTAAGTAAATGCAGTATGTCCTACTTTACTACAATAAAAGCATTTGAGATATGGTTTGGTAGATGCATTATAAGATACAAAAGAGTTATTATTAGGCTTAGCATGATTGTTATAAGTGTAACCAAGTCCTATTTTATCATGCATGTTTTTTTGTCTTCTTAGTATATCTCCTAGATTATTTTCTCCCATATTAAATTTAGCAAGTATTTAATTCAACTTTTACTTTCAATTTTGAAACCATGTAATTTTCAGAGCATATTTCTTCATCGTTTAATGAACAAGGGAATCATATTTAAGTTTCAATTCATCAAATTCATTTTTGCAATAAATATTTCTTTCTTTCTAAAGTATTAATAAAGGTTTTTTTTTACTATACTTTAAGTCTTCATTAGTGAAAAATATACATTTTACATCGGTTTCGTATTGATATAGAAATGAATAGAATAAATTCTGGTAACTTTTTACATTAGTTGATGAACTGATGTAAAAGAAAACTTTTTACATCAGTTATATAAAGTAACTAATATAAAAAATTTATGTTTTTACATTGGTTAAAGGTATAATTGATATAGTAAATAGAAACTATTTTAAAAAAAAAAGATTATGGCAATTTTAACCATCACAAAGTTTTAAATATATATAAAAATTTAAAAAATTTATACATTCTTTAGCCATACACAACTTAAATACAATGGTGCTCATATGCACTAAACTAGAAAATAAAAAAAAAATCAACTAAATCAACATGCATAATCATAACTTTAACCTCCCAAAACAAAGTAGAGCCTCACTTTAAGTAATATAGCACGACGTGTAGAGGCTAATAGATAGACTATTGATAAGAATAATAATAGATCCTAAAATCTTTCAAATCATCTCACATAGCATGTTATGAACAAGATAAAAATCAACAATTTCATATCTACTAATAAGTGCAACAAGATTATCAAGATGAAACAACTTTTGATTTCCTCGTTTAATTTTGTGAAAAGTAGAGAAAATTTTAAAAAACAAAAATGGAGTACAATAAATGGGGGGAATTTTTTTCATGTTAAAATTAATTCATGAATAATCCAAGAATCAGATTTTAAATTTATTTCTCGAGAAATTATAATGATACACAAATCCTAGTGGTAAACTAAATAATGATAATAATATATCATAACTAACACCAAAATAGAGCATAAACAAAGACATAACTTTTCATAGCATCCACCATTATATTAGCCATGCCTGAATAATTTATATCATACTGCTTCCAATATAAATCTTCAATATAGTTTTGCAAGCGGTATAAAAATGTTACAACAAATCAACTTAGAATATAGTACAAGTTTTTTCAAAGATGAACCAAACATCTGATAGAATTGAACCATTACTTCTTAACATGCATTTTATAAAAAAAATAATTAACTCTCTCAAAGGTTAACAACATAAGAAGACTTATATTCTTTTAAGAAACGAAATTCTATAACTTCCAAGGTTTGACTCTCATATATGGATAGTTAGCACTAAGAAAATGTGTTTTTTCCATATAGAGATAGCTAAACTCTAACTCTCTAAAATGTCAATAAATGAGAACATAGGTTGTCCTAACACACAACAATCTATAATGTATAAGGTCTCAAACATGATTATACATATAGATGACCATTTACAATATTTCAAAATCAAGAATGTTGTTAATCTTTTTAGGGTCAAAGAAATGGCATCCTTGGTACATATAAATATGGAAACAAGACATATTACTTCGCCTGGTGCATATAAATATGCATGCCTAGTAAATCAAATTGAATGCATTTTCTTAGCATACAATTACATATGTATGCATATAAACATCATACAAAATTGACATGCATAGGTATTTGTTTCTAAAATTTGCTACAATGTGCCTAAGCATCACATATAACACTACATTTCAATAGATTAATTTTAAGGTGCCTATACCAGTATAGGGCCAAAATACCATTAAAAATAATAAATTTAGGCCTGTAAGAAAATCCACTCATGTTCATTTGTTCCTCAAAATGAAATGATAATGGCATAAGGATCCTAGGTCACTCCATCAAATGTTGAGAATAGGTAGTGACCATCACATAAAAACAAAGTACAATAATACAAGAATCTATTATTTCTATGGTTAGTTTTTAAAACAGTGAGGTCCCCTGTCTACACACTAAAGGCCCAATAGAAGTAACTAACAAGTGAGAAAGTTCCTTAAATGTTAAATTAATTTAGTTTTTCAAAATAATTATCATTCAAAGCAATCAAATTTTGGCAAAATAAGTTATAATAAAGATGATTCTCAATCTAAAATCTACAAATCAATCATTACAAAGAGAAACTTTATCTATCAACCCAATTAATTAAAATTAGAGGAACTTAATATTCTAAAAACCTAAATTAAATTAAAATAAATTGCATCACAATTAGGAACAACAATTAAATTAGAAGATTAATATAAATGTAAGGAGAGAAAAGAAAGGAATTGAAAGGAAAGGTACCTATGTAACATCTTTAGTTAGTGATCTTACCTTTTCGAGCATCTTATCGCAGCATTATTTGGCCTACGCCTCCCATTTGAGAAGTTGGTTGATTAACACAACACCCAAGCCCATTTTGAGCACATGCTCCCATGGATCTACACTAAAAATAATGAATCAATAAATGGATACACACACAAAGGGGAGTTTACGAAGAACGTTGGAGTACATCTAAAAACTTTCTCCTTAACTCGTTAATCTTAAATCTATCATCATACAAGTTTCGAAATTTCTAACCTCCAATAACTTGATGTAAAGGTTCCAAAAATAGAGAAGAAACCTAGTTACAAAGACATGTTGGGTCATTGGGCTCATTACCAAAGCGAGAGCCTGAAAGTTACAGAAAGAGGTGGGAGCCTTCTTAGGTCTTCAAGAAGAGCTACTAGGCCCAAAACACCTCTCCCGTGGCTCTTCACATCTTAAACTAGGACTTAGGATACTTCTTATATTTTAGGTTCTAGCGTATCCAAATTGTATAGGCTTGGGCCTAATTTCCTTATATTTTAGCTTAGCATTTTTGGGCTTACTTTAACCCAATTTGAGATTGCATTGAGGAGTGAAGAAGGAACCATTATTGGGCTGAAACCCAAGTTCAATTCAGATTAAATCTGCCCCTTCATTCCCTCCATTTTGCCTATATAAAAGCACAACTTGTGTAATTTTTAAGACTAAGTTTATTTGAATGAATTGGTGAGTTTTCACTTAGATTTTTAAGAGTCATTCCTTCTATCCTTCCTCTAGAACCAAACTTAGGATTGAGGAACTCCCTCATTCAAAACTGCTTATAGTGGTGAAGAAGAAACTCATCATTCATAAGAGGTGGCGCTTCTAAATCAAGACCTAATCCAGATTCATTCCTTTTCCATTCTCCATCAAATTGCAACCTTCATTAATATATAAGAACCACATCTTTCTACTTCTACATCACAACTCTAAATTTTTTGAGTAAAAATTGATAAGTAAGCCCATGAATCAATAACAACATTAAGAGAAAAAGATAGAATAATCTAGGTTTTTGATGAAATTTATCTAACTTTTAGGATTAAGAGAATAACTCCAAGATGGATAAACTAAGAAGAAGATGGGGAAAGAGAACTTAAAATGTAAGTTATCAAATAGTGAATTAGATAAAGTACAACGCAAGGATTGAGAGGAAGTGTGACATAGCGATAGGAAAACTTGAAAGGTAAGTTGTCGAAGAATGAATGAAGGAAAGCGAGAAAGTAGGATGGAGGAAGAGGGAAATGGATTTTTTTACATCGGTTATTATTGTAACTGATGTAAAAAATTAATTTTCACATCAGTTATATAAAGAATCGATATAAAAATATTTTCTATACCATTTGTATTATAACCAATGTAATAAATTAAGTGAATAATTTTAACATTGTTATCACATAGTTTTTATATAAATTTTCAAGCAACCAATATAAAAACTTGTTGTAGAAAGTCTTTTTTTATTAGTGCTTGCAAGTTTTTTAGTTTCTTTAAATAATTTTTTAAAAGCATTTTGCAATCCATCGTAGGTAGGTCTAGAATTAGTCTCAAAATCACTTACATCTTCTTTATCACTATGATAGCTTGCCATGAGACATATGTTTGCTACTTATTTTCCTCCTCTAGAACTTAGGGTAGAACTATCATCATTGTCATCTCATGCTATGTATACCCTTCTTCTTTTCTTTTTCTTTTTGACCTTTCTCTCATTTTTCTTTTGGAGAAGAGGATAGTCCATCTTCATGTGACCAACTTTTCCACATTCATAAAAAATAATCATTGATGAATTTTTTTCAAACTTCTTTGCTGCATTCTTTTGTCAAGGGGGTTGTCTCTTTGATTTTTCTTTCTTAAGAAAATTGCTAAACTATTTTACCAAGAGACCTATATCATCATCATCTAAATCAAGTTATGTAGAATCATCACTATCATCTTTTTCGTATGTTCTCATCTTAGAAGTAGTTTTGAGAACTATTCCCTTCTTTTTCTTATCAACTTCCTCATCTTCATCCAACCGATTCAGTTCAAGCTCATGTTCTTTCAATTTGCCAAATAGAGTAGCTAATGGCATTTTCTTGAGGTCTTTAGTTTCCATAATAGTTGTCACCTTGGGCTACCATGGCCTACTAAGACATCTCAAACTTTGTTAATTATTTCTTCATTAGGGTTTAGGGATGCAAGACTATCAGTAACATGAGTAAAACATATTTGTACATAACGAATAGGTTCATTTGGTTTTATTCGAAATAGCTCATATTATACAGTTAATGGGTTAACTTTGAATCTTTAAACCACATTAGTTCCCTCATGTGTGACTCTAAGGGTATCCCTTATTCTTTTTATCTATTTTACATTAGGAGACTCTAAAGTATTCATCATAAATAAGTGTTGAGGTAATGATATTTTTGGCTTTGAGTTTATATCAAATCTTTTTCTTATCTTCCTCACTTCATTCTCTTCTAACCTTTTTAGTCTTAATACCATCAACAATGTGTGTTGGCATATATGCATTATTTTCTATATCATCCCATATATCCACATTTATAGCCTATATGAAAATCCTCATTCTTTTTTTCCAATATGGATAACGTTCACCCTCAAAAATAGGTGGCCTATTGGTGGATGCACCATCACGTAAAGATGGGTTTGTTGAAGCCATTTGAGCCTTTGGACCACAAAGAAATACTCTTTTTCTTCATAACCTCTCTTGATGCCAATTTTTAATCAAATGGTCATAAACTTAAGAATGGGGTGAATTAGGTTTGATAGATTTTTCTCCAAACTTCACCAACCAATTGAAAAATAATGAGCCTAAAGAGACAAACCACCCAAGAATGTTGAATATAATCTATGAATTACACAATATACATAATGTTAATATAATTTTAATGATCAATTAAAGAAAATCAAAATAGACATAAATATTGATAAAAAACTAAAGATAATTTAGAGTATATAATAGATGCTGAAATATAAAAGTGTAGGGAGAAGAAAATCACTTAAGAATTTATCCTGTTTCATTCTTAACTACAAATAGCTACATCTAGTCCCTAAGAACCCCTTGAGATTTTCTCTATTATTTGTAGAGATTACACAATCTTTTTACAAACAACCACTTCAAGATTCTTACTTGAAGCCCCAAGAACCATGCAAAGAACATTCTCTTTGCACAAACATAACCACCTTAAAGAGAGAATAATTTCTCTCAGAATCAACAACCAATATTGAGAAGAGTTGCAAAAGATGAAAACACAAATACCCTTTAAGCTCAATACAATAAAAAATTCCTAAGCAATAACAAAAATTTCACACTTTGAATCAAAACTCTTACAAAGTAAATTCAGAAAGTTCTCTGGGTTTTGGTTGGATTTTATTAATGTAATCAATTGAACCTTCTTTCTCTTACGAATGCATATTTTCTTCTTCAATTATTTTTATCTTAATATGTTTAAATAATTAATAAGAATTTATCGCTTATTAATTCATGGTTAATAATGATATAGGAGATCCTACCATCACTTGAATAATGAATCTTTAAGGTAAAATTAATCTAGGTTTTTAATAATCAGTTGAAATCCTTAATTTCTAATCAATTATTAAATTAACAAACTCATGTGTTCTTTACGCTTCTCCTAGTTAATTACTTTTCATGATCATTGGGAGTAATAATGAAGGAAAAGAATATTTATATTGCATAATTGTTGGGTAGTAATGGAATTAGTATAGTGATTACCAACTGCCTCTTAGCATTCATAGGAGAAATAGAGGATGATATTGGGTAAATTATAATGAAAGCAAAGCCCCAAACTCCTCCATAATTGAAATCATATTTATGTTTATTTTTCTTGCTCTAAAATATTTTTTTTTTCTATTTCTATTTCAAGTACAATCTAGAAAACAACACTTTTTTAGTGAACTCAAAAATTATAATTCAATCAGTCTTTTTTTTTATTAGAATAATTTCTATGGAACGATACTAGGGTTCTGTATAATTTATTTCTAATTCTAACAGATACACTTACTCGTAGGTAAATTTTGATTGCAATATCTACATTTAATTTTTAGTGTTTTAAAAAGTCTGCACATTACATTAATACACACACACACACACACACACACACACATATATATATATATATATATATATATATATATATATATATATATATATATATATATTATGTAATGTTGGTTGGTCATGACAGCTAAATTGTGGATTATTTTGTAGTAGACTTGACCTTGATAAGATTTTGGGCTTAATATATGAATCGATTGTATCTTCCATCCTTGCTTTCTTATGTGATTCACACATGATTGTTTGAACTCTAGAACTTGACTTGCTCCCTTTGAAGCTATTTGTTCACATGCATGTATGAAAATGATTTAGGCCTTTGTTTTTTTACGTTATTAGACAAATTATCTTACCTTACATTTTCCATTACTTGACGCTTTTAATCCTAACTATTCCATCCTTTGTTTTTTTAGCTTATTACAAGTTATGTAGAAAAAAAATCATGATTCAGCTCTAACCTTATTGGATGAAGGAGCTTTGGAATAATTTTGAAAAGAAAATTTATATTATGTGTGCTTGTAGACAAATTAGGAAGTCAATAAAATAGAAAGAAAAATGAAAAAAAATGAAAAATAAAAAATATAAATAATGAAAGAAAATGAGCCTAAAAGGGTTGTAGTACAAAAAGATAGAAAATGGAAAGGAATGAAAAATTGAGTAAAAAAGGAGTTATACTTTATGTATGTTGTATGCTTTTGTGATTGATCTTCATATATTACTTGAACTTATTTTTTTCATTACTCTTTTACTCCTTTTAGTTTTAGCTAAAATTCCTTCTCTAATCCATCCTTTTTTTAGTCCTATTACAACCTTAATAAAATCTTGTAGATCTTTATGTATATGAGTTTCAAGTGTTGAAAATTAAAGAGTTGTAAAACCTACAGTAGTACTTATTTTCACGAGTTCCTTGAGTATAAACACAAACTTAAACACTTAAAAGTTTAGGAGTATACCTAGTGAGAACTCTATCACTTTTGATTCATAATTTTATTTGATTTTATCTTTTGTTTTCTTCAAATGTTAAGGGAGGTAATCATGATTTTCTTGACATTTTTGATATCTTTTTCCTTATGTTTCACTCACTACATTAGATGCCTAGGATTCATTCAAAAGTATATTATTCTTATCTTCATGCATTATAGTCCTTTGTGTGTATTATTTGTTATTGTATTTTATTATACTAGTTTCATTTTATTTTATTAGGTTTCATTGAACTTAAATGATAAAATTGACTAATTTTCAAATTTTTAAACCTTTCTCATCATTACTTATTGTGTGCAAGCCATATATTGGGCCATACTTATGCATTTGAGTGATTTTAGTGGCATTGAAAAGCTTAACAATAGTCATAAAGATCCATGTAGGCCTCTATTTCTTATTTAAAGTGGAGCATGGAGTTAATTAAGTCAAATCATGACTAAAAAAACTTATCCTAATAATATAAATATATTTCATTAAAATAGACATATATAGAGCTATATAAATAATTTATATAGTTCGAAGAATCAATTTTTCATAACTTTTGTTCACAGAGGAAAATTTGATTTAGCCTCCAACACATCTAAAAAAAATTGTAAATAGTAACAAATAAAAACGACCTTTGATCTTGCTTAGTTCAAAAATCAAACTATAGATCAAGAACTTTGACTTGGCAAGCATTGAGTATTAGATTTGAAATGTTTTATGGTGTCTTAAATTAATTTTTTATGCGTTTTAAATTTACAAATTAGGGATTTTTATCAAGCACATGACCTAAATTAAGACTTCCATATTTTTTTTAACACATTGCAGATTAACTTACTTTCTACTTGAAGTTAAGATTATTTTGATTTAGACTTTCTATTTTACAAATATGTCTAGGTATAAGAGACTCATGAAAGGATACTTATTTTTGGTTAACGTGCTAGCTCCAATCCTTTAAAAAAATGACTTGAAGTTTATTCACAATTTGATTTTTATTATGATCTTTTTTTCTTCCTTTTGAATTATTTATGTTTATTATTTTTAATTAAAAAATTGGATGCTTAGTTTTATTTTTAATTCTTGATTTAGGTTTACCGAATTCTTTAAATGGGATGTGAAATTGAAAAAAATTGTAGGGTTTAGTGATTTTTGTTGGTAGAGTTAATATAGGGATTTTAACGAGGCATAATTACCTGAATATGAATTAATGTAAATTTTGGATGCTTAGTTTAGTTGGAAACCACAATTTTAATTAATTCTTAGTTGTTGAATTCAAACAAAAAAAACTATAATTATTTTAAGAATCTTCTTTAAAGTATGAAAATCTTGCTTAGAAATTCAACTATTGAGTTAGTCTCTTTTCATATTGTTAATTTTCATTCCAACTTTCATTCTGGCTTTGTTCCTAAAATTACAAAACTCTCATTTTCTAATTTTTGAAATCAATCTCTTGTGAATGATTTCAAGAGATGTCCAAGGTTATTTCTTGTGATATATTTTGCTGCTTTTCTTTTATTTTGAATAATTGACTTTGGTGTTAATAATTCTTAGGTGAGCTATAAATTCCATGATTGGTCAAAAATGATGATAATTTGAAATGTGTGAATGATTGATGTATGAGCATGAGGTGTTTAGGTGCGTTTTTATGGAATGTTGATGCTATATGTTTAAATTATGGTGGACAGGATGATGTGGAAAGTAATCAAAACATTGGATTAATTTTCATAGAAGTATAAAGAAATGTATTTTGACATTTTATTTGTAAGTTATCAAGAGACCTTGTTTTTCCATTTTTAAAAGTTAATTATATTTCATAAGACTTAATTATTATTTCAAGATGTTTTGCTTTCTTAGAAATATGTATGTATTAGAACCTTATTGCTTTTACTAAATTCTATTAAACAATTTCTTGCCTAAGCAACCATTTTCCTAGAATTTTAAGTTGGGTAAAAGAACATTCAATTTATTTTGGAACAAGGATATTTAGATCCATGATTTTTTAACATTTTTCCATAACAAACCATTTCAAAATATAAATGGCTTCAACCATGTTTTAAAGGAGGATATTCTCACCTGTACTTCTAGAAAAAAATTTTTTGAAGATAAAGATAAACTAAGAATGAACTTTCCTAGTGTTTAGAGTTAAGATAAGTATTTAGATTTTACCATGTGAGACATCTTAGTTGATTTATATGAAGATTTAATTATCTTGTAAAGGTGAGAGGAGTCTAGGTATAAATGACATTATTTTGAATATGCATAGGAAGGATCCTTTGATGTACTAATCTCTTGGAGGGGAATGCCTCCAGGTATAGATGAGAGTTTGTCAAAATTTTCACAAGAACCATAATAAGGGATCGATTTAGAATCTAAGAAATGATTTTGAAACATGATTATGGAATATGTGTATGCAAAGATTTAGTAACATTATCTTCAATTAACGATGTGGATATGCATTACATACACAATATTGTGATGTTAAGCTTGGAAGTAACAGGAAAAATGTCAAGAAATTGTACAGAGAAACTTTAAGATCCTTGGTGCTATATAAGTTAGGTGTGATAACCTACATGGGATCCAATGTGACTTTTCGGTGTTGAGGCTATCACAATTAAAACTTTACTATCTCAAATTTTCTCAAAGATTATTATGGTTAGTTAATCAATTTTCACTTTGATGTCATACATGCGATTATTATTGTCTTTACTTAAGAGGTCAAATTAATTTGACAACTTGTTATAGGAATTCATAGTCTTAAAAACTTCATTGAGTTAGAAGTTTGGATCCATATACATGACAAATTGTTATTTATAAATTAAGGATTTGATGATGTTTGATGTGGTATGGGTTATATCAGATTAGTAGATAACATGAATGTTAGCATGTATATCATGAGCATTACACTAGCAAGAGGATCCAAATATGTTGATTTAATGAAATGATTCGAAAATTATGATTATATGATTGTTTTCTTAATAGATTTTATATGTGGTTATATGTTATGATTAATCTAATTCCATAAATTTCCTTAATTACTTTATTTTTGTTTAGATATTTTTAAGTTGTACAGGTTCTCACTCTTCTATTTCCTTTTTCTATAAGTTTCTTCATAGTAGATAGGTATTAAGATGGAGAGATCTCCATTCCATGTTTAAGTAGATCTAAAATTTGACACGAGAGACTGGTGGAATGTGAAACTAAAGGAGAATGAGGAAACTTTCACCGAAATAGTAACTTTTTTATTTTTCTAGGAATGGTTTAAGACCCTAAGAACTAGCCATTCCTTTCACCATGGCTATGATCTTATCATTGACCATCCCTTGGGCCCTAGCCTTTCTCCTTATCCCCTCCACCTCTTCCATCATTTTTCTCAAATGAACGTTCCTTTTCTTCTTCATTGTCCTTTACCTTTTTTGTCATCAATTAAATGGTGCATCCTCTTATGTTAGGAAAAAGAGAGATGTTAATTAGAGAGTATCAATCCCTCTCTCAAGCAGGACCATCCATAATCAAACTTTTTTCATCGGCCTATATAATAGATGAGGAGATTTGACAATGATAGCATGGACTCTAGACTGTTATCCCTTTCTCCTTGAGGGTAGAGCTAGATGGTAGAGAAGGAACATTTTATTTATTTTTATGTAAAGTCTTGGTGGGGACAATGGAGAAAGATATAGGGAAGGAATTTTAGAAAAGATTATTCTTTTAGTATATGCTACTTTGTACAATGATTCCACCTATAGATTTAAACATGACTACGCTTTTGTTTTTTTTTTTAAATGATTGTGTGTGAATGAAATTAAAGATTTGAACATCATAAATATGATGACGATATACATTTCTCTTTTTATCTGTAGGTGTATGTATGCATGCTCAATAATAAAATGCTTATGTGATGTAAATTGATTTGATACCTTTCAATGCGAGACATGATTATGAAATAAAGGAGCTAACATATCTTGTTTGATTTTTTTTTTAAAAATTATCTTGATTTTCCTTGTGGAAGGCTTGATCCTCTCATACATATTTTCTTCTAATTATATATTACTCTTAATAGTAAAAGGTACCTTACTCTTGTAAGCTAGATCTTGTTGGAATTGTACAAGTAAAATTTCAATCTTATTTATTTTTTTTTTTTAAATTTTATTCTCTTGAATCATAAATGCATTCACATGAATGTCAATTTTTTTTTTTTTTATAATTTTTAGCCTTCCTCTTATGGAGGAATCTTTTCTTAGTTAAGTTTTTCTTTAATTTAATTTAATTATGTAAGGTAATGTTTAAATTCATATCACTTGTGCATATAAATAGTTTATCCACATTTCATTTCACAATTTCATGATAATTTTAAGATTAAATATCTTTGCAAGAAAAAATTGTCTTGAATTCTTAGTTAAAGCTAGAACTTTATTCTTATCAAAAATCCTCTCATTACTCTCATTACTCTCATGACAATCTTTATAATATCTTTAAATTTTTTTTTTATAATTTTTTTATTAATTGATTCTTTGATAAAATTATTACAAATTTAAATTCATGCTTGTTATTTAGTGATTTTCAACCTTCCAAGTTTATTTTTATTTCTTTTGATTGATTTATGAAATTTAGACCATAATATTTTGTTACATAAATAACATAACATAAATATTACATTATATTAATTAATTATTATATACATATTTAATAATTTTCATAATATTAAAAATATGATATATATATATATATAAAAGTTTATAAACTAAATTTTAATACAATCTTTCAAAGATATATACTATATATTTAATTAATTAGTCTTCTAAGTTTTTTAATGTTAAATCGTTCAAATATAAAAAAATTTATTTTAATTTAGAATTTATAATATTTAAATTTATTTTAAATAATTTTTTTAGAATACTAAATAATTATTTAATATTTTTAAATAATTAAAAGATAGTATAATATAAATAAAAATTTATCTAATATTTTTATAATTCATTTTAAATAATTAATAATATAAAAATAAAATATTATATATTTTATAAACATGTATCGTAGAGATGTGCAATGTAGTATACACATAGATATAACATCGTATATTTTATTTTATCTTGTATTTTTATGTTTGGGTGGACCAAAATTGGAAAAATGGAAGATATCTCGTTTTGACTTGTGGATGCGAATTGGATGAGAGTGGCGAGGCGACATAAGTGAGTGTAACAAAGACAATCATCATCGTCTCGTCTACCCGCAAAATGGCTACCTTCACGGTTGCAACTACGTATTGCACACTTTCTATCTCTTCTGTTTCTTTCCTTAAAATCCGACGCCGTTTTGGCTCCTTCCTCTCTCCGACCAAATCAAAATGCTCCTCATTCCCCACCACCCTCGCCGTCGCCACCCAGCCTCCGGTCTCCGTCCACCCGAGCCCGAGCCCGAACCCGAACCCGAAACAGGTTGTTCTTCCATCTAACGAGTCGTCAGAGAGCCTTCTCAGAATCCGCCACACGGTAATATTCCATTACGCACCCGTTTCAGTTTTCAGTGAAACCTCTTCGTTTCGCTGCTACTTCTGTCGTTTGCCTCTGCTTCGTTTACTACATTTTTAGAATGCAAGTTACGTCGTTTCTTTTGCTTTCGGAACTTTATTATAAGATAGAAGATATTCAGCTTGTTTCGAAAATTGGTCACTTTTTAAAGGGAAAAAAATGTTAATATCAGCGACTGATTTTGAGCAACAAAATAGAATGTTTTTGTTGAATAAAAAAATATTTAACCACTTTTATCCTTTTAATTTGATAACTATTTTTCCTTAATAAATTTATTTAAAATCAACTCAAGATTGATGTTAACAAAATTATTATTTAAAATAAGCACTTACAATAAGTTTTTAATTTGTTTACCCGAACAATCTCCAAGTTTCTGTCATAAAGGTGCTGGCAGTGGTTACCGAGCTTTTGCTTCTTTAGTTTGACTAACAAGTTGCGGGCATGCAGTGTGCGCATGTGATGGCAATGGCTGTTCAAAAGCTTTACCCTGATGCAAAAGTCACGATTGGCCCTTGGATAGAAAATGGATTTTATTATGACTTTGATATGGAGCCATTGACAGATAAAGATTTGAAAAGAATCAAGAAAGAGATGGTAAGCACAGTCATTCTGTTAGATAAAAATTCATTTATATTTTGGGAGCTTTGTACTTCTGTTTACATGCTTTGCAAATTATGCATTAGACTATGTATTATGGAAACATGATTATCTATGTCTTATGGTGTCTTTAGGATAGAATCGTTGGAAGAAATTTACCCCTTATAAGAGAAGAAGTTTCAAGAGATGAAGCTCACAAAAGAATAATGGCTTTGAATGAACCATACAAGCTGGAGATTTTGGAAAGTATCAAGGAAGATCCCATCACAATTTATCATATCGGTACCATTCTAGCTCTTTTCAGATTTTACCAGTTTAGTTACATGTTGAACCTTTGAGATGGAGAGAGTCTATAGAGAGAAAAGGAATGGGGATTGAGTGCTCTTAGTTCATGATTGTTAGACACCAGGTATGTGTACAATACCTGTTTTGGTGAATACATGGATTGATAATGGTTGCTGTATTGGAGGAAAAACTTCATGGTCACTAAACTTTGTATATGGGTTTGGGTGTAGTGCAGCTAGTACAAGACCAGCCCACATAAATTATATTTTAAAACTCTCCGTCATGCTGGGGTGTGATAGAAACTGAATTAGAATCATAAAAACAATGAAATTGTATTGAATGGTCAGGGGTATTTGAGAGATCCTGTTCTCTCCTCACTTTCTAAGAATTGTACAGGAGCCTGGTATCTTTATTATGAAAATACAGGGAGTAACTCCCAAAATTATAGAACACACTGTAGAACTTCGAGGCTCTGCACCTCCCAATGCCAAAAGACCCTAAATTCCTCTCAAATGACAAGCTGCTCTCTCTCTTAACCTCTCCTCATATTTATAGGCAATCTGCCTTGTTTCTTCTCTATCTTAGCCTAACCATCTAACAGAAATCAGCAGCACTAAGTAAGTCCCAACAATATTAACTAACTAACTAACTGCTGATTAACAAACTTAACTATGTATATCTATCAGAATCGAATTCTTTGCAATTGATCGACTGATCTCTCTCTACCTCCCCTCTTATTTATGTGCAACACACCTTATTCAAATCACACATAACTAACTAACTCACTAATGTAACTAACTAATGTATTTTAGCCAACTACCAATGGATGTTACCTAACTATACACCCCCTAGTAAGCATTCACCTTGTCCTAGAGGCAAAGGATTGCTTAACACTGCCAAGGTGCCATCATCTGAAGCATAGTAACTGTCTGTCTCCTTGCCTCTCAGTAAGAAATGCAATAACAACAAGATAAGTTGCTTTTTGAACGTCCAAAAACACAAAGCTCATAAAATTCTTTTTCTGAAAAGCCAATTGCTCCTCAATGATTGGAGCCCAGTCCATTGGGAAAAAAACTTAACCTGTTTCCAATCTTTGCCCTTGCTCCCATCTTCTCCCAACTATTGTTACTAATACGGAGTTGCTGGATGATACCCCTTTGTATCTCTGTCTTTGCCACCATACAAGGCCCAAGGTTTGGTGGTTCTTGTGTTTTGGGTGGTGAAATCTTGGTATTGTAGGTGAGACCCAAACTGACCCATCCTCTGATAGAGCCCAAGACCAAGGGGATCGACTTTTGGGTCAACATGAAGATGAGTCTCCATCATATCCGGCAGGTCAGACCAATGATAATACTTTGCACTCAAATAAGAAAATGGAAGAATCTAAAGAACAGTGCCTCTTAGCGTTAAACTATAGGTCCCAAGCCCCATATTGCTATTCTTTTCTCAATTCTTTTTGCACCCCATCTGCTGTCTTGGACTCCCTTATCAATCCTTCCTTCCGCTGCAACAGAATCTCTGCTTTGCTTAACCACCTTGTTTGCTTCTGGTTGCCATGTGTCTTTTTTTTTCTTTCTAGTATACTCTCCTTCCCTGGGCATCCATTGTGTTGACCCAAAAGTCGATCCTCCTGGTCTTGGACTCTATCATCCTCCTTCATACTCAAGCTCGAGTCTGTTGGTTTTAGCAGTGGGAGTGGGTTGGCTGGCTTACTCACAACCCAATCCTTCTTGATTGTTGCATCTTTCCTCCATCTCTAACCCACCGTCTTGCTTTGTATAGGGAGAGATTTCCCTTCTACTTGTCTCCTTTGTTATCCAAAAGGTGGTCATTGCAAACCAAGTTCTGTGCTCTGTTTTTATGTTGTTCCTTCTCCGCCACAAGCCTATCAAATTCTCCTCCATATCTATGTTCATGTCTGTTTCTTTCACTGTTTTTGTTTCCGGTTTATCGCTATCTTCTGCCTAGACTTCCTCTCCTTTTCTGTTTTCTTACTCCGGTGATTCTCATCCATCTTTCAAGGCTTCATTACCCCTACTGCTTTTTGCTTCCTAGGACCTTTGACTTCTCTTGTATTTTTGCATTTGCCACTCTGGTTCTTCCATGAGTTCTCTCTTCCAATTTGCAATCTCTTTCTTCATTTCTCTATGAATATAAAAAATTTCCTTCTTCACTCTTGTTGACATCTGAACAGCTCCTGAATTCACCATTATGAACTACCCACCAGCTCTGAAACTGGAGCTTTGATACTAGTTGGTAGGAACTAGATCAGAATCATAGAAAAAGAAATGAAATTATATTGACTAGTCAGGGTATCTGAGAGACCCTGTTCTCTTCTCTAAGAGTTTAATTCCTTCCAAATGACCAGCTGGTCACTCTACTCCTGTCTTATTTATAAGGTAGAATGCCTTGTTCAAATTCTTATCTAACTAACTAACTAACTAACTCAGTAATGTAATTAACTAATGGCTATTTTAACTAACTACCAATGGGGGTTTCCTAATAGGGTGCTATTTTAATCATGCTCACTTTGTTACAGATAAATCTACCTTGTCCTAACAAAGTACCTTAGTAAAAACATATCTGCTAACTGGTTCCTGTTGCACATATCGATGGTAGACCTAAGTCCTTGCTGAGATTTCTCTTCAATAAAGTGAGAATCTGTCTCAATATGTGGTCAGCAAAATCGGCCTAGACTTGCAACTCCTGTAGCCACTTTGACCTTGCCACTGCATTTTACTTTTAACCCTTATTTTAATATGGCAAGAACATGCTTCTTGTCATGTATTTCTTGTTGGTGATGATGTAATATGGTTTCTGTTTGATTACCTTCAATCAAGTAGGGGAGCTGCATTTCTTAGGTGTCTCTGAACTATATGGCCACTAAGCTAGAGGATTTTGGAGCACTGAACTTCTTTTGCATCTTTAACATGATCAATTAACATTCTTCAGCAGAATGAAAATGGACAATATAGTGTGTCTGATATTGGAACTGTGAAGATGGAAGTGTAAAGTAGAATAACAATGAAGAGGCATGGATGTCTTGGAGAGGGTGCTGCAGGTTTCACATTGTATTAAAAAATAACTTATTGCATGAGGAGCTTCATCTGTCTTTTGGTCTCCTTATATTCCTTTTTTCCTTTAAGGCGATGAATGGTGGGACCTCTGTGCTGGACCTCATGTTGCATCTACTGGAAACATTAATAAGAAAGCAGTTGAACTTGAGTCTATTGCTGGTGCATACTGGAGAGGAGATGAAAGGAAACCAATGTTGCAAAGGATATATGGCACTGCATGGGAGACTGAAGAGCAGTTGAAAGTATACCTTCACTTCAAAGAGGAAGCTAAGCGTCGGGATCATAGGCGCCTAGGGCAAGATCTTGATTTGTTTTCTATACAGGTACAGTTTAAAATGCCGTTTATAATGTTCTATACATTGATTTTGCTTTCTATTTTCATTGTGCTGATGAATAAGATTTGCTGGGATTTCTTTTTATTATTCCTAATTTTGCAGGTAAGGAACTATTAATTCATGATGAAATCTTGCATGTAATGTATTGGACTTTTATGATATTCATGCAGGATGATGCTGGTGGGGGTTTAGTTTTCTGGCATCCTAAGGGTGCTATTGTGAGACACATAATTGAAGATTTCTGGAAGAAAATTCACATGGAATGTGGTTATGATCTACTGTACACACCACATGTGGCAAAAGCTGATCTTTGGAAGATCAGTGGTCATTTGGACTTCTACAAAGAGAATATGTATGATCAGATGAGCATTGAAGATGAGCTTTATCAGCTTCGACCAATGAATTGTCCTTATCATATTTTGGTATACAAAAGGAAGCTTCATTCCTATCGGGATTTTCCTATTAGAGTTGCAGAATTGGGGACTGTTTATAGATATGAACTATCTGGCAGTTTACATGGTCTTTTCCGTGTTAGAGGTTTCACACAGGTCTGTCATTATACCTACCTCATTGCCTTGTGAATTACTAAGATTATGTTGATCCAATTTTTCTTTAAATTTATACCCTATGTTAACTTTTACTTAGTAGATGGTGTGTCCTGGCACATCAGTAAGGTTGTGTACATATGACTGTCTTGGAGCCCAAACTTCTGTAAGCCTCATGCACTGGGCTGCACTTTTTAGACAAATTTTCCTTTTGAGTCTATGGCACTATACCTTAATGTAAACTATTGTATATCCTTCTAGAAATTGCTGCATGGTTTTACAAATTGCATGTTTGATAAATTGGGTCTTGTTTGACTTGAGTATCTTTTTATGCAGGATGATGCACATATATTCTGTTTAGATGAACAGATTAAAGATGAGATCAGGGGTATCCTAAATCTTACTGAAGAAATATTATTGCAATTTGGTTTTGACAAGTATGAAGTAAATTTATCTACGAGGCCTGAAAAAGCTGTGGGAGATGATGATATATGGGAAAAAGCTACCTCTGCTTTAAAAGATGCTTTGGATGATAAATGTTGGACCTATCAAATTGATGATGGAGGAGGTGCCTTTTATGGGCCAAAGATTGATATCAAGATTGAGGATGCTCTCGGTAGGAAGTGGCAATGTTCAACCATACAGGCAATTCTTGACTTCGTAATTTAGAAATATAAAGAACACCTAATTGCTTAAGATTTCAGGAGTTGGTCATGGACAGTTGACATGGCCTGATATGGAAAATCTTTCTTCAGTTTATTTGGTCTTATTCGCGCCTATGAGAATAGATTAGAAATTATTCATATAAGCTATTTTGGTGTTCTGGCTTATGAAATTAAGCTGTTGTGCAAGCTATAAACAGCTTAGGGGATTGTTTTTATAATAATTTTCTGCTAATATAATCCTAGGAAGTTATCCAAGTTAATTATTTATCCAAATAGAGTCATGTATTAGAGTTTATATGACCAATTGATTGGGAATATATCCTTGCTATTCCTGCTCATTTCAGAACAAGGTACATTGGGACTCTGCTATGTTGCTTCAAATCTAAAGGATTATGTGTGTGAGAGAGAGATATATATAAACTATTCACTGGCAAAGTTGGCTTGACCCAACAGGCTGACCTGTCTAACCTGCCCAAAATGGTCGGCCAGCTGGGGTATCCAAACTCACTGGCCTGCCTAGCCTGCCTGTTATTTCTTAGCTTTGAAAATTTAAAATAATTAAAATATACTTATTAATTAATTTCTAGTTATTATTTGTTCAAACCTATTGTTATTTTAATATTTTTTATAGGATTTTATTATTTTTTAGTTAGTTTTGAGTGGGCTGACTTTCACCCTTTTAATTTCTTAGCCCTTAGGCAGGCTAACCTGCCAGCCCATCCTTAAACTGGTTAGGATTTCCGGCCCATTTTCAAATGTGAGACAGGCTGGGTTAGCCTGTTTTTTGGCAAGCAAAGGGTGGGCTGGCCCACTCGCCACACTTTACTTCCGTCTAATAGGTTAAAAGCTTTAAGGAAAGTTGGTCATTGACTATAAATAAGCTTTGTCTTATATCTGATACGTAAGTCAAGGGACGCAGGCTTGTGGAAATGCTGTTTATAGCTTGTATGTTGGTTACTTAATCTGAATAAAACCATTTGCATGGAACTGTTTTCCTCTTTGCTTGACTCAATTCTTTTTAACTTAAACAGGTTGATTTCAATCTACCACAGCGTTTTGACATCACATATGTTGACTCAAATGCTGAGAAAAAAAGACCGATAATGATCCATAGAGCAGTGCTTGGATCATTGGAAAGATTCTTTGGCGTTCTTATAGAGCATTATGCAGGCGATTTTCCATTATGGCTTTCTCCAATACAGGCTCGGGTTTTACCTGTTACTGATGCTCAGGTAATGCAACATTGATCTTTGATTGATTTGTATATTGCTAATCCTATTTCGTACTTCCCTGTTAGATTTTCTCACATTTTTAATTGGCCCATTGTTTTGATGGAGAAAAACTGAGGTCTCTGACTAGTAAATGTTTATGTGTGAAAATCACACCATGGTATAGGAAGATTGCAGATTTATTATAGATGAAGTGTATGTATGGGGTGTTGCCAATGCTAAGTTCCTAACTAGGCAAACTGATATTTCTTATAAAATTTTATGAGAACAAAACAAGCTATGGTCATTGAATTAATGAGAAATATTTGTGCTTTATCTATATCATACAGCTTGAATACTGCAATGATGTGACCAACAAACTGAAAATATGTGGCATCCGAGCTGAAGTTTGCCACGGAGAACGCCTGCCGAAACTCATAAGAAACGCAGAGAAGCAGAAAATTCCATTGATGGCTGTTGTGGGCTCAAAGGAAGTTGAAACTGAAACTGTTACAGTTAGATCTAGGTTTGGTGGGGAGCTTGGAACCATGTCTGTTGATGATTTTATTAATAGAATAAAGTTGGCAACAGAAAATCCGACATCATTATGATATTATTTTTGGCAAAAGATGGCCATTATATTCGTTTATATATTAGATTGGAAAAGAATGAAAGGTACATATGTTTGAAACAGCATACTTTGTATATATCAGACAATTATTGAATCGCCATGTCTATGTGAATCGAAGAACAAAGACGACGGATTTTGGAGCAGGGAAGCATAAGAATTGCCACGAGATTTATAGCATATTTTTGTTATAGTTTGATACAGTGTATTATTCTATGCCACATTTGTTGTGTCCTTTCCAGACCACGTTGTTCTTAGTTTTTTTTAACTTTTACCCTAAACTGTATATTTTAGGCAAGAACGTGCCAAGGCCGTGACTTAGGGGATCTGTTTGCTTTTAGATTTTCTGCTTTTAAGTTTTAGTATGTCTGCTTTTACGACGAGTTCCATCTAGTTAGAATAAATTTATCAATAAGTATTTATAGGAGATATAAATAATAAAGTAAAACGAATCAATTTCTTTTAAGTTGAAATACATATATATATATATATATATATATATGAGGGATGAAATTACTTTAAAAATAATTTTGTTTAGAATTATTCTGTCTAATAATTTTTATATATAATTATAGTTTATCAATTTAACTATTAAATGAATAAATTATATTAATATTTTTTAAATTTTATAAAAATTTGTAAAGATGATATATATAATATAATTTTTATCAATAATTTTTACAAAAGTTAAAGTTTATAACAATTTTAAATTTTGACAAATTTGATTTATTTTATTTTTTTTATCGATATTTATTCAGAAGTTTATCTAGTTTTAGTTATGGATTATTTGTTGTTTGATGAGTAATGGTAATTTGATAAGATTTTAATATTTTTCAATTTTTGAATTTTTATCTTAAATAGTATGATATTTGTTTTGCACAAAATTGTTTAGCTTTATATATTAGATAGAGTTATTATTTTTAAATCAGAACATTTTTAAGAGTTATATTTATTTTAAAAAATCATGTGATTTTTTAATGTTAAGTATGTAAAGTTTTCTATATTAAATTTTTCCGTAAGTACTTAACTTTTTATTTATAATTTTGTTTTTTAAATATTATTTTGATTTAAAGTTTGAATACTAAAACTATAATATATATATATATATATATTAGGTAGCAGTTTTAACTTTTTGTAATACAGTAAATCTTAATTTGAAATTATTTTTTAAATTTCAAATTATGATATATTATTTCAATAAAAATTACATGTCATGATTTTAATAGTTCTTTTGTTTAATTCTATTTTTAATTTTAAAAACTTATTCTTTATCTTTTTGTATTATAATTTAACATAATATCCATTCTTAATATGAATAATGTTTACTATTTTATTTAAATTTAAGAATATTTATGGAATGTACAGATAATATGTTAATATTTGATTAATTAATTTATCTAAATATAATTTAACTAATAATTTATTTTATTTAAATCGAAAAATATCTACAAGTTCTTTACAATATTTAGATTTAGAGTTTGTTTCAATTTTTTTTTAAAAAAATGACTTGTATTTTAAAAAAATATTTTTTTCAAAAGTTTTTGAAAATTATTAAAATTAACAAATTAAATTTTGATTATTTTAAGAAGGTACTCTGAATAACTTTTAAAAAATTTAAATTATAAATATTTGAAAATAATTTTTTATAATTATAATCAAACAAAAAAAAGTTTACTTAAACTTACTTTTTTTGCATAATGATATTAACGTATACACTACCTGCATAAACAAGTTGAAGTAAAAAAAAAATTCTAATTAAAGTTTTAAATAGAAAAAGATTATAATTAACCTAAACTTTCTATTGTGGGAGAGATTATACATTTTAGGTTAGAATGTGTTAAGACCAAAGGTATAAGGAAAATTTTACTTTTAGATTTTCTAATTTTTTGTTTTAGTACAGTGATGAGTATTTATGCTTATTACATAGGTGACATGCTGGATTCGATCTTTAGTAAGGATGTTAAAATTTTGATGTGATTTTAGTGGAAGTATTACTAGCAAATGCAATATATTTTCAAATGAAAGTGATTTTAGACATGAAATAAAAATGAAATTAATAATAATATTTAATTTATTAAAATAAATGTTAGAATGTTCAATTTTATTTACTGTTATGATATTTTTATTATGTACGTTAATTAATTAATTTTTATTTTTATTGATATGTGACAATAATTTATTTAATTTTACTATAAGCCTTTTTTAATGTTAAATAATGCTTTAATCTTAATTTATTTACCTAATCTATTAACACAAACTAATTATATTTAGGGTTTACAAGCTGGAAATTATTGAATTATATTGTGTCGTATTTGTTTATCTCTAAATTTTTACATTTTTCTATATTAAATATAAAAAAATATAAAAAAAGTTAACTAAGTTCTAAAAATTTAGATAACTATAAATAAAACACATAATTTAATAAAGAAGCACCAAAACAGAAACTAACTATTCATCAATAAATATAAAAACAAATAAAAAAACAGTAACTCCTAAAGAAGGTATTAGTGTATGTCTACTTTTACAATAATATAATATTACGCATCCAGTTTGAAAAATTTATGAATAACTTATAGGAGATAAAAATAATAAAGTATTTCTTATAAGTTTAAATGAATTTATATACCTTATTTGTTTTAGAAGTTTTCTCATTTAATTTTTTACACAAACTGAGGTTCATAATTTAATTTTAATTTTTGAAAAATTTATTTATTTATTTTTTATAGGTACATGTTGAAAAGTTTATTTAAACTAAATTGATGATGATCTGCTATTTTGATAAGTTGATGATAAGCGTATATGATTTTAATATTTTTCAATTTTATCTTTAATTATATTTTATCTATTCTACAAAACTATCTATCTTTATATATCAAATTAGAACTTTCATTTTAAGGTAGAATGTTTTTATAAGTAATGGTTATTTTTATTAAGTCGTGAGACTTTTTTATGTTAATTATTTAATTTTTTATATACTAAATTTTTCCATGTTAGAAATTTAATTTTTTATTCATAAGTTTTATTTTCTTCAAATGCTAATTTAATTTAAATTTTACATATTAATATACTATAATAAGTTTTTATATATTTTTAATTTAATAAATTTTAATTTAAAATTTATTTTTAATTCTTAAATTATGATATATCATATAAAAAAATTATGTCATAACTTCAATAATTTATTTTTTAATTTTATTTTTAATCTTAAAATTTTTTTTAGAGCCAAAACTGTTACCAACAAAATTTATATAATTTTATAAAAGCATCTAGATTAATAAATCATCTAGCACAATCTTGTTGGATTCGATCATGCTTTCATAGTGGTTGGAGTTTTCTAACATGGTTGTGAAGATTGTGCATGATTGTGCTCGATGATGATCACGGTTGTGCCTATATTGAGTGACACTGAAAATGATCCCAGTTTTCTCTAGTGGCACAGTAGGTGATTTCAAACAATCCTAACAACTTAGGAGACAACATAGATCAACTTAGTTTATAGCAGAGGAAACCTTAATTGACGCTTATAAAAAGGAAGGTATGGTATTGGAAGAAAACATGGTTTGATGATAAACTATCATAACTTAAGAACAATTCATTTTAATTCAACCTAATATTCCTTATCTTTGCAAAAACAGTTAAGAAAGCAACGAATTTAAAAAAAAAAAAGCATACTCTAGAGCCAAAAGAACATTAAAAGTTAAGGAAGTTGAAAAAGACAGAAATGCCCTATTAGCGAATCTAGCACGACCATGCAAACTTGAGCATAACTATGCCAGCGTGAGGTTGTATGGTCGTGTTAATTGAGCATAGTCATGCCAAGTTTGGACGAGCCAATTAATAGTGTCATGTCTGCCTTAATGATGCAGGAAATATTCTGGTCAGCCCTACAACGTTGTAGAAGACCTAGGACAGTTGTGATGGTTGAGAGGAACTATGTTAAGTTCAGTCTGTCACACTAGAAACCCTAATATGCACCTATAAAAGAAAAGCTCTGACATACAATACAACATCCAAACAACAACACCACTCTAGACTTTAAAGGCCTCTCACACCCTTTTTCTAGGTACAACCCTACCTTTTCCAACTATCATTTCTAGCCTCTATATTTTGGTTCCTCCTTAGGCATCCTTCCATCGGATCTTGGTGGGAGAAATTTCTGCGCAGTGCAATCTCAAAGCAATTGTCAAATTTGTTGGTAACCCTAGTTTTGTATTTTATTTATTTGCTTTTACTATGGATCTTTGTTGACTATTTTTATTCATGTATAACTAATTCTCCTTTTATGGTGTTTAAGAAAACCTTTTGATATGAATTATTTGAACCCTATTTTTTCCCTTTTCAATAATTTAAATTATATTATGATGGTGCTTTTGTTGTTATAATTTTGTTATTCTATTGTGCTTAATTATTAATAGGAATTGGCCAATTTATTGATCTTTTAGTTGGTAGCAGGGTTAGGCAATCATACCACTCAAATTTGGAGGAACCATAGGATAATTGAACATAAGGATCTTAAAGGATCAATTGAGAACATAAGATTTTAATCGGTTATGATGCAAAGATCACTTCAGAGCACACCACTGCTGAAGCGTCTCCAAGCATAACCATTGGACCCATCAACAGAGGCAGGATCAAAAAGTTGTAAAAGGAGGTGAAAATCTTCTAAAGCCTTCAAAAGGAGCTACCAAGGCCCACCACACTTCTCTTATGTCTCTCCACACTTTAGGATATGACTTATATTTTTCTTATATATTATGTTCTAACAAACCCAAATATATATAGGATTAGACAAATTTTCTTTGTATTTTTAGCTTAGGAACTTAGGCCTTCTCTGACCGAACTTAGGGTTGCATAGATGAAGGAAGATAGGTATCATTTTAGGCTTGTGGTCCAAGCCCAACTCACACCATAGAGGTAGCTCCAACGATGCATGGATCCTCTCCTCCTTATGCATCCACTTAGCCCATAAATAAGCTACCCTATGTATAATTGGAATATTTTTGAATCATTTTAGTAAAATTCAAAAAAAAAAATTGAGAGAAAGTTTTATCTCTTCTTTTTTGTCTCTCTCTTGGTCGTAATTGCAAGGGGAGACTTCTTATCCTTGGCATCCAAGGTGGCAAAGTAAAAACTTATCTCCTCCAAGGGTGGTGCTCCAACCAATATCCTTCAAGCTTCTTCATCCTTTCACCTCCAACTCCAAAGAAGCATACCTCTATTGAACCAGTTCTGCATTCATCCATGGAAAGTTGCATCAAGTGGTATCAAAGCTCCTTCAATAGAGGTAAGCTCCACTTCTAAATCATCTCTTAATTCTGCATTACTTTTGCTCAAGTTTCATATTCTTCTACTCCTTCTTCTACTCCATTTTTTTCATCATTTTAATTAATTAAATGACCTCCAATCTGCATTATTTTTATTGCATTGGATTCATATGAATGTCTAGTTTCTAAATTTCTATAGTTTGTTTAATTTGGTCGAGAAATGTATTTGCAATTGTCTGATTGTTGGAGCATGTCCATATTGGTGCCAAATTTCTCTTATAATTTAATCATAACTTGAACAATTCTCATCCAATTTACCTTAAACTTGTTTTTATTTTCAAGATATGACCACTAGCCTTCATTTGTGTAGATTCCTTCAAAATTTTTGAAAATTTGAATGCATGCTCTTGGCACCAAAAATTGTTTTCAAATGAATTCAAATTTTGATTTGTTCCTTATAACACTTGTTTAGGTTTGATTTAATTATGTTTTAATCTGAGTTTAATTGTGTTTTTTGTCTCTTTTAAATTCCAATGTTACATGATCATGTGCATGCATGTATAATATTAGATTAAGCTTGATTCATGCATGACCTAAGTACCTAAGGTTAGGTGTTAAGCATGTGATTAATTAAAAATTTTAACCATCATTAAAAGATACTTAATATACCTCTGAGCCTATATGACCCAAGCTGGACTTAGAGCTTTCGGAAAAAAAAAAACTTGGACTTAGATTACCATACCTACACAAGGAAGAGTGAAAATGCATAAGATTGAACTATGTTAACTTAATTGAAAAAAACCTATGCAAGAACTATTTGAGAACTAGTAGACTCTGGAATTTGTACCAAGGATTTGAAAAAAAAATAACTAAAGAAAATTAACAAAGAAAATAGAAAAGAAAAAAAAAAGAATAAACAAAAGTGTATAAAAAAAGGCAATGCATAAAGATCTAGTGTCTTGAGTGTTACATGTTTATTTGTTCATGACTCATGTTAGGCTATAGGTCCTACAATTTTAGGTCTTAGTGTTTAGTTTATGCATGATTCTTTTGACTTGGCCGAATAACATTACCTATATTGAATGAGCATATGCAAGCTTCTCTTAAGTTTCTACAATTTCTTTTTTGTGTGCCTACTTTCTTCCTAAAACTTAATTTTAGTTTGACTAAATTTTTTGACCTCTAAAGTTTGTCTTGAAATTTTTCCTTTGAGTGTTATTATATTTGTGTTGATCTTTTCTTATTTGTCTTTAAATTTCCTTACATTTTGTCACATACTACCCTACTTCTTGATAAACTTCTTCTCCTTTCACCTTGAGAACATCAAGAACCAAGGATGAGTTGAGTTTCTACCCTTCCAAGGATGGAACAAGAAATTAAATTGAATGATTTGATGTGAGAAAATAATGGATTAGTGGTGAGAAAAATTAAGGGTAATAGTGATACACTTGTAAGGTTGTGAGCCAAATTCTCAAGATCTTTTTCTACTTCACTAACCAAGCAAAGGTAGCAAGTGGCTCCCTCTTTTCTATGTTTTTCTAGGCTGCATTGGTGGAGGAAACGAAAAGTAAAAGAAGCTAATAAATGACTTGAAGCCTAGCAACTTGGAAACTTGAAGTTGAATGTCAAAATCAAGACCAACTTTGTGGACTTGTATTCGAGTTTAGTGTAGGGAATTAGGAAAACTTTATGTAAAAAGTAGGAACCTTTGTCAAGCCAATTTAATGGAAAAAAACATCTACTTTTACTTCTTTTTATTATCTATCGCACATAAATACCCGAAGAAGTATAATGCCACATAATGTTAGAGGCAAGGTTGTTTATTGAATCCTCCAATTTCAATTCTCTATTATTGAGAAAATGGAAGTGGTAAATGTATTCAATATCACTTAGAAGAACGTGAAATCAAAGTTACAACTTTGTATGTTTTTTTGAATTATCAAGAAGTTGAACCATATCTAGAGTAAGTTAAGGCTCACATTATCTTTAATTATTTGTATAATATTTAAAATATGTTTATTGTCTAATTATCGTATGTATGTTTTATTTTGTAGCAAGTATGTTGATTTTTTAAGAGAGCTTCAACCTGATATTTTTTACTTTGAAATTGATAACAAAATTGCTTCTCTTTTTCCTTTATGGTTCATAGAATATGTACGTCCCTATTATATACATTATTCAAATGGTGTTATATTTTCATAATATGATTTACGATTCCAACAAAGTAAATTTTCTTATTACAGGTTCAAAATCCACAAAATCAAATTGAAGATCCACTCTTGATTTCTTTGGCATGGAGGCCAATAAAAATGGTACAATCATGGCCTATTTATATTGTAAATGGATATAAATTTCACACTAAGACATGAAATGAAGGCATGCAAACTTCTAACTATGGTGTCTGTACGAGGCACCAATGATAAATTAGAAGATGATTTTTTTGAAATTTTAACTAATATAATTGAATTGGAATATTTTGGCATGCCCACTAAACACATAGTGCTTTTTAAGTGTGATTGATTTGATAATATCCCTAATCATGGGACAAAGATAGACAATCAATATGGAATTGTTCAAGTCAAACAATTAGAAAGATATAAAAACTTTGATCTGTTCATATTTGCTCAACAAGCTGACAATGACATTGCGTATCAAGATGTTCATGAAGTTCATGACCTCCATGTCATGTTGAATATTTGATGCAAATGTTTATAGTGATACTCTTATTGATATGAACGGTATCGATGAGGAAGTAAGTTTGCTTAATGAACCTGATTTGGATGAAAATAATGACAGTACTTATATCTCAACAGATAATGAATATGATAGCGAAGGTAAGAGTGATTTAAATGACCTTAACTTAACTTAATTAGACAATTTTGAATATTTTGTCTTCTTTTTAATGTATTTTCTATGTCTAACATTTTACATTAATTATTTCTAATATTTTATGCATACGGATGGGTGACAACATAGCTAGAGGTAAAGGTTGAGGTTGACTAAGAGGTCAAGGCAAAATTTATGATAATACATCTCCATCACATGCAGTAGGATCTTCTGATCCACAAGACATGTTTTCTACTCCGACTTCAGTAGCTGTGAAAGTGGATATTAGATCAAGATCATCCTTGCTACATATTGATACATTAGGTTCACCCACCCCCACATGGGTGCATCTACTCCTACATCTTGTGTACATCCTTCCTCCACACCTGCGTATTCTGCTCATCAGATACTTCTGCCTCTACTAGTAGTTCGAACCAGAGATCATACTGATAGAAGGGTATGGATTAACCCAAAAGCTAAGCAAGAGTATGTATTTTATTTTTCTTACACTTAATAAGATTATCAAGTTTTTGGTTCTTTACTTAAATCAATATCACTATTAATATTATTTGTTGACAACTTCTTGCCTCTAGATGTATGTAGTAGAGCTATTACAAAAGTTATTAAGTAAAAATTTGAAGAGTCAAGTAACATTGTATTTAAATTTTTTAACTTTTTTAACTAACTTACCTATTATTCATTATTTTTTATGCATTTCTTATGACAAATGAGGCAGAAAATTTATAAATGGCTACTATAACATAATGTTACCATCAAAATAACCTTTGAACATGAAGGTTAGATGATGATGAAGAATACAATGAACAAGGTGCAGACTGGAAATGATAAGGGGGTTTGAATTACTCCTGAGGTTAGACAATGACTAGAGCTTTATTAGGATGGATAGGACTTCCAAAAGAGAAGCACTATTGACAAGCAAAATGAAGCTTATGATAGTGGATCCTCTTTATACACTGGTGGTTTTGTATATGTTGTTGTGCATCATAATAGAATGGTAATAAAAAAATTATATTTAAGTTATTTTTATTAATTTTAGTTATTTAAAATTTTAACTCAATATTGTCTATGCAGAGTAAGAAGCTTGAACAGGATCCAACTACATTTGATATTATGGAAATAACTGAAAGAAATAAAGCTAGAGAATGGGTCAACGACAAGGAAAAGAACATTGTTGTATGTATATTTCAACTATAGTTTTATTTGTGCATTAAATTATTCTTATTTTACTTTCTAAACAGCTATGTGTACTTATATACTTCGTAGGAGAAATTTGTTCATCATCGGTTTGAATCCCTTCAAAATGATTGTAATGAACATTGTGTAGCCTTTAAAAATGCCATATATTTTTATGTTGTTGGAGGATGGAACAAGAAGGGACATGTATTTGACTTGGATCAGCTGGGTGATGAATCTGTGTCTTCATCCACTGGTTGTACCTAGTCTAATGTTCATGTTGGGACCAACTATGAGCAGATCATCACCAACCTCAGTTAAGAGCTGCAACATACAAAAACAGAGTTAACTTAGGCACATTCAAAGATAAACAGACAAACAACTGAGTTAACTCAGACAAGAACCGAGCTAACTCAGATTAAACAAGTTCTTCAACAAATAGTGCAGTACTTAGGATTACCATCTAACTCTAATTTCATGAGCTCCAATGGAAATAAATGTCTAATGATGCTCCTACTGTTGATGATCATCATGATAGACAGTCAACCTCCTGTTAATGGTCATCATGATCCACATTAAGATTTTTACATGTTTTTATTATATACTAATTTTGTATCAACTTATACTTAATCTATACTTAATTATGTTTGGATTATATCATTTATGTCAGTTTCTTTGTTTAATATTTTGGAATTTATAATTTTTTTAATAATGATTGTGCATATATTTCGTATATCCATGTTTGCTTCAATTAATTTTTATTAAATAAAATTAGTGACCGATTAATGCGTCTCAAATTTAGTCACTAGCAAACATATTAGTGACTGATTTAGTGACCAAATTTTGCTACCGATTTTGCGGCCAATTATTTTATCTCAAATTTAGTCACCAACAGATTTATTAATAACTAATTTAGCAACCGATTTTAGCAACCGAATTTGTGATTGAATATTCCGTCTCAAATTCAGTGACCAGCAAATATTTTAGCCACCAATTCAGCGATTGATTTTAGCAGTTGATTTTGAGACCAATTTTAGCCGCTGATATTGCAACCAATTTTTTGTGATCGATTTTATAACTAAATTTTTGGTCGTCAAATTGGTCTCTTACGATAAACAAAATGAACACACTAACGACCAATTTTAATTATTTTGTATATCGAAATTTTGATAGCTAATATGTCCATTTTTGTGACCAACTTAACTTTTCATTTGTAAACTTGTTTTATAAATAGGGTTTTAGCAACTCCTCTGTTCAGTTGCAAAATCGATAAAAATTAGTTAATGATCATTTTTTTTTAAATTAAAAACTGATTTATTTAATTATTAAACAAATTTTTTGGTAGTAAAAACTTTTGGTTGATGTTTTAAATTTGTAAATGAACCAGATATATATTTGCTTAATTTAGATAAGATATATGATTTCATTTTTTCACTTTTATTATAATCTATATTTTATTACCTATTTAAGTAGATAAAAATGTTTAGTCGTTTGCATGTATATTGTTTAGTTGGATAAAAAATGTTGGCCAATGATCATTAGCTTTAAAAGTTACAAGGGAGCGAAGCTTTTTCTTAAGTAATATGGATTGGTTTACCTTTGAATTTTATTACCTTGTTAGCATAGTTCATGTCGCCAAACAACTTTTTGTATGTTCTTTACTATCATAACATCGCCTGATGAAGGATGCTTTTATTTTCATGGTTGTATGGTGTAATTTTCTGAAACTGAAGGAAGGAAAAAGGATGGTCCACAAATTTCTATGAAGTGATGCTTTTGTTTTCATGGTTATGATGCGGTGCAATGTTTTGAAACTGAAGGAAAGAAAAAGAATGGTTCACAAATTTTTATAGATGAAAAATATAAATAAATTTATCATAATCTATATTAGAATTTAAAATATTTAATAAATAAAAATTTTATATTTATTGAAATTATTTTTTAAAATAAAATCTTTTTCAATGTTCAAATATATACGTATAGATAAATTTTTTAACTAATCTCTTTTTATCATAACATTCATTTTAATGAATTAAGAATAGTTACAGTTTATATAAATAAAAAAATTATATCTTTATATAAAAACATATATAATTTAATTTTCTTTCATCTTAAATATTAAATTTTCTACGCAACCTATAATGCATCAGTTAAATTTATATGTATTGAGAAGAAAAATATCAAAATCTTTCCAACTCGTTTCTATAAATCAAAACTATCAATTAATAGAATTTCAAATCAAAATAAAAAATTCTAACAATAAAATGTATGAGTATATACTATTATCTGGAACTGACACCAAGATAGCATAAATGGAACATATACAAGAAACTTTGAAAAATGGCTAATTTTTGCTTTGTAAAGAATGACATGTAACTTCTATAATAATTTTCTTTCTTTTCCAACCACTTGGCCTTTGAAGCATTGCAATACTAGATAATTTATACATCTTTTGGAATTTCATTTTTTTCCTCAATCTTTTGTAAAATGGTTGTTTCTAGTATTTGCTTCAAATCATATGTAATATCATCATTAGATACAGAGGCAGAAAGCTAGGTCGAAGATTTGTACCTGCCATTTTCTTTTCCACGACTTGAAAATCCTTAATATATTATCACATCATTGCTACACTTAAAACCTTCGATGGAAATTATCTTATGTAACTATATTATATTAAAAAAAACGCATATGTATTTGAGAAGTTTTGGTGGATTTTTATTTTATTTTATTTTATTTAGGGCTTTGCCTGTCATTTATATATTAATTTTTCTACTTCATTATATATTAATAAATTTAACCTGCTAGCTAGTAAATTAAATACTCTTTTTTAAAATACAGAAAAAATAATGTTGTGATGGTTTTAGCCGATAGAAAGTTAAAAAATTTAAAAATGTGCTTTCAAACAAAAAAAAATTAAAATATAAACATGCTCTATTTCTAATTTCAATGGATTTTTAACGGCACTGCAAAATGTTCTTTTAACATAATATAAAAAATATATAAAATTATGATTGAAACTAATTATCCTATAAATGAACAAAACAATTAAAATAATAATTTAGTACGAAGCATCAATTGCTAAATTACTCCTATTTTGAGCATAATTGTAAAGTGGTGCAAAGATATTCACTCATCTTATATATTTAATAATTATCATAATAATAATAATAATAATTATTATTATTATTATTATTATTATTATTATTGATTACAATAACAGAAAAAAATATCAATTTTAACCTTAATTTGAATAAAAAATGAAAAAACAATTAGACATTACATAATTTTAAAAAAATATTAAAATCCAATTAAATACCAACATTAACCTTTGTTTAAACGGAAAAATACTTCTAAGACAATTTCAAACCTACTTTTATATATATATATATATATATATATATATGGGACTCATAAAACCTTGCTTTCTTTATTCTTACTTATTTACTCTCTTTCCCTTCCTTCTTACATTCCTCACTCTTTAATATATAATTTTAAAATTCATGTATTACTTTTAAAAAATAAAATTTAAAACCAATTTATTTCAAAAATATTTTATTAAATCATCAAAACTAAATGTAAAAATATTGTCCAAAAAAAAAAGTAGTCAATAAAAATATAAAATTGAATCAAATAACTGTTTTTCTTTTTAAATTAGCTCAATTCAATTCATTAGTACTCCAAAAATTGTTTGACAAAAAGATAATAAGGGTTACTTTTTACTCAATTGGTGATTCTTAAGTATGCCTTGAATGTAATTTGAACCAAACATGCACTTAAAGCTCTTCTACATCTCAAGATATTCATTAGCAACGAATTAACAATTTTTTTCTCTCTCCTTTTTCAAAGTTTGTGGTGTGTCCTTCACCTTCTCTCTAGCAAAAATTCCGGATCACCGCATGAATATTTCTCCAAATCACCCATTGCATCTCTTTTACACTCTCCTCCTCACATTTTGAACTGTCACCACAAAAAGAAAGAAAGGAAAGGCTAGTAACATACGATCAATTTTATTTTTTATTTGCCGTTTATTTTTCCTTTATGTGACACATTTTTGTAAGTTTTCAAGTTTTCTCAAGACACAAACAATTATTTAGATCAATTATTTTAATTTTGCCTTAACTATTGTCATTCTTGACATTTCTTTGCCTCTGAAATCTTTTTTGTGGAGTATCCCTATTTTGTTACAATTTCTATTCATTCCTTATTTTTTGTGACTGTTGATGAGTTAACCACCTCGGGTGTTGTGTTGGGGCTGTTGAAGTTCCAAGAAGATGGGGTTTGATGAAAACAAAGAAACAGGACAGAGCAGTGAGGGCGGTGAAGAGCATCATCACAATGAGCCTTTAAGCAGACAGGGAAGTGAGTCTTCCGTCTATGTCACTGATCATGAGGAAGAAGATGAAGCTGCAACCAAACTGGAGTTGGGTCCTCAATGCACTATTAAAGAACACCTTGAGAAAGATAAGGTTGATTTTGGTTTCTTCTCCAACCAAACATTTGTATGCTAATTATTAGAGGTGAGGATCCTCTTAAAAAAAACTAGAGAGAGTGCAGTCATTAAATTACAATCGTTGGACAAAGATTGAAATGGTTTAAATTTATCTTTTAGTTACTGTAATGATAAAGGATGTAGATGAATCTAAACCGTCCGATATTCCAACGAATGCACACTCTCTAATTTTTTTTAACTGTAGAGGATCCTGACCCAATTATTAGGTGTTGTGTTTCTTTATTCCATATTCATTTCCTTCTTTTGGTTTTGGTTGTCTTGGAACATCAATATAGGATGATGAGAGCTTACGGAAATGGAAGGAACAGCTTCTTGGAAGTGTTGATGTGAACAACATTGGGGGTACATATATATATATATATCTTCTCTTTTCTTTTAAGTTTTTACCTTCCATCATTATTTTATTTTTCAAATTTGTATGTGTCAAACACACACATTCGTGTCTATATATATATATATAAAAGATTAAATTATTCTAAAATAACTTTAATTAAAATTACTCTAAATAATAATTTTTATAAATAATTAAATTTTATTAATTCAACGATATAGACCATTTTTACAAAATTTTATCAAATTTAAAAAATGTTTGATACTTCAGTAAATAAATTTAAATTAACGGATAATATACCTTTTATAATATCCGTTAATTTAAATTTATTTAATAAAATATAAAAACTGTTTTAAAATTTTATAATGATTATATAATATAATTTATTAATTTAATGGTTAGATTGATAAAATTTAATTATTTAAAAATAATTAAATGTAATAAGATTAGTTAAAGTTATTTTCACAATAACTTGATCTCTTCTTTATATATATATATATATATTAAAAAAATCAAATAACGTTAGAGAATATTAAATATTTTTGGGCCCATCACCCTCTGGGATCTTCTGTTCATTATGGTCTAGTTTTTCCATGTTTTCCCTGCTCAAGTTCATGAATAATGCTACACAGCAAGAGAGAAAGGGAAAAAAAAAAGTCACAATTTTGGAGCATTCAGCAAAATTCAAAGGGTATATAGCTAGGGGTTAGATGGAATATATATAGTGATAGCAACCATTCATCTATCCATGTCTGAGTGAGCATGCTAAAATGTAATCTGACAATATATAGAAATTCTGGTTGTCTGGCATGATTTTTTTATTTGTTACTCTGAATATGGTTTATTGAAAGTGAATCTACAGAGTCAGTTATTATACTAAACACATTTTATTTTCTAGTTACAGAACCTTGATGTCTATTAAACTATAGGCCTTTTTGTCATTTACTTATTGTATGTTCTCATATGTGTCCATGTCCATAACAATGTATTTATTGTATGCTAATGCTTCTTTGTAGAAATTCTTGAACCTGAAGTTAAAATTACAAGTTTGTCTATAGTCTCTCCTGGTCGAGATGACATTGTTCTTCCCATTCCTGAGGATGGGAAACCAAAGGGCCTTTGGTTTACTCTTAAAGAAGGTAGTCACTACCGTTTGAAATTCACATTTGAAGTGAGCAATAATATTGTGTCTGGCTTGAAATACATCAATACTGTCTGGAAGACTGGTGTCAAGGGTATGTTCATTGATTTAGTCAACTTTTTTTTTACAAATTTCTAATTTGTTTGTCTCTAAGCATTATATTTCAACAAGTGTTGTTTCAGTGGATAGCTCGAAAGAGATGCTTGGAACTTTCAGCCCTCAACTTGAGCCTTACACACACGAGATGCCAGAAGAAACTACACCCTCTGGGATATTTGCAAGAGGACAATATTCTGCAAAATCAAAGGTAAGAGTACTTTCACCATTAAAAACTGTTGGAGAAAGAAATCTCTGCAATTTTTATTTCTGGAAGCATGCACCCATAAGGAGAATAAAATAACTCACAAATTTAACTGCTAGTGTTAGGAGTTTGTTCTAGTTAGTTACAAGGGGGGATCTCATTTGGTTCATCTTTCACCTACCTTTGGGTCAGGTTTGAACCTCCTTGATTCTTTTTGAATAAAGATCTTTTCTTTCCTCATCTTTGTGCTAGTGTAACAACTGTATCAGAGCTCCAATCTGGAACTATGGGGGAGAATAATGTTTTTTGTCGATTGTTACCAATTTGGAGCATTCTTAGGTGCAACATGAACCAAAAGATTACAATGTTGTGCACTGAGCATTGTAAATGCAATAGAAGCAACCATGATTCCCTCCCCTTTATTCGACAGTACAAGGTATAGGGAGTAGCATGCTACATGCGCTAATGTTTCACATTGTAGGGGGTCCTTGAGAATTCGAGAGCCAGACTTCTATAGATGGCAATGGAAAGAAAGGCATTCAATTAGCAAAAGCATTATGAGCTAAACAATGTTACATGATGTGGGGTGTAGGTGTAGGTTTGATGATGGGAGTTACAATGTTCCCTTGTCAAAATTATCCAAAGATTACTTGAAGTCATTTGATAAGTTGCTGGCCAAGCTAGCATAGGAGAAGCGATGGCCATAAGAATTTTTTTTAGGTGGACTAAGGAGTCCTTTGGTTACAGCAGTGAGATTACACAAACTTCAGTCATTTCAGGATGTGATGAAGATGGCAAAATTACAAGAAAATATCTTGTTAGAGTTGACAGGCAAGATTGTGAGTTGTGACTGGGTATTAGATCATTTATGATAACTTAAAAGAATTCAGTAACCTACCTGAATGTGTTTTTGAGAGAATTGGCAGTTTGCTAGTTCCTTACATAATATTTTTCCCTTTTCCTTACAAACCAAAACATAAAATATAATAAAAAATAAAACTTGGGAATAAGCAAACGTATGTCATTGTTTTAATTGTATTTCAGCCTGTCAAGCTCTTTACTTCTTTTTTTTTAACAAATTAGCTTCACAGTAATCTAAGATAAAGAATTAATTGAGAATCATTAATTTTGGTGTGCGTGTGTGAGAGAGGGAGAAGGGAGGAAAGGAATGGTATTGATTAAAATTATGTACAGAAAATTATATGAAGGTTAAAAGCAAGAATGCAGAGACAACTGGAGGTGGGGGCTGAGGAAAAAATTTAAGGGTGTTACTAGATTCCATATATAGGAAAACAAGAAGAAAGGCATTATGCTTCACAAGCGATGAAAAATTCACCCTTGGACATGTTTGTGAAAATAGGCATTTCAGGGTGATGATTGTTGAAGAAACTGATGATATGGAAGCAAGAGGAGATTGCTTAAATGGTGGGGCAAGGTTCACAATAATGAAAGTCATCATTTTAATCGATAGTGGGGCTTCACACAACTTCATCTCGAAGGAATTGGTGGCTGAACTTGGGTTAACAGTGCAGACTATGTCCAATTATTTGGTGAAAGAAGGGGATGGATACACATTGAAGACACAAAAGGTATGTAAAAAGGTCAGAGTGATAATACAAGGGCTAGAAATTCAACAGGACTTCTACCTTTTCCAATTGGATGGAGTAGACTGGATCCTAGGACTAGTGTTTGGAAGATTTAGGGAAATAAAAGCCAAGTTCAAGGATTTCATTTTAAAAATTAGAAATTAGAAAGGAAGGTAAGACATATGTGATTAGAGGAGACCATACATTGTTCTGATCTAATGCAGAAATAAACACACTAAAGGCTCTTAAACAAGAAGGGGAAGGATTTCTGGTAGAATGTAGAATGATTGCTAAGTAGCAAAAAGTTCATCCTATTCCAATTTCCAAAGCAGATTTAGGCTATTATAGAAGATTTTTTAGACATTTTCCAGGAACCAGAGTTTGCCACTTTCTAGCAGAGATGAGCATGCAATATCACTAAAGGAGGGAATGAGTATTCCCAATCTACAAACTTCCAGGTACCCCATTACCAAAAAACAAAGATCGGGAAGATAGTTGGTGAAATGTTGAAGGTTGGAATTCTATCCTACCATTACCCCCATTGGCTAGCCCCGTTAGATGGATACAAAAAAATTTATTTTACAGTTGTACGAGTTCTATAACTTGTATATATGTTTCTATTTGGTTAACTACTAAAACGAAGTTTGGCATATAATGTCCCTATATCCTACCTTTAATTGTTCTTCGATGTGTTAAATATAGGCTAAATTATACTTTTAGTTTCGTATTTTAGTTTGAGTAATTTGATCTCTCCGAGTTTTAACTGCTTAGTGTTCATATTTATTTTTTATAATTTTTTAATTGTTTAAATTAAATTCCTTACCTAACATTTCATGCAATAATTAACATATATATAATCTAAGTATAATATTAATTGTTGTATATTTTGGGTTGAAGTACTTAATTTATTCAATTAAAATATTATAAAAACTAAATACATGTAACTAAAATTAGGAACATCAGAATGACACTTAAATTAAAAATACATGGATTAAAAAGTATAGTTAAACCTTAAATATAAGCATAGGTTTGACTAAAAATATCAGATACGATTTAGATTTAGGAGTGTATATATATGAAATGTATTAAGTGAGAGATTTAATGCGAGAATAAGATGGGTAAATCTTAACTATAAAATTTAACTACGAATGGTTAGAATTAAAATATTAAGTCATGTGACATTTTAAAATAATCATTTCATCATTAAATAACTTCTAAATTTAAGAGTTAATGTATGGTATATAAAAGAATAATAATAAATTTGGACTGTATAAGTATACGAGTGATTAAGATTAAAAAAATTTCAAAATCAAATGATCACTTAAAATATTTATGTCATGTGACATTTTAAAATAATCATTTGACCATTAAATAACTTCTAAATTTAAGAGTTAATGTATGGTTGTATGGTGTGTATATATATATATATATATATAAGAATAATAATAAATTTGGACTGTATAAGTATATGAGTGATTAAGATTAAAAAAATTTCAAAATCAAATGATCACTTAAAATATTTATGTAATTTTTTATAAAATTCACATAACTTTTATGTTTTAATCTTGAACATGATAAAATTTTATAGTTAAGATTTATTTTTATTATTTTTAATTGATATGTCTATTTCAAAAGATATATATATATATATATTTCTTAATTAAGAAATAATTAAATTGCGTGTTTCTTCCTTCTTATTGTAAAATATAGCTTCCTTTTCCTTGAAAGTAAATATGATTATGTATACCTTAATCCTTTTCAACCTAAACAAATTTTGAATATTTGTAAATAGTCATGAATGTATTTGCAAAGAATAACATTTTGACAAATGCGGTCTAATTTAATTTTCCTTTTGCAGTTTCTTGATGATGACAGCAAATGTTACTTGGAGATCAACTATACGTTTGATATTAGGAAGGAATGGGCCTGATCAAACAAAGGGTTTCCCAATTTGCAATTGCACTGAATTCCTTTTTAGCACTGTTGATGGATACCCCTCCTTGAGTCAATACTTTTTAAATTCTCTTTTTGATTTATTTAAGAAATTGATATATCTTAGGTACTAAAATTCGACTTGTACCGAATTCCTCTTTGGCATTGATTCAAGCATAAAAAAAGAAAGAAGAAAACTATTTGATAATTTTTCGATAAAAATGCACTACATGTCTGTTATATGACTCGGAGCTCCATTATTTACCAATGTAAAGCTAGACACAATCTTTTTGGGGTCATACTTCTACACTCCGCAATTTGTAAAATGATAGCAATTAAAAGTATCGGAAAACTAAATCAAACTTGCAGCCTAATAGATAATTATTAGTTGTCCATCAAGATGAAGAAATTACAGTCATAATTGAAATTTCAATGTCATATATTACGGCCTTCTAAAGCTGAATTACAGTCATTGTTTACACCATCGATTAGACCATAAATGTTCCATAAGGTTAAGAGATAAAAGAGTCAGTTTCCTCAGTCTTAGATCGCTATTAATGTAAAAGCAAATGAACCAAGAATGACAAGGAAATGAAAAAGAAATTAGAGCAGCTTTATGACCATACTATGCTCCAGTGGTTGGAAATAAAATATAAAAATGCACAAGCTTTCAAATTTTTACACGTCTCAAGATAAGTAACTGGATAAGCACCTTAGAAACGAAGAGTGATTCATCTTGGTTGTCTTCTGAGTCAAGCCTGCAAAGAAGTCCTCCTCGTCGTCGCTGCTCTCCGTCTTCGGTGTCCATATCATATCAGCATTGGTGTTTTGCAGTTTTCGTCGACTCGTTAAGAAGTTGGATAGAAGCTAAAGAATTTTCCTCTCACTACTATGGCTAGGCGCTGCCCCAACCTCCCTCACCCCGTAATCCCTAATTTCCTCTCTTTATTTCCCTTTATGCCGTATGTGTCTTGGTAACAGGAAAATGTATCCACGCCTGTCCTAACATATTATATCGGTTTGCATTAATAAGCAGGGTAAAAAATATTTTTATATTAGGCTATTAATTTAATCAATGTAAAATTTAACAGCGATTAATAAATAATTGATGTAGTATATTAATGTTTAATTGTAAAAATGCTATTACCATTTTTTATAAAATAGTTGATATGATATTTAATTGTAAAATATTTTATTTTGTACTAGTGATGGTAGAAAATAAAGTATTTGCAAAATTAAAACAGGATAGAAAGAGCTCACTTGCACAAATTTTTTTGAACATAATAAAAGTTAGCATCAACAATTAGATATATCCTTAATAAAATGGAATAATAAGAAGGAAGAATAGAATAATTATGATGATAAATTATTATTTTATTTATTTATTTATAAAAATTAAATTTATTTATAGTATAATTATTTATTAGTTTTTTATAATTTTTTTAGAAATAATACAAATGTAAAGGATTCAATGTTGTAGCAAATTGAGGTCAAAAATAAAAAAAAATATATAATAAAAATATAAAAAAATAAAAAAGGTGTGATAAAAAGATAAAATTAACTCTTGTAGAACTTAGCAAGCTTGTATAGGTAGGGAGCATACCTATGCAACATCTTTTACTTTTTTGGCATAACCATGTAAACTTGAATATGATCTTATCAAACATGAACACGATCATGAAATGTCTACAAAGTTTCTAACATGATCGTATAGTCATGAGCATGGGCATGCAAGATATGTTGATAAAAAATGAATAGAAGAAAATCTCAATTTGCAACGAAGTTCAAAATGTTATAAAAAGGAGGTAAAGGTTTGGATATGACATTTAATTTTCATTTGTTGATTTCTTATAGACAACGTAGATCCTTGTGCATATCTTTTCTTTTGCCCTTCTTTCGAACATCTTTCATAGGATCTTTTAACGAAAAAGATTTCTTGCTTCTAATATCTTATTATCAATCTTACTGTCATACAATTCTATTATTTAATTTTTCTTCTCTAGAATAGGATTATCAATGTTATTGTAGGATTGGAACTTGGTTATTTATTTCTCATTGTCATGTGTAACTAATTTCATTTTCATGAGACTTTGGTGAACTTTTTGATATAACCAATTATGTAATAGCCCCCTAAATCACATACGTACATTTTAATCCATTCAAGATGTAGACAATTTAGGTTCATGTTATTAAGATGGAAATATAAGAGTTACCTACAAAATATGAGACTACACATTAGAAGATAATGACTACGAACTCCATAACCTCTCCCAATTTCTCATCATTCATATCATTGCTTTCTTCCAAGAGGTTGCATGCATTCTTGGGATGCTAAACTATTCTTTATTCTTCACATCACCAGCCATCTCCACATCTAGTGAGAGAGACCCACATTCCAGCTTTACTATGGAAATCATAATTACATATAGAAACATAATAGATGGAGAGTAAGACATTCTATAAAGTAAAGATACAAATGAGTAGTTACTAATTATACATACATATATATATATATATATATATATATATATATATATATCTGTGTGTGTATGCGTGCGCGTTCGTGCAAGTCGCACACATAAGTATCACCAAGAAGCACATACCTAATCCCCGGTCAAAATGAATGTATTGGATGCATGAGTTATTCCACCTTTCTCTCCTTAAACCTCTATGGTGATAGACTTAGGATTAGGTTGATACCTACTATGTCTCATACCACAATAAGTCTCACTAATTTGTAATTGGTCATCCCTACAAAATGTATATGCATGTGGGTCCAAATTATCATCAATATCACTTTATCGAAATAATGGGGAAGTACCGAGATCCAATTTTCAACAACAGTGCACCATCAACAGCACTAACATCATTATTATCATCATTATTAATAATAATTTATCAAAAACAAATAAATAGGTCAATTGGTAATATTAACCATCAAGGTCTCGTTCAGACAACTAGGCTTAACTAGAGTAGTCCTGGCTAAAGTGATAACTCCAAGCCATTGGAAGGCTTAAACCTATCTAACATACCCACAAAGCTCATAAATTTTCATTCTTATGAACTCTAGTCCATTTCCATCATGTGCCAACCTCTATATTTTCCAGTTTTCTTTCATAAAAAGGCTTGTAGACGCTCCCCATGTTGAAGATTTTCAAAACAATAAGTAGAAATAGAGACAACACACAGAAAAGAGGGTTGAATGTGATGTAGGAAAATTATGATTTTTTCAAAAATAGATTTACTTTAAAACATTAGTCGTCTTAACAGAATAGGAAAAGGATGAAGAAAAACACACTAGAGATTTATACCGGTTCACCCTTAACAACCCAAGGACTACGTCCAGTTCTTGTTATAATATAACAGGTTCTTTTATTATAAAAAGATAATACAATCACTCAAAAATACAATTCCTAATATTTTTTAACAAGCCTCTTCAGGCTCAAATATCCCAAGGAATACAGACTAGATACTTCCTATCTAGCTATACTATTTCACAGATTCAAACTTGAATACAAGGAAATAAATGCAAAGATTACAACATAGGTTGATTAGAATAAATAATGAGAGTTTAGCACAATTATGTCTCTTGTCTTGTACTCATAAATTTCTTTTTATATAGATGGAGGAAAAATAGTCTGATAAGAGAGAGTTTTACAATGATTCCTACACGTCCATTTAATGCATGACCTTGGTTTATGAGAAAAGTTGTAGCTATTCATCAGATGCAACTCACATAAGAAGGTACTTTTCACCTTTTTTTTTTTTTTTCTATTAGACTATTCTCTTTTCTATTTTAGCTTGGGTCACCTTCTTATTTAATGTCTAATTGTTCTTGTTGTCAAGTAAAATGATAGAAATAGATTTCTCCTTTTGAAAAGCCAGCTGGACAAACTTATAAAATATTGTTCTTTGTGTTAAGATGCTTAGACACTTGAATCGTTTAAAGATGTTTTTCTTTTGTACCTGTATAAATACATAATTATATATATATATATATATCATTAATAAAACATTAGAGGATGCTTTAATATCATTCATTTATGACTTGGTTCCAACATAAAATTTTATGCATATGATGCACGTTAATTAATTATTAAGTATAGTTCTCATTCTTCATAATTATCACACATGAAGGTTTTGTCTTCTTTTACAAACTTAGGACCTCATTATTCTCTTTCACTTACTTCATAGATTTATCTTAAAATCACTTAGAATTTAAATATATAATCTCTATATATCAACAAAGGTTTCAAACTCATCAATACACTTCTATCTAATAACAATACATAACGATAGTATTTTGGACTTCTAGTCCATTCAATACAAGCGTACATGATATCTACTCATGAAATAAGTTGTACAATTATGCTTAATATCTTGTGCAACTATACTAACACAATGTTGCATAGTTGTGCAAGTTTTCTACATGGTTGTATAGTCTTATTTTTTTCACGCTTATGTTGAGGATGGAAAGCTACAAGATTGATGGAAGGGGGAGGGAGAAAATTCATCATCTAAGATGATAATACGAGGCTTTTTAATAGGGATGATAGAGGGTGGTAGACGGTCGAAGCGTTTTCTTGTGGGGATGGGATGGGATGGGATGAACTAAGGGATGGGTTAGACGGTTCAACATCTAGCTTCCTTTTGGTGCAATGCTCTAAAGACTCCTCCTGAGTTGAAACAAGGCATTTCATAAAGATAGGGGTAGTAGGGGCATCATTTGAGTCAAAGGACAAGGATGATAATTATGATGATAATGCAACAAACGAGCTTGAAGATGGTGAGCTTGATTTAGAAGCAGGTTTTTACCTGTTGAACTTATCATGAATAACACGTTTTAAGTCATCCTTGGGGGGGGGGGGGAATGAATCTTCATTATCTTGATTTGCCTCATACCAAAGAAAGTGATAATACAACATTTCTTGTCCAAAATGTATTCAACATGATTAAAGCGTTCTTCCAAAATTCCAGAATCCTGTTTTCATACCAATCTGCATCAAAAACATGGAAAAATGGCACCTAACCAGCAACAACAAAGAAGTCGATGATCAGTATATCATTGTCTTCAAGGAAAGACATGTCGCTGATATACAAGGGATTACCTAGCGATTAGCCTAATGGGAGGGAAACTTTTTCAGTGCCCTGGATTAGGTTAAGAAGGAAGATGAAAGAAAGTCAAGAGAGATAGAGAGTGTAATGTGTAAGTGAGGAGACAGAACGAGAGACAGAGGAGGAAGATGAAAGTTGTATATAATTCAAAATGTTCAAAAGGGTGGGAGTGAGTGGGTATGTAGGAACACAATCATTACTAGGAGATAGAAAAAATACTTCACCAATAAATTAGGCATATCACATCGTGGGAAACATCTTATCAATTTTGAAAAGGCATTGACCCTATGCGATAAAGCATTTAAAGCGGTAAGATATGTGGCATACTAGGGAAGCACAATTTTTTTAAGTGTGTATTAGACCCCATTTTAAAAAAAAATAATAGAAATCCTTATAAGACATATAAGGCCTATATAAAATGATATGACTAAGGTATAAACATTAGATACATGCAATCTTTTTAATAGTGCATTCTACTAGACATTAATACTGGTCATACCTAACACATTTTTCTAATAAAAAAAAATAATCTTCAGGTAAAGGTTTGGTTAGAATGTTTACTAATTGATGCTTGGTATCTACAAATTCAATGTTGAAGACATCTTTTTGGATATAGTCCCTCATGAAATAGCGTCTAATTTCAATATGTTTAGCTCTAGAGTGTTGAATTAGATTTTTAGACAAGTTAATGTAGAAATGTTATCACAGAATATGGGAATATTATTTTTGAATATATTGTAATTTTTAATTGATATTTTACTCATAGTAGTTGCGAACAACAACTTGATGTTGAGATAGATTTTTCTTTTACAGTAGGCAAGGCAATGTTATTATACATTCTAATTACCTAGGAGATGAGATTTTCTTCGATAAAGTGGCATCTTCCACTGGTTTTCTTTCTCTCAATCATGTTTCTCGCATAGTTAGCATCACATACCCAATTAATTTGAATGATTCCTGCGCTTTATAGACAAGTCCAAAATTAGTGGTACCAACTAAGTATCTAAAAAAACTTTTACAGCCTTTGGATGTGATTCCCTTGGATCACTCTAAAAATATGCATAGAGACAGACACTAAACATAATGTCTGGTCGACTTGCAAGTATGGAAGAGAGCTAATCATTCCTCTAAAGACCTTCTGATCAATGGGTTGACTGTCTTCATCCTTTGTCAGAACTACTGATGGATACATAGGTGTGGGCATAGGTTTAGACTCTTGGATTAGCTTGTTTATATATTTTTGTTGGTATACATAGATGCATTCAACTTCTTGTTTAATTTCTAATCCAAGAAAAAATTTGATTTCACCTATCATGCTCATCTCAAATTTCTTCTACATCACTTTAGCAAAGTCTGTACACAGTTTACCATTAGTAGCATAAAAAATGATATCATCTTCATATATTTGAACTATGATGAAGTCAATTTTATAGCTTTTTTTCTTAAAAATGTAGTGTCTACTTTTCCTCTTGTGAAATCATTTTTCACAAGGAAAGAACTTATTTTATCATTCGAAGCTTTAGGGGCTTGTTTAGGACCATATAAATCTCTTTTTAATTTATAGATATGTTCTAGAAATGATTTTTCTATAAATTCAGAAATTTTTTTTATATGATACCATTTAAAAAACGCTTTTAATATCCATTTTAAAAAAGGATTATATCGTGTAAAGATGCATATGTAAGCATAATCTTAATAACTCCTAATCTAGCCATAGGGGCAAAGGTTTTAGTGTAGTCAATACCTTCTTGATGATTGTATCCCTAAGCTACTAACCTTGCTTTGTTTTTGGTGACTTTTCCTTCTTGACCAAGTTTGTTCCTAAACACCCACTTGGTTCCAATGATGAATTTTCCAAATGGCTTGAGATAAGTATCCATACCTCATTCTTATCAAATTGAGCTAACTCTTCTTCCATGACTACAATCAATCTTTTATCAAGAAGTGAATCATCTACTATCTTTGGTTCTAGCTCAGATAGCAAAGTGATATTTCCTTGATCTTTGAAGTTGGATCTGGTTCTGATCTTATTAGTGGGTCCTTCCAAGATCTGATTAGGTGGAGGCTATGGTTTGTACTTTAGATCTTTTAAAGCTTTTACGTTAAATGATTTATCTTGAGATTAGTTAGACAATACAAGATTAGACACATGGTAGTTAGAGGATTTATCCTTTGGTTCTCTCACTAGTTGTCTACCTTTATCTTTAGTCTTTACTGTTGATGTCCATACTTGCAATTTCATTTTATAGATCTAAAAAATTGTTATTAGTTGGTTTTCCATCATTAAGTGTAACATGATTAGATTATTCGACAATTAAAATCCTTGTGTTATAAACACAAAAGGACTTAGAAGTGTTTGAGTTACCAAGAAATATTCCCTTATCTAAGATTATATTTCATATTTAATATAAAACATTCACATATGAATGGATAAAATGTGTTATGTTTGATCTTATTTCTTTTCACAATTCATAAGACTCATGTCTAGATAAGGTCTTATCAAAATACTCTTTTGTATATAACATGCAATACTTATAGCTTCTAGCCAAAAGTCTTTTGAAAAAGAATTTTTAGAAAGCATGGTTCTGGCCATATCCAATGAAGTTCTCTTTTTCCTTTCAACAACCTCATTTCGATAAGGTGTTCTAAAACCAGAGAAATTATGTGAAATGCCATATTTATTGAAAAACATAAAATTTTTTGTTTTCAAATTCTATTCCATTATTACTTATTATGGATGTAATACAAACCCCTTTTTCATTTTGAATTTGTTTACAAAATATTTTGAAAACTTTGTAAGACTCATCCTTATGGCATGGAAGTATACCAAAGTCAACCTAAAATAGTCATCTATGATAACAAATCCATACTTTTGACCACCTAGATTTTGTATATTTGTAGGTCCAAAAAGATCCATATGAAGTAGCTCTAGGGGTTTAGAAGTAAAAAACAAGATTTTTGTTTTTAAAAGAGGTTTTAACTTGTTTCCCTTTTTGACACACTTCACAAAGAGTGTCCTTTTTAAAGGATAAATTTGATAACCCTTTGACTAGACCATACTTATGAAGTTTTGCAATATAATTCATACTTATGTGTTCTAGTTTTCTATGTCAAATCCATCTTTCATTCTCGTTTTAAAAATAACAAGTTACTTTTTGATCATATAGTTCTTCTAGATCCATCTTATATAGATTGTAGCATCTTTTGGCAATGAATAGTATAGACCCATAATTATCTTTTATTAAACATTGATTTTTATTGAAGGAAACAGTATGCCAACTATTTTAAATTTGACTAATGCTCAATAAATTATGGTTCAAATTTTCAACAAATAAAACATTTTTAATAGACGTAAATTTTCTTTACCAACTCTACCTTTTCCTTTACTTTTCCTTGTTCATTTTCTCCAAATATGACACTTCCTCCATCATATGGTTCTAGTTATAGGAACATAGACATGTTTTTCATCATATATCAAGATCAACCATTGTCCAAGTACCATTATGATATCCTTCTTCTTCCTACCAATGATATTTGTAACAGGAATGATCATGTTTTTAGGGACCCATATTTTTTGGGTCCTTTTACATTAGTTTGCAGGTGTCTATAACAAAAAACTCTTGAGTTGTGTCCAGACTTTTTGCATGATGAACAGAAAGTGTGTAAATGAGAGGTAGAGTCTGTTATTCTTTTATGATAGTTTTGAAACCCAATACCAGTTTTGTCCGTAGAATGCTTACCACATCTTATGATTAAATTTAATGTATCTGAGCTTTCAACAAACTTAGACATGCCCATTTTTAACTCTTCTATCTTTTTATGGAGTTCACAAATCTTGATAGATAAGTTGCTGTTTATTTTTGAAAGAGTTTTGTTTTCACCCAAAACTTTTTGAAGTTCTTTTTCCTTTTCAAAATATTTTTTTTTCAAAATAGAATACTTTGTCAAGAGAGTGTTGAGATTGCTTAAAAGATTTTCACATGCATTTTCTACATCTTGAAGCTTAGTTGTTACCTCAAGGTTAATGTTTTCCATAACGGATATTTATGCTTATTATACAGCTTCATCTTCTAGGTTGTTATTGCCTAGGTCATGTCATGTTGAGACAAGACCTTTCTTTCTTATTGATTTGGTAAACGTCTTGTCTTTATTGAGATTATGACAATTCGCTTTCATGAGTCTTGGTTTCCTACACTCATAGAAAATTATATTAGATTTTATGTATATTATTAGAGGAAAATCTTTTACCTTTACTTGATCTAAAAAGTTTTACTCCTTTCTTTTTTTGTTCATGATGTTGTTTAACCTTCTAGATATATGTGTCAGTTCTTCATTAATTCCATCACCACCACCATCACTTATGTCTTGAGTTAAATATCTCTTTAGTATTCATAGCCTTGGAATAAGTGCCTTGGTCATGATGTTTAGATCTTAAGGCGAGACATTTTCCTTTCTTATTTGGCTCATCTTCATTCAACTCTACTTCATAGATCCTAAGAGATCCGAGAAGCTTATCTAACTTGAGCTTGATCAAATCTTTTGATTCTTCTATAGTAGTTTTCTTAGATCTATATTGAGGTGAAAGACTTTTAAGAATCTTTATGACCATATTCTCTATCAAAAGTTTTATGACTGTTTGTTACCATAAAAAGTCTTTCAATCATTTCATCCATCGTCTCTCCTTCTTTCATTTTAAAGTTTCATATTGGGAAACAAGATAGTTTATCTTGGATCTCTTTACTTGATTTCTCCCTTCATGGATAAGGGGCATGAATCTCCTATATTTCCTTTTCAGTTTAACATCCAAAGACTTTATTGTAATCACTTTTTCATAACACATAGGTTAAAAGGAACCTAACCTTGGCATTATTTACATTTTTATGATCTTCTTAATAGTCCATAACTTTTTAGGTGTTTTTTTTATTGTTCATTTAGAGGTAGATCTTTTGTTAAGACACTCTAGAAACTATGTTGAGTAGATTTGATAAACATTTTCTTTGTCACTCTAGTAAGGATAATCTTCTTCGGGAGAAGCTAAGGGAGAGTAATGGAAGTTCCTTAAAAAATTAGCTATTTTTTTGAATTTCATCATGGATCGTTAATTCCTTTTTCACTTGTTAGAGTGCTCAACCTAAGAGGCTGAGCTCTTATACCAAATGTCGAAAAAGAGAAGACACATAGAAGAGAGGTTGAATGTGATGTTGTAGGAAAACTATGAATTTTTCAGAAATAGTTTTACATTAAGACACTATCTATCTTAAGATAGTAGGAAAAGTATAAAGAAAAACACACCAGATATTTATATTGGTTCACCCTTAACAACCCAAAGGATACGTCCAGTTCTTGTTATCACACAACAAGTTCTTTCACAATGAAAAGACAATACAATCAATCAAAAATATAATTTCTAGTATTTTTGAACAAGCCTCTCCAACCTCAAATATCCCAAAGAATACAAATTAGACACTTCTTATCTAACTATCTATTTCTAAACTTAAACTTGAATACAAGGAAATAAAAGTAAAGATTACAACATAAGTTATGAGTAGATAAGTAAGCAATGAGATCTGAGCATAATTATACCTCTTATCCTTTTCTCATAAGCTTTTTCTTAGAGGGTTTTATAATGTCTTTTACACATCCATTTAGAATTAAGAGAAAAATTGCTACTGTTTGTTAGATGCATGTCACATAGCAGGGTTCTTTTCATTAGTTTTTTGTTTTTCTATGAAACTATTCTCTTTCCTATTTTAGCTTGGATCACCTTTTTATTTAATATTTAATTGTTATTTTTGTCAAGTAGAAGGAAAAAATAGAATTGTCATTTTGATAAACTAGATGGATAGACTTATAAAGTATTCTTCTTCACATTAAGATGCTTAGATACTTGAATAGTTTATAGACGTTTTTGTTCTGTACCTACCTAAATACACAATTATGCATATTATATATATATATATATATATATATATATATATATTTGTCATCAATTAGGCACTATAGAATGCTTCGATATCATTCATTTACGACTTCATTCCAATACAACATTTTATGCATATGATACATGTTAATCAATTATTAAGCATAGTTCTCATTCTTTATAATTATCTCATATGAAGGTCTTGTCTTCTTTTTCAAACTTAGGACCTCATTGTCCTTTTCCACTTACTTTTTGGATTTATCTCAAAAGAGCTTAGAATTTAGGTATATAACCTCTATATATCAACTAAGGTTTCAAACCATCATTCATCTATACATTTTTTATCAATAACAATACATAATGACGATACTTAGACTTCTAGTCCATTCAATACAAGCGTACATAATATTCACTCATGGAATAAGTTTCATAGTTGTGTTTAAAATCTTGCACAATTGTGTTGACACAATGTTGCATGGCTATGCAAGTTTTCTACATGGTTGCGTAGTCTTATTTTTTCATGTCTGTATCGATTCCTTTGCACGATTGTGTTCTTCATGTTTTGCACATTTTCATTTTACTCGTTTTCATCTTCATCTTTATCATTTAGCATAGTTGTGTTTAAAGCATGCACAGCGTGCTCAAAGTACTAGTCCAAAATTATACTAAAGTTTAGCCTTAGCATTACCGTGCTTAATTATTGCACGGTCGTGTTTAAGTTCAGCACACCATGATTAGTATGTTGGCGGTGGAATAGAAAAATCTTTTACATCGGTTGTTATGCACATATTACATAGATTATAAAATTGGTCTAAATTCGAACAATATAAAAAAATTTAATTTTTTATCTCAATTGAAGAACTGATTTAAAAAAAACTTTTTACATCGGTTGTTTTCTTAATTGATGTAAAAAGTGTTTATTTTATACTTAGGTAAAAAAAAATTGATATAATATGCAAGAAAAAATATGTAGAACAATTGTGGCAGTTACTAAGTTTTAAAATATATATTAAAAGAATAGACAAAAGTATTTTTGATATATATATATATATATTAAAAAAACTTTTAAAATATATATAAATAGAATGAGGGAGAGGATTGATTAAAATTATACTTAACAATTAAATAACAATTTCAAATTGAAATTCCTAACCAAGAAAAAATATTTTTATTGAATATAAATATATTAACCGTTGAGCAATTAATGTCCAAGCTATAATCTCTCTGGTGATATGTTTGGTTCAAAGTATTCTTATGTAATAATACAACTAAAAACTTAAAATATGAAAAGTTTTCATGTTAGAATGGAATTCTTAACATTAAATAAAACTAATGTAGAAGAAAGAAACAAATAAAACTAGCATAAAGAGAATCGTTAAGGAAAAACAAGATTATATTTTAAACTTAACTCAAAGTTAGACAACAATCATATATAAATATGGAAATGATCATAGAAGAAGATTCTAATAATATTTAAAAATTACATAATTACGTGATATTCAAGAAATTTGAGTTTTTCTTACTTCTATATCATTTATGTAAGACTAGGTGACTACTACTAAAAAGCTAGGAAGATTGAAGATAAGGTTGTTATACATTAGCATATGAAATAACTCAATTTATCAATATAATCAATATAAACAATGTTGATTTTTTTATACTGCTAATGTGTACTTAAACAAAATAAGATAAAAATGTACTGATCACAAACTATATTATATGAGATTCCTCTCCTATAACATGCAGGAATATCAATCGAAGAAAATAATAGGCCTTTTATCAAAATAATTATTAAAAAACTTTAATTGACAATTATTAGTTCAATCCTCCTAACCTTTCAAAGCATCAACTTTTAGTTTGCATTGCTCCTCTTTATAAATTTGTTCTTGTTGTTGGGACTTCATTAAACAAAAAATAAAAATAAAAATCAACATTAGTCATTCATTTATCAATAGGAATGCCATAAGATTTACTATAAAATGTGAAACAAGTCTTGTTTTTTGAAATAGGAAGTTAATTTACACACTGCCATGACAAAGTAAAATTTGATAATTTTTATAATATTTCACTCTCAATTGCTTTTAAGGCTTGAACTAAAATATTAGGATGTACTTTAACCAAAGAAAACTTCGTTCAAAAATATTATAGACAAGATAGCAATGTAATCACTAATAAAAAAAATTTTGCGTTTAAAGTTAACTACTTTATAATCTAGTTATTTACAATCCTCCCATATTCCACCTAGTTCCTCAAATAGTTACACAACTTTCAGCCTTTATTTGGATTCCAATAAAAGTATCGTTTTTGTATACATGATTCCAAAAGAAAAACTATGAGATTTTCCTTTAAAAAAACAAAATAAGTATTACAAGGGTATGCTTTTGATAACATTGATACATCCTAATAGTTTAATATAAGGTACTTAATTAAAAGGAAATTTAAAAATAGCAAAATTAATTTGAACCATCACAAAATTACATAACAAAACGTGTTTAAATATTCATGATTGAGAAACTCTCCTATTTTTACTATTAAGCTTAACTAAGTATATTACCACATATTTATGAAACTTTGCTCTAGATGAAGGATATTGTAGAATAACATACAAAGAGATTCTACATAGGAGGAGCATACCTTTAAACCAAATTCATTTTTTCAAAAGTTCTTATGGGACTTTTAGCACCTCTGAAAGCAAGTAAACATTTGGAAAGAATACTACAATATTGCATATTGGTTTGGTATTCATACAACATTAATGTATAATAATTGTAGGTGATTATTTAGTACATAGTGATATTTATGCATAAAAAGTTGATGTGGAATTCAAGTTACAAGTAGTTAAAATCAATGAGTGGCAAGAAATTAGAGTTAATTTTTCTTCCTTCAGTTATACATGTGTTGAGCCAGGGGTGACCCACATTTGCTACTGTCACCCTAAAATTTAAATTATTATTATTATTATTATTATATAGAGAGAGAGAGAAAGAAGAATGTTTGTGAATTTGAAACTTTTGTAGCAATTTTTCTATTTTATAACAAGGTTAAGGGACTTCCTAAGGAATAGAGTTAAGTGGGGAATTTCATCAAATAGTTGGAGTTGATACTAATCATACAATGATACAAATCAGCAAACACTATGCTAAAGTAGTTCAATATAATTCAATAGTTTTAGAGACTTGCCTTAGTAAAAAGCTTGATCTGAAACTAGATTATTCAAAACCAGTGATAAGTTTGATTTGGAGCCAAAACTGAATACGAAATTACCAAATTTAAGACAATCATAAATGTAATACAAGATAAAAAAATCACACAATTGACAGATGTCGATCACTAAGAGAAACTTACATTCAATAATAAAAATATAACACAATCATAAATTAGAGATGCTCAATTTATTGGAGACTTATGCCTAATTTGTTGAACTATATTAGCAAAATGTGAGTGTTCGAGGATGGGGGCGAGGTTGGACAAACATAGAACAGGGAATCGCACTCGAGATGATTGCACTATGGATACAGAGGTTCTAAAGACAGACAAAGAAAACTAATTTTAGGTTGAAAGAAAAATGAAAATATATACACTGAAAAGTTGAAGTTGAAATTTACCTAAGAAATGGGTGAGAACAACAATCAATCTTGGAAAATCATCCACTAAACTAAGTTTGATGTCTGAAATTAAGATAAAAGAAATGAGATTAAATCTTCCATGGTTCTTGTGCTAGGGTTCCAGTTTATCACATAACTATAAATTTGAATAACCTTACCAGTTGGGAAGCACGTTAGAAATGAGAACATACTTTTTGTGTAAATATATTTGAAGAATGTTCAAATGGTTGATGTGAAAAACGAGAACAAATATTTCATGCAAAGAGATGAATACTTCTCAGATCGATGATTGATGAAAAGAATGGGAAACAAAGTCATGAAAGAATGAAACAAACTTTTAAATTGGTTAATTTAAAAGATTAATGTGATATCTATTTTCTACATCGTTTAAACGATTATCTTATGTAAATAAATAATGTTACATCAGTTAAAATATCATTGAGGTAATAAAGCAAAATTGCCACTGCTTTATTTTTTATTTTGGTAGATAACCAATTTCAAAAAATGGTTATAAAATCTTAATTTTGCATTAGTGTGGACTTTTTTTTCTTCAACAATTTATATCATATAATTTTTTAAGTTCAAATCAAAATTTTATAAAAATTATTCTTCAAAATACTTTCACTCTAAGTAGCTTTCATTTTAACTTCTAAATTATTCACCTTGAACCATCTATGAAAGGATGGCATTTTGTTTTGACAAAATGGAGGAACAAACCAAGAATAGAATGGGAATGCCTTAAGAATTTGATATTGAATCTTAAATGTTTTAGAATGAATCAACTTTTTATCTTGCTTGTATGGTTCTAACCATTGTAATAGTGAACGAATGCAAATTAATTTGCCATGGTAATGGATGAAGGAAGAAAAAGAAACAATTCTTTATAAAATTGAACCTTTTCTTTTTCCAATTGATAACAATCAAATGTAATTATTGAACGTTGTTGTGCATTCAAAATGGATACATATGTGGAGGAAAACTAAACGGTTTCATGGTTTTTTTTTTCATGCAAATTCTTTCTTTCTTTCTTTTTATAAAAGAAGGGGTATTATGTGAGAAATAAAATGTGGAGACCATGAAAATCATTTGCAATTATACAAGGCCATATGGCCTTTTTTTTCTTTTTTTTTTCTTTTTAAAAAGTTTAGTTGTTACAAATTGAACATCTTTCTCTTATATGAATGCATATATTTTCTTATTTAATTATACTCTCCTTATCATATTTAATTAGTTAATAAAAATTGTTCACTTTCATTAATTCATAGTTAATTAAGAGATTGACGATCGTACCATTACTTAATTAACAAACTTATAAGGTATACCCAATATAGATTTTTGGAGGATAAATTGAAGTCTTTGATTTCTAACTAGTTATTAAATTAACAAGTTTATATGTTTTTTTATATTTCTCCTAATTAATTGTTTGCATGATCATTAGACGTGGTAATTAAAAGGAAATAATATTACAATTGTATGGTTATTGCAATAATAGAATTAGAACAAGTGATTGAAAATTAACTCTTAGCATTCATAGGAGGAATATAGGATGGTATTGGATAAAGCCATAAGGAAAATTAGAACCTTAAGCTCTTTTATAATCAAATATGTATTTGTGTTGCTTTCTTTATGTTGAAATTTTCTTCTCTTTGTTTTCTTGTTTTATTTCTATTTTAAACATAATATTTAAAATAACATTTTTCTGGGTGAGTTCAAAGGTCAAGGTTCAATTAATCATTTACTTATTAGAATAGTCTTTGTGGGACGATATTGCGAGTTCCAAATACTTCCTTTCTAATTCTGACTGATACATTTGTCTATAGATAAAACATAACTGCATATATATGGATAAGAAGAGATGAATGGTAAAAGTGAAATACATGCCTAAAAATTTAGGGCATAAATAGTTGTAACTATTTTTATAGTCACTTTGTTTAGATGGAGGTATTTAACACATAGTCTCATGCTTTTATCTTTTTTCTTTACTAGAAACACTAGAGCATCCTAAGGAAATATAGATTGTAGAAAGTGCTTCCCTAATATCTCTTTAAACTATTTCAACATAAATAGTTCCAAAGGCGACATTCAATAAAGGGATATGGAGATAGGTTCACATCTAGAAACTACATATATGATAATCTTCACTTCTCTCTACAATTACTTGGTTGATAGATAAAATTCTTTAATCCTTACAAAACAAGTCTTAATATGTGACAAATATTTAAGTTTTGTTGCAACATTTCAAGAAAGTATAAATAGTAGATAATTAGTCCAATCCCATAATAACATCAAACTTGAAAAGAGGTAAGAAAAATAAATTTATAAAAAAGTATCAACCTTCAATTGTCATAGGACAATTCAAACAAGTTTGAAAAGTATTAATTGAAACACAACTAGAAGTAGAAACAACTAGATTAAATTGTAAAGTGATAATAGAACAATTAGTTGTGGGCTCATACGCTTTTAGCCCAATTAATAAGCTTGAGGAGGGTATAGGAAATAAATAACCTAGTTGGGGATGAGTTCCTGCGCTAAGACTTTGCACTTGGAAAGGTGCTACCGTGGTCATCTCTACTCTTCACATATCCTCTTAATTTCCAATGTCTCAAACAACAATTGAAGATAAACAAGGGAGAAACACTCAAGTCATAAAATATATTCAAAAAAATTTCATGTACAAGATACTTATCTTGAATCATATATTTTTTTTGGATAATTTTTCCTCCACTAACATGGTAAAAACATTCACTTGAGCTTTGAGTCTCCTTTTCTAATTATGTTATTATTTTTATTGTTGTAGTTGTTATTAATATAGTTGTTACTATTTTCTTTCTTCATTTTTGAATAATCTTCAACGACGTAGTTGATCGTTGATACTAGTGACATATCATGTTATTTCTTTAAACACTCATAAAATGTGGTTATTTTTGGATGAACCAAAAAGTTGGGCTCTTAACATTTTGTTTGAACCTTCAACCACCAAAAGAAAATATTTTTTTTTAAATTTAATTTAATATAAATTATTTTTATTATCTATATAATTTTTTACTCTTTTTTCTATCCATTTAAATAAATAATTTTTCTATATTTATATATTTAAATAATATATTTTTTATTCAAATTTTTATTTTAATATTTACTTCTTTCTTTCTTATTTTATTATCACCTAAAAATAAATATTTTCATTGTTAAGAGAAAATTAAGAAAAAAATGTGATATAGAAATATTTTTTGTTTATTTGTTTGACCATAAAAATAAAAAGAAAAAAATTATTTTCTAAATTTTTTAAAAAACTACTTCATTTTATTTTTTTAAATTATTATATCAATAAAAAATATAATAAAAATATATTTTTTTCATTATAATTTTTAATTAATATAAAATAATTTTTTTTACTAAAATTAATTTTTTATTTTATATTTTTTTAAATAAATTTTTTATTTATCTAAATAACTTTTCCTTTGCTATTCCTTTACTTACATTTTGCTAATCCTTCAAACCCTGCAAAAGCGTAATATTTGACCTACTCCAAATTTTGCAAGAAACAAGTATTAATTTCTGTCTCGATTCATCTTATCCGAAACATTGCTCACTAGTGTCCAAAACTCAAAATGCAGTTAAACGACGTCCTTGGGAAGTGAAACGGGGGAAAATATCATTTCTGGCATGTGCAGTGCAGCAACGCAGACAAGAGATGGCGCTTTCTCTTTCCATTATGCAAATCACCTGTGCGTCTCTTCACAATAATCTGAATCCCTCAAAAACCGCTTTGCCCAAAGCCCTCTTTCTTGGTATTGGCCTCAAAAGGTTAATGTCATCAAGTGTGTGTAGCAGAAGAGGCAAAACCACTGCTACTATTACCCAGACCCACGCTTCTTTGCTTGAGGCTCCAGTTCTGTGGGCTGGTAGGCTCTGCGTCTTCTATGCCCTCCTCAAGGTTGGCTTGGCTGGATCTCAAGCCAATCCACTTGTCTCAGGTTAATAAATTACTTTCTGCATTTTGTAATGCTTCGAATCATTTTTATGAACCATTGCTGCTTCTTTGCTTTTTCAGATTTGGAAATTGGTCACACCAATGATGAATCTGCTCCTGACTTGGGCTTCTCTAAATGGACGCACACCTTACTAGGAAAGCCAGGTCCGAGACTATTGCAGTGATGGATTGTAGATAAAGAAAAAAAGTGTTCTATAATTTTCTTTAAAATTGGATGAAACGCCATGCACAATTTCCTATCTCGCCTATATTCACTGTAAACTGCGCTTCTGAAGTTCGTGTTAGCATAACTGATGAAGTCAAAATTAGAAATGTTACGGACAGGGTTGTTCGGTGGAAATGAATTGATGGTGCCGTAGGGAATTGGAGGAAGTTGGGTCTGACTTTGATGTTTGAAACTGAGTCAAAGTGTGGTTTAGTTTTACAAACCATAACGGTTATACAAATTCTTTTCTTTGGTTTCTAGCTTCTGTTATATTTCCTAGATTTAAAGGAATCTTCCCTCTTTTCACATTTGTTTCTAATTCTTTCTCCGTTTTCTTTTATCTTGTTCTAGGGATAGGGCGGCAATGAAACAAATCTTTTTTTCCTTGTAGTGCATTTTTTTTTATTTCAGGGAAATAATTGCTTATTTTCTGAAAGCTCTCTTTCAAAACTGGCAAAAACAAAAATTATTTGCTCAAAATAAGCTGAACTAAACATGTACTAATTTGCTTAGAGTACGTGCTTTGTTTGTTTTTGTATATATTAACATTTAATATACTTGTGATCTACCTATGCCTTGGAGTCATGTCGGTGTAGTTTCCTGGAATGCCAGAACTTTGAATTTGCCCCATGTTAGTCTTTACTTCATATCAAAGTTTCATACTTCATGCTTCACGGTGGAACCAGACTATGGTATATATATTTGTTGGTCGTCTGAAATGATCAACTCCACCCAATCCAAAGATGAAGTAGCTTGCTTAACCTCATAGTCCTGTAGTTGCAAGGTTAATCCTCTGCACAACCCTGTGCATTTTACCTTATCTGTTTATGTCCGACTTCCACATAGTAGGCAAGGGTGACTTCTATGGGAATTTTGTTTATTACCAACATTTTATCAACAAAGTTGTGTGATGCATTAAATCCACTACCACTACAAACTGTCTTTCCCTCTAACACCCCAAACCTTCATGAACCATTTGGATGTCAACCCTATATGGCAAGCTAGATTGAGTTACCATCTCCTCATCCTCCCTGACCTCCATTATTTCTTCTATTAACTTAACCTGAAACTGGTTGTTCTTAATCACATGTCTACACTCTAGAATTGTGGTTTTTGTCATGTCTGAAATGTAACTTGTTTTTGATCTTTTCTTGCAATTCAGATTCCATTATCCTCTTGAAACCTTCTCCTCGACTTTTGCCTTGTGCTAGTGGTCCTGCTGGCTGCCAATTTCACAATGGCTGCAGCCCTTGTGGAATTGACTGCTGCTGAGTCCTACTCAACTCATAGGTGGCTTTCTTTGGAGAGGGGCAACCTTGAAGCTCATCCTTTACTCTTAACAATTATACCTTCATCCCTCCAAACTTGATTCTTTTCATCAATCCTCTGTAAAATCCATCAACTCAGTCAAACATTTCCCCTTATGCAATTTTAACTCAACCCTAACTCCTTTCAAACCTTTCGGAAATATACTTCTCAAGTATGCAGGATCTGCACCTCTGATAGGGCTGTACAAAATTAAAATTGCTCTCTTCTCTATCAAAGCAATTTGTAAGGATCTTGCATCATTGATGGTTTAAATCTTGTAATCGGTGCTAGCCTGAAAGGACCTGAAGATTGTGATAGAGTGAAATTCCCTCTACTGGCACCATGAAAGAGCTTTCCCTCCCTTGTTCACCATCATTTCCTAAAGCTCCCTCCTAACCTCAAAAGTTCTCTCTCTGTTGACTCAACTGGAATCAGCCTCACCAGAATACAGCATCTCAAGTATTCTCTATCAATCATCCCTAGCTTCCATCCATGCTCTATTTCTTGCTTCTTTCTCAAACTCAAAGATGGTTTGAGTTCCACCATTGCCCCTGTCATATCATGGGTGGTCTCTGGTTCCAGTATATTGACCAAAGCCATTTTCTGTTTCTCCTGCAGTATTTCTCTACCTACTGTTCTTCATAACTAAACCTTCCAGAAATAATTCAATTTTCCAGAGTCTTTATTCCTATGAGTCACAGTTACTCATCTTTTCCAACAATGCCAACCTTACCTTCATGCAGAATGGAACCATGAACTCCCTGGAAACAGAGAGAAGAGAGAACATCCTTCCCCATGCACTGGTAATTCAAGATCCCAGGGGGTTCCCCTTCTAATCTAATATCCCAGAAAATGACCTTTGTCCTCTCTATTTTGCCTTTTATTTTGGTATTACAACTCCCTACCTCTGTAAGATAGTAACGCCTATCTGTCCCTCCGAGCTTTACTAACACAGACCCTCCTAGTAGGGGTCTGCTAACACATTACAAATATGCGATGAAGATTAGTTCAATCAGCAATGGAGATGGCAGCCAAAAACAGTCTCTCAGTTTTGCCAGCTCTGATACCAAGTTGGAAGAATATTTTCTGAATATTCTTAATCAAAACTGTATTGAGGTTTATTTACATTATATGGACTTATGCAAGTAAGTAGTAAGTTAGTAACTACTTGTCTAAAATGGTGTTATATTACAGGAAGTATATCTTCTCTTAATATAAGGAAAATAGAGCAAAAAATCTGTCACAGTGAAATGAAAATAATATTTCCTACATGTGGTTTTGTTGCCTTTGGAGATCACTTGTTTTCTGGTTGTGTGGGTCCTCTGTTGGACATATCTTCTTGGTTGGTGCTTTCTTTCTAGCATAGATCAGGTTCCCAGTTGTTAGTGTTGATATTAGGTACATTAGTCACATGTAAAAATACAGATTCGGAAATATTCTATTCCTGTTATTAGTTCCTTGATATTGGCCCTCAGATTTAGCACCACATTCTGTGTAAATCTTGGTAGGAAGTATATAATACAGACTTGTGTGGTCAACAAAAGATACAATTTCCTGAATTCTTATAGTTAGAGCTCTGATGAAGTATCCAGCAAGCAGCGAGCCATGTTTCAGGTGGATTCATATTCTAAACTGTTATTATTTTATCTCTAGTTTTGACTTTCTGTTGTTGTCTTGATAATGCTTCAATACTTGGGACTGTACCATTTGATGTGGAGTAGGTTCTGCGATGATCTATTATGCTTTTTTATTCGGGGGGGGGGGGGGGGGTGAAGCATAGTGGAAATTTCAAAGGCTTCAGTGTTTGGTGATCGTCTCTGGTTAACTACAAGAGTTTCTTTTAAGATGGTTCAGATTAGGATAGGTTCTTTGGTGTGTTATGTTCTGGTGTTGCACTGTGTTCTCCTTTGGCAATGGGTTATATACAGCTACTAGTCTGGTGAAGTGTACTGTGGGAGTGATTCCTTCCTACAACAGACCTGATATGATTTCTCATTCTCTCTTATATTGTTGCTGTTCATTCTTCTGGTTGTGACTTGATAAGCTTTGTTCTTTGACAATGCCTTTTGTTGGGGCTAACCTTTTGCTCAGACTATTATTCTTCCTGTTGTTCTACTTCTATACATAGCTAAGGGTACCATAGGCAATATTTCTGCTGACCAAGTGTATCTTGGTTGGCCAGGAAGGTGTGACCAGGGCTGTCACAGGTCTGGCAGCAGGAATCAACCCAGTTTCTTATGGTTTTGGCTTACCAGAAAGGTATAACTATGGGTGTCGCAGGTCAAGCAGGAATTATCTCAGTTTCCCTTTTCATAGTGATAGGTTACTATTAAAATTAGTGCTTGCTGGTTTCTGATGAATGTTGTAGCTGCAGTTTGAGGTTTGGTCATTTCTGGCTTGGTTATTGAGAGTAATTTTTTTATTATTTAATTCTTTTGATTGTGTGATTATGCACTCTTCTGGTGTGAATATTTCTATTGCATTTAGGCTGGTTTGTGCTGTGTTAGTGAGGCAAAGGCGGTTCTGGTTTAGCAATCTTTGTTCTGCTGTTAATGGGATTGTTGTTTGAATGCTTTTGGACACTAGTAAAGGACCCTGTTTTTATTATTGGGTGTTATGAAACCTGACAGTGTTTTGGAGACTTGGTAGGAGGTCTTTACTGTGGAATGATACTGTTAGTAACAGACCCCCAATTAGGCAAGTATATGTCAGAAGGGGGAAAAGGAATGGGATAGAGCAAGACCTACAGGATTACAATAACAAGTCAGTTAGTTAGGCATTTGTAACTGAAACTTTTACAGGTATTAGCCAGTAACTGATAAATAGAAAGATGAAGAGAGAAAGGGTATTCAATTGCTTAGTCAGGACCTGGTGGGAGAATCCAGTGCTCTCAAAATCCTGTTGATACTCCTTGTATTCACTACCCATTTTCTTTCTCAGTCTTAGGTATCTCTTTTCCCAGCTGAAATCATTCAATAAAGACACTCTTTCTGTAATCTTTTCACTCAACATTGGTCCAGTTCTTACAGATACTTGGGTCTGTTTTGGAAACCAGTTATTGGGTTGAGAGGATCACTAGGAGAAAGGTTGAGGGCTCAAGAAACAAACATGTGCTTAGGAGATTTGCGAAGGATGTTTCCAACATTTTGTTATTCAGGGTGTACTAGTTTCCCGTGTTCTTTGATGAGATCAATTTAAGTGGTTCAGATATTGATATTCTTTGTTCTATTACACTATGGGATTACTAGTACTAATAACGAGGTGAAGCTTGAGGGGGGAGTGTTAAAACATTTTATGTTTGTTGCTCTTATTATTAATGGCTTTGGCTTGACTAGTAATACTAGTACTTTACCTAAATATTGGCATAAATAAGATTACTAGATCTAGATATTCTAACATCATACAGATCTAGTCTATTAGTGTTGTTAGTCCTCTCTCTCTCTAATTCTTCCCTTGCCCTAAACCCATATTTCCTAACAATTCCGATGCATGCCAAATCCAGTATGTTTCCTTATGTGTGTTTTTTCTCTTCTATTATTGATCATGTTTGCTTGAAAGGATGTGTTTTCAGTTTGACGTGTACTGTTTATTTCTATTTTTTTGGGGATCAGCTAAGGAAGGAGCTGATGGGAGGAAAACTGTTAGCAAATGGCATCCTACAACAAAGGGTACCCTTAGAAGGAACTATAGAGTCCCTTCCAAATCTGAGGGGCGACGTCTTCTAAAGGCTATTGCATCTCTTTTATCAGATGATGACCACTTTCTTGATGCCACCTCTCACAAGGTTTGCATTTTTCCTTGATCCTGTTTCAAGTGCCAGTCTTTTCTTTTCAGTAGACCTCTTTTTCCCATATTTTGATTTTGTTTGATTCAAGATAAGCTTGACTTAAATGCTGTTAATAAACATACAACCATTGTAGGGTTGTCAAATCCGTAGGGAAAGTGCTCATGGAGAAAGTGTGTGTTGCAATAATGTGAGAGCGCTTTTCGATGAGCTCCCAACTCCCCATCTCGTTGTGGAAATCACACCTTTTCCTGCAGGACCGCTTACCGACAAGGATTACATTAAAGCTGAGAAACTTGAGCGGGTTCTGAAATCTAGTCCTTCTGTTTGATCCGTCCATGGTGTTTCATGCTTTCATGTACATATTCTTTGCTAGCTTGTAAATATGGGCATGTCTCTTCAACGCTTCACATTTGAGTTGAATCATAGTTACACCTTTCAAAGACAATTGGTTGAAGACACAGAACATGGAAAATTAGATCATATCGCTTTTCATTTTCGTCCCATACCTATTATTCTAGTATCTTCTGTTTTCCTTCATTTGAATTATTTATACCCATTTTCTTTTTTCAATTTATGGTTGGTTTACCACATTTCAATTGGCCCGATAAAACAAGGATTCTGTTCGAATTTATTAGGGTATGTTCTTCTTGATCAATTTTATTTAATCGTTGATAAATGACCCCTGGCTGCGGTCATGGTATTAACATCAACCTGATTGAAGGAGCCATGCCCCCACTCATCACGATGTCTCAGAATGACGGTTTTGCGTTATTTTGACGCTAATACTGAATTTTGAAATATGTGATTTACATCAATATTATTCACAATATTAATAAGTAAAACACAAATTATTATTATTAATATTATTATTATTATTATTATTATTATTATTATTAATATTAATATTATTATTATTATTATTATTATTTATATTTATATTTATATTTATAGAAAAAGAAGAAGCCACCTTGCCTTATTATTAAAACTACACTATTTATCAAAATCTTAAAATGTAGAAATTGTTCTAGAATTTCTTTAACTCTAGAACAAAGTTATATTTTTTATTTTTAAAAAATTTAAAATTTTGTTGATTATGTTTGGATGAATTTTTAAGTTTTCTACTATTAGCATCAAATGTATGATTTGAACCTGGTTGTGTCGAATTAATGAGGGCTTAAAGCATAAAATAAAGGAAAATATGGGTGTTCTTTTGTAACTCATGTTGTGGCGTGATTTTAACCATGTTATAGTGTAATTTCAAGACATGGAGGAAAGAATTACTAGAGGTCGTACCCTATCATGGGTGAATCATGCTACAACACAACTTCTAAAATTAGATGGCATTCATTGTAATTCACGATGTAATGTGAGTAAGCCATGTTATGATGTAGTAGCCAGTGAATAAAATTGTGATTTTGTATCCCATGTTGTTGTCCACGTTTAGCTATGTTATGTCCTGACACTCGGAAAGGACCAAGTTTTTACAACATAAAGAAAGGTAAAAGTTGGTCTAGGATTTGACAAGATCTTATGACTAATAATATCAACCAAAATGTGTTGATTGATAGGAATAAATATATAATTGAGAGCTAAAAACTACATCTAATATCATTGTAGAATTGAATTAAAAATCAAAGAAAATTTTAAGATGAAGCAAGGTGAAGAACAACATAAGTATGCCAAATGATAAAGGTATAGATGATAAAAAAGAAGGCAAACATGAATGTGCAAGGACTAAGCATGGGTGTGTAAGATCAGAAGAATGATACATGTCTAGGAATCCATAGAAATGTGTAAATTAGGACTACCTGGCCATAAAGAAAATCTACACAACCATGCCACGTTGCATTACCACAGTTATGCAAGATATTGAGTACAACCATGCAACTTATCTAATAAATGGATATTATGTATGTTCATATCGAGAGGACCAGGAATCCCAAGTACTAATAATGATATATTGATACTAAATAAAGTGTAACAATAAATGAAGATTTGAAACCTTAGTTGAATATAAAGATTATATATCAAAATTCTAAATGCTTTTGAGTTAAACCTTATAGTAAATGAAAAATGATAATGAGGTTTTGAATTGGAAAAACAAAGTGAGGTCTTCATATGAGATAAGCATGATAAGTAAGAATTATATTGATTACTTGTCATGCATCATATGCATAAAAATATTATTTTGAAAATCATTAATATGGAGGATAATCTATGAGACCTTTTAAGTGGGGTAGCTAGAAAGTTTAGAAGTTGACTCATGATGGAGATAAACCATAATTTATGATAATGAGAATTTCCGAGTCTAGAGGTATGTGAGTTAAGTTTAAGTCTCCCAATGATTTAAGATTGCTCCTTATAGTTGGAACTTCTTTGGTCAAATTTAGTCGTCTCAATAAGACCTTGAAAACTATCATTACTAGTTGAGTAATTTTGTTGTTTTGTTAAATATTATGAAATAATGATGATAATGATGATGTTGATGATAATGTTTCTAAGGGCACACTTTGAGTTAGAAAATTGGATCCTAATACCTCCATTGCTTTGATAAAATGGTGATAATTTGTGGCCACATGCATATGCATATCATATGGATGATTAACTCTAATTTCGTGAAGATTATTGTGGTAGGAATCACAATAGACCTCATTCTAATCATGACTCAATCTTTATAGAAATTTATTAAGAGTATGATAAAATAATCACGTTCATACATTGCATATTATAGTTTTGTTTATGATAATTCTTTACAATTATTAAATAACTTATATGTTGTTTATATTAAATGTAATATAATATACTGCTACTATTTCGAATTTTACTTGAACGAAACGTCTTATTTCCTTTTTATTATATTTTCATGTATGATATTTTGAAACATTAGTGGGGCTAAGCTATGGACAGACCTCACATCGACATAGAGAAAGTAGATGAAGAGAATGAGGAATGGTTTCGACACCCATCCAATGTTGGGAGTCATTATAGAAGTACTTTCACAGACAAGACAACCATATGGATGACAAATATGTCTTCTATTTTACATCCTCTACAACGAGTTTTGATTATGATTCCTATGAATGTTACAGTGCCCATCCCTAGGTAGGTATATCATAGGAGATCGATTCCACCCCCTTTCTTCTACTTGAACGTCTTTGAGAGGCATTCCTTGGTATCATACCACCTTTGGTTGCAGTGGATACCCTAGAGGTTCGTGCTCCACCTCCTACCTTCTCACCACTAGAAGGACCACGCTTTTGAAAAACTTTAAGAAAGTCTACTTTAAGACAAATTCCTCAAATTGGACCGAGCAGGATTGAAGTTGGCCCATTCCATGTACATCTGAGTTATTCAAAAAGGGAGCACGATGATGGAGCAGAAGATAAAGATGGAGAAGATGATGACAATAATGGGTATGATGAAAAATGAAGGTCCTTCTTAGGCTTCATACTTTTTCCATTATCAGTAGGATAACGAGTGACTTATTGATATTTAGCAGTAAGTATTAGATGGGACGGTCATTTGTAGTCTTAAGGATTGTAGCTAGATGAGATAGTTAAGCTTTTGTTAGATTTTTGTGTGATTTCTATATTTTATACATTATTGTATCATCCTGTTGTAGTTTTCTAAACTATCTATGTTTGGGAAAAAGTTAAAATTATGTGTTTTAATGATGATATGCATATATGTATATTTGATATTGACTATTTAGTCTAATACTCAACATGGACCTTAAGTATTTTATGATTATGTATTTAATTGTAATTAAGACATGTATGTAATAAATGATATTCAACCATAAGGTACTTCATTGTGAAGACCTTATCAAATTAGTGATTGTTCTGGTGGAAGGATTATCTATTACAACTGTGGAAGAGAAGGAAGTGTAAGTTAAGATTACAATGAACCAAGAAGAGATGAAAGCAATGGATATCATTGAAACAAAATAACAACCAAGGAAAAGGTAATTTCTGAATCAATAACAATTGCAATGGCAATAATAACAACACTCGCAATAACAACAATAAAAACTGTCAAGGCCAACCCTTCAATTGCAAAAATAGCCGCAACAACCATAATTATCAAACAAGAGGCCCCAAGATCAAGGAAGAGTATTCCCATGAATGGTATTGAAGTTGCTCAAGTTGATGATCTTATACAAGGTAAGAGCTTTATATGCGGAATTTCTTTGTCTATGTTGTATGATTTGGGTGAAACATACTCATTTTTTCTTGAATGCGTGAAGAGGATAGAATTGAATATGAACATATTTCCTTTTGATTTTTTTGTTTTAACCCCACCAATAATCTTATGAAGACCTCTCCAACTTGTTTAGATTGTTTGATAAATGTTAAAGGTAGGAATGTTAGAGTAAATTTGATGTCTACCTTTGACTGACCTTGATGTGATTCTAGGTACAGACTGAATATAAACAAACCATGTTATATTAGATTATCATGATAAAACCATTATGTTTGGATCTAACAATAACATTGATCTAAATAAGTTGATATTTTTTCTGTCAATCAAATTAATGTTTCTTTAAAGAAAATAACTTAAGTATACATGATTCTTTTTTCTTTGGAAGGATAAAAGATTATTAATATTGAAAACCTACTTGTAGTTTGTGAATATCCGAAAGTATTTTCTAATGATATTTCTAGTTTTCCTTTAGAAAGAGAAGTGATATTCTCTATAGATTTAGTCCCGGGAACAAGATCTATCTCAATAACTCCTTATAGAATGTATCCCTTACAGATAATTGAGTTGAAGAAATAACTAGAGAAGTTAATGGAAAAATAATGGATTTGTCTAAGTGTATCTTCATGTGAGTTTGTGCGGGAAAAATAAATACAGTAACATAAGATTATTCGAGGACTGTCGACAACTTAATAAGGTCACTATTAAGAGCAAGTATCCATTATCTAAGATAGATGATTTAATGAAATAATTGAGAGGGGCAGTAGTATTCTCAAAGATAAACTTGAAATCAGAATATCATCAATTATGAGTTAAATCCAAAGATATCCCTAAAATTACTTTCCGAATGTGATTTGGACACTATGAATATTTGGTCATGCCTTTTGGTGTAACCAATCTACTCTCAATATTGATGGACTACATGAATAGAATATTTTGTGATTACTTAGATAAGTTTGTGATCATCTTTATAGACAGTATCCTGATTTACTCGAAAAGTCATAAAAAACATAAAAGTATCTTTAGATCATTGTACAAGTGTTGATGGATAAGCAGTTGTACAGAAGAGTAGATAAATGTGAGTTTTGGATAAAAGAAGTAAAATATCTTGGACATATGATTACCAAAAAAAGAGTTTCTATAGATCCTGCTAAGGTTGAAATAGTTCTTAAATGGGAAAATTGAAGGGCGATCACTAAGTGGATGGAATAAAGCCAAAAATAGTAGAAGACACTCTTCTTGATGATGGATGAATTTTAACTATGCAAGAAGAATTGACGCTAAGTGAATTTTTAGGAACAAACTCAACGAAGAAAATAAAGTTGCAAGAGATAAAACAAAGTTAGTTGCTCAAGGGTATAATTAACAGGAAGGTATATATTTTACTAAAATCTTTTGCTCCTATAGCAAGATTAGAAGGAATTAAAATAATGTTAGCATATTCATTCCAATACAATATCACCCTATTTCAAATGGGTGTAAAAAGTAATTTTCTAAATGAAATAATTGAAAAAAAAATCTTTGTAAGACGACTCCTTAGATTTACAAACGAATCGTTTTCTGAACATGTCTATAAACTGAAAAAGGCTTAAATAGTCTAAAATAAGCCACAGTTTGGTATGATAAATTAAGTTTTTTTTTTCAATGAAAAAAATTTTTACAAAAGGAAAAGTAGACACTATTTTTTTTCAAAAAAAGCTATCAAAATGATCTCATCATTATTCAAATATATATATGTAGACGATGTTATTTTTGGCGTTACTAATGACAATCTATGCAAAGATTTTCAAGTTTATGAAAAAGTGAATTTAAGATGAGCATGATGGGAGAACTCAAGTCTTTTCTTAGTCTCCAAATCAAGAAAGAAGAGAAGTGTATCTATGCACATAAACATAAACACACTAAGAAACTTTCTCAAAAGTACAAGATGGATGACTAAAAGTATATACCTACCCTTATGCATCCATCTGCTGCTGTAATAAAAGATGAAGATGAAAAACCTGTAGATAAGAAAGTATATAGAGCAATGGTTGGATCTCTCCTCTACCTAACTATAAGTCGACCAAACATCATATTTAGTGTTTGTCTCTTTGGACGATTTCAAAGTGATCCTAAAGAATCATAGTTAAATATGGTTAAAAGAATTGTTAGATATCTAGTTGGAATTACTAATTTTTTATTTGTCTATAAAGTGTAGGACCCCTTCAACATGATAGGCTGTTATAATGCTGACTACACTGAGATAGAGTAGGAAAAAAAAATACTTGTGGAGGATGTCATTTCATTGGGGTAAATCTCATCTCCTGGACTAGTAAGAAGCAAAACATGATTGTCTTGTCTAGTGTTGAAGTAGAGTACATCTCAACATTAACTTGCTATTCATAGCTACTATGGATAAAATATTAATTAGAAAAATTATAATATTATAAAATTTTTTGGAAAGTTTGAATATTTTAAAAATATATTATTGAAAATTACTTATGATGTTGACATGAAGTAGAAGAAAATATATAAATAATCTTATTGTATAATATAACTATATCAACATAAATGATGTTGATAGTAATATTATGAGCTTATAGCAAAAATATCTTTGTTATGCTTGTGATAATGATTAAATATTCTAGAGATATCATAAACTATGGTTTAATAAATTTTCTATTATATTAAAATAATATAGTGATGATAAATAAATTTAATTCATACGAAAATAAATCATAAGTGGATTTATTTTAATTTCGAAAAAGATATCATGATTTCAATTATTTAAATAGATAAAACAATATATTACGAAGGCCAAGTCATTATATTTGACTTGGGAGAATTTGAAAATCTGCACTAAGAATTTTTTTTTAGTAAATACTTTATTTTAAAGAATTTATGTTTCTTGTAAGCATACTCATGATTGCTAAAGAGCAATAGTGAAAAATAATTGAAAAATTGAAACCAAGATATGATCATATACATTGAGGTCTTGGGGATGATTACTATATGATTATAGACTCTAATTAATGTGAATTCAGAAATTAATTTGACCGTATTTTTCACAAAGCAAAAACATAGTGAATGATATCGAGAGGAACGAAGTTTTAGCTAAAATAAAATCAATAATGGGAACCCAACCTTTATGATTGGAGATTTCATGAAGAAGGTTCATATGCGTAATAACAAGTTATCGTGGGTCCTTCTACCACTATTTATTTTTCGTTCCTATGGTGTGAGAGTGTTAGACTGCATTGAACGAGATGCTAAATATAGTATTTTTAATGATTACCATATCCTTTATGGGTAGTGTATAAAATGTAAATATATTTGATGAAATTAACTATATGAGTGTCAAGTGAGACTGTTTGCATGAAATTGAAGCATTATCTCTAGAACAGTCATGAGTTATCAAGCACGTGTATAACTTATTTATGCTAAACGAGCAAAAATGACAAGAACTGTGGGGTAAAGTGTTTTTGGTTTATAAAAACTTTGCTTCACCACAATTCTGTAAGTTAAGTTTATCTATCTAGGGTTTTATTCATAGTACAAATGATACCAAATTTGATGCATTACATTTATAATGTAAATTTAGCAAAACTTATTTTTTATGTTTTATTTTATTAAAAGTTTTCTTAGAACCTTTTGAAATGTATGAAGATTGTTGTAAAAAATAAATATTTCAAAAGTTTAAATTTTAAAATAAATTATTATTTAAAATATAATTATGATTTACTGATTACCCATTTAAATTGTGAAAATTAAACCTTCTATTATAGGTTTTGTAACCACAATTTTATTATTGATTTTAATTTTTATTTCTTTTAAATGTGAATATATACATTGAATCATTTCAAAATGTGATTACATATATTGAATTATTTTGAAATGTGACTACATACATATATTGAACCAGATTAGTTATCAATTTCTAATGTTCATTTAATTTTTTTTTGAATTTCAAAATTTAAATTGATTGATTTTTAATTTAAAAATTTTAAAAGATATTTAATTATATTTATCGACAAATTAAATTTTTAGAAAATCTCACTTCCATACAAAGAAAACTACTCTTTTCATTTTCATGTACTTGATTCATAAGTTATCATTCTTGTTAGTTCTATTTCCTTAGTTATGTTTATTATTTTATTACAGAAAGAATTATTAAATTTGAAAATCATATAATAAGCATATAAATTCTTATAGAACAATTCCGTGATACATTTTAACTTATAAGAAGATATCCAAATTTTCTTACAGATAATAAAAAATTGGGGTTAAATATCTTTTTAATTCCTCTAAAATATTTAAATTTCGGTTTTGATCTCTTAAATTTTAAACCTTTGGTCTAGGTCCCTCGTTTTTTAAAATACATTGATTATAGTCTCTATATTAACTTAAGTTATATTAAATCAAAATAGATTAATCATGATTTGAGGATTATAATCAAAATATTTCATAAATGGTCAAAATTTTCTTTAATAATAATTGATCTAACTTGACTTAATGTAACTTAAATTAATATCAAGGATTATAATCATGATATTTTAGAAAATAAGGAACCTAAACTAAAGTTTTAAAATTGAGGGATCTAAACTAAAAAATTTGAATATTTAAAGGAATTAAAAACATATTTAACCCAAAAAATTATCTATAATTATAAAATTATAAATTCAAATTGCACGTCGTGGTAATCTTATTAATGAATGATCCATATTTTAATCACATAATGAATTTACAAAATCCAACTTATTTAAATTTCTTATTGAATAAAAATATCATTCGTTATAAAATAAATTTTAAAAATAATTTTTAAATTAAAATTATCAAATTGTATAAAGGAAGAAAATGTTTAAGACTTACGTTAATGTAAAAGAAAATCATTTTAATAAAAAATAATGTGACTATTCATATTAAATAAAAATAAATAAATAAATAAAATTGATTATTTATAAATAAAAAATTGGTAAACTTATACAATGTAGAAGATAATATTTTAATGTACAAATTCATAAAATAATTTTTATTTTTTCTTTTTTTTATTGTCATCATTCAATAAATAAATTTTTATATTAAATATTCAAAAATTAAAATTAGTTTTAATTTGGTTTTCTAATAATATTTTATTTTATTTTATTTTATGTTACTTTTATTTTTTATTATAACATTATCAATCAATTGAAATTTTTTTATATACATAATTTTTAAAATAATTATTTTAAAGATTGATAATATTTAATTATATAGTTAATATTAATTGGATGATATTATAAATTTTTTATATCGTCAATATATTTTTAGTAAAAGTTTTAAACATATGAATTAAAATTATTATATTTAACTAACAATAAAATCAACATTTTCTTTATTTCTCATTATTAAAATTAAATTCAAGATTCATATATCTAGAGGAGTGTCTTGAGCTATTAAAGCTTTTTAAAGATTAAGTGTATATTTAGTTTAGTTTATTTTTAAAAGTAATTATTTATTTATATTAATTTTTGTAATATTTTTTGAAATAGCTTATTATTTATTTTGACAAAAATTTATTCAAATATACATTAAATTATTTTTATTTATAATTTTCAAAATTAAATTATATTAAATAGTGCTTTTAAAATTAAAATAATTTTTTATGAATTATTGTGTCCTCAACAATTTTTTATAAAGGACCAATTGTATTCATCTAAATTGTTATAAAAAAATTATTATTATTTTAAATTTTAACTTATTTAATTTTTAAAATTTATCTTTAAATTTTAAAATAATATAAATTAATTTTTTATTTTTAAAATGTAAATTAATTTATTTACATGCTTAAAATAGTATAAATTAGTTTTTTATGAATAATTCCAAAAATAAATTTAATAGATGGGTTATGAAAAATTAGAAACTAAGAGAAAAATTTTTCTGTAACATTGACAAATTTTTTTAAAAATTAATATATTAATAAACTCCAAAAAAAAGGCTTCCTGCCTCAAAAATAAAAGATGAAAGATATAATTTTTAATGTTTACGCGATGGCAGGTTGATATTATATACAGCAAACGCTACATATACATTCCCGCTGCATAAAGTCTTTTTTTTTTTTTTTTTCTTTCGTTTTTTTTTTTCTTAGTATTATTTTCAGTTTTGAAGGATGAACTCTATTCTCTTGGTTTCAGCCTCGATCGTCTCTGCTCATTCCGACCCCAATCCCAAACTTGTTTCTTTCTCCAAAGCTAAAATCAAACCCAGACCTTACACTCTGAACTACTCCTTTCGTCTTTCTAAGCTTAGAGTTTCAGCCCTCAAGAACGGCCTTCCCGATTCACAGACTCAAAACGTTGCCGATGGCGATGAAGAAGGAACAGAGAAAGTTTTGTTGCGTCAAAACGGTGTCGGAGGCAGGAATTTTGATTTGGGATGGTTACCCGCTTTTCCTCACGTTCTTGTTGCTTCCATGTCCAATTTTATATTTGGGTATCACATTGGGTCAGTTACTCTTTCTATCTTCTTTTTCTTTTTTGTTTTAATTTAGGTTAGTTATATCTTGTTTTATTTTTTATTTTCATTTTAATTATAGTATTAAATATATTTTTAATTTTTTAAAATATTTAAATTTTAATTTTGATCTCTTAATTTTAAAAATTTTAATTTTAATTTTTTATTTTTAAATTAAAATTTTTAATATTAACTTAAATTAAATTAAATTAGATTAATTATTATTAAAAAATGTTAATATTTTATAAAATATTTTAATTATAATTTTCTAATTATAATTAATCTATTTTAATTTAATATAATTTAAATTAATATAAATGATCAAATCAAAGTATTTAAAAAAAATAGATATCTAAATCAAAAGATTTAAATTTAAAAAATTAAAATCAAAATTTAAATATTTTAAAAAAATTAAAAATATATTTAACCCTTAATTATAAGATCATCAATTTGTTTTTATTTTCTAATTTTTTATCAAAAAATTTAAAATAGCAAACAAAATAAAAATTAAATCACAATTTTTTAATAAAAAGTAAATATAAAAATAAAAATATTTTTGCAAAACTATCTTTTATTTTCTCTTTCACTAGGAAATGACTGCGTGAGTTTTGTCTCGGTACCGCTTGGCATTTTTATTGGGATAAATGAGGCTTTAATAAAGATTAAATTCTTTAACAAATGCTAGTGTATTAAAAAAGTTAACAATAATTATAGTTGCAGTTTAATAAAACTGGTTGACAGCATGGTATTCCATTTCTTAAAGCTAGAATAAATGATTAGTGTTGACAGATTATGCTGAAGCAATTATCCATGATTCTTTGTCTTAAGCTGCGCACAACTGGATCAATTTTTTAAAACTACATGGTGATTTGGTTTTTGCTGTTCTAGCTAACAACCTCTTGTAAACTATTTGAAACTGGATTGCATATTTTGCAGAGTCATGAATGGTCCAATTGTTTCCATTGCCCGAGAACTTGGTTTTGAGGGGAATTCGTTCATTGAGGGACTTGTGGTCAGTATATTTATTGCCGGTGCATTTATTGGGAGCATAAGCAGCGGTTCTTTGGTAGATAAACTTGGTTGTCGGCTCACGTTTCAGATTGACAGCATACCCTTAATCCTTGGGGCAATAATAAGGTAGTGTACATGGTTAGTGAAATTTATCAGTAGCATCCTTTTTTTCTTGTGGATCTTGAGATTGTCTAGCTTTCATGGTGAATATTGCAAGTCCCACATTGTCTGATCAACCATGAATTTATATACTAAAGGCAATTCTTATAAAAAAATTTAAGGTCGATGTGGTTAATATGATTGTAACATTATTGGTTTTTCCATTTTTTGATCATCAATACACATTGCTCCATAGATTGCCAGCACTTCGATGTGAGACTATAGTTGTTTTTTCAAGCAGATATTATTAACATACTTGTTCTAATTTGTGACAGCGCACAAGCCCACTCCTTGAATGAGATTATTGGGGGAAGATTTCTTGTTGGTCTTGGTATAGGTGTCAACACTCTTCTTGTTCCAATATATATATCTGAGGTACATGTTGATACCAACTTTAGCTTTGCACATAATTATTTTCTCATTTTCCAACTGTACTGGGTTGACTTATCTGATCTCTACAGTCCACAGTCCACAACTTACACCATATACCAAATCCATGTAATGTTTCCATAAGTGTGGTTTATTTATTGGTTATAATGGAAATAAAACTGGCCAAGTTCTAATTGTTATTTCTACTATAATCATGCTTCAAGGGCATGTAAAAATTATATTCATACTTGGGTAATGAAAATAGTTCAAACTTTACATACTTGCTAACTGTATTTTGATATGTGGAGGAAGGACATTTTAAGACAACTATACATGTCTCTTTGCTAATATGTGGTGTAGGTAGCTCCAACAAAATATAGGGGTGCCCTGGGGTCCTTATGTCAAATTGGCACCTGCCTTGGCATTATTACTTCCCTGTTTCTTGGAATACCTTCTGAGAATGATCCGCATTGGTGAGTTTCTTTGTATTTCCTCCTTGTAGATTCATGGACTTGGTATTTAACTCTCAATTTTTCACTTGTGTTAGTGTGGTTGTTTGATGTAAATATATGATTTTATTTTGAACGGTAAACAAGGATGGCATGTATATTTGGATGAATAAGTTTTAGGTTTCCAGAGCTTTTCCACCTAAATTGTCTATAGATGAAAGAACCTTATCAATTCTATTGACTAAAGGTTTAATGATTATCATGACTTTAGTTGTGTAAATGTTCTTTAATGACTAATTTAAACAGCAATTTATTGCATGATCTTCCTTTTGTTTTGTCTTGTTTTTGCTAGACCTCCAATAAAATTAGTATATTCTAGAAGAAATAAAAATAAAAGAGGCTAAGCTGTTAGGCCCAACAGAAAGCTGAGTTGTCAGTTAGTTAGTTAGTTAGAATAAAGAGGAAATGATAAATAGGAGTTAGGAGGCTATTAGAGACAGTTTTTGATTTGAGAAGAAGTTTGGTAGAGGAGAGATAGAAACTCTCGAATTCCCTTGTATCAGTCTTGTACAGTTTGGTTCATTACCCACTTAATTTCGCTTTTTGATTTAGATTCAAAGAGGAGAATATAAAATTACTCTTCCTTTGTTTTCTTGCATTTTCTTTTTTAAATTTGATCCAATTCTTGCAGTTTTATGTTAGTAACAGAACCCCAATTAAGAATGTATATGTGAGAAGGAGAGAAAAGAATTAGAATAGTCAATCAGTTAGGAGAGAATTATAACAGAAACAGTATGATTAGAAAACAATAAATAGGGAATTAAGGGGAGGAGGAGGATAGGGATTGGTTAGTTGGGACTTGGTGGGAGAGTACAGGCTCTCAAATTCCTGTTAGCCTTCATTGTATTCTGCTAGACCTCCAATAAAATTAGTGTATTCTCGAAGAAATAAAAATAAAAGAGGCTAAGTTGTTAGGCCCAGCAGAAAGCTGAGTTGTCAGTTAGTTAGTTAGAGTAAAGAGGAAATGATAAATAGGAGTTAGAAGGCTGTTAGAGACAGTTGTTGATTTGAGAAGAAGTTTGGTAGAGGAGAGACCGGGACTCTCAAATTCCCTTGTATCAGTCTTGTACATTTCTGGTTCATTACCCACTTAATTCTATTTTTTGAGTCAGATTCAAGGAGGAGAATATAGATTTACTCTTCCTTTGTTTTCTTGCATTTTATTTCTTAATTTGATCTAGTTCTTGCACGTTCGTCCAGTTATATCTCAATTTTGGGTATTTGGTTCCTAGTTGGGGTCATTTAAATGAGGTATACGTTTTTGTAATCTTTTCTCTTCCTACTTTAGTTTAGTTTCTTACAACTAGTATCAAAGCTCAAGAATTTGGACAATCGTTCATGGTACATACAAGAATGGAGGGTCGGTTGTAGAATTTAAAGAAAGGAAATATGAAAACCTGTTGAAGAGGCTCAATGAAGATAGGGAAGAGACAAGAAGGAAGCTTGAAGAAGTATTAGTTAGCCCCACCCGCAACACAGTAAGGCACGAGAACGACATGGAAGAAAGCTCTAGAAACAACCAAAAAAGGGTAGATTGGAGAGGCACGAAAGACAGATGGAGGAAGTTCGAAATCCCTTTGTTTTTAGGAGATAATGTGCATCAATGGTTAGTCTTGTGGAGAGATATTTTAATTTGTAAGGGGTAACAAAACAGAAGAAGCTGTGGTTTCAATGTGCAAATTCTGCACCAAGAATCCCACTTGGGAAGACTTTTGAATTGTAATAATCAGGAGATTCCATCCTTCTATGGTGTAGAACCCATATGAGTTGCTGTTGAGACTTACACAATCTGCATCTGTAGGAGTATAGAAAACATTTTGAACTGTATGTGGGATTGTTGCGGGGGACAAATTAAGAACACCACTTGAATGGATGGCCAAGGGTGATTTGAGCAAATCTTAAATTGCATCAGCTGAGTACTTTTACAGCCTCTACTAGTTCCTACACAAGTTATATTGGTGGTGGTGAATAGACTTACAAAGTATGGACACTTCTTACCATTATGTCATCCTTTCACAGCTTGGGAGATAGCAGAAATATCCAACCACTATTGTCTTAGAGCGAGATAACATCTTCCTTAGTAATTGTCAGACAAAATTATTTTGACTGGCTAGCATGAAATTGAAATTTAGCTCAACTTACCATCCTCAATCAGATGAAAAATTACAAGTTGTTAACAAATTCCTATAAACCTATTTGAGGTGCCTCATAAGGAGCAAGCCTAAGCCATGGCCTAAATGGTTGTGTTGGACTGAAGTTTGGGTCAATATGAATTTTAATAGCTCCACCAAACTCACTCCTTTCAGGGCTTTATATGGATGGGATCTCCCTCATGTTAAGGGAACGACCATCCCTTCAGTAGTAGAACTGAATAGATTGATGCAGGAAAGGGATATTATTCTACATGACTTAAAAACTAATTTGGGAAAAACGTAGGACTAGATGAAGAAATTTGCAGACAGGCTCAAGGGGGAGGTCAACCTAGAAGTTGGGGATTGGTTTTATCTTTCGTTGCAAATGAGAGGCTCGATCCTAGATTTTATGGGTCTTATCAGGTTATCAAAAACAAGTTGCCAATCATCTATAATTACCCTAGGAGAGCATAATACATCGTGTTTTTCATGTGTCACTTATCAAGAAAGCGATTGGCCCTACTATCGCACCTTAACCTTTATCTTTGATGTGGACGGGGCTGACTACGATTTCCACCGTGGCCTTCTCGAGCAGAGTTGAAAGCAAGAGCGGAGGAGTCAACAGTGATAGAGGGAGGTGGAGCGAATGTCTGAGAAATGTGCAACAATTGTTCACTGACCATATCATAAGACGGTATTGAAAGATTGGATAGGATTTGATTCTGTATGAAATCAAGCTCGGGTGAGAGATTGGTCAAAGCAAGAGTCATGAAGAATCTACTACATTGCTCCACATGGGTATCTACATTGTTAGTGAAAGGCAAAATACTATCAAAGTTAGCAATGAGACTATCCAGTGTACCCAAATAAGTCTCCATATCCAAGTCCTCTTTATTCAAATGAACAAGATTGTTGTCAACTGTGTATAGGCGATTGATATCATTGGAGTAGATCTTTTTGGTTTTGTGCCATACGTCGTAGCATGTCCTGTAAGTACGATATGTAATTTGTAATTTGGGATCAATAGAATACCAAAGAATATTGCATAAAGAAATATCAATTTGTTTCCAACGATCTTGGTTCTTTCCAGGAATATCTTTGAGTTGTTTAGTGAGATGATCAGAACGTCCTTGTCCTTGGAACCAGAGCTCAATCGCAGCAGCCCATGAGGTGTAATTAGGTGAACCAAGTAGCTCTTCACACGTTGGTGAAACTCATAATTGCAGCGGCTGAATCGGATGCGTTATAGGAAGACATCATGGAAAACGGAGTTGGAGTAGCCAAATAGAAGCGTTGGGAGGGTGGGAACATGTGCAAGAGAAGTGTTGGCGAAAATGGGTGCTAGAATAGAGTGCTCGGGTAGGAACTGTGGCAGCACGTGTAAAGGGTTTTGGTGAGGCGGCGACCTGAGCAGCTTTGTCGGCAATGTCCGATGCTGGTCAGAGTATCACACTGGTGAAAGGGTAGTGACGGCGAAGAAAATGGCTATCGGAGGTGCTGCCATTTTCATGGCTCCAGTAGTGCGGGAAAAAAAGAAGAAAAGAGAACAAAGGATTTGTTCAACTCTGATACCATATAAGAGAGAAAGGTTTTCTAAATGTGTTGTGTCTCCAAAGTAGATCACACACATAGTATTTATAGTGTCTTTAGAATAATTACACATAATTACAAATAATGACAATTAAAAAACTGTTATGATTCTTTGATATTCTATGGTTACTTAACACATGATGTTATACAACAACAATTTCCATATTTTCATCTTGAGGACAAGGTGAAACTCTTGGGCAAGAGTATTGTTAGTAAGAGACTCCCAATTAAGAATGTATATGTGAGGAGGGGGAAAGAGAATTACAATAGCTAATCAGTTAGAAGAGAGTTATAACAAAAATGGTTACAATTAGGAAAGGATAAATAGGGAAGTAAGGGGAGGAGGAGGATAGGGATTGGTTAGATGAGATTTGATGGGAGAGTCTAGGCTCTCGAATTCCTGTTAGCCTTCACTGTATTCATTCAGTTCTATCTCAATTTTGGGTATTTGGTTCCTAGCTGGGATCATTCAATAAAAGCATGTTTCTAAAATCTTTTCTCTTCCAGTGTTAGATTAGTTTCTTACATTTTATTGTATGCTAATGTATTTTTTTAGTAATTTATTAATATATATTTGCAGTATTTTATTTTTCTTCTAGGACAATTTTCACTATCTGTAGAGTGTTGCATGCGTGTCTTTTCTCCTCTATGTTCATTTTTCATGGATTAGTGTAAAATGAAAAGGCCAAGAATGTAGCTTATATTCATATTTTTTCATTAAAAATTGAGTCACAACCACAAGCTCCCAGCCTTGTTTTGTAGTTTTTAAAAAAGCTGCAGCGAAAATATTGTTAGGTAACAATGGCCTTTGGACTTGTCTTGATTTAAATGTTATATCCATTTTGAACATAGTTTCCATCTAACACATGGAATTGGCCCTTGATATTGTAATTCAACCTTGGAAATGTAATTATAATGTTTGGAAGTCTAATGGTTTTTACCTGAATCACAATTCTATGGTACAAGTTCCATGGAATTCTATTATAACTATTTCTATCATCTGAATTACAATCCCTATTGTCATCCCCATACTATGCAACTGTGCTCTTTGACCGCGTTACTATCACTAATATTACCACCTCTGTCTTTGCACCACCATGTCCACCACTGCTTTGTCCTATCATCACCACCATTATTATTATTGCCACATGTGGATTAATTTCTTTTACTCATTTCCAACATGATCTTACCCGTAACTATTCCTAATTAGCTAGAGGTGTCAAACATACAGTTCTAATCATGATTCGGACCCCAAAGGAATTATGATTCCCAACCAATTCCAATTCCATGTACTAAACAACCCTTAATGTATCAGGAACACTGAACACACTTTTCTATGGTTCACTGAAATTAAACCTGCATTCATAACTTAAATTCATGTCAATGCTTTGCTTCAATTGTATGTTTATAGTCTTTAAAAGCAGGAAAAATGTTTTACAAACAAATGCCTACATGGCACCAACAAATACATATTTCAGGTGGAGGACAATGCTATATATTGCAAGCATCCCAGGTTTTCTTGTTGCACTTGGTATGCAGTTTGCTGTTGATAGTCCTCGCTGGCTTTGCAAGGTAGGAGTTTGTTATTAATGTAACTGATAATTTTAAGCTTTTCCACTGCTTATGAGGCTTCAATATTTCTGCTCAGGCTGGGAGAATAAATGATGCTAAAGCAGTAGTAAGTGATCTTTGGGGAGCATCTGAAGTTGATAGTGCAGTTGAAGAATTTCAGTCTGTCAGCAAGAATGATGGTAGTGATTTGGACAGCAGATGGTCAGAGATCTTGGAGGAGCCACATTCTAGAGGTTGTGTCAAGGTGGTTTTTGGCTGTTACTATTAGACAATATAGAGCATTCTGTGCATGGAAAATTGTTATTTTCCCCATCCTAATATAAAGTATCATGGTGGATTTTCTTGTACGATTGCAGTTGCCTTTATTGGAGGTACTCTTTTTGCACTTCAGCAATTTGCAGGCATAAACGGAGTTCTTTATTTTTCATCATTGACCTTTCGAGAAGTTGGAATTGAAAGCAGTGCTTTAGCAAGCTTGTTTGTTGGGCTTACTAACTTTGCAGGTCTGCTGTCTGCACTACTTTTCATTTTTATCTCTATATTTCTTCTAGAAATCTGATTCTGATTGCTCTGATCTGTTGTCTTACTTCAGGTGCACTTTGTGCATTATACTTAATTGATAGGGAAGGGAGACGGAAACTTCTAACTGGAAGCTACTTAGGAATGGTGAGTGTGCACATGTTCATAACTTCATGCTAGGTATTATATGTAAAAAAAGGACATCCATTCATCCACAAGCAAGGCTGCATAGATACAGGCTCGTGTTCTGATAGACCCAAGGGAATGGGAAGTAGCAGGTCAACACTTTTGGGTAAGTTGAATAGAATGGGAAACAAAGGGAATATTCATGCTGAAAATCATAATTGAATGCTTATGTGACAGTAGGATAGGAGAGAGAAGGCATGGAAAGAGCGGGAGACGGTCTCAAAGGTAGATAAAATGTGATGGGGAAAGGAGACATCTGCCTTTTTCGTTTTTCTGTTATTTTGATTTTATGCGGTGAATCTTCCCCCTCTTTTACTGATGTATGCTCCTTAGACAAAAAGATTGAGCGTTATCATAAGTAAAACAAGGCTATACTTCAAATTCTTACCATGCCCGCACAGGCACACACTGAATTCATTTAGTTCTTATTCTCTTTACTCGCCATATTATTACTGATGATTTTCCTTCTGGTTCTTTGTAGGCAATTTCAATGTTTCTTTTGGTCGGTGCTGTCATCTTTCCATTGGATGAGCAACTCAGCAACAAATTATCAATACTAGGAACTATAATGTAAGCTTTTATTTGCTGCTGCTAATAATCTAGTGCTATATGCCTTATGTAATATCACTACTTAGGTGTCAATCACTAAATGCTTGTTTGGATTGATATGCTTTGCTCTCTCTTTCTCTCTTCAAATACTTATTTCAGAATAAATGTGTTTGTTGGCTTGACTGTCGTATGCTTGAAGAAAGTGGAGTTTTAAATTTTACTTGACTTGTTTAAATAACTGTATATGGTTTGAATAGTTAACTTCAATTACCTCTGCATGATACCTTTGCTGTGGCATGTAGCATAATTGTATGATTCTCAGATCCAAATAGAATTATGGAGAAGTCAACCCCAAAAATATTATATATCTTGATGGTTGCTGTAGCAAAGACTATAGATGTATTATGATATAAATAATTTATATTACACCCATAAATGCTCTATTTGTTTTTTAAAAAGACAAAAATTAAATGCATGTTGATGATTAATAATTAAAAAAAATGTCAGTATAATGAGAGCAATGATGATCAGAAACTTGGATGAGTGTAGGTGAGAAAATCAACAGAGGAGGCTGGCAAATTGTTGGTGTGCCGGAAAATGCCAGGCTTGGCTGGAAGCAATGGGTCAGGGTTGCTTTAGTGCTTTAATAAAATGAAGTGTTTCAAATCCTGTATGGGTTTCTAATGAAAAAGGAAAAAGAGAAATTACAAAAATACCAAAAAAAAGAAAGAAAAGAGTTGAAAGACTCAGAAAAGCTGCTGGAAAGTTGGGTTTTATGTTCCTAACCTCTAGATTGGCTGTGATTTTCCATTACATTGGCTATGATTGTGGGCACAGCATAAAAACACAACGTTATTGAATTCCTATAGCAGCAACCTTCCACAACACAGCATTGCTATTGTAATGCTACAGCATGCAATGACAACCCAGTTTGGCATTGGAATCTCTTGCAGTTTTTTGTTTCTGAATTCAATAATAATGTCATAACATTTCATTAAAATATTTACTTTAAGGATGTCAGTGTTTCTAATTCCTTCATTATTTATTAACATGAGCTTGGATGATATCTTGAAGTTATGAGATAGTTTCCAGTATTTCATATTTTCTGGAAAATACGCATTTTCCGTTCATACAATTTTACAGGTATATATTCTCTTTTGCCATTGGAGCTGGTCCAATAACTGGCATCATTATACCAGAGCTTAGCAGCACAAGGACAAGAGGGAAGATCATGGGGTTCAGTTTTTCTACTCATTGGGTGTGTATTGAAACATCTCATGTGCTTTTCCTCTATTGAAAGATTTTTCATGTCATTTTTTATTTACTACTTTGTAATTGAACTTTTCTGGCTACAAATTTTAATTATACCTTGTATCAAGGTTTGCAATTTTGTGGTTGGATTATTCTTCCTTGAGTTGGTGGAAAAATTTGGAGTCGCACCTGTATATGCCAGCTTCGGAGCAGTTTCCTTGTTAGCCGCAGCATTTGCCTATTACTTCATAGTAGAAACCAAGGGGCGCTCTCTAGAAGAAATTGAACGATCCTTAAACCCGAAAGCTTGAGCCAATGATGAATCTTATGATATGCCGATCTGTGTAGATAGGAATGGGGATTTATTTTATGGTTAAGCATCAATATGAGCTTAACTGATCAAAAGAACAGGATGTCCTCTTTTGGACCGGGGTTAATAATGTCAATCTAAACCGCATGAGTTTACATCTCTGTAACCTTAGCTGCTTTTACTTCTAGTCAACTTATAATGAAATCTTGATATTTTCCTCATTCTTCATTCGTTCCCCTTATGTTTGCAATTGTATAGAAACTATGTAAATAGCGTTTAACCATATAGGAATAGTCAAATCATATGCAATTAGTGTAATTATGGGGAATCCTTGCATTTATCACTGATCTGCTACAAGTATTGGGTTACTATTTAATAGTAACACGTTATTTTTGCAAATGCGTGTCCTAGTCTTATTCTCTCTTTTACTATGTGGTTTCAGAGCTTGATATCGTACGCACATGTGTCGTAATTAGACATCTTAACTTGTCAGAAGAGAAGCATTGATGTAATTAGTAAAAATAGAGCATCTCTAACATGACAGAGAAGAGGGCAATGATGTAGTCAGTAAAAATATGATGTTTTAGAGCATTTTTAACGGTTGTTGTTTAAGCAACTTTTCTTATTAAGAAACTATTTTGTATGGAGTAGCACCCCTGGAGCAACTGATGTGGCAAAAATAAATAAGAACTGGTTGCTAGGCATAATTATGGGCAACAAAGTACGGACGGATTCATAAAAAACATAAGATAATCAACCAAAATTTTCCAACCATCATCCATTCAACAAAATTATATAAAAGAAAAATCTCTCCAAAATTACAACTAGAATTCAAATAAAAATCATACACAGATTGCAACAAATAAAATATGGGTAACAGAAAAATGAAACAAATTGAAAGATTGGTACGATCATGGCTTGGTTGATAGAAGGGCTTGTTGCAGCCATCCTTAGTTGAAGTTCAGACGCGGTGTTCTTGAGTGCCGTGATGATTCGCAATGACAGTGCCCGGTAAGGTTAGAGCCGTGAGATTGGGATTCAGTGGGTCTGTGGGAGATTTCAAAATAAAGAGGTATTTAACGATGAAATTCTTGTATCTCCAAATCCATAGAGCTTGCAAGCTGTAGGGAAGAAGAATTGGAAGAAATGCAGAGATGATGGATGGGGGAAGCATGCGAAATTCGCTGCGAGGTTCGGACATTGGGAGTGAAAGTACATTCGAAGACATGGAATTAACTACAGTGGAGGTGGATGGAGCTCCAATGGTTGGGGGGAAATATGGTTAAGCAACAGACGATTGTTTATAGGTAATAGGATATTTGGGTAGAATTTGTGCAGATTGTATCTCAAAATTGAAAAGGATTATGAATAAAACACGGATAGGGATAGAAGTAGGTTGAGCCGAGTTAGCTAATTAGCTGATATGTTAAAAAATTTTGAGATTTCAGTTTGAGTATGTTACGTGTTAAAGATTTTTTTTTTTATCTGGTTTAAAGCTTACCAGATTTACAAGCATGTTTGAAAGCTTACGTAACAAAAAAATTAATAAATAAACTTAAAATCTATATAAATAATTGATTAAAAAGACTTGCAAAATAAAAAAATCATTAAATAGGTCTAAAACACACACATATATATATATTATGTAAATAAAATATAAAATAAATATTATATAAATATAATATATTAAAATAAATATAAATATATAACATATAAATATAAATAGGCTTTTGAATAGGTTAAATAGACTTTTCTATAAGTCTAGGCCTGTATTGTTTATCTAAAAATACTTTTTAAAAGCATGAGCCTATTTATTTATTAAATAAACCAAGTCAAACTAGACTTTAAACGAATCAAACTGTAGACCCTTGTCGGACCACCTTATCCACTTCCATCCCTACTAACAGACTTAACAATTTCATATGAAATACGTTCCCAGTGTAACTGCTGAATGATGCCATGTGTCTAACTTCAAAGATCATGAATAACTTTTGAAAAGTATTTTTCTTTTGTCTCAAGCAAAACGAATTTCAGTGTGCATATTTTAAGTGGTTGGATGAACTTTGTGAGGATGATTCTGTTTGAAGAGAAAAACAAGATCTGCAAATGGTTCTCAAGCTTAGAAGTAGGATTTCAGCATTGCATAGGGATGTGAAGACAATGTATGAATTTTTTTAATATGTAATGAAATATAGTTATTTTAGTTTTATATAGATTTATATCGGTAATTATATTAGATGACATCTTTTTATAGAAAAATTAAATATTTTTTATTTTTTATTTTTGTCTAGAAAGATAATATATATAAATGTTAAAAAATATAATTAATATTGTTAATATTTTAAATTTTTTATTTATTTTTCTAATTTATCTTTTAAATGTAAATTTTACTTTTATCTTTTTTCATTTATTACAATTGATAAATATAAGGATATATATGAAAAATAAATAATTAATGCTTTCTTGAAAATTAAAATGGACAAATAAATAGAAATAATATTTTTATTCTTTTTAAAAAATGGAGAAAGTAGATAATAAAAAGTTTAAATAATAAAATTATCATTCCATTTAGATGCAAGACAAATAATAATAAAATGGTCAAATAATAAATGCATTATAGCATAATGTGCTTAAAATAACATTATTTAAAAATTGACAAATATATATACGGTTGTAAAGTTATGTATATCACGGACATAATTTTTGAATGAAAAACTTGAGAACATATATTTTAAAATGTAGGATGAGATTGGTAAAAGATTAAAAAAAGAGGTTGAAATATGATAATTGAAACTTTTTGAAACATTTCGTTTTGAGAAATAAAATTTGATGCTTTTCTAATACAATTTTAAAAAGGATTTAAAAGAAAGAAACTTGAGTATTTAAAAAATTCTTATGTAATAATTTTATAAAAGATTCCCTTTTGTTAAAATTCTTTTTAAACAAAAATGTGTAAGGGATTTCACAAGAATTCTTTATGATATAAAATTTTTGGTTTAAAAGTAGGTTGAATTACCAAATAATATTAAAAAAAGTTTGAAAAATAATATTTAAAAGTAAAAGAAAAGGAATACCACGTTACATTAGTATACTTCAAGAATATGAGGTAACGTGAGGTTACATTTAATCCTTGCTATCTAGTGATATTTTCACTAAAATAACCAATAAATTATAACAAGTATTTTTTATAATAGTTTCTTAAAGTTTTAAGAAGGGTATTCTTTATATAGGAGCCTTCATAGTCTATGTATCTATTGAATTCTATGTAAATAGGATAACAATATTGTAATAAAATAAAGATAAAAATAAATAAATAAGATAATTATAATAATATCATAATTGTAGTAATATTATAATCAGGAAAATTATATTGTTGTAATTGTAATAATTAGGTAATTGAATATCTCTATAATTAACTCTTGTACCAATGATCCTTATTATAAATACATGTTTCGCTATGTAGTTGAGATACACAGATTCATTCCATACTTTCTCATTTCTTTCTCCCAACATGGCATCTAGAATATAATGAGAAGCAATTCTAATAAGTGACATACTCAATAGACCCATTGTCTATTGACAAAAAAATTCCCAGCAATCGTATTTTCTCTCCAATTTCTAATCTCCATCTTCCTTGCTAACCATGACTATCCTTGATTCTCTTAAGGTTGAGACTCCTATCTTCACCAACCACATTACTAATTATCTTTTTACTGAGTAATTGGATGGTAGGAATTATTCTATTTGGGTTTCTGACATTTGTCTTTAGCTTATAGGATAAGATAAAGATGCCCACCTTACCACTAAGGTTGTTGATATTGTCGAGGTTAATTATGCACATTGGAGAAAAATTAAGGTCCAACTCTATTGCATTATTAACACCACCTTTCATCCTTCTATATGTCTTGTTTTTCGTGCTTATGAGTCATGTGGAGCTATATAAATTCAGGTGAAGTCGTTTTATACCAATAACACTCAACGTTTTTATGGGGTTATAAATACATGACCAGCTTGGCCACATAATTGGTTGATGTTATACTCTTCATGGTCACCATCCTCATACAACCAATGTTGCACAAGTTATTTCGCAAGTCTCTCCTGCTCCTATTGAACCATTATTTGTCTCTTATGATGACTTTTTAAAGTGGTGCAAGACACATCAAACCTCTGGTTCCACTTTGTCGACTGTGCACACATTAACAATTCCTTTGCTGGTCTTTCTCATTCTTCCTCTCTAGCCAGATTAGCAATATTGGGCTGGCTAGGCGATGGTGAAGCAATGGTAGCAAAGAGGTTTAGAATTCCACTCATCATCCTTTTATTCCTCGGACACACCAAAGAATGAACATTAGGTGTAATTGACCTAGTTGTAATACGAGCATAGCCACCAGAATGCTCACAATCAGTAAGGATGTTGTGTGTGCGAAGACCGTCTTGGAGATCTTCTGGCATGTTGCCAGAAATAGATGTGTGCCAATTGGGACAAAATAAGATTTGAACCTGGTCTCTAAATCGACTGAGATGTAAGATGCTAGCAGGTCAGGTGAATCCTGTTGGTGGTGAAGGGACAAGTATTGGGGTCTAGGTGCCAATGAATCATGAAGAACTAACACATCGTTTTCCTGGCATAACCTTTCTCCATTTAAAGATAGTGGATGACTTAGAGATCTTGTTCAAATAACCACGAAAGAATATCATTTGAGACAATAATAGGCTAAAATGAATGTAAAGGTGATGGTGGAGGATCATGGATCCAAAGTTTTCCATCTAGGAAAATAAATGTCTGGGAGGTGTAAGGTGAAATATGAAGGGAAAATGGGATGATGTGATGAGAGGGGTAAGGCCTTTAGGTGCAGAGGGTTGTGTCTAAGAGAGAAGGGGATTGAATGGTCATTGGGAAAAGAAGAGGAAGTTGGGAAAGGAGGGTGAGGCGGTGAAGATATGGTCTCAACAGTGTTGACAAGGAAATCCTCAAATTGTAATGATGCGACAAGAACTGCATCATCAATGAAGGTGGAAGAGGCTTATGGAGGTGTAGGTAGTTGGTTCTTTGTAGGATGAGCTAGAGTGGAGTGGTTAGACAATAGAGGTAGTGAATGGTTGTTTGTATGTTGGGTAGTGGGAAAGGATGGAGGGTTGTTTGTATATGGGGTAGTGGGAGAGGATGGAGGAGGTGAAGGTCACCAAGTGGGGGAAGGAGGGCGTGGAGGTAGATTAATGGGTATGATAACTCAAAAGGGAATAGGTGAAGGTAAGAAGGAGGAGGATTCATTTAAGATGATCAAACGAGGTTTTTTAGATGATGGAGCAAGATGGTGAGGACGGGCGAAACATGTTTTGGTTGGAAAAAGGAAGAACGAAGGAAGGGCAAGTAACAGATTAAACAATTCAAACATCTAATTTTCTCATGGTTTTTTTTTAGACAACTCCCCCTAAGACGAAGGATACTTCACTTATGTTGGTGTACTAGAGGAGAGGTAGTAGAGTTAACAACACTCTTAGATGACGAGTACAAATCAGCTGAGAAACTAGACTCAGACAAGCTTAAAGCAGCCTGGTACTTGTTGAACTTCGCGTACAATGATTATTCAAATTCTCCCTTGGGGAACTTTGGATGAGGAAAAGAGATCTTCATCATCCTAATCTCCCTCTAACGAAATTATTTAGTTTAGATGATCTTCTTCTTGCAAAGGAGGATGAGATAGTCCAATATCAGTTGCTCAACGACCTTGGTGATGAGGTTCCCATAGAGAATGTTTTTGCTTTGGTCTTCTACAACCTTGCACATATAGGTGAAAATGAGAAAGGAAAGGTTTATCTAATGCTTTACTAAAATATGAAATAAGAAGAAATGCTCCACTAAGGAGATATGGTCTCTAGAGCTAGTGTGGGGTAGAACCACACTTCTAATTATCGTATGAATGACTCTAGCCATGTCATTCATTCTCACTTTGACAGTAAGGGATGATGTGTTGATATATAGCATGATGTCAACATCAACAGTACCATCCTTTTCCTAGGTATGAGTGTGACATACACCTTTAGCTTTGCATTTGAGCACTTTGCTCAAAAAGTCTTGGGAGAACAAAATCCAAACTCCAAGAACATTGGTCAATAGAAAGTGGCTGTCTTGGGAAGTTAGCATGAAAGCATTCTTCCATAACTCAATTGTGATATCTTGGTACCCATCGGCGCTAGCAATGTTAAAGAATGGTAACCACCCAACAACATGAAAGAAGTCGAAGAAAGGAACTTCTTCCTGCTACAGATTTTCATAGAATAACCTTTCGATTTGCCTAATGAGAAGGGATTTTTGGGTGCCATTTTTTAGTGTAAGGATTGCAGGTATGAGGAAGAAGCGGGAGTTGAGTGTAACAGAGAATAGAGAAGAAATGTGAGAAAGAGAATAAAAAGTGCCTATGTTATTATGAGAGAGAAACCAAAATGTTTAGGAAAATGGGGGAGAGAGGCACATGGGAGACAGTCTCCATTACTTGGAGAGAGAATTAATGTTTCACCATAAATGTGGCATATCTAATTATGTAGAGGAGATTCAAGAAAGATAATGATGATGAAGACACAATGATTAAAGCAACATGACTTGTGGTATATTGGGGAGGCAGTAATGCTTAGGGTAGACTAAGCATTGTTAGATGCTTGCAGAAAATAGACATTATGTATATTTTAGACACCAAGCATAAATTAGACAAGTAGCAAATTTTGAATAAAGATAAATTTATCTTCATGAAAAGGTTTAGTTAGAATATCTAATAATTGATGCTTGGTATCTACAAATTATATATTAAAATCACCTTTTTGAAGATAGTTTCTTATTAAATGATGTTTGATTTCTATGTGATTAGCAGGAGAGTGTTGGATAGGATTTTTAGAAAAGCTAATATAAAAAATGTTGTCACAGAGAATGAGAATATTATTTTTAAAGATATTATAACCTTCTAATTGATATATTACCTATAGTAACTACGAACAAATACTTGTTGTTGAGATGTACTTTGCTTCAGTTGTAAATGGACCAATGGTGTTTTGCTTCTTGCTGGTCCATAAAATGAGATTTTATCCAATGAAGTGGAATCCTCCACTGGTACTCTTCCTCTTAACTCTATCTCCAGCATAGTTAGGATCATAATAACCAATCAAGTTGAAAGATTTCTACACTTTATAGACAAGTCCAAAATTAGTGGTTCCAACTAAGTATCTAAAAATTCTTTTAACAATATTTAAGTGTGAATCTTGGGGATCATTTTTGAATCTTGCATAGAGAGAAATGTTAAACATGATATCTGGTCTACTTGTAATAGGGTAGAGAAAAGATCCAACCATTCCTTTATAAGCTTTCTAATCAACAGACTGAGCATTTTCATCCTTCTATAAGCATAGGTATAAAGATGGAATTTGATTCATCCATCTTATACTTTTCAAGTAGTTATTTAGTTTATTATGTGATGAACATAGATATTAACGAGGAGATCACTTCTTAGAGCAATACTGCAGAGGCACCATCAAGTAGGAATCTTAAGCCTATTGGGCCTATCATTAGAGTTAGAGTTAGAAAATTTCAAAAGGAGGTGGAAGCACTACCGAGTCTTCAGGATGAACTTCCTTAGGTCCCCACTTTTCACCTTATCATATAGCTCCACATATCATAACTTAGGACTTAGATATTTTTGTAGTACTCTATGTTCTTTATGGGCCCAATTTGTATAGGTTTAGGTCCAATTTTTGTATACTTTTATCATAGGCTTTTGGGTCTACTCTAATCCAACTTGAGACTGCATTAAGTGATGAAGAAGGTACTATGATTAAAATTTCATCCAAGCCCAAATTGGCTCTTTATGGGCGGATCCATGGCCGTACCACTCCTTCATTTTAGCGCCCATTTTTTTTCCTATATAAGGGCTTCCCATGCATCATTTTGTAACTCTTAAGTCATAATTCAAATTTTGAAAATTTTGAGAGAATTTATCTCTTCTCCTTCCCTCCTCTCTGATCTAGAGTTAGACGTTTCTTCCTTATCCTTGACTCCTCCAAGGTGGCAGAGGAAGGTGGCTCATTTAAGCCCTTTGGTGGAACCTCCAACATTCAACACTTGTACCGGTCCAATCCTTATCCATATTCCATCAAGTTGCTACTTCAATTATCTAGAATCCAGATCTAAATCAATTACATTAGATACATTTTGCTTCTTATTTGATTTTAAGACCAAGAAAGAATTTAAGCTTTTCCATCATGCTCATCTTGAATTCATTCTGCATAAGCTTAGCCCAATCTCTATATAGATTGTCATTAGTATCCCTAAATATGATGTCATCTATATATATTTGAACTATGATTAAATCAACTTGATAAATTTTTTATAAAAAGAGTAGTATCTATTTTTCTTCTCATGAAATTATTTTCATAAGAAAAGAACTTAGTTTGTCATATCAAATTCTAGGAGCTTTTTTCATATCATATAAAGCCTTTCTCAATTTCTAAACGTGTTCATGAAGTGACTTGTTTGTAGATCTTGGGGTTATCTTACGAAAAATTCTTCTATTATTTTATTTGAAAAGGAACTTTTCACATTCATTAGAAATAGAGAGATGTTGTGTTGGGATGTATATGCAAACATTATTCCAATAACTTATAGTCTAGCTACAGGGACAAAAGTTTAAATAAAATTTATACCTTCTTATTAGTCATACCCTTGAGCTACTAATTTCATGCTACTTGGCCTTGTTTATTGAGTTTATTCTTAAAGCCCACTTAGTACCGATGATGGTCTTACTAATATGTTTTAGAACAAGTGACCATACCTTATTCTTACAAACTGATCTAGTTCTTCTCTTATTGCTAAAATTCATCTTGGATTTGGTTTTTCTATTTTCAATTAGTCCTCCCATAATTTGATTAGGTGGATGATATAATTTTTACTTCAAACCCTTTACGATATTTATGTGTTGAAGGAAGGATCTTGAGAAAAAATAGATGAAGTTTCATTCGACAAGTGCTGGTTTAAGGATTCATCTTTAGGATCTAACAATGACTGGTTTCCATTACCTTTGTCATTGATGTCCAAACTTGCAAGTTCTTTCCATTATTATATCTAACATGAATCGATTCTTCACCAACCAAGGTTCTTATATCATAAATACGAAAAACTTTAGAACTGTCTGAGTAGCTAAGGAATATACCCATGTCTACTTTAGAATTAAACTTTCCAAGTTGATCTTTCATATTCAAAATAAAACATTTATATACTAAGGATGAAAATATGTTATGTTGGTATTCTTCCTTTTCATAGCTCATAAGGAGTCTTATCTAAACCAGGTCTTATGAAAACACAATTCTCTACATAACATATAGTATTTACTTCTTTCCAAAAGTGTTTAGGAAGAGTTTTCACAAAATATGGTTCTGGTTATTTCTAATAACATTCTATTTTTCCTTTCAACAACTCCATTCTTTTTATTTCAAAATTTGTCAAACTTCTTGTTTTCAAATTCTCTTCCATGATCACTTCGTATGTATGCAATGCAAAATCCCTTTTCATTTTGAGTTCTTTTGCAAAAGATCTTAAAAAATTTATAAGACTCATCCTTGTGGGCTAGAAAGTATACCTATGTTAGTCTAGAATAATCGTCTATAATAACGAATCCATATTTTTTACCACCTAGACTTTGTATATTTGTAGGTCCAAAAATATCCATATGTAGTAACTCTAATAGTTTAGAAGTAGATACAAGATTCTTATTTTTGAAAGAAGTTTTGACTTGCTTCCCTTCACACTTCACAAGTTGGAAGTCCTTTGACTAGGCCATACTTATGAAGTTTTGAAATATACTTCCTACATATATTCTTTAACTTTACATGCCAAATCCAGTTTTTATCCTCATTTGAGAAGAAACATGTTTCTTTTTCATCATATAGTTCTTATAGATCTATCTTATTGAGGTTATAGTGTTTTTTTTTTAAAATGAATAATATAAATTTGTAGTTATTCTTTACTATGCACTTATTTTTATTGAAATAAATAGTATATCCATTGTCACAAAATTGATTCATACTCAATAGATTATTTTTCATATTTTAGACATATAAAACATTTTATATAGAAGGTAGATGATCTGTACCAATTCTACTTTTCCTTTTTACTCTTCCTTGTTGGTTACCTCCAATGGCTATACTTCCTCCATCATATGGTTCCAGGTCTAGGAACATTGACTTGTTTCCTGTCATGCGTCGTGAGTAGTCACTATCCACGTACCATTTTGGTATCCTTTTCTTCTCACCAAGGATATTTGTAAAAGGAATAAATAGGTTTTTATGTACCCATATTTTGTTGGATCCATGTTTGTTTGTTCTTTTATGTCTATATAGAAGTACCCTTGAGTCATATCCATACTTGTTACAAATGGTATATGAAAAATGTTGATGAGAGGTAAAGTTTGTAATCTTTTTATGATGGTCCTAGAATCCAATACTAGATTTATCTTTTGGATGTATATCATTTCTTAAGATATGGTATAATTTATGTGAGCCTTTTGTAATCTAAACATTTCATTATGAGGTTGTCTTTTTTTTTCTTGAAGTTCTTGAACTCTATTAGATAAATTACTATTAGTTTCTGAAAGATTCTTATTTTCATCTAAAACCTTTTGCATTACTTTTTTTTTTTGAATATTTCCTTTCTAAAATAGTGCATTTTTTTAATAAGATATTTAGATCACTTAAGAAGTTTTCATAAAAAATTTCTAAATCTTGAAATTTAGATGATACCTTAGGTTTGGAATTTTCCATGACATAGATATGGGCTAACTTAGTTGGTTCATCATCTAAGCTGCTATTATCCAGATCATCACATGTTGAGATGAGACCCCTTCTTTATTTTAAGTTTGATGAACTTCTTATCCTTCTTACTATTTGGACATTCAACTTTCGTATGTTCAATTTTCTTGTGGTTATAACATATTGTATCCATTTTCTGATAATTATCAAAAGAAGGTCTTTTTCCTTTGTTTGTCTTGAAAGGTTTTATTCGTTCTTTTTCTTGCTCATGATGTTATTCAGTCATCTAGATATAAGTGATAACTCTTCTTGAGTTCCATCAACATCACTTGTTTCTTAAGAGCTTGTATGCTCTTTAGTTTTCATGACCTTAACAAAATTTCTTGGGTCATGATATCTGGTTTCAGGGCAAGACTTTCTCCCTCTTATCTAGTTCACCTTCATTCAACTTAACTTCATATATTTTTAACGATTTGAGAAGCTCCCCAAACCATAGTTTTCTCAAGTCTTCGAATTCTTCAATGACCATTTTCTTTAATCTCCATTAAGGGAAAATATTTTTGAGAATCTTTATTATAGCGTCTTCATGATCATACTCTCTTCCAAGAGATTTCAAACCATTTGTTACAATATGAAATCTTATAATTATTTCATCTATCATTTCTCCTTCTCTCATTTTTAAAGTTTTCATAATAAGAGACAAGTGTGAACACCAAATTATGTTCGAGGATTCAATATCCAAAATAAATTATGATTTAGTCTGAAATGGGGTTAAAAAAAATCAAAATAAAAGAATAAAACAAAAGAAAATATTAAAATAAAGATATAGAATAAAATCAATATAGAAAAGTAATAATGAAAACACAAAAAAATAAAAATAAAAATAGAAGAAGAATAAAAAGAAAAAAGGGAAATTTCAATAAAAAAAGAGAAAAAAGAAGGGGAAAACAGAAAAAGAAAGAAAATAAATAATGATAATAATAAAATTAATAAAGCAAGAGAAAGAAAATAAAAAATAAAAAGTAAGAAACAATAGTTTAAATAACAAAAACAAAAGTAAGGAAAAAGAAAGAAGAAGAAGAAACTTTTATTTAGTTAGGAGGTAGTTAAAGTTAGGTAATGGTAGTTAAAATTGGTTAGAGAAATGAAAAGGAAATGCAGAAAAGAAATAAATAAAAAATAAAAAATATATAATAAATAAAAATTAATCAAAAAAATTGAAATTAGAAAACAAAATCCCCGCCAAAATTTTCATTTGCCGGTCTATAAAAAGGGACTCGAGGTACTGAATTGGGGTTTTTTGTTTTTTTTTTTTTTTGAAAACGAGAGCTCTTTCTCTTGGGGGGATCTCTGAATTTCTGTAACTTCTAAGTGTTTCTCGCGGTACCAAGCTACTTCAAGAACTTTTAGGAACTCTATTAAGGGGATTTGGGAAACTCAAGTAGGATCCTGCCCAAAAGTCATGTAATGAGTATTTTAGGCACCAAGGACTATTATTTATACACAATAACTTATGTGTATCTGGATGCTTCATGAGACATCTTTTCCTTAATGAGTCCTATGAAAGGTGACTAGTGGGACACTTTGGAACTTAGAAAACCTAGGCCATCTTAATAGAGAACTTTTATCAGCCACATATGGACAAAGATGTCCAAATATATTTTCAAAGATGCATTATCTGCAAACAGGTCAAGTTAACCACTAAGTCTCGTGGCCTGTATACCCCTACCTGTCCCAGATTCTCCTTGGGCATACATAAGAATGAGCTTTGTCTTAGGGCTACCCAGAAACCAAAGGGGAATGATCTCTATCTTTATGGTGGTGGACTGGTTTAGCAAGATAACCCATTTCATTTCCTGGCACAAAGTAGATAATGCCAATCTAGTGGCCAAACTCTTTTTTAAGTAAGTTGTGAGATTAAACATCCTTAGAACTATAGTGTCTGATAGAGACACTAAGTTTCTTAGCCATTTTTGGCGTATCTTCTCAGGTAAATTAGGAACTAAACTCCTGTTTTCTACCATTCATGATCCATAGACTAATATCTAGACTGAACTTGTAAATAGAAGCCTTTCTACCCTCTTAAGAACCATGGTGGGTAAAAATATTATGACCTGGGAAGAGTCCTTGCCTTATGTAGAGTTTTCATACAATAATGTACCTCATTCTACTATCCAACACTCACCTTTTAAGGTGATGTATGGATTCAACCCTTTCACTCCTATACATCTTCTACCCATCCCTGACCTAGCCAAATGTCATTGTAAGGATGATGTTCAAAACTCTAAATTCATTTAAGAGCTCAATGTCAAGGTTAAACCCATTACTAAGAAGAAAATGGATTATGTTAGGTTAGCCAACAAAGGAAGGAAAGAGGTTCTATTTGATCATGGAGATTGGGTGTAGCTATACCTTAGAAAGGAATGATTTCCTTCCCTAAGGAAATCTAAACTACATCCTCAGGGTGATGGCCCCTTCTAGGTTCTAGAGTGAATAGGCTCCAATGCCTATCGCTTAGACCTGCTTGATGATTATGGTGTTAGTACTACAATTAATGTATCTAACTTATCTCTTTTATCTATAAGGACAAATGAAGAAGATTCACATTTAGGGATGAATGCGCTCAAAGGGGAGGAAATGATGTAGAAATTACTTTGCAAAGAATTGTTGCAAAGGCACCATCAAGTAGGAGTATTGGGTCCATCACTAGAGATAAAGCCACAAAGTTGTAGAAGGAGGTGGAAACACTATTGAGCCTTCAGGATAAGTTTCCTTAGGTTCTACTTCTCCCCTCATAACATGGCTTTACACACCTTATATTAGAACTTAGATATTTTTCTTATACTCTAGGTTCTTGGTAGGCCTAATTTGTATAGGATTGGATCTAATTTCTATATACTTTTAATATAGACTTTTGGGCTTGCTAAAACCCAATCTTGATACTAAATTGAGGGTGGATTAAGGGACCTTCGTTGGGCTCATATCCAAGTCCATAATCCTATATGGCATCTAAATCTACACCTTTCCCCCTCTTTTTAGTGCCTTACCTTGGCTATATATAGGCTTCTTATGTATCATTTATCATACTCTAAATCATAATTCACATTTCAAATGTTTATGAGAGCTTTTCTCTTCTACTTTTCTCCCCTCTTTAAGTTAGAATGAGTTTTCTCCTTATACTTGACTCTTGCAAGGTGATCGACGAAGGGTGACACAGAGGTCTTCGCAGGAGAAAAAGGGCAGCAACAGAGACCTACTAAGCCTATTGTATCAATCACCAGAATAAAAGCTAAGCAACTAAAAGAAGAGGCGGAGACCATCTTTGGCCTTTAAGAGGAGTACCCTTAGGCCCAATCCTTCTCCTCCTTGGCCCTTCAAATGGTAGAATAGGATTTAGATTCTTTTTGTATTTTAGGAACTAGTAGACCTAAATATGTATAAGATTATGCCTATTTCCTTATAATTCTTTATAGAACATTTTGGGCATGACTTGACCATTTTGTATGCTGCCTCAAGGAAGGATGAAGGAATCATTTTGGGCTCCATAAGAGGTCCAATTCAAACTCACAAAGTTGCCCCATGAAACCATGTTTCTAGGCACCCTTATATGCATTTTTCATCACTTTTTCATCATAATTGAATTTTATTCAAAATTTTATGAGAATTTCTTTCTTCTATCTCCCTTTTTAGACCAACTTTGGGTTGGAAATCCTCCGTATTTGTGGTGGTCATGGTTGCGGAGGAGTTTATTCTTTCAAGAAAGATGATGCTCCCAAGCACCTGAAGATCTACACTAATTTACCTTCATCTTCCACCTCCTCTTTGATCTCCACTGCACAGCACAGATCCTCCTTTCAAGGTTGCATCAACCTGATATCTTTAGCAATGGAGGTTAGATCCACTTCTTAATTTATGTTCATTTCCTTTCTTTTTCCTGGACTTATGAGTTCATCTTCATCTTTGTTTTCCTTTTCATATTTTATTAGTCAAACAATCTCTGATTTTGATGATTTTTGTTGAGCTCTCTTAACTTTTATTTATAGTTTCATAATTTTCATTACTTATGTGAATTGGATCTGAAATAAATTTTTTATTTCTTGATTAATAATGTATATTAATCTTGGCATGTAAGTGCACCTAACTTGTTTGATTTGTACATAACTTGCTTATTTCTGATCTGATCTTTGTCAAACCTTTTTTTTTCCTCCTATGATCCATGGTTTCAATTTATTAAGCTGAATATCTCAGATATGCCAAAAGAATTTTAATAAAAATTATGAGATTTGAATTCAAATTTTGGTGCCAAGATCTCATGTGTTCTTGAAGTTGTTATGTTGATCCAATTATTTTAACCTTGTTTAAGTATTATTTTGCATGTTTTTATCCTTTTATATGTATGTTTTTTCTGATTCGTTTGTGTTTGTAATTGTCTTCTTTCAAAAATTCCTAAGAGTGCATGATCATGTGCATGAAACTTATATGCTAAGTTTAGCTTAAGTCAAGCATGAATAAGTCATTTAACCTAAAGGATTAAGTATATGCTTGAATCAAATTACACGATACTTAATTATTATACATGAACCTTATGACCTAAGCTGGATTAGAGATAATTATACAAGAACTTATGACACTAGGATGAATTTGTGGACTTAGGACCTTAACAAAGGCCTATGCAAGGAATAATTGAGGACTTGAACTCCCAGGAATTAGGGCAAAAATTATGACAAGAGTATGCGAATAAAACTGAAAATAAAAGAAGAAAAACAAAAGAGAATTAGAAAAGAAGAAGAAGAAGAAGAAAAAACATATAGGAAAAGGCTCACAAAAAGGTCATTTTCTTTACTTTCATTGAGTGTGATATGCTAGTTGTCCATGCTAGAATCATCTACATAAGACATTTGGAAATATAGAAAAAGAGATCTAAAAGACTCTAGTTTTGATCCTAGGGAGTCCAAAGAGGACAAAGACTACAAAAAGTCTAAAGGCAAGACTCCAAATTTTCCCCTGGCAAAGAATCTTAAGTTAAATGTTTCAAGTGTTTTGGTAGGGGACATAACTTCCCAATGTCCAAATAAGAAAATCATGATCCTTAAGGATAATAGTAATTATTCATCACTAAAGTCCTTTAACTTTAATTCCTCTCCTTCCTTATTTGAGCATGAAGTTCTTAAATATGTCCTAGAGTGTGACTTTTTGTGGTTAGGAGGTTGCTAGGGAGTACATTTAAGGGGGATGAATAAACTTAAAGGGAGAACATCTTCCATACCAGATGTTCAATCAAGAGGCACACTTGCTCCTTAATTATTGATGGGGTAGCTGTATTAATGTAGCTAGTACTAGGCTAGTTACCTAAGCTGTATAAGCTTCAATGACTTCATGGTAATGGAGACTTGTTAGTTATTCACCAATGGAAGATATGAGGATAATGTTACTTGTGATTCTGTCCCCATGGAGGCTAGTCATGTGCTATTAGGAAGACCATGACAATATGATAAGGATGTCCATCATGATGGACATACCAATACTAACACCTAGAAAATTACCCTAGTGTCTCTCTATCACCTAGTGAGGTCTATCAAGACCAGATGTACATGAGTTAGAAAAGGGAGACTGAGAAACAAGGTTTAAAAAAGAAAAAAAATTGAAAAGATAAAAGAAATTTGAAAATAATAAAAGAAAAAAAGGCAAGTCAGAAGAAAGGTAAGTCAGGATTCCACCTCTCTTATACAGGAGGGAGAAAATTGACTTACATGGAAGGATAGGGTGAGAAACATCCTCCTAGTTAGGAAACCTCACTCTTTAAATACCATTACCTTGAAATTGGTGGTTGAGATAGGTCTAGTATTTCCTTTATTATAATTAAGGAACCCTTTCCTCCTAGAGAAAGTCTAGAATCAGGCCTCATAAAAGTCCATCCCTCCCAACCAATTATGGTTACTTATGACACCATTGTTAATGGCATGATGGGTATGATATGAATAGAGTTGTTCAATTGACTAAACCCTTATCTTTTTGTATGTCTCATATAGTTGTAACTATTTAGTTTCTTAACATGCTTCAATACTTATCTTATCCATTTATGTTTAGGATGATTAAAAATTATAATATCAATAACTTGATAGGCAAGACATCTAAATTCTTAATACAAGTGTCATTACTCCACCCTCATCTTTGCCACTTTATGAAGGGACACAAAAACCCCGAAACCCCTTTCACAATTTTGTGGGTATCATACCCTACCTAGAGTAAGCCAATCCATGAGTCATTTAAGCAATATTCTAGCATGTAGCCCAACCATCTATTATGGACACAATCTAAGACTAAAACTCATATACCTATTTGTAGTGTCTGCTATTCTATTTCACTCTTATGGAGGTTATGAGTATTTGGTTTTTTACTACCTCTCTTGTCTAATTTTTCATGATTACATATTGTTAAAATTATTTAAAAGATTCAAGAGGTTGGTACTTGATCTTGAAATTAGTCTTATTTTCCTTTTATTAATAAAAGTCACATCTACCTAATTATATCTTTTTTCTACAGATATTTTTGAGCATACACATTTGAGGATGAATACTTTCAAAAGGGGATCTGACGTAAAGGTCCTAGCAATAGAGGAAAGCCAACTACAAAGATCTACTAGGCCTTGGACCCATCACCAAAATAAGAACCAAGCAACTGTAAGAAAAGATGGAGATTTTATTGGGCCTTTAAGAGGAGCACCCTCAGGCCCAATCCATCTCTTCCTGGGCCCTTCACATGGAAGAATAGGATTAGGTATTTTTTGTATTTTAGAAACTAGTAGGCCTAAATATGTATAGGATTGACCCTATTGCCTTGTAATTCTTTACAGAGATTTTTGGGTCTACTTAGGCCCATTTCTTAGGCTGCCTCAAGGAAGGGTGAGGGACTCATTTTAGACTCCATGAGAGGTTTAATTTGGATTCCTAAAGCTTCCCTATGCAGCCATGTTCCTAGGCACCACATAAGGCCTATATAAGCCACTTTTGCATGCAAAGCATAACTAAGACACCACACGAGTCATGCACTGCCACACACCCCTTCCACTCCAAATAGAAAGCACGAACACGTGTAGCGAGAGAAGGAATAATGGTGGGTTTAGCATTAGATTGGTTCAATTAGGATCCTAATAATTCCTTTTATACTCATAATTAGAATCATTATTTCCAAGGAATGAAAAGAAGGAACCAGAGGAAGATAAATTACCAATATTGTGACAAATGTATATTGAAATCTCATTCAGAAAAAACTCGGTTGATCAAAAGGAAGTTGAAGAAAGGAGTCGTTTGGGGTGTTGAATCCTGCCATGGTTTGCTAGGATAATGGAACTTTCAACCATTAGCAATCCAACAAATTTAACTCTTAAATTAAAAAGATAATGAAACTATTTGATATAATGTCTTTGAGAGAGAGGAAAAGAAATTTGCAATCCAGGAATGTCCAAAATGCAATGCTTAAAAGTAGTATGAGAAATAGAAAATATGAAGGCCAGTAGTCGAACGAAGATGAAGCTTATTTATTGAAACATTTTTTCCTTTAAGCGTTTTAAAACATAATATTTTAAAACATTTTTTTAATTTAAATACTTTAAAATTAAAATATTTTATAACATTTATTATTTTAAATGTTATGAAATATATGTATAGATGTATTTTTATTTTTATATGAATATATAAAGTATTTAAATTTAAAAACATTGTAATAATTATTATATTTTAAATCAGTTATTTTTATAAATGTTGTAAAAATATTTTATATCACTTTTTTTAAAAAAAATTTTATAAATGTTTTAAAGTGTGTGTTGTATAGGTTAGGGTGTAGAAAAATAAACATGCAGGGGCCTGTATAGGCTAAGATGCAGAAAAATAAACGTGTTGAGACCTGTATAGGCTCGGATGCAGAAAAATAAACGTTCTGGGATCCTGTTGTTGACAGGAAAAATGCAAATGAGGTCTCGTTGTTGTCAGGAACAATGCAAGAAATTAAACGTGCTGGGATCCTGTTGTTAACAGGAAAAATGCAAATGAGGTCCCGCTGTTGCCAGGAATAATGCAAATGAGGTCCCCCTATTACCGGTAATAATGTAAGAAATCAATCGTGCTGGGATTCTATTGTTGATAGGAAAAATGCAAATAAGGTCCCGCTGTTGCCAGGAAAAATCTAAGCCTGTTAAGACAGGCGGACAAAATTTAAACATGCTTGATGTCCTGTTGTTGACAGAAAAAATGAAAATAAGGTCCCGCTATTGCCGGGAAAGATGCAAGCCTGTTAAGACAGGCGGACAAAATTTAAACATGTTTGATGTCCTATTGTTGACAGGAAAAATGCAAATGATGGTCCCGCTGTTGCTGAGAATAATACAAATGAGGTCCCGTTGTTACCAGGAACAATGCAAGCCTGTTAAGATAGGCGGACAGAATTTAAACATGCTTGATGTCCTGTTGTTTATAGGAAAAATGCAAATGATAGTGCTGCTGTTTCCAGGAACAATGCAAGCCTGTTAAGACAGGCGAACAGAAATTAAACATGCTTGATGTCCTGTTGTTGACAGCAAGAATGAAAATGATGTCCTATTGTTGTTAGGAACAATGCAAGCCTGTTAAGACAGGCGGATAGAAATTAGACATGCTTGATGTCCTGTTGTTGACAGGAAAATGCGAGTCTGTTAAGACAAACAAAGTAAAACGAGAAGGACCTGTTGAGACAGGTAAGGTAACAAATGGAATGAAAAGAGACCTGTTAAGATAGGTAACACAGAAGTGGCCTGTTAAGACAGGAAAGGTGCAAGCTTGTTAAGACAGGCAAAGTAGAATAAAGAAAACCTGTTAAGACAGGCAAAGTAGGAATGACCTGTTAAGACAGGTGAGGTAAAATGCAAATGACCTGTTAAGACAGACAAAGAAATGAAGAGAGACCTGTTAAGACAGGTAAAGGAAAAACGGCCTGTTAAGACAGGCAAAAAGCAGAAATGGCTTGTTAAGATAGGCGAAAAATGATGAATACCTGTGAATACAGGAAATGCAAAGGTGAGACCTATTGAGACAGGCAACATAGGAGTGGCACGTTAAGACAGGAAAAGAAAGATGGTCTATCATGATAGACAAAAGCACAGAATGACCTGTTAAGACATGTATGGAAAAAAATGGTCTATTAAGACAAGCAAACAAGTATAAAAGAGATATCATGTTAAGACGGGAAAGGATAGAATGACCTACGCTAATTGGAAGAAATGACCTGTTAAGACAAACAAGGGAAGAAATGGAAAAGACCTGATAACACAGGAAAGAAAAGGAAAAATACATGTTAAAACAGGAAAAGTAAAATAGAAATAACCTGTTGAGACAGGTAAAACAGAAAAGGCCTGTTAAGACAGGCAAGAAAAAGAAAAAAAATAACTATTAAGACAAGTAATGAAAGGTGAAAGGAAAGAGACCTGTTAAGACAGGTAGTGTGGGAATAGCGTGTTAAGACAGACGAGAAAAATGGAAAATACCTTTTAAGACAGGCAATGCAAAAATGGAAAAAGACCTATTAAGACAGGAAATTCGGGAATGGCCTGTTAAGACAGGCGAGAAAAATGACAAATACCTGTTAAGACAGGAAATGCAAAAATAGAAAAAGACCTGTTAAGACAAGTAATGTAGAAGTGGTCTGTTAAGACAGGAAAAAGTAAAGAATGACCTGTTAGGGCAGGTATGACAAGGAATGACCTGTTAAGACATGCAAAAAGTATGAAAGAGATGACGTGTTGAGACAGGCAAGAATGAAATGACCTGTGACGACTTGTTAGGACAAGTGAGGAAAATGATATGATGTGTCTCGGGAATGCCAGTGAGGAAGGGATATGGATTTCTTCGTCAGATGTCTTGGACAACTTATTAAAATAAATTGCTGATTCTGCCTTGAACTTGAAGGTTTTTAAGCAATTGATAATTATTCTCTTTTAAAGAAATTTGGGCCAAAATTTTTTCCCCAGTTTAGAAGATTTTTGGTAGCATTGAGGAAGACACACTTCTTTTGTTTTAGCGGCATTATGACTGACAGGAGGATGACTCTTTAGAAATAGCCTTGTTGTGATGGTTAAGGATTCGTCCAATTTATCATGACTTTTCAAAATTAATATATTATTTTTACATTTTTCACATTTCTTTTTGGCGTGTGTACCTTTGAGGTATGCAAAGTGATCTTGGATAATCAATGGGAAGAAATGTGAGGTCTAGGGTAGTATAGTGGGAGGAAAGATGAAGAATATAGGTTTGCTTGCCCAAATGGCACCTTTTGGTGACGAATGCCAATGCTACTTTTCATAATTTTGATTGTCGAATTAATCAAATTCTGAGACATGGCAAAATCTTTTTCCCCAGTTTTGAAATGTTTGGTGCAAAAATATCGGATTGTACTTGAATTTTGATTGACCTTGACTTTTGCCTAGATTGTTCCTTTGAGTTTTTCAACGCAGCAGGTCCTTTGTTTGCCCTAACTTTTGCCTAGGCCACCTTTGCAGGTTTTCAACCTAGTGGGCTTTTTGTGTGTGTGCCCTAACTTTTGCCTAGGCAGCCCTTTGAGGGTTTTCGACCTAGCAGGCTTTTTGTCTTTGGCCCTAACTTTTGCCTAGGCCGCTCTTTGAGGGTTTTCAACCTAGCGGGCTTCTTGTCTTTGGCCCTAACTTTTGCCTAGGCTACCTTGGAGGGTTTCCGACCTAGCGGGCTTTTGTTTATGTGCCCTAACTTTTGCCTAGGTAGCCTTTAAGGGTTTCTGACCTAGCTGGCTTTTGTTTTTTATCCTAATTTTTCCTGAATTGGTTTTGAAATTTTATTCCAGCAAGACCTTTTCTGATCATGACTTTGTTGATTATTATTTAAATTTTTGATCCTGCTTTTTCTTGGCTTACTTTTGATTTTAATCCAGCGAGTTTTTCTTCTTTTTTTTTTTTTAAAATTTTGACCTTGATCTTGCCTAGATTTTTTTTACTTCAATCTAGCGGGTCTCTTTTCTTTTTTTTTTTTATTTTTGTCTAGTCTGATTTTTTATTTGATCCTGCTAGGATTTCATTTTGGTTTTCAATTCAACGGATCTATTTTGCATCCCTAAATTTTTCCTGGATTTGCACTTTGGTCTAGCGGGATATTTATTACGTCTTTTGTTAAACAAGATGTTCCTTCAGAGGAATTATAATGAATGGTGATTTGGAATCCCTGGTTGGATTTTGCTTATTTTGCTTTCTCATTTAATTTTTCTCCTTGAGTTTGATTAATAAGATGTTCAAAATCATTTATTACAGGACTAGCATTGTCACCATCAAGTTTTTATTGTTTGGATATAGGACGAGTGGGTTAAATTTAAGAAAGAAAGTCAATAATGTAAAGCACATGCCCAAGCAACATGAATAATGTAATTTTTTTATTATTCATTTAAATTTATTACAAAAGATTGATTTTGAAAAGTAGGAGAATCTTGGATGATTTTTCCTCAATATTTCGACCTGGCTCTTACCAGGCACATCATTGTATAGTTTTTGCCCCAATTTCTTTCAGCTTGTTGATGGGTTCTCGTGATTTGACAATGGATTATTTCCCACATTAGGAGAAAACTTGTCAAAATCCAACCATTTAGCATCAATAAAGCTTTGCACCTTATGCTTCAGAGCTTGGCAATCTTCGGTTGAATGACCGATAAACCCCATATGGTAGTCGCACTTGGCATTTGGATCATACTATTTAGGGTATGGTGGTTCTTGAGGTTTTAAAGGGTAAGGAGTGATTAGAGAGTTTTGGATTAAGCGAAGCAGCAACTCAGTATAGGTCATTGGGATAGGATCAAATTGGACAGGTTTGTTCTCCTTACTTTGGCTTTGCTTAGGGTTTGGGCTTATGACTTATGTTTGGGCCTTGGCTTGTGTTTGGGCGTGTATGGTGTTGATGGTTGGATTTTCATTGGATGGTTATAAGTTGGAGGATATAGTGTTTGGTAGGTTGTGACAATGTAGGGATATGGTGTATAAGGAGAATATGGTGGCGGTTGGAAACTGTTTGGCCTATAAGGTGCCATCTGAGGTGCGTATTGGCCTTGACTAAAAGCCACATTATATGTTTCTCCTGTCTTCTTCTTTCCAACAGAAGCATTTATTATCACTGCGAAACTTATGCGCAATCCTTCCACTTCGCATACCACCTTCAATCCTCTCTCCAATGATGACAACATCAGAGAAACTAGCAGTCGCACTGCCAATCATCTTGTCATAAAAGGGGTCTTGGAGTGTATCTATGAACATGCTGACCAGTTTTTTCTTAGATAATGGGGGTTGCACCTGAGTTGCTAACTCTCGCTAGTGTTGTGCATACTCTTTGAAGGTCTCAGTAAAAGTTGAAGGCCTCACAACATTGTCTAAAACACCAAAAATATCGAAAAAAAATTCTCACTCCATTTTGAACCTGATTACCAATAATGACATCTTCTGTCTCAAGCTAGTACCTAGAACTTGGAACATATTGAATCATTTTATGTAACCATTTGCGCAATATAGCATAAGAATGATCCTGATCACCAAACACACACACAATTGCTTTCTGCTTTACAATTCATGCTTTCTTGTATGAAACTTTGTGTCCATACTGACTTGGTATTCTTTCTTGAATTAAGAAAATTGATAGAGATGGTTCTTCATTTACCATACCTATTAAAAAACAATGAATAAATGCAAAAATTATTTAAGTAGAATACAATATAGAAAAGAAGACATTAGATGTATCGAAATAACATACCCAATATGCTTGAACAAATAAAATCAGAATCCAACTTTCTATGGTCTTAAGATACAAAAGCATTCATGCAATTATGTTGACCATCCCATTTTGTTACAGACCATTCATTGGATCATTTTGATAAAGATGCTCTCATTCGCCATGGACAACCACTTCCGTAACTAGAACAACGAACAGAAAGAAATGTTCGTTTTGATTCAACAACAACAAAAAATTGGTGTACCTTCATAGAATAATGTTTCAAGGCAGTTTGCACTTGTTCTTTGCTATCAAATTGTAAATTGACATAAAACTCATCACCAACAACCCATTTTTCATGTCCAACATTTGTGGAAAAGTTAAGATCTTCATCTGGATACTCTCAATTAATATTATTGTAGTGTGAACTCTACTCCAGAATACCAATTCTTTTTTCAAAATAAACAATCAAGTTAAACAATTTATATGAAAACTATATTAGTTTAACAATATTGACGGTAACTTGTTTACCTGATTGATCTCTTCGTTCAACAGATGTTCCGCATGATGGAGAGGGAACGTGAAATGAACTTCCACCTACACCTCCATCCAAGCTCACCATAAATTGTTCATCAGCATTATCATTATCACTATCACCATCACCATCATCACCAGTGTCAGCTAAATTTTCCCATTCTAATTCATTCACATTTAAACCATCATTTTCTTTACCACTAAACTCATTTATTGGGGACAAATAATAATTTTCATCATCATCATCATCAAATGCATTTATACCACCTGCAAAAATTATTAATAATAAATATCATCAAATAAAAATTAATAAACTCAACAAAAAGAATCAATGTAAACCATCATTTACTTACCACTTAGAGCAAATCCACTCTCTTCATTAACAATATCAATGTCAACATACTTTAAGGACAGAAATCATACGTTGTTGCTTAAATGCATTCATCATGCATTTTACATGTTCATTATCTCTAATTTGAAATCCTCTGTACTCAACTCTTTTAGGTGACACTAAAAATATTCTTATTAAGTTCGAAATAATTTGTTTAGATGACAATTTTAATTTTTTTGAAATTTTTTTCTTTCAATTGATTAAAACTAACATTTTTTTGAAACTTTAATTAGTTTCTTCTTCCCCTCAAATGTTAAACCTTCTTCACATTCAAACATTTTTCCATTAAAATATAAAATAATAATTATTTCATCCATAATTCAAAACTGAAAAATATAAAATTGAAATAAATTTGTATTTCATAATAGTAATTTTAAAAATAATTTAAAATGATTTTAAAACTATTCAAGTATGAAAAAAAATTATCTTCGGCTTAAGAAAAAAAAAAGCTTCAAAAATCTTCACTCTTATTGAAAATTATTTCCAATTTACTTTCATAACACAGTCAATTCATACTTATTTATACATCATCTTAAAACAATTTTTTAATAGGTGTAACACATAAATAAATCCGTCACACAATTAAAATATAATTTAAAACATTGTTACGCATAAATTTATGCGTTACATCCTGGGACGCATAAATTCATGCGTTGCACACCTGTTATGCATAAATTTATGCATTACAAGGATTGTTCCCATCCTATTTTGGAAAATATTTTTTTTCCTACCCCATTTCAGTAAATATTTTTTTAAAAAATCCTATTTTGGAAAAAAAAACCAAATATATAACATTATTTATATCAATAATAGAAACTTTCATGATATCCATCATTTATGCAAAATAAAAAATTATCATATTTATGGATTTATTGATTCTTTAAAAAATTAAAAGTAAGTCTACCGACATACAAACTTACGTTTAGAATAGGTTACGGGTAAAAAAATTAATGTTACTTGATATCATATTTTTATTTAGAAGTTAAATTTTTTTAATAAATTTTATTTAAATATTTTATAACAACTAATTTTTAATTAAATTTTACAGATTTTATTGGCAACTAATCATTATTTATTTTGTTAAAAAAATTATTATCTTTTTATACGTTGCTTAAAATAAATTAAAAAATATACTAATTTATGAATTTTATATCATTTGGTCTATGATTCATATTTATAGAATAAAAATATTTTATTATTTTTATATAAATTTTATTGATAATTTTGATTAATTATTTTATTTATTAAAAAATAATGAATACATACAATCTAATAAAAGATCAATATTTTATAGTTATTAAAAAATTTATATATAAAAAATTTAATGTAAAAATATATTTATTTAATTTTTTATTATATTATATCATAGTTATATTAAATTTTTGTATTTTTTAATGCTAGAAACAAGTTGAGAGCATGCATTGCAAATATTAGATTGAGACATATATTTAACATTGTTTCTATGATCTTATTTATGGACATAGATAATTTAAATTTTCATATGTTAATATGTTTATATATATATATATTTTTAATTTTTAAAATAATATTAATTTCTAAATTTAATTTTATAAAGATTCAAAATAATTTAAATTGGTTATCCAAAGAAGAAATTGATAACATTTGTAAACAATGGTTAAATTTTTTATGAATGTAGTTAATATGTAATTTTAAGATGTGCATAAATGTAAATGTAGTTCATAGTAGATTTTTTGCTCCATTATTCACTGTAATTATAGAATTTAGTTATATATATATATATATATATATATATATATATATATATTCTAATTTTTATATACTAAATTTTATATTCTTTGAATTGAACAAAATTTAACGTTCATTTTTTTAAAAAAATACATATTTCTAAATTGATTGTGACCATAATTAATAAAAAATATATATTTTATATCGATGGTAACCATAACCATTTTAAAAATACATATTTTTAAGTTAATTGTGATTATAACCAATGAAAAAATATTTTTTATATCGATTGTAATCATAACCAATGTACAAAATACTTTTTATAGGGATTGTGATAAAAATACTTTTTATATTATTTATGATGATAATGAATGTAAAAAGTAGTTATTTTTATAATCAATGTAGAAATACCAACTTTCTCCATCAAGTTTATGAATAATTAATGTAAAAAAATTATTTTCTATATCAATTGAATGATTGATGTAAAAAATTTAAATTTTTATACCATCTAAACAAATGATGTAAAAAATAAAAAATAACTAATGCAAAATAATTTTTTTACTAATATTAAATATTTATTCTCATGATTTAAATATTAATACCTTTTATTTAAAATTTTATTTCTATATATATATATTTATTATTATGATTTTAATATTAATATATTTGACCCTTTTAGAAAGTCATTAAAATTTTCACTAAGAAAGTAATATGTAATTTTCAATAAGAAAGTAATATGTATTCATTGTTGATTTCAATTAAAATATATGAGGATTTTAAATATATTATAAAATTCATATTAATTGTAACAAAATAAAAAATTGGTAAGAATATTTAAATAAAGAAATGAAAAATAATTGAATAGTTTAATTTAGAAATATCAAATTCAAACTTTATTAAATCAATACAAGAAAAATTCAATTTAACAAAAAAATGATTACTCCTAATAACGTAGCAAAATAGCAAGAAAATAGAGACAAAATCAACTTCCTTTCTAAATTCTTACTGAATCATGTGTGTACACGAATGATTAGTTAAAAATTAAGGGGCGATTGATGAAAAAAGTTTTTCTTGCTAATCCATTATTAATTAATGTAAAAACTGTGAGGGAACAAATTCGCTTGGTAAATTATTACTGAAAATGGTAAGAGAATGACAAGTGATTAACAAGTATTTTACTTATATCAATCCGGTTTCTTTTATATTATTATTTAAAAGTAATAATCATTCTAAATTATTTTAATTAAATTCATTGAATTCAAATATTTCATATGTTAATTTTAAATTTTTATTTTTAAATTTATTTTTATCTTATAATTTTTTATTTTTTATTTTAATACAAGATCTGTTTTGATATTCGTTCGATGTGCATTTTTTTACAAGTACTGTTGAGTTTTCTTAAATATATATGAAGAATTTAAATGTAAAAATATTAAATAACATTTTGAAAATTTCAATATCTTTAATTTTATACTTCTTTAAAAAAAATTAAGAACTTCTGACATTGTATTTGTTTTATTTTTTTATAATAAAAATAGCGATGAGTTGCAGTTGGAGTTGAAGATTTCGGATAAACTACTTTAATATAAATTTTTTCTAATAAATTTATTTATTTCTATTTTAATACAATTGTAAATTAATAAGAAAATAAAATAAAATAAACACGAGGCCAACAGATCTATTTCTTCACGCACATGCGGCACACCGACCACTTTTTTCCCATTAATTTGTTGTTTGTCTTATTTCTTACGGATACGTATGGTAAGCTAATTATACTTGAACAGTGCATCTTTCTGATTTTTTTTTTTTGAGCAGTAAATCATATTTTTTGAAAAGATAATTATTATATATTTCTATAACATTTTTTAATATTATTTACAATTTGTTATTTCTATATTTTTCTATCATATTAATTAATTATTTTATTTTATTTTTGTTTTATTTTTATCTATTTTTGTAAAATGTTATAAAATTTTATGGTATAAATATAATTTCTTTTTCTATATATTAGAAAAGGAAATTTATGAAATTATCCCACAAATTAAGAGGAGAAGGTTGGTACCCCATTTAAAAATATGCATGGGTACTTTTACTGAATAATCTTTTATTATTATTTTTTAGTTGTAACCAAGAAAAAAAAAATGCCATCTAGTCCAAGGGAGGAATAGTTTGTGCCCCAATTTCTTTCTACCCTTTGCGAAGTTGTAGAGGAATTAATGTATATGTAAACCGTTGGTTCAGTATGAGAACTAGATTAACGAAGCAATTAATTTTAGTAGTAGAGGGTATTCATCTCTCATTGAGAAGATTAAAAACGAAACATTTATTGTAGATAAACTAAAACTATATTAAAAAGTATTAGAAGTATTCACAAAAATAAGAAACAATCAGTTTGTACAACATACAGGATGATTTAAAAGTCATGTTTATGGATGTAAAATATAACTTTTTAAAATTCTGCTACCTGAACTATCAATAATAAATCTAAACCCGATAGATATTCAAAACTGTAAACAACATAAAATCCAATTCAAAGATAAAATTAAAAAAATATATTATATAATAGTAGAGGGTACGGCCTTTAGAAAACATATCTCCAAAGATCAAAATTTACGAAAACAAATATGCCCAGGACAAACAACATATCATGTTTGGTATGATTCTTAATAGTAATAGGAATATTCAAAGAATCAAAGTTTTTCACTAAATTCTAGTACAGTTTACCAAGACCCTAAACTTCCTAACTTATGAAAATTTGCAGGATTTTATAGACTTGTGTATTTTTATTTTTTTTAATAGCAAGGCTTTTTCAGGCAAACAGGTTGGAAATAGGCTGCCATAGAATTTGCCTCAATTTTTTAGAAAGGTTTAGCATAGTTCTAAACACTCTAAAATCATGAAATTTTTTAGGTTTTATTCCTTGATTTTATCATAAACATATTCTAAAATAAGCTCAAAACAGTTTGAGTAGTCAACTAAATTAAAAAAGGAATCTGGTGCAGAATTCGTATAAGATATTTTCATCATACTTTTGACAATTTAAAATTTCTAAAAATCATAAAAATTTAGAAGGTTTTGAGTCAAGATGTTATTTAAAATGTGAAATTAAAGAGCGAGAGAGAGAGAAATTAGTTTGAAAGGAAAACTAGTTTTCTATGAAATACCCATATAGTGTGAAAAGAAAGGAAAACTCTTTATTCCCTATTTATTTTTTCTCCTCTTTCTGTCTTAGCTTCCAGCTCTAGCAAGGTCGATCATAGTTGAAACAGCGCCACGTGTCGACTTAGGATTGACCACTACTTTATATTTTTGGGGGCCATCACAAATGTTAATGATGCATTGTGATCAGCTGCAAGTACAAACAAGTCAAAGCTTAACGATCATAAAATGGTACGTTATAATATTAGAGAAAGCAACTAGTCTTGATTTCCAAAAGGAAAGTTATATGTAGCCCCTCTTACGAGAATTTAACTGGACTAGAAATCAATTCTCCTGTGGATCTATTCAAAATAAATCTTGAGTGCCAGTACATGTTCAATCTCTTTCTTCTTCTTCTTTTTCCATTTCATTTCTTGATCAAAGCAACTATATATAATATAACGTGCTAAGAAAATATATTATATTTAACAGAAAATATTAAAATTTTTAGCAAAGTAGCGCAAACCTCTTATGAAGATTGTTGAAAGTCACAAAAGAGGGACATTGAATATTGTCACTTTAGAATAAAATTTTAAAAAAACTTTCTCAATTTTTTTCTTGGTGAATAAAAAAATTGGTATGTTTAGAAGGATGATTTTAGTAGGTCTCACATGTATTAAAAAGATGGTTTTTTTTTTATGTAAAAATTGAACATTTTAAAAAATTTAAATTTTAAATTAACTATTACTTTATTTTAATTATAAATATATTTATGAGTTATTTACTATCCATTTTAAATTGTGATAATTAACTTATAATTACTAATTTTTAAATTATTATTTTATTACTAAAATTGAAACGTTATTTATTATTATCGAATTAAAATGTGAAAATTAAAATTTTAATTACAGAAATTTTAAATTAATTTTTTAGTATTGTTTTAATCTCTTATTGTTTATTTTAAAAGTGACTACATTCATTGAATCTGATTAATAATTAATTTTAAACGTTTGTTTAATATTTGTTTAAATTTTAAAATGTAAAATTAAATTTAAACTGATTTAATTAAAAGTTTTGAAATACATATATTTAATTATGCTTATAAAAAAAATTCAAATTTTAAAAAGTATTACTTTTATAAATAACTCGATCATTTTCATTTGAGTTGTACTTAAAAATCACTCACTTACATTGTTGGGTTTCTATTTTGTTATTTTTGTAAGTTCTATTTTTTGTTTTTATTACAGAAGAGATTGTTAAATTCTGAGAATAACACTATAAACATACAAATTCTTGAGAAGAGTTCAATCACATACTTTAACCTATGAGATGTTAATAACAATTTTTATAAAGATGTGTTTGTTTTATTTCTCGAAATATCTATTTTTATTATGAATGATTAATATTAATATTATTAAATTGATATAAATTTAATATTAACTTTATTAAATTCGAGATTGATTTAAATGTAATAATAATTACTTTGATTAATTACCTTCATACATGAGAAATTAATTTTTTTTATTATATTTTCTTTAATACTAATTATGAAAAAATATTCATTAATTATATGATATGTGAATTCTGCAAAATTTTTTTAATATGTATATATGTAAGTATAGTAATTCTTATATTTTATTTTATTGATATAATATTGATACTTTATTAAAATAATTTTGAAATTATATATATGAAATATATGATTAGATAAAATGTTATTTATTTCCTTTTACCTATTTTGATAAAATATTTAAGAAAGTTATATATAAAGTATTTAAATTTTGATTTTATTGTGATTTTTTATCTATGAATGCATATGAATACTTTCAATGAGAATTTTAAGAAATAAAAGTCAATTTTTTTTTTCATATTCTCATATTATAATTGTTAATTTTAGAATTTTTACTATGTTGTATTGATTGTTTCAAGCATAATACTAAGACGTATTGTATATTAGATGAACATGATAACTTGATCATTGTTTATGATAAAAGTATTAAAAATTTAGAATAATTTTATTATAATTGTTCAAGTTTATAATTAAAATTGTATTCCTAGTTTTTTAATTTTAATTGATAGAAGCTTATATAAATAGTCGGTTACAATATTGATAATATTGAAATTGTATAATGGATTATGAAAAAAAAATATTATTGAAATATGAAAAAAAGAAAAAAATCTTTCCATGCATAATGAGATATTTGAGTTTTTACTTTAATTTTTGACATTTTATTCTTATGAAAGTCTATAATGATTACGGTGCAAATGATATTACTATTATGCTGAAAATTTAAAAAAGATTATGTGTATTTTTATATGATGTGATTTATACTTTATGTGACAAGAATAAATGATAATTTTATATAATTTATCATTTTTGAGATATTTATATAATTAAAATATATATGCATGTTAAAAATTGAAAGACAGAAAGGTGTAACGAGTATAACTTTGGATGCTAAAATCATAAGAAATGTGATAGAATAATACTATTTGTAACACCATAATTTATTATGATAGACTTTTTAGGGTACAAATACTATTTAATAAAAAATAATTGGAAATAAAAAAAATCTAGAGAAATTAGAGAATTTTTAGCAAATCATGAAAATACCCTTGCACTGGAATGATACAAATAAATATGCAGAAAATCCAAAATAAAAGTTAAAATATATTTTAAAGGTTTAGAATCCACCGATGATGGTTAAAAAGTCATAAAAAAATACTAAAAATAAAGAGAGAATGAAAACGTCATCTGAAATGTCCAAAAATGCCCGCTTTGTCTTCTATAAAGACTAAATTGTTCCATAGAAAATGTCAAATGTCATAAGAATAATTCAAAAACAAACCAATAATGGTTAGAAATATTGAAAGAACAATTTGGGAACTTTCTCAGAAGTTATCAAAAAATTACCAATATGTCCCTTGAAGATCAATCGGGCAAGAAAATGTAAAATAGAAGCCGAAAAGTAGGCCCCACCCATTGAGCACGAATTGGACAAGTGAAAAAGGAGATGGTGATTCATCTCATGAGTCATCACTTTATTAATGTCATATAGGACAAAAATATTATTGAGGAAAGATAAAATTAATTATGGTTAAAGTGAATTAACCTTTATTAATTAAAATTAACCATGCTTAGAATAAGTTAACCTTGATTAGTGAAAAATTTATAATAACTAGTGTTAAAGTAATCCTAAAGGATAATTTCTTACATTTACATTTAAATTGAAAAATGGAAATTACATGTAAATGGATCAAAATTCTCTTAAGTGGAAATTTGATTCCCACATGCCCTAAGTGGCCGAATTTGCTTATGAACACAAAGGGAGGCTCATTTTCTTTATTAATACTCTTTTAAACACTTGTTAAATCTCTTTAAACTCATTCAAAACTCCAACTTCTCTCAAAACACCAAAATCTACACTAAGCTTAAACTTCTATCTTTAAAGTTTAAGTTAAAACAAAACAAGCCAATCAAGCTTCATCACCATCACTAGGAGATACTGTGTGGACCACCAAGGAGGAATGAGACCAACTTCAAAGACCCACCAAACCTTCATAAAAGTAATCAACAAGTAGAATCTTTACCATATATTTTTCTAAGATTTTAATCAAGTATTTATGGTTTGATTTTCTTCTTTTTGGTGGATCTCTCTCTAACTTCTATGGATTCCTTTTTCTGGAGCTTAAAACTTCCCTTGACGGTTAAAATTAAGCATTACCAATTTTTTAGTATTTTTTGAAGTTAAAGGAGGTTTTGATGGATTAAAGTGTTTTTATCAACTTTTGGAGCAATTTAATGAGTTAAAATTTCTTATAAATGATTTTTAATGGTTTGGAGCAGATTTGAGAGTTTTTATGAAAATTTTTGAAGTTCTCAAAGTAAGAGATGAATAGATCTTGAAGTAGATCTACATTTGTTTATCTTAAAAAATGCTTTCTTTAAGATCTTTGTGTTCAAAGTTGGAAGCATATTTATACTTTTCCTTAAAAGATTTAATGTTAAAGTTGGATTTTGATAAAAGTTCAAATCTAGACTCATTGTTAAATAATTTAAAAGACTAAAAATTTATGTCAATAAAAACTATAAACTTAACTTGAACTACTCAAAAACTAGTAAGAGTAAAGGTGGGATTTTGGATCAAAAGTTGAACAAGTCACTTAAGACTTTCCATGACCATGACCAAAGCTATAGAGTAAGGACAAATCATGAATTTATCTAAGAATATATGATATACCAAGTGCTAAAATTCTATGACACAAGGGTCAAGTGGCAAGAACTTAAGAAAAGGATCCTTGTTTTGGTCACCTCGTGGATTTGGCAACCTTCTATATAATTAAGGAAACATAAATTTAAAATTTTAATTAAGGTGTAAAGAGGAGCCTAATCAAGTACAATGAAGGAATTATAAATTGGAAAGATACTTAAAAATGGTAGAGTAACCATTCGACCATGTTGGTTAAAATTGGTGAAAACAAGTTAAAACCTTGTTAGAACTTAAGGATGAAACTAAATATGCTTAAGGTAGTGACTAAATTAATTGTGGAATAGAAAGAGGAAGATGGGAATTCAACCATACTCACTAGACAAGAAGGAAAAGTCCTAAAAATTTCTATGGTTGATGTAAAATAATAGCCTAAGTCCTTATTAGTGTAAATCGCCTTTTAAGAGGAGATAAATTGAACCATAATGCCTTAGGATTTTTGGATGAGAATTAAACCACCTATGACCTAATTAGGAAAAATAGGACAATTTGGATGCTTAAAGATATTTAAACAATACTTGAGTAAAAAACTTGGAATTCTTGGACAAAGAGGTAAGCGAGTAGGTTCATTAGTGGTTCAAAGTTGACTAGAAAATTTATTAGTCAAAAAGCATAAAACTTTTAACAATTAAACTTGAAATAAGTAATTTACGCATAAAACATCCAAATTAATGAACACAAAGAAGAAATAACCAAAGAGGCCATTCCGCCAACTAAATAGGAATTCAACATTTCGTAATCTTACATTAAAAACATTAAGAGAAACTTAAGCTTTAAGAAAAGGAAAAGTTGAGAGGTAACTTAGAAGGATGAGTGGATTAAGTTCCTATTATAGATTTCTCATAAATCTTATAAAATAAAGTAAGATGGACAAGTCCTTGGAGGAAGGTTGCATGCTGTCCAAGAAATTTAAATTATGCATAATTAAGAAATTTTGAGTTGGAAGTTGGTTTCAAATTAGAATAATTATGGAAACATTTAATGTTACCTTACGAGTACTCAAAGATGAATGTAAAGTGTATGTTATATACTCTTGATTGTTTAGAAATGTGATGTGGTGCTCATGTGTGGATGATAAATGTGAAGATAGATTGAATTAGAGACATATGTACTCCTTGAATGATGCGTGAAATAGATGTGAATTATGGTTCTATGAGTGGATGAATTATATGAGAAATTGGATGACTTGGATGCTATTTATGCATACCATATTCATCGAATATTGAGCATGCATATCATCACAAAGACTTAAAATGGAACCTAATAAGTAAAGAAATCACTAAAGAAAATTCTGTGTGAAAACTTAAGACACTACTCTTACCATGCCAAGTCACAAGGCTTGCGTACATATAACGATCATAGGACTTCCAATTAAAAGCCACAAGGCTTCAAAAAATTATGATGGTGACGACCATCCAAAATGAGCTCTTATCCTAAAACAAAAGGTAGAGTATATAAGAAGTGAAAGATATTGTTTGACTAAGATTATTAAGAATATTCCTTAAATTAAATTATTACGGAAAAGGTGACTAGAGTAAGGTATTAATGAAATGATATTCAAATGATATCTATGGTGTTATGTAATATGATCTTAGATAATAAAAAATGTATAAAATTTAGAATAAGTGTCTTGTATGCTTGTGATAGAAGTTAGTTGTTGCAACTATAAAAGAAATCCACTCTAGCTAAAGATTTTATAAAATTTTAAATGTGAACCTGTATGCATGTCATGTTTTTAAATAAACTAAAGTGGTTGAGTTAAAAATATTGAAGTTATAGTTAGGGTAGAATTCTACTAAGAAACTTAGTTTCTCACCTTTCTCTTATCATTTTCTTTCTTAGACCTAGACAATATTGTTCATGAAGGCGATGGTATTCATGGAGGTTGACAATATAAGTTGGGTGGTTAGAGCCTTGGGGTTCTCATGCCTGAAGTGTAGATGGAAATTTTATATCATCCCAATAATGTATATTTTGTATGATAATTAAGGAAGATTGTAATATAAATAAGTAGTATGTAGTTAATCATGTAACATGTATGATGAATAGTAAGTACGCATAATAATATGTAATATAAGACATAATTGTATGGTATATGTTTATGATGCATGAAAGGGTACTCATGCCTTTACACTAATTTATGAACATATGAGTATGCATGATTAAGTTTTATATTGTCGCAACCGTAATTCCGACGAGACGATGACCTTGCTAAAAATTTTAAAAGAAAGTTTATTTGATCGATTATGTGGAGTCGCCACCAATTTTTTGTGTAAGGGAAAATACTTGGAAAAATCCTAACTTGAGGAAGAGATTTAGGTTCGGGAGTCGGTTACAAGTGGGGAAGGTGTTAGGAACCCCACTCGTCCGTTTAGAAGAACGGTACCCTTAAACTGAGTGTGTGATTTTTTGAAATTTGTTTGATCCCTTTAATTAGAGTGAAAATAAATAGATTGATGGAGGTTAGCCTGACAGGACTTGATCCTGCTCCTACATATTCCCTGGCGCAATGGAAAACTCAAGACTTACGTAGTTCTGGTTTTGAAGGCTTGACCTTCGGAGATGCTTGAAAAGGAACAGAGTATTTTGAAAATATTTTAAAGAAAAATCCTTAGTCCATATATGCATAGGATCCAAGACAATTACGGCTGCACTGGGACCCATACAAATCTCTAAACATCGAACAGTAGAAAAAGCTACCAGTTCGTGCTTATGGTTCGTTGCATGAGACCAAGGATTCCAAAATGAAGTTTTTCTTGGAATTATTTACAAAAGGATTCTTAGTCCACATATGCACAGGGTCTAAGATAACTAAACTGCACTAAGACTCATACGAATCTCTAAACATCTAACAGTAGAAAAAGCTACCATTTCATGCTTAGGGTTCATTGCGTGAGACCAAGAATTAATGAATTTAATGGATTTGATTTGAAATAAAATCAACTTGATTTGAATTTGATGAAAAGAATTGGATTTGATTTAAAATGAACTAAACTTGGTTTGAACTTAAGGAGACGAATTAGGCTTGATTTTACTAACAAAATGAACTTGATTCAAAAATTGAGGAAAAGAATTAAATTGGATTTGATTTGGTTTGAATTGAAATGAATTCGATTTAAAATTTTAAGAAAGGAATTAAACTTGATCTAGATTGAAAAGAACTTGATTTAAAATTGAACTTGATTTAAAAAAGAACTTGATTTATATTCATATGGGGATCCAAAATTTAATGACCATTTATGGGAAAAGTCACTAGCGGGGTTCGAACCCAATGTCATGGGAATCACAGGCAGTATGTTTAACTGCTGGACTAGGCCCCTGACAGTGCTTTGGACGCATCAAATTAAATAAAAAATTGTTCTCATGGATGTGAATTTGCACCCTCTAGGTAAACTCCATGGGTTTTTTTCCTTCTCCCCTCATTGGCCATATTGTTGCTATTTTTTTTTTGTAACAAACTCCTAGTATCAAGGAATTCGTCACATGGGGATTAGGCGTAGGGATAGAAGTTCCTTTTTTCCTCAAAATGCTTTAAGTCGTACGAAGTAATTGCATGTGACAACCATTCAGTGGTAGTTGACTTGTATGAAGGCGGGAGGGACTTTAGAACCTCACCACGTTGTATCCAAGGTTTCTGAAACCAATGACCTTTTGGAAAATACAGCAACAGGCAGTGTCTATGTCTTGCCGATTATAACTGCTTACTGGTTTTCATTCTCGCACGTGGATTGGCTTAGAGGGAATCGATATGATAATGGCCATTGACTCCATATACGATCAGCACACCTACTGCGTCATCATTCGTGCTTAGCCCCACTATCATGGTATTCCTTGTACGGAGATCATACATTTAAGCCTATTAGCCTTGCTATGCATGTTCTGATTCCAGCGAGCGAAGGGAATATAAGCTCTTGAGAGGTGCCATGCACTGCTTCACTAATGCCAAGTTATTTCCCTTGCACAAACGCAAATCATGCACTTATACAACCGATAAGTTAGGGGGCACTGTGTCTGCATGGAAGAGATGGGGAGGTGTCTCAAGATTGATCAACCGCTTTGGCTATCGTGACTGCACCTTCTAAAGGTGATCCCTCTTGCTCCAGAATTCGAGCACTTAATTGCATGCAAAGTAAAACTTAGTGAGCGAGTTAAGTGCATGAATAATCACAATGACAGTCATACTATTACTGAATCGGGTGTGTATGCACTCATAGATATCAGAACAAACATCAACCAGTTTCATTTTTTGGCCACTCTTCTTCTAGTCGAAACACGATGCCATCCAACTGATCTTTACATGCATGCACCAAGATTCCCAGAGATGTCAATGCATAATCTCCTTCCATGTGGTTTAAGGAGAGTACGGGACAACCAGCCAAATAATAAGAATCCCAACATCTCTATCATGACCAGTTGAGTCTAATTCTGTGCATGCATGCTAGGTTGTTGTTGCTGATATCAAATGGTTTAGATCACCAAAGCTTGGAGTGGTGAGCTTAAGGGTATGGAAACAAATGTCATACAAGGCTTCATTGTCAAGCACCATGCACTCATCTGCATTTTTATCAAGCTGGTGAATAGAGGGAGTGGCATTGTAGGGTTCCACCATAGTATCAAAAATCTTAGGAGAAGGAAAAACAGAGAATGTATGCATCATTCTATCAGGGTACTCTTCCCTGATCTTAGAAATCAACAGTGTTCCCATTCCAGAACCAGTTCCCCTACCCAGAGAATGGAACACTTGAAAACCCTACTATCGCAACCGTAATTCCGACGAGACGACGAACTTGCTAAAATTTTGAAAATAGGATTTATTTGATTATGTGTGGAGTCGCCACCAAATTTTTATTTAAGGGAAAAATATTTGGAAAAAACCCTAACTCGAGGATGAGATTTAGGTTCGGGAGTCGGTTATGAGTGGGGAAGGTGTTAGGCACCCCACTCGCTCGTTCCGAAGAACGGTACCCTTAAACTGAGTGTGTGATTATTGAAAAATGTTTAATCCCTTAGTTAATTTGAAAATAAATAACTTGATGGAGGTTAGCCTGACAAGACTTGATCCTGCTCCTACATATTCCCCAGTGCAATGGGAAACTCAAGGCTTATGTAGTTCTGGTTTGTGAAGGCTTGACCTTCAGAGGTGTTTAAAGGGAATATGATATTTTGAAAAGATTTTCATTTTTTGAAAGGACCTTTGTGAAAACTTAATTATGTCCGAGGCCCCAATTGTTAAAATTAATCAAGAAACCAATACTAATTTAAGTAATAATTAAAAAGAACAGAAAACAAAAAAAGAAGAGAAATAAAAAAAAAGAAAAAAGAAAAGAAGAGAAAAAAGAATCTCACACCAAATAAAACAAGAATTCCAAAAAAGGAAAGAAAAAGAAAAATTCTCCTATGTGGGAAAGAAGTCCCACATTGGACAAGGAGGACCTCTTTAATCCCTCCTCCTTCTATATAAGAAGAGGTCCTTCACCAAAATGAAGGGAGGAAGAAGAGCACTTAGAGTCTTAGGGAGGATTATCAGAATTTCCGAAGGGAGGACCTAGGAAACTCTCTACCTCTGCCTCCAATCCAGCCCTTGGCCTCTATGGAACTAGTTCTTCATCACCTTCCAATGGAGGTTAGAGCCGACTCTTATTCCTCTTAAGTTTCTTGTTTCTTCTCGGATTTCCGAGTTAATTTTCGTCTCTGTTTTTCGTTTTCATTTTTGATTGACCAAATGATCTTCGATTTTGGTGATTTTTGTTTCGTTTTCTTTGTATTTCTCTCTAGTTTCTGAAATAATATTTTTTGTCCAATTTTTATCTGAAATGAACTTTATATCACCTGGTTACTGAAGCATGTTCATCCTGGTACGCAAATTAACCTAGCTTGTTTGATTTGTGCATAACTTGCTCATTTCTGATTGGATTTATGTCAAACTTGTTTTGTTTGATTCCTATAATCCATATCTTTCAATTTATCAGTTTTTACTTTTCAGATCTACCAAAAAATAGTTTTGAAAAATTCTGAGATTTGAATTCAAATTTTAGCGCCAAAATCTTGTGTGTTCTTGAGGTTGATCTTCGTCTCTATTTTTCGTTTTTGTTTTTAATCAGTCAAATAATCTTTGACTTCCGTGATTTTTGTTTATTTTTCTTTGTATTTTTCTCTAGTTTCTGAAATGATGTTATCTGTCCAATTTGGATCTGAAATGAAATTTTAATCGCCTGATTACCGAAGCATGTACATCTTGGTGCACAAATTAACCTAGCTTGTTTGATTTGTGTATAACTTGCTCATTTCTAGTTGGATTTAGGTAAAACTTGTTTTGTTTAATTCCTATGATCCATATTTTTCAATTTATTGGTTTTTATTTTCCAGATCTACCAAAAAATAGTTTCGAAAAATTTTGAGATTTGAATTCAAATTTTGGCGCCAAAAACTCTTGTGTTCTTGAGGTTGATCTTCGTCTCTGTTTTTCATTTTCGTTTTTAATTGGTCAAATGATCTCTGATTTTGGTGATTTTTGTTGTATTCTCTTTTTCTTTCTCTCTAGTTTCTAGAATGATATTATTTGTCTAATTTGGATCTGAAATAAAATTTCTATCGCTTGATTACTGAAGCATGTTCGCAATTCTTTTCCTTAACTTCAAATCAAGTCAAGTTTATGTTAAATCAAGTTCAATTCAAGCTCAATATTCAAAATAAATTCTCCTTTTTGACTCTTTTCTTCAAATAAAATTAAATCAAACTTTGAGTTTAATCCTCCCCCTCTCAAATTTCCAAATCAACTTCAAATGCTTTTCCTCAAAATTATCAAGTCTGAGTCAAGCTCATCCTTGATCAAGTCAGAGTCAAGCTCATCCTTGATCAAGTCAAGGTTCAAAAACTCAAAATTAAATTCACTTCAAAACAAATTCCTTTTTCATATCAAGCCATTTCATTTCTTATCTTTATTATATTCAAATTAAAATTCTTTTTCAAATATTTTGGGATCCTTGGTCTCACGCAACGAGCTCTAAACGAGGAACTGGCAGTTCACCTGCTATTCAACATTTAACAGTCTATATAGGCCCCCATGCTGCCGTAGCCGCCTCGGGTCTTGTGCATGAGTGGACTAAAGGTCCTTTCAAAAATAAAAATCTTTTTTTCATATATTTTGGGATCCTTGGTCTCACGCAACGGGCTCTAAACGAGGAACTGGCAGTTCACCTGCTGTTCAACGTTTAACAGTCTGTATAGGCCCTAATGCTGCCGTAGCCTCCTCGGGTCTTGTGCATGAGTGGACTAAAGGTCCTTTTAAAATAAAGATCTATTTTTCAAATATTTTGGGATCCTTGGTCTCACACGACGGGCTCTAAACGAGGAACTGGCGGTTCACCTACTGTTCAACGTTTAACAGTCTGTATAGGCCCGCGGACTGCCGTAGCCACCTCGGGTCTTGTGCATGAGTGGACTAAAGGTCCTTTCAAAAATAAAAATCTCTTTTTCAAATATTTTGGGATCCTTGGTCTCACGCAACGGGCTCTAAACGAGGAACTGGCGATTCACCTGCTGTTCAACGTTTAACAGTGGCCCCATGCTGCCGCAGCCGCCTCGGACCTTGTGCATGAGTGGACTAAAGGTCCTTTCAAAAAATGAAAATCCTCTCAAAATATAATTTTCCCTTTGAATACCTCTGAAGGTGAAGCCTTCACCAACCATAACAACGTAAGCCTTGAGTTTCCCATTGCACCGGGGAATACGTAGGAGTAGGATCAAGTCCTGTCAGGCTAACCTCCAACAATCTAATTATTTTCACATTAATTAAGGGATCAAACAATTTTCAAAAATTACACACTCAGTTTAAGGATACCGTTCTTCGGAATGGGCGAATAGGGTACTTAACACCTTCTCCACTCGTAACCGACTCTCGAACCTAAATCTCTTCCTCAAGTCAGGGTTTTTTCCAAATCATTTCCCTTAAATAAAAATTTGGTGGCAACTCCACATTAATTAAATAAATTCTATTTCAAAATTTCAGCAAGTTCGTCGTCTCGTCGGAATTACGGTTGCGACAACCTTTAGTCCACTCATCCACAAGGTCCGAGGCGGCTATGGCAGCACGGGGGCGCATACAAACTACTAAACATCGAACAGCAGGTGGACTACCAGTTTCCCATTTAGAGCCCGTTGCGTGAGACCAAAGATCCCAAAACATTTGAAAAAGAACTTTATTTTTGAAAGGACCTTTAGTCCACTCATGCACAAGGTTTGAGGCGGCTAAGGCAGCATGGGGGCCCATACGAACTACTAAACGTTGAACAACAAGTGGACCGCCAGTTCCCCGTTTAGAGCTCGTTGCATGAGACCAAAGATCCCAAAACATTTGAAAAAGAACTCTATTTTTGAAAAGGACCCTTAGTCCACTCATGCACAAGGTCCGAGGCGGCTAAGGCAGCATGGGGGCTATACGAGCTACTAAACGTCGAAAAGCAGGTGAACCACCAGTTCCCTGTTTACAGCCTGTTGCATGAGACCGAAGATCACAAAATATTTGAAAAAAGAACTTTATTTTTTAATATAATAAAGATAGGAAAAGGAATGACTTGATATAAAAAAGGAGTTTGTTTTGAAGTGAATTTGATTTTGAGTTTTAGGGAATGAACCTTGACTTGATCAAGGATGAGCTTGACTCGGAGTTGATAATTTTGAGGAAAAACATTTGAAGTTGATTTGGAAATTTGAGAGGAGGGGGATTGAACTCAAAGTTTGATTTAATTTTATTTGAAGAAAAGAGTCAAAAAGGAGAATTTATTTTGAATATTGGACAAAGAACTTGATTTTTGAAGAGAAAGAAATTTTGTTTGAAATTTGGGGAAGTATTGGACTCAATTTAACATAAACTTGATTTGATTTGAAATTAAGGAAAAGAATTGCGAACATGCTTCAGTAATCAAGCGATAGAAATTTCATTTCAGATCCAAATTAGACAAATAATATCATTCTAGAAACTAGAGAGAAAGAAAAAGAGAACACAACAAAAATCACCAAAATCAGAAATCATTTGACTAATTAAAAATGAAAATGAAAAACGGAGACAAAGATCAACCTCAAGAACACAAGAGTTTTTGGCCTCAAAATTTGAATTCAAATCTCAGAATTTTTAAAAAATATTTTTTGGTAGATCTGAAAAATTAAAACCAATCAATTGAAAGATATGGATCATAGAAATAAAAAAAAAACAAGTTTGACATAAATCCAACCAGAAATGAGCAAGTTATGCAAAAATCAAACAAGATAGGTTTATTTGCACACCAAGAAGAACATGCTTCGGTATATCAGGCGATGGAAATTTCATTTCAGATCCAAATTGGAAAAATAATATCATTCGAGAAACTAGAGAGAAAGGAGAAGAAAACGCAACAAAAATCACGGAAATCGGAGATCATTTGACTGATTAAAAACAAAAACGAAAACAGAGACGAAAATGAGCTCGAAAATCCAAGAAGAAGCAAGAAACTTAAGCAGAATAAAGGTCGGATCTAACCTCGATTGGAATGTGATGAAGAACTGGTTTGAAAGTAGAGGTAGAGAGTCTCCTAGGTCCTCCCTTAAAAAATTCTGAAAAAATGCCCTTTAAGACTCCAAGTGCTCCCCCTCATTTTGGTGAAGGATCTCTCCTTATATAGAAGGAGGGATTAAAGAATTTCTTCTTATCCAATGTGGGACTTTTTTTCCACATTGGAGAATTTTTCCCTTTTTCTTTCCTTTTTTTGGAATTCTTATTTTATTTGGTGTGGGGTTTCTTTTTCTCTTTTCTTATTTTTTCCTCTTCTTTTTTTATTCTTTGTTTCATGTTTTTATTTATTTATTTATTGTTTTATTTTTCCATTACTTTTATTTTGATTTTTTGAATTATTGTAGACTAAATCAGCTTTTGGCTAAAAACAAAATAATTTATTTTGGGTTTTGAATCCTCGGACATAATTCGGTGTTCATAGTTTTCCCCTCTTTACTCATTTTTCTACCAGATAATATGAGAAATGATTCTCTAAATAATCGTGGTAGGAAATGAATAAAGACGTGAACACATTATGTTCGAGGCAGATTTTTGAGGATGTCCAAAAGATGTAAAGAGCCTCGAGCTTGAAGAAGGATGCCTGGAAAACAGTTGTTTCTGAGTGACCCTACTGGCTTCATGTGATAAGCCGATAGGGTTTAAATATGCAAGGCTTGATTGCATAGCCTAACCAGGCTATGAATACTGCTGAAGTGCAGACAAAATGAGGTGAAATGGCTTGTTCAAGGCAGGAAAGCCTGCAAGAACTAAAATGTAAGATATGTACAAGGTGGCCTAACAACATAGGCCGAGGTACAGAAATCTATCTGTGCTTGAGGCCTGACATCATAGGCCCTGATGTAGAAAGGTAAACTTGATGGTGCAGAAAAAGAAACTTGAACGTGTAGAAAAGAAAACTTGAACGAGTAGAAAAGAAAACTTGAATGTGCTGGAGGCCTGACCCTATAAACCGAGATGCGGAAAGGTAACTTGATAAGGCCTGACACTATAGGCCGAGATGTAGAAAGGTAAAACTTGATGGTGACCTAACAACATAGGCCGAAATGCAAAAAAAAATAAACATGAGGGAGGCCTGACATCATAGGCCGGAGTGTTGGAAATTAAAATGGAAGGCCTGACATCATAGGCCAGAATGCTGAGATTTAACCTGCATGACCTGACAACATAGGCCAGAGTGCTGGAATTTAAACATGCAAGGCCTAACATCATAGGTCGGAGTGCTGAAAGTTAAAATGGAAGGCCTGACAACATAGGGCGGAGTGCTGGAATTTAAACATGCAAGGCTTGACATCATAGGCCGAAATGTGGAAATTTAAAATGCAAGGCCTGACAACATAGGTCGGAATGCGGGAATTTAAACATGCAAGGCCTGACATCATAGGCCGGAGTGCTGAAATTTAAACATGCCAGGCCTGACATCATATCTGGAATGCAGAAATTTAAAATGCAAATGCAAGGCTTGACAACATACGCCAGAGTGCTGGAATTTAAACATGCAAGGCCTGACATCATAGGCCGGAGTGCTGAAAGTTAAAATGCAAGGCTTGACAACACAGGCTGGAGTGCTGGAATTTAAACATGCAAGGTCTGACATCATAGGCCAAAATGCGAAAATTTAAAATGAAGGCCTGACAACATAGGTCGGAATGCTGGAATTTAAACATGCCAGGCCTGACATCATAGGCCGGAGTGCTGAAATTTAAACATGCAAGGCCTGACATCATAGGCCGGAATGCGGGAATTTAAACATGCAAGGCCTGACATCATAGGTCGGAGTGCTGGAATTTAAACATGCAAGGCCCGACAGCATAGGCCAAGGTGCAGAAAAGTAAATTTGAGGAGGCCTGACAATATTGGCCAAGGTGCAGAAAAGTAAAATTGATGAGGCTTGACAACATAGGCCAAGATGCAGAAAAGTAAACTTGAGGAGGCCTGACAACATAGGCCAAGGTGCAGAAAAGAAAACTTAAGGAGGCCTAACAACATAGGCCAATGTGCAGAAAAGTAAACTTGAGGAGGCCTGACATAGGCCAAGGTGCAGAAAAGTAAACTTGATGAGGCCTGACAACATAGGCCAAGGTGCAGAAAAGTAAACTTGAGGAGGCCTGACAACATAGGCCAAGGTGCAGAAAAGTAAACTTAAGGAGGCTTGACAACATAGGCCAAGGTGCGGAAAAGTAAACTTGATGAGGCCTGACAACATAGGCCAAGGTGCAGAAAAGTAAACTTGATGAGGCCTGACAACATAGGCCAAGGTGCAGAAAAGTAAATTTAAGGGAGACTTGACATCATAGGCCAAAGTGGAGAAAAATAAACTTGAGGAAGGCCGGACATCATAGGCCTAGATGCAGAAAAGTAAACTTGATGAGGCCTGACAACATAGGCCAAGGTGCAGAAAAGTAAACTTGAGGGAGGCCTGACATCATAGGCCAAAGTGCAGAAAAATAAATTTTAGGGAGGCCTGACATCATAGGCCAAGATGTAGAAAAGTAAACTTGATGAGAATCCTGTTTTTGACAAGAAGGAATGCAAAGGGGATCCCGCTGTTGCCAGGAAGATGCAAATGAGATCCTGGTGTTGCCAGGATAAATGCAAACCTGTTAAGACAGGTGGACAAAATTTAAACATGTCTGAGGTCTTGTTGTTGACAGGAAAGATGCAAATGAGGTCCCGCTGTTGCAGGGAAAAATGGAAATGATGAAATCCTGCTGTTGCCAGGATAAATGAAAAATGACCTGTTAAGACAGGTGAAATGCAGAAAAAGTCCTGTTGATGACAAGAAAGATGCAAGCCTGCTAGACAGGCAAAGGAAAATGAAAATGACCTGTTAAGACAGGCAAAAATGTAAAAGTCCTATTGTTGACAGGATGGAGGCAAAACGCCTGTTAAGACAGGCATAACAGAATGGTGAAAACCTGTTTAAGATAGGCAAAGCGAAATGAAAAGAACTTGTGAAGACAGGAAAGAAGCAAGCCTTGTTAAGGCAGGAAAAGTAAATGACGAAAACTATCCTATTAAGATAATAAAAGTAAATGGACTCCTGTTGTTGACAGGAGAAATGCAAGCCTGTTAGACAGGAAAAGGTGAAAACCTGTTAAGATAGGCAAAGGAAAATGACAAATGACCTATTAAGACAGGTAAAATGTACAAGTCCTGTCGAGGCAGGTGTGGGAAAGAATGGTGTGATGTGTCCTATGAGGGCGGAATTGCTTGAATTAAAATAAATTGCTTATTCTACCTTGAACTTGAAGGTTTTTAAGCACTTGATAATTATTCTCTTGAAGAAACTTGGGCAACCATTTTTCCCCAGTTTAGAAAATTCTTGATAATTGAGGGATGTCTTAATTTGAAGGAACTTTGGGCAAGTGTTTGCCCTGGTTTGGAAGATCTTTTAGCAGGCAAGGGATGCCTTAACTTGAGGGGATTTTGGGCAACCATTTTCCCCCGTTTTGATTTTGACTTTTTGAATTTAAATCTTTCTTGGGCAAACGTTTGCTCCAGTTTGAGCTTAACTCAGAATTTGAGGGTGACTTCAAATTGAATTTTTATGGGCAAACATTTGCCCCAGTTTGAGCTTGATTTAGAATTTGAGGGTGACCTCAAATTGAATTTTTATGGGCGAGCATTTGCCTGAGTTTGAGCTTGACATAGAATTTGAGGGTGACCTCAAATTGAATTTTTGTGGGCAAACGTTTGCCCTAATTTGAGCTTGACTCAGAATTTGAGGATGACCTCAAATTGAATTTTTGTGGGCAAACGTTTGCCCCAGTTTGAGCTTGACTCAGAATTTGAGGGTGACCTCAAATTGAATTTTTGTGGGCGAGTATTTGCCCCAGTTTGAGCTTGACTCAGAATTTTAGGGTGACCTCAAATTGAATTTTTGTGGGCAAACGTTTGCCCCAGTTTGAGCTTGACTCAGAATTTGAGGGTGACCTTAAATTGAATTTTTGTGGGCGAGCATTTGCCCCAATTTGAGCTTGACTCAGAATTTGAGGGTGACCTCAAATTGAATTTTTTTGGGCAAACTTTTTCCCCAGTTTGAGCTTGACTCAGAATTTGAGGATGACCTCAAATTGGATTTTTGTGTGGGCAAGCATTTGCCCCAGTTTGGAAGTCTTTTAATTATGATTGATTTGGGCGATTTTACCCAGGTCTTAGTTAGTTTTGAAAAATGAGTTATGAAATGCTTGAATGAATGAAAGTTTATTGTGATACTTGAATGAATGAAAAGGGATGCGATGTTTGAGATGCTTTGAACAAAGAGGATGCAATGTTTGTGATGCTTTGAATAAAGAGGATGCGATGTTTTAATTTATCAATTACTTTTTAATGCTTGAAATAATTATTTGATGAGATGGATGCTATGAGATGAATGTAGACCATAAGATGGTGTAAAAACTTTGTTTCTCTTGATTTTTGATTTATTTTTTTGACATGTCCTTTCCTCGACAACTTCATAGTTAGTGTGAAAGGAATCAAGAATCAGGACGAGCTAGATCAACTCTATCTCTCGGCTTCTTGGCCAATGTCGGAACCTTCTTTTCTGCAATCTTTGGGAACTAACAGTGGTCAGCATCATTTGAATAAGACACACTCTTTTTGTCTTGGTGGCATTATGTCTGATAGGAGAATGATCTTTGGGAAGCAGTCATGTCATGTCGCGATGGTTGAGGATTCATCCGATTTGGCATGACTTTTCAAAATTAATCTTTTTATTTTTATTTTTTATATTTTTCACATTTCTTTGTGGCACGTGCATTTTTGAGGTGTGCAAAGTGATTTTGGATGGAAAGAAATAAAGAAGGTTTTAGCAAGTGGTGTTTTGTTTGGCAGGAAAAGATGAAAGGTGTGGGTTTGATTGCCCGAACGACATTTTTTGATGAAAAATGCCAGTGCTGCTTTTCATAATCTTGATTGTCAAATTAATCAAATTTGGGAAATAGCAAAATTTTGCCTCAGTTTTAGGAAAGATGAGGTACAGAACGTCATGTTGTCTTGGGTTTCCTGGTTTGACCTTAATTTTTTCCTGGGTTGTTCTTTTGAGCTTTCAACCCAGCAGGTCTTTTGTATTGCCTTAATTTTTGCCTAGGTCGCCTTTCCGGGTGTTCGACCTAGCGAGCTCTTGATTGTATGCCCTAATTTTTGCCTAGGTCGCCTTTGAGGGTTGTCGACCTAGCAGGCCTTTGTTTCTGTGCCCTAACTTTTGCCTAGGTCATTTTTTAGGGTTTCCGACCTAGCGGGCTTTCTGTTTGTTTGCCCTAACTTTTGCCTAGATCGTTTCTTATATTATCGACCTAGTGGGCTTTTGATTGACGCCCTAACTCTTGCCTAGGCTTCCTTTGTGGGTTTTCGACCTAGCGGGCTTTTTGTTTGATGCCCCAACTTTTTCCTAGGTCATTTTTTAGGATTATCAACCGAGCGGGCTTTTGATTGATGCCCTAACTTTTTCCTAGGCCGCCTTCGCGAGTTTTCGGCCTAGCGGGCTTTTTGTTTGATGCCCTAACTTTTTCCTAGGTCGCCTTTACGGTTTTTCGGCCTAGCAAGCTCTTGTTTTGATCCTTATTTTTCCTGAATTGTTTTTGGAATCTAGCAAGACCTTTTCTGATCATGACTTTGTCAATTTATTTTTTGAATTTTGACCCTACTTTGCCTGGATTATTTTTAGCTTTTAATCCAGCGGGTTTTTTTCCTTCTTGAATTTTGAATTTCGACCCTGATTTTGCTTGGATTATTTCCTTGACTTTAATCCAGCGGGTTTTCTTCTTTCTCTTGAATTTTTGCAGTCACATATTGATCTTGTCGGGAACATTTTGGCTTCCAATTCAGCGGATCTTACTTTGCATCCCTAATTTTGCCTGGATTCAAACTTTGTTCCAGCGGGATATTTTGACAAGACATTTTCTTGATTTTAGGATCACAATGGATGGTCTATTTGGAATCCCTCGTTGGATTCTACTTTATTCTGCTTCCTCACTCGATTAATCAGACGTTCAAGATCAATCATTACAGCACTAGCATTGCCACCAACAAGTATTTATTGTTTTGGTGTAAAATAATAAGTGGGCTGAGTGGATAAATAGAATGGTAAAATTTTTAGAACTAAAGCCAATAATGTGAAGCACGTGCTCAAGAAATATGAAAAATGTAATTTTTGCATTATTTATTGAGATTCATTTACAAAAGATTGATTTTGAAAAATATGACAAATCCTGGATGATTTTCCTCGATAGATCAATTTGTACAAGGAAACTCATGTGCTACTCTCATTTCTTAGCCAATTGATGAGCTCTCATGATTCGGCATTGGATTATTTTTCACATTAGGAGAAATCTTCCCAAAATCTATCCGTTTAACATCAATCAGGCCTTGCACCTTACGTTTGAGAACCTGGCAGTTTTTTGTACAATGACCAATGTATCCCGCATGGTAGTCACATATGGCATTTGCATCATACCATTTAGGGTATGGTGGTTCTTAAGGTTTTAGCGGATAGGGGACCACCAGGGAATTCTGGATTAGCTGAGGTAACAGCTCAGTGTAGGTCATTGAAATGGGATCAAACTGGACAGGATTCTTCTCCTTCTTTTGGCTTTGGTCATGATTTTGGCTTGTGGCTTGTGTTCGGATCGTGTATGGTGTGGGTGGTCGGATTTGCATTGGATAGTTGTAAGCTGAATGGTAGTGTGTTTGGTAGTTAGAAGTAGTGTAAGGATATGGTATGTAAGGTGTGTATGGTGATGGTTGGAAGCCAGTTGGTCCATATGGTGCCATCGGAGGTATGTACTATCCCTGACCAGAAGTCACATTATAAGTCTCCCCTGTCTTCTTCTTTTCTACAGAGGCATCAATTGTCCCTGCAGACTTGTGCGTGATCCTTCCACGGCGCATGCCACCTTCGATCATTTCTCCAATGATAACGACATCAGAGAAGCTAACGGTCACACTACCAATCATCTTGTCATAGAAAGGATCTTGGGGTGTGTCTACGAACGTGCTGACCAATTCCTTTTCAGATAAAGGAGGTTGTACTTGAGCAGCTAGCTCTCTCCATCGTTGAGTGTATTGTTTGAAGGTCTCGTCTCCCTTCTTGGCCATGTTCTGGAGCTGAGTCCTATCAGGAGCCATCTCCACATTGTACTGGTATTGTTTTAGAAAAGTCTCATCTATATCTCTCCATGAACGGATATGTGTCTGCTCTAGCTAAGTATACCAGTTAGCAGCAGCCCCAATTAAGCTGTCTTGAAAGAAATGAACAAGCAGCTTATCATCGTGCATGCAAGGAGATATCTTTCTATAGTACATGGCCAAGTGACTCTTTGGACAGCTAGTTCCTTGAAACTTTTCAAATTCAGGAACCTTGAATTTAAGTGGGATTACCACGTCTGGGACCAGGCATAGATCAGATGCTCCTCTTTCCTCATAAGCATTTCCCTCGATTACCTTGATCATTTCCTCTAGAACCTTCCACTTTTCAGTATCCTCCTTAAAAGGATGGCTTGGGTATCCCTCAGGCATGTGGTGGGGATGAGAAGATGGTATGTACACAGGGTGAGGCCCTTGGGTGAACATAGGGTGCGTTCCCTCAACGGCTGTTTGGTAAGCTTGTGGAGTGGTGTTTAGAACATCATAAGGGATGCTTGTGGTGTTTGAAGGTAGGTTATGTGTTTGGGTTTGTGCTTGGGCTTGTGTTTGAGTTTGTGTGTGTGCATGCCCATGAGGAAACCCATAGTGAACTCCTTTGACTTGCGGAGGCATAGTTACTGGTGAAGGGTTTTGTGGATTGAAGCCAGGAGGATATGATGAGTCATTTGGCTCTCCCGGGAGGTCCTTCTATTTTGTTAGTTGGATGGCCTCCATTAGCTTGGCCATCTGCTCCTTCAGAGTTTTGACCTCATTCCTCAATTCCTCATTCTGTCTCTCCAGTTCGTCCATGATTCTCAATTGTGCACGAGTCCTATAAGGATGTCGAGGAAGTTGTCTTTCTCTAATTTTTCTGTTAAGGTTTAAAAATTAATTTCTTTGAGAAATAATTTGAATGCAAAAATCATGAATGATAAAGATGTTGATGCAAAATGAGTATGAATGGGATGACTTTTCAAAATCTCCTTCTTTCATTGATAAATTTATGAATGGAAGGATGAATGCATGCATGCTATGCACAAATAATTATAGATGTTTTGAGGGTTTTGAAAATGATTAAAAGCTGGTTTTTGTTTTTTAGCCATTTTATGATTTTTATGAGTTTTTCTGTTCTTTATTTTGCTAGAAAACCATTGGTTTTGTTTGAAAACCTTTTTAGTTTTGCTAAAAGATGTTCTTTAGATTTTCTTTTGAACTTCATTTTCTCTCTTTTTACATCTTTTCATATTTTCAATATTTTTCAGAAATTATTTTTCTAATTTTCCCTAGGAATTTTATTTTCCTTTTTCCTTGATTTTCTATTTTTTTATTTGATTTTTATTTTCAATTTTTTCCTTTTGCTTGATTTTTATTTTTTACTTTTTCTTGATTTTCTGTATTTCCCCAACTTCATATTCCTCTTCTTCCATCTTGGATGATTCGATTTACTCGAGCACGTGACTAGCATATGAGCCATGTATCATAAAAGGGGTGTGTGCCCTCCTTGTCTCTTATGTGGGTTACCTATCCTAAGGGTCTAATGCCTTTAATGCATGAACCTCCCAAAGCTGGTTAATAATCCTGGGGTGTAGAGGTCACTAGAGCCAAGTTCCAGTCCATAATGCTTGCCACAATAGTAGAAGTAGCCACTAGTTGCAGGTCATTATGAATAGGACACACTCTAGCCAGGATTTTCGTGATAGCCACACAGGACGTAGGCCCCAACGTGACACCACTAGATCCCTTTATCCTAGGCAACACTCAGACCCATGTATAAGGCCCCACTCATGATAAATGCATATGCAAAGTGTTGAGGGCACACAAATTATTGGGATACCTGCAATTGGGGAAATCGTAGCAAGTATATATAGCAATTTATTTTCATCTATCCTAGGGTTGTACAAAGAATAGACAAACAAACAAGAGATAGATAAACAAATAAATGAATCGTGCAATAAATAAATCGCGCAAATAAATAGGGAAGGGATCAATACAATACACACTCAATCAAACAAGCTTGACTCTCTAATGTCCCTAGTGGAGTCGTCATCTGTCGCAACCTTAATTCCGACAAGACGATGAACTCGCTAAAATTTTGAAAATAGAATTTATTTGATTATGTGTGGAGTCGCCACCAAATTTTTATTTAAGGAAAAAATATTTGGAAAAAACCCTAAGTCGAGGATGAAATTTAGGTTCGGGAGTCGGTTACGAGTGAGGAAGGTGTTAGGCACCCCACTCGCTCATTCCGAAGAACGGTACCCTTAAACTGAGTGTGTGATTATTGAAAAATGTTTGATCCCTTAGTTAATTTGAAAATAAATAACTTGATGGAGGTTAGCTTGACAGGACATGATCCTGCTCCTACGTATTCCCCGGTGCAATGGGAAACTCGAGGCTTACGTAGTTCTGGTTTGTGAAGGCTTGACCGTCAGAGCTGTTTAAAGGGACTACGATACTTTGAAAAGATTTTTATTTTTTGAAAGGACCTTTAGTCCACTCATGCACAAGGTCCGAGGCGGCTATGGCAGCACAGGGCCCATACGAACTACTAAACGTCGAACAGCAGGTGGTCCGCCAGTTCCCCGTTCCGGGAGACCAAAGATCCCAAAACATTTGAAAAGAACTTTACTTTTGAAAGGACCTTTAGTCCACTCATGCACAAGGTCCAAGGCAGCTAAGGCAGCACGGGAGCCCATACGAACTGCTAAACATCGAACAACAGGTGGACCGCCAGTTCCCCGTTTAAAGCCCGTTGCGTGAGACCAAAGATCTCAAAACATTTGAAAAAGAACTTTATTTTTGAAAGGACCTTTAGTCCACTCATGCACAAGGTCTGAGGCGGCTAAGGCAGCACGGGGGCCATACGAACTACTAAACGTCGAACAGCAGGTGGACCGCCAGTTCCCCGTTTAAAGCCCGTTGCGTGAGTCCTAAGATCCCAAAACATTTGAAAAAGAACTCTATTTTTGAAAAGACCCTTAGTCCACTCATGCACAAGGACCAAGGCGGCTAAGGCAGCACAGGGGCCCATACGAGCTACTAAACGTTGAACAGCAGGTGAACAGCCAGTTCCCCGTTTAGAGCTCGTTGCGTGAGACTGAAGATCCCAAAATATTTGAAAAAAGAACTTTATTTTTTAATATAATAAAGATAGGAAAAGGAATGACTTGATATAAAAAAGGCATTTTTTTTAAGTGAATTTGATTTTGAGTTTTAGGGAATGAACCTTGACTTGATCAAGGATGAGCTTGACTCGGAGTTGATAATTTTGAGGAAAAACATTTGAAGTTGATTTGGAAATTTGAGAGGAGGGGGATTGAACTCAAAGTTTGATTTAATTTTATTTGAAGAAAAGAGTCAAAAAAGGAGAATTTATGTTGAATATTCGACAAAGAATTTGATTTTTGAAGAGAAAGAAATTTTTTTTGAAATTTGGGGAACCATTGGACTCGATTTAACATAAACTTGATTTGATTTGAAATTAAGGAAAATAATTGCGAACATGCTTCAGTATCAAGCGATAGAAATTTCATTTCAGATCCAAATTAGACAAATAATATCATTCCAGAAACTAGAGAGAAAGACAAAGAGAACACAACAAAAATCACCAAAATCAGAAATCATTTGACCAATTAAAAACGAAAATGAAAAACGGAGATGAAGATCAACCTCAAGAACACAAGAGTTTTTGGCGCCAAAATTTGAATTCAAATCTCAAAATTTTAAAAAAATATTTTTTGGTAGGTATGAAAAATTAAAACCAATCAATTGAAAGATATGAATCATAGGAATAAAAAAAACAAGTTTGACATAAATCCAACCAGAAATGAGCAAGTTATGCAAAAATCAAACAAGATACACTAGTGCAAAAATACGATATTATAATAAGATTTTACATCGATTTTTTAAAAACCGATGTAAATAAAAACGCGGTGGCATTTTTGTAAATAAATGTAAACTTTCTACATCGGTTGGGAAAAGAACCGATGTAGAAAGTACTTTCTACATCGGTTCAACCGATGTAGAAAGTACTTTCTACATCGGTTATTTTCCCAACCGTTGTAGAAAGTGAGTTTTTTTTTTCAAACTTTCTACATCGGTTACGAAACAAGCGATGTTGAAAGTACTTTCTACATCGGTTGTTCTGGAACCGATGTAGAAAGTGGATTTTCTTAAAACTTTCTACATCGGTTATTTTCTCAGCCGATGTAGAAAGTACTTTCTACATTGGTTCTGAGTAACAACCGATGTAGAATGTCTTCCCCTGTCACTTATTTTTCGACGTTGTTCATGTTTAACCTCATTTTCCAAAACCCCAGTTTCTCGTTTCGGCTTGTTCTCTCTATTTTCGTTTAAGTCTTAGCCATTGTCGACATCATTATTGTTCGTGGTTTCACTCCGTGCTTACTTTCGTGGTCGTCGTCGCTGTTAGAACGATTTCGTTCGTTCGAAGTCGTCGTCGCTCACCGTAAGGTTCGAACTCGTCTTTGTTGTTATTTATGCATCTCATTCTATTATTATGGTTGAAATTTACATTTATTTTGGTTGTATTCTGTTGCAATCGTAATTCCGACGAGACGACGAACTCGCTAAATTTTTGAAAATGGATTTTTATGATTAATGTGGAGTCGCCACCAAATTTTTATTTAAGGGAAAAAGATTTGGAAAAAACCTAACTCGATGATGAGATTTAGGTTCGGGAGTCGGTTACGAATGGGGAAGGTGTTAGGCACCCCACTCGCCCGTTCCGAAGAACGGTACCCTTAAACCGAGTGTGTGATTTTTGAAAATGTTTGATCCCTTGATTAATGTGAGATAGATACTTCATGGAGGTTAGCCTGACAGGACTTGATCCTGCTCCTACGTATTCCCTGGTGCAATGGGAAACTCAAGGCTTACGTAGTTCTAGTTTGTTTTGAAGGTTTGACCTTCGAAAGTGCTTGAAAGAGAATATTTGAAGATTTTGTTCTTTAAAAAAAGTTTTATTTTTGGGAGGGATCCTTGGCCCACTCATGCACAAGGTCCGAGGCGGCTAAGGCAGCACAGAGACTTATACGAACTACTAAATGTTGAACAGCAGGTAAACCGTCAGTTCCTCATTTAGAGCCTATTGCGTGAGACCTAGAATCCCAAAATATTAGAAAAAAGAGATTTTTAAAGTATTGAAGGGGACCTCAAGTCCACTCATGCACAAGGCCCGAGGCGGCTAAGGCAGCACAGGAACCTATACGAACTACTAAATGTTGAACAGCAGGTAAACCGCCAGTTCTCCATTTAGAGTCCATTGCGTGAGACTTGAAAATCCTAAAATACTTGGAAAAAGATTTTCAAATTTTTGAAAGAAGAAATAATTTTTCAAACATTGTTGATCCTTTGAAAAAGAGAAAGCCCAAATCTAATGGAAGAAACTCACTTTAGCAATTTGAGGCAACAAGGGTTTTAATGTAATTATTTAGCAATTACGAGATTATTTAGAGCTTAATTAGGAGTTTTAAGTGTCTTATGATTTATTTAGGAGGTTTAGACCTTTTGCGACTCATTTAGAAATTTTTAGAATTTGATGAATTTTCTGGAGTTTTTATTAATTTTCTTAATTTCTGGAATTTTTTATTAATTTTTCTTAATTTCTGGATTTTTTATTAATTTTCTTAATTTCTGGATTTTTTATTAATTTTCTATTTTCTGGAATTTTTTATTAATTTTATATTTTCTGGAATTTTTATTTATTTTTATTTTCTGGAATTTTTTATTAATTTTTCAATTTTCTGGAATTTTTATTTATTTTTATTTTCTCGAATTTTTTATTAATTTTTATTAATTTCTGGATTTTTTATTAATTTTTCTATTTTCTGAAATTTTTTATTTTTCTATTTTCTGGAATTTTTTATTAATTTTTCTTAATTTCTGGATTTTTTATTAATTTTGGAATTTGGGGACTGTTTTGGCATTAATGGAAAAGCTAGGGGAAAAATGGTAATTGAAGAGTTAGGGGATAGAACTGGAATTATTGGAATGTCTAGGGGCATAGGGATAATTTGCTGGATATTGGGCAGAATAGGTAATACTAGAATGTCTAGGGGCATAAGGGTAATTTGCCAAATATTCTTTTGAATAAGGGTCAGGGAGTTTTATTTTTGGAAAAACATGTGTGACCCACGGGATTTGAACCCGCCTCCCCTCAAATGGCTTTTAAATGAAATATCGTTTGAACCAAGCTCCCAATTACATTATAATTTGTGAATGAAGATTATATGTGTATGGGGCGGGATTGATTTTGATCGCCAGAAAACCATTGTCGGCTCCACCTATATAATTGCTTTATTGAAAATCTGCATGGGGTTTATATAGTAATGATAAACATGCATGGCCCTGGACCTTTGCAGAGTCAATAAGAGAGGTACGAAGATGGACTACCGAACCCCTTTTTTTGCGTATGTTTCTTGCCATTAAACAATAGCTATGTGAATTAGTAGACTTGCACTAACACTTATGCAGTCTGCTGCGAGGTCTAGGGGACACTCCTCACAAGCTAGCTTAAAGGACGCCTTAGAGTGCTGGTGTAATGGCAAGATAGACTCCGGAAACCTACATGCTTGGAAACCATATTGCAATTATAATAACCTCCACGATAGACCGCATGCTGTGAACCTGAAGGAGCCATGCAAGTGCACACTAACATGGACTTCTAATAACCCTCAACTGAACTCGTAGGTCTCCTATCTTCTTCCCTTCTGTCGCAAGCGGGGGAGTAATGGGTCTACGTCAAGGCCTTATTTGAACCTTAAGAGACTTGATGGACTGCACTATCGTGGATAGGAAGACTGACGGATGAGGCCAAGCAACCACAGAAAGCCATTTCTAACGTCAAGTGGGCTTGGGGATGCACATGTGGAGACGGCAGTAGAGATTCAGTTTGGACTAGCCCCCTATATCACACATATTGAATCCCTTTGATGGCCTTTATCGGCAAAGTCTATGGCTATGGGTGCACCTATCTCACCTCTGATGACCGTCGTTTGCATGCTATAGGTCATGGGTGAGTACGTCATAGGAGAACTTTCTACATTACTATCAATATACATGCATAGATGTTGGACAAGGTCGGTCTCTAGATCAGAGGGCTCAGGGTAAAATCGAACCTACAGTTGCCTCCCATTTACCAACGTCATGCCTTATGTAATGAACCGCATTTCCCAAGGTTTGACGCAGAAGAACAGAATAACACAATTGAATCAGATTTTTTTATTTTTTAAAAGAACAGAATATCCTTGATTATACATGAATTGTGATGACTGGAGCATTAATGCAATGATTAACCAAAATTCATATTCGTTCCTGACTCATTTCTATTGCATGAATTCGTGCAGAGGTATCTAAATAAAAAAGTTGACTAAGATGAAGAAAAACCTGGAGGTAGTCGAGACCTATTTTATCGTTACTCCATAAAGATTCAAGAGGATGTGGAGTGAGACGATGGCTCTCCCCTCTCGACGCCGTCTTCCCCACAGGAGGATCCTCTCTTTTCCTCAATGTTCAGGAGGATTCCCGCTTCTTGCTTCTTGATTCTGCCTTCTCTCCCTTTGTATCTTGATCCTCCTCTAGCCAAGAAGTTCTTGAGGAGCCCCTGTGTTCCATCAATGGTCACCTCCGCCACCAATAACCTTGCTATTGTGACTAGACGAAATCAGAAAAGAGGAAAACTTCAGAGGAGTCTTGAAGCTCCAAAAAAAATCCCCCAATCCTGTGAAAAAAACTTCCCTTTTTTCCTATTTTATTCATCTTCTGTTATTAATCTCTTTTGTTTTTCTTTTGTTAGTTAGTTAATTCTGTTTTCTCCTTACTTTGTTTTTTTTTTCAGATTTTAAAGTTTTTTATTAACTTTTTTTTAAAAAAAAAATTTGTTAACTTTTCAGAGTTAAGAAATTTTCATTGATTTTTAAATTCTGATTTTATTTTTAATTTTAATTCTAATTTTATTTCTAATTTAAAAAAAATGATTTTATTTATTTTTCTATTTTTTATGTAATTTTTTATTCTAAAAATTTTTCTTATTTATTATTTTTTTGTTTTTTCCTATTTTGAATTTAGTTTTTTGTTGTTGTTTAATCTTGATTCATTTTGACTTTCTCGGGGTCCGCAATTTAGGTTTATCCACTAGTCGACTCGAAATAGGCCTCGGACATAATCGGGTGTTCACAGTTTGCCCTTCTTTACTCATTTTCTTATCAGATAATATGAGAAGTATTCTCTGCATTATCGTGGTAAGAAATGGGTAAAGATGTAAACAGATTATGTCCGAGGGAAGTGACGTGATAACCTCGGAATTACCATATCCCCAGGATTACAGAGCTTTCAGCCTCATGTGTGAGAAGGACGCGAGTCATATGAGGTTGGACTTCGTGTGTCGTGATGCTGAAATTATAAGAGACTAAAGTATGGAGGGCCTGACAGCATCGACCTGTAAGCAGTAAATCTAAACTAGAGGGTGGCCTGACAACATAGGCCTGAAAGCAGTAAATCTAAACTAGAGGGTGGCCTAACAACATAGGCCTGAAAGCAGTAAATCTAAACTAGAGGAAAGTAGTAAATCTAAACTAGAGGGTGGCCTGACAACATAGGCCTGAAAGCAGTAAATCTAAACTAGAGGGTGGCCTGACAACATAGGCCATGATGCAGAAATTTAAACTTGATGGTGGCCTGACAACGTAGGCCATGATATAGAAATTTAAACTTGATGGTGAATCCCGTTGTTGATGGGAAGAATGCAAATGAAATCCTGCTGTTGCCAGGATGAATGCAAACCTACTTGACAGGTGAACAGGAATTAAACATGCTTGAAGTCCTGTTGTTGACAGGAGGATGCAAATGAGGTCCCGCTGTTGCCGGGAAGATGCAAATGATGAAATCCTGTTGTTGCCAGGATAAATGCAAACCTGCTTGACAGGTGGACAGAGAAATAAACGTGCTTGAAGTCCTGTTGTTGACAGGAGAATGCAGATGAGGTCCCGCTGTTGCCGGGAAGATGCAAATGAAATCCTGCTGTGGCCAGGATAAATGCAAACCTGCTTGACAGATGGACAGAAAATTAAACGTGCTTGAAGTCCTATTGTTGACAGGAGAATGCAAATAGGGTCCCGCTGCTGCCAGGAAAATGCAAATGAAATCCTGTTGTTGCCAGGATAAATGCAAACCTGCTTGACAGGTGGACAGAAAATTAAACATGCTTGAAGTCCTGTTGTCTACAGGAGAATGCAAATGAGATCCCGCTGTTGCCGGGGAAATGCAAATGAAATCCTGTTGTTGCCAGGATAAAATGCAAATGAAATCCTGCTTGACAGGATATGTGCAGAAATTAAACATGAAGTCCTGCTTGACAGGATGAATGCAAATGAAATCCTGCTTGACAGGATGTATGCGGAAAATAAAATTTGATGAGGCCTGACAACATAGGCCATGACGCAAAAAAATTAAGAGTTGATGATGACTATTTGGACAGCAATAGGGAAGAAAAAGGACCTGTTAAGACAGGTGACTTTGAAGTGGGAGGGGCCTATACTTCTTGAATGAAAGATGATCTATGCTAGCTTGAATGAATGGCTTGTTAAGGCAGGCGAAGTATGAATGACCTGTTAAGACAGGTAAAGGAAAATGATAATGACCTGTTAAGACAAACAAAAATGTGAAAGCCCTGTTGTTAACAGGAGGGAGGCAAGATGCCCGTTAAGACAAGCAAAGGGAGGTGAAAGGAATATGTGAAGACAGGCGAAATGAGTGACAATGACTAAACTGTGTAGACAAGCTCCTGTTGTTGACAGGAAAAAGCAACCCTACTAGACAGGCGACAAAGAAAAAGGTGAAAATCTGCTAGGACAGGCAAAGGAAAGTGGGCCATGTCTTGTTAGGACAGGTTAAATTTAATGGCCCTGTTGTTGACAAGGTGGAATGAGGCACCTGTTAAGACAGGTATAGCAGAATGAAGAAAAACCTGTTAAGACAGATATAGTAGAAGAATCTTGTTGTTGACAAGAAAGAAATGAACCTGTTAAGACAGGCAGGAATTGATGACACATACCTGTTGAGACGGGTCGTGTGAGAACAAGCTGAAGATTGGCCTGTTATGACAGGTAAAGGAAAAGGACATAATGTGCATTAGGAATGCCTGTGAGGGTGGAATGTGGGCTCTTTGTCAGTTGCCTCGGACAACTTATTTTGACATTTGTTTTTCTTGAATTAAAAAGAAATGCTTATTCTACCTTGAATTTCAAGGTTATTAAGCACTTGATAATTATTTTCTTGAAGAGACTTGGGCAACTGTTTTGCCCCAGTTTTTTTTTAAGATTCTTGATAATTGCTGGATGTCTCGATTCGAAGGGATTTTAGACAAGTATTTTCCCCAATTTAGGCCTCGATGAGATTGAAGGTGAGCCTCACTTGAATTTCCTGCGCCACTTTGCACTATTGGACTTGATTGGAGTCGAGGAATTGAGGAATGCCTCAACTTGGATTTTCTTGGGCAAATGTTTTCCCCAGTTTGAATTTGACTAAAAGCTTGAGGATGACCTCAGTTTGAACTTTTTTGGGCAAGCGTTTGCCCTTGTTTGAACTTGATTCTGAGGGTGATCTCAAATTGAATCGTGTGGGCAAGCATTTGCCCCAGTTTAATTGATCTTGCGTTGAGGAATTGAGGATTGCCTCAACTTGAATTTTCCGGGAAAATGTTTTCCCTAGTTTTGTTCTTGGTTCAAAATTTGAGGATGACCCTAAATTAAATTTTTGTGGGCAAGTGTTTGCCCCAGTTTAGACTTGACTGAGAATTTGAGGGTAACCTCAAATTAAATTTTGTTAGGCAAGCTTTTGCCCCAGTTTAGGCTTGACTGAGAATTTGAGGATAGCCTCAAATTGAATTTTTGTAGGCAAACGTTTGCTGCAGTTTGGACTCGATTCATCATTTGAGGATGACCTCAAATTAAATTTTGTTGGGCCAGTTTTTGCCCTAGTTTAGGCTTGATTCAGTTTTTAATTATGACTGATTCAAGCAATTTTACCTGGGTCTTAATTACTTTTGAAAAATGAGTCGTGCGATGCTTGAATAAAAAGATGCTTGTGTGCTGTTTGAATGAGTGAAAAGAATGCGGTGTTAATGATGCTTGAATAAATGCAGAAATGATGTGGGATTCTTATTTTGATGCTTGAAATAATTATTTGATTAAACAGATGCTATTGAATGCAAACCATGAAATGGTGTAAAATTTTTGTTTCTCTTGATTTTTTTTGTTTTTCTAACGCCTCTTTCCTCGACAACCTCATAGTTGGTGTGAAAGTGATCAAGAATCAAGGCGAGCTGGATTGACTCAGTCTTTTGACTTATTGGTCAATTTTGAAATCTTCTTTCCGGGATTTTCGAAACCCAACGGTGGTCAGTATTATTGAGTAAGACACACTCCTTCTTTGGTGGCATCATGGCTGGTAGGAAGATGAATCCTTGGGAAACAATCCTGTCGCGTTGCAACGGTCGAGGATTCATCCGACTTGTCATGACTTTTCAAAATTAATCCCTTTTTAATTCTACATTTTTCACATCTCTTTTGACATGTGCGCTATTGAGGTGTGCAAAGTGATCCTGGATGGTTAATGAAAAATATAGAGAAGGTTTGCAAAGGATGTCTGAGGTAGTGTACTTGAAAGGGAAAGATGACAAAAGATGTGGGTTCGATTGCCCAAATGGCACCTTTGGATGAAAAATGCCAATGCTGCTTTTCATAATCTTGATTGTCAAATTAGCCAAACTTGAGAAATGGCAAAATTTTGCCGCAGTTTTAGGGAATATGAGGTGCAGAAATGTCGTGCTGCCTTGGGATTCTTGATTTGACCTTAATTTTTCCTTGGTTGTTCTTTTGAGTTTTCAACCCAACAGGTCTTTTGTTTTGCCTTAACTTTTGCCGAGGTTGCCCGTACGGGTTTTCAACCTAGCGGGCTCTTGATTGTGCCCTAACTTTTGCCTAGGTTGTTCTTAAGGATTGTTGACCTAGCAGGCTTTTGTTTGATCTTGCCCTAACTTTTGCCTAGGCCGTTTTTTAGGGTTGTCGACCTAGCGGGCTTCTGCTTGATTGTGCCCTAACTTTTGCCTAGGCCGCCCTTTGAGGGTTTTCGACCTAGCGGGCCTTTTGCTTGATTGTGCCCTAACTTTTTCCTAGGTCTTCTTTTATTGTTGACCTAGCGGGCTTTTGTTTAATTGTGCCCTAACTTTTGCCTCGGCCGCCCTTTGAGGGTTTTCGACCTAGCAGGCTCTTGATTTTGGTTGTGCCCTAACTTTTTCCTAGGTCGTTTTTGATTGTTGACCTAGCGGGCTTTTATATGATCCTGATTTTTTCCTGAATTGCTTTTGGAACCCAGCAAGACCTTTTCTGATCATGACTTTGTCGATCATTATTTTGAACTTTAACCCGACTTTTGCTTGGATTATTATTGGCTTTTAATCCTGCGGGCTTCTCTTCTTCTTGAATTTTATGTTTTGACCTTGATTTTGCCTGGATTATTTTTTTAACTTTAATCCAGCGGGTCTTCTCTTTTCCTTGAATTTTATGTAATCAGATATTGACCTTACCGGGATCATTTTGAGCTCCCAATTCAACGGATCTTTTCTTGCATCCCTAATTTTGCCTGGATTTAAACTTGGTTCCCACGGGATATTTTTACTTTGAATGGTGATGTAGAATCCCTGGTTGTTTATTCTGCTTCCTCATTGGGTTTTTCTCTTTTAGCTTGATTAATTTGACTTTCCAGATTACTTATTACAGCACTGGCATCCTCACCAATTGGTATTTATTATTTTGGTGTAGGAATAAGAAATAGGTTGAGTGATGAAAAGGATGATAAATTTTAGAAGTAAAGTCAATGTAAAGCACGTGCTTAAGAAACATGAAAATGTAATTTTTGTATTATTCATTGAGATTTATTTACAAATGATTGATTTTGAAAAGTACGACAATTTTGGATAAGTATCCTCAACTTGTACAAGGCACCCTATTGTGCTGCTCTCGTCTCTTTCAGCTAGTTGACGGGCTCTCGTGATTTGGCAATGGATTGTTTTCTGTACTAGGAATAAGCCTCCCAAAATCCAGCCACTTTGCATCAATTAAGTTTTGTACTTTATGCTTCAATGCTAGGCAATCCTCAGTAGAATGACCAATATATCCTGCATGGTAATCGCATCTGGCGTTTGCATCATAGCATTTAGGATATGGTGGCTCTTGAGGCTTTAGAGGATAAGGTGCAACCAGAGAGTTTTGAATCAGCCGAGGTAGCAGCTCGGTGTAGGAGATTGGAATAGGGTCAAATTGGACGGGCTTCTTCTCCTTTTTTTGGCTTTGATTAAGATTCTGGCTTATGGCTTGTGTTTGGGCCGTATATGGCGTTGGTGGTCGAATTTGTGTTGGATAGTTGTAAGTAGGAGGGTATGGTGTTTGGTAGGTAGCAGCGACGTAAGGATATGGTGTGTATGGTGTATATAATGGTGGACGAAAGCCAGCTGGACCATACTGTGCCATTTGAGGAATGTATTGGCCTTGATTAGAAGCCACATTGCAGGTCTCTCCTGTCTTTTTCTTCCCAGACCCATTGGAAGTATTGGTTGTCCCTGTGAATTTGTGCGCGATCTTTCCCCGGCGCATGCCTCCTTCGATCCTTTCTCCAATGATGACGACATCGGAGAAGCTAGAAGTTACACTGCCAATCATCTTGTCATAGAAAGGATCTTGGAGTGTGTCCACAAACATGCTGACTAATTCCCTTTTGGATAAGGGAGGTTGTACTTGAGCGGCCAACTCCCGCCAGCGTTGGGCATACTGCTTGAAGGACTCTTCTCCCTTCTTGGCCATATTCTGGAGCTGAGTCCGATCAGGGGCCATCTCTGTATTGTACTGATACTGCTTTGTGAAAGCCTCAGCAAGGTCTCTCCATGAACGGATGTGTATCCACTCCAGTTGAGTGTACCAGTTTGTAGCTGCCCCTGTTAAGCTGTCTTGAAAGAAATGGATGAGCAGCTTCTCATCGGAGGTACATGCAGACATCTTCCTGCAGTACATAGTCAGGTGTTTCTTTGGACAGCTGGTTCCTTGATATTTCTCGAATTCAGGAACCTTGAATTTAGGAGGGATGACCACATCTGGGACCAAGCATAGATTAGCTGCATCTTTGACTTCATAAGTGTTTCCCTCAATTGCCCGGATCCTGTCCTCTAGACCCTTCCATTTTTCTGCATCCTCAGTTGAAAGATGGCTTGGGTATTCCTCAGACATGTGGTAGGGATGAGAAGATGGTATGTATATAGGGCGAGGCCCTTGGGTGAACATAGGGTGTGTTCCCCCAACGACGGCTTGGTAGGCTTGTGAAGTGGTGTTTGGAGGTAGGTTATGTGTTTGGGTTTGTGTTTGGGTTTGTGTTTGGGCTTGTGTTTGGTTGTATGTGGGTGCATGCCCATGAGGATACCCATCATTAACTCTTTCGATTGGCGGATACATGGTTGATGGTGGAGGGTTTTGCGGAGTGAACCCAGGAGGATATGACGGGTCAGTTGGTTCTCTGGGAAGGAACTCTGTTGCCTCTTTCAGTTTAGATTGTTGGATGGCCTCCATCAGCTTGGCCATCTGCTCTTTCAATGACTTGACCTCATTCCTCAGTTCCTCATTTTGTCTCTCTAGCTCATCCATGATTCTTGATTGTGCCCAAGTTCTATAAGGATGTCGAGGAAGCTGTGTTTCTCTAATTTTCTGGTGAAATTATAAATTGATTTTTGAGAAATAATTTGAATGCAGAAATCATGAATGATAAAGATGTTAATGTAGTGAGTATGAAAAAAAAAAAGGTATGGAATGATTTTTCTTGAAATCTTTCTTTCTTTCTTTTTTTTACGATAAACTTTTGACTGGATGAATGAATGAATATCATGCACAAATAAGTTTTAGAGATTTGAAGTTTGACTATTTTGAAAATAAATCAGAGTTTCTTTATTTATTCATTCTTGATTTTTAAGGAATTTGTTTTTAGGAGTTTCGGTATTTTTTATTTTGCTAAAAAAACCTTTAGTTTTGTTTAAAAGAACTTTTCAGTTTTGCTAGAGTTTTTCTAGAAAGTGTCTTTTAGGTTTTCAAAACTTCGTTTTCTCTCTTATTGAATCCTTTTATATTTTTTTATTTTCAAAAGATTATTTTCCTAATTTCCTATTTCTAAAACGTCCTTTTTAGTTTTCTTTGGGATCTTTTCAATATTTTCAAAATATTTTTCTTATTTTCTTAGGAATTTCCTCCTTCTATTTTGTTTTTCTTGATTTTGATTTGATATCTTCCCCAATTTTAGCTTTTAGCTTCCTTTTACTGCTTCATATTGTTTGATTCAAATAAGTGCCTATGAGCGGTGAACCTTGTATCTTGAAAAGGGTGTGTGTGCCCTCTTTGCTTCTTATGCGGGTTACCTGTCCTAAGGATCTATGGCCTCTTGTATGAACCTCTCAAAGGTGGTTATTAATCCTAAGGTGTATAGGTCACTAGAGCCAAGTTCCAGTCCATAATGCTTGCCACAACAGTAGAAGTAGCCACTAGTTATGGGGCATTATGAATAAGACGCACTCTAGCTGGGATTTTCATGATAGCCACACAGGACGTAGGCCCCAGCGTGACACCACTAGAGCCCTCTACCCTAGGTAGCACTCAGACCCGGGTATAGGGCCCCATTCATGATAAATGCACATGCAATGTATAAGGGCACACAAATGATTGGGATACCTGCAATTGGGGAAATTGTACAGATATATATAGTAATTTAATGTTTGTCTATCCTAAGGTTTGTACAAAGAATAAACAAACAGATAGCAAATAGATAAACAGTAATGGATCGTGCAAATAAACAGATCGTGCAAATAAACAAGAAAGGGATCGAATATGATACACTCGATTGAACGGGCTTGACTCTCTAAGGTCCCCAGTGGAGTCGCCATCTGTCGCAACCGTAATTCCGACGAGACAACGAACTCGCTAAAATTTGAAAAATGGATGGTTATATGATGTGGAGCCGCCACCAAATTTTTATTCAAAGGAAAAATATTTGGAAAAACCCTGACTCGAGAATGAGCTTCTAAGTTCGGGAGTCGGTTACAAGTAGGGAAGGTGTTAGGCACCCTACTCGCCCGTTCCAAAGAACGGTACCCTTAAACTGAGTGTGTGATTTTGAAAATTGTTTGATCCCTTTAAAGTGAAAAATAATTTGACGGAGGTTAGCCTGACAGGACTTGATCCTGCTCCTACGTATTTCCCGGTGCAATGCGAAATTCAAGGCTTACGTAGTTCTAGTTTATGAAGGCTTGACCTTCAAAAGTGCTTGAGAAAAGATTATTTGGTTTGTGAAGGCTTGACCTTCGAAAATGCTTGAGAAAAGATTATTTTAAAGATCTTGTTTTGAGAAAATTTTATCTTTGGGAGGGATTTTTGGCCCACTCATGCACAAGGCCCGAGGCGGCTAAGGCAGCATGGGGACCTATACGAACTACTAAATGTTGAACAGCAGGTAAACCGCCAATTCCCCATTTAGAGCCCATTGCGTGAGACCTAGAATCCTAAAATATTTAGAAGGAGAGGTTTTAAAGTCTTGAAGAGGACCTCAAGTCCACTCATGCACAAGGCCCGAGGCGGCTAAGGCAGCACGGGGACCTATACGAACTACTAAATGTGGAGCAGCAGGTAAACCGTCAGCTCCCCATTTAGAGTTCATTGCGTGAGACTTAAAAATCCCAAAACATTTGAAAAAAGATTTTCAGAATTTTGAAAAGAAATAAACTACAAACTATTTTGTCTTTGAGTAAAAGAAAAACTTGAATTTAATAGAAGAATTTTCATTTTTTGACTTTTGGGGTAATTGAGTTTTTAATGTAATTGTTTAGCAATTATGGGATTTTTATGAATTTTCTGGATTTTTTGTATTTTTATGGATTTTCTGTACTTTTATAAATTTTCTGTATTTTTATAAATTTTTATGAGTTTTCTGAATTAATTTTCAAATTTCTAGAATTTTTTATTATATTTTTTTTATTTCTGGAATTTTTATTTAATTTTTGAATTTCTGGAATTTTTATTAATTTTTTATTTCTGGAATTTTTATTTAATTTTTGAATTTTTTATTTTTTTGAGTTTCTGGAATTTTTTATTAATTTTTTATAATTTTCTGGAATTTTTTAATTTAATTTTTGAATTTCTGGAATTTTTTATTAATATTTGAAATTTTGAAATTTTTTATTAAATTTTTTAATTTCTGGAAAAAAAAATTTCTTAATTTCTGGAATTTTTTATTAATTTTTGAATTTCTGGAAATTTTTTATTAATTTTTGAATTTCTGGAATTTTTATTAATTTTCTGAATTTCTGGAATTTTTTATTAAGTTTCTTAATTTCTGGAATTTTTATTAATTTTCTGAATTTCTGAAATTTTTTATTAATTTTCTTAATTTCTAGAAATTTTTTATTAATTTTTTAATTTTGGGGATAGAATAGGAATTTTGTGAAAAGATCAAGGGGCATGAAGGTAATTTGGCATATCCAGGGACAAATAAGGGATTAGGTGAATTGTTTGGGGCATGGGCCTAAATTCGTTTTTTTCTCTTTAGCTATGAGAAATGCTCGGTGGCCCACCCATTTAATTGAATGCAGTTGCTTTACACATCAATTTTCTAAATCAGTGTGGGTAGTATAATGTACCCTTTCCCCTCTTACACAAATAATGGACAGGGTTTTTATATGCAATTGCCATGGTGATTCGAATACATGAAAGGCCCTCAACAATGCATGCAGCGACGTCGTTCTCGAGCCTGAGGTTAGATCGTACTAGGACCAATAGCCAATCTATTCGCGTTGTACAGATGAAGGTTCATCACCAAATGCTATGACGCCATGCTTACTAACCTTCATGGACATCTTAAATTTGGAGTTTGGCCAAATCAGGCTACAGACTTGACTTCTACAGAGTCATGCTGAGGCCAATGAACGTCTTCAAGATTACATTACATTCCACATCAATTTACGCATCGATAATTAAGTGACCAAAGTTTAACCAATCAAGATTTATGTAGAGTAAATGATAGAGAGGATCAAGAAGTGAGGTTTCAGCCAAACCATATGTCAACTATTTATCGATCAATCACTAAGATTTTCATGCAAGATTTCAATACTTCAGATCATTATGGAATTCTTCTCTACTTTAATCGTGCATTAAACCAACCGATGCAATATCCTAATTCCAGGCAAAGAGGCTACCAACCTGTATGAACAATGCTCTGCTGATACTAGGCGAGATCACTTTGGTCGATTCCTCCTCCTGGCGAAATGTTACCTCCAATTCTTTAATCTTCTCTCCTAACTCTCCACAGCTTTTCTTTTGCAATTGATGTCGGCTCTCTTCTTTTTCTTCGGATTTTTTCTCTGAACCTCCTCCAACTTTTTTTCCGGATTTTTTCTCTCCCCCCTCTTTCTTTATGTGTATCCCCGCTTCCTCTAAAAGCCAACCTTCTTTTTCTATCTATTTTTTTTATTCTTATTATTATTTTATTTTATTATTTTTTAAAGGGATTTTTATTTTTTATTTCAGATTTTTTTATTATATTCATTATTGTCTGTTTCTGTTTTCTGTTTTCTGTTTGTCTGTTTGTCTGTTTTCTGTTTGTCTGTTTTTCAATTAATTAACCCATTTTCACATCTTTGTTTTGTTTCCTCTTTTTCTATGAAAATCTTGGGGTTTTTAATTGAGACTTATCTATTAATTGACTTGGAGTAGGCCTCGGACATAAATGGGTGTTTACATATTCTGTAATTTTTAAGCTTCTTATTTGGCTATACCGTGCTGTGTCGTCGTTCAACCACCGTTGTGCCTCCATTTGGACACCGTTTGGCCACCGCTCAACCATTTTGTGTTGACTGTGAGGTATGTTCTATGCACCTCTACTTTGTGATTGCAGATGTGAAAGTTTGCTTAGAGTTTATGTATGTTATAGTATTGATTTTGAGTTTAAATATGTTGGTTTGTTTTCTTGAGTTCAAATATGAGCATACCCTTAGTTTCCCGTTCAAGGTTGAATATAATGAGTATATTACTAAATAAGTAAATCATTCATTATATTAAATCTTGAATTGTCCAAGTTGGACAGTTTGGGACTAAAGTTTTTTATTCAGCGGTTAACAATTTCTTCATATTGTAAATTGTACTTGATTAAATTTTGGTTTAGTTCATTTTGCATTGTCTCTGGGTACATGCTTCATTATGGTAAATAAAACCATAATGAAGTTATGTACTTGGAGACTGATGCGATGCTGCCGAAATTTCACCAAGTATGATATTCAAGATTTTAGAAGTATGTTAATCGATGAATAAAAAACTTTTTTCTCGAATGGGATAGGGTCTTACCAATAATGAGGATAATATATTAACAACAATGAGTGACAAGGTTAATCCTAAATCATGTGTTGATGATTCTTGTATAGTATGGATCGTAGTTGGATAAATGCTAAACGAACGAGCGATGAATACGAGAATGGGGTTGAAGAGTTTTTGAATTTTGCGCAGACAAATCTACCTAAGAGTAACGGACAATTTTACTGTCCGTGTGTTAATTGTCTAAATGAGAGACGTTTGGGTGTTGGTCAAATTAGAAAGCATATTCTTTGTGATGGATTTTGCAAAAGTTATACAAAATGGACATGGCATGGTGAGTTATTAGGCATGCCAAATGTGTCACAGACGGTGGAGGTTGATATAAATATGGAAGATTGGGTAGAGGATATGATTCGTGATATAGGGCATGCGTCATTTGAGCGGGCAAATATGTATGGTAACTTATCTACTGATTCAGAGAAACCTTTGTATCCGGGATGTACTACCTTCACACGATTGTCAGCAGTGTTAAGATTATTCACTCTGAAGGCAAGGAATGGGTGGAGTGATAAAATTTTCACCGAATTACTTGAACTGTTGGTAGAGATGCTTCCGGAAGGTAACACATTACCAAAGCGTAATTATGAGGCGAAGAAGGTGTTATGTCCGATGGGTATGCAGTATAAGAAAATACATGCCTGCCCCAATGATTGCATACTCTACAGAAATGATTTTGAAGGATTACATGAATGCCCTGTGTGTCAAGTTTCACGTTATAAACTGAAGGATGGTGATTCTATTTGCAATGACAGCACAAAGCGGCCTCCAGCCAAAGTGTTATGGTATCTTCCAATAATTCCAAGGTTCAAACGATTGTTTTGTAATAAAGATGAAGCAAAGAACCTTAGATGGCATGTAGATGAAAGACTGATTGATGGAAAACTTCGTCATCCAGATGATGGTTTGCAATGGAAGATGGTTGATCAACTATATCCCGATTTTGGGAATGAGCCAAGAAACCTAAGGCTTGGCCTTGCAACAGATGGAATGAATCCCTACGGTAATTTAAGTAGTAAACATAGTTCATGGCCTGTACTTTTGACAATTTACAATCTTTCTCCGAAGTTATGCATGAAACGTAAATACATCATGTTGTCCATGATGATTTCAGGTCCACAACAACCTGGAAATTACATAGACGTTTATCTTGCTCCTTTAATTGAAGACTTGCAAAATCTATGGGAAGAAGGTGTGGAGGTGTTTGATGCGTATGGTAATGAAAATTTCAAGATGCGGGCAATGCTTTTTTGCACTATTAATGACTTTCCAGCATATGGAAATTTATGTGGATACAGCGTTAAGGGGCACAAAGCATGTCCCTTATGTGAAGAAGGCACAAGTTACCATCAACTGCATCATGGAAAGAAGACAGTGTATCTTGGTCATCGAAAATTTCTCAGGACTAATCACCCTTATCGTAGATTAAGGAAAGCTTTTAATTGGTTGCCAGAAAATGATGTTGCTCCAAAAGCCTTAACTGGACAACAAGTCTACGATCGGGTTAAAAACATCAAAACTGTTTTTGGAAAGACTCAAAAAAAGGTCACGGAGACAAGGATATGAAAGAAAAGATCAATAGTTTTTGATCTTCCATATTGGTGCAAACTTGATGTTAGACATTGTATTGATGTGATGCATGTGGAAAAAAATGTGTGTGATAGCATCATTGGAACACTTCTCAATATACAGGGCAAGACTAAAGATGGAGTCAATTCTCGACTGGATTTGGTTCACATGGGTATACGACATCAGTTAGCTCCATAGTCTGTAGGAAAGCGAACATATTTTCCCCCGGCATGTCATACGTTGTCAAAAAAAGAGAAAATTTCTTTTTGTAAGTGCCTACGTGGGGTTAAAGTGCCACAAGGGTATTCTTCAAATTTTAAAAGACTTGTCTCGATGAAAGATTTAAAGTTAGTTGGGTTAAAGTCTCATGATTGTCATGTGTTGATGCAACAACTACTTCCAGTGGTTATTCGTGACATTTTACCTAAAAAAGTTAGACATACAATAAGTAGGTTATGCTTATTTTTCAATAAAATATGTAGCAAAGCCATTGACCCTCTAAAATTGGATGAGTTGGAAAATGAAGCTTTCACTATCTTATGCCAATTGGAGATGTATTTTCCTCCATCATTTTTTGACATTATAGTTCACTTGGTTGTTCATATAGTGAGAGAGATCAGATTATGTGGTCCAGTTTATCTGAGGTAGATGTATCCAATAGAACGATACATGAAAATATTAAAAGGGTATGTGAAGAATCCACACCGTCCCGAGGCATCTATGATTGAAAGATACATTGCAGAAGAAGCCATTGAGTTTCGTACAGAGTATTTGTCAGAGGTGGAACCCATAGGAGTTCCTAAGTCTCGTCATGAGGGAAGACACAGAGGTAAAGGTACACGAGGCATAACTGTGAAAAGCATGGGTCGTGCAGAAGTCCTTCAAGCACATTTGTATATTTTGAATAATACCGATGAGGTTCAACCTTACTTATCTACTCACAAAACTATGATAAGGGAGGAGAATGTTCGAATGAACGAGAAATGGTTGTTGAATGAGCATAACAAAACGTTCTTAAACTGGTTTGATGAAACAATTAAGAAGGATGATGGTGCCTCTGATACATTGAAGTGGCTAGCAAATGGCCCAAACTTTGATGTCATATGTTGGACTGGGTACGATATTAATCATTTTTCATTTTATACAAAGTCTCAGGATGATAAAAGTACCATGCAAAATAGTGGGGTTATGGTGGTGGTAGAGTCGATGCATTTTGCAAGTTCTAAAGATAAAAATCCTATAAAGGCTTCCATATCTTACTTTGGAGTGATTGAAGAGATTTGGGAGATTGATTACACCAAATTTAGAGTGCCTATTTTCAAATGCAGATGGGTTGATAGTAACAGTGGTGTGCAAGTCGATGAATTGGGATTTACATTGGTTGACCTTCAAAAAGTAGCTTACAAGGATGACCCTTTTCTCATGGCCCACCAAGCAAAACAAGTGTTTTATGTCCAAGATCCTTGCTCCAAAAGATGGTCAGTTGTTCTTCAAGGAAAGACAACAATCGCTAGTGATGACACCAATGATCTTTCAAATATTGATATTTCTCAAACTCCCTTATCATCAAGGATATCTAGTATCAATGAAGAAACTGAAATAGATGATGTACATGCTATTCGAGATGATCATCATGAAGGAATATGGGAAAATGTTACTACATGATACAAGTTAGTTATTTATTTAATTATTTCATCATTGTATGTTTATTTTTAACTTATTTTAAAATGTTTATTATGTTTTTTATGTTTAGTAGAGTTTCTAACATATTTTCTCTTTGCTTTCAACAAGTACATGGCTGATTATTACATTTCTTTTCAACTTTCAATACTTGTTTGATGTAATTTTAAGTTATTTCATTTGTAAATTAAAGTTTGATAATAAATAATGATGTATTTAGTTTAAATATATAGATTATGTGAATTTTGTATTGGCTGTCTGGTGCTTCTCTATTGTCTGCCTGGATTCTGTGTGTATATACAGGTATGTGAATAAATAATACGGTAGTATACCTAAAGAAAATTAACATTAAAAAAAAAAGGACTTTCTACCTCGGTTACGACTATAACCAATGTAGAAAGTACACTTTTTACATCGGTTGCGGGCAGAACCGATGTAAAAAGTATGACTTTTTACATCAGTTAAAGCTATAACCGATGTAGAATATATACTTTTTACATCGGTTCTGCCCGCAACCGATGTAAAAAGTGTACTTTCTACATCGGTTCTTTGCCCAACCGATGTAGAAAGTCATACTTTTTACGTCGGTTGCAGAACCGATGTAAAAAGTCTTATTTTTTATATCGCCCGCTTCAACACCGCCTGAATAACCGATGTAAAATGTGCTTAACAACCGATGTAAAAAGCTTATTTTCCACTAGTGATAGGTTTATTTGCACACCAGGACGAACATGCTTCAGTAATTAGGCGATATAAATTTCATTTCAAATCCAAATTAGACAAATAATATCATTACAGAAACTAGAGAGAAAGAAGAAGATAAGGCAATAAAAATAATCAAAATCGGAGATCATCTAACTGATCAAAAATGAAAACAAAAAATAGAGACGAAAATGAGCTCGAAAATCTAAGAAGAAGGAAAAAACTTAAGGAGAATAAAGGTCATATCTAACCTTGATTGGAAGGTGATGAAGAACTGGTTTGAAGGCAGAGGTAGAGAGTCTCCTAGGTCCTCCCTTCAAAAATTCTGAAAAAATCCCCTTTAAGACTCAAGTGCTCCCTCTCATTTTGGTGAAGGATCTCTCCTTATATAGAAGGAGGAGGGATTAAAGAATTCTTTCTTATCCAATGTGGGACTTCTTTCCCACATTGGAGAATTTTTCTCTTTTTCTTTTCTTTTTTGGAATTCTTATTTTATTTGTTGTGGGGTTTCTTTTTCTCTTTTCTTATTTTTTCCTCTTTTTCTTTTTCCTCTTTTTTTTTATTCTTTTTTTCATGTTTTTATTTATTTATTTATTTATTGTTTTATTTTCCATTACTTTTATTTTGATTTTTTGAATTATTTTAGACTAAATCATCTTTTGGCTAAAAACAAAATAATTTATTTTGGGTTTTGAATCCTTGGACATAATTCGATGTTCACACCTACAAGCAATTGTAGTTCCTAGCTTCCTTGCAAACAACATCAAGCAAAAAATCTATAAGCTCGGCACCTTCGATGTAATGTCCTTTGGCCCAGTTGTTCCCAGCACCAGATTAACCGAAAACAAAGTTATCCAATCGACATATGGTTGGGGGTCCAGCTACTTTATCGGTCATATTCTGAGGGTGATCCTCCTCCAACTAATTAAATAACTGATTATCTTGCAATCAACCGATCATAACAACTGAATCTCAATCCATTTATATGACTCGGATGCAAATGCAAATGCCAGCATAGATGCAATGGATATATCTTGTTAGACATGAATAGAGGATCGACCTTTTCATTCGAATTTCCACACCATAACTTAACCTCATGCATGCAGGTTTTATGCAGAAATTTTATCTCCAGATTCAAAACGTAAGTTATAATCATAGTTGTCTATAGATTTCATTTTTTTTTGTGAAGTGTTCATGCAGAGTTTCTTTGTAAGGTAGCCTCTGTTTGAATTACTACAATATCCAAACCAATGTTATAATAAGGGCAAATGCTAAAAGGAGGAGCCATGAAAGTGAGCACTTACCTAGACAACTTTACTTCAAGATCCAAGAGTCTTCTCTGCAACTTCACACAGAATTTTGAACGGGGTAGATATTTTGAAGTGTGAGGGTCTCTTCCCTCTCCTTCAATGCTAAGCTCGCTCTGAGGAAGTGTCGGAGAATGAAACCAAAACCAGGAGAAAACCCAGAGAATCCTCCCCGAAGCCTTGAGTCCTTTTTCTTTTTTCTTTCCAAAGATCCTTTTCCAAGATTTTTCACGTGAGAGAGGCTAAGAGAAGTTTTTGGAATATCCGAGAGAGGACTTCTGGAGACCGCGAGAGAGCCCCCTTATTTTCTATTTCTTTTCCTTCTTTTCTTTTCAATTTATAATTTTTTGTTTTTCTTTTGAATTCTGTTTTTTCTGTTTTTTTAATTTTCTATTTTATTTTTTCGATTTCTGTTTTCAGTTTTATTTTCAATTTTAGTTTCAGTCTTTTTTATTTTTATATTTTATCTATTATTCTATTTTCATTTATTTTTCTTTTCTTTTCTTTTCTTTTCATTTATTTTATTTTTTTAGTTATTTATTTCTTTAATTTCTGTTTTTCTTCATTTTTATTTAACTTCCTATTTTTCTTATTTTTATTTAATTTTCTGTTTTTATTATATTTTTTATTTAACTTTCTGTTTTTCTTATTTTTATTTTCTTTTCAATTTTTGTTTTATTTCCCTTTTTATTTTTTTATTTTCTAATTCTATTAGCTATTTATTTTTATTTTCCTTTTATGTTTATTTATTATTTTATTATTATTACTATATTTTTATTTTTATTAATGTTTATTTATTTATTTATTTATTTTTGTTTTTTGTTTTTTGTTTTTTGCTTTCTGTCTATTTGTCTGTTTTTTTTGTTTTCTGTTCTCTGTTCATTAATATTATTATTTAAATTATGGTTTACTTACTAATTAATTTAAAAATGTGGACCTCGAACATAACTGAGTGTTTTACAAGTAATCAAGGCAAGTTAAGGCGTGAGTTATGATGTTTGATCATTTATTTCCTACTATGACAATTACTCGCATTTTCAACTAAGGTTTTAAAAAAAATTATTATATTTTTAATATCAGTTATTTCTAAAAGAATTCTTCATCATGAAGTAACAGTCTAATAATGAAACTACAAATACTATTTAATAGTTGATCGAACTTCATTTTTAGAGTGTTACAAATAACAATTGTGAAACAAAATAAATAGTTAGAAATTAAATTAAAAACTCTATCATAATCAAAATTTATTATAGGAGATAAACTATTTCTTTTTCTTAATTATCTTATCTTCTAGAAGGTTTCTTTTTTTTTTTTTGTCCAGCCAATTCAAACAAACTTAAACTAACACTTTTTTATTCTTTAATATGATATGACACAACTTACTTATATTTATAAAAATAAATACTTTGTAGTTAACTATGGTTATGCTATTCGCAGTATGTGTGGATCAAAATAAAAAATTTTAATAAGCTTGACATAGTCATGACAAAACATTTTGATTAGGTAAAATTATAAATATTATTTTAAAAATTAAAATTACAGAACCTGATCCTTAAGATCAACAACATCTATTTGTGTAACCAAACAAATTCATTCTCATTTGTTATAAGGTTTATTACTTGGGAGGAAAGCAATAATCTTGTGACTAATATAAGAGTACAAGACTTTTGGTAGTTTACATATCAGAAATAGACTATTAGTTTATTCCTTTGAATTTTAGTGAGGTTTTAGTCTTGAACTTTTATATTATTAATAATTATTAATTTTTATTTACATGATAATATATATATATATATATATATATTAAGCTTTTAATATGAATAATAGATGATGTGTTGAACAATTCAATTAATGCTTGCAAAGAGATCTTGATCATTTTTTATCTATAAGTTAAGTTGATTGCCATTCTATAATCAATTATTCATGACTTTTATTTCAGTCATTGTTTGACTCTCATTGTATTCATTAGGCTAAGGTTAGTTTTTCTTTTCTTCATTCTCTTAAGAACAAGAGAATAAAGAATATAGATCCATGTATGATGTCTATTACATATATTTTAACTCATTTTTCATTAAAATTTATATAAATATATGTTATATAATATTATAAGTTTATGTTAAGTGAAGATATTAATAATTTATTTTTGACATGTGATTGAACCAACATCAAGCATTTCTTCAAATACAACTAATGCTTCTTCAAAAATATAAACAATTTTTTTTTAGCATATATGTATATTGAAGATTAATTGTATGAGTAGAATGGATTCTAGAATCATAAAATATTCTAAAGATCTATGCCCTCCTTTATTACATGATCTATTTATGCAAGTGTTTTAAACTTGGTATCAGATAACTAAAACCACTAACAAGAATTTGGGTTTGAAAGTTTGAACCAAATGGATCTTAAAATTGATCTGAACAACTTATTCTAAAGTATATCAAAAACTTTTCGAAAGATTTTTATAAATAGAAATCAAAGACGTAATATTTTTCCATAGTTCAAACCATATATTAGATTTGATTTTGACTAGGTATAGGATCTCATCAAAATTTAAATTTTTTTCATAGTACTTATATTATAATTATATGTTTGTACATTAGTTTAAATAGTTAATTTTAGCAATACCACACAAAAAGATGAGGGTTTGATGTTTTTTTTATTCTATTTATTATCTTATATTCCAAATATTTATTTTTCTTAATTATCTTATATTTTAGAAGGTTTGGTTTCTTTTTCTCCAACCAATTCAAACAAAATTAAATTTACATTTTTTTATCCTTTAGTATGATACGACACAACTTACTTACATTTATAAAAGTAAATTCTTTATAACTAATTATTGTTATGCAATCCAAGAAATATACATTAAGCATAATTAAGAAATCTTGATTAGAAAGTTGATTTTTATTCCAAATAATTATACCAACTTGTTGAGTTGCCTTATGAATACACAAAAAAGAATGTAAAATGTATGAAATATGTGAACACCGAATTATGTCTGAGGATTTAAAACCCAAAATAGATTATTTTGTTTTTAGCCAAAATATTATTTAGTCTAAAATAATTCAAAAAAATCAAAATAAAAGCAATGGAAAAATATAAAACAAATGAAATAAAAAAACATAAAAAAAAGAAAAAAAAGAAAAGAAGAGAAAAAAATAAGAAAAGAGAAAAAGGAATCCCACACCAAATAAAATAAGAATTCCAACAAAAAATATTTTCGAAAAATTCTGAGATTTGAATTCAAATTTTGGCGCCAAAATCTCTTGTGTTCTTGAGGTTCATCTTTGTCTCTGTTTTCATTTTCGTTTTTAGTTGGTCAAATGATCTTTGATTTCATTGATTCTTATTGAGTTCTCTTCGTATTTCTCTCTAGTTTCTGGAATGATATTATTTGTCTAATTTGGATCTGAAATGAAATTTATATCACCTGATTACTGAAGCATATTCATCCTGAATTGCAAATTAACCTAACTTGTTTGACTTGTGCATAACTTGCTCATTTCTGGTTGAATTTATGTCAAACATGTTTTTTTTTATTCCTATAATCCATATCTTTCAATTTATTTGTTTTAATTTTTCAGATCTACCACAAAATTGTTTCTAAAAATTCTGAGATTTGAATTCAAATTTTGGTGCCAAAAACTCTTGTGTTCTTGAGATTCATCTTCGTTTTTGTTTTTCATTTTAGTTTTTAATTGATCAAATGATTTCTGATTTCTGTTATTTTTGTTGTGTTCTCTTTTTCGTTCTCTCTAGTTTCTGGAATGATATTATTTGTCTAATTGGGATCTGAAATGAAATTTCTATCGCCTGATTACTGAAGCATGTTCATCCTGATATGCAAATTAACCTAGCTTGTTTGATTTGTAAATAACTTTCTCATTTCTGGTTGGATTTATGTCAAACTTTTTTTTTTATTCCTATAATCTATATCTTTAAATTGATTGGTTTTAATTTTTCAAATCTACCAAAAAATATTTTCTAAAAATTCTGAGATTTGAATTCAAATTTTGGCGCCAAAAACTCTTGTGTTCTTGAGGTTCATATTCGTTTCTATTTTTCATTTTCGTTTTTAATTGATCAAATGATCTCTGATTTCTGTGATTTTTGTTGTGTTCTCTTTTTCTTTCTCTCTAGTTTCTGGAATGATATTATTTGTCTAGTTTAGATCTGAAATGAAATTTCTATCGCTTGATTACTGAAGCTTGTTCTCAATTATTTTTCTTAATTTCAAATCAAGTCAAGTTTATTTCAAATCAAGTCTAATTCAAGCCCAAAATTTAAATCAAATTTATTTTATTTTAAATCAAGTCCAATTTTTTTTCATCAAATTCAAATCAAGTTTATTTTATGTTAGATCAAGTCCAATTCAAGCCCAAAATTCAAATCAATTTTATTTTATTTGAAATCACAATTCTTTTCATCAAATTCAAATCAAGTTCATTTTGTTTTAAATCAAGTCCATTTTGCAATTCTTAATCTCACGCGACGAGCTCTAAGCACGAACTGGTAGTTTTTTCTACTGTTCAATGTTTAGAAATTCGTATGGGTCCAAGTGCAGCCGTAGTTGTGTTGGATCTTGTGCATATGTGGATTAAGGATGCCTCTAAACAAATAAAAAAACTCGTTTTGCAATTCTTAATCTCACGCAACGAGCTCCAAGCACGAATTGGTAGCTTTTTCTGTTATTCAATGTTTAGAGATTCGTATGGGTCCAAGTGCAGCCGTAGTTATCTTGGGCCTTGTGCATATGTGGATTAGGAATGCCCCTTTTAACAAATAAAAAACTCATTTTTCATCTCTTAGTCTCACGCGACGAGGTCTAAGCACGAACTGGTAGCTTTTTCTTCTGTTCGATGTTTAGAGATTCGTATGGATCCAAGTGTAGTCTTAGTTGTCTTGGGCCTTGTGCATATGTGGATTGGAAATGCCCTTTTTTAACAAATAAAAATCTCGTTTTGCATCTCTTAGTCTCACACGACGAGCTCTAAGCACGAACTAGTAGCTTTTTCTACTGTTCGATGTTTAGAGATTCGTAAGGGTCCAAGGGCAGCCGTAGTTGTCTTGAGCCTTGTGCATATGTGGACTGAGAATTCCTTCGAAATGACTTTAAGAAAAAATTCATTTTGGAAACCCTAGTCTCACGCGATGAACCCTAGCCACGAACTGGTAGATTTTTGTGTTGTTCGATGCCTAGGAATTCATATGGATCTCAGTGCAGCCGTAGTTGTCTTGGGTCCTGTGCATATGTAGACTAAGGATTCTCTTTAAAATATGTTCAAAAAAAATAAAACACGTTCACCTTTAAATTCAAGCACCTGCGAAGGTCAAGCCTTCAAATCAAACCAGAACTACGTAAGCCTTGAGTTTCCCATTGCACCGAGGAATACGTAGGAGCAGGATCAAGTCTTGTCAGGCTAACCTCCATCAAGTTATTTATTTTCATGCTAATTAAAGGGATCAAACAATTTCAAAAATTTCACACTCAGTTTAAGGGTACCGTTCTTCGGAACGGGCGAGTGGGGTGCCTAACACCTTCCCCATTCGTAACCGACTCCTGAACTTCGAATCTCATCCTCGAGTCAGGGTTTTTTCCAAATTTTTTCCCTTAAATAAAAATTTGGTAGCGACTCCACACCACACAATAAAAATTCTATTTTTAAAAATTTTTAGCGAGTTCGTCGTCCCGTCGGAATTATGGTTGCGACAAAATGTACTTTTGATTTTTTAGAAAAGTGATATTTTAAATGATGCCCATGTGTGGATGATAAATGAGAAGGTAGATTTGATTAGCGGCTATACGTGCTCTCTTGAATTATGCATGAAAATTAATATGAATTATGATTCCATAAGTGGATGAATTATATAAGAAATTGGATGAGTTGGATGTTATTTGTGCATATCATATTGAGTATGCATGTTATCACAAAGACTGAAAATGGAACCTAATAAGTCAAGAGATCACTAAAGAAAATTCTATGTAAAAATTTAAGACACTACTCTTAACATGCCAAGTCGTAGGGTTTGTGCACATATGAAGGTCACAAAACTTTCCATATAGAAACCATGAGGATTCAAGAAATTATGATGGTGACGACCATTCAAAATGAGCTCATATCCTAGAACAAAAGGTAGAGTATGTGGGAAGTGAAAGATATTGTTTGACTAAAAATGCTAATGATATGCCTTAAAATTTAATTATCACGGAAAGGATGACTAGAGAATGATAATGAATCATGAATAAGGCATTACTAAAATGATAGTCAAATGATATCTATGATATAAGGTAGTGTGATCTCAAGAGAATGAAAGATGTTTAAAATCCAAATTAAGTGCTTGAATGCTTGTGATAGAAGTTTGTTTTTGCAACTGTAAAAAGAAATTCACTTCAACTAAAGATTTTCTAAAATTTTAAAAGTAGACTTGTATGCATGTCATGTTTTTAAATAAACTGAAGTGGTTAGGTTGAAAATATTGACATTATAGTTAGGGTAGAATCCTATTAAGAAACTTAGTTTCTCACCCCTCTCCCACCATTTTTTTCCTAGATCCCAAAATGCTATTCGTGAAAGTGGTGGTATTTGTAGAGATTAACAATGTAAGGTAGGTGATTAGAGCCTGAGTCCTCACGTCCAAAGTGTTGATGGAAATTTAGTATCATCCCAATAATGTACATTTCGTATAGTGAAGGATGAATGTAATATATAAATAATCATGTATTAGATACGATAGTAGTAGTTATGTGTACTAATATATAGTGTGTGACATATTTATATGGTATATGTTTGTGATGTATGAAAGGATATTAATGCCCTAACACCAATTTCTAAAGATAAGAGTATGTATAAATTATCGATGTATGTATAAATAATATGGATCGGTATTGTATACTTAATTAAGTTTTATATCAAGTAATCAAAGCAAGTTAAGGTGTTAGTGACAATGCTTGATCATTTATTTCTTGTCACGATAATTACTACAACGAGGTTCACATCTTCAACTAAGGTTTAAAAAAAACAAAATATTATCATTTTTTCAATATCAGTAATTTCTAAACGGACTCCACATCATGGAGTAAAATTCTAATAATGAAACCGTAAATATGACTTAAGCATATAACAAACTTCACTTTTAGGGTGTTATACCATCACAATTGTAATATTGTGAAAATTCCTAAACAATTTTTAAAATCTTATGGTTATAATATTGAAAAAAAATTTATGATGCTGACAATTACTAAATGGAAAATATTGGTGATCTTGTTGTTTAATATGAATATGTCCAAATTATTTAGAAGTTTGTTGTTCATAGTGAATACTATCAGTTTATTGTTAAAAATATTTTTCTATGTCTAAGAATAATCATAGAATATTTGAGAGATGCCATTAATTATGGTATCGATTATTTTTCCACTATATTAAAAAAGTATAAGGATGATAAATAAATTTGATTTAGGTAAGAATAAATCACAATTAGATTTATTTTAATATCAAGAGATATTGTCATTTGGAATATTCAAGTAAATAGGAAAATATATTACAGAGGCAAGTAATTATTATTGACTTGGGAGAATTTGAAAATGTGTACAAGAAAAAAATTTTAGTAAATATTTTATCAAGAGGAAACTTATGCTTCTGGTTTGCATAAATTGTGATTACCGTGCAGCGATAGTGAAAATAATTAACAAAAATAAATTGAGACTTGTATATGTACATTAAAAATTTGTGAACAATTAATAATGATTATGGATATTAATTAATATGATGTAAAATAATTAATAATGATTATAGATACTAATTAATATGATGTAAAATAATTAATAATTTGACCATATTTCTCAAAAGTCTAATCTTAGTGCATGATATTTAGAGGGAATGAAGCTTCAGTTAAAATAAAAGGTTTATATGGATATTAACAACTTATTGTTGGTTCTCCTAATACTATTAATTTTTTAATTTCTACAGGGTGAGAAGTGTTAGCTTGCATTGAGCGAGATTTTAAATTTAATTTTTTTTAGTGACTATTATGTCTCCTATAGATGGTCTATAAAACGTAGAATACACTTTATGATGTTAACTACATGAGTGTTAAGGGACCACTTATATGAGATTGAGACACAATCTCTGGATCAATTATAATGGATGATATAGAACAACAAAAATAAGTATGTAAAAAGGAGTAATTATTATATGAAAGACATGAATAAATAAGATACTAGAACAACAAAAATAAGTATGTAAAAAGGAGTAATTATTATATGAAAGACATGAATAAATAAGATACAAAGAATCATGGGAAGATGGAAATATTATTCTTAATAGCATGATTACTTAAACTACAATGAAATCTTCAATATATTAAGGTTCTTTACATGTTCTACATGATCTATAAAATGAGTGGAATCCATTGATGTACCATAATACTATGTGCAATAAGGATATTTGTAAAAACATTGAGTGCGAAATGAATTTCATTGAGTGTTTCATAATCTTTTATATGGAAAAGATAAACATTTGAGAAATATTACTGTTAATAGAAGAAAAGGAAAAATAAAGTTCAAAAAGAACAACATGATAAGACATAAAAATTTGTTGAGATAAAATAGTATAAAGAAAGTATCATTTTTTACCATCTTGATATCCAATGAAAATGCATTTATAAGATCTTGTGAAAAACTTGTTCTTATTAACAGACAAGTTAGGAGTATAACAAAGATGACCAAAAGCTTTAAAATAACTCAACTTCGGTGAATCTCCATAAATAAGTGTTAGAATTTTGTTTATTATATGAAGAATGTGTGTAACAGTAAAAAAAATAAAAATTGGGTGAAATTTTAGCTTAGAACATTAAGGCTTATACAACATTTAAAAAATGTTGATGTTTGCATTCAACAATATTTTGTTATGGTGTTCTAATACATAACATTTGGTGAATTATACCCTTTGTGTTATACAACTCATTCATTTTAAACTCAATGCCATCATCACTTTGAAAGATTTTAATCCTTGTATCAAATTAAGTTTTAATTTGATTTATAAACTTTTGAAGCTGAAATCAAGTTTCATTCTCTTATTACAAGAGACATACTAAGTAAAACAATATTAGTCATCTATCAAGTTTAAAATACTTAATAGCCTTGAAAATATGTAACAGAAATCCTAGATGTCATCATTAAAGAGTTCAAAATTTTTAATAAATTTATTTCACTAACATGAAAATAAATTTTTCTTTTCTTAGAGAGATAATAAATATCACTAAAATCAATGTCGATATATGAAAAACTAAAATAAAATATATTAAATTTATTGTACTATTTTTTATGGTAGATGTACTAATCTAATGTGTCACATATAGGAATAAGAAATTTTTATACACATAGTAGATAATATATCTTGATCTTGGATATCTTTTAATTTTTTTATGAACATGTAAAGAATTGTTTTACATGGTTTCCTTCCATGTGATATCATCCATAGACAAGTTTAGTTGTACCAACCATCTAACTTGTTTCTACCTTTTCAATGGAATAATCAAAATTATTGAAGGTTAAATAACATGGCTTTGACTAAGCAAGCTTACTAAATAGAAAGAAAGTTAAGAGAGAATTGAGGGACAACGAGAATGCTAATTATTAAATAGAGGGGAGTCAATTAAATGTTACTAGAATTTTTTTTTTTTTTTACTTTGTCACAATTTAGAAGATAAACAATGACATACTTTATTTTGAAAGAAAAACTTAAATTATTGATAAAATTAGTAGTATTGTTTTAGGCTTCAATGTCCAAAATCCACTAAGAATTAAATAATTTATTTGAAAAAGTTTTAATATTATTTATCATAGAGGGATGATTCAGACCTTGAGACAAAGGTATATTTTCAGTGGTATAGAAAAATTAAACCAAACTCATTATGATTTTGTATTCATCTTAATTTAAGGAGACATGATTTTCTTAAGGGAAAATTACACTAACATATCCTGAGGTTCATTGAAAAAACACACAATACCCATCATTTTTTATTACCATTATATTTATCACCCTTGTACTAAACAATGTTAATGGTTTATCATGGTTTATTATAGAAAGATTAAATTGTCCTTAGTTATTTGATTGATCAAAATACTCCCATAAGAATATAAGTGATGAAAGGGAGGGGGTCAACAAAAAGAATTTTCCCATCAAAACAAACCAAACCAAACTCCTTGAATTAAACCTTATTCTCAATTCCTTTCAAGATAGGAAAAACCTTACTCTTGAATTTGGATGCTTGACATTAATCAAGGAGAAACATTTCCTACAAAGTTATTAATATCATGTTCCTATAAGAAATAAACACCAACTAGATACTAAGAAATTGAAATTTTGAATAAAAATATCCAAACAAAGGTTTTTCTTGAATCCTACCTTTTTTTAGGTTAAGATGTGTAGGTGAATCCCATGAAATAATAAAAAATATTATAAGAACTATTATAAAAGCTTATAAAGAAAGAATGTGAGGATGAAGAAGAAATAAACAACAAAAATCCTTGTTAAATATCAGTGTAGATGGGCTTTGAAATATTTCTACATTTATCCTACATTCACAATGTGAAGGAGCTGAAATTTTGCTCCACTAAGACATCCAAGAATATATCCTTGAAGACATCCATGAAAACCACCATATAAATTTTTCACCTTTTTCTAAACAACATACTTCATTATGGGAAGGGTAATTTCAAAAAAAAAAAATATCATAAACACCATGTGAGGGGTCACATGCTCTCCTATTGTGTTAAGTTAACAAATCAATGTTTCATAGGATACACAAAGTAAAGAGGACAAAAAATTAAGGGTAGGTTTTGTAAGTCTATGATAAACCTCAATTTTGTTGATTTATTTAAGAAAAATTAACTATAATTATTGTATAATTAATGAATATTTGTATGTAATTCCACTTTTTTTTTTTTTTTTTGAGGAATGGTTTCGTAAGTAGAGAGTCAAAAAGTAAGCGAACTTTATGTTGAAAGGAGGGGAAAAAATGGCATACAATGGTGAAGGAGCGACAGAAGACCAAATTTTCTTATGGAGAGCCAACACGATCATGCTAATTGAAGCATGCCCTGACAGCAAACTAAATTTTCTGACATGATCTTGCAGACCTGAGCACATCTATGCCGATTGATAAGTACAGTCATGTAGACTTGAGCATGGTCTGGCAACATCTTGAAGTTACTGAGACAACCATGTAGGATAGATCATAGCCATGCTATCTCAGACATCTCGACCTCAACCAACACCATCACCACGACTTGCACACCTCCTTTTCCATTTCCCACTTCTATTTCTCCCATTCCTATTTCCATTTATTCTTCTAGCATCCTCTCATAGGATCTTGGTAAAAGAAACCTTCTTCATAGTTCGAGTTGTAGAGTGTCTTGTCAGTCTTGCTGGCACTACAATTTTGTATTTGACCTTAGGATTAATTTTATAGATAATTTTGTTGGATTATCTTATTCCCATTTGTTTTCATTTGTTATATGTAACTAACTCCCGAATCATAAGGCTTTAGTGAACCTTATGATGTAATTATTTGAATCTCATTTTCCCTTATGAATGATTACACATTTTATTTATCTAATTCATGTTATTTTATTGTGCTTAATAAATTGATAAGAACTAACCACTTTTGTTTATTTTTAAGCTAGTTGGGGAGTAAGAGATTGTACCATTTCCCAATTGGAAGAACAAAAGGTAACTGGAAGTCTGAAGATTTTGGAAGATCAATTAGAATCCTAGGCTTCTAACCATTTATTAACTTAACAAATCTAAATATGCTTTATGATTCTCCTATTTATTTATCTTGCATGATCATTAAAGGTTGTACTCAAGGGTAAGAATATTACTATTATATGATCATTGGGTGGTCTAACATCAGAGCATATGGTTAGAAATTGATGTTTTAAATCATTCATAAGAGAAATTAGGAGTTGAAGTAGATAAAATCACAAGGGGATCCAAAGTTTCATACTTTTCCATAAATTCACACTCGTGTTATTTTATTTTATTTTTGGATTTGCTTTAAACTTTCTTTCATACTCTTATTTTTTATATTTGTACACAAAAATAATTTTTAGTGAGCTTAATAGTTAGGATTTAAATATGTTTTACATATTGTTAGCATAGTCCTTGTGGGATCAACATGGAGGGTCTAAAATACATCTTTACTACATCGACAAGTATATTTGCTCATAGATAAAACTTGTATATAGTGTTAATAGTCATATTTTGCATGCAATAGTCTACCAAAGAGACTAGTATCATATACCTTTTCAGGAAACCTCAGGAGGAATCAATGTAATTTTTCTTTCTCTCAAATACCAACATTGACTAAGTAGCACTCACCATTATTGCTACTTTGTAAATTGATGTAGTTTTAATAAAATCATTGCAAATACTTCATGGTTCATAAGTATGAGTAAATCCATTTTTAAAGAAGTAAGTGTTAATTATATGATTTAATCTTCCACAAAAGGGACATTCACTGCTTGGTCCAAAATTTTATGACAAATGGACATCTCTTCCACTAGCATAGATTCCTCTACATTGTGAGGATTAATTTCAATTATTTGGAATTTTAAAGATTTTTAGTTCACTTTGAGGATCATTACGTATAAGATCAATGAATTTTGGTTCTTGTTGAACATTTAGAGAAAAAAAAAACTTTAGTAACTAAAGGGAAAGGTTCACATCAATGTGGTTTGAGAATGAACATGAGAAAATTGTGCATGAAGTCCTTTTAAAAATCATATGGCATAGTTTTTATCTTTGTACGTCGCTATTTATTTGAAACCACCAAAAGAATAAGGTATATCACATGATAAAACTAGAAGAAGTTTAAAATTATCAAATTCATCCCATAAAATCTTCAATTGCATAAAGTGATTAGTGGCAGAAAGATTACCTTTCTTAAAGAAATATAGTTCTTGTTCAAGATCAAAAACTATAAAGTGTCTCCTAGTGGAAATATTTTGTGCAGATCTTAACAACCATCTAAAGTCTTGTTTGTCCAAAGATGGATTTTTCTACTATATCAGTAATTAATTGATGAATCTAAGATAAGACTACGATGATTTACCACTCTCATGGTTCATATAATAGATTAATTCTTAATGGTGGATGAATTATTCAGTCTTTAAACTTGAGTTTATTTTTCTCAAAAAAGTTCTATCCTCATTAAACATGATCAAAAGTGATAATTTTTGTCATCTAAGAAATAAGATGCCAAAGCTAACACAACAATTTCACTAAGATGAAGGAAGTATAGACCAGTTGGGTTTAAGATATAGTCGAAAATGGAGGTTTCATGCAAAGAAATGATGAGCTAAATCTTTTTCAAGATTTGATATCATATCAATATTTAGCACCATCATTAAAAGTTAACAATAGAAGAAGGATATGTGTATTACTTTACATAAAATAAAAATAGAAAAAAAAAGTTATCTTTATAAAGAAGAGGATAAGAATATATACAAAGAAAAAAAAAATAGTTACAATGATAATAACTAACTAATTGAAAGTTGTTAAAGAGACTAATAATATATATGTATTTTGCATAATTATATGTATAATTCTAACCCTCAAACCACCACCATTTCATCTTACTTGCCACCTTAGTACATCACTTGTAAATTCTTTATTATTTATTGTATTTTCAATGCAATAATCTTTAATATGAGTATCATTTTCTCTGGTGTATTATTTATTAAGTTATAAATTATTCATCTTCAATATCATTATTTCATTGTATTATAGATTTAAGAGAGATTGAGCATTTTCTTGAGTTAATTTTAAAAAAAATTTCTTGTGTATTTATGTTCAATATTTTTATTTTATTTTATTTATTTTTAATAAATTTTTTATAAATTATTAATAGATATATAAAAAATATAATTAACAATATCATCTTTGAATTTTGTTTTGATAAGTTGAAAAATATAAGCTATGAGCATGAATATAGTTTAGGATGGGTTTTTTCAATTTTTTTTTTACCTTTTTAAACATATTTTTTTAATAGAAAAACACTATTTACTACAACTTTTTTATAAAATTTTATTCTTCTATATTATTAATTATTCATTTCATCACTTCAACTGTATCATAATGATAATGAAAAAATTATGAAGAAATTATGGATAATGAATATTATTATTGTTAATGTAACTGAAATATGGAGTCAAAAATTTATTGATCAAAATTTTATTTTATAATAAATTTTTCTTTTTTGATTTTAATCTAGAATTACAAATATATTTCGTACCACTTAATTTTATTTAAGTTTGAAATTTTAGGATTAATTTTTCCAATATTTTCTCACACACAGGATCAAAATTTTAAAATATATTATAAAATATTTAATTTGTATTATTTAAATCAATTATTATTTTATTTTTATTTAAAATTATAACATCTTACAGTTATCTTAATTTCTATATATATATATATATATATATATTATTTTTATCCTAAATCTGATTTTTGGGTTTATTTATTTGAATTAATTAAGTATGAGATCCTTATATATATATATATATATATATATATATATATATATATATATAAATATTTTTAAAAAAATAATTTATATTTAAAATTTCATTTCAGTTAAAAATATCATACGATACATTAAATTACCAGTTACTCCTAACTGATTCATAAGGAGAGATTATATAATTTCACATTATTTTAAATAAGAAATTTAAAAAATATTTATGACGTGCATATATAATGGCATGTTCAAATCTTTGATAGCCATAAATAATCTCTTATGTCGTCTAAAGTGAAATATAGAAAGCTACTACATGATCATCAACTGACGCATGAGATAATAGGTTTGTTTGACAAGATTAATAAATAAATTAATCAAAAGTTAAAATGATTAAAATTTAAAAGATAAAAATTAAAATAATTTAATTGATAAATTTTAAAATATTTAATAAAATTAACAGTTAATTAGTTTCTAAATATAAAATATAAAATAAATATATAATTAATTCCTATATTATAATTTAATAAATAAGATATTTTTATTTTCAAAAAATATATTAAAATGCTTCATATATAACAATAAAAAGAGCAAGTATATCATCTAACTATTACATTAAATAATAATATTATAACAAAAATATTAAATTTATAAAAATAAATAGATAAATATAAAAAATAAAAATACAATAAAATCATATTTCTAACTGCAAATAAAAAATTAAAATAATATTAAAAAAAATATTTTACAAAATATTATTAACTAAAAAACACTAATAATTATTTATATAAAGAAACTATCTTGTGAAACAAAATTATTTTAACCTAAAAGTCAAAAAACGTTAAAAATAAGTAAAACTTGCATGTATTAGTATACTAATCTAACAATTAACTTTAAAGACTATAAGAATAATGAAAATACTGACAAATAAATAAAAATATTTGTGATTTATGGTAGTCTTTTGAATAAGTAGATATAGAAGATAAAATAGTTGGACAGAGTTTAAGGAAAGATATATTTAATATTGATATTCTTTTACATATAATAACAATGTTATTTATTTATTTATATTTTTATTTAATAATTAAAAATTTTTTAAATAAAAATAAAATAAATTTAACAATTTATAATTTAATATAAATAAAAAAATATGTTACTATTTATATGTTTATTAATTTTTTATATAAAATGAAGGTTTTGTTATTATTATCTTTACAATATTTTTATTTTTTATTATATCAGATATTTTTTATCTCAATATCATATTTTGTTAAATTAATCATATTCGTTGTGACGACACACTTGAGCTAAGCTGGTGAGTGGACGTGAGAAATGACGTCAGCAAAGATAAGGCAAAGCGCAAACGTGCTAATAGCTAATGGCTTGGTTGCAGGCTCGTGTTCATCAATCATTGTGGCCGGTGATATTGACAACAGCAACAGTACACAGGTGCCATCCATTTTTATTATTTTACAAAGTACGTTTTAAATCGATATTTTAATCTATTTTCGGTAGAAAACAAATAAAATGTTATGATATGATTTACCAAAATATAGAAGGATAATTTATTTAATTTTAATTTATAAACAATACTTTTTTATTTGTTATTAACATATCGATATACTGTATGAATATTTTTAAAATTAAATAAAATTTATAAATGAAATAAAATTTATAAAATAATTATTTTTCTTATATGAATAATATATTATTAATAAAATTTTGAAAAATAAAATTCTTAAAATTAAAGATAGAATTTATAAAATACTACAATATAATATATGATATTAATTGATTTGATATATTAAAATTAAAATTAAGTAATCTATCATAATTTAAAATTTATTTTATCTAACATATATTTTTTAAAATATATTGTAAATATTAATATTAAAAATTATATGAAATTATTATTAAGAATTATAAATAAAAAATTAAATGCTTAATGTATGAGAAGCTACATAACTTAATGAAAATGAGAATAATTCATATAAATATTCTCATTTAAATATAAACACTCTAGTATATAGTGGTAGATTTAATTATTTGATCGTTTGTGTAAATGTAATATTTCAAAATTTTTAAAATAATTTTCAATGTTATTTTAATAAAAATAATTTATTTTTTATCAACTGAATTAGTAAATAAAAAAAAAGGAAAGTTTAATAGTTTCAATTTTTTAAAATTATTCAAAAATTGAAAATCGACATTTTCTATAAAAATAATAACTTTTAGATACATCAGTTATATTCTCCTATAACTAATATATTACTTAGTTATAAAAATTTACCAAGTTTGATAAGTTTGTAAATTAATAGGACCATGTGTTTTAAGAGGTAGAAGTAAATTTGCTTTGAGTCTAAAAGAAGTTAAAATAGAATTAAGGATATTTATTTCTTACATTGTAATATATAGTTATTAACTTAAAAGAATTAAATAATTCTGGCACAAGAATATTCAGGAATATTATCTTAAATAAAAAATGTGGCACGAGAATATTCAGAATTATCTTGAAAAATAAATAAAAAAATAATTTAAACTTATTTATGACCCATTTGTAGAATTAAAATTATTAATTGAAACAAACTTAATTCTAAGTTTATTACTAAAAATAATATTATAAAATTAGTTCTTAACTTAAAAATAGAAAACCTTACCATAAAGAAAACTTAATATTTTATTAATCATTCAAAAATTATAAAGAAAACTTAATATTTTATTAATCATTCCAACATTACAATGAAAATTTGCTAAATCACATTTTAAGACACGCAATCCCCAAATTGGAGTAGACTTAATGTTCTTCTTGGTACATAGAGGATATTGAACGTTAATTATCATGTAATTACCAAAAATATAATAAATGTATAATAATTATATTATACATTTATTCACAATTCTTAAAATATTTAGGAAAATATAAAAAATATTAATTACCTTCAAAATAAATAAAAATAACAAATTGGACTCATTTATTATTTTCTTAGGTCTAATAATAATAATAATCGATAAAATTGAATAATTATACTATATGAATGCAAATTTGGCTTTCCAAATTTGCATCTATACATTGACTTCAAAGCATCATCTTCAAGTTGGAAAAAGTGACTAATTTAAATTGAACTTCTATTTTAAGTTGATATCCTTATCCTTCGATTTTCAAAATTCAGCTTTGCACGGATTGCTTCATCTTCTTGATTTTGGTTCTAATAATAAGATCTTCAATTTCATTATAAATATTTTTTTAGTTAGTTAGTAAGATTTCTATCATTCTCTTTCTTCAAATAGATATTTAAATTTAATCTATTATCTACATTAAATAATATAAATAATTATACTATTATATTCACTTACAAATATATTTTGCAAACATTATCATTAATATTCTCTCTAATATTTGAAAAGGTATATATGTTCTTGATTGCAACTTGAATTTTCTTTAAGTAGATTTTTTTTTTATTTGAATCCAATCCTACTCTACAAATTCAAAAATGAATTCAACACGATCTTTAATGGACATTTTATTTGTATATAGGTATCTTATTGTTTAGCTTAGAGATTTATCAAATTTCGAACAACAGAACAACCATCTGAAACAACTTCTTGAAGTTTAGCAATCGAAACTCACTCATTCATCAAATTGTTTGAAGTCATCAAGCGTCTCTGAAGTAAAACATCTCAAACACGTTATCATTTAATGGACAAAATCTAATGCCTAGGCATGTTTAAACATTCATCAGTTGAAGCATAAAAACCTTGACTGCATCACCTCTTTTTTGAAAGAAACATGTATTAGTCAAAGCCTTTTTCAATAGCTAAGGAATTATTTTTCATAGAAAATATTCATATAGAAAGAAAATTTTAGATTTCCCGGAACTAAATTGTTAATTTTATGTTAAATTGAATCTAAATAATCTTTAATGTTTTAAAGATGAAAAAAATATATGTAAAAGTATTATTTAGATAAATGTAAAAAAAATATAAGATTAAACGATTAATTTGTCTCATTTGATAAATGGATTCAACAACAGCTGATCTCAATATAAACACTATTCTAAAAAATATATTTTTATAATATTTATTTTTATATTTTTTACTATTTTATAAATGTTATATATTTAGATGTTTTAATAAGTAGAAAACCTATTAAAGTACTTAATAAAATATGGTAAAATATTGTTATTTTAAATAATATTTTTAAAATACTGTAAAAGTAATACATTTTAAAGTATTTTTTTAAAATATTGTAAAATATTATTTATTATAACACTTATTTTTAAAAAATTTTAATAGGTAAAATTTTAAAATACTTTATTAAATAAACATTTTAATTTTTTTTTATTTTTTAACATTTTATTAATATTTGATAACCCAAGTTGTATATTATAATTCATTTAATATTTAAGATATTTAATTTTTTGAATTACTAAATATAAATTTTATGAAATATTTAATTTTAAAAAATAATAAATAACTAATAAGTATAATTTTTTCTACGATATCTTTGTAAACTAAGAATATAAAACTAAAAATATAAAACTTGAAGTGATATGATCCTATATAAATGAATCATGTGGCATAATGGATTCAATGCAATAAACAAATCTTTTTGCATTATTTGAAATTATTATGTAGGATTTTTATATTTATATTTTGCAGATAGATACTTCGAATAAATTATAAAATTTTATTATATATATTTCAATATATTTAATAAATCTATTTTATTTTTATATCATTTTTAATATCATGGTATATAAATAAATTTTCAATTTTTTATATTAACTATTTTTTTAATCATTTTAAATATTATAAGTATTTTATATTCATGTAAATTGATATCGTTAAAGTTATTCTTAACATTTATTTTCACATAAATACATATATTTTTAAATTTAATTTAATTTTTAAAATTGTAATGTTAGAAATAATTCAGAAAATATTTAAATAAATTGTCATGTTAAAAATGTTTTTTTTTAATTTTATACTTGTTAATTTACTTCAAAATTAAATACTTTTAATGTTAACAAAAGTTTTAAAAAAGTTAACTTCAATTCGAAAATAAAATATTTATAATATTCAAAATAATTATAAAAACAGTTGCTGTCAAAAAATTGAAAATAAAAAATATATATAACATAATATTAAAATGATAATAAATTATTAAAATTAATAAAAATATAATAAAATTTTAAAAACTTAAATTATTATATATTTTTAAATTAATTATATACTCTAATATTAAAATGAAACTTTTTTTCCTATTTTTTAAACTAAAATGTTTTAAGGTTTAGGAAATTTAAATTCTGATGTGTTATTTAAACATTTTATAAATTAAATTGCATTAAAGTTTTATGTTGTAATTCTTAATTTAATGTGAAATACGTACATTGTAATTTAATTTGTTTTAAAAACTATCATGTTAAAAATTATATTTTTTAAAATTTGGACCTATCAATTTACTTGAAAATAAAATATTTTAATATTAACAAATTTGTTTCAAAATTTAACTTCAAATTACTTAAAAATAAAATAATTATAATATTCAAAATAATTATAAAAGTAATTAATATCAAATGATTGAATATATATATATATAAAACATAATATTAAAAATGATAATAATTTTTAACAGGTTTATTAAAATTATTGTAATTTATTCCAATTGTTTAAACTTAAACGCTTTTGCTTTAATGAAATTGAAATTCTAATATATTATTATTCAAATATTTTTAAATTTTATTTTGTAATATTTAGTTTAATGTAAAATAATTTTTTGTAATGTATTATAATTTTTTTAAAATTGTGATGTTATAAATAATTATAAAAATAGTTAAATAAATTATTATATATTTTATTTTTAAAATTTCAAGTTTTAGATGAGATCAGACTTTGATTAAAAAAAAAATCTTTTGATAAGTAACTGGACAAAACACAGGCCTCAATTTTTAAATAGGTTAAATTTAAACATTTAAAGGTTAACTCGTCCTAACCTATTTCTATCCCTAGACAACAATATATATATATATATATATATATATATATATATATATATATATATATAATATCACATCATAATTTGCATTGTCTCTAACTTTTTAACTCCTAATAATTACCATAGTCCCAACTAAGTCAAATAAGAGGCAATCATAAAAGATGCCCTCAACTTTCAAAATTCACTTAAGGCGTTTAACCATAAGAAGAATCTTTACATTTCATCTCACTTGTGATGCAAGGATTACTTTTGAGAGCATTGTTGTAGAGGTACCATCAGGTAAGAATATTGGATCCATTGGACCCATCATCAAAGCTAGAAAGCTGCATAAAGAGCTAGTAACACTCCTGAGTATTTAGGATGACCTTTTGGATGCCTCTGTTTCTCCTCTCATCACACAACACACCTTATTTTAGGACTTAGATATTTTTCTTGTACTATAGGTTTTTAGTAGGCCCAATTTGTATAAGCTTAGGCACAGATTTTGTGTATTTTTACCATAGGATTTTGGGCCTGCTTAGGCATAAACTTGAGACTAAATTGAGGATGGATGAAGAGACCTTTATTAGGCTCATATCCAAGCCTAAAATCCGTTCCACATGCAGCATCCAATTTTGTACCTTTCCTTCTCATTTTTAGCACCTCAATTTGGCTATATATAGATTTCTCATGTATCATATTTTACACTTTAGATCATAACTCACATTTTTAAAGTTTGTAAGAGATTTTCTCTTCTACTTTTATCTCCTTTCCAAATTTGAGTGACTGTGTGAGTTTCCAAGATGGTAGAGGAAGGGTAGCTTATCCAAGTGTGTAGTGGCGCCTCCTTGCTTGAAGATTCGTATGATCTAATCCTCTTCCACAATCCACTTTGTTGCTGCCTTCATTGTCTAAAACTTTATCATCTATCCAACCTTCCATCAAGTGGTATCGTAGCACCATAATGAAGGTATGATTCGTTCCTAGTTCTTTCATTAATTCTGCTTATATTCTTTCTTCTTCCACTACTTCATTTTATTGGTCAAATTATGCATATTTTGTGCCATTTCTTGTTTGACTTACATTGTTTCATGTTATATCTTCATTAATTTGTGATAGATCCGGTTTTTGTTCAGTTTAATTTGCTTAAAACTACATGAAATTCCGATTGATTCATTTTGGCACAATTTGGCACTAAACGTTCACTTGATCATCCTTTTATGGCTTCAATTATTATTTGATTTGGTTCATTCTTGTTTTGAATTGCATCATTTGAATGTTATTTTCCTTTTAATCAGTGAAAATATTCCAGATCTTAACAAATTTTCAAAATTTGTTTTTGAAATTTTGAATATGTTCTTGGCACTAGTTTTGGTGAAATTTAAATTCAAAATTTACCATTCCATCTTATTTTTGTTGTTTAGGTTTGATTCTATATGTCTTAATCCTTCTAAGACTATCTTGATCTTGTTTGAATTGCAAATTATTTTCCCACAATTTTTCTTAGAGGTGCATGATCATGTGTATGCATGATAATGATATTAGATTAGCCTTGTTCATGCATGAATTTAGTGCTTAAGAATTTAATAATAAATGTATGCTTAATCACCTTAATTAAGATTCTAAAGATACTTAGTCTTACCTCTGGATCTCATTGATCTATGTTGAACTTATGGATCGTTTGGACAATTGATTTGGACTTAGAATCATGATCTAAGTAAGGAAGAGTGCAAATATTCACTTAAAGGATATATTTGGATGTAGCAAACCTTATACCTTGAAAAGGACACATGCAAGGAGTAAATTGAAGACCAAAAGGACCTAGACTTAAGGACTATAGAATAAGAAAAAAAAAGTAAACACAAAAGAAGAAAAATAAAATGTAAGAAAAACAAAGAAAAATTTGTAAAAAGGCATGCATATAAGGTCTTGTTTGCTTGAATTTAATTGTATGTTTTGTTTGTGATGTTCATGCTAGAGATTTAGTTCCAAATTTTAGGTGTTAAATGCTTAGGTGATGCATGATTAAACTTTTTTAAGTTCGGCTAGCATCATGACCTATGCATGAGCATGTGTATGCACACTCTTAAGTCTTTAGGAGTTCTTTTGAGTGCTTGTTTCCTTCTTACCTTTAATTCTATTTTGTCAATTTTTGACCTCTTTGTTTGTCTTAGTTAAATCCAGTTTGAGTGTGATTTTATTTTTTAAGCTTTTCTTGTTTGTTCTAAATTTTCTTGGTTTTGTATGTGCCACCTTCTTATACTCTAAACCTCTTTTTCTTCTTCACCTTGAAAACATCAAGGGGTTAAGGTCATGAGTTGAGTTAACCTCTTCCTTTAGCTTGGTTAGATGCTAATTTTTGAGTGATTTTTTTGTGAGAAAAGGTTGGCCTAAATTGTGAGCACATTTGAGGGGAATGAGGGAAACACTTGGTGAGGTGTGAGCAATTTCATCTTAATTTTGAATCATCTAACAAAGTGAGGGTAACAAGGCTCTCTTCTTTTTTTTGATTTTTTAGGTTATAATTGGAGGAGAAAAACTTAAGGAAAAGGAGTCTAGAAATAGCTTGAAGCTTGGAGCGTGAAGCTTGAAGGCTTAAAAATGAAGGAGTTTTCAAGGATAGTTGTCTGTAGTTATGCGTTCAGCTTTCTTGTAAATTTTAGGTTTAAAATCTGGGTTTAAGAACCTTGTGATTATAATCTTTTAGAACTTGTAGTAGGTTCTTCATTTTTAGCGTAATTCAAGTTTCTATTGCAATTTGTATGTAAAAAGGGACATTCGAACTTGCCTTTGGTGTAAGATACTCACCATAAAAGGTAATTTGTATGGCGATTTGTTGCATGTAAAGGAGTATAAAGGGGTGCTAATTGCTTGAGTTCTTTCTTAGTATAATTGTTAGTACTAACTTGTCTTCTTTTGTAAGGTCAAGGGGGCTAGGTATCATTTCTTAACCCTTGTGTGTTGAGCGCTTTAGAGACCTAGGATTGTTTGCTAAGTGTTTTGGTTGTTTCACCTAATTATAGTGTGGAGAGGATTTTTCTTTTGCAAATGATTTCCCACGATAACTCCCCTATAAACGAAATAGAAGAATTGGTCATTAGGTTAGAAATAATTTTTCAAACCCAAGCTAAGGCCTTTGAACAACGCCTACATAATTTAGAAAGAAAAAATTCACATAGATATGAAAGAAATAAAAGGGAATTTGAGACTAATGGGGAAAGGAAATAGGGTTACCATAGTGAAGACGAGGAGACATCTAAAAGGATGTCAACTTCTTTAGGAAAAATATAAATCCTAGGGGTAAAAGGAAACACTCACCACCAAGACAGAGACCATCTTCAAGGAATAGACCTCACTCGTCTAAACAGTTACCAACACCTAATGAACCTCACAGAGGGTAGATAGGAATATAGGTCACCATAGGAATAGGAAACTTTTTAGAACTAGGAAACCCTCTAGGATAAGACCCATAGGACCAGAACCCACAGTAGTAAGGATAGAAGCTCCTCTAAGGATAGCATAAAAGTTAGACATCATAGACATATTCTAGAAGTAGAAACCATAAGGATAGGGACCACCTAAAACCCCTAGAAGTAACAAAAATAAAAATGCTTAGATTTCAAGTGAGAAACGATCTAGAGACATATCTAGATTGGAAGCTTAAGGTTAGGAAATTATTTTCAAGATATTCCATTAGGGAGGAACATAAAGTAAGGTTAGCATCCTTAGAATTTAGTGAATACACACTTATATGGTGGGATAAGTTAAATAAGGCACAATATCAACCATTGAGTGAATGAGAGGAAATGAAACCCTAAACACATCATGAGGACTAGATATGACCCTTCCTATTATTTAAGAGAAGTGCATAATAAGTTGAAAAGACTCATCGAAGGAATAAAAAATGTAGATTAGTATAATAAAGAAATGGAAGTAGTTGTGATTAAGGATAATTTAAGTAAGAGTGAGAAGGCTATCTTGACTATGTTTCTAGATGGCCTTAGGCATGAAATCAAAGACATCGTAGAACTCCACCATTTTTTGAACCTTAATGACCTTTACCACCAAGCCCTTAAGGTAGAATTCCAACTTGCTAGGAAGGGTAAGGGTGAATTTACTTCTTTCAAAACATCTACACAAGAAACATGGAAAGATAGGAAGAAGGACTCTAGTTTTAAACCTAGGGAATCCAAGGATGCTAAGGACTCCCATGAGGCCAACGGTAAAGCCCCAAACTTTTGCTCAGACAAAGATTCTTTTGTTAAGTATTTTAAGTGATTGGGAGATGCTACATTACCTCCTAATGCCCAAATAAGAACACTATAGTTCTGAGGAACAATGGTGACTACTCATCACTAGGGTTCATTGGCTTTAGCTCCACTTCCTCTTTCTTTGAGGATGAAGTCCTTGATTTTTCATTTAAGGGAGACCTTCTAGTTATTAGGAGGTTATCGAATAATCTGTCCAAGAGGAGGAAGAACCTCAAAGAGAGAACATCTTCCACACTAGATGTTCTATCAAAGGGCACACATTCTCCCTAATTATAGATAGAATAGTTACACTAATGTGTATAGCACTGGGCTAGTCACCAAATTAGGGTTAGTTACCACACCTCATCCTAAAACATATAAATTTCAATGGATTAGTAATAAAGGATATTTTTTGGTTAACCAACAAGTACTCCTCACCTTCACCATTAGAAGGTATGATATGATAATATCGTTTGCGATGTCGTCTCTATGGAGGTTAACCATGTATTATTAGAAAGACCATGACAATATGAAGAATATCCATCATGATGGGTATACTAATAGGTATTCATTCTTATTTAATCCCCAAAAGATAACTTTGGTTGCATTAAGCCCGAGTAAGGTCTATAAGGACTAGGTGCACATAAGGAAAAAGATAGTTGAAGAGAGGAAGAAACTAAATGAGAAAATGATTAAGGGTCCTAGAGAGGAGATCTTTACCCTTAGTAATTTGCTAGTAGAGCCAAGGATAATGAAGCAAGCCTTAGTGGTTAGGAAGACCATTTATCTATTGTTGCCTAAGAAGAAAATCTTGCTCCAAGAGGCAGAATCTATTCCCTAGGGTCATTGTTGAGTATGAAACATAAGTGTAAAACTCTTTGCCAAGTTTTTTTCATGGGTAAGTATACTTGTCGATGTAGAAAGAAGATATTTTAGGCCCTCAATATCAATCCAATAGAGACTATGCCAACAATCTAAGTATGAATTTTGAACTTTAACTTTTGAGTTCACCAAATAAGAGTTTTTGTATGAATGCTTTCAAAATAAAATCAATTTTTAGAAAATTATAAATAAAAGAATACGGTGCAACTAATGAATAAGCACAGAACTTTGGATCCCATTTTTACTTTACTTACTTTTGCCCAAATCTCCTTTTTTTTTCATGAATGAGTTATAATTATCAATTGCTAACCACCTATTCTAACACTAATACTCCTTGTCCGACAGTAACTAGGGATGGAAATGAACAAGGTTGTCCGATAAGAGCCTACGACTTGGCTTGTTTAAGGCCTAACTTAGCTTGACTTGTTTAAAGCCTAACTTATTTCGACTTGTTTAATAAATAGACAGACTCAAACTTGTTAAATCCGTTTTAGATAAACAAGTTCGGCTTAAGTTTACTAAAAAGCCCGTTTAGTCTATGTAGGGGTATATATATATATATATATATATATATATATATATATATATATATATATACTTTATTAAAAATTAAAATTTTTAATTTTTAATTTCAAACAAAAGGAACTCGATATTTGTGAAACTTTCTAATATTTATTATAAGAGTTGTGTACATTACTTTAATTTAAAATAAGTGTTTTATATTTTACTTTAGTTTTTATGTATATAAATTTGTATATACGTTGCATGTGTTATATTTTTTTGTATGTGTTATTTTATTTATATATAGTTAGTGTTCAATACACCTGCTCTAAAATTAGATAGTTAAGGCTACATACCTTTTATTTTGTTGGTTTTAAGGTTTTGACTTTTTTAATCAATCATTTATATAAACTTTAAGCCTATTTGTAGATCTTTTTTGTATTGTAGGCTTTTAAACAAACTTGTAGACCTTCTAGGCTTTAAAACAGGTTAGACATTGACAACAAAAAAAGTCTATGATAGATAACAAGCCCAAACTCAAGCTTTAAAATTTTTAAACAGGTCCAACTTGAATACTCAAAGTCAAGCTCAGCTCGACCTGTTTTTATTCCTAGCATTAGTAGTAATCTTCCTTCTAAATACTACCCTCCTTAATCTGATAAGATAGATAAATAAAAGAGGTATAAAATTGGAGAGGTTGTTAATAACGTGTCAGACAATTAACTAGGTAGAAACTTAGGTTCTTGATTAACCCTCCAAGACCCTTAGGTTCAGTTACCTATCAATTTTGTCAATTAGAAGTGGCACGATCACTTCCTTCCAACCAACTTACAGGTTAATAAGATTAACTATTTCTTATTAATGAATTAAATACAAGATAACACAATTAGGATAAATAAATAATCATTCATAAATTAAAAGGGAAAAGGGAGTTTAAGCAATTTACATTAAAACTTTTTCCAAAGCCTTAATGAAAAATAATCCAAAATATCCATAATTAAATCCTAAGATAAGAGATACAAAATTAAAATACCAACAAGGATGGCAAGCAATATTGCAACTTTAGATCCCTCCTGCAAAGATCCTACAAGAGGATGCTGGAGGAAGAACTAGGCATGGGGAAGTTAGAAGATGCAAGATGGAGAAAAGGTAGGACTATGTATAGAATCTAAGAGTGAAGTGTACTCTTCGTTATGGAGAGGGTTGCTCCCCATTGGGAGAGGGGTGCGTAGAACGGTGTGGTAGAGTCTCCATTTTATAAGTGTGAATTAGGATTTCAATTGTGCTAGACTAGGCTTGACCTAGCCATTCCTTAAACATTTGATCGTTCTAAGTCTTCTGTAGCGTTGTAAGGATAATTGGAATGCTTCCTGCATCATTAGGACTAACATGACATTATTGTTGGTACCTTCCAATCTTGGCACAATTGTGCTCATCATTTGACATGATCTTTCTCATTTTTCAGCATCACAGGGATGAATGGAACACCTGCACCATTAGGGATGATGTAGCACTATTATTGGTGTTCCTAATCTTAGCATGACTGTGCTCATCAATTTCCATGACCATGCTTCTTCATTTAGCACAGACATGCAACTTCATGTTGGCACGACTATGCTAAGTTCCATAAAACTGTGCTTGATCCGTTGGGGGAGAATTTTTGTCTTTTTATGACTTCTTATCTTTTTATCTTATTTTCCCTTTGGGCAAAAAATTGCTTATTTTTTAATTATCTTTTTGTGTGGTTGTTCCTGCAAAAATAAAAAAAATTAGGTTGAATTACAAGTGAATAATGATAAATCATGCAGTAATTATGCCTAAATTCCTACAGATAAAATGACATAATGACAATTTATCATAATGACAATCCTCAAACTTAACCATTTCTTGTCTCCAAGCAACAACCCAAGGAATAAGAGTGCAGTAAGTATAGAATCTAGAAAATCTCATATTATACATGAAATAAACAATCATAATTACTATCATAGAAACAATTAACAATAATCTAATTAGGATCTTTTAATTTCTTGAAATCAAATCTCATATCTAGAAAGGATTACTCTACTCACCATCTCTTATTTATGTGAGTGTATATATATATATATATAATTCCTTCTCGCTTTGCCTGTCGAAATTGTACACTACCATAGACTTTCCTATAAATCTCAAAGTCTTCACTTGAAATTAAAGCATAAACAAGCATCAGAAGGTCTTTACATGCTAGAAACGTAACCAAGGGAACTTATCATTATTAGGTTAGACAAAAGAAGGGAAGGAAACACAAAGGACTTTCTTTCATTTTTTATTATTTTCTTTAACAACACTAAACCCTTAGATTTTTTTAGTCCTTTTCCTCGAGTTATTTGAATTTTTCACATTTTTCTCCTAAGCTCTTTTCCTTTTTTTTTCTTTTACTCTTTTTCCTTTCTTATAACTTATTTTCTCTCAAGTATTTATTTTTTTATTTTATCTAAAGATACATAAAATTACATTAATGTAGTTAAGGTATCAAGAAAAATACTTTTCATCTTTTTAGGCTTAAAGGGGCCATGAAGTGATGTGCTAGATCCGTGTTCATTCAATAAAACCTAATTTTATCTCTATCATTTTTCTATTATGCAATTAACTTATAAAAATCTCGACAAAGAGTGCAAGAAAATTTCTAAAGTGTAGAAGTTAGAGGGGAATCAATCAACAAAGAGATAGGTTGGATGCAACCTCAATTAGGTTAAATCCTTTCACTGGGCTACTATAGTATGAAACAAGATGACAAGGATCAAGGCTAATTATCAATTATTTACATTTAAAGTTCACATGTCCTTATTAAGTTCAATTAATATCTATTACAAACAAACTAAGAGATTCCTGAATCCGAAAGCAACATGCAATCCAAAATAATAGGGTTATTACAAGTCATAAACATTTATAGAAAAATCATATGAGAGGTATCCCTCCTCAAACTTAATCATATACCACCTTATTTGTTTGCACAAAAAAACCATTTCCTTGGGCTTTTCAAAAATAGGACAAAGGATATGTGATATTTTAAAAAGGTATTTTAGGAGGGGAAAAGTCTCCCTCCTCAAATTTAATTTAGGGATAAAATAGAGAAGGAAAAAATGGGACAATTTCCTAAAAACGAAGGAAAAAGTCTCTCTTCTCAAACTTAGAGGTCAATTGGTACCCTCAATATATTCCTTGCTAGGCGCCAATTATTAGGGAAGAATTCGATATGCTTTGCGTTATCCTTCTCATGCTAAACATGTTAGAATTAGAGAAAAATGAGGCAAAATGATATAAGTGCATGCGAAGAATGGTTTTGTACATAAAAGAAAATAAATATCAAATCAACCTAAAATAGTCCTAATTAAGAGAAAATAAAATATAAAATTAGAAGGTTAGTTATTGAGGCAATGAATGCCCAATCTATCCTCACAGTATGCATAGTACTTCTATGATACACTTTGACACGGTTGTGCTTTGCCTTTAGCACGACCATGCAAGCTGGGTGCACAACCTTGCAACAAAGATGCTTTTCTGGCACGACTATTCTAACATGGGATGGTCATGCTCATTGTATTACTATATGTTTTTTTCTATAACACAAAAATCAAATCATCATAAAACTAAGAAAATAGGTTGCCTCCTGCAAGCGCTTGTTTAACGTCACCAGCCTAACGTACTTGGACCTAGTGGTTGATCAGAACCATAGGATTACCTTAGGATCCAACAACATATCAATGTACTTAAAGCGCTTTCCATTCAAATTTTCTCTGTTCTCTTTGATAAGGTCTATTACTTTATTTATTCACCATATAAAGGACACTTCCCCTAATGATTTGTTCATTGTGTGATGCCCCATTCATCCTTATTGTGTTTGCTAGCTTTATAAAGTTTCTAATATGAAAATGTGCATCTTTTGAGATTATTCCTCCAAATTGAAGTAAGTTCTAGATCATGTTGATAAGGACGAACTTCAATTTGAAGTTTTGAACAGCTTCCAATGGTGGGGTAATTATATTGTTTCTCAGGTCCTTATTAGTGAGGCCATGTAATCTAGCAAACTTATATATTTGTGGGATGCCATAATTTACTTTGATCTTCTAGTCATTCCTTCCATCAAAAGGCAAAATACAGGTGAAGAGTTCAAGAAAGAGCTATCACAAATAGAGAATTATACAAAAATACAACTATATATATATATATATATATATATATATATATATATATATATGTGTGTGTGTGTGTGTGTATCTATATAGAATTTTGAAAAAAAATTATAAAAACAAAGAATAAAGAAAATTAAGTATATATATATATATATATATATATATATATAAGTCTCAAGAAATCAAAATTCAAACTTCAAAAGACTATTAGGGAATAGTCCTCGGAAATGGCGCAAAAAAGTTGTTATCTACAAAACGTGAGTGTAAACCTCTTTGTCAAGTTTTGCCCATGTGAAAGTATACCTGTCAGCATAGGAAGAGGATATATTAGGCCTTCAGTCTTGATTTCACAGAGACTATACTAACAATCTATGTATGAAGTTTAAACTCTAAGTTATAGCTCACCAAACAATTGCTTTTGTATGGATTCTTTTAAAAATAAAATCAATATTTAGAAAATAGAGAATAAAAAATATGGTGCAAGTTATAGATAACCATAGGATTTTGGATCCCCTTTATACTTTACTTACACTTCCCAAAATCCTCCCTTTATTTTATGGATGAGTTATAATTATCAATTCCTAACCACCTACTTTAAGGCTGCTACTTCTCCTTCATTTGGTAGTAACAATAATCTCCCCCTTCTAAATACTACTCTCTTTGATACGGAAAGATAGATAAATAAAATAGGTATAAAATTTGAGAGGGTGTTAACTACATGTTAGAAAATTAACCAATTAGAAACTTAGGTTTCTGATTGACCCTTCAAGACCCTTAAGTTCAGTTACATAGCAATTTTTTAAATAAGGAATGTTACAATTACCTCCCCCTAACTAATTTACAGATTAATAGATTAGTTACTTCTTACTAATAGATTAAGCACAATAGGGTAACACAATTGTGAGAAATAAACAATTATTCATAAAATAAAAAGTAGTTCAAGCAATTTACATCAAAAGGTTTTTCAAATCTTTATGAATTGGGAATTAGTTAAACATCATGAAAAATAATCCAAAAATATCCATAGTTGAATCCTAAGATAAGTGATACAAAACCAAAATGATATCAAGGCCAGTAAGCAACTTTATAACCTGCATTGTGAGGGGATCCCTCCCTCCAAGATCCTTCAGAAGGATGTTAGAAGAAAAATCAGGAATGGAAAGGCTAAAAGATGGATGATGTAGGATAGGTAGGATTATGCCCAAAATCCAACAGAGAAGTGTACTCTCCATAATGGAAAGAGTTGCTCCCTAGTGGGAATGGGGTATGTAGAATGGTGTGGTAGAGCCTCCTTTTTATAACCTAAATTAAGGTTTCAAGTGTCTTGGATTAGGCTTGACCTAGCCGTTTCTTAGTCGTCGTGACCACTCTAGGTCTTCTGCAGTGTTGTAAGGCTGACTAGAATGCCTCCTTCATCATTAGGATTGACATTGCATTATCGCTGGCACTTTCCAATCTTAACATGATCGTGATCATCATTTGGACTGATCGTTCCCATTTTGTAGCATCGCAAGGCTAATTGGGATGCATCCCACATTATTAGAGTTGACATGAGACTGTTGTAGCGTTCCTAATTTTGGCACAACTATGTTTATCAGTTGGCACGATTGTGTTTCTTCATTCGGCCTGGGCATGCTGTTTCATCTTGCACGGGTATGCAGTTTCATGCCAGCATGTCCATGCTCAGGTCTACCCAGCTGTGGTGATCTGCTAAGAGGATTTTTTACTTCCTTGTCTTTTTATGTGCTATTTATCCTTTTTTTTGGCCTAAAATTGGTTTATTTTTTTATTCTCTGGTTGTGTGACCATTCCTACATAAAGAAGGAAAATTATGATGAATTACAAGTAAATAATGCTAAATTATATAGTACTTATGTCTAAATTCTTGTAGATAAAATGAATAAATGACATTTTATCACTCAGCCAACCACTCTTAGCTGAATTTAAGGATATTTTCCCAAGGAGATGCTAATAGGGCATCCTCTTGTGAGAGACATAAATGGATTTGCAATTTTTCACAAAATGCATATTAACTACTTAAATTAAATTAAAACATCAAATGCTTAATGATGTAAATATAGAGAAAAAGCAACAAACCACCGCTATCACGGTATCGTTGTGATGGGTATGTGTACACTGGAATCAACGAGGGTGGCACCTCCTCGGTGGGGACAAAGTATTAGCCCTCCTGCCTAGGTGGAAACTGTGGGATGGGCGGTGCAGCCGAAGCTGCTCGTCATCGACGTCGATGAAGACCCTGCCGCTCAACATGTGTGGGGCCCATATCAGTCCTAGCGTCATCTGTAGGAGCCTGTTGAGTTGGTTCAAATGCACTGAACCTAGCCTCGACAAGGCGGTCCTCAACCTTCTTGAACAACATGATCCTCTTGACATGTCATCGGATCCTGTCAAGAATATCAGCTGGTGACATGGTCCCAGATGCAGCAACCTTAATACTCAGGCAATGTATCATCTCCAACTCATCCGTCTAATATTAAATCAAATAGCAAATAATGAAGTAATTCAAAGTTAGTATTTTAAGTGATTCAAGTATAGGTTTGTAAAACTAACCATGCGTCCCTTAATCGTAGCTTCTTGTGTGATCCATCGACATGTATGTCGAATGTACCATCTCATATAATCTGAGTTATGACTCAGTAACTCATCTGATGGTACACTGAGGCACACATGTTGATGCCTCTGTTCCCAAATCAACAAGAAAAGACCGAAAACTCTGCGCCAGTTTTTGTCAATCTTCCCCTTCAACGTCATCCCATGAGCATCCTCTGACTGAGATGGAGCCTGAGAGATATGTTGTGTCATGTCGAACTGCCTCACACAATGGTCTGGTTGGTGCCACTCTAATACGTTAAAACACATTAGAGGCACCACAACTGTCCATATCTCAGAACCAACTCTACAGGCATCAGGCAAATCATCAATGACCCCCCCTATATGGTTGTCATGTGATCTGTATATATAAAAAAAGTAAGGTTAATTTAACTTGAACATTTTAATGAACAAATGTAAATTTTACGGTTTAGGGAACTCTGAAGCGAACCTTCTGTTGATCCATCGAATCGAAGATGTGCCTATAGAAACTAATATCGTGGTGACGACCTAGCTTGAGGCACCCTTGAATCCATCTAAAAGGAGATGGGAAAAATTTAACATTCAGTTATGTAAATTCCTAAACTACAGAAGATATTTGTCGAGGACGTGTGTTGATTACCTTGCTCTAAAGGAATAGTGTGATCATCATATGGAAATCGTTCAGGAGAGATCTTGGGAAAACGTTCCCAAGCCCACAACTGTAGTAAAGATAAAAATCCACATATCTCTTTTTTATCGTAATTTGTGCAACTACACAATTCACGATAGAGATATGCAAGAATGGCTGCTTCCCAGCTATACTGAGCACAAGTGTCAAAGTCTATAATCAGGGGGAGGTATCGAAGAGGAACTCTGGAGCTTGAGTGATCATAAAAAAGCACTCCCCCTATGAGCCGCAAAATGTAAGCACGAGTGAAGCGATCTAGCTGCTCGTCACTTCCCGTGTGGTCATCGATGCTCACAAAGTGTTACAGCAGTCAACTCATCTTCAGTGATCCCTATGAGCTTCCGCTCAGCAGGTTAAGCACCAAATACGTCCTGCACAATGACCTCTCAAGCCCCCAACGATGTACTACCAATAACTGGATGACCATCAATGGACAATCCAGTCAAAACTGCAACATTGTGCAGTGTAATTGTGCACTACCCTAGCAATGTGTGAAAGGTGCGCGTCTTTAGCCTCCATCTCTCAACCAATGCTTCAGCTAACGAAGCATTACCATGAAGGAATGGTAGTTGTGCTACACCCAAGAACCTTGCTCGTCGTAACCTATCAGCAATCACAAGAGGAATCATTGGAACATTGTCTCGATCATGATGAAACTTCGCCCACTTGATCTTCAAATCTCGATCAGACTCTTCCTTCCATATCTTTGTAGAGATATGGTCACTCTGAAGCGTCAGAAGAGACGCATCGTCTAGTCCTAATCGGATGATGCATGACGAAGACGATGACTGACTCGATGATATCATATTGTACGAGGCAATCGTATTTAAATAAACCTTACTAAAATTTGTATAATGTTTTATTTAATATTTTAGTAGAGATGTAAAAATTCAAAGTTTTATGAAAATCAACTTAAATTAGTCTATGTTTAATTTAATATTTATTAAATTAATAAATCTTTTAATTGTGTAAAAGTTTAATCTTATTTACTAAGTATTTTTCCTAACATTAAATTTATTCCTAATTTTTAATAAAATATTTTAATTCTAAAATTACAAATTTAATGAAAAGGTATTTATTTTATTTTTTTTACTTTAAATTAATGAATTTTTTAATTCTATAAAAGTTTAATCTTATTTACTAAGTATTTTTTTTATAACGTAAAACTTATTCGTAATTTTTAATAGAATATTTTAACTCTAAAATTACAAACTTAATGAAAAGGTATTTATTTTATTTTTTTCTACTTTAAATTAATAAATTTTTTAATTGTATAAAAGTTTAATCTTATTTATTAAGTATTTTTTCTAACATAAAATTTATTTGTAATTTTTAATAGAATATTTTAACTCTAAAATTACAAATTCAATGAAAAGATATTTATTTTCTTTTTTTCTTAATTTAAATTAATGAATTTTTTAATTGTGTAAAAGTTTAATCCTATTTATTAAGTATTTTTTCTAACGTTAAATTTATTCCTAATTTTTAACAGAATATTTTAACTTTAAAAATTACAAATTTTAATCATATTTATATTTTTCCTATTTTAAATTAATGAATTTTTTAATTATATTAAATTTTAATCTTAATAAATTAAAATTTTTTATTAAATCAATTTTTATTAATTTTTTATTTTCTAACCTAAATTATACCTTACGTATAAGATTAATTATATTTTACTAAATGTTTTTCTAAATAAATTTTGAATATAAATTATGAAACCTAATTTTCTATTTATATTATACCTAATTTTATAGATTAATTATTTTTTATACATTTTTTTAATTAATTGCATATATTTTTTTAACCTTTACTTAATTCTAAAATCTTAAAATTTTATAAATCCTATATATTCAATCTTATAATAATCAATTTCATCATAAATTAATTAAATAATAAATACAAAAATTAATGAATAAATAACAATATTAAATAAATAAATAAATCATTCATATAATTAAATAAATAAATAAGCTAATAACAGAATTATCAAAATAAATAAATAACATAAATTAAATTTACTAATTACTACTTCATGTTATTCATTATACAAAAAAAACATATATTATTATATAAAATGAAACTATAATAAATTAATTCATTTTTTAATAAAAAAATTAACCCCATAATTTATGTACTTAAAGATTATTATTAATTATATAATTAATTAATAATATGTATATATATATACATAATATTTTTAAAAAATAATTATAGCGTATATTACATTTTTATACATTTTTAACTGAATTGTATACTTTTCATATATATACTATTTTAAAAAAAAAAAATCCATGTCACCATGTATTAATTTTTTAAAAAATTACATGATTTTAATAATAATTATAATTATACCTTTTTATATTTTTGAAATTAATTACAGCATATATAATAACGATTAAAATAACTCAATTATATACTTTTTATATGTATAATATATTTTATAAAAATTTAATGTCACCATATATTTTAAAAAATATATATATTATTTTAATCATTATTCTAATTATATATTTTATATTTTTTAAAAATTAGTTGCAGCATATATTATTTTTTTTAAATATCTCAAAATGTATACTTTTTACATATTTTATATTTTTAAAAAAAAATTAATGTAACCGTATATTAATTATGTGAAAAAATATTTTTTTATTACTTATTAGAATTATATAAATTATATTATTTAAAAATGAACAACATCATATATTAATTTTTTTAAAATTACATCATCTTAATACTATTTATATATAAATTTATATTATTTAAAAATTTAATTACAGCATATCTTAGTTTTACTATAAATTATATAATATGTCATTAATTTTTATTTAATACTTTTTATTATAATTATTAAAAAAATTACATATAAATGTACGAAATTATTAAATATTTATTATTTTTATACTATTATTTTTTTATTTAAATTTAAAAAATATTTTTTTCCTTTTAAATAGGTACGTCCAGTAATTATTAATTTATTAAAACGTAAATTTATCTAAATTTTATTAATTTATAATATTTAATTCAATAATCCCGTTTTTAAAAAAAAATTACTAATTATTTAAATTTTATTTATTTTTATGTATTACTTTTTTTCTTCCTTATTTCCTATTCTGTTTTTTAATTTAAAATAATTTCAATGAAAAATTTTAATATTTAATTTTTCAAATTTTTGTAAACTTGTATTTTTTGATTTTTTAAAATTATTCTAGAAACTGATTTTTTAAATTAATTTTATTAAATTTTTAAATTTCATTTTACTATTTTTATTAAAATTTAAATATCATTTTTAATTAAAATAATTTTTAAATTCTAATTTTATTATTTTTTAAAATTTTTTATTTTATCTGGTTATGTTTTACTTTTTTATTCTTTTTTCTTTTTCTCCAATAACACTAAACTCTAATATTCAAATATCTAACATCAGAACATAAAACTAATTACCCAATTATCCTAAAATTTTCTAACATATTTTAACAACATAATTTCTATATCATTTTAATACTATTAACCTTTTTTTTAATTTTTTTTTAACTTCAAAACTTTAAGAATATTTTTGAAAAAATCTTATTTTGATAAATAATTTATTTTAAAATACCATTTTAAAAAAATTCCCTATTTCCATGTTACAAGTTACTTTTCTATAGGGTCCTTCATTGTTTTCTTCGAATGGTAGTGGTCAGTCATTTTGTGATGCCTACTTCTTTTCACTTTTTATTTTGTTCTTTTTTATTTGCTTGATGAAATAAGGCTTTTCGGGATAAGAGTTTTCATAGCTCCTCGTTGGATATCTACCCTACAAGACTCTATAATTATTTATTTTGGAAAATAGATTCTAAAGTATAGTTATCATGTGGTTTTAAGATAATCCTTCTCATGTTTACCTGTCATAAGGATGGAAAAAGTATCTTTTCCTTTTTTTATAGATGGCAGGAATCTTGTTACCTAAATATATTGGAGGTGTACCTTTAAAATTACTATGATTCCTTGTGAGCATTAATGACATAAGGGATGTATCTTTGAAAGAACTATAATTCCTTAGTTAATAAAAGTGTGCACAAGTTATGTAATTACGGTTGAACATTGAACTTGAAAGTCAAAATTTTTTTATAGTAAAAAATTTACTTATCTATAATCTTTGATAAGATGATATATATATATATATATATATATATATATATATATATATATATATAGCATCATTTAATAATGATAAATAGATAATTTATTAACCACTCAATAGTTAATTTATTAACTGCTCAATAATATAAATAAGGATGAAAATATGCAGAGATCTTTATCTAATTTATGTCTACAAAGTTAATTATCACATTATTATTAAAATTCTGTAGAGATCTTTATCTAATTTATGTTTACAAAGTTAATTATTATTATTAAAATTTTGTATGATTTTTATTTTTTATTTTAGATTAGAAATGAAAGTAGAGCGAGCCGAGTTAGACTTTGAGTATTTAAACCTGATCTATTTAATAATTTGGTGCCTGAGTCTGGTCTGTTACCTGTTAAAGATTTTTTTTTGTTAATGTTTGGTCTGATTTAAAGCCTACATGGACTGCAGGTCTATTTAAAAGTCTACATTACAAAAAAATTAATAAATAAACTTAAAGCTTATATAAATAATTAATTAAAAAAGCTTGTAAACTTAAAACCTATAAGATAAAAGACCATTAAATAGGTCTAAAACATATATATATATATATATATATTAATATTATATAAATAAAATATAAAATAAATATTATATAAATATAATATATTAAAATAAATATAAATATATAATATATAAATATAAATAGACCTTGAATAGGTTAAATAGACTTTTTTATAAGTCTGGATCTGACTTGTTTATCAAAAAAACTTTTTAACTTTTTAACAAATTTGAACCTATCTATCTATTAAACGAATCGAACTTAACTAGGCTTTAAACGAATTTATTAAACGAATCGAGCTTAACTAGACTTTAAACGAGTCGAGTCCTAGACCCCTATCGATCGGTCTTATTTACTTCCATCCCTACCCATTCAAATTAGATTGTATTATTTATATTTATTATTTTTACTTAATTAATTTTCTAAAGTTAGCTTTCACATTATTACTAAAAGCTTTTATGTATATTTTATTTTTAATTTTGACCTTCAAATAAGATTTTAATAATTTATATTAATTATTTTCACTTAAGTAATTGCTTAGTTAGTTATCAGAATATCATTATAAATTTCATGTGCCTTTTCTTTTAATTTTACTTATTTAAATAAAATTTTAATAATTTATATTTATTATTTTCATTTTAAAATTATATATATATATATATATAATTTTATATAATTTAATCATTTAATTTGTAATATATTATTTAATAATAAATATTTATTTATATTTTAAATAATATATTAAATTTAAAATAATATAATATGATAAAATATCAATTAATATCAAATAATTTTTTATTTACATAAAAATTAATAAAATTGATCATCTTCTTAAGAGGGCTTAATTGAACAATTAAAATTTTCAAATTGTCATAAAAAATTTTAAATACTACAAAATTTTATAAATATTATATATATATATATATTTATATATTTACACATATATTTTTTATATAAATAAAAAAAATCTTAAAACATACATATATATATATAATATATTTTTATAAAATTTAAAATATAGAAAAATTGTATAAACCTACTATGTTGAATTATATATAGAAATAAAATTGGTTAATATCAAATATCAAAATTTAATATTTATATTAATTTAATAATTTTATATAGAATATAAAATTTACTAATTCAACTATTAAATTATGTTATAATATTTTTATGATCTTATATATTAAATTTTAAAAAATTTAAAAATGTGTAAATATATTATTTAAATATTAATATTTATATATTTTAAATAATATATAAACTATTAAAATAAAATTATAAAATGAAGTATCTATCAATTTTTAGATGATATAAAATTATATTATAATTTAGTGTTAACAAATCCTAACTTTTATATATATATATATATATATATATATATATATATATATAATTTATTATATTATATAAATAATTATATATTTTTAAAATAATAGAATTATAAATTTAGAATAATAATAATAAATAATTTTTTTAATAGACTATTAAAAAAATTAAATCCATTGAACTTTAATTTTATTTATTAAATTAATATTCAATATATTTTAAAATTTTTAATATAAGCCTGGTACTGATTTGATTGGATGTCTTCACCATTTAAGAAATTTTCAACGACACAGCAAAATTTATTAAAATTTATAGGTAAGTAATTACTAGGGAATATATTACCGGTGATATGGGATTGATAAAGGTTCATAATTTTTTTATCTGCAAAATAAATTTATTATTAAATTATAAAAGATAATCTAATCTATATATATTAAATAATATTTTGCTCAGTATAATTTAACAGACTAATACATCAATCTGATAAGGAATATAAATTTTCTTTATAGTATCTAGTTTTAAACCAACAACAAAAATTGATTTAAATCTGATTAAAAAGAGTTCATATCATATTGAATATTGAATATAATTAAAATTATTAACATAAATTTTAGATTGTAATTTTTTACATTATTTATTGAAAAATAGATAATTAAAATTATATGGTAACAATTTTAAAGCTAAATATTCAATTTATTACTTTAATTATAAGACAAATGGTATAAATAATATTCCTTTATAAAAAAATAATTACAATTTGACAATACGATCTAATACTGCAATAACAAGAAACATATTGAAATATCTAATAATTAGACATTTAAAAGAGGATTTTGAGAAGAAATCATATGACTAATTAAATTAAAGAGAAAAGGATGTCATTTTCTTTTATAAAATGTGAAATACAAGCTTATCTCTTTAATATATATATATATATATATATATATATATATATATATATATATATATTATATAAAGAAAAAATTAAGTTATTTTAGAAATATTTATAATTAAATTTATTTTATTTAATAAATGTTATAAATAATTAAATTTATTAATTTAACTGTTAAATTAATAAATTATATTATATAGATTATTTTTATAAAATTTTAAAAAATTAATATTTTATTAAATAAATTAAAATTAATGGATATTATAAAATATATATTATTTATTAATTGAAATATATTTTTTCAAATTTTAAATTTTATAAAAATAATGTATATAATATAATTTATTAATTTAATAATTATATTAATAAAATTTAATTATTTATAAAAATTGTTAAATAAAATAACTTAACGTTCTAAGTTACTCTACCGAACTTGATTCCTTATATATATATATATATATATATATATATATATATATATATATATATATATATTAATTGAAGAAAAGTGGCATAAATGTGAAATATTTATTATGTCTTTGAAAGGAAACAGGTATTTGAGAGAAAGAAAAAAGATTGAATTATTGAGAAACTAAAAGAAAAGTAAGTTTAATTTTTTTTCTAATTTTTTTCTTCTTTTAATGGTGCATTGTTTATTAAAAAAATATTACAATAAATAGTAGGAAATAATATCATTAAAAAAATGTTTTTTATGGCTGTTTATTTATCATTCTATAAATTTATAAAAATATATTATATAGAATAAATTTATATTTAATTCTACCGTACTAAACATTCAATTAAAATATATTTTGATGAATAATTTTTATAAATTTTTAAAAAATCTAATAAATACTAAAGTCGTGATTTTAAAACTATCATTAAAATAAATATTTTTTTAATATATCGGTATCACTTTTTGAAAGATGATTTCTACATAATATCATCAATAATTTGTATTCTTTTATATTATACAAATAAATAAAATTTAAAAATAATAATAATATTAATATTATTATTATTATTTATCACTTATGAAAAATGAAGATTTTACACATATTTTCAACATTTTAATCTCAAAATTTTAAAATTTGAATTGTTAGTAGAACATATATACACTTAAAAATATAAATAAGAATCAATTCTTAGTAAACTTATACATTTAATCAAGGAAAATAGGAAAAATAAATTAATATAGTATAAAAAAATTACAATTTACTAATACTTGAATGTTGTATTAAATCTTATTAATATAAATTTTCTAAAAAATTAAAATTATTAATATCAGTAATTTATATGAACAGTAAAATATCTTATACTAATATATAATTTGTTATAAATATTCGTATATATTCTAAAACAAATCAAAAGTTAGTATAATACTATATATAGACCAAAAGAAATGGTATTAATAAAGGATACGTTAACATTTTATAAATTTTTGTTTGTTAATACATATAATTTTTTAATAGTTATTATATAATAAAATTTTTGAAAAGAAAAATATTTTTTTAGGTAAGAACAGGAGTACTGTACATCTTACTTTTCACATTGCGATTTGTCAAAGTGTTTTATCCCTTAATTATGGTTTGCATCTAATTGAAGGATTAGGATAAATTTGTGAAGTATTTCATAGTAGTTAAGAATATTGTTAGAATATTTTTTTTAGTCTCCAAAAAATACGAATTATAAAATCAATCTTAAAGGTTAAAATTAAATATAAAATAAATATTTAATAATATTTTAGTCTCTTATTTTTTTTATTTTTATATCTTGCCATTTTTTTCAATAACTTCAGTTTCTAGTTTTACAAAATTTATCAGATTTATCCATACTTTTAAAAAACTATGTCATAATATATATTTTTTGTTTCTAAAAATTTTAACATGCACAGTTTAATATTAATGTAATTATATTTTGATTCTTTTCTTATAAAATATGAATAATATATAAATAAAATTATTATATTTAGTAACAAAAATATAAATTATTTATTTAACTAAATAGTTTTGTAAAAGGTTAAAATATGAGCACATAAACAAATTCAAAAATTAAATTTCATACATTAACAATTTTGGAATTAAAATTATATAAATTTTTTATAGTAAGAATCAAAACTAAAAAAATTATAAAATAAGGTATCAGAATTATTGAAAAATATAATAAAGATTAAAACAAAAATCAAATAGAAAATAATAACTAAACACTTAATTAAGCCTAAAATACTTATAAAAATCAATTTATTTATTTTAATTTTATTTTCTCTTATTAAATGTATTATTCTAGCAACAATTGACTTTAATATATACATGTTTTAAGTGTACATATATTTTATTAGCTTATCTGTCATTCGTTTGTGAATTTATTTTAACATAACGTGTGGTACTGATTAATAGATATGATATAAATCGTTCATACAAACAAGAAAAAAATACAAAATATGCATTCACAATATTTATTAATTTTAGTGCGTGTTTAGTTTTTTTTTGAGGAAAATAATTTATTTCTAATATTTTTATAAAATTAGTTAAAATAAATAATCATTTTTAAAAACAAGTTAAATAATTGTATTGAATATGTGAACAAATATAATAAGTAAAACAAAAATTAATTAAAGTAACTATTAAATCATATGTAAATTATTTAACTTATATAATATATCACTTTTATCCTTATTCTCTACTAAAAAGATATCCTCTTTTTTTTGCTTATGAATCACGTGCTCCGGCCTATTTGTTGTCTCTTTCTGACAAACACTTAATGTTCTGCGGCGCTTTTTTCTTTTCCCGCAACACACAGTAGGACTGTCATATCGATTTTGTTTGGATAGAATAAAAATTAAAATAACAATATATACTTTTAGTTTAATTATAAAAATAATGAAAAAGAAAGGGAAATAAATTAAATAATTTTAATGACGCGATGCCATGCAGGGGAAAGCAAGGAGGAGGAGTGAAACTTTTGAGCACTATATATGAACTTGTAAATGCTAGCTCTTGCTCATCTCAAATTCCAACCTAAACAATTAGTAGTATTATAGTTGGATATCTTAAAACACCAGGTGGCAGTAACAATGCTAATTTTCTTAGCTTTTCTCATGTTCTTAGGGTTTTTCCTTTTATTCCTTTCTTTTTCCTCCAAAACTCACAATTCTCCTCCTTCACATCCATTCATTGGTTGCCTCGTTTCTTTCTACCAAAACCGCCACCGTCTCCTCGAATGGTACACCGAACACCTCTCCCAATCCCCAACACAAACCATCGTAATTCACCGTCTCGGTGCGCGCCGCACCATCGTCACCGCCAACCCTCGCAATGTGGAGTACATCCTCAAGACCAATTTTCACAACTTCCCCAAAGGGAAACCCTTCGCTGAAATTCTCGGCGACCTTCTCGGCCGTGGAATTTTTGTCACCGACGGCGAGCTATGGTCGACGCAGCGCAAATTAGCGAGTCACGAATTCAGTACCAGATCCCTTCGTGATTTCATCGTGAAGACCCTCCAAGATGAAGTTCAGCAAAGGCTCATTCCATTGCTCGAGTGGGCCTCCACCGGCTGCCACGTCATCGACTTGCAAGATGTGTTAAGGAGACTCACGTTTGACACGGTGTGCAAAGTCTCTTTAGGAAACGATCCCTGCTGTCTGGACATGCACTCTAACTCTAAACCGTTGCCGCCTCTTTTAGCTGCTTTTGATAGCGCTTCGGAAATAAGCGCTAAGCGTGGGGCCGCACCGGTTTTTCTGACGTGGAAGATCAAGAGAGCGTTGAATGTTGGATCTGAGAAAAAGCTAAAGGAAGCGGTGACACTCGTTCATGAATCAGTGCGGGAGATTATACAAAGAAAGAGGAAAGAAATTAGGAAGGGATCGGGAGGAAATGACTTGCTAGCACGGTTGTTAGAGGCGGGACACGATGAGGATACTGTGAGGGATATGGTCATAAGCATGATAATGGCGGGGAGGGACACCACCTCTGCAGCGATGACGTGGCTGTTTTGGTTGCTCTCGAAGCATCCGAAACAAGAGGAGATGATAGTGAAAGTTGTGAGGGAAGTTTCTGGAGACTTTGACTATGACTGTTTGAAAGAGATGAGGTTCTTAAAGGCTACCTTGTGTGAGGCCATGCGCTTATACCCGCCAGTGGCATGGGATTCCAAGCATGCGGCGTGTGCTGACGTGTTACCTGATGGCACGTGTGTGAGGAAAGGGGATAGGGTCACGTATTTCCCGTACGGGATGGGGAGGATGGAGGTGCTGTGGGGGAAAGATTGTGAGGAGTTTAAACCGGACCGGTGGGTCCATGAATCGGCTGAAGACAAACCGGACCGGTGGGTCCATGAATCGGCTGAAGACAATGGGGCTCTCAAGTTTGTGAGCCCTTACAAGTTCCCCGTTTTTCAGGCCGGTCCGAGAGTGTGTCTTGGGAAGGAGATGGCTTTCATTCAAATGGAATATGTCGTGGCCTCTATTCTAGACCGGTTTCTAATTAGGCCCTTTTCGGTTGATCAGCCAGTTTTTATCCCCTTTCTAACCGCTCATATGGCTGGTGGCTTCAAAGTGAGGGTCCATAAAAGAACTCAGTGAAAACTGAAAAACCTTATGTAGCTACCTACTACAACACTGCTACTTTTCTCTTCTTCCTTCTTGCATAACTGTGGTGTTAATTAAATAAAAAGATATTTTTTTATTGCAATAATTTTTATAATATTATTAATTCTTATTTTTATTATATTTATTATAAATTTTAATATATTAAAATAAATTTAAAAATATATTTTTTAAATAAAATAAAATTTAAAATTATGATAGATTACTTAATTTTAATTTTAATATATCAAATCAATTAATATTATATATTATAATTGTATTATTTTAAAATTTTCTATCTTTAATTTTAAGAATTTTATTTTTCAAAATTTTATTAATAATATATATTATTAATATAATAAAAATATTTATTTTTTAAATTTTATTTCATTTATAAATTTTATTTAATTTTAAAAATATTCGTGCAGTATATCGATAATATGTTAATAACAAGTAAAAAATTATTGTTTACAAATTAAAATTAAATAAATTATCCTTCTATATTTTGGTAAATCATATGATGAAACTATCGTAAGATTTAATTTGTTTGCTGCCGAAAATATACTAAAATATTGATTTAAAACGTACTTCGTAAAATAATAAGACAAAATTTCCTTATATTCTAACGTTCAACTTTTTTATATAATTTTGAAATTGTTAAAAGTATATATATATATATATATATATATATAACAGTAGAATAAAAAGTTATGCTTATAAGTTATTCTTTGAAGAATATATTACAATAAAAATTGAATCTAAAAAATAATAATTTCAAAAAATAAGATATTACTTAATAAAAGTTATAAATAAAAAGTTTAATTATTATATATTTTAACAATATTTTTATTTGAAATACACATTTTATTATATTATTATTATTTTTGTAAAATTTTATTTTATCTATTTTAATATATATATATATATATATATATATAATAAAAATAGATGGCACCTGCGTAGTATTGCTGTTGTTAATATCACCGGCCACAATGATTGATGAAGACGAGCCTACAAACAAGGCATTAGCTATTAGCACGTTTGCGCTTTGCCCTGTCTTTGCTGACGTCATTTCTCACGCCCACTCACCAGCTTATCACTACGAATCATGATTAATTTAACAAAATATGATGTTGAGATAAAAGTATCTGATATAATAAAAAATAAAAATATTGTTAAGATAAATATAAAAAAAAGGTTATTTTATATAAAAAATATTATTAAATATATAAATAGTAATATATTTTTATTATATTAAATTTTTTATTTTAAAAAATTATTAATTATTAATTATTAAATAAAAAATATAAATAAATAAATAACATTATTATTTATATATAAAATAATATTACTGTTTTATATATTTTTTCTTAATCTCTATCTAAATATTTCATCATCCAAATCTATATATTCAAAAGATTATCATTTGTTAAAAAAAAATGCACAAAATTTTTTATTTATTATCATATTTGTATTATTTTTATAGTCTTTAAAATATATATGTTAAAAGTTAATCCTTAGGATAGTATTAATACATATAAGTTACATTTATTTTTAATATTTTTGGTTTTTTAAATTAAAATAAAATAAAATACATATTATAATTTATATTCATTATTTTGAATTTTTCTATTTTATATTTATAGTATGTTATATTGTTTTATTATAATATTTTTTTATTTTTTTTATATTACGTATATTCTTACATAGTTCGTTGAATTATATTTTTTATTAAAATTTGATTATGTAAATCTTTGGTATTAAAACATAAATAGAAAGAAATTTTAGCTTAGATTTTGGATGACGATTGAACTTTTATTTCTAAAAATTGTTTAATATAACAGCAAAAACTGTTCATATATAATCAGCCTGAATAGTGATTCTAGTAGTAAAAAATCCATCTTATAACTGTTAATCAGTTAAGGTAGTTTTGTAGCAATAGACTGGAAGGTAAACATATGATCATAAAACAAGAGAAAACAAAAAAAGATATTACTACAAAATTACAACCATTTATTAACCTATTAAGTTTAATAATAGTTTATAAAAGGTGGTATGAAATCATATTAATAATAAAAGGAGAAAGTTTTGAAATGATAACATTAATAAATACAGGAGTAGATGTAAATTGTATATAAGAAGGTTTAATTCTAACCATATATTATGGGAAAACTATAGAAAGACTTACTAGTACAAATGGTTCTAAAATGCTAATAAACTGCAAATTAACAAAGACAGAAGTATGTAAAAATAAAATATGTTTTACAACCTTCTTCGTATTGGTAAAAAATATAGCTAATCAAATAATATTAGGAACTCTTTTCTTATCTTTACTATACCCATTAGAAATAATAGAGAAAGAAATAATCACTAATATAATACCAGAAAGCCCTATTTGTATTTTATTCTTACAACCACCTAAGATAAAAGAATTAAATCTCCTACAAGAAGTTTCAATAACTAAAATAAACTTAATCAACAAAAACAAAAATAAATAAAATTCCTAAACAAGAAAATCCTGAGGATAGAAGAATAATTATAAGTCCAAAAGATCTAAGAAAAAATAAAATTCTTACAATAAAAAATGCAAAAAGAAATTTGTGATACTAATCCAATATCATTTTATCATAGGAAAATGTATAAAGTAATCTTACTTTATGAAGAAGGATTTAATGAAAAAAATATACTAACAAAAGTAAAACCAATACAAATGAATCAATATTTAAAATACTATAAACAATAAATTCAAAAATATTTAAATAAAGGACTTATCAGATCCTCAAAATCCTCTTAAAGCTGTTCAGGATTTTATGCTATGAAAGCGTAAGAACTAGAATGTCCCCCTCCCTAAGATTAGTAACTAATTATAAGCCGCTAAATAAATTACTTAAATGGATCTGGTATCCTTTACCAAATAAAAGGGATTTGATTAAAATACTAATACATGCCACAATATTCTCCAAGTTTCATATGAAATCCGAATACTACCAAATATTAATAAAAGAATAGGATTAATCACTTTTATTTGGTAAAGGAATCGAATGAGTGAACTGTTACTTTCATCCTTAACTTAAAAAAATTAGATCGTTAGTCTCTCACTTTATCATTTTCCTTTCACGTTAGTCCCTATGTCAATTTTTATAAACGACATGTTGATTTGTGCCATTAGATGTCACATTGGACATCCAAATGTGTCTAAATAATATCGTATAATACATTAAGAACTTTTCCACCTCATTCACCTTACTATACCTTTCCTCATCCTTGTCCCCATGATGACGGTAAAGAAAGTTTCAAATGCTCCACCTTCACCAAAGCAACTTCGTTGACCCTTTTTTATTGACCCTTAAGGTATATATGAACTGACATCGTGACGTTTAACACCACATATTAGTACCCCGTTTATGAAAATTTATCTCAAAGACTAACGTGAAAGATGAATTACAAAGTGAGGGATTAACGTGAAAAATGAATGACAAAGTGAGAGACTAACGACTTAATTTTTTTAAGTCAAGGATAAGAACGAAACGCGTTAACAAAGTGAAGGAAGAAAATGACAGTTCACTCATATCGAATCCATTTAAGTACCTTATTTAGTGACTTATAATTAATTACTAATCTAGCTTAGATTCTGGGTGACTGACACGCTCGTCGCAAACGCCCAAAAATAATTTCTAGATTTTCCCCAACTATTGGTATAGTATAAGGTACAACCTAGGTCATCTCCCAAAGACCATTTCAGATTCTTAAGCAAATTAGGAGAAAGTTAGAATAAGAGGATTTTGTAAAGAAGTAATATTAAGTTCTAAATACAAAATATAGAATGAAATTAATTTGAGTTACCAATTATCAACTCAAGGAATTCAGAGGCTATTTTCTTAACTAATCATTGATCACTAAAATCATGCATTATGTTTATCAACCCAGGATCATCTGGAACCCCTAAAATGATCCTTGAATTCTCTACTGAGAAATCTCTCAGGATTCAATTGATTATGATCAAGAGGATTTAGTAACCACTTAATCTTTCATTAGATCTAAACCAATTTCATAATCAGAATTCAGTTGAAGTAAGTAATAAAATGAAAACCTTCAATTCAATTCCTTAGTTTCTACTCTTCAAACTTTTGAAAAATGATTTACCAATCAAAAACCAATTATAAATCAATTATGCATTAATCAAAATACATCAACCGAAAAAACTTTGATTAAAAGAATAAAATTGAAGAATATAGTAAAACATAGTAGAAATCACTTAATAAGCATGTAAATAAAGATCAAGACCTCAAAGTTAAAATGAAAATAGCTTGAATCCTTGAATTGAAATTATAAACTTAGCATTCCATGAAAGAGGCAAACTAACAACAAAGAAAAACTTAGTCTTCCATGAAGGAGGCAAACTAACAACAAAGAAAGAAAGATGGAAAATGGTATTGGAGTTAATATCCAAGGTGTGTCTTTCTCCTCTTGTAAACCCTTCTGTTTATAGAGGATTTTTGAGGCATCATCTTTAGAAGGTCACCAACCAGCTTTTTTACTTTCCCATCCTTTTATTGCTTTCACATGGACTTTGTTTAAAATGCAAAACACTTTTGAATTTTTGTCACCAATTAGCACAACAATTTTGACATTGATTGCAGCGCAATTTCGGATATTCAAGTGTCCGAATTAAAGCTTTATGTCTGAACAAAAGTTGTATCCCTAAATCTTAGCTTTCCAATGGATTTTATTTCATCTCAATATGACTTCTGCATCTCAAGATATGGCCAGAGCTTTGCACACTGTTCAGGTTCAGCGACAGCAACACTATCTCATCTTTTGAGATAATTTCGGAGTCCTATAGATCCCATTTAGAGTCTGATCTTACTTTGTAACTGTGGACACTTCTTTAAGCTTTCATTCAAGACAGATTTCATGATTTTTGGATGTCTAAAACTCCTGTTATGCTCAAAATACTATAATAGTGTCATTTTAATCGGTTAAGCAAAGAAATTCAATTAAACTCCATATGAACCCAAACTCATACAATATGAAAAGACCACTTAATTGAACATATAAGAAGTCTTAATGAGCTACAAATGAGAGATAATTATTTATGAAATTTATACTTATCAGTGACTATTGATCCTTTATTCCTGAAAACTTTCTAATGAAGATATGAAGAAAACTAAAAGTATTATGTTATATATTCTATCCAAGTTTTAAGAGACATAAGATTTAAATAATTTAAAGATTTACTTATAGCCACCTTAGAAAGTAAGTAACTGTCATGATGGACTCGTATTTTTCAGTTGTTATCCAAACTTCTCAATGAACTTAAAAAATGAATATACTCCAGAAGCTCTAAAATTATATAAAAACCCCAGAAGACATACTAGAAGATATTGTGATCCATACTAAGTAATTTATAGGATTTATTATAAGGTTACAAAATTGAAATACAACTTTAGAGCTCTAAGAAAATCACTCAGAGATGAGGCAATTTTAATAGAAGCAAACCTTAAGAAAACTAAAGTCCAAGTTCCACATCAACTAAGACATGAAGAAGTAATAACAAGAGTTCTCCTAGAATGACTATTACAAGATGTGATAGAACAACCAGAGGTCAAAAATATCCAAATCAAAGAGATAATACAAGAAGGAAATGATGTTAGGATAAGAATGAACAAATCTTCATCCATAAGAATAAAACAGAACCACAACAATACAAAGTAGAAAGTTCATGCCATTCGGTAGATAATTCTTCAATCAATATAGATATAACAGGAATAAATAACTAAACACCTAAAGTAGCACTCCGATATATGAAGACAAATCAGACTACTCACCTACAACTTCACAAGTATTAAATACTATCACTAAAGATGAACCATTTATAATAGACAAAGAATGGATAAGAAATGATTTTGAAGCAAAATATAATAAGAAAGAAAGAGAAGAATCTTTTAAAACCTTTCTAGGAAAAAAGATATACAAATTAGAAAACTATGCTATGAATACATGGAAGAAAATAAAGTCAATATCTATTTCTTTAACTGGCTTAGAAATTATTATAAAAAAAGAAGCACTAAAGAAATATGTCCTATAAATAAAATACTACAATATGAAAAACTTTAATAGGAAAAATAGTAGAAGCCAAATATCCTCCAAGAAAATATTAAAATACAATTATCAGAAAATACGTCGGTAGAAGCAAGACTTTATAAAGATATGAAAACAGAAGGAAAGGTAGAAAAAAGGAACATAAAAAGGTACATGAACTATTAAACTACTCTAATATTATGCTAAAAACTATAAGTAAACAATTAGTAATAATGAAAATAAAACTGCAGCTAGTAGTTTTAATAACATTAGAAACTACATATCAGTCCTTACAATAGATAAACCTGGATACAAAGTTAATAGTACCCTTGAATCATTTAAATTAAAAGTCACCTTAGAATTAGACATCGATGAGATAAAAGAAAGAACAAAAAAGTTAGGACTACAAAAACAAACCATCAATGTAATAGACTTAAATAAATAAAATAAACTTTAGAAACAATAATTACTTAAAAATTAGAAATTATTATCCAAGACCCACTCCAACCGATATAAGTTTTGAAGAAAGAACACAATTTGTTCAAAACATATTCTCAGGAACTGACATAGAATAATGGAACTTAGACGAATTAAGTGAACAAGCTATACTAGATATAACTTGTCAAATGACTATGACAGCAACTGCTTACAACACTAAAGGATTGTCTAATAGAAGTGCTACTCAAGCCATTATACAAGGATTTACAAGATAATTAAAAGGATGGTGATATAGTTTTTTATCAAAAAATGAAAAAGAACTAATAATAAATAGCATAAAAATTGAATCCTATGAAAAAAACGCAACAACCACATTAATATTTACAATCATTAAAAACTTCATAGGAGATCCAAACATCTTCCAAGAAAGAATTGGAACATAATTAGCCAATCTAAGATGTCCAACTATGTCAGACTATAGATGGTATAAGGATGTAGTTATATTAAAAGTCATGATAAGACAAGACGCATCAACACCATATTGGAAAAAAAAGATTTGTCGCAACCTTACCAAGACTCTTTGCAGAAAATGTAATTTGAAAATTACAAACTCAATTTGGATCACAAATCACATATGAACAGCTAACTTTTGAGCTACTCCACAATACCATAATAGAAACAGGAATACAAATATGTATAGATGTAAAAAAAATAAAATAGCATGAGAAAAGAAAAATTAAATAATAGAAAGAAATTAGGAAAGTTCTGCCAACAATATAACATGGAACCATTAAAAACCCCAAATAGGCAACATAAAAAACAAATAAAAAAATATATGGTAGACCATAAAAACCATTTAACTTTCAAAAGATATATAATTTTAATATAAATAAACCTTTTAATCAAAGCAACAATTATAAAAAGAACAAGTCTAAAAGAACCACTAAAAAAGATAATATATGCTAGAGATGTAGAAATCCAAGTCATTATTCTAGAAATTATTAGGTACAACAAAAAATTAATAAAATAAAAAATGAAGAATTAAAATAAATATTACTAAACATTAGTGATTACATCTAAGTTCTTATAAATATTAACATGAGGATCAATCCATTTTGTAAGCCTCTGTTCTTAGGATAGATTCTTAGGATTACATTATTAAAAAATAGTCTTGTAAGTAGTTGCTATCATAGTCATTTCACAGGTTATATTTAGTATAACTTGTTCACTTAATCCATTTGAGTTTTATTTTTCTATGTTAGATCCTAAGAATCTGTTATTAGCAAATTGTGTTCTTTCCTTAAAACTTACATTAACTAGAGTAGGTCTTGGATAATAATTTCTAAGTTATAAATAATTATTGTTTCTAAAGTTTATTTTATTTATTTCTAAGTCTATTATTATATTGATGGTTTTGTTTTTCTAATCCTAACTTTTTTATTCTTTCTTTTATTTCATTAATGTCTAATTCTAAGGTGATTTTTAATTTAAATGATTCAAGGGTACTATTGAGTTTGTATATGAGTTTATCTATCACAGGATTGATATGTAGTTTTTGATGTTATTAGAACTACTAGCTTCAATTTTATTTTCTATTTTTACTACCTCTTTGCTCATAATTTTTAGTATAATATTAGAATAATTTAATTGTTTTATGTCCTTTTTTTTTCTATCTTTTTTTTTGTTCTTAGTATAATATTAGAATAATTTAATTGTTTTATGTCCTTTTTTTTCTATCTTTTTTTTGTTCTTGTATCTTTATAAAGTTTTGTTTCCATTTACGTATTTTTTTATAATTGTATTTTAATATTTTTTTGGGAATAATATTCAAATTTTACTATTTTTTCTGTTAAAATTTTTCATATCGTAATAGTTTTATTTAGAGGACATATTTCTATAGTACTTCTCTTTTAATAATAATTTCTAAATAAATTAAAAAATAGATGTTGATTTTATTTTCTTCTATATATTTATAGAATAATTTTTTAATTTATATAACTTCTTTTTCTAAAAAGAAATGTTTCAAGAATAATAATTAATTATAAGTCATTAAATAAGATATTTAATATTTTTTATTAAATAAAAATAATTTTATTAAGAGACTAATAAATGTTATAATACTCTCTAAATTTAATATGAAATCAGGATACTATCAAATATTAATAAAAAAAATAGATATAAAATAATTGTTATAGTTTCCTTTAGATACTAAAAATGAAACATAATATTATAAGAATTAAAAAATATTTCTAATAAATTTTAAAAAATTATAAAAAATATTTTTTTATCTATGTATAAATTTTACTATTGTATAATGATATATTAATATTTTTAAGAGGAATCCATCAATATATATTATATTTAGAAAAATTTATAAAAAATAATGGATTCTTCCAAATTGTATTCTGATGTAATTTATAGGATTTATTATAAAAAATGAGTAAGATGCTTTGAAAACCCTCCAAATGAAGTCCAGCAAAGGCTCATTCCATTGCTCGAGTGGGCTTCCACCGACTGCAATGTCATCAACTTGCAAGATGTGGATGTGTTAAGGAGACTCCCGTTTGTGCAAAGTCTCTCAGGAAATGACCCTTGCTGTTTGGACATGCACTCTAACTCTAAACCGTTGTCGTCTCTTTCAGCTGTTTTTGATAGGGCTTCAAAATAAGCGCTAAGCGTGGGGCCGCACCAATTTTTCTAACGTGGAAAATCAAGAGAGCATTGAATATAGGATCCGAGAAAAAGCTAAAGCAAGCGGTGGGTGACACTCGTTCACAAGTCGGTGCTGGAAATTATACAAAGAAAGAGGAAAATAGTTAGTAAAGGATCAGAAAAAAAATAAATTGAGAACAAGATGTATTTTTAAGGAAAAAAAATAATAGGAGATATGATCAAATTTATAATATATATAATGCATCATAAATATTAAATTAAATTTATAGTTTGAATAATTTACTTTTATTTATTAATTTAGATTTTATTTATTAATTAGCTATTTTTTATATTAATATATTTTTTATTTATTAATTTTATCTCTTATTTTTTAATTAATTAATTTTTTAAAAATTGATAATTTATTTTATCGTTAATTTTATTTTATATTTTAAAACTAAAAATAATATTATTTAAAAAATAAATATATAATATTTAAAAATATCAAATAATATTTATTTTAATTTTTTATATTTATTTTATGAAAATTATCTTCATACCACGTAATTATATTAGTAGGACACCATGAAGTTACGGTGAGACATATGATCCGTCATAAGCATTATATCGGCGGGAGGGACACCACCTCTGCAGCGATGACGTGGCTTTTTTGATTGTTCTCGAAGCATCCGAAACAAGAGATGATAGTGAAAGTGGTGAGCGAAGGTTCTGGAGACTTTGACTATGACTGTTTAAAAGAGATGAGGTTCTTAAAGGCTACCTTGTGTGAGGCCATGCGGCTATACCCGCCGGTGGCATGGGATTCCAAGCATGCGGCGTGTGCTGACGTGTTACCTGATGGCACGTGTGTGAGGAAACGGGATAGGGGCACGTATTTCCCGTATGGGATGAGGAGGATGGAGGTGCTGATGGGGAAGAACTGTGAGGAGTTTAGACCGGACCGGTGGGTCCATGAACCGGCTGAAGACAATGGGACTCTCAAGTTTGTAAGCCCCTTACAAGTTCCCCGTTTTTCAGGCCGGTCCGAGAGTGTGTCTTGGGAAGGAGATGGCTTTCATTCAAATGGAATATGTCGTGGCCTCTATTCTAGACCGGTTTCTAATTAGGCCCGTTTCGGTTTACAAACCGGTTTTTATCCCCTTTCTAACGCTGATATGGCTGGTAGCTACAAAGTGAGGGTACACAAAAGAACTCAGTGAAAACTGAAAAACCTTACCTACTAAAACACCACTACTTTTTCTCTTCTTCATTTGTATTGTTGTATATAATTGTGGTGTTAATTAAATAAAAAGATATTTTTTTATTTTAATATTTTTATAATATTATTAACTCTTAGTTTTATTATATTTATTATAAATTTTCATATATTATAATAAATTTTAAAATATATCTTATAGATAAAATAAATTTGAAAATTATGATAGATTACTTAATTTTAATTTTAAAATATCAAATCAATTAATATTATATATTATAATTTTATTATTTTATAAATTCTATCTTTAATTTTAAGAATTTTATTTTTTTCCAAATTTTATTAATAATATATTTTAATATAATAAAAATTTATATAATTTATAAATTTTATTTAATTTTAAATATATTCATGCAATATATCAATAATATGTTAATAACAAGGAAAAGTATTGTTTATAAATTAAAATTAAATAAATTATCCTTCTATATTTTGGTAAATCATATGATGAAACGATCATAACATTTAATTTCTTTTCTGCCGAAAATAGATTAAAATATCGTTTCAAAATCTACTTCGTAAAATAATAAAAAAATCCTTATATTCTAACGTTCAACCTTTTTATATAATTTTGAAATTGTTAAAAATTGGTATATATATATATATATATATATATATATATATCAAACAGTAGCTACTAGCTAAAATCGATTATAAAGACCTAAAAAAATTTGACTAAAAATATAAATAAAAAGTTATATTTGTAGTTATTCTTTGAAAAAATATATTACAAGTAAAATTGTATTTAAAAAATAAGATATTACTTGATAAAAATTGTATATAAAAACTTTAATTATTATATATTTTAACAATATTTTTATTTAAAAAACAAATTGAAATTTTTTATTATATTATTATTAAAAATAATCTTTTGTGTACTGTTGCTGTTGTTAATATCACCGGCCACGATGATTGAAGAAGACGAGCCTACAAACAAGACATTAACTATTACCATGTTTGCGCTTTGCCTTATCTTTGCCGACGTCATGATTAATTTAACAAAACATGATTTTAAGATAAAAAAAAGTATCTGATATAATAAAAAATAAAAAATTTTAAAATAAAAATATTGTTAAGATAAATAATAACAAAAACGTTATTTTATATAAAAAATTATTAAACATATAAATAATAACATATTTTTATTTATATTAAATTATAAATTATTAAATTTTTTATTAATTATTAAATATAAATATAAATAAATAATATTATTATTTATATGTAAAAGAATATCACTGTTTTATATATTTTTCCTTAACCTTTGTCCAACTACATAAATATTTTTTTGTTTATTTCTCGTATTTTTATTATTTTTATAGTCTTTAAAATATATATGTTAAAAAGTTAATCGTTAGGATAGTATTAATACATTTAATTTTTACTTATTTTTAATAATTTTTAGCTTTTTAGGTTAAAATAATTTTGTTTGACATGATAGTTTCTTTCAATAAATAGTTATTTGTGTTTTTCAGTTAATAATAATTTGTAAAATATTATTTTGAATATTATTTTAATTTTTAATTTGTAGTTAGAAATATGCTTTTTGGTTTTAATTTTTTTTATATTAATCTATTTATTTTTGTAAATTTAATATTTTTATTATAATATTATTATTTAATGTAATATGTTAGATGATATACTTGTTCTTTTTATTGTATATATGAAGTATTTTAATATATATATATATTTAAAATATTATATTTATTAAATTTTAATATATGAATTAATTATATAATTATTTTATATTTTATATTTAAAAACTAATTAACTGTTAATTTTATTAAATATTTTGAACTTTATCAATTAAATTATTTTTAATTTTAATCATATTTTAACTTTTGATTAATTAATTTATTAATCTTGTCAAACAAACCTATTATCTCATGCGTCAACCGACGATCATGCAGTAGCTTTCTATATTTCACTTTGGATGACACAAGAGATTATTTATGGCTATCAAAGATTTGAACATACCATTATATACGCACGTGATAAATATTTTTTAAATTTTTTATTTGAAATAATGCAAAATTATATAATCCTTTCTTCTTATTAATTAGTTAAGAGTAACTGATTATTCAATATATTGTATGATATCTTAAACTTAAATATAAATTTTTTAAAAATATTTATATATATGAGGATATCATACGTAATTAATTAAAATAAATAAATCCAAAAATAAGATTTAGAATAAAAATAATAAATTAATATATATATATGAATTAAGATGAATATAAGATGTTAGAATTTTGAATAAAAATAAAATAATAATTGATTTAAATGATACAAATTTAATTTTTATAAAATTTTTTAAATTTTGATCTTGTGTGAGAAAATATTGAAAATTTAATCCTAAATATTACTAAATTAAATAAAAATAAGTGGTACGAAAAATATTTTGTAATCCTAGATCTAAAATCAAAAAGAAAAAAGTTATTATAAAATAACATTTTGATCACTAAACCCTCGGCTCCATGTCTTAGTTAGATTAACCATGATAATATCCATATTATCCATATTTCTCCGTTATCATTATGCTATATTTGAAGTGACGATATGAATAATTAATAACACAAAGGGATAAAGTTTTTATAAAAAAGTTGTAGCAAATAATATTTCTGTACTAAAAATACTATGTTTAAAAAGGTGAAAAAAATTGAAAAATCCATCCCAAACTATATTCTTGCTCATATCTTTCAACTTATCAAAACAAAATTCAAAGATAATATTGTTAATTATATTTTTCATATGTCTATTAATAATTCATAAAAAATTATGTTAATAAATAAATAAAATAAAATAAAAATATTAAATATGAATACATATATGCATGTAAATTTTTTTTTTAAAATTATCTCAAGATAATATCTAATTTATCACTATAAAATTTAACTTATATTTTTGAACTCAACACAATAATATCCAATATCATTATAAAGTTTAACTTATATTTTTGGACTCAACACATTGAAATAATGATATGGAAGGTAAAAAATCTATAATCTGACAAATAATGCATTATAGTAGATTGTTGCATTGAACACACAATAAAAAAATAAAAAATATATATAAGTGAGATGCATTAAGATGACAAGCATGATGGAATGATAATGGTTTGAAAAGATTAGAATTATGTACATGATTATGAGAAAAACTTATATATTATTAATTTTTTTAATAACCTTTAATTAGTTAGGTTTTATTTGGGATATTTTTAGTTTTTAATTTTAAAAATTTTAAAAATTAAATTATTTTTTATTTTTAATTTTAATTTTTAGTTTTTAGAAGTTGTTGTAAAAAAAATAAATTATTCTATTATATCATTTTATTATAAATTTACAAAAATATATATAAAAATACTAATTTAAAAAATAAAATTATATCTAAATAATATAAAGTTAAAATTTTAAAAAATAATAAATTAAATAATAATAATAATAATAATATAATAATAATAATAATAATAGTAATAGTAATAGTTATGACGATGTGAATAAGAATAATATTTATAAAATAATAGTAGTGATATAATGGTTATATTATAAAAATATTATATAATTATATAAATTTATATTTTTTATATAATTTTATTATTAGTATTTAAGATAAAAAAATTTATCTATGTTATTATTATAATATTTTTATATTATTTAGTATTTATTTTAAATAAAAATAATATATCTTATAATATTATCTTATAAATAATTATATAATATAAAATTATATTATAAATTTAATATAATTTATTTTTAAAATAATATCATTTATTTTTTAATATAAAAATTAGATAAATACAAAAATTTATTTTTTTAAAATAATAAAAATTAAAAATTAAATTATTATTATTATTGTGATGGTAATAATAATTATCATGATGATGATTATAATATAAATAATATTATATAATTATATAATTTTATATTTATATATTATTTAATAATCAATATATAGGATAAATAATTTTATATATTATTATAATTATAATTTTTTTATATTATTTAATATTTATTTTACATAAAATAATATATACTATATTATAGAGTTTATATAATATAAAATTATATTATAATACTATAAACTAATTATAACTTTTATATATAAAATAGTAGCATTCATTTGTGAATCAATAAAAAATAGATAAATAATTTAATTATTTTAAAATAATAAAAATATAATTTTAAAAGTAAAATTTATTATTATTATTGTTATGGTAATTATAGTAATACTGATAATGATAAAAGTAAAAGCTTGTTTATAAGATAATAATAAATAATATAATCATTATAATATAAAAAATATTATATAATTATACTAATTTTTATTTTATATATTATTTATTTATCAATATTTAAGATAAAAAAATTATATATCATTATAATATTTTTATATTATTCAATATTTATTTTACATAAAAATAATATATATTATAATATTATGTTATAAATAATTATATAATATAAAATTATGTTATAATATTATAAATTTAATATAATTTATATATTAAATAATATTATTTATTTTATTTTTATTATACAAAAATTAGATAAATAAAAATTATTTTTTTTGAAATGATAAAATAATAATAACAATAACAATAATAATAATAATATTATTATTATTATTATTATTATTATTATGGTGAAAGTGACAACAACAGTAGTTATGGTAATGATGATGATGAAGATGATGCTCATGGTAGTAGAAGCAATGATTTGATAGTGATAATGATAAGATTAAGTAGATTTAAGAATATAAATATTTCAAAACTAAAAACAACTTTTAATAAACTTCTTTTTTTGTTTTAAAATTTGAGTCAAAACAGTTTTGAAAATGTGTTAAAATCCATTTCAAAATTATTTTTGTCAAATAGATCTTATTTTCAAAATTGATTTTTGAAAAACCAAAAATTAAAAACTCAACCACCTCGAGCGGAGCCTTAGTTATTATTGTTGCAACTAATTTCTTTTCCTCTTTACTTGTATATATTCTCATCCTTTCCTTTATAAAGATAACTTCTCTTTTTGCCACTAGTTACTTTACGTAGTTGAAGGTTTTATGGGATAAATTTGATAATTTCAAGCTTCTTCTAGTTTTTATCATGTGATATACCTTATTTTTGTGGTGGTTTCAAATTGATGACGATGTACAAATATAAAGACTATGCCATATGATATCTAGAAGGATTTAATGAACAATTTTCTCACGTTTATTCTCAAACCACATTGATGGAACCTCTCCCTTTAGTTACTATTTTTTTTCATTCTCAAACTCATAAGATTAAAGCTTTTAATAAAAAGATATAAACAAACTTATAACTTTGAACATCAAGATTTTAAAAAAATCATTTTTCAAGATAAAAAGTGTAAATCTAAATCCACTCCAAAATCTATCCATCCCTTACTTTGAGAACTTCAAAACTTTTCATAAAAACTCTCAAATATACCCCAAACCTTTAAAAATTATTTTTAAGAAATTTTAATCGATTAAATTGTTTCAAAGGTTGCTAGAAGAACTTTAATTCATAAAAACTTCCTTTTAATTTTTATAAATCACTAAAAACTTGGTCATGCTTATTTTTAATCATCAAGAGCAGTTTTGAACTTTAACAAACTCAATAAAAAAGGATCCATAGAGCTTAAAGAGAGATCCACCAAAAAGAGAAGAAAACAAACTATAAATACATAATTAAAAGCTTAAAAAAATATATGACAAAGGCCTTACTTGCTGAAGACTTTAATGAAGGTTTAGTGGGTTTTTGAGGTTGGTTTCTTCCCTCCTTGGTAGTCCACACAAGATCTCCTATATATATATATATATATATATATATGGTGAGACTTGATTGATTTGTTTTCTTTTAATTTAAACTTTAAAGATGAAAGGTTAAGCTTAGTGTAGATTTGGTGTTTGAGAGAAGTTGGAGTTATGTGTGAGTTTAGAGAGCTTGCAGAAGTATTTAGAAGAGTGTTATTGGAACAACTGAGCTCCTTTGGTGATCCTAAGCAATTTCGTCCACGTAAAACATGTGGAAATTAAATTCTTACTTAAGGGTATTTTGGTCTATTTACATGTAATTTTTATTTTCTAAATCAAATATAAGTATAAGGAATTATCCTTTAGGATTAGTTTAACACTAATTATTATGAATTTGTCACTAATTAAGGTTTACTTATTCTAAGCATGATTAATTTATTTTAATCATGATTAATTTCATCTTTCCTCATAATATTTTTGTCCTATATGATATTAATGAAGTGAAGATTCATGGGGATGAGTTACCACCTCATTTTCCACATGTCCATTAATGTTCAATGGGTGGGGTCCAATTCCCATCTTCTACTTCACCTTTTCTTATCATACCGCCTTCCATGGACATTTTGATAATTTTCTAAAAATTTTTCAAAAAGTTTTTAAATTGTTCTTCTAATGTTTCTAAGATTTACTAGTTCATTCCTAAATAATTCTTATGCCATTTGTCATTTTTTTGAACAATTTAACTCTTACACAAGACAAAGCTTTCTAAGTATGTTTTGGACATTTTTGGACGTTTCTAACAACGTTTCTGTTCTATCTTTATTTCTATTATTTTGTTATGATTTTTTAAACATTATGGATGAGTTCTAAACCTTGAGAATGTCTTTTAACTTTTATTTTAAATTTTCTATCTATTTTTTTTATCATGCTAATATAAGAATATTTTCATTATTTATTAAAAATTTTAGGAATAATTTTGTAATTATTAATTTCTTAATTACTAATTTAAATATATAAATTTAATGTGTTATAAAGTGCTTTTAAAAGACTCTAATTTCTTATAAAAAAAAGAGTGAAGAAAATAATTGACAATTCAATTGTTATAATCCAAACTTGAAGATGTTAAATTAATGCCACACGATCATTTGACAATAGATACTATATATGTTTGTAAAATATTTCTCAAGAGCATACTAGTGTTTCAAAAAACTTTCTTGATGCTTCCTTCCGTGTTTTACCAACTAATATATTGTCAAGATATTGGTTCTATCTTCCGTGTAGAACTTTCTTATCAAACAAAGTTTGCATATACTTGTCAATATTCCTATGGATAAATGTAGTACTTAGCTATTGAAATATAACATACATGGAACTAGGAGTCATTGCATGAAAATCTTAGCAAACTCAAAGAATTTACTCATAAAAAATAGTTTAGAAGATCCTAAACAACAAGATAAAATGAATTAAGTTTAGATTGAGTTAACTAAACCATCTGTACAAAACCTCAACTGGGCTTTTTTTCATGTGAAAAAGAGTCCTTTTATTTGTAGATAAAGTGATTTGAACTCTGTTACTTTCCTAGACAGTACTCAAGACCCTCGTCCTACTTTAGGTCCAAGTTTCACATAAATACATGTAATCAATAGCAACCCAACGATTAGAAGATAACAAATGCAGTTACTTTCTACGCAGAGAAAGTTGAGTTACTAAAGCTTTACACAAACAAACCATCGCCTATTGGCAAAGTAGTAGATCCCAAATCCATGTATTTTGTCTCCAAAATACTCTCCAGCATATCTATTTCCATTTCTTCAGCATAAAGAAATACAACCACTTCAAAATTAAAATTTTGAAATTATCTACTATACCCTCCCATCAAATAACATGTTAATTAAAAAGAAAAACTTTGCAACACTGCCATTAGCAGACAAAAATACACAGATGATATAATATATTTAAACAAGAGACATAATCAATGAATTGAACAACATCCAAATTCGAGATAAGCCAATTGTTTAATCAACATATTACTTCATGAAGAAGCAGGGGAGACAGACTCCTTTCTCTTGATTTTATCCAGGAAGCCAACCGTAACAGAAAGAAGGAGATCCATCGTTAAATTTAAAAAATAGTAAACAATCCAAAAACAAATTAAGGTTGAGTTAGAAAAAAAGGGCCTTGAAGAGAGAAGGAAGAAAATGACCTAAAATGGCAGGATCCAAGTTTGTGCTTGACACCATACTTAAAGTGACCAATATAAGAGCTAGTAGCATTGGAGCAAGTCTGAAATCCAATACCATGTCTTTGATCATTACACTATTCACTAATTGAAAGCGAGGAAGATGGCAGAAACCTTAGTGCATTATTTGAGTAATTACCAAACAATCAAGAATTGAAACACAAGCACTTAACATAAACTAGCGAAGCATAATAAACAACATAAAAATAGTACAAAAGCATCAAATTAAGCAACACAGAATAAACCCTAACTAAATTTCTCAAGAAATCTTAGTGCTGGATTTTGATTTAGTGGAGAAATTATAGAAGAAACATATGTGTAATGCAAGATTTGTATGAACAAAATAGAAGAGACAAAAAATCATAAAATTTTGTATCCAAATTGATGCCTTAGAGATTAATTTTAAACAACATAAAGGAAGCTCGACTGGACACTTTACTGGAGAAAAAGATTTGAGAGAATGTACGGGTGGGTAAAAGGTAAAAAATATTTAAACAAAAGAAATATTTTCTTACTCTCAAATAAACTGTAATAAAAAAATATAAATAAAATCACTTTTTCTTGTAGTATATACATATATATATATATATAATGTTAGTAATATATTTTTTAGTATATTTTTCTACTCATATATTATGATTGATTAGTTTTTAAAATAAAATAAAATTTTAAAATAATTAATTAATAAGATAAATGAATTAGTTTTTATAATACATGTCATAATATAAAGAAAAACACGTAATTTCATTAAAATAAAAAAATCTAGTGTATGACTGTGATCATGACATAGTGTAAGATCAACCATATATATTCACGTGCTTCATATGTGACAATATTATTTATAAGATTTCGGCACATCAGACTCGTGCAAGTGTTATCGACATCAATTAGGCTACGGGTTTTAGTCTTTTTCATGCTGCAAATGGCAAGTTTCTTTTCGTGGAAGTTATTGACAAGCTGGACACCTTACCATTTCTCTTTCAACTTTTTAATCTGCCGCATTAGAAATTAGAGTAAATTATTATTTTAATTTTTTAATATTTGAGGTTAATTAAAAAAGAAAGATCAATTTAAATTAGTATAAATTATAGTAAAAGTCACACATCATTAATAATTTTATATATAATATATTTTTTAATTCGATTGTTAAATTATCATTATATATTATTTTATTAATGAATTTTTTTAAAAATAACTATAAGGTTATGATCAAATTATTTTTATTTTTAATATTTAAAAATAAGAGAGATAAAATTATATTAAAAATAATTTATGTTAAAATTATTTTATTTAATAATTTATTTAAATTACTAAATTTTATTAATATAATTATTAAATTAATAAATTTTATTATGTAAATTAAATTTATAAAATTTTAGAAAGATTTAATGTTTCAATAAATAAATTTAAATTAAAGTATAATATATTTTTTCTAGCATATATTTATATTATATGTTAATTTAAATTTATGTAATGAAGTATTAAATTTTTTAAAATTTTAAAAATTTTTGTAAATATAATTCACATAATAAAATTATAAATTTAACAGTTGGATTGATAAAATTTAAATTTTTAAAAAAGTTATTAAATAAAATCATTCTAACATAAATTTTATATAATAAAAACTTGTATAGATCCATCTTCAAAATAAAATATACTATGTTAATTTTAATGTACATAAATGAAGTATTAAATATTTTTGAAATAATTTAAATTTTTTACACATATAATTTATAGAATAAATTACATTCACATTTTTTAAGATTTAACTAAATCTTACCTCATATATTTTTTTTAATTTTCCTTATACAATCATTATTTAATTTAAATAAAGACATAATATTATATATCATTATTAACTACATACAATATTTCAAATTTTTTATAAAATTATATATATAACAACGGTCAAAATAATGTAAAAAATATAGGATATCAGGTAAAATTTCATTAGTGGTTGGAGAATATAAGTATAATTTATCCAAATTTTGATGATAAAATTTGTTAATCTAATAATTAATTTTAGGATAAAATTATTTATTAAAAATGGTAAATAATATAATATTTGATATAATTCATCAATATAAATTGATCATTCTCTACATTATATTAATATTTTTAATAAATAAATTAATATTCTTTAAAAAATAAAGTATTGTTTATTAATTTTATATTTTCAAAAAAAATAATAAACCTTTTAATTTTAAGGATAAAATTATTTTTTATATTTTCAAAATTAATATAATCAATTTTTTTTATCTTTTATAGATAAAATAGTAAATTAGACATGGAAAAATATTTTAACATGGGAAAAATAACTCGCAAAGTTATCCAATAAATTTCGTAATTGAATCAAAGATAAGATAAAAAAATTTATAGTTAGAGAAAATAAATAGCAATGCATACAATACAAACTTATACAAATAAAAGATATAGTTAATAACATGTGTTGGATATTATTAATGATAAATATTTAAAGTTAGTAACTTACAAGGATTTTTCCTTAGGAGACATTAATATTGGCTGCTGTGATTATGGGAGGTTACAAATAGGCTGCAAACTAATACAAAGTGTTTACAAGAGAAAATATAGACAGACATTTTTCTTTTTTCAGATTTTTCCTGATGTCTCTAAGTAGATTCTCTTCTTCTTTTTATAATGGATGATGGATCTTATGTATGTCTGCCTGTGATACTTCATTATAGAGATGTGAGTATTGAGGTTTGAATTTCTTTCGTGGTTCAAGTTATGATGCCTGCTTTTAATTGATGTGAAAATGTTGCTAATTGACAGGTGTCTGCAAATATACATGTGTTGGGTTGTAGTTTCTGTTTTTGAAAAGTAGAAGATAGGTGTTAGGGAGCGTATTCAAATAGGGCGATGGTCTTTTATTGGTTTTCTGCCATTTGTCTTTTGTTTACTTTTTTGTTTCTCCCCTTTTATTTTTTTTAGACTCTTATTTTTGTCTACATTTTCATATTATTCTTTTGAGTCTTCGTAGTTATTTTTGGGGCTTGACCCCACTTCTTTAGATTTGCTTGAAATTGTTTTAAGTTGTTTTTCAAATTCCTCTTTTGATGTCATTGCTGCAAGGGCTGTTATTATATTTATTTATTTTTTGCTAAAACTTGTGATTCTTGTTCTATTTTTTTGCAAGCAATGGAAGTACAACTTTTTGGTGGGATGATTTTCTTTGTTTGTATATATTTTATTCATTCGTCTATTGCTTTTTTATTGCTTTTACTAAGATCAAAGTTATTCCACCATTTTATTTTTATGATTCGTACTAAAAATTATACGTTTGTATTTTCAGCTAGTTTTGTTGAATCATAGTCTCATGACATGATCCAGCAAATGTCCATGGTTGCTATATATGTCATAAATTGATATTCTTTTAAAAATGTTGTCTTGCTTTTAAAATATTCAAAACTCAAGGAGGCTTTTTTTTTGGGAGGATATCGAGTATTGGCCTGACATCTACAAACCATTTGGTAAATTGTAATGAAATTCCGCGGAGAAACTAGAAAATTATGAGTGTGGAATGGGTGATAAATATAATGCATGATGTCATGCATCTATATAGTCGTAGTGTTGTAATTTTGGGCCAAGAACTGCTTACTAAAGGGTTTCATATAAGTTCTGGTTCCATTCTTTAAGAGTCATAACTTTCATAATTTTGATTTTGGATAACGAAATTTCATGTGTGATTGGATCTTCATGATTATGGAGTTCTATAGATTTAGTATTGACTAATATAAATTCATAGAAAATTTGGATTTTTTTTGTGGGTGTATTGCAATATAATGAAAGGGTTTTGGAAATATTCTTTTATACATGATCTTTCGATCTATGTTGAACCATAATAAAAGGGTTGGATGTTAATGGGGAGACTTTAATATATGGTCTTGCTTTTATGTGGTCTATTGGGAGACCATAATACTCATTGGTAATTGATTTTTTGCTTATATTGAGTAATTCCCTAAAAAATTTTCAAGTATGGAAGTTAGGTAGAGCAGTTTTTTCTCCTTTTATATGTACAATATCAAATTAAAGCGATAAAATAGCTTGTCATCTTACAAAAATATATTTTGAAACTAAATTCTTAACATCATTTTGGAGGACATTTGGGGCTGCCTTAGTCAGTTCTTACTAAATTTTTTATTGAATAAATCATCTTAAAATTTAGTGATACATAATACTATTAATAAAATTTCTTTTTTAATTGTTGAATATTTTTGTTGGAAGGATGCCAGGTGCCTAAATGGTATTTAACAATCTATTCTTTTGTGGATTGAGGAAGGATTTATTTAAGAATGCCTTCATATCCAAGATCAGAGGCATCTATTTCTATTATTAATGATGCTGCTGGGTCTGGAATTCCAAGACATGAAAGACTTTTGACTATGGTTTTGACTATTATTTATTTGGGTCATCTCTTTAGTCCAAGGAGGAGAGTTTTTTCTCAATCACCGACAATGGAGTACATATAGTTCTTATATTAGGGATAAAGTCTGGAACATAGTTTAGGCACCCTAGAAATCGTTATAATTTGGTTTTATCTTTGATTTCATTTGGAAATTTTCTGTAAATTCTAATGATCTTTTAATAGGGGTAATTGTTCCTTGGTATATTTCATATCCTAAAAATCTTACTTTTGTTTGGAATATACTTATTTTTCTAGCTGATACTATCAATCCATTATTTTTTATAATTTCTATAAATTTTTATAGATGTAGTATATGTTGATTGATTCCTCTTGAAAATACTAATACATCATCAATGTATATAATGGTAAAATCCATATATGGATAGAAAATATTGTTCATAATTTCTTGGAATTCACTTGGAGCATTTTTTTAATTTTTGCGGTATCACGTTCCACTAATAGTGTCCAAAGGGGACTATGAAAGCCATCTTATATTTGTCTTCTTCTTTTATTGATATTTGGTAGTATCCAGATTTCTTATCGAACTTGGAGAATACTGTGACATGTATTAGTCTTTTAATCAAATCGCTTTTATTTGATAAGGGATATGGAATCCATTTAAGTACCTTATGTGATGACTTTAATTAGTTACTAATCTTGGAGCCCCCCATTCTAGTTCTAATGCTTTCATGAAATAAAATTCTAAACATCTCCAAGGGGATTTTGAGGGCCTGATAAATCCTTTATCTAATATTCTTGGATTTCTTGTTTATAATATTTTAAATATTCTTGATTCATTTGTATTGGTTTGGATTTTGTTGGCATATTTTTTTCATCAAATCCTTCTTCACAGGGTAAGGTTACTTCATGTATTTTCGTATGATGAAATGTTATGGGATTAGTATCACAAATTTCTTTTTGCATTTTTTCTTATATAAATTTTATTTTATTTTTTTGAATTTTTAGGACTTGTAATTGTTCTTCCGCTCTTTTGTATTGGATTTCTTTGTTTAGAAATTTTATCTGTTCTTATCTTTTGTTGATTAGGTTTATTTTGGTTATTGGAGCTTCCTACAAGAGATTTAATTCTTTTATCTTAGGTGGTTGTAGAAATTTAAAACAAATAGGATTTTCTTGTATTACATTAGTGATTATTCATTTTTCTGTTATTTCAAATGGTATAGTAATGATAAGAAAGAAGTTCCTAATATTATCTTATTGGATATATTTTTTACTAATATGAAAGAAGTTGCAAAACATATTTTGTTTTTGCAGATTTTTGCATTTGTTAATTTATATTTTATTAGCATTTTTGAACTATTTGCACTAGTGAGCCTTTCTGTCGTTTTCTTATAGTATATGGTTGACACTAAACTTTATTGTATACAATTTACATTTGCTCCTGAGTCTATTAATGTTATCATTTCAAAACTTTCTTCTTTTATTATTAAGGTGATTTCACACTATCAATTATGTACTGTTACTAAGCTTAGTATGTTAATGAATGGTTATGATTCTATAGTAATATCTTTTTCTATGTTTCCTTATTTTGTGATGAAATGTTCTCCTTCTAATTTAGGTAATCTATTCTAGAAAAATATTTTGTTGTTTTATGTTTATTATTTCTTGTTTTAAGGTTTTTATTTTATTATGTAATTCTTTTATTGATATTTTCTATTTGGATTATTTACATCTTGATATACTTCTTTTATTTTTACTAGTTTAATTTCTCTTACATTTTGTTTCTTTTTTTGATTAATTCACTTAGTTGTAAGAGGAACTCTATAATGGAAATTAAGATAGTTGTTTGGTCTCGCGTTAACACATTTATTATTTGCTCTCATGTTAACAAATTTGAATACTTAATGAAAATCATTAAAAATTTATAAATTGTCAATATTATTTTCCAAACTTTTTAAACTACTAAAATTTTTTATTACCATTCTGAATTAAATGTCTATAATATTTTTCTTAATAAATAAAGTAATTAATTCATTCAATTGATTTTATGATATTATTAATATTAAACATAATATATAAATCATTTTAAAATTATCATAAATAATATTAAAAATATCAATTAATAATTTATAATTTTTAAATTTTTAATTAATTTATTAAAAATATTATAAATATTACTCAAAGTAATATAGTTTTAAATTTCAAATTATTAATTATTAAAATAGTAAAAGATCAATGTTGCAAAAAGCTTAAACTTAAAATAATAACCTTATTCTGCTTATGTTATACTTAACATTCATATTTTGTTACTAATATCTGTGAAAAGTAGACCTAATCACCAACCCGATATTCGACCTAGAATCGTCTAATTCAAAATAAAAAACAAAGATCCGGGTCATTTGTTATGGGTAAACAGGTAGAGCGGATAAAACCATCGAGTAAGCATGAGTTGCATAGATCGGATTCAAATCTTTCAAATCGTTTTCATCGAAACCCTAACCCAACCGAAAGGGAACAAGAATTTTTATTTTGGACCATATATGTTGGGCTTGTTAGTCGTAGCCTACTCTCCAATCCAATGCTTCTAGTAAAGGCAACAAAACTTTTGTTAGAAATCCTAATTTTCTTCTATTCTATCTACCTCCATTCATATCATTTTCTCCTTTGCGGATCCTACTGTCTCATTTTCAGTTTCACTCTCTCTGACTAAGTCTCTAACTCTCTATCTCACCCACCACTATACACAATCACATCAATCACAACATATACTTACTTGTAATGGGTTAGGATTTTCTATTCTTCTTTTTCTTTTGTTTCTAACTTCCGCTTCTGCCTATCTCTCTCGTTCTCCTTTCCACGTCTCCTTCTTAAGTATAAACTCATAAAGAAGGTTAATCTCTAACTCTATTACTATTTTCTCTCTATTTTTCTACGATATACTTATATTTTCTTTGTTAAGGTTTTTTAGCTTAGAATTTTTTAGGTTAAGTTTTTGTTTTTTTTACTTTTTTTCTGTTTTAGTGAGTATTTATAAAAATTGAAGCTGCATAATATTTTATTATTGAAATAAATTAAATAATAATATATTTATTTTTTGAAAAATCAAGACTCTCAATTTTTATTTTTTTAATTTTGTAATTTTTTTATTATGCATTTATGATAATACTTCTAATATTAATGAGTTTATCTATAAAAATATCAATTAAGCTTTTACTGTATGTATTGTTTGCAAAAGTCAAAGGATATTTTTTTAATTTATAATGTCAAATCACTTGCAATTATGTTAACATGCTAACTTTTGGGACCTAACTTTAGGAAAATGTAACTCTAATTTTGGTATGTATTATTTACATTATTAGCTGTCTAATTCATTCCACTATTATATTTTTTAATCTAAATTCTCTAATTTATATTTTGTAAATAGCTTGGTAGATGATTATTATGTTTTAAAAGATCCAGAAAATAAGACATTTATGTATCTCAATATTTATATATCAATGTATATTTTTTTATAATGTAATTACGTTTTTATATCGGTGTATGTTCTTCATGTATGTATTTCTATAATTTATATGATATAATTTTATTTTTTAATTATTATTTAGTTTAATATTATTCTTAAAATTAATGATATTTTTTTAAAATTAAAATGATATTATTTTTTAAAATAAATATAAAAAATAAGTTTAAACTTAAAAGATCTAATTAAAACACTAAAAAAATCAAATTTTATATTAATTATTTTTTAAAAAATTATAACATAATATAACCAAAAATTCAGTATAAGAAAAATCCTAAAAAATAACGTTGAACAAAAATAAGATGAAAATTATAAAAAAGAATGTCACAAATAAAAAAATATCCATAAAAAATATGTAATGATTTTAACCCATAAAAAGAATCATTCACATGAATAAATCAAAAACTAAAACACCTAATTAAATTTTCATACAAAAATAACTACAAAATTGTTATTTAACTATACTTTATTTACTAAGTAAATACAATTTTTTGTTCCTTGATGAGTCGTTATACGAATAAAATATACACTTGTGTACATATATTCTAATCTCATCTATATAATAAATATATGCAGTAACAAATGGATTTACTAGTTATATTGGCTAGTTTCTTATTTAGTAATTGGAGCTCTTTTAACTCAGTAGTAGAGTAACGTCATGGTAAGGCGTAAGTCATCGGTTCAAATCGGATAAAAGATTTTTTACTTTTTTTTTTCAAATTTTTTTCAGAAAACGTCATCAATAATATTCAGTTTCATATATTTACATCCACCCGACCAAGGGCCTAACGAAAAGTACTCAGCCTAGAGGAGGTTCCACATGTCATATAATCTTTTTAATTGAAACTGTTTCAGATTCTAATACCGACAAACCGTACGTGGCTTTTGGTTTTTGGTAGGCTGAAGAAGGGTTTAGCATATATAGAGAGTAATGTAAAGAACTAACCTACATTTAGAGAAATATAAAAAAGTAAATTAAAAATAACTATATAATTGATCTAATAAAAAATAATTGTTTTATTACTAATAAATATAAATGTAAAGTTATTTTGAATTATCAAAATTTAAAAATCATTTTAGAATGAATATTTAAATATATATATATATATATATTATATTTTATAGTGATTGAAGAAACTTAAATATTATTTAATAAAATATGAAATAATTTTTTATTTAACTAATTAATATTTTTAATTTAATTATATAAAAAAGTTTATAATACATGTAATAATATAAAGAAAAACATGTAATTTCATTAAAATAAAAAAATCTAGTGTATGACTGTGAGCATGACATAGTGTAAGATCAATTTAAATGTCATATATGACATTCACGTGCTTCATGCTGCAAATGGCAAGTTTCTTTTTTCGTGGAAGTTATTGACAAGCTGGACACCTTACCATTTCTCTTTCAACTTTTTAATCTGCCGCATTAGAAATTAGAGTAAATTAATATTTTAATTTTTAAATATTTGAGATTAATTATAAAAGAAGGATCAATTTAAATTAGTATAAATTATAGTAAAAGTCACACATCATTAATAATTTTATATATAATATGTTTTTTTTAACTCGATTGTTAAATTATCAATATATTTTATTTTATTAATGAATTTTTTTAAAAAATAACTATAAGGTTATGATTAAATTTTTTTTTATTCTTAATACTTTAAAAATAAAAAAGATAAAATTATATTAAGAAAAATTTATGTTAAAATTATTTATTTAATAATTTTTTAAAATTATTAAATTTTATCAATATAACTATTGAATTAATATATTTTATTCTATAAATAAAATTTATAAAATTTTAAAAATATTTAATATTTTAATAAATAAATTTAAATTAACATATAATATATCTTTTCTAACATACGTGTATATTGTATATTAATTTAAATTTATATAATAAAATATTAAATTTAAAAAAAATTTAAAAATTTTTATAAACATAATTTATATAATAAAATTATAAATTTAATAATTAAATTGATAAAATTTAACTATTTAAATAAAATAATTTTAACATAAATATTATATAACAAAGATCTATATAGATCTTTTCTCAAAATGAGATATATTATGTTAATTTTAATATATATAAATAAAGTATTAAATATTTTTAAATTAATTTAAAATTTTATACATATAATTTATTCTATATTATATGCATATCTTTAAATATTTAACTAAATCTTACCTTATATTTATTTTTTATTTTTTATTTAAATATTATTTAATCTAAATAATAACATAACATTACATATCATTATTAATTACACATAACATTTTAAATTTTTATGAAATTATATATATAACAACGATCAAAATAATGTAAAAAATAATAGGATATTAAATAAAATTTTATTAATTGTTAAAGGATATAAGTGTAATTTATCTAAATTATAATGATAAATTTTTTTAATCTAATAAATAATTTTAAAATAATATTATTTATTAAAAATTATAAATAATATAATATTTAATATAATTTATTAATATAAATTGATTATTCTCTATATTATATTAATATTTTCAATGAGTAAACTACTATTATTTAAAATATCAAACGTTGTTCATTTATTTTTTAGTTATTTATTTTAGATTTTCAAAAAAAAAAAGAAACCTTTTAATTTTTGGATAATTTTTTTACATTTTAGAAATTAATATAATCAATTTTTGATCTTTTATAGATAAAATAATAATTTAATCTACAACTTAACTATAGATTTTATCATATTGAGTCATGTTTTTGATGAATAAAAAATTAATTTGGCATGCGTTTATATTAAAAAGTTATATTGATTGGCGCATGCTTTAACCGTCTTCTGATATTTATTCTCTTCTTCAGAAAGATATTTGAAATCTTATTTAAATAAAATAAAATAAAATTCTTTACTATTTGGATCCATGACATTATAAACATATCAAACATATTTTTATTTTAAAAAAAAAACACCACTTGAAAGGAGGTTTCTTGTTTCACATTTATTAGGATTTATACGACCAACTACCTAGAACGTCCGGCAAATAAGCTGTTCATTTTGGAACAACCGACAAAGGATACAAAGTATTTAAATTTTATTTATATATAAAAAAAATTCTCCCTACAACAAAGTTGACCTATTACAATACATATTATAGAACATTTGAAAAAATAAAGTGTTTTAAAAAGTAAGATATAATATTTTTTAAAATATTTGTAAACAGAAATACTTTAAAATAAAATTACAATTATAGTACTTTTAAATTTAAAATTTTTTAATATTAATATAAAATATTCATTTTTACAACATTTAAAATAATAAAAATTTTAAAAATTTTATTTTAAAACAATTAAAATAACGTGTTTTAAAATATTATATTTTTACAGTGTCTAAAATAATAAAAGATAATTTAAAATATTTGTATAGTGAGAAGGAGTGTGAGCTCAAACTAGAGCTGGAGTAAGAAGTAACGAAGTGCGGTGCCATAACGATCACATCAGGTGCTTTTCATAATTAAGGAGGAAGAGACAGAAGGGTTAAAATTCAAGAACTGTTCCTCCACGTGGGGACGGTGAAGAAGTTGAGTGAGGGCGTGGTGATAGAGGAGATGATGTTCATGATGGAAGGGTTGTTGAATGGAACAAGGCTGTTTTCGACGCCTTGCACTTCCTCTCTGTACTACACACAACACGCTTCTCCTCCTACTTGCAAGGAATGTTATAGAGATCACAACAGTGGCCATGGATGAGTGATAATTAACACTGTAACCGTCATACTCGCTAAGTCATAGTACCAAAAACTGAATTAGCGAAGTAAATTAATTTATATTTTTTTCTTCCACTAATTTTGAATGTTAAGATCGTAATTAGATTTAGATAAGGGAGTGGATCCAAGCGTTTGGTTCTGGAAACGGAAGAACGACTCATCGGGAGTGGGAAAAGTGTTTCTCGTTGAAATGTGCTTGTATATATATACAAGACGGATGTGCTGGTATTATAAGTTAAATTTTTTTATTTATATTAATTTAATAATTTTATATAAAATTTATTAATTTAATCATTAAATTATATTATAATATTTTTAATAATTTTATATATTAAATTTTAAAAAATTTAAAAATATATAAATATATTATTTAATTATCGATATTTATATATATTTAAATAATATATAACTTGTTAAAATAAAATTATATAATAAAATATTTATCAATTTTTATTTTGTATAAAATTTTAGATATATAATTTATTTTTATAATAATTTTTAAATTAACAGTTAGATTAATAAATTTTATATTTTATATAAAATTATTAAATTGATATAAATTTTAAAATTTAACATTTTATATCATTGAATTTTGAACTCTTTCTTTTTCTTTTTCTTACCCTATATATATATATATTAATTATATACTTTTTTTTTTCTTTTTCTTACCCTATATATATATATATATTAATTATATATATATATTAATTATACTTTCTAGTATGGTAATACTTATTTTTATATTGTATTGTTTGTCTTTTCTATCTTTTTTGTTTTTCTCATGTTTATTCATATCTTTCTTTTAGATATTTTTTTTTTCAATTTTTAGTTTCTAAATTCTAATCATTTTTTTTAAATTTATTTTTAAATAAATGTAGTATATATCATCAAACATGACAGTCCTTCTTCGAAACATTTTGATAGTTTAGATTTTTTCCTTGAAATACTAATACTTTTTAAAATGATCGATATATTTATTTTAGGTTTATTTTTATCTTTTTGTTTTTTAAAATTTTCTAGTAGCCTCATCACATTATTTAGATAATGACCACTATATTTATTTTTAATCTTCAACAGGTAATTTAAAAACATTAATCTTCATAAAGGAAGGAGATAAAAGAGCCACATGTATTTGATTATTGGTTTAGTAGTTGAGAGTATCATTCTACTTTTGGCCTAATGCTATATTTTGCTTGTTTAAAGATAAAGAAAAGAGAGATGAATAAGGTAGACTTTTGAATAAAAAGTATATATTTTTTTTAAGATTTATGGTGATAAAACCTAATGTATTTGTTTACACTCTTTACAAATAACCTTATTTCTTCCATTTCTTTAAAGTATGGATTTTTCTAAGAGCATTGGTGGTGTAGAAGCTGCCTATTGCTTTAACTTTTCAAAACTTGAACATTTTACAAATTATTTTGTGGAAAAATTGGTTTAAGAGGTTTTAGGGTTGTTTACTATAGGAAACTAAAAGATGGAAAAAACATAACTATTAAATTTCTAACCAGTAATTCCTATAAGGGAAAACAAGAGTTATCTAATGAGGTAACCAACATTCATAAACCTCTTTTAGTAATCCAATGTTGCAACTATCCTAGTTTAATTGACTTAGCTACATTTTCACATCATGACCTATGATTTATTTTTTTATTTTAACTTTCACCTTGTTTTCTTTTCTTTCCTACCTCATTCAATTTCTAAAGAAGGCATACAAGGAGAAAATTAGTTTCAACATTCTTACAAAATTTTGATGGCAATAAATAGATATTCATATTATAGTTATATTTTTGCTTGATTTAAGTGAATCTTCTCTCAAGAATACATCATAGAAACTTGGTATAGTGATAAACTGTCATTCTATCATTTTATTTGTAAGAATTTAGACATAATTACTGTATGATTTAATGTTATTCCTTTGTAATTTAACCTAACTTTCTTATTTTGCAGGTTTTGTCACACAATCAAATAGGAAAATTTTAGGCAAAAAGAAAGAAGAAAAAATGATATAAACAAATAAGAAAGAAAATAAGGATGAAAGTTCCCCCCTCAGCAAACCAAGCATGGCAGTGTGGATCTGAGCACAACCTACCAACGTGAACATGCATGCTTATGCCAAAATGAAAATGTACAATTGTGTCAAATGATTAGCACGACCGTGCTAAGATTGGAAGATTGACAATAGTCCTATGTGATATGAATCGATGAGGGTAGTCTCAACCTTTACGGCGCAGGTTAAATAAGAAAAATAAAAAATAATAGAAAAGATAAAATAAATGGTTTGATGACCTGACACGAGCAAATAGTCAATCAACGTTATAAGGAACGTGACCTTCTAATTAGACCTCTTGCCCAACCAAGAACACAAGATAACCGATGCACACAGAAACACGCCTGGGTTGAAGCATGAACCAAAGACTTTTATGAACTTGCATCACCAACCTTATAAGGAAGATTGATAAAACAATGTTTCACAGGAGCAAAGAAAAGATAAGATTCTCATAATAAAGAAAAACATGTATTCAGGTGATTCAAGTTCATAAAAGCCTCTGGTTCGTGCTTTAACCTAGGTGCATTGTTGTATGGATCGATTATTTCGTGTTCATGGCTGGGCAATAGGTCTAAGTAGCAGGTCACATTCCTTATAATGTTGGTTAGCTATTTGCTTGTGTCAGGTCATTGAACCATTTATTTTATCCTTTTATATTATTTTGTAATTTTTTTTATTTAACCTACGGCGTGAAGATCAGGCAACCCCTCGATTCATATTAGTTGGTATCAAGAGTTATAGGTTGACACGGTAGGTGTTTATTGTTCCTTAAATTTATTTAGAATAAAAAAAAAGGCAAAAGAAAGTATATTGAGAAAAAAGTAAAAAAATTGAAAAAAAATAAAAATAAAAATAAATAGAAAAAAAGTGGGAAAAAGTTTGATTAAAAAAAGGCAAAAACAAAAGCTTACTAACACGGTAGGAAATCAATAGAGTCAACAAGGGTTAAATGCATTCCAAATACAAGCATTTATGAGCCAAATTGAAAAGTTGCTTGATAAAAAGATAACAAGACTTCTCTAACGTTTGGATCATATGGTAAATAAAGTTACACAACAAAAAAGAAGAAATGGTCAAAGGATACAAAGAAAGCTAAATGCAAGAAGCCTAATGATGAAGAAAGAACTAAGGAAGAAGGCAAAACAGATCCCACAGATAACGTGAAACAAAAGAATAAACATAAAGAAATATTACAAGTAAGTATGGTTGTAGAAGAAACCAAAGGAAAAGGAAAAAAATAAGGATGACAAGAAAATAAATAATGAAGGAAGTATGAAGATGTCATGTTTAATATGGTTCCGCCAAGTTTACCTTTAACTAGAAGGATAAAACATCAAATTGGTTTTATATAAAGAGCATCGTTACCAAATCATCCAAAATACTGTACCAAATAAGAAGATACTAAAGAAATTCAAAGACAAGTTTAAGATTTGATGGATAAAGAATATGTGAAAGAAAATATTATTCATTGTACAGTTCCAATATTACTTATCCTCAGAAAAGATAATAATGAAGAGTCGAGGACAACTCCATTTCTTGAAATAGAGAATGATATGAAACCCGATAGCACCTTGCATGATCAAGCCAACCTAGAAAAAGACATAACTCAGGGAAAAGACTCGTTGAAAAGAGGAAGGTTAAAAGAGATAAAACAAGGTAATTGGAATTCACGTAAATTCATTTTCAAGAAAAAGAGGTTGATAAGATCATGATAAAAAGATGCAAATCAGGAAGATCTCCACGAAAAGACTATAATATTTAAGAAGATATTTTATTTGTTTTACTAGATTTAGTTTTTAATTTGTTAGATTATTTGACTAAGATTTATTAAGATTTAATTGAAGATTTGAATCATATTATAGATAGATTCTATTAGAATTAATCATAACTTTCTCATATTTGAGATTCAGGAATTCTATTAGGATTTAGTTCTAGTTTCCTTATATTAGTAATTGTACAAGTATAAATAGTTCTTCTATGAGCAATGAAAAAGAGATTAGAAATCAGAATTTCTGCTCACTTGAATACATGTTTTTCTCTATTGTGAGAATCTGATCTTTTCTTTACTCTTGTGTAACCTTTTTTTGTCGATCTTCCTTATAAGGTTGGTGATTCAAGTTTATAAAAGCCCCTGGTTCGTGCTTTAACCTAGGTGTGTTGTTTTGTGGATCGGTTATCTCATGTTTGTGGTTGGGAAAGAGGTCTAAGTAGCAGGTTACATTCCTTATAACGTTGGTTGCATATTTGCTTGTGTCAAGTCATCAAACCATTTATTTTATCTTTTTATATTATTTTGTAATTTTCTTATTTAACCTACGCCGTGAAGATCAGGATCATCCCCATCGATTCATATCATCATGTCAGCATTAATGATGTAGAAAGCATCCCTGTCAGCCCTATGAAGCTGCAAGACTTAGAATGGTTGCAATGACAAAGGAATGAATAGGCCAAGTTTAGTCCGGAACACTTGAAACCCTAATAAACTCTTATACAAGGGAGACTCTGCCATACTATTCCATATACCTCTCTCTCACTTGGGAACATCTCTCTCCATAAAAAAGAGCACACTTCTCTCTTATACAATGAGAATAACCCTACCTTTCACTCATTTATCATTTCTAGCATCTCCATTCCTGGTTCCTTCTCTAACATCCTCTCATAGGATCTTGGTGGAAGGAAATTTCTAGCAGTGAAGACTCAGAACAACTGCTGATTTACCATCACCCAATCTTGTATTTATTTCATTTTGATTTATTATGGATATTTTGGGTTATTTTTCATAATGTTTGACTAATCCCCTATTCATAGGGATTTGAAAAACCTTTTTATGTGAATTTCTTGAATTCTTCCCCCGTTTTTATTTTATGAATGATTATATGTTTTTCATAATTTTGTTCCTTACTGAGCTTAATCCATTAATTGAAAGTAGCTAATCTTATTAATTTGTAAGTTGGTTGGGGATAGGCAACCGTACCATCCTCAATCTGCAGAACTGCTAGGTAATTGAAACTAAGAATATTGATTAATCAAAAGCTTTAGATTTTAACCGATTAATTTTCTAGCATATAATTAACATCCTCTTAAACTATACGCCTCTTTTATTTATCTATCTTGCAGGATCAATGAGAATAATAAGTAGAAGGGAAAATGTTACTATTACCGGATCAAGGAGTAGTAATAGCCTTAAAGTAGATGATTAGAAATTGATATTTATAAATCATACATAAAGTAAAAAGGGAACTTGGGAGAAAAGTTAATAAAATTAAAAGGGGATTTAAAGTCCCATGTTTATCCATAATCTGCATAGTCTTCTTTTATTTGCCATTTTTTAAAAACTAATTTTATCTTGAAAGCATCTATATAAAACTCTTATTTGGTAAGCTCAAAAGTTATAATTCAACTTCATGCAAATATTATTGGTATAATCTTTGTGGGATCGATATTGAGTGTCTAAAATACCCTTTTTCTACATTGACGTGTATACTTGTTTGTGGGTAAAACTTGACAAAGAGTTTCATACTCACATTTTGCATACAACAAGTTTTTGGTGCCCATTGCCGGGGATTATTTCCCAACAATATTTGAAGTTTGAGTTCTAATTGCTTGAGATGTGTAGATATTTAAATTTTATTTTTTATATATATTTTATGTTTTTATAGAATTCTCAAAACTATACATAAAAAACTTCTCTAGCTATATTCTTGAATAATTCTCTATTTGTAATAGCTCACTCTCGAGCTCCCCACCTGTCTTTTACCCTATGAAAAAGGAATGGCCAGAAGATCAAGGCAAAGTATGGTAGACAAAGGACGTAAGACCTTATTAGATTACATGGCCCCTACCAATAAGGGATGCAAAACTCACTTCAGTTTGGAGGAGCAACCTGAGAGGACCCATACCTCCACATCCGGATGTTCTTGAAGTTGACAAACACCATCTAAATAAATGGTATCTCTCAAGACACCATCAGACTACAATTGTTTCCCTTCTTAATCAATGAGCAGGTAGAAGAATGGATAAATTCACTCCCAAAAACATTCATCATATCTTGGGATTAACTGCAATGCTTGTTCTTGATGCGGTACTTTCCACAATCACTACAATCCAAAAAACATAGGGGACATTGCAAGCTTTAACCAATTCAAGAATGAATTCCTGTATGAAGCTGAGATTGATTTCAGACCCTTCTCTAAAGATGCCCACACCACAGGTATTAAATATTCTATCTGCTACAGATCTTTTATAACATCCTTTCCTATGCTAATAGGGCCATCATTGATGCAGTCTCTGGAAGGGTATCTTACATAACCCCCCGAAGATACATTGGGAAAATCCCTCAATCTACTATTGTATACCAAGTAGACTAGGTCGCCACTCTAGCCAACCAAATGAAGGCTATGAATAGAAAGTTAGAAGCATTGGCGTAAACATAGCTTGCTTAATTGCCCACAACATCCAAGTTAGGACCATACAATTTCTATGGTTCCGTATATCATGAGGATGGAGGTTGCATAATTGAATCTCGCTTAGCTCAACAAGAAGATAAGGTCAACTATATAGGGAACATGTTTAACCCTATTTGGAGGAATCACCCCAACTTATCTTGGAAAGGATAACAAGTTAAAAATTTCACTAATAGTGTCCCAAATGTCTACAAACCCCCTTATACACAAAAGCAAGATAAGCCCAAACTTGCAGAATCTAGGATACAAGGTGTAGAAGTTTGGTGCTAGAACATGGAGATGCCAATGTCCTAAATCCAAAATATGGAAGAATGATTAGAAAATTTTCTATCACTCCTAACCCAATGAAGAATTGAGGCCATACGTGAACATCCACCAGTAGATACTAAAGAGTGGGGCAAGACAATCACCCTACGGAGTGGGAAAGAACTAGAGGCACCAATCAAAATAGGAAAGAAAGACATGGTTACTGGTGACCACCACAATGTTACCGATAACCTCAAACTTCAACCAATGAGATCCCTACTAAGAGAGAAGAAGAACTAGAGAAGACAATGGAGAAAAACCTTAAGAGACCTCGAGTGGAGCCCTACCAACCCAAGATACCCTTCCCTCATAGGCTAAAAACGAATAAGATTGATCCTCAGTTTGCGAAATTCCTGGACATCCCAGAATAACTAAGGATCAACATCCCCTTCGTGGAATCCATATCTTAGATGCCCAAATATAAAACATTTCTAAAGAAATTTTTGGCTAATATGAAGATATTGGAAGAGTATAAGATTGTCAAGCTCAACAAAGAATGCTCCATCGTTATCCTCCATAAGATGCCACCCAAGCTCAAGGATCCAAGAATTTTCACTATACCATACACTATTGATGATTCTCACTTTGACAAAGACTTGTGTGATCTAGGCGCTAGTATTAACTTAATGCCTCTATCTGTATTTAGAAGGTTGGGTATAAATGAACCCAAGCCCATAACTATCTCTTCTAAGCTTGTAGATAGGAATATCACGCACCCTAAAAGGATTGTTGAAGATGTTCTTGTAAAGGTGGACTCATCTTCCCTGTAGCATTCATTGTCCTAGACATGGAGAAAGACACGAGTATCTTGCTAATTCTGGGAAGACCCTTCCTAGCCACATGGAAGACCTTGATTGGTGTGCAACAAGGAAAACTCACATTGAGACTAGATTACAAGGAAGTTGTATTTAGTGTCTTTGACATTCTAAAGCACCCGATAACCGTTAACTCATGCAATGTTATAAGTCATTTAAAATCCTAACCATCCCTAAGCTCCCTTTCTATGTAAGGTGTGTTAATTAAAGGTATCTTGGAAAAGATTCTAGTGCTTAGGGAGGACACCACCAATGACCTTGAGGAAATCATGGAGGTGCTTACAACCTTAAAGGAAAACATGCCCACTGAGGCCAAAATTAAAGATGACAGATGGAAGGTATGGAGTTCCTAAGGCCTAAACCATCAATTAAATAATCCCTTATACTAGAACTCAAGCCCTTCCCCAATAATTTAAAGTATGCATTTTTATCACCTCCTTCCTCCCTTTCTGTTATCATATCTTCTAGCCTTACATGAACAGTGAAGGAAAAAATGCTAAGGGTCTTGAGGAAGAATAAAGAAGCCTTCAGATTTTCAATCCATGACATTAAAGGCATAAGTGCTACAATTTGTACCCACAATATCCATATAAAGGATGAATTCAAACTAAGGGTACAACCTTATAGGAGTCTTAACCTGAACCTAAAGGAGGAGGTGGAAAAGGAGGTCAGTAAGTTGTTGGATGCATGGATAATCTATTCCTTATTTGACATCCCATGGGTAAGTCCAATACAAGCAGTCCCCAAGAAGGGAGACATCACAGTCATGGAAAATGACTAGAAAGAACTCATCACGATAAGGAAGGTAATCAGATGGCGGGTATGTATTATCCAAAAAAAAAAATTAAATGAGGCCATCGGTAAGGATCACTTTCCCCTTTCATTGATTGATCAAATGTTGGAAAAACCCTCAACGCTGCAGGCTTAGAACAGTTATTAGTTTACCAGCAACTCAACCTTATATTTCTTTCATTTTGATTTAATATGGATATTTTTGGATTGTTTTTCATAATGTTTAATTAAGCTCTAGTTATGAGAATTTGGCAAACATTTTAATGTGAATTTCTTGAACTTATTTTTCCTTTTTTTATATTTTATGAATGATTATACTTTTTTACAATTGTGTTACCTTGCTAAGCTTAATCTATTAGTAGGAAGTAGCTAATCTTATTAATTTGTAAGTTGGCTGGGGGTAGGCGATTGTACCATCCCCAATTGATAGAACTACTAGGTAAATGAACCTAAGGGTGTTGGAGGATTAATCGGGAACTTGAGTTTCTAATCGATTAATTTACTGAGATGTAATTAACACCCTCTTAAAATTTAGGCCTCTTTTATATATCTATCTTGCAAAATCAATGAGAATAGTAAGTAGAAGAGGGAATGTTACTATTATTGGATCAAGGAGTAGGAATAGCCTTAGAGTAGGTGGTTAGCAATTGATATTTATAAACCATTCATAAAGGAAAAGGGAAACTTGAGAGAAAAGTAAGTAAAATCAAAAGGGATACAAAGTTACATGTTTATTCATAACCTACACTGTCTTATTCTATTTCCCATTTTCTGGAACCTAATTTTATCTTGAAAGCATCCATATAAAACTCTTATTTAGTAAGCTTAAAAGTTATAATTCAACTTCATACATAGATTGTTAGTATAATCTATGTAGGATTGATATTGAGGGTATAAAATACTCTCTTTCTACACTAACGCGTATACTTGCTTGTAGATAAAACTTGACAAAGAGTTTTATACTCATATTTTGAACGCAACATACAACTTCTTGGATATTTCCGAGAAGAAGGAAATAACATGCTTATTTATGAATTCATGTATATTGGAGCTCTCAAGGAACATCTTTATGGTATGCAATCCACCATAATATATACTAATTATAGCAACATTTAAAAAATGTTATAAAAATATAAAAAAATGTCACTATTAATTTTAGTAACATTTTTAAGAAATATTGTATCTAATCCATGTTGCAAAATATTATTAGTATTATTTTTTATATTTTTAGTAACACTTAATAAATGTTACAGTTTATTTTAGTATCATTTATATAATAAATAATAATATTTTTATAGAATGCTACTAAGTAATAAAAATGTTGCTAAATATATTTTGAAGAATATTTTAAAATGTTACTAATTCTAAAAAATATTACCAAATAGAGTTATTAATAACATTTTAAAAATACAATTTGTAGGTACTTTTCAAAGTGTTAAATTTTTTAATTAAATTTATGAAATATTTTAAATTTATTCTAGGAGACGTTGTCTAAAAAATAACTTCTTAATTCTTATTTTTTTTATTCTTAAAAATTTCATTTAATTATAAATTAATTAAAAATTAATAGACATATTTTAAAATTATCAACTTTATTATTAAGATTTATAAGAAATTTTCTAAAATTATTTTAAAAACCTTTGTCTAAAAAATAAATTTATAATTCTTATTATTTTATTATCATATAATTAAGAAAATGTTTAAGAGACATTTGTTAAAGTTATTCATTTTATAATTAAATTTATGAAAAATATTAAAAATTATCCTAATCAATTTTATCTAAAAGATAATCTCTAATTCTTTCTTCTTATACTTTTAAAAAAAATTAATTGTATACATTAATATCTTCTAAGCTTATGCATTGTTACTATTAAGTTGAGGGTAATCATGTCCCTATGTTTTAACAAAGCATCACAAAGCCAGAGATAAGAATAAACAAAAATAAAAAAATTGTAATAGTAAAATCAAATGCTATATTAGGTGGTGATATACTAGTATCACAAGGATAAGGAAGCAAAAAGCACATGGATGATCTTTAGTCATAGGTTGGTAGGCTCGAACCTTAGAACCACAACCTTATTACAAATTCAACCATATGTTTGAGTTACATGACAAAGTCCTTTAAGAGAATACACAACTTAAGGAAGATGCTTATAATCTTTTCCAAATGCTAGCTAATATGAAAATTGGAACCTTTTTTTCTTGCTCCATCAGAGATTTAGAGGATCTTCCTTGCAGTAAGACATTTCAAATTAAACATCATCCTTCAAACTGACCAATCACCCCTCCATATTTGATTCATGAATGAGCCTATTTATAACATCCTTATAATGAATACTATTTTTACGCTTAAGTCATACACTCTGTTCCATCAATAAACTGTTATCTTATGACGTAGAATCTTTACAAAATAATTATTAGTGAAAATACAGTAATATTTGTTATTAAAACACTTTGATATAAAATACAAGTCTCGTTGAAATAACGTATACAGTAATTTTTGTTATTAAAACACTTTGATATAAAATACAAGCCTCGTTGAAATAACGTTCGTAGATGAATGTAAATAATTAGGTGTTCTTTCTTCTGATCAATTTTCTCTAGTAAGCAGTAAATCAGTTCATATTAACTTAAACATACAACATTCATACAACTAATAATTCTATAGTTATACTTAATTAGGTTTATCTTTATACCCTAAACAAAATTTTAAACTCAAGATCTCCTAATTTATTTGAAAGTGGCTGAATGTTATAGGTGCTTGAACAAGGGTTATTTTTTTTATTTTCTTGTCATAAGGCCTTTATGTAATGAAGTTAGCACTTGGTCTATCATAAGTCTTTAGATCCATCCATTAATTGTCCTTACTTCGTATTTTTGGTCATGGTCGTGGAAGGTATTAAGTGATTTATTCAACTTTGGGTCTAAAATTCCACCTTTACACTTAGTAGTTTGAAGTCCATGTCTAAGTTAAGTTTATGGATCTTTTTTCATAATTTCTCTTGTTCCTTTAAGGCTTCTATTTTATGAGTCCAGATCTGGACTCTTAGCAAGAATAAAATGACAAATAAAAATTTTAAGACATAACCAAGTTACTAACTTTAAACATAAAAGTTTTAAAGAAATCACCTTTTGTAGCAAAAAGTATAGATCTTCTAGATCTACTCCTGGATCTACAAATCTCTTAATTTGAGAAATTCAAAACTTTTCTCATAAACACTCAAATCTACCCCAAGGCATCAGAATGGATTTTTAATTAATTTTAACTGATTAAATTGCTCCTATGGTTGCTAGAAGCACTTTAATCCATCAAAACTTATTTTTTTTTCTTTCAAAATCACTAAACATTTTTTATGGTTGTATTTAGCCATTCAAGGGAAGTTCTAAGCTCTCAAGAGTTCAAACAAGAACAGATCCATGGATCTTAGAGGTGGATCCACAAAGAAGAAGAAAAATAAACCATAAATACAAGATTAAAGGTTACAAATATACAGGGTAACATCCTACTTGAACTTTGTGATAGGTTTTTGGTGGGGATTTTATGCTAACTTTATCCTCCCTTGGTGGTCCACACAAGATCTTCTAGATGTGGTGGTGGGACTTGATGGTTTTGTCTTGATTTAACTTAAACTTGAAAGTTGGAAGTTTAAACTTAGTGTATGATTTTGAGTTTTAGGGGTAGATTGAGTTTAGAGAGAATTTGGAGAGTTTCTCTAAGTGTTTAGAAGATGGATAATGAAGAAAATGAGCCCTCCCTTGACCATTATAGGATTCGACCACTTAAGGGTAGTTTGGAAATTAAATTCTCACTTAAGGGTATTTTAGTACATTTGCATGTAATTTTCATTTTCTAAAATAAATATAAAATGTGAGGAATTATCCTTAGATTAGTGTTAATTTTTTGGAATTTATCATTAATCAAGATTAACTTTCGTAAGCATGGTTAACTTTAATTAAACAAGATTAATTTACTTTAATCATGGTTAATTTTATCTCTCATATTTATTATTTTTTCTTACATGTATTTAATGGAGTGAAGACTCATATGGTAAATCACCACCATATTTCCCACATGGTAACTTGGTGCACATGGTATGGGGCCCACTTCTAGCCTTTGTTTCGTATTTTCTTACCTTACCAGCTCTCTAGGGGCATTTGATAATTTTTTTTCAATATTTCCAGGAGGGTTTCCAAATTGTTCCTCCAACATTTCAAACACTTATTGGTTCATTTATGAATCATTCTAATGTTATTTGATATTTAGGAACAATTTAGCCCTTGTAGAAAGCAGAGCTTTCTAAGGGTGTTTTGGGCATTTTTGGAGTTTTCTAATGATTTTTTTTGCCCTTTCTTTGTTTTTATTTTTTTCTCATGACTTTTCAATCATCCTTGATATTTTATAATCCCTTAGAATGTCTTTTACCTTTTGTTTTATATTTTTTCTACATATTATTTGAGTTATCCTAGTGCAAGGGCAGTTCTATCATTTGCACAAAGTTTTTTAGTTTCTCTATCTTCTCCTCTTATCCCTACTTTGTTTCTTACTAAAGGTTATTTGTAACGTAAAGTGTCAATTATGATAAGTTTTGGATATTACACTATTTTCCACCATATATATATATATATATATATATATATATATATATAAACATATAATTACTCCATATAGGTTCCTTTTTATTGATACACTGGTGCTTCCTCCATTGAAGTTGTATCATATATCATCTATATCAAATAAGTAATAGTTTTATATGGTATTTTTCCTTGTAATCATTATAATATCAAGAAATTTACATTTACTTCCATAATACATAACAAATAAACATTTACTTGTATAACATATCAATGCATACTTGAAATGATAAACCAAACCAAAGCATTCTATCTAGCCATAATGTGATACTACTTGCACCCTCTAGTGAAAAAGTAGCATTTTATAACATGATTTTACATCAATTGTTCCCCGAACCGATGTAGAAAAAACACGGTGGCATTTTTGTAAATAAAACTAACGCTTTCTACATCAGGTCTCCAAAATGTAGTTTCTACATCAGTTGTGTGTAAAACCAATGTAGAAAGTCTAGGATTTAATAACCATTTTTAAATTGGTTATTGTCAGAGCCCTCTAGATTACCTACATTCCTTCTTACCTTACTCTTCTGTCATTCATTCTATAAACATACTATTTAGCAATAAATGTACCAAGGTCCAAATCACTCATTGGACTAAATAGCTAACCGCATTTGTATACGCATATATGTATAAATATATACATTGCCTTTAATTGTACAAGTTTCAACATACCTCGGAAAATGTAAATAGTCTGGAGAACTATAACAAAATGACATAGTGAGGTACAAAATAAGGGAATCACACAAAATCATACAAAGGTTAAACTAGCCCATCCATATGCAACCATATAAAATCTCAACATCTAAAGCTTGCCCTTAGTAGTGATAGGTTACCCATCATCCAATCGATAACGAGAGAAGTCTGAAGCCTCAGGGGATCTTCATCTATGTCATCCTCATTGTCATCATCCTCCCCGCCATCTACATCCACTATCCCATTATCATATCCACTCTCTGAAGGGCTTGGGTGTGTGCGAGAAGAACCTGGTTCACTGTGGTGAGGAGCAATTTGCGGAAGTTGTCGCAAGGTTAATTTCCTTGCAGTTTGACGTAGATAGGGTATTCCCTTAGGATCAAGAGTGGGTGATACTGTACGAACTCTAGGGATGACCACTAAAGTAGAAGGTGGTCCATGATATGGAGGAGTGTCCCTTGATGACGTAGATGAAGGTGGTGGGACCGTCCTCCTACGGTATATCTGTCAAGGGATAGGTACCGTGATGTTTGCAAGCATGACCATAGGAACTCGTGGCAGAGGATGTATTGGGGAAGATGCATCGATCATCCATATGGTTGCTCTACCTCTAAATATACTTCTATAATGACCCCTAGTATTGGGTGGGTGTCAGACCCACTTCCTGTTCTCCTCGTTGACTTCAATCTCTATATCAAGATGTAGACGGTCCATCGCGTAATCTCACTGTTGTGATGAAATAACGTACATAGAAATAAAGTGGTAGGGGGGGTAAGACATTTCATTCAAGTAAGAGATACTAAGGGGTAGTTTAGTGTGGTGGTAAACATAAATAATATAATCCATTAAATAATAATTACCATGAGCCACTGTGATATGCAGGCGAATGACGTAATTTAATACCTATCATCCTACCCTAAGTTTCTAAGATAATCAACTCCAAATGAGGCTGAGATTTATTACATTCAACACCATATTAAGTCTCACTAATATGGAATTAATTATTCTTATAATATGCATAATGCATGTGGGGCCCAAATCATTATTATTTTATCAGAATAATAGGGGTATCTGGATCCAATTTCAATTCACAACGTGCTTTGGGAAACACTAAAATCATCATCATCATCATCATCATCATCATCACCATCATCATCATCATCATCATTTCATAATATTTTGAAATTTTTCGATCAGTGATGATAGTCTTCAGGGTCTTGTCAAGGTGGCAAAGTCTGACCAGAGTAGTCCCAGCTACAAGGAGCAACCCTAGGCCATTAGGAGGCTCAAACCTAACTCATGTACCCCCTAGACTTGGAAGTTTCCATTATCATGAACTCTGATCTACCTCCATATAAGCCGACCTTTAGATTTTCTACCTCCCTTTAATAGAAGGGCTCACAGATTATCCCTATTACAATTTACAAAACACTTTCATGCAAATGATGCATGTCAACTAATTATCACTAGTGCAAAAATACATTTTTATAACAGGATTTTATATTGGTTCTTCAAAAACCGATATAAATAAAAATGCGGTGCCATTTTTGTAAATAAATGTAAACTTTCTACATCGGTTGGGAAAAGAACCGATGTAGAAAGTGAGTTTTTTTTCAAACTTTCTACATTGGTTATGTAACAAGCGATGTAGAAAGTACTTTCTACATCGATTGTTCTGTAACCGATGTAGAAAGTGGATTTTTTTTAAAACATCGGTTGAGAAAATAACTGATGTAGAAAGTACTTTCTACATCGGTTCTGAGAAACAACCGATGTAGAATGTCTTCCCCTGTCACTTATTTTTCGACGCTGTTTGTGTTTAACCTCATTTTCCAAAACCCCAGTTTCTCGTTTCGGCCTGTTCTCTCTATTTTCATTTAAGTCTTAGCCATTGTTGACATCCTTGTTGTTCGTCCTTTCACTCCGTGCTTACGTTCGTGGTCTTCGCCGCCGTTGCAACCATTTCGTCCGTACAAAGTCGTCGTCGCGCATCATAAGGTTCAAAGTCATCTTTGTTGTTATTTATGCATCTCATTCTATTATTATGGTTGAAATTTACATTTATTTTGGTTGTATTCTGTAATTTTTAAGCTTCTTATTTGGCTATCGTGCTGTGTCGTCGTTCAACTACCGTTGTGCCTCCGTTTGGACACTGCTTGGCCACCGCTCAACCATTTTGTGTTGACTGTGAGGTATCTTCTATGCACTTCTATTTTGTGATTGCTGATGTGAAAGTTTGCTTAGGATTTATGTATGTTATAGTATTGATTTTGAGTTTAAATATGTTGGTTTGTTTTCTTGAGTTCAAAGATGAGCATACCCTTAGTTTCCCGTTCAAGGTTGAATATAATGAGTATATTACTAAATAAGTAAATCATTCATTATATTAAATCTTGAATTGTCCAAGTTGGATAGTTTGGGATTAAAGTTTTTTATTTAGTGGTTAACAATTTTTTCATAAATCTTATAAATTGTACTTGATGAAATTTTGGTTTAGTTCATTTTGCATTGTCTCTGGGTACATGCTTGATTATGGTAAATGAAACCATAATGAAGTTATGTACTTGGAGACTGATGCGAAATGCTGCCGAAATTTCACGAAGTATGATATTCAAGATTTTAGAAGTATGTTAATCAATGAATAAAAAACTTTTTTCTTGAATGGGATAAGGTCTTACCAATAGTGAGGATAATAAATTAACAATTATGAGTGACAAGTTAATCCTAAATCATGTGTTGATGATTCTTGTATAGTATGAATCGTAATTGGATGAATGCTAAACGAACGAGCGATGAGTACGAGAATGGGGTCGAAGAGTTTTTGAATTTTGCACAGACAAATCTACCTCAGAGTAATGGACAATTTTACTGTCCGTGTGTTAATTGTCTAAATGAGAGATGTTTGGGTGTTGGTCAAATTAGAGAGCATATTCTTTGTGATGAATTTTGCAAAAGTTATACAAAATGGACATGGCATGGTGAGTTATTAGGCATACCAAGTGTGTCACAGACGGTGGAGGTTGATATAAATATGGAAGATTGGGTAGAGGATATGATTCGTGATGTAGGGCATGCGTCATTTGAGCAGGCAAATATGTATGGTAACTTGTCTACTGATTTAGAGAAACCTTTGTATCCGGGATATACTACCTTTACACGATTGTCAGCAGTGTTAAGTTTATTCACTCTGAAGGCAAGGAATGGGTCGAGTGATAAAAGTTTCATCGAATTACTTGAACTGTTGGTAGAGATGCTTCCGGAAGGTAACACATTACCAAAGCGTAATGATGAGGCGAAGAAGGTGTTGTGTCCGATGGGTATGCAGTATAAGAAAATACATGCTTGCCCCAATGATTGCATACTATACAGAAATGAGTTTGGAGGATTACATGAATGCCCTGTGTGTCAAGTTTCACGTTATAAACTGAAGGACGGTGATTCTATTTGCAATGAGAGCACAAAGCAGCCTCTAGCCAAAGTGTTGTGGTATCTTCCAATAATTCCAAGGTTCAAACGATTGTTTTGTAATAAAGATGAAGCAAAGAACCTTAGATGACATGTAGATGAAAGACTGATTGATGGAAAACTTCGTCATGCAGCTGATGGTTTGCAATGGAAGATGGTTGATCAACTATATCCCGATTTTGGTAATGAGCCAAGAAACCTAAGGCTTGGACTTGCAACAGATGGAATGAATCCGTATGGTAATTTAAGTGGTAAACATAGTTCATGGCCTGTACTTTTGACAATTTACAACCTTTCTCCGGAGTTGTGCATGAAACGTAAATACATCATGTTGTCCATGATGATTTCAGGTCCACAACAACCTGGAAATGACATAGACGTTTATCTTGCTCCTTTAATTGAAGACTTGCAAAATCTATGGGAAGAAGGTGTGGAGGTGTTTGATGTGTATGGTAATGAAAATTTCAAGATGCGGGCAATGCTTTTTTGCACTATTAATGACTTTCCAGCATATGGAAATTTATGCGGATACAACGTTAAGGGGCACAAAGTATGTCCCATATATGAAAAAGGCAGAAGTTACCATCAACTACATCATGGAAGGAAGACAGTTTATCTTGGTCATCGGAAATTTCTCAGGACTAATCACCCTTATCGTAGATTAATGAAAGCTTCTAATGGGTTACCAGAAAATGATGTTGCTCCAAAAGTCTATGATTGGGTTAAAAGCCTTAACTGGACAACAAGTCTATGATCGGGTTAAAAACATCAAAACTTTTTTTGGAAAGACTGAAAAAAAGGTCACTGAGACAAGGATATGGAAGAAAAGATCAATATTTTTTTATCTTCCATAATGGTGCAAACTTGATGTTAGACATTGTATTGATGTGATGCATGTGGAAAAAAATGTGTGTGATGACATCATTGGAACACTTATCAATATACAAGGCAAGACTAAAGATGGAGTCAATTCTCGACTAGATTTGGTTCACATGGGTATACGAAATCAGTTAGCTCCATAATCTGTAGGAAAGCGAACATATTTGCCCCCAGCATGTCATACATTGCCAAAAAAAGAGAAAATTTCTTTTTGTGAGTGCCTACATGGGGTTAAAGTGCCACAAGGTTATTCTTCAAATTTTAAAAGACTTGTCTCGATGAAAGATTTAAAGTTAGTTGGGTTAAAGTCTCATGATTGTCATGTGTTGATGCAACAACTACTTCCAGTGGTTATTCGTGACATTTTACCTAAAAAAGTTAGACGTACAATAAGTAGGTTATGCTTCTTTTTCAATAAAATATGTAGCAAAGCCATTGACCCTCTAAAATTGGATGAGTTAGAACATGAAGCTTTTACTATCTTATGCCAATTGGAGATGTATTTTCCTCCATCATTTTTGACATTATGGTTCACTTGGTAGTTCATATAGTGAGGGAGATCAGATGATGTGGTCCAATTTATCTGAGGTGGATGTATCCAATAGAACGATACATGAAAATATTAAAACGGTATGTGAAGAATCCACACCGTCCAGAGGCATCTATGATTGAAAGATACATTGCAGAAGAGGCCATTGAGTTTTGTATAGAGTATTTGTCAAAGGTGGAACCCATAGGAGTTCCTAAGTCTCGTCATGAGGGAAGACACAGGTAAAGGTACACGAGGCATAACTGTGAAAAGCATGGGTCGTGCAGAAGTCCTTCAAGCACATTTGTATATTTTGAATAATACCGATGAGGTTCAACCTTACTTATCTACTCATAAAACTATGATAAGGGAGGAAAATGTTCGAATGAACAAGAAATGGTTTTTGAATGAGCATAACAAAACATTCTTAAACTGGTTTGATAAAACAATTAAGAAGGATGATGGTGCCTCTGATACATTGAAGTGGCTATCAAATGACCCAAACTTTGATGTCATATGTTGGACTGGATACGATATTAATCATTTTTCATTTTACACAGTCTCAGGATGATAGAAGTACCATGCAAAATAGTGGGGTTATGGTGGTAGCAGAGTCGATGCATTTTGCAAGTTCTAAAGATAAAAATCATGTAAAGGCTTCCATATCTTACTTTGGAGTGATTGAAGAGATTTGGGAGATTGATTACATCAAATTTAGAGTGCCTGTTTTCAAATGCAAATGGGTTGATAGTAACAGTGGTGTACAAGTCAATGAATTGGGATTTACATTGGTTGACCTTCAAAAAGTAGCTTACAAGGTTGACCTTTTTATCATGGCCCACCAAGCAAAACAAGTGTTTTATGTTCAAGATCCTTGCTCCAGAAGGTGGTCATTTGTTCTTCAAGGAAAGACAACAATTGCTAGTGATGACACCAATGATCTTTCAAATATTGATATTTCTCAAACTCCCTTATCATCAAGGATATCTAGTATCAATGAAGAAAATGAAATAGATGATGTACATGTTATTCGAGATGATCATCATGAAGGAATATGGGAAAATGTTACTACATGATACAAGTTAGTTATTTATTTAATTATTTCGTCATTGTATGTTTATTTTTAACTTATTTTAAAATGTTTATTACGTTTTTTATATTTAGTAGAGTTTTTAACATCTTTTCTCTTTGATTTCAACAGGTACATGGTTGATTACTACATTTTTTTCAACTTTCAATACTTATTTGATGTAATTCTAAGTTATTTCATTTGTAAATTAAAGTTTGATAATAAATAATGATGTATTTAGTTTAAATACATAGATTATGTGAATTTTGTATTGTTTGTCTAGTGATTCTCTATTGTCTGCCTGGTGATTCTATGTGTATATGCAGGTATGTGAATAAATAATATGATAGTATGCCTAAACTAAATAAACATTAAAAAAAAAGGACTTTCTACATCAGTTACGACCATAACCGATGTAAAAAGTATACTTTCTACATCGGTTGGGCCTACAACCGATGTAAAAAGTATGACTTTTTACATCGGTTGAAGCTATAACCGATGTAGAAAGTATACTTTTTACATCGGTTCTGCCCACAACCGATGTAGAAAGTGTACTTTTTACATCAGTTGTAGGCCCAACCGATGTAGAAAATCATACTTTTTACATCGGTTCCAGAACCGATGTAAAAAGTCTTATTTTCTATATCGCCCGCTTCAATACCGCCTAAATAACCGATGTAAAAAGTGCTTAACAACCAATGTAAAAAGCTCATTTTCCACTAGTGTATTCTAATTCCTATCTCTTTCATACTTGAAGGCCTCACCTTCTTTTCAAGGGTCAGGACCTCGTAGTCCTCAATCAACTATTTTATTGTTCAACTATATATATATATATATATATATATATATATATCACGTTTAATTATGTACTTTCTAACAAATTAAACAAGGTTCCCAACCTCCAATAAATATCTCTTAAAACTTAGACCAATAATTTTATAGAAATTATTCTTAAGTACTAGAATTAAATTATTAATAATTTTATTTTTCTCTAATTTATTAGGAAAACGTTTAGAGGAAATAAAATTAATTATTCTCACCCTATCTAATCAAAGGACAATCTAGCAAGTTAACTTATAACAATTTTATAAATTTCTAATATAAATTTCTTCAATATTCTTATATTTTATCTCCTTATACTAAGGTTTAAATATAAAAGGTTTATATATATAAATAAAGTCAATTAAATACTAACTATAATTTTATTTACAGTAAAAATATATTAGAGGAAAAAGTAATACCTATTATAAGGTATTAGATTTTTTGAACATTTTTATAAAATAATAAATAATTAATTTTTCCACCAAACTTTTTAATTGGGTACTTCCCTATATTTACTATATGAGAATATATCTGTATAGTTTAAAATTTATTAAATATTAAAACCTTTTTCTACCAACTTAATATATATATATATATATATATATATATATATATATACATATTTTGAAATACCATTGTAACAAACCAATTCAAAGGATTTTTAATTCTTTTGGCAACAACTGCATTAATTGAAACCTCTAGAAATGACCAAGTTTATATCAACTTAAAATCTTAACATTACTACATTCTATTTTTTCTATAGATGTAAGTTCCAATTGTTATAGGGACAATTAGTGGCATCAGAAATAGCTATAGTTAATCTCGTCTTCAAGAAAAAATAGAAATAAAAGCATAATAAAGCAAATACTCTTATCAAACATAACAATGTCAGTCTTTGCTACTTATTGCCATACTTACAAAGTACAAGCATATTTGTCGAAAAGGCTGGCCTATAACTAATTCTTTTGCATTTCAAGTTACTAATTATAAGATTTGATTTAATATACAAAACACAAAACTAAAATATTCCAAACTTAGAGTCAAATATAATCAAACAAAAATTTTAAATTTATCAAACAATTAATAAATTTCATTCTAGAGTAAGGGGCTCTAGAATTACTATATACTCTACTTGAATCTTCTCCTGTTACTTGGAATTCGAATACTAGTTTAATTCTTTAATTATTTTTCTTTTTAAAATCCTCAAAACTAGAACTTGACTTCCCATCCCAATCCCAACTCAGCTTGGTATTGCTTATAATTTCCAAAGATAATTCGTCGAACAAATATTAAAGGCATGTATAAATATATTCCGTGAAGAAGAAAGGAAAGTGACAAATTTTTAGAAGCTTACCGGTTGAAATCCTTTGAAGAAAAGGAAAGACCCCTAAATGAGCTTCAGAGAGAGTTTCGGAAATTTTCTTCTTAAATTTTATAATTTGATGAATTAGATTGTGTAAGTGGAAATCCTTAAAAGTAGCACTGCATGGAACCTTTTGTGTCGCCGGTCGATACATGTAAGGAGAAGAAGAATATATTGGTGAAAATATTCTTGAGTGGTTTTCAACCCTTTTTCTTCTTTCAACACTGGTAGGACTTGCCTTGTAGCTACAGCCAAATGATGGAGAATTTTGCTAGATATCAAATTATGAATGAATGTGGTAACAACTCCTAGAGCAATTGAAAGTTAATTTTCCATTGAAATTCAAAACCTTGGTCGTCAATTGCCACGAATCAAAAAATAAATAGGTACATGGAGAGAGATTGAATACTGTGGTGGCAATTTATATGCATTTTTTTAAAAAAAAATAATACAATTGTTACATAACTACTAGATTTTTTTCATTTTATTTAAAATGAATATTACATTTCTTTTCCCCAAAATAAAATTTTCATCCTCAAAATTTCTCTCAATGGAACAAGTGTGGATATAATTCTCTTATATTTTATTCAATCTCTCAAGTTGTATCTCCTTCTTCATTCCAAGTAACCATTACTAACTTCAACGTTCTTCCCTGTAACTATTTGGTATCCTCTTCAAGGATCCATACAGGTAATGCTTTGTAAGCGGGATTCTCTTTTAACTGTGAAGTATCAGTTTCTATGATCTGTGAAGGATCGGAAATATATTTTCTAAGTTTGGACATATGAAAAACATCATGAAGGTTTAACAAAAAAAGAGGTAAGGCTATTTGGTAGGCTACTGCATCAACTCTCTTTAAAATTTGGTATGGACCAATATATTTAGGACTAAGTTTTCTAGATTTTATTGCTCTACCAACCCTAGTTAGTGGTGTAACTCTCAAAAATACATGATCACCTTCTTAAAATTAAAGATGTTTTCGTTGCTTATCAAAATAACTTTTTTCTATCTTGTGATATCTTTATCTTTTCCTAAATCATCTTGATGTTCTCCATCATTTGTTGTATCATCTCTAGTCCTAATATTAAATTTTCTCCCATCTCATACCAACAGAATGGTGTCCTTCATCTTCTCCTATATAGGGCTTCATATGGAGCCATTCCAATGCTTGAGTGAAAGTTGTTGTTTATAGGTGAATTCCACCAATGGTAAGAATTGATCCCAACTCTATTTATATTCCATCACACAGGCTCTTAAGAAATCCTCTAAAGTTTGGATCATTCTTTATGTTGGTCCATCGTATAAGGATGATATGCAAAATTGAGTTGAAGCTGAGATCCTAAGGCTTGATGTAAGCTACCCCAGAATCGCAAGGTAAATCTTGGATCTCTACCAGACACAATGGATGAAGGTACTCCATGCAAACAAACTATCTCCTTGATGTACATCTATGCCAACTTTTCTAAGGAGATTTTCATATTGATGGGTTGAAAATAAGCATATTTTGTAAGTCTATCCATAATTACCTATATTGCATTGTGCTTCTAAAATGTCCACAGTAATCTAGTCATAAAGTCCATGGATATACTATCCCACTTCTGTTTAGAAATTTCCAAGGATTGCAATTCTCCGGATGGTTTCTGATGTTTAATCTTCACCTTTTGATAGACTAGACAAGTTGATACATACTCAGCTATTTCTTTCTTCATTCCAGACCACCACAAAGATTTTCTTTAGGTCTTGATACATCTTAGTTGGACCTGGGTGAATGCTCAATTTTCTTTTGTGAGCTTATTCAAGAATCATCTTTCATAGTTCTTCATTTTTTGGAACAGAAATCCTATCTCTAAGTAGAACGATTCCATCGCTTCTTATTTGAAAATCATCTTCCTTATTGGATGAGCTGAATTAATCTTAAAGATCTTGATCCTTTGATTGTTCCTCTTGAATCACTCTTAAGAAATCATTGGTGATAGTTAATCTTCTAAGCATTATGCTAGTTGGTTGAAATGTTGTTGCTAGGTTGAGATCTTGAAATTGTTTGACGAGCTCCATCTCCTTTATCATCATGGTGGCAATATGAAGTGACTTACAACTTAAAGTGTTTGCTACCATGTTAACTTTTCCTTGGTGGTATAAAATTTGAAAATCACAATCTTTCAAAAATTCCAACAATCTTCGCTGCCTCACGTTCAATTCATTCCGATCAAAGAGATACTTCAAACTTTTATGATCACTAAAGATCTTGAACCTTGCACCATACAGAAACTATCTCCAAATCTTTAAGATAAAGACTACCGAAGCCAATTCTAAGTCGTGTGTGGGATATAAGCTACCACTCGTCCTTGTTGCATTAGCATGCAACCTAAGCTTACTTTGATACATCACAATATAATTCAAAATCTTTCTCAGGATTGGGAAAAATAAGAACAGGGGAAGAAGAGAGTCAATTCTTCAATTCTTGAAAACTTGTTTCACAATTGGCAGTCTATACAAAAGGGTTATCCTTTTCGCATTAATCGAGTGAGTGACAAAGTTATACACGAGAATCCTTCTACAAACCTTCTATAGTATCCAACTAGTCAAGAAAACTTCTTATCTCGGTGTCTAATTGGTTGTTCCCACTGAAATACAGTCTCAACTTTTGCAGGATCTACCGAGATCCCTTCCTTGGTAATCATATGTCCAAAAAATTTCACTTCTTTCAACCAAAACTCGCATTTATCTGCCCTCGCATATAATTTTTTTATCCTTCAACACTTGTAGTCCAATACGTAGATGGTCTTTGTGTTCTTAATGACTCTTAAAATAAATTAGAATATCATCTATAAAGATGATCACAAACTTATCCAAGTAATCATGAAATATTTGATTCATGTAATCCATGAACACTCTGGGTGTATTGGTCACACCAAAAGGCATGACCAAATACTCATGTTGTCCATAACGCGTTCGAAAAGAAGTTTTAGGGATATCCTTAAGTCTAACTCTTATTTGATGATATCTTGACTTTAGATCTATTTTAGAAAACACTACTGCTCCCCTTAATTGATCCATTAAATCGTCTATCCTAGGTAATGGATATTTATTTTTTATAGTTATCTTGTTAAGTTATCGATAATCTATACGCAATCTCATACTACCATATTTCTTCTTCACCAACAACACAGGAGTGCCCCACAAAGATACAATTGGGCGAATTCATTGCTTTTCCACTAGTTCCTCTAGTTGTTTCTTCAATTCAACAAGTTTTAAAGGAGACATCCTATAAGGTGCTATCGAAATAGGTGACACGCTCGTCGCAAACGCGCAAAAATAATTTCTAGATTTCCCCGAAACTATTGGTATAGTATAAGGTGCAACCTAGGTCATCTCCCAAAGACCATTTCAGATTCTTAAGCAAATAAGGAGAAAATTAGAACAAGGGGGTTTTTGTAAAGATGTGATATCAAATGCTAAATACAGAATGAAATTTGACTTAACAATAATCAACTCAAGGAATTCAGAGGCTATTTTCTTAACTAATCATTGATCACTAAAATCATGCATTGTGTTTATCAACCTAGGATCATCTGGAACCCCTACAATGATCCTTGAATTCTCTACTGAGAAACCTCTCAGAATTTAATTGATTATGATCAACAAGATTTAGTAACCACTTAATCTTTTATCTAAACCAATTTCACAATCAGAATTCAGTTGAAGTAAGTAATAAAATGAAAACCTTCAATTAAATTACTTAATTTCTACTCTTCAAACTTTTGGAAAGTGATTTACCAATCAAAAACCAATTATAAATCAATCATGCATTAATCAAAATACGTCAACCGATCAAACTTTGATTAAAGAATAAAATTGAAGAATATAGTGAAGTAGAGTAGAAACCACTTAATAAGCATGTAAATAAAGATCAAGACCTCAAAGTTAAAATGAAAATAGCTTGAATCCTCGAATTGAAACTACAAACCTAGCCTTCCATGAAGGAGGCAAATTAACAACAAAGAAAGAGGCAAATTAACAACAAATAAATCCTAAGCCTTCCATGTAGGAGGCAAAACTAACAAGAAATAAATCCTAAGCCTTCCATGTAGGAGGCAACTAACAATAAAGAAAAGCTAAGCCTTCCATGTAGGAGGCAAACTAACAAGAAAGAAAACATAAGCCTTCCATGAAGGAGGCAAAACTAACAAGAAAGAAAGGAAGAAAGAAAGAAAGAAAGAAGATGGTATTGGAGTTGATCTCCAAAATTGGTGTGTGTCTCCTCTTGCAAACCCTTCTATTTATAGAGGATTTTTGAGGCATCATCTTCAGAAAGTCACCAACTAGGATATTACTTTTCTACCCTTTTCTTGCTTTCACATGGGCTTTGTTGAAATTGCAAAACACTTTTGAATTTTTGCCACCAATGAGCACAACAATTTTGACTTTCTTGCACCGCAATTTCGGATGTTCACATGTCCGAATTAGAGCTTGCCTTCTGAACAAAAGTTGTAGCCCTGGATCTTAGCTGTCCAACAAAGTTGATTTCATCTCAATATGACTTCTATATCTCAAGATATGGCCGGATCTTTGCACACTGTTCAAATTCCACGTCAGCAACACTATCTCATCTTTTGAGATAATTTCGGAGTCCTAAACATCCCATTTAGAATCTTCTCTTGCTTTGTAAATATGGACACTTCTTTAAGCTTTCATTCAAGATAGATTTCATGATTTTTGGATGTCTACAACTCCTATTATGCTCAAAATAGTATAATAGTGTCATTTTAATCGGGTAAGCAAAGAAATTCAATTAAACTTCATATGAACCCAAACTCATAAAATATGACAAAGATCACTTAATTGAACATATAAGAAGTCTTAATGAGATAAAAGTGAGAGATAATTATTTATGAAATCTATGCTTATCAAATTCCCCCACACTTATCTTTTGCACGTCTCGGGCAAACTTAAGTTAAGGATTGGTGACTTTTTTTTTTTTTTTTTTTTTTTTTTTTTTTTTGAAAGAACATCAAAGTTTTGAGTTGATTTCTCAAGAATTCACAAAATTTCATGAAGCATTCTTTCATCACATTTTTGAAATTACTTAGAAAGGCAACTTTAATTTGAAAAACATAGATTGAGAAAGATAAAACCTCACATGATATACTCTGAATCTCTCAAGTGTTTGATTTGGTAAGTGTTTCTCTCAAATTCAATCCATGAAAGATGAACTATCATAGGCTTGCATATCTTCTACTTCTCTACTACTATGTACACATGCAATGCACAAATCAAGAGGTCTTTATTTTGGTTCTAACGGGATTAGAAAGATGAAATGATATATTGAAGAGATACAATGTTAGACCAATGAAAATGGTGAGGATTGAGAATTGATTGTAAGTGCAAGTGTGAGAAACAGATATCACTTCTTCAATTTTTTTTTTTTATTTTTTTTTTCAATATAATAGTTTATTTATTAATTTATTGCTTCAGTTTTTTTTTTTTTTTTTTTTTTCAACCATGATATTGATGAACACAACAATAATCTCCCCCACACTTATTGAAACACTTATGGTATGATAAATCCAGTATTCCTCACCTTCTATGGTCAGACAAAGTTGTTTTTTTTTTTTTTTTTTTTTTTTATTTGTGGTGAGCTAAAAAGAAGAAAAGGCTAATCGGCTCAAAGGGCTGATCAAAGGATAAAATTATATGGTTTAGTTATTTGGCCAAGTGGTTTGTTCAAGAAAAACAGTGCCTCAATCATTTTTGTACAAATCATGTGAAAATGTAGCTTCAAAAAGAATCAATGCAAGTTCTGAAGTAACATATTCCATGGATGAAAATCACACAAGAAAGAAAATAATAATAAGGCTCAAAATCTCACAGGTAATATATTTATCAAATCTAATCTATCCAGTTCAAATATGTGTTGCCAAACTAATTAATCTCGAAATGTAAATCATTTTGCTTCAATTATTTTATGAAATCTAAAGAAAAACATACTTCCACATTCAATTTTTTTTTTTTTTTTTTAAATCATAAGATGCGTATCAAGAGTCAAGTGTAACTCCTTACTCAGCCATCTTACTCAAAGCAAGTTTATGAATCTAACCTAATTTTTTTTTTTTTGTTTTTTTTTTTGGGTTTTTTTTTTTTTTTTTTTTTTTTTTTTTTAGATATCGGACCATCTTCCCCCCAACCTATCCAAGACATTGTCCCCAATGTCTTAGATGGAATTTCATATAACAGGAAAAGAAATGTAAGAAAACCATCAAAGTAAGGAAAAGTTATAACCGAAGAGTGGTATCTGGTTCTCTTTTATCTCTGCCATCCTGATTTGGTTGGTTCACCAGCTGCATTGCTTGACTGAGCTCAGATGTAGGATTTTGCAAAATCTCAAGTAGGTGTTCAACAGTTGAAGCAGATACTATGATGTTGCGCATGGATTGTGGCATGAACTCCTGCTCTACTGCATGATCTAAAAAGGATATCAAACCATTATAAAAGCCATTAATATTCAATAAGCCCAAAGGTTTTTTATGAAAATTCCGATAGGCCCAAAATATAATGGTAAAAATTTCTTCCATTGTTCCAAGACCACCAGGTAATGCAATAAATGCATTAGAATTAACCAACATGTGTCTCATACGGTCATGCATGGTTGCAACCTTCAATTCAGTACCCAGGGTGAAGTAGGAGGTGCTCCCATTTTTTAAGCCAACACCTAAGACGTTACACCCCTTTGTGAGTGCAGATCCTGCAACACATCCTTTTAAACCCTGAATCCCTCCCCCATAAACAAGATTGATTTTTCTTGCAGCTAATGCCTTACCAAGGGTAGAAGCTGCATGTTGAAATTCTCCATCCTTTCCAAGGTTAGACCCACCAAAAACACAGATAGTATTGATCTTATCCATATACGGTGTTTCTGTCTTTTTTTTTTTTTTTTGAAAAAATATGTCATAGAGGTGGATAATTTATAGGGACTCAATATCAGACAAGGAGATCGCTTGAATAGTGCGGGATCAGGATTTGGTAGCAAAAGTTTGAATTTTTGCTACAAAAGTTTGAATTTTTGTTGCAAAAGTTTGAATTTTTGTTGCAAAAGTTTGAATTTTGGTTGCAAAAGTTTGAATTTTGGGTTCAAGGAAAAGGTGAATGTCAGAGGGGAAAGACTTTAAGCAGGGGTGAAAATTTCAAAAAAACGGTGGCCCAATAAATTGAAAAGACAATGTAAATGACAAACATACACGCATGAGAATGAACAGTAGTTGTGATTGTGGCTCACATCTTCCTCTGGTTTTACGTCCAGTAACGGCTGAAACGCCTTCTAAGAGTCGAGGATGTGCTTCCCATTCAGTTTTCTTGTAAACTGACAACAGGGTCTTTTAAAGTCAGATTCCCAAGACTATAACGTGCTTTTTCCTTACGGAACAGTTCAAACAAATCAAGAAGGACTCCTTGTACATGCCCACTAGGATGCGTCTCAAGAGTCTGAATGATATCATCCAATGACTCCTTACTCAGTCCATCCTTTATGAATTGAATTTTGTCCTCTCGATTTCTTGAAACCATTCCAGGGTTCTTGCATCTTGTGTTACAGGTCCATCTTGCACACCTGTAGCAAACTCCAATTCTTTTTGCCCTTCTCTTCTTTGCATAGGAACTTCTTCCCATACCTGGCATATTTTTAACAAATGATTCTTGGAATTCACCTGCTAAACGTACCTTAGCTTCAATGATCCAACGGACATCTTCTGGAAGGCCTAAGAGTGTTAATGCTCTCAATCGTTCAAGTCTGCAATTGTAAATGTCTTTAAGAAAATTTCTGGGGAGAGTAGGGAACAAAATTTTGATCCTGGTGAGAGCTTTCTCCATTTTTTTTCTTAAAACACTCAAGTTATTATTCCTGCAAGCTCAATGTGGTGTAATAGTTGGGATGATTTAAGAGGTGAAGAAGGAAGTTGAGAGATTAGTTGAAACTTATAAGCGAGGAATGTGAGAGAGGGAGAGGGAGAAAGAGAGAGAGAGAAAGAGAGAAAGAGAGAGAGAGGGAGAGAGAGAGACTTCTCTTGAATTTATTGCAGGTATGTGGCATTGTGCAAATGCACTTCTTCTACCGTGTGCTTTTGAAAACCTTCGAAAAATGGTTTAAGACGATGTCCATTCACCTTGAAGATTTTTTCAGTTACCTCATTTTTTATTTCCACTGCACCATAAGGAAAAACATTAGTAACTACAAATGGTCCTAACCATCTAGAGCGTAGCTTACCAGGCATAAGCTTTAGCCGAGAATTGAAAAGGAGAACTTTTTGTCCAACGGAAAACTCCTTTCTTGCCAACTTTTTGTCATGAAGAGCTTTGACCTTTTCTTTGTAAATTTTGGAGTTTTCGTATGCTTCTAATCGAATTTCTTCAAGTTCCTGCAATTGAAGCTTTCTATGGATTCCTGCTTGGTCTAGATCCATGTTGCATTTCTTTACTGCCCAAAATGCTCTATGCTCTAATTCAACTGGAAGATGACATGCTTTACCAAAGACAATCCTGTAGGGAGACATGCCAATGGGTGACTTGTAAGCTGTCCTATATGCCCATAATGCATCAACAAGGCGCAAGCTCCAATCCTTCCTGTTAGGCTGAACTGTTTTCTCTAAGATTTTCTTGATCTCTCGATTAGAAACTTCAGCTTGACCATTTGTTTGAGGATGATATGGGGTGGAGACTTTATGCATGACTCCATATTTGCGGAGTAGGGCTTCCATTGTGCGGTTGCAAAAATGAGTACCTTGGTCACTAATTAGAGCTCTAGGAATGCCAAACCTGCTAAAAATGTTAGACCTGATAAAATCTGCAACAACTCGAGCATCATCAGTACGGGTGGCTTTTGCCTCCACCCATTTTGAAACATAATCAACAGCTAGCAGAATGTAAACAAAGCCAAAAGAGACAGGGAATGGACCCATAAAGTCTATACCCCAAACATCAAATACCTCACAAAAGAGAAGTGGTTGTTGAGGCATCTCATTTCTGCGCGAAATACTCCCTATTCTTTGGCACTGCTCACAAGTTATGCATAATCTATGTGCATCACGAAATATTGTAGGCCAATAAAAGCCTGAGTCTAGTACTTTTCTAGCTGTCCGTTGTGGCCCAAAGTGTCCACCACAAGCTAGGGAATGGCAAAAGGTAAGTACAGACTGAACTTCATGATCTGGAACACACCTTCTAATGATTTGATCACTGCATGTCTTCCAAAGGTATGGTTCATCCCATATGTAGTGTTTGGCATCACTTTTCAACTTGGCAAGTTGCGATTTGGTGAAGTGTTTGGGTATTTCTTTAGCAACCAGATAGTTTACCAAATCTGCATACCAAGGATCTTTCCCGTGCAAATGATAGAGATGCTCTTCTGGGAATGAATCTGCAATTGAATTTTCTTCACAAGGTTGCTGGATCCGACTTAAATGATCTGCTACAAGGTTCTCTGCACCACTCTTATCTTTAATCTCTAAATCAAATTCTTGCAACAGAAGCATCCAACGAATCAGTCTTGGCTTAGCATCTGTCTTCTTCAGCAAGTATTTCAAAGCTGCATGGTCAGAGAAGACAATAACTTTAGATCCAAGCAAATAGGAGCGAAATTTATCTAATGCAAACACAATTGCCAAAAGCTCCTTCTCAGTAGTTGTGTAATTTGATTGGGTTGCATCAAGTGTGCGAGAGGCATATGCAATGACATGAGATCTCTTGCTAACTCTTTGAGACAGTACAGCACCAAGGGCATAATTGGATGCATCACACATTAATTCAAATGGAAGCGTCCAATTAGGTGGTTGAATGATGGGAGTAGTTGTCAACCGCTTCTTTAGTTCATCAAATGAATCCTTGCATGCTTGATCAAACACAAATTTGGTATCTTTTTGTAGTAGTTTAGAAAGAGGTTGTGCAATCTTGCTAAAATCCTTGATGAATCTTCTGTAAAAACCTGCATGACCAAGTAAAGAACGTACTTCTCGCACAGAAGTGGGGTAAGGTAGAGAAGTAATAATGTCTATCTTGGCCTTATCAACCTCTAAACCTTTGCTAGATACCAAGTGTCCTAAGACTATACCTTCTGTTGCCATGAAATGACATTTTTCAAAATTCAAAACCAGGTTAGTCTCAATGCATCTGTCCAAAACTTTAGAAAGGCTTTCTAAGCATGCATCAAAAGAAGAACCATATACAGTGAAGTCATCCATAAACACTTCCATGCAACTTTCTAAGAGATCAGAGAAAATGCTTACCATGCATCTTTGAAAGGTTCCAGGGGCATTGCATAGACCAAATGGCATCCTTCGATAGGCAAAAGTACCAAAAGGACAAGTGAAGGTGGTCTTATGCTGGTCTTCTGGGGCTATATGTATTTGAAAATAACCTGAAAAACCATCTAGAAAGCAATAGTGAGATTTTCCTGCTAATCTTTCCAAAATTTGGTCTATGAAGGGCAAAGGGAAGTGATCCTTGCGAGTAGCTTGGTTAAGCTTCCTATAATCTATGCACACTCTCCAACTGTTTTGTATTCTGGTAGGGATTAGTTCATCATTGTGATTTTTGACTACAGTCATGCCAGTTTTCTTAGGAACTACTTGCACCGGGCTTACCCAATCACTGTCTGAGATGGGATAGATGATACCAGCTGCCAAAAGCTTACCTACTTCCTTCTTTACCACATCTAGGATGGTTGGATTCAAACGCCTTTGTGGTTGTCTAACAGGTCTGGTGTTTTCCTCTAGCAGTATCCTATGCATACAAGTAGATGGGCTAATACCTGGAATATCAGCCAAAGTCCATCCAATTGCTTGTTTATGGCTTTTTAAGGTTTGCAGTAACCTTTCTTCCTGTTGTGGTAGAAGGTTCTTTGCTACAATGACAGGAAGCTTCTCATTTTCCCCCAAATAAGCATACTTTAGATGTTCAGGCAAAGGCTTCAACTCTAAAGGAGGTGGTTGTATTATGGAAGGAAGAGATCTATCTGAGATTGAAATGTCTGCAACACTTGCATCTAACATGTCATCTTTCAACGAAGGTTGGTCTGCAGCATTAATCCTGGAACACACAATACATGAATCAAATTCATCACATGTGCAAGTAAAATTATCTAAGTAATCTAAATCAAAATCAAAAGTTTTAAAAAGTAGATTGTCAATAGAATAATCATCCGCAAGAAGGTCTATGGCATCAAGTTGAAAGAGTGAATGATTCTCTATGGGATGCTTCATGGCTTCAAATATGTTGAATTGGATGATATCATCTCCAAATTCCATAGAGAGAGTCCCCGTATGCACATCTATCTTTGTTTTTGCAGTTTTGAGGAAAGGTCTCCCTAGGATCAAGGTTGCTCTATTGATGGATGACTCATCTTCCATATCCAAAATGTAGAAGTCAGCTGGAAAGATCAGCTTATTCACTTGAACTAGCACATCTTCAAGTACTCTGGCTGGATGTGTTGTACTTCTGTTGGCTAATTGAATCACCACACCAGTTGGCTTCAGTTCTCCCAGATTCAAAGATTTATAAACTGATGAGGGCATAACATTAATGGAAGCACCTAGATCCAGCAATGCATCACCAAATGTAGAGTTTCCTATTGTGCAAGGAATGGTGAAAGTTCCTGGATCTTTACATTTCTGAGGGAGGCTGGGTTGAATTAAGGCTGAAACATTGCGTCCCACACTAATCTTCTCATCCCCTTTGAGTCTTCTCTTATGCGTGCACAAATCCTTTAGAAATTTGGCATATTTGGGAATTTGCTTGATAGCATCTAGAAGTGGTATGTTGACTTCCACTTTCCTGAAAGTATCTAGAAGCTCCTTATCCAATTCTGCATGAACATTGGGCTTGGATTGAACCATTCTATTTGGAAAAGGTAAAGATACCTTCTGATCAGCACAATTTGGGGTTTTCTTCTCATCAGATGCTTCAAGTGCAGATCGTTTATGGCAAGCTTCTTTTTGTTGATCATTCGATGTCTTATCGAAGGCTGGTGTACTTTTTTCATCAGACTTTCCTTCTGATTCAGATGGCTCATCAGAGATATCTCCAGGTGTGGAGATAAATGCTTCTTTTTGGTGTGGATTAGTCTGATTGAAGCTTTGTTGCTTTAAAATTGTAGGGTCTGTCTGCACTTTCTTCCCACTTCTCAAGGTCATGGCATTCACACTTTTGGGATTTATGACAGGTTGAGAAGGTAGTTGACCAGAACCTTGAGATTTCAATTGGTTGACAGTGGTAGCCAACTGCCCAATTTGAGTTTGTAAATCCTGAATGGTAGAACTTACATTTTGTTGAAATTGAAGATTGTTGGTTGCTAATTGCTTCATCAAATCATCAAGAGAGGGTTCAGAAGCATTAGAGGGTACAGATTGCTGCATATGCTGTTGTTGTTGTCTGAATGACGGTGGTTGGTATTTATTTTGGGAGTCAGATGTTTGAATCCTTTGTTGTTGTGGAGGGCCATATCTCAAGTTAGGATGGTTTCTCCAACTAGGATTGTATGTTCCAGAAGGTGGTTCAAACTTCTGTTGCTGATAATGTTGAGGAGGCCTGTATTGTTGTCCTGTGCCAAAAATACCATTTACTGCAGCCTCAGGTGTCTCACTTTCTTGCAATGTTGGGCATGCATCAGTAGGATGATCTGCAGAAGTGCAGATGCCACATGTTTTGGTTTTGTCAACAACATTAAGTTGCTGTTGTTGTCCGATGGCCAACTGTCTTACAATGGAGGTTAGTTCTTCAATTCTGTTCTCCAATCGTGTATGGTCTGTCTTGGTGGTCATTTCATGGACTCCTTTAGACAAGGAATTAGTTCGAGAATTGAATTGCTGAGAATTTTCTGCCATGTTGGCAATCAAATCTCGAGCTGCTGTAGGAGTTTTGTCCATAAGTGCTCCACCACTAGCTGCATCAACCATGCTTCTGTCCATTGGCATGAGTCCTTCATAGAAATACTGAATCAGTAATTGATCACTGATTTGATGGTGTGGACAAGTGGCGCATAGTTTCTTGAATCTCTCCCAATACTCATAAAGAGTTTCTTGGGAGTTCTGTCTGATGCCGCAAATCTCTTTCCTGATAGCTGCTGTTCTGGATGCAGGGAAGAATTTCTCCAAGAATAATCTTTTCATATCATTCCAGCTTGTAACAGATGTTGGATGTAGATAGTACAACCACTCCTTAGCTCCATCATTTAAGGAGAAAGGAAATGCCTTCAACTTGATATGATCTTCAGGAATTCCTTGTGGCCGCATTGTAGAACACACAATGTGAAATTCCTTCAAATGTTTATGAGGGTCCTCACCTGCAAGGCCATGAAACTTAGGTAGCAAATGTATTAGTCCAGACTTCAGTTCAAATGGTGCATCAACATCAGGGTATTGAATGCACAATGGTTGATAAGCAACATCAGGTGCAGCTAATTCTTTTAAGGTTCTATCAGCCATGTTCTTAGCAAAATATTTAAAACTATCAAAATTTAAAGATGAAAAATCACTACTGTTACTTTCTTGGTTATTACTGGATGAATGTCTTCTATGTGCTCTTTTCAAATGGTGGAATGTTCTATCAATCTCAGGATCATATGCATATAAATTTTCAGGATTGGATCGGGTCATACACAAAAAGGTGAATTCATACAAAAAATCCAAGAATGATATACCTAAAGTAAAAACAATTGTTAGAAAGATTAAAATTTTTATACAAACTCCTAAATGAGCCTAGGAAATTAAAATGGTCCCCGGCAACGGCGCCAAATTTTGACACGCTCGTCGCAAACGCGCAAAAATAATTTTTAGATTTCCCCGAAACTATTGGTATAGTATAAGGTGCAACCTAGGTCATCTCCCAAAGACCATTTCAGATTCTTAAGCAAATAAGGAGAAAATTAGAACAAGGGGGTTTTTGTAAAGATGTGATATCAAATGCTAAATACAGAATGAAATTTGACTTAACAATAATCAACTCAAGGAATTCAGAGGCTATTTTCTTAACTAATCATTGATCACTAAAATCATGCATTGTGTTTATCAACCTAGGATCATCTGGAACCCCTACAATGATCCTTGAATTCTCTACTGAGAAACCTCTCAGAATTTAATTGATTATGATCAACAAGATTTAGTAACCACTTAATCTTTTATCTAAACCAATTTCACAATCAGAATTCAGTTGAAGTAAGTAATAAAATGAAAACCTTCAATTAAATTACTTAATTTCTACTCTTCAAACTTTTGGAAAGTGATTTACCAATCAAAAACCAATTATAAATCAATCATGCATTAATCAAAATACATCAACCGATCAAACTTTGATTAAAGAATAAAATTGAAGAATATAGTGAAGTAGAGTAGAAACCACTTAATAAGCATGTAAATAAAGATCAAGACCTCAAAGTTAAAATGAAAATAGCTTGAATCCTCGAATTGAAACTACAAACCTAGCCTTCCATGAAGGAGGCAAATTAACAACAAAGAAAGAGGCAAATTAACAACAAATAAATCCTAAGCCTTCCATGTAGGAGGCAAAACTAACAAGAAATAAATCCTAAGCCTTCCATGTAGGAGGCAACTAACAATAAAGAAAAGCTAAGCCTTCCATGTAGGAGGCAAACTAACAAGAAAGAAAACATAAGCCTTCCATGAAGGAGGCAAAACTAACAAGAAAGAAAGAAAGAAAGAAAGAAAGAAAGAAGATGGTATTGGAGTTGATCTCCAAAATTGGTGTGTGTCTCCTCTTGCAAACCCTTCTATTTATAGAGGATTTTTGAGGCATCATCTTCAGAAAGTCACCAACTAGGATATTACTTTTCTACCCTTTTCTTGCTTTCACATGGGCTTTGTTGAAATTGCAAAACACTTTTGAATTTTTGCCACCAATGAGCACAACAATTTTGACTTTCTTGCACCGCAATTTCGGATGTTCACATGTCCGAATTAGAGCTTGCCTTCTGAACAAAAGTTGTAGCCCTGGATCTTAGCTGTCCAACAAAGTTGATTTCATCTCAATATGACTTCTATATCTCAAGATATGGCCGGATCTTTGCACACTGTTCAAATTCCACGTCAGCAACACTATCTCATCTTTTGAGATAATTTCGGAGTCCTAAACATCCCATTTAGAATCTTCTCTTGCTTTGTAAATATGGACACTTCTTTAAGCTTTCATTCAAGATAGATTTCATGATTTTTGGATGTCTACAACTCCTATTATGCTCAAAATACTATAATAGTGTCATTTTAATCGGGTAAGCAAAGAAATTCAATTAAACTTCATATGAACCCAAACTCATAAAATATGACAAAGATCACTTAATTGAACATATAAGAAGTCTTAATGAGATAAAAGTGAGAGATAATTATTTATGAAATCTATGCTTATCAATAGGTCCAGTTCCTAGGATCAATTTTGTAGAGAATTTCACTTCTTTCCGGAGGTAAACCAAAATTATCATCCAGAAATATTTTAGGATATTCACAAACAATAGACAGATTTTCAATATTAACACTTTTCTTTCCTTCCAAGGAAGAAAGAATCACGTATACTTGAGCTCCTTCTTTTAAAGAAGTGTTAATTTGGTTGGTAGAAAGAAATCTCAACTCATCTAGATCAGGGTTATTGATAGACCTAAACATAATAGTTTTATCATGACAATCCAAAACAACATGGTTTGTGTATAACCAATCCATACCTAGAATCAAATCAAGACCCATTAATGGTAGGCCTATTAAATTTACACTAAAATTCTTACCTTCAATATTTATCAAACAATTTAAACAAGCTTGGGAGGTTCTCATGGAATTATTGGTGGGGGTTGACACAGATAGATCAAATGGTAATGTATCCATATTTAATCCTATCCTCTTCACACATTCATCAAAAAGAAATAAATGTGTTGCACCCGAATCATACAATACAAATAAAGAAGTTTCGTGTATAAAGCCTTTACTTTGTATAAGATCATTGGCTTGAGCAGCTTTAGTACCTTTCATGGTAAACATTGTCCCCTGAGCTTTTGGCCTTCTTGTTTGAGAATTATTGTTGTTGTAGCTATTATCACGACCGAAGGGTTGGCCTTGGCGATTGTTATTATTATTGTTGTGAGTGTTGTTGTTGTTATTACCATTACGATTTCCATTATTTTGGGAGTTGTCTCTTCCTTGGTTGTTATTGTTGTTGTTTCGGTAGCTTCCATTGTTCCCTTTTTTCCTTTGTTCATTATAGTCTTTACTGATGTGTCCTTCCCTTCCACATTTGTAGCAAAGAATTTCTCGACGAGGAAAATCACTAATTTGATAAGGTCCTCCACAATGGAAACACCTCATGGTTGATGGAGTTTGGAAATGAGAACTATTAGAATTGAGTTGTTGTTGTTGTCCTCTAGTTGAAGATGATCCTTGTTGGAAGCGAGAGTTGATGAAGTATGGTTTCCCTTATTATAATCTCTCTTTTGAATTGGTTGCGGTCCATAGTTCTTAGTTTGAGCAAGTCGAGCTTGGTGATTCTCTTTAAATATACGACACTTGTTTACCAGGGTGGGGAAGTCACGGATCTCTTGGTGCCCAATTGTCTCCTTGATCTTCGGCCTTAAGCCATTCTTATACTTCACATATTTTGACTCTTTATTAGGTGGAAGTTGGTAAGGTGGATAGAAAAGTGCTAGTTCTTCAAACCTTGAGGTATATTCCAACAGACATATCTTTCTGTTTTAATTCGAGAAATTCCATCTCCTTTCGGTTCCTCACATTGGAAGGAAAATACTTCTTTAGAAATTTTGCTCTTAATTTTTCTAATTTGATGAATTTGATTGTGTAAGCGGCAATCATTAAAAATATCATTGCATGGAACCTTTTGTGTCACCGGCTGATACCTATGAGGAGAAGAAGAATATATTGGTGAAAATATTCTTGAGTGATTTTCAACCTTTTTTCTTCTTTCAATACTAGTAGGACTCGCCTTGTAGCTACAGCCAAATGATGGAGAATTTTTCCAGATATCAAATTATGAATGAATTTGGGAACGACACCTAGAGCAATTGAAAGTTAACTTTCCCATTGAAATTCAAAGCCTTAGCCGTTAATTGCCACGAATCAGAAAAGAAATGGGTACGTGGAGAGAGATTGAATATTGTGGTGGCAATCTACTTGCATTTTTTTTTATAAAAAGAATACGGCTGTTACATAACTACTGGATTTTTTTATTTTTTATTTTATTTAAAAATAGATATTACATTTATAAAGAAACTTATGTAGAAAATGGCACGGTGACATTTTTGTAAATATGAGGAATGATACTACATAGGTTCAGTCATGCAACTGGTATAGAAAACCATATTTTACATCCGGCTCTTGCATAACTAATGTAGAAAGTTGATTTATACGTTTGTGATATTATTCATCATTGATACTCTCTATAGCTAGTTCACTTCATCATCTCTGTCGAATGTTTGCTCCTTTCTGTCTCTGTCACCTCAGAAGCTAGGGGGTTCGTTGCTTGCTCACATTATCTTTATCACCTTAGAAGCTAGGGTTCGTTTCTTGCTTGTTTTGGGTTCTCACCATTTCATATTTCATTTTAATGTTTGTTCCATTTTTTATTAGTCCTAGCTTCACCAACTAATGTTCGTGCATTGGCATTTAATATTCTTCTCAATAATGAAACTCTAACTTGTAAATAACTAAGTTCGATGCACAGTATATATTTCTTGCTTTGGTGCATATTGTGTGTTTGATGAAATACTTGAATGCCTTAAATAATGGCTGCTACTACATTATGTAATACCAATTTCTTCTTCTCTATGTAATGTTTCTAATGTTGTTCAATCTTATTTTAGCTTATTAATTTGTAGGGCACTGATTATGGTTTGCTGATCCAATTGCAGGGAGTTTCTGATCCTGGTGTTGCAAAAGACTGCTCAAATTGATCGTTGTCCACAAAAAGACGCTCCTAACCTATTTCCCTAACTGAATTGCCTAGGTATAACCTTAACTTGACTACACTTTACTACTTTTCTTTTGACACCTACATGAGAGTAAAATTTATTTTGTTTCTATTTTTGTTTACATTTACATGATTGAAGTTGATTAAAAGAATAAGCACTCTATGTAAGATGAATAACAATGTATTCAAGAACTACCCTTTTGAAAATATTTTTCATCACAACACATTTAATTGGTCCTGTTCATCCTAAAGAGCATCATATGATCTTTAATATTCAATTTTATTACTACAAATTAAAGCCTTTGGTATAATGTACCTGATGATTGAGACTTATGAGTCTGTGCAAATTTTTGTATACATTGTACTACAAAAGACTCTCTTTGTACTAAAATTGGTGAGTCTCAACCTTGTATGCCCACGAATCTTCTATATTGAGCACTTTCACCTTTCAACTTATGATTTCTGCTAAGCCTTTCAAACCATGTCCTTGGGGATTAATTTAGCCCATACAGGACCTTGACTAATTTGCAAATATAATGTGGTCTTTAGGGTATTGTTACTGTTTTCTGTAGTTTCTTGGGTAACTCAATCATCGTCTTTCACACTTAATTCTCTTTGCTTTGAAGGAAAATTGCTGCAAACTTAGACTTTTCAAGTTCATCTTGGAGAGATAAAAATGCAGTTAAAGCCTTTTCTTCACTTTGTTTAAAGGTGGTGAGAACTAACGTCTCCTCTTCTAGTTTTGATTTTAGTGCAATAAAAGTCTCTTTAAACTTGTTAACCTTAGCAGTTGCTTTCTCTATGTTTACCTTTATTTCCTCAGGTTCCTTTTGTCGTTCATGTTTTAGTTTTGATTCCATATATGCTGCTAATTCAGCTTATCCTTATTGAAAATTTTAAATATCACATTCAAATGAGAAAAAAAGGTCAACCAATTCTAACCTGTCTTAGAATTATAGAGAAGTAACTATTCTGAATAGTTTTTGTTGTTATAAGGATGGTTATTGGTACTTTACCATCAATTTTAAATTGTTAACAATTTTTTCTGTTAATTTTTACTTATAATCATGAGATCCTAGTGCCTAGCTACATTTAATATGTTTGAATTTCAAAAACAATTTATAATACCACTAACTCTAAACACCACTGATGTTGAAGTAAAGTAAAAATCATACATAAAAACATATTTTGACTTGCCTTTGAGATTTCAATTTTTATATAAAAACCTGTAAGAGCAGAGTTTGATAGAGCGATAGGAGCAGTTAATGAAAGCAAACCTTTTGCTTTATGTTATGCATGTATTAATGTCTCTGCTATGACTTAGAGCTCTAACCCACCAACTAAACAAGAAGTATTAAGTATGAAATATGAACCCAACGTTCACTTAACCTCTTCTATTCTTCCTGCACACAAAGGTATAATATTATAACTTCATGCTTTCAATTAAGGTAGAATTAAAACATATGCATCAACTGCATCCACCTAGTCTGTAATTAATACACCTAGTCTAGATGTTGTTCTAGCTTTTCATGTTGAATTCTCACAATAAAAAGCTTTAACTATTTAACTACAAATTTAAAGGCATGTACAACTGAAAAAAAAAAGTAGAAGCAGAATTACACACATGACTAAAAGCTTCTAAATTTAGAGCGGTTAGAACAAACCTCAAAAGTCAATTACACATATTGCAAATAATGGAAAACAATCTACAATTGATAACTTATTAGAATATCTTTTTTCCTCAACCAACCTAACTAATTAACTATTAGACTATCAGCTGCCCTTATTTTGTCCCAACTGTTATTTTTCTTTCAAATAATAGATATGTGGAAAAAGGATTTTGAACTAGGAGTTTTGTGATTTTTAGCCATGTCTAATTACCAATTAGTGTTGGTGCCTACCTAATTTTGAGCAAAGGTAAAATTCACCAGGCTGGCCAGTAGCAATGTCTGAAGCAGTTGCTCTATTGGTGAGTCTAATTATCCATCCATTTTAAATAATGAAACAAGGAAAGAAAAAGCAAACAGATTTTGCTAGAAAATTTATTGGATCGAAAAATTGAATTAGTGAACTCTAGGGTAAAGTAATGGTATAATACCAAGTTCAATAACACAATCATTCCAAATTATGGAATATATCAATTGTAGGTGGCCAAATATTTATCTTCTTCAGTTATAACATATAATCACCAATTAACAAAAACTCCACTATATAGAACATAGTAGCATGTTGTATATCTCTTACCTATATAGACATCAAATTGGAGCATATTTGGTATATTTGGTACAAAAATAACATACTTGGAAGTACCATAACAAAGCACCCATAAACTATGACTCAAAGGACAATTAAGGCTTACTTGCATAGCATATGAGCTTACTTTCACAATATGCAAATAAAATCTTACTTTCTTTATTTGGTGATTCATAAAGTAGAAAACATATCTTTTATGGTGAAAAAGAATAAAATATGGATAATGGTAGAGTAGTTAAGTTGAGATAGAAGAACAATCCACATATTTTGAAGTGAAACAATTGTAATAATTTAATTAGATAATCACCTTGATTTCTCTAAATAATCTAAAACTACTAGCTATTTATCCCTAATCATCTAGTGTTACATAGTACATGTAAAATCAGAATAAAAAAGAAAGAAAGAAAGAAATAAGTGTTTGTTTTACTTTTTTCATAGCATTATTACATCATATACTCCTAACCCAACCATTATCTCAAAAATCCTCCCAATATGAAACTTCTAGCCTATAGTGATGAAATTCTATTTCTTATATATCAAAGACATAATGTAGAATGGTTTCCTCATTATTGTTGTCATTGTAGATTTGTAGTTTAAGCAGGAAACTAATTTGGGGTCCTTTTCTTTCATCAAGAGATAGCCTCACCGTGTGTGAATAAATATCTTGGTGTCACCAACTGGGTTATATCCCTTACTTATTTATGTGAAAAGATGGCTATTAGTTTATTTATTAATTTGGTTGATTTGGAAAAAAAACTAAAAAAAAGAGGACTTTATAGCTGTAAACATAAAACGCATTAATTTTTAACTCATGCTTGAAATCAAAATACTAGGTAGCTAATTTTAAGCATAGTCACAACTTAAATTGAATTACTCATATTCTAAGTTAAGTAGCTTTAATATACAAATTCTTGTTTCTTATCAATTTAATACTAAAAATGTATATATTGGTGACACTTATATTTATGGATTTGTTAGGTGTGTGCAGGTTCTAAGATTAGCTTCCAGTTTTATCCAAATTATTGCTTCTACTATCTGAAAAACATAGCTTGGTTATACTTTGTAAGACCTCTATTTAGATATTTTTATCTAAAACTTCTCAATATTGACTTCCTTATATGAAATAGGATTCATATCTTCTCTAGATTCTAACCCAATTTCTTTCATATTTGGGCAACATTTAGTTTCCACTTTCACAGTTATTATGGTCTTCACCTTCATTATCTTGAAATCACCTTCTTCTTGTTTACCATCGAGGTAAGAATATCGTATGACTATGCTTAATCATTAGGTGCTTGGATTATTTTTAATTGGGTGATTGAAAAATAGATGAATGTGCTTTGATGCTGATGATTGATGAAATGCATATATGTATTCTTTATTGAACTATTCTAATTCTATGTCTAAGGATTTTATCATCAGTTTATTTTAGTTATAATATTTGATAAACATCTATCAAAATTAAGATGTGTAAACTATTTGGCCTTGGCAATGTTTTCATATCACTAAGGTGTTGAATAGTCATTGGAAGACACCTCAATTTGGGACAATTAGAAATAAGTAATTCGTGATGCTTGAGAATGTTTCCTAACCAATAAGGAAAGGATTTTAGGTTTGGAAGATGAAGCAATATTAATGATTCAAGACTAGTTTTATGTTGTAATGCATCATGTAAGTCTTTCACCTCTAAGTCCATTAAAATTATCAATTCCTCAAGAGAAGTTAGGTACTAAAAACTTGCTGACATATTCAACTTACGACACCCCTCAATAAGACTTATATACAGATTAAAGTCTCCCAAGTATCTTATTTGGGCATTGCTAGGGCCATGTATTCCATTTTCCCTCCAACATAAATGCCACCGTACTTTCTCTCTCTGTTCCTTACTCACTCCCTCACTTAGTATCTATCATACCAAACCCAAAAATAATGTCCAGGTTTTAAACAATTTGAAGGAGTGTAGATCAACTTTTGAAAAGGAAAGTATAGGCTCTTGGTTAGATTTGGGTGATTTACTTAAAAGACATAAAATAGTTTAAGTGGATCTTCCTAGACCATGACATAATAAGAATTAAGGGGGCCTAATTCTAGTAAGAATTTGTACTCACTCCTAATTTTTTCAATTTCTTCAAACAATCTATGCTTGATTTTGTATAGATTATCGTAATTATGCATGTCGTAATTAGCTTGCTCATTTCTATAGTCTGAAATTTTCTTGAATTATAAGCATACCCTTAGTTTCCTATTCAAGCTTGAATACAATGAGTATATTGCTGAATAAGTAAACCATTCATTGTATTCAATCTTGAATTATCCAAGTTTGACAATTTGGAACTAAAGTTTTTTATTTAGTATTTAACAATTACTTTTCAAATCATGCAAATTAGACTTGATGAAACTTCAGTTTAGTTCATTTTGCATTATTTTTTGGTACATGCTTGATTATGGTGAATGACACCATAGTCAAGTTTTGTACTTGGAGACTAATGTGAAATGTTTTTGAAATTTCACCAAGTATGATATTCAAGATTTAAGAAGTTTGTTAATCGATGAATAAAAAACTTTTTTCTCGAATGGGATAGGGCCTTACCAATACTAAGGAAAATAAATTACCAATTATGAGTGACAAGGTTGATGGGTATCCTAAATCATATGTTTATGATTCTTGTATAGTATGGACCGTAGTTGGATAAATGTTAAATGGATGAGTGATCAGTATGAGAATAGGGTGGAAGTTTTTGAATTTTGTGCAAACAAATCTTCCTCAGAGTAATGGACAGTTTTACTGTCCTTGTGTTGATTGTCTAAATGAGAGATAGTTGAATGCTGATGAAATTACAGAGCATGTTTTTTGTGATGGGTTTTGCAAAAGTTATACAAGATGGACATGACATGGTGAATTATTAGACATGCCAAGTATGTTGTAGATAGTGAAGGTTGATATAGATATGAAAGATCGAGTAGAGGATATGATTCGTGCTATGGGGCATGAGTCTTTTCAACCAGCAAATATGTATGGTAACTTGTGTAGTGATACAGAGAAACCTTTGTATCCAGGACGCATTAATTTTACATGATTATTAACAGTGTTAAAATTATTCGATTTGAAGTTGAGAAATGGGTGGAGTGATAAAAGTTTCACAAAATTGCTTGAGTTATTGGTGGAGATCTTTCTGGAAGGTAATACATTAACAAAGCGTAATTATGAGGCGAAGAATGTCTTGTGTCTTATGGGTATGGAGTATAAGAAAATATATACCTACCCCAATGATTGCATAATATAAAAAAAAAGAGTTTGAAGGGTTACAGGAATGTCCTATATGTTAAGTTTCACGTTATAAACTAAAGGATGGATATTCTAGATACAATGAAAGCATAAAGCAGCCTCCAACCAAAGTGTTGTGGTATCTTCCAATATTTCCAATGTTCAAACGAATGTTTTGTAATAAACATGATGCATAGAACCTTAGATGGCATACAGATGAAAGAAAAATTGATGGAAAATTTTGTCATCCAGCTAACGGTTAGCAATGGAAGACGATTGATCAACTATTTCCAGATTTTGGAAATGAGCTAAGAAACCTAAGGCTTGGACTTACAACAAATGGAATGAATCTGTATGATAATTTAAGTACTAAGAATAGTTCATGGCTTGTTCTTTTTGGCAATTTACAACCTTTTTGTGGAGACCTGCATGAAACGTAAATACATCATGTTGTCTATGATGATTTCAGGCCCACAACAACCTAGAAATGACATTGACATTTATCTTGCTCCCTTGATTGAAGACTTGTGAAATCTATGGGAAGAAGGTGTGGATGTGTTTGATGGGTATGCTAATGAAGATTTCAAGATGCGGGCCATGCTTTTTGCATTATTAATGACTTTCTAGCATATGGAAATTTATGCATATATAGTGTTAAGAGCCACAAATCCTGTGCTACATGTGAAGAAAGCACAAGTTATCATCAACTGCATCATGGAAGGAAAATAACTTATCTTGGTCATCGAAAATTTCTCAAGACTAATCACTTTGTAGATTAAGGAAAACTTTTAATGGGTTTCCAAAATTGGGGTTGCTCCAAAGGTCTTAATTGGATAAGAAGTTTATGAACGGATTAAAAACATCAACATTATTTTTGGAAAGACTTAAAAGAAGGTCATTGAGACAAAGATATGGAAGAAAAGATCAATATTTTTTTATCTTCCATACTGGTGCAATCTTGATGTTATACATTGTATTGATGTGATGCGTGTGGAAAAAAATATGTGTGATACTGTTATTGAAACACTTCTTAATATACAAGGCAAACTAAGGATGGTGTGAATTCTCGACTAGATTTGGTTCAGATGAGTATAGGATAGCAGTTAGCGTCATAGTCTATAGGGAAGTGGACATATTTTCCCTCGGTATGTCATACATTGTCAAAAAAAGAGAAAATAAGTTTATGTGAGTGCCTACATAGGGTTAAAACGCCACAAGGTTATTCTTCAAATTTCAAAAGACTTGTCGCCATGAAAGATCTAAAGTTAGTTGGGTTAAAGTCTCATGATTATCATGTGTTGATGTAACAACTGTTCCTACTGGTTATTTGTGACATTTTGCCTAAAAAGGTTAGACATACCATAATAGGTTGTGCTTATTTTTCAATGCAAAATGTAGCAAAGTCATTGAAGATGTATTTTCCTCCATCTTTTTTTAACATTATGGTTCACTTGGTTGTTCATATAGTGAGGAAGATCAGGTTATGTGGTCTAGTTTATCTAAGGTAAATGTGTCCAATTGAACGATACATGAAAATATTAAAAGGGTATATGAATAATCCACACCGTCCTAAGGCATCTATGATTAAAAGATACATTGCAGAGGAGGAAACTGAGTTTTGTACAGAGTATTTGTTAGAGGTGGAACCCATAGGACTTCCTAAGTCTCGTCATGAGGGAAGACACGAAGGTAAAGGTACACGAGGCATAACTGTGAAAAGCATGGGTCAAGTGGAAGTGTTTCAAACACATTTGTATGCTTTAAATAATATCAATGATATTCAACCTTACTTATTTACTCACAAAACCATTATAAGTGGAAAAAAATATTTGAATGAACAAGAAATGGTTATTGAATGAGCATAAAAAATGTTCTTAACCTGGTTTGATGAAACCATTAAGAAGGATGATGATGCATCTAATACATTGAAATGGATAACAAATGGCCAAAACTTTGATGTCATATGTGGGAATGGATATGATATCAATCATTTTTCCTTGTACAAAAAGTCTTAGGATGATAAACGTACCATGCAAAACAACAGGGTTACGGGGGTTGTTGAGTCGATGCATTTTTCAAGTTCCAAAGATAAAAATCTTGTCATGGCATTTATATGTTACTTTGGAGTGACCGAAGAGATCGGGAGATTGATTACACCAAATTAGAGTGTCTATTTTCAAATGCAAGTGGGTTGATAGTAACAGTGGTTAGCAAGTTGATGAATTAAGACTTATATTGATTGAAACAGTAATTTTGCAGGTGGTCAGTCGTTCTTCAAGGAAAGACAACAATTGGTAGTGATGACACTAATAATCTGGCAAATATTAATATTTCCAAAACTCCCTTCTCATCAAGGATAGCTACTGTCAATGGAGAAAATGAAATTGATGATGTACATGTTATTTGAGATGATTATCATGAAGGAATATGGGAAAATGTTACTACATGATACAAGTTAGTTATTTATTTTATTATATCATCATCCTATATTTATTGTTTACTTATTATAAAATGTTTATTACTTCTTTCATATTCAGTTGTGTTTTTAATATATATTTTTACATGTTTCAACAGGCACATGGCTGACCCATTAGAGAACCCTCCTTCCCAAAGTGGGTTTGATAGCCAAAATCAGCAGAAGAAAGGAAGACGAGCAACACAATTAAGGGAGTTAACCCTTCGTTGGGGTGGTGACCAGAGGATTCCCAAAGAGTTTGACCAGGCCACTGGGAATCCTTTGGGGCTAAACAAAACAAATTTTAAAAGTTATATTACCCTCCTTGGATGAAGCAAAGCTAGTATTTTGAAGAAGGACTAGGATGATGTAGAGCTCCGAGTTAAAGATCAAATTTAGGAAACTATCATGGTATATAAATTTAAAGCATTAAGTTTCTCCATATATTTATGATTCACTAACTAATTACGTCTCTTGTTTTATGTATCTTACATATGATGTGCCGAATACTAACTTGCTGAAGAGGAAGTGGCTTTCATGTACGAGTGAACGGTAGAGGGGCTTCAAGACACATCTTATCAATTAATATATATATATATATATATATATATATATATATATGGGTCACCGAAGGATATATCTCCTTGTGAGGAGTACTAGTTGCTTGATGATGAGACGTGGCAGAGATTTATTGAGACCCAAAAGGATCCTACATGCGTTGTATGTATCTTTATAAACTTTCTGTTTATTTTTAATTGATTGATATAACGTGTATTATGTGTAATTGATTTGATTTCTTATGATAGGAGAAGAAAGAAGGCTCAACAAATTTCTGCAAAGAACTGTTACTCCCATAGATTATCTTATGGGGGTTATGAGTTGCTTGAGAAAAGACTCATGGAGCAAAAGTTAAGAGAATGTTAACAATCATCAGAAGCAAACCCATCTACACTTCTTTCTCCATCATCTCCATTCAGATGCCATGAGAAATGGAAGAGAGCATACTAAAAGCCTTCAAGAGAGCATACATCATAGCCTTCTCGCATTGTTGTTGAGAATATTGTAAGTAATTAGAAAATTTAATAGTTTTTTTATTTAGCTTAAAACATGTATTTTACTAATAATGATAATTTATATTTTGTAGGATTCTATAGTTGAGCAAAGCTCACAAGGAGTCTTTGTTCTTGTTGGATTGGTGGATATTCTGAGTATTGTTATTGGCGAACCAGAGCATTCAGGTCATGTTCATGCAGCTAGACGAGGTGTTGGCATTAGAAAGTATTTTGGATTGTCTTCCACTACACATGCCTCCAAAGAAGGATTGGTATCAAGAGATGAATTGGAGGCCATGAAAGAAAACATAGGGTAAGAACTTCGAGAAGAGCTCAAATAGGAACTCAGACAAAAGCATAGGCATGAGCTTCCATCTTTAGGACTTTTCCAAACACACACAAGATCACCATTTCCCTTCTCCTGGACATGTGAGCACAAAGGGAAGTTGTGCTCCGACGGAGAAACATGTAGCAGAAGGAGAGGATCTTATTAATGCTAGAGACGATTATGAGTTATATGTTGATGATCCGTATCATTTGGTAGCCATTGGAAAAGTCTATACCTTGGGTTTAACAGGTTGGTGGTTGAACAGGTTGAACATGCAAAGACTCCTGTTCTTGTGCCTATTGAGGAGGTTCATGTCGTGGGGCAAACCCCTAATCATTTTATTTTATGGTTGATAAGACTTATGCAGCGAGCTTAGCCTAAGGTATTAAATATTTTTATTCCATGTTACTCATTTATAAATATATATTTGTTAATATTTTGTAAATTTATTTTAGGTTCATAGGGAAGATCTTGGGAAGAAAATTGATGTGAACGGTAAGAAAGATCTTCCATCCCAACAAAAGAAACCCAAAGCTGACTTGCTTGCACGTCTATTTGGCATTGTTGTTAACTTGGGAAACCAACCTTTGCAAATCATTATGGAACCAGATATCATAGGAAAGCCCACCGTTTCCCCTTCTATATTACTAAGAAGAATATCTTGGAGCTAGTTATGGGTAATGATCTCCTATGTGTATCAGTTCTACAATTATGATTGATGTAAGTAAATTTCTAAACCTTAGTTGAATTAATTAAGTATTAAAATCTAACATATGAAAATTATTCACAATATTAGGTACTTGTATCACATCTATACACAAAGAGAGAACTTATACCTTTATGGATTCCTTGACCCAATTCATATCCAGAAAATCGGGAACAAGGCAGCTGACATACAAGGGCAGCTGGACATTAAAAAAAATACTTTCTACCTCGATTAAGACTTGATCCGATGTAAAAAGTTGTACTTTCTACATCGGTTGAGACCTTAATTGGTGTAGAAATTAGGAATTTTTACATCGGTTGGACTTATAACAATGTAGAAAGTAGGATGTTTTACATCGGTTTAGGTTATCCACTGATGTAGAAAGTATGAATTTTACATCAATTGCAATAAGAACCGACATAAAAATTATACTTTCTACATCGGTCTAGTGCCTTTAACCTATGTAGAAAGTAGGTTTTTCATATCGGTTCCTACTCCAACTGAGATAAAAAAGTTTAACTTTCTACATTGATTGTAGAACCGATGTAAACGTCTTACTTTCTATATCCCTTACTTCTATACCACTTAAATAACTGATGTAAAATGTCCATAACAACTGATGTAAAAAGGTGAAATGGGGCTCTATATCATTTTCAAACTAAATACAAACCATATGAAATGTGAATATTAACTAATTCATCATTAATTAATATTTTAATTATTTTTCCTACTGATGCCTATTTTAACAAAAAAATAACCATAGAATGATATTTTAAACATAATAATATGATATATATATATATATATATATATATATATATATATATATTCTCACCTAATGGTTGTGACATCATATACATTATACACATGCATAATTTACGACTAATATATTGTTTGCACATGTATATTTTCATTGTCTCATTATGGTCCATGCCTAGCTACGTCTAGCTAGCTTGCGTATTCTTGGTCTTATATATATATATATCTGATTAATTTTCTATTCATTGTGTTACTGATGAACTACCTATTTTATGTTTTAGATTTTGTTGTTTTGATACTACTTCTATATATATTTTAGAATGGACAAGCATGTTGACTAAGAAAAGTTTCACAAGTACAACTAATTATTTATATCGATGCACCTTGGTTAAAGGGAAGATAGGTTTATAATGCAACCTTGTCTTATTACTAGACTGGTAAATATTAAGTAATTTTTTTCTGCAAAATACTCGATTTGCATTTTGCATAGCCCCTCCAGTGTGTGTTTCTTTTAAACATGGTTCTGACCTAGGATAATAAGAAAATCTTTTCACTTCATTGGTCTGCTTAGCCTTCAAGCTTAGGATAGTAGGAGTTGTGAATCTTGGATATATGCTGACAATAGGAAAGATGCAGTGCTAGGATTCATATATGAATGACCACATGAACTAAGGCTCAACTTATATAGAAGAGCAATTTAAATAAGGTGATAACCAAGCCACATGTTATGGGGCCAAGACCTGTGAATCTTAACCATCCAACCAAAAAACATGACCTAAAGACTAGTGGAATTGATTAATCAATGCTAAAGATGAAAATTGGAACCTTTCACATATAAAGATAAAGGGATAATTTAAAAATATGTACCAGTAAATGTTATGGTATTTAATATATATCTTCAATGATTTGTTGCTTCTTAGAGACACATGATAGAAAAATAAAACTACAAACTCTAGCTAAAAGAGAAATAAAAGCAAAGCAATCTACATGATAGACTTAAGAAAATGACAGAAATACTTAGCCTGTAAAGAGTAAGAAGATAACATTCATCATATATGAGCTCTTAAATTATCCAATAATTAACACCAGAAAGTTTAATGATATTGATCATGATGTGTATGACCTATGCATAAAATAGATATTAAATGAGAATTTCCATCAAATAGGTAGCTTTAAAACCATGCTTATAGTTACAAAAAAAAAATGCAATTGGAAAACACCTATAATTGGAAAAATCTTACTAACTTTACAATCATGAAAGGGTTGAAAGCATGTTATCACTCTAACAATAATTATTGGTTCATCTTCAAATCCATTCTCATGTTTTAATGTCTGAAATCTTATTTGGCTTGCTACTTGGCACACCATAACTTCCCTAATCTTTCCCACACTACCAAGTCAATTTGAACATAATGTACATACTGAAAATGATCCAATAGAATATGATAATGAAGCCACCAAGCTAATTATAAAATCACAATCAGCAAGAACTAAAGAACTGTGTGAGAAAAGGACAACACTGAGACATAAAAGACCCGACTCTATCTTCACTTATAATCGTTCATGCAATTCTATACGTATTTGAAGAAATGATCAGACAATGCTTGACTTCCATGCCAATAACCAAGAATAAGGTACACAAATTAACAAAGTAGAGGATTTATAAGAATGGTGATCTATATAATAACTCCACAATACAAGTTCAAGCGTACAACTTGGCGGAACATATTTACTTGGCCTCATCACTGACAAACTCTTGGATCTACCAAAAAGGTTTACTTAAAGAAACATTCCTTAAACAAAATACAAAAAAATCATAGATTCTAAGCATTGAATGAAAATCATTCCTAGTAAAGTAGAAATCAACAAGCATTCCATCAATGGTGATCATGCCACTCTCTACATCGGAAACTCTCTCCCGTTTCTCAGTCTAGTTCCTAGTCTTGTGTGACATGCCTTCCAAGAAATTGTTTGTCTACATGCCTTTTCAACCTTGCAATTCAATAACACAAAAGAAGAAGCAAGTAAATTGAGAACACATGATTCACTTTTAATTAGAGAAAATAGTGATTTCAAGAATACTTAGATTAGAGAAAGAAGAATGGAATGGGAAATGGTCTAGGCAAGACCATCGTTGAAAAAGAGAAAACAATCTAGGGTTCTGATAAGGAGGTTTGAGATATTGAACTCTGAGCAGAGAAAAAAGATGAATTAGTAATTATGAAATTATAATAGTTATCAAACACCATATCTACTATTCAATCACTCCTTTAAATTTCTCCTCCTTTTATAAACTATATGAAAACTATAAGTAAGAATTCATTAGTTTTAAAAATGTTACCAAAAATACTATTTAATAAAAATTAATAACATTTTGATTCATGTTACAAAATAAATTTTGTTAAATAATGTAACATAATTTAAATATAAGGAGCTAAAGTTTAAATGCTCAATTATTCCTAACTTATTAGGATATAATTTTATCTTCTTCTCGTACATTTTCTTCAAAACAATCAAATACTTTTTTATAACTTATAAATACAAGGTTTTAATATTCTACAACTTTATATTTTAATTAAACATGCTAATAAATCCATGTTTATATTGTGTCTAATATTGATGTTATATTTTATGATTTATTATTAATTTTATATATTATTATTTTAATATATATATATATATATAATCAATAAGAGGAAAATCTATATAAGAGTAAAGATAAAATGTTTATTTATTTATCAAGTAAAAGTGGTGGTTCATTGAACATATAGAGGGTATAAGAAAACTTTTTTGAATTTAACATACATATTTACATAGAAATACAAATAACTGATAAGGCTTGCTAGTTCCTTGAATGATATTAATCAAAAAAATTCAGTGGATGACATAATAAAAAAATTCAGTAGATATGGATGGGATTATGTGAGAATGCAATGTACGAGTGTAAACACTCAATTATGTCTGAGGCTCTATTTTTAAAATTAATTAGTAAATAAATCATAATTTAAATAATAAATATTAAGATTAATAAATAGAAAACATAAAAGCAGACGAATAGACAGAGAGCAGAGACACAAATAAATAGAAAATAACAAAATAAGAAATAGAGAAAATCAAGATAAAAAAAAATAACAAAAAAAGACAAAAATAAAATATAAAAACAATATTGGATTAAGAATAAAAATAGAAAAACTAAAAAGGGAGAAAATAAGGAAAAAATAAAAAAAGAGAAATTAGCAAAAAATAATAATAAAATGGAAAAATAACCAAAATAATTAAATAATATTAATTGAGGAAATAAATAAATAATAAAAACAAAAAATAGAAATTGAAAAAAAGTAATAAAAGCATAAATTAAAAAATAAAATAACCTAAAAATAACTAAAAAATAAAATAAAAGAGAACGAAAAGAAAAAATAATAACTAACTAAAACAAAATAAGAAAATGAAATAAGCATAAAAACAGAAAATAGATGAAAGAAAAAAAAACTAAAATAGAAAATTAAGTAACTGAAAAACCTAACTAATAAAACGAGAAAACTAACAAATGGAACAAAAAAGAGGAAACAGAAAAAAGAGAAAAAAGGAGAGGGAGACATAAAGAAACAAGAAAAGAAAGCTTGGAGCGGGAGGGCTGGCTGGATCTCCTGAGGGGCGTTCTTTTCTTGAAGAAGCTCTCATCAAGGAAGGAGGGAAGGGACGTCAAGAAGAGGGAGAAGGTGTGCATGCAGAAAAGAAAAGATTAGAGTCTCTCCCATAACTCTATGGAGGTTACATTGAGTGGAGGAGAAGAAGGGGGGAGTAAAGTTGGCAACTTGAAAGCTTTTGGGAGAGCCGACAGTCTCATGTCCTTCTTGCAACTTAGCACCAAAAGCATCACACTAGAGGAAAATTAGTGCACAAAACTTGGACGCGCACCCGGCAGAGATTTCATACAGGTTAGTAACCATGTCTTTATCACGCTTAAGCTTGAGACTTGCATGCTTGCTGGCCATGGTACTAGGATGCTTACGAATAGTGGTCCTCTGTTAAGAGTTGTTAAGTGTGGTAAGTTTTGTCAAAAAACCATGAGTAGAATAAAAAAAATAGATGTCCAATATCTGCAACACATAGACCACACCTTCTTGATCTTGACCAGAAAAGAAGAGCGACAGAGACTAGTTTTTTTGTTGTGAATATGAGTAGTTTTCATATATGAAAGGAGGTTGTGATCATAGATGTAAACACCCAATTATGTCCGAAGGTCCATTTTAAAATATTTGATTAGGAAAGGCAGAAATGGTACAAATCAGGAAAAACAAGCAACCGACAATAGGGATGAATAAACAAGCTGAGAATAGAAAAATGAAAAGGAAAGAAAAAGTGAAATTTGAAGAAGAGAAAAGCTAAGATATGGAGTACCTGAAAATAATAAAAAATGAATGTAATAAACAGAAATATGGAAATAAATAAGAATAAAAAAATAAAATAATAAGGAAAAAAGAGCAAAATAAAAAAGATAATAAAATAATAATAATAATAATAATAAAAGAAAGAGAAGAAAAAATAAATAAAAAGAAAAAAATATAATAATAAAAAAATATATAATAAAAAATAACAAGGGAAAATAATGATAATAATAAATGTTAATAATATATTAAAGGAAAAAGGGTATAAAAACAGATTAGGGAGGTCGAGAATGGGAACTTTTTTACTGACTTTACTTTTGGGAGGAAGGAGGTTCATAGAGATTTTGGCGAAGAAATCGAGAGGAGGAAGAAAACAAAAGATCCTTTCTCAAGCTTCTTGATTTGGAAAGGGAAAAAGATCACGACTCCGGTAACGCCTGATCGGAGAAGATAACGGCAAGACATTGGTCTCATCGACTCCCAAGAAGCTGCCTTAGATCCACCATTCAAGAAACACCAAGTCGAGTATTCAAGGAGAGAAAATAGTAAACCATCAATAATTTTTCTAAGGCTATTTGAATCCGAAATTGGAGATCGCTCTGCAACAAGAAGGACACTCTCGCATCTACGGAACTTGCTCAATCCAGGTTAGTTTTTCCCCTGCATATCTTATAATCTTGAGTCTTGCATTTTCTTGAATCCATGCTTGATCCTCGGTATGTCATGAGTGCATCATAAGAAAGGAAAACAGTTATGGGAGATTAGGGTCGTACGAGTAAGTTTAGCTCGTGATGCCTTGGTAAGCATAAAAGAAAACTACCAAAGCTCTGATTTATTTAAATCCGTCTCTAAGGTGCCTTAGATCCTCTAAATCAAAGAGAATTGTACGCCTCGTCAGTATTGAATTAGGTTTGGTCTTTCTAAAACCAGAAAGGAGAAAAGGTCATTGAGATGCAGAGACGTAGCCAAAACTAAAATAGATCATCGGAAAGTTCCTAGCAACCACGAAGTTTCCTCGATAATATGTCTAGGATGTGAACGCGAAGAGAACCCGACATTTGGAATTTTCGAGTTCGAGTTCTCAACATCACGTACTAACTACTTGGCCGATATGAATCTTAGGATGGAGATTACAGGAAACGGGAGATATGACGGCAATATCGTCATCATAAGTAGTGGTGCATGCTTTCTTCCCAAAGTTATCCAGGGATATAGTAGGTACAGAGCCAAAACCGCAAAGGAAAGGAGTTCCATGGTGCATTGATGACAATGTATGAAGAGGGGACGAACAGAGTTATCCCAGGGTAATTCAGAGAAGAGGGGAGCCTTAGTTCGTCATTTGTAAATCAGGTTTTATTCTTGTGTAACCAATTCATTTAACATGTAGCCTATAAGTACGTCAATTGGTCGCATGAAGGCTTACAATGTCCACCCTTTATCCTTTGCATGCTCTGTTTTTTTTTCCTCAAACATCACTTGCGGCCATGGACCTCGAGTCAGTGCAAGTCAAACACATGCGGTACCAATAAGGGTGCAACATTGAGATTCATTTTTGTTCGTGAATTGAGCATACTTTCGGGGAGAAGATCGCACAAAAGGGGAAGGAGAATGCGAAAAACAGATGAAACAGTGGATGAATAAAAGAGATGGATCCCCATATTGGGTATTGAATGATATCCCAAAGCGCCTCTCGAAACCAGAGTTTAATGCATTCGATAGAGTTTGGTTGGCTTAAGCCCTCGTGCAAAGGAGTCTCTGGCACCCTCATACGGCCATGCAGGAAGAATTGGTCAAATATCAATGCAACAGCCGGGTCTCACCTTGAGCAAACCTGCCTTTGCGTTTAACAGATTTATCCTTTGACAAGTAACACCGTACACAAGGCCAGGAATACCCTTTTTGAGTTGGCACTAAATCACCCTTGCAAGAGAAGCATCTTGTCGTGAATGTCATGCACTAAAAGAGAGTAGCGACTTGGGGCATGTATACCCTATTACTGAAGTTCCAGCTATTGTGCCCATCCTTCACTGTAGAAGGTTCGATATGGAAGTTTGTGTCGATCAATGTAGAAGAGCCCCAACTGTATCCAGAGCCGGAAAAAAAGAACTCATGGTCATGTACGTGATGCCTTTTTCCACGTGATGAGGCTATAGACTTGGCGAGCCTGTCTTACCAGCAAAGTTCGATCAAAGTTAGAGGTCTCCCATGATGACGCCAAACCAGTTCACCACGTAGGCTCCTCAACGCTTATTCATAGCTTGGCTAATTATGACCATCACATCGCATGCTACACGGTGCATCTGCTGAAGAGGCGAGGTGCCAAGCATGAATAACTACTTAGTTCTTAACAACTCATCCTTATTCAAGTCCTATATGGGGAGTAATGCTATGACCCAGGGCATTCTACTTTGGTCGGTGATCGCAGCGGTCATTAGGTTGTCCCCTTTGCGAAACTCGAACGCACAATGTATCGCACCCCAAGTCTCTATGGCACACAAATTCCCTGCTTCCCTCAACCGGTTCCTGTATGTGGTGACCTCCCTATGATCGTGGCTAGTCTTTAGGAATATCGGGTTCACACGCCTAAGATAAAAACATCAGCTCGTAAATCGCCCTGCAAATCCACCAGAAGCAACTTTGCGTACGATGGAGGATACTCCCCCGTGATGGAATATAGATGCAAGTGAGGCAACCAACCTAAACACAACATGATATATATGTTCTTTACTATGTGCCTATAACCTCACCCATAGCAATATGGTGTAAAGGGAAGTAGCGTGCAAGGGTATCACCGGAGGGGGTCTATCGGCTTTCATGAAAAAGGCTCAAAACAGCCTCCCAATCTCATGAAGTCATACATATGACCACCCCCTGGCATCAACCTCGCAATATCAGCAAGCCAGGGTTAACCATCCGACACCGAACAGAGAGAGAGGCTTTTGGGACTAACATAGGTTAGCGAGTATGCTCAACGCTATGGTTTCATACCGCTTTGAGGGGTCCACTTGCATGTTGAGGTAGTAATGCCACTGATTTGGTATATTAGGAAACTAAGCCTAATGTGGATGGTTGGTTTGTTCCCATGCAATCTTACATGCAGGTGAGCGTGGGAGCATGCTTCAGGATGTGAGAGTTCACAAAAATATAGGAAAGGGGTTAGCAGATAGCTTCGGCCGGAATTTGGAGTAAGTAAGAGTAATGCTCCAACCATGTTCAGTCCCAACCAGAAGTATCACAATCAAATGGGGGACCTTTTTCTGAATAGGCTCCAGATTATGTTACACATGACCGCGTGGTTAAAGTACAACATAGGGAGTTTTGTGAGTAAGACTATAAAATCATGTCATAATGAGTCATCCCTGGGAAGCCACACAGCCAGGACGCATGGTCATAGCGATATTGGTAGCCTAGTAAATGCGCATGACGTGAGGCCCACGCAGCTCATGTACGGGACACTCCCACATCCACACCAAGGACCCAATAGATGAATTAAAGCACACCTATTCCATGTTATTTATTTATTTTTTTCTCTCAATTGGACCATTCAGGATTTGGACAACCTTCCCAAATAGAAATACACTAATAATTTAAGGATGTGTCCTTCCCTAATTAATTTAACTCACTGAACATCATATTTGCTTCGAATAAGGTCAAATTTGGCTTCCCCTAAATCGGTATTAAATCCATGTTATTTTCTTGAGAGATAAGGATGAACTTTTTAATTCAAAGAAAAATAATAATAATAATAATAATAATAATAATAATAATAATAATAATAATAATAATAATAATAAAACTTTTTCAAAATGTTTTGGGAATTGTTAGTCTCACGCGACGAACTCTAAACGGGAAACTGGCAGTCTACACTATTGTTCGATGTTTAGTGGTTCGTATAGGCCCTCGTGCAGCCTTAGCTGCCTCGGACCTTATGCATGAGTGGATTGAAAGTTCCTCATAAAAATAAAACTCTCTTCAAGATGTTTTGGGACCCACGGTCTCACGCGACGAACTCTAAACGGGAAACTGGTGGTATACACTGTTGTTCGATGTTTAGTGGTTCGTATAGGCCCCCGTGCAGCCTTAGCTACCTCAGACCTTGTGCATGAGTGGACTGAAAGTCTCTTCAAAAAATTAAAATTCTTTTCAAATGCTTTGGGATCTATAGTCTCACACGACGAACTCTAAACGGGAAACTGGCGGTCTACACTGTTGTTTGATATTTAGTGGTTTGTATACGCCCCCGTGTAGCCTTAGCTACCTCGGACCTTGTGCATGAGTGGATTGAAAGTCCCTCCAAAAAATGAAAATCTTTTCAAACTATCATATTTCTTCTAAAGCCCTTCCGAAGGTCAAGCCTTCAAACCAAAACTACGTAAGCCTTGAGTTTCCTATTGCACCGGGGAATACGTAGGAGCATGATCAAGTCCTGTCAGGCTAACCTCCATCAAGTTATTTATTTCCATGCTAATTAAAGGGATCAAACAATTTCAAAAATCACACTCAGTTTAAGGGTACTGTTCTTCGGAACGGGCGAGTGGGGTGCTTAACACCTTCCCCATTCGTAACCGACTCCCGAACTTCGAATCTCATCCTCGAGTCAAGGTTTTTTCCAAATATTTTTCCCTTAAATAAAAATTTGGTGGCGACTCCACATAATCCAAAATAATTCTATTTTTAAAATTTTAGCGAGTTCGTCATCTCGTCGGAATTACGGTTGCGATAATGGACAACGTCAATGTGCAAGCTATATCTTTTTGTTGTTAAAAATAAGATGTCTCTTGATTGATTAAGGCACTCGACGTTGATTATCATATGAAAAGATTCTCGTCTTTGGCTACTATTTGATATCCTCATAGTTGTCCAGCTCATGGCCTAATGACCTATCAAAAGCTCTTACTAACATGTCCCTATGATTAATCTCTAAACTGGGCGAATACAGTAGTCTCAGGCTCGGAGTCTGGTTCCACAGCTGTGGGTGTGCAAGCAATTAGTGAGGACACTCTTATTGGTTAAAGACCCCACCATTTCAAGTGGTAGAAGACTCTTTGTTTGGAAGTTCTTGAAACCAGTCCATACGATATGTTCAGTAGGGAAAGCCATGCAGTTTCTGGCTCGTAAGGTTATTCTTAGCTCTGGTCATAATTGTTGGGGCAGCCAAACTGTGTAAACGAGAATGCCATGTTGACAACAAGGGCCCATGCAAAACCTTCCACCATGGTACAAGAGATGCAGAATATCAAAAATTAAGAGAACTTCGTAGTGTCCTCTATCGAGCTATATTTGATCGGTCGGGAAGGAGGTATGTGAATATTGGTTCAAATGATGGACTTGTAAAAGTGTTCACCATAAAAGACATGTTGTTCGGGCTAATTGCCATGGAGGTGATAGTGACATCACTGACTCAATTGTGGATTCTAAATGGTTGTGTCATTCGAGTTCAGCACTTGCCAGATGGCTTACTAATATCACTTTGGCAGCCATAGCATTTAATCCCAGACCTAATGGCATATGCTAACTTCTATCTTCCTAAGATGATGGAACTTGCGGGATGTGGGATGCAAGGCATTCCTAACCGACTCCAGGATTATATATTCCAAAGCCTCCTGATTCTGCAGTTGGGAAGAATGATAGCATTGGGTTCATTTTCACCATCTTCTATAAGTCTGGTCCAGCTATCACATGCAAGGAAGTTGCTCATACTCATATCTCTCCCTAGAATATTGATCTTCCATATAGTTTGTCTATGGCATAATAATGGAATCTTGGGTCTTTCCTATAAGAAGTATTGATCTATATATGCTCACTTTTTGCTGCAAGTACAACGGATGGTGGTTCTACCCTTTCTTTGATGACAAGGGAACTCTCACATGCCTATGATGATCATTAAGATACAGAAGAAGGCCATGTAAAACATAGGAAAATTCTAGCTCACGTTTACAATGAGAGAAAGCCATGCACCAATCATGTAACCCGTCATTGAAGATTTGGTACGCGTGCATGTTCCCCAAGCCTAAGTGATGAAGAAACAATGGTGGTAATGTAGCAGAGGTAGGCTCTTCTTTCTCTAATAATGTCCATATTGGTGCTCGTATAAATCTGAAAGGAGCGAATTCTCTCCATTTCAAAATATGATAGATGATATACTAACAGGTGAGAGCAGGCTTTATGATAGGGATTCTAGTGGTGTCTTGAATATATTTGGAGAAACAGTTCCAGTCAAAGAAGAATGAGGTCTGAATATTTCGGAGTTCTAGAGAAAAGCATCATTGACAGCATGCTCCTATGATTAGTAGGGTGTTCCAGTGTTCACCCTCTTTGCTCCTTTGCAATCATTCCAGTAAAGCTAGGGAGGTCTGTTGTTCAAAACATGTGATGGTTCTGAGCCTCCAATCTTTTTGTACAAATGCAAACCGCAGGACTTGTACACAAGGAAATTCCGTGAAATGATACTGCTTCCTCTTGAAAGAGCAACACCTTTGTATGACTTGATTTCAAGGGATTTGTGGTATCTAGAAATTATGGAGCATAAATATGCTAATGTCATTTGAACTCAGCTAGCCATTACGTCCAAATGTTTCGTTGAACCCAACAGCCACCCATCATAATTGGCAAGGTCATCAACCATCACTTGGCCATTAGTCAAAGGTTCCATAGGACTGAAGTTCATGAACAACGTGCTGCTCCCCCAACGTGCGTGCGTACGGCGTCACCAAGTGTGCATGTGCAGCAGACCCCCGCTCTCAACGCGCATGTGCATAATTGTGTAATTCTCCTCAATTCTGACCTCACTGATACTTAATTAAATTGACGAGCATTATCCAACAATAGCAAGCCTACCCAGTTGGTTAGCTCACCATCCCAATCTTTCCGCCCTTGGGTTCGATTCCTGTGGGATGATTTTTTTGGAAAAAAGGATATGCTATATGTTGTGGACTGCTGTCAAGGGGATATAAAACGGGCCAGCCGATTTGGCCATTTAAATTGAGTCCAAAAAAAAGGGGGGCCATAATGATTATAATATACTTAAGTAAATAGATTCACAATTTTACAACCTTAAGTAATTTTGAGGTTAAGCCCAACTTTTGGTTTTAATTGGAAATTCAGTTTTTTTTTAGTTAAGCCCAACCTTTTTTAAAATTAAAAATCAAGTTTCATTGGGTCAAGCCCAAATTAATTCTAGTTTCAAATCAATCTCAATTCTTTTCTTTAAATTTCAAATCAAGCGCATTTTATTTCAATTCTTTTCCTCAAAAATCATACCAAGTTTAATTTTTTCTCTTCAAATCTTAAATCAAGTTTGTTTTAATTCTTTTTTTTTAATTTCAAATCATTTATTTCATTCAAATCAAAGTTTAACTCTTTTTTCCAAACTCAAATCAAATTCATTTTATTTTAAATCAAGTTCATTTTATTCTTCAAAATTTGAATCAAGCTCAATTCTTCGAATTCAAATTAAGTTCAATTCTTTAAAATTCAAACTCAAGTTCAAATTCAATTCAATAATTCTAGGTCTCCCGCAATGAACCTTAAGCACGAACTGGTAGCTTTTTCTGCTGTTCGATGTTTAGGAATTCATATGGGTCCCAGTGCAGCCGTAGTTGTCTTGGCCCCGGTGCATATGTGGACTAAGAATCCTTTTGTAAATAATTTCAAGAAAACTTCATTTTGGAATTCCTCATCTCACGCGATGAACCCTGAACACAACTGGTAGCTTTTTTTGTTGTTCTATGTTTAGAAATTCATATAGGTCCTAGTGCAGTCGTAGTTGTCTTAGATCCTGTGCATACGTGGACTAGGGATTTTCTTTAAAATATTTTCAAAATACTCTATTCATTTTCAAACACCTCCGAAGGTCAAGCCTTCAAACCAGAATTATGTAAGCCTTGAGTTTCCCATTGCACCTGGGAATACGTAGGAGCAGGATCAAGTCTTGTCAGGCTATCTTCCATCAAACTATTTATTTTCATTCTAAACTAAAGGGATCAAATAATTTTCAAATAAATTACACACTCAGGTTAAGGGTACCGTTCTTCGGAACGAGCAAGTAGGGTGCCTAACACCTTTCCTACTCGTAACCGACTCCCGAACCTAAATCTCTTCTTCAAGTTAGGGTTTATCCAAATCTTTTTACCTCAAATAAAAATTTGGTGGCGGCTCCACTTAACCTAATTAAACTCCTTTTAAAATTTAGTGAGTATGTCGACTCGTTGTAATTGCGGTTGCGACAACGAGGATAGCTTATCTGTTCCACAATGAAAGATGTTAAATATAACATTCCAAATTGTTTTCCTCGATTTTTGTGATTTAAAAATTAATGATAAATAAAATAAAAATTAATATCTAAAAATTTTAAAAAATTAGAAATTTTAAGAAAAATTATAAAAAAATTCCTAAAATTTATAATAAAATCAGGGCATTGCTATAATTACAAAAATGTTCTTCAAATGTTTAAGGAAGCTAGGATTCTTTGTAATTACAAGAATATCCTTAAGTTATAAATAATACAGATAAAGTATGGGTGTCACAACCGTAATTCCGACGAGACGACGAACTCGCTAAAATTTTAAAATAGAATTTATTTGGTAATGTGGAGTCGCCACCAAATTTTCATTTAAGGAAAAAACTTGGAAAAACCTTGACTCAAGGAAGAGATTTAGGTTCGGGAGTCGGTTACGAGTGGGGAAGGTGTTAGACACCCCACTCGCCTGTTCTAAAGAACAGTACCCTTAAACTGAGTGTGTGATTTTTGAAAATGTTTGGTCCCTTACTTAATGTGAAATAAATAACTTGATGGAGGTTAGCCTGACAGGACTTGATCCTGCTCCTACGTATTCCCCGGTGCAATGGAAAACTCAAGGCTTACGTAGTTCTGATTTATGAAGGCTTGACCTTCGAGTTGCATGAAAAGGAAATGAGTATTTTGAAAATATCTTAGGGAGGAATCCTCAGTCCACTCATGCACAGGATTTGAACCAAACGTAGGCCGCATTGGGATCCATATGAATCTCTAAATATCAAACAGTAGTGAAGAATGCCAGTTTCCCATTTAGAGCTCATTGCGTGAGACTTGTGATTCCCAAAAATATTTTTGAAGGGTTTTATTATTCAGGAGGAACTTTTAGTCCACATATGCACAGGGTCCGAGGCAACTAAGGCAACATTAGGGCCTATATGAATCTCTAAATATCGAACAACAGTGAAAACTGCCAGTTTCCTATTTAGAGTTCATTGCGTGAGACTATTGGTTCCCAAAATATTTTTCTTAAAAGAGTTTTATTTTTTAGGAGGAACTTTTAGTCCACTTATGCACAAGGTCCGAGGCAACTAAGGCTGCACTAGGGCCTATATGAATCTCTAAATATCGAACAACAGTGAAAATCGCCAGTTTCCCATTTAGAGCTTATTGTGTGAGACTATTGGCCCCCAAAATATTTTCCATTGAAGGCAATAACACTAAGAAAAAGAATTGAGATTGATTCTAGAGCGAAGGAAAATATGGGGATTGGATTGGAATAATAAGGAATGTAGGGGTTAAATTAGAATATTGAGGAGTATAGGGGTTGAGCTGAAATAATGGGAAGTATGGGGTTAAATTGAAATATTGAGGGGTACAGGGGTTGAATTGTAATTTTTAGAAATAATGGGGCTGGATTGGAAATCTGAGAAATCTAGGGACTGGATTAGAATAAATAGAAAAAAAATTTTCTTCAATTGAAGCAAAAATGTTGTGCTTGGGGTTCGAAGCGAGGACAATGGGGTTATAGGCCAAGCACTCTACCACCTAAGCTATTTTTCTTTTGTAGTCCTTATTCTATTTGGTCCATACATATACACAGGGCAATGTTGCCTTTTCCATTTCCAACCCGATCTTCAAGTGGGTCCCGCCTCTTCTTTTGTTCGCTTTTATTTACGTGCTCCTGATGGCGACCTACATGCATTGAGTCACTGTCCAACACAAATAGAAGTTGTAGATTAATGGACCGCCTAGCTTATCTCAAGTATAGCCACCTTTGTCCAGGTCTCTTCTCTTCGTAGCAATTGCCTGTGGCTCATCTTTCGGCCAACCAGCATGCGTTCGCTCATGTCCTCAAATATTGATCACCCTTTTTCTTGTTTGGCTCCTGAATTATATAGGTCTGTACAGAGTGAGGTCACTCCAATGAGCAAGATGTAGAGCATCAAGTGATACCAACTCGGATATATCAATAATTTTTTTTACCAAGAATCGTGTTGTCATGGCAGGGACACAACGGACGATCCATCATCTTCTGTAGGTAACGTTATTGAAGTTTGCTGGCTCAGGTCAATTCCAAGAAGGTTGAACCATGTGCGCTCGCGTTCCAAGTAACCTTGCAAAGTCCCACTTCATATTACTACACTCCACCTAGCCTGGCTTTCGTTCAAAGGATCAAATTTGGGTGATGGCTTCAACAACTCACTGGTCATGTTCTAGGTGTCCGTACTTGATATCGCCCTTGCCAAAATTTCCCCTGATCATGGTAACTGCTTTAAATCTCTCGGGTGATGTTAAAAGTGTTCATGCGCTTGTCTCCATTTTTCAAGGTACCTGTTTTCCTTCTCCAGGCCAGGAGCACATTGTCTTGGAGAATTCTTGCGTCAAATTGGAATGCTTCATGCTTACGTGACTTACAACAGGCTAAGGATCATTTTAGCAGAAGATGTTTGGAACCAAAAATAGAGCATGCGGGAGCTGAGGGATGATTGCCAAGGGTCTTCACGTGACTTCCAAAGTGCAGGTCTTGTCCTATTAATCGAGTGCAGTGCAACTGATCTTTGAGAATCAATCAACTCCAAGGTTCTGTTTCTTGGCATTTTATCACTTGTTGTGTATGGACTTTGGAGATAGCATTACAGTTTAACGCAACTATAAGGAACCTTGTTGAGTTAAGAGACCCATTAGAAATGACATTGAGAAACTTTAAATCTTCCCAAGCATCCATATCCTCGTTTCCAATTCGCTTATAGCTGGGTGAGCTTTCACATTTTCCCAACATTATCCGTTATGCCAAGGATCATCATATTAGCAGCTTGGAAAATACATCACCCATAGGCTTGCTGACCATGGCAGTATCATTAGCAATATGCTCTGACTTAGTGACGCTCATCCTCGTGCTTAGTCTGTTTACCCGCATGCCCACAATGTTGCCTATATCCCTGCTTAATGTTCTTTAAACTTTGAGGTTGTAAAATTTTCCATGGTTACAAGAATTTATTTATCAACAAACAGAGACACCACACATTAGTCTTTTTTATTTTGTATCATCATTTAACAATCCCTTGTGCAAACAGGGGCATGTCTTATACCCTCAGCGAGCCAATATTATGTGATGAAGAATAGCATGAGTCTCGCATCAAGTGGCTGAGAGGAATAAACGAAGAACCAATGGGTTCATTCAATGGATGTGACAAGAAGATACCCCTGCCATCAAATTCAATTTAAGTATCTTTCACAACCTCATCACCCGACAAAGCCTTTAATTTTCCATATGAGTGGTTTGAAAGTCTTTCTCCTTTTTTAGACCTTTGCACGATTCTCTGGAACCAAAAAGATTCTCCGAAGTCAAGTATCGATATTTGGAGTCGGAAATTCTAGCTTTGTTGAGGGTATACTAATCTTTGTCTTTTCCAACTTAGGCGTTATCAAATTATTAGTTGTGATGGAAAAGCCTAATGTCTTAATTTCTTGTGGAGAACCCGTATCTGCATTCCAGCACCTTCACTTTTTAAATTCATCTCGAACTTCATTCCAACATGAACACTAGAGACACATCAGATGCACTTCATCCAGTAATACACAAATATCTTTGTGATGGTTCTGGGTGAATATGTCGAAACCTTCATCCTTGGCCATGCAAATCTTTTGCCGCAAGCTCCTCTGTGTGTCTTCATAGGTCGTGATCCAGGAAAGGAGAACAATCCCCAGCAGCTCGACGCGATATAGAGACTCCCTATGAATGCTTAACCAATATAATAAACCAAACCATGCACCAAACTAGAGGCTCTTTCGTTATCAGTGTCTCATTGCGAACTTATGGCTCAATTCAGAATTCAGTGCACTTGTGATTCAGACATGATTAATAATGAAATCAAAGAACCTAACAACTTCATTGACATCTGTCATTATTACCAAAAGCTCTAGTACGACCTGTATTTGATAATCTTATAAGAAAGAAAAAGCTAGTAGGAGCGATATTATCAATCCAAATCTAGGGACACGAGGCACAATCATGTGATTCCACAACGATCAAAAGAGTGTTTAACAACACTGGTCTCTAGCCTATTATGTTTTCTATCCAATCACGATAACAATGCCTAATGAACCAATTCTTAATCAGTCGTGGACAAAATTTCAAAACTAATTTCTCATGAGATAACATTTCCTTGAGGATCGATTAACACATAAACAAGTTGATGCCACGATTCAGAATCAATGCAAGAAAGTGTTACTAACCTGTATGAAGTCAAAGAACCGTGTGCATCAGGGGAATGCTGGTTTCGGTGAATCTTCCTCTCTCTTTTCGGGTCGAATCCATAAGTAGGAGCAACTGTTTTAAAAGATGGGATTGAATATTCAAAATTGATTAATTCCCTAGTTCAATTCATAAGTGGGATTATCATAAGTTATAAAAGATATTTTTTGGAAAATAATTTCAATTCTTGTTTAGTTTGAATTCAATAAACTAAATTTCAATTAAACTCATGATTTTCTACTAGGATAATACCTAGAACTCAAATTAATTCATGTTAAGATAATTAAGCATCACCCAAAGTACCCAAATTAATTCTAAAGAACCAAAGTCACCAAAGCTATAGGAAATCCCTAATTTTTATTTAGTTTTAACTCAATCAAGCAACCGCTAAATTAAACTCATGACTTCCTACTAAAATAACACCTAGAATTTGAATTAATTCATGTCTAGAAAATTAAACATCACCTAAACTCTCCAAATTAATTCTCAAGAATCGAAATCACCAAATCTATAGAAAATATCATAGCCCCTTTTAATTTTTGCATACAACTTAGAGAATTAGGCAAATCCTAATTTTAGAATTGTAACATTCAAGATGAAATTAAATTAAGCATTCAATTTCACAATTACAAATAACAATTGCAATGTATTAAAAAGGAAGAAGAAGAAATTGCAACAAAAATTCAATTAAGAACAAAACCTCAAATCTCTTACTTATAGAATTAAAATCAACAAGTCAACCAAAGAAATTAGTTTTCCATGAGGCTTTTGATTAAAGCAAGAAGAAGAACAAGAATAAGAATAAAAATTGAAACTTTATTGAAAATTTGGAATAAGTTTTGGTGTGTTTACAATGTGTTAGGGTTTTCCCTTTTATAGACCAAGTTTGTCTATTAAAATTGAAAATTTAATTTCAAAATTTAAAATAAAAATAAAAATTGCATTAGTTATTTTAAAAGTAGAATAAAGATCCTTCAAGAATTGATTTCCTTGTCCCTCTAGGTTTGCAATTAAATTCCTTATTCACTTTATCATTTGAAGTCAAATTATGCACGAAATATGGTTCCCTGTTTGATGCCTATTTTCTTGAATTTTTATGAGCATGTTTACAGTAAAAATTAAGGATTTTCTTTTGAACAAATGTAACCCTAGATATGCTTGTTTTACTGGAACATGTTTGGATTGTCTCGATAAAAACTCCAAGTCACGGTTCAGCGCAAATAACTTTTTGATCCGTTACAACTAGCCTACATAGGAATACTTGTGATTTTAGGGTTTTTTTTGCAACTTTCTAATGTTTATAAAATCACTCCAATATCAATTTTATATCCCAAGATATGACTTATACAATGAACAAAGGTCAAGAGGCATTAAAATTTAAAAATTAACCAAATTTATCACCTAAGCCCAATGAAGCCTAATAACATAAAAATCACTCAAAATGATAAAATTAGACATGATTAAAATCCAATTAAGCCTAAAACAAATGAAAATAAGTGTACAAAAATTCATTCATCAACTAGTGAGCATGACCAAATGCCCTTATTCCCACTTTTACTCCATAATTAATTTGTAATCATTTTCTTAAGCTCACCTAGATCCATTCTTATATTCTAGCAAGGTTTTTAATTAGTTCTTACCAATTTTGTGCAACATGGCCGGTAGCCAACCATTACCAAATCTTTTCCAACTTTAAAATTCATTCCTTACACTTGTTTAGGGTCCACTTTACATCTTAATTGAAATTTTAATTCAACTTTCCCTAATTAATGGGAGAGTGGCCGAATGCTTTTAGTTCCTAAGAAAGATTTCTTTTTCCTTAATTTATGCTCTCTTGGTCTTAGTATTATGGATTTTAGTCTATTTTACCCAAATTAACCAAAGTAGCTGAATGACTTTACAAATTTCAAGTCATACTTGATTAGGTTCCTCTTTATATCCTAATAAAAATTTTAAACTCAACATTTCCTAATTTGCTAGGAAGTGGTTGAATGCTCAAGTATCTCAAACAAAGGTTCTTTTTAAATTTTCTTGCCTTATGACCTGATGTCATGAAGTTTAGCATTTGGTTCATGTTATGTCCTTAGATCCATCCATAAACTGTCCTTACTCCATAGCTTTAATCATGGTCATGGAAGGTCTTAAGTGATTTGTGCAACCTTGAATCCAAAATTCCACCTTTACACTTAATAGTTTTTAAGTCCATGTCCAAATTAAGTTTATGGATCTTATGGTATAATTTTTCTTATTCCCTCAAGGCTTTTTGATGCATGAGTCTAGATCTGGAATCTTAACAAGAACAATCTTATCAATACAAATTTTAAGAAAATATATAACCAAGTTACTAACTTTGAACATAAAAATCTTAAAGAAAGCACCTTTTATGACAAGAAAATGTAGATCTACTAAATCTACTCCAAGATCTATCAATCCTCTTACTTTGAACACTTCAAAACTTTTCTCATAAACACTCAAATCTTTCCCAAAGCATAAAAATTGATTTTTAAGAAATTTTAACTGATTAAATTGCTCCTAAGGTTGCTAGAAGCACTTTAATCCATCAAAACTTCTCTTTTACTGTTAAAAATAACTAAAAATTTGTTATGCTCATATTTAACCATTTTAGGGTAGTTTTGAGCTCCAATAGGCTTGAACAAAAAGAGATCCATAAACCTTGGAGAAGGGTCCACAAATAAGAAGAAAATTAAACCATAAATACAAGATTAAAACTTAGAAAAATATAGGATAAAATCCTAGTTATTGAAGGATTTTGTGTTGGTTTTGGTGGGTCTTTATGGCTTCTCTTCCTCCTCCTTGGTGCTCCACCCAAGATCTCTTAATGTTGGTGGTGGGACTTTATGGTTTTGTCTTGATTTAACTTAAACCTCAAAGTTGGAAGTTTAAGTCTAGTGTATGATTTTGGATTTTTGGAGTAGTTTAAGTTTAGAGAGAGTTTAAAGGATTTCTCTAATTTTTTAGAAGATGGAGAATAAAGAAAATGAGCCCTTCCAAGGCCAATATGGAATTCGGCCCCTTAAGGGTAGTCTGGGAATTAATTTTCCACTTAAGGGCATTTACATGTAATTTCCATTTTCTAAACTAAATCTAAATTTAAGAAATTATCCTTTTAGAATTATATTAGTGGTAATTTTTCTGAATTTGTCACTAATCAAAATTAATCTATCCTAAGCATGATTAATTTTAATTAAACAAGATTAATTTACTTTGATCATGGTTAATTTTATCTATTATTTATGATTTTTTGTCTTACTTGGTATAAATGAAGTGATGACTCATATGGTGAACCACCACCACCTTTTTCATATAGTATTTTCGTGCACAAGGTGTGGGGTCCATTTTCTGACTTTTGCTTCACATTTTCTTGTTCTACCGGCCTTTTAGGAACATTTTGGTAATTTTTCTCTGCATTTTCTAGGAGGTTCCCAAATTGTTCCTTTGATATTTCTAACACTTATAGATTTGTTCCTAAATCATTTTAATGTCATTAGTCATTTTTCTAGGAATAGTTTAGCCCTTGCGGAAGACAAAACTTTCTAAGAGCGTTTCGTGTATTTTCAGAGTTTTATGATGGCTTTTTCACTCTTTGTATGTTTCTATTCTTTTCTCATAACTTTTCATTCATCCTACATGTATTATAATTCCTTACAATGTCTTTTAACCTTTGTTTTAGGTTTTTCTTACACATTTATTTATGTCATCCTAGTGTAGGGGTATTTTTGTTATTTATTAAAAATTCTTTAATTTCCTTCAAAATTTTGGGGAAAATGTCATACTTACTAATTTCTCAATTACTGGCTTAGGCAGAGAAATTTAGGATGTTATAATAGGTATTATTATTAGGATGTTATAGTCTCTAAGTTCAAACTAAGTCTAAATGTCCTTAATGCATTTTGGACATTTCCATGCTTAGGTAAGGTATAAGTCCATGGTTCAATGTCCCTTTTTCCAAATTGTCCAAGAGTCTAGCAATGGTCACAAGGTCCAGGATGATTATTAATTGTTTACAGGTTTAATTAAGTCTTAATTAAGCATACACTTATCTTGTAAACTATAAACACTTAATGCATGAAAGATTAAGCTTAGCTAGCATCCATTTCATGCAAGTTTTTAAGCAAGAACATGATCATGCACTCCTCTTTGATTTATGGACAAACAAACATGATTTCATAAAAAAATTTAGCATAGATTGGAGTATAATACAAGTAGAACAAAACATACACAAGATAACTTAGATTGGATGAACAAAATTAAAATTCAAAAGCACCAAAAACGGTGCTAAGAACCCAATTCGAAATTAAATTTTTTTTTTGATAAATTTTCTAAGATTTAGATAAAATCCAGTAAACAATTGATGCTAAACATTCAGATCACACAAAATTTAACAAGATCAAGTCAAATTGGATGAGAAGTGAAGCAAAATTAGTGATGATCATGAAAAACTTTGGCGTCAAAACCAGCCTAGAATGGCTAAACAAATCAAGATAAGAAATGGATCAAAATTGACCAAATAAGAGGTGAATTAAATGCAGATCTATGATGATCTAATATGTATGAACATAGATCAAATCAAATGCATAAAGAATTGTCCAAAATCAGAACCAAAAATTGAAAAAATAAAGAGTAGAAATAGACAGAATTATGACAGAAATGAAGAGAAAGATAGGTACGGATCATACCTCTACTGAAGGAGCTTTGATACCATTTGATGGAGTCCTTGAAGGAGAGAGAACTTTGGATCAATGGAAGTAGGTTTGGAGGTGCTTCAATGGTGTTGAAACTGAATGCATCATGCTTGATTTGGAGGTGCCACCATGGAGGGATAAGTCACCTTACTCTGGCATCTTGGAGGAGCCAAGGATAAAGAGTGTTCTTCACTCTTAAATCTAGAAGAGAAGAGAAGAAAGAAGAGGGAAACTCTCACAAAGTTCGCTTAAAGTGATATATGATTCAAAAATGTGAAAATAAGTTACATGAAGACTTTATATAAGCATGTAAGGAGGCGTTTAAGTCGAGAAGCATGGGGCTGATTTGAATCCACATAGGAGAAGCTATTTGCGCTTGGAATCGAGCCCAAAAATGATGCATCTTTTGCCTTCTCATGCAACCCTCTAAATGGGTCAGGATAAGCCGAAACCTAATCTAAAAAATACACACAAGTTGGGTCAAGGCCTATACAAAAGTGGACATACTAAAACCTAGATACATAGGAAAGAATCTAAATCCTATGCTAAGTACAATAGAGCCATATAATGATGTGGGAAGAGGGGCCCTGAGGAAGATAAGCCTGGTAGAGACTCTTCACTAGTGTTGTCTTTGTGGCTTTAACCTAGTGGAGACTCTTCGATAGGGCTTTAATCTCTCTTCGAAGCTTTTTAGCTCTAACTCTGTTAATGGTTCCAATGATCCTGCTTGATGGAGACTCTTCATTGGTGTTGTTTGCATTTCTCTTTGCATCATATGACTTGGAAATGTAAATGACTAAGATAGTGTAAATGCTTATATATTCTTTATAATCCTTTTTCAATTGATTCTTCACATTCTTAACCTTCATGTTAATATTTAAATGATTAAATTTAGTATAGCAATAATTTAAAAAATCAGTCTTCAGCTGCGTTAAGAATGAATCAAAAACTAATACAATATTATACTTTTTTCAATACTTACCATTTTTCTTTCATTCCAAAATACATTTTCCTTATTATCATTTTTTTAAATTTACTTTTGAGAGGTATTTAATTTTTTTTTTTAAAAAAATGCATAAGATACAAATTTATATTAAAATGAAGTGAACTTGAGATTATATTAATCTCATAGCATATAACATAGTTCTAAATATATACAAAAATATATCTTTTTTTTTCTTAGATTTTTGAAATGGATAAATTTTATAATTTATAATATAATTTTAAAATAATTAAAATAATTTCACTTCTTTTTAATTGTAATTTTTAATATTAAATATATAAAATTTTATTCAATAGACATATCTAATTTTAAACCATTTTTTATATCTAACTCTACATCATTAACACAATTTTTAAAAATATTTATCCTTCCATCTAATTTTCTAATATATTTAACATTTTTTTCAATTTTATTAAATTTTAATTAATATTCTCAATTCTCTTTAACAATAAAATTAAGGATATGAATAATATAACATTCTTTTTCTTTTAATTACTAGTAGACTTCTATTCAACGTAAACTCAATATGTTATTACTGAAAAAAATTATTGAATATATATAATTAAGGATATGGATAATGGAACACTTTTTTTTTTCCTTTTAGTTACTTATAAACTTTTATTCAATATATTTATATATATATATATATATATATATATATATTTTAATATTATCATTTAAATGTATTTTAAATTATTTTTAGTACTTATCTATTTTTTTTTATCTTATTATACTTATTATAGAAAATTTACAAAACTAACAATATAAAATCCATCAATATTTAATAGTTAGATTTGATAGAAAGATTTAAATTGAAAGTTATTAATGATATTATTTATTATATTTATAATTGATATTATTTTATTTTAGTTCTATTAAAATTTGTAATTTACTAAAAAAATTTTGATTTCATATTTTTTTTCAGTATGCCATTGTGTTAGTTCCTCAACACAATATTTATTTATTAGAAGTATATTTGATAATTTATTGGAGACAAACAAGTAAAATAATATAAAAAATATTAAATTACATTATAAATTTTTATTTTATATTATTTTATATTAAAATAATAAAAATATTTTATTACATATAATTATGTACTATAAAGATTTTGGATTTCAGATTTAGAATAAATGTGTATATATACAAAGAGTAGTTGATAAATAAAAAATAAATAAATTAATCATATATTAAAAAAATATTTGATAGGATGATTTCTTCAAATTTATAATAAATTTTAATTTAAAAATGTTAATTTTTTTATATCTGATATAAATATTTTCACAAAATCAATACTGATAAAAAAAATTATATTTTTTACTAAAATATTTAATGAAAACATAATTTTCAAAATAAAAAAAAATTGTGTACAGAAACAGTCGCTTAGAATTGGGTGGGGTGAGAAGAAATCATCCGGGGGAAAATTCTCCTTTATATAGGATGTATAATACAAGCCCTAAGAAAGTTTAACCCTTCATCGCCTGCCCTAACCTTCACCACTTTCCCACATCCTCGTTAGCGATAATTTGTAAGTTACTTGCTTTCTCCTACTTCGCCTAAACTCTTTTCATTGTTCGTACTGTTTTCTTTTGTGTCTTTTTGCTCGTTAATTTCCTTTCATACTTTCTTGAAAAGAAAAAATAAAAACTCCTTTGGCGATTGATTTACTGGTGTGACTGGTAATTTTTACCTAAATATTATGTTTAGGAGAATGAAGTCAAGGAGAAAGATGTTGATGGTGGATGCTCTGCTGAATCCAACAATCTCACCACCATGACATGATTCAGAACCAACCTTCTTCTCATTGTCACTTTGAAAGAAAGGAGAAACCTTTGATTCTGTTGCCTTAATTGGTACTTCTAGAAATAAAATTCCAATTGAAATGTTTAAATCTGAAGGCAAGAGAACATCGAAAAAGCATGAGACAGTGGAGGATCGGGAAATTCGAAAGGTTTTTCCTTCCTTTCAAAGTGTCAATGTGAAGAAAAGGTTAGTGCTGAATCATGTTATAGTCGTGAGATTGGATTCCATGCTTTACCTGGTACTGGCTGTAGGCTGCTTCAACATAAGCTGCTAGAGGATGGAAATGCAATTGTAAATGGAGTGATAAATTTCATGAAGTAAGCCATTGCAATTAAACTGAAAGACAATGGAAATGATGCTGAAATGAGTGAAGGTAAACCCAAGAATACAAAACCTCTGATTCAGAACAATGGTTCTCATGCTGTTTGATATGTTTAACCTTATTTTAATAATGATAGTGGGAAGAAGATTAATGTCAAATCATTGGGTAAGGAAAGCAAGTCTGAATCTGTTGCTTTACATGCCTTTGAAAAGTCTATTACAACTAGAAGAAATCTTCCTGCTTCTGAGAAATGAGATGAGACTTTCCTGATAATACATGGAAGGCTCCACAGTCCAAGGTTGATCTCATTCAAGAAGCTCATGCTCAAGACCCTTGGAGGGTGTTGGTTATATTTATGCTTCACAATCAGACTACCCGGTTTGCAGTTACATTCAATTATTCACCTCCTGATTTAATGGCATCTGGAGTTTTTGTTTTCTTGCATCATTTATTTCACTGTTTAGCCCTATTTAAGCCAATATTTTTCTCTTGGTCTTGGCCTTGGGATTCTTATAACATTCTATTGTATCTCTCTATTTGGAAGGGTACTGTTAGGAAGTATCAAAATATTTTTCACTTATATTGTGTGTAACTGTTATATGTGAGCAGTATCATTGATCTGATGATCAGCATTAAAGGCTTTGTAAGTTGCTGGTGTCTTCAGTTTGTAAGAAATGTAACAATTAAGCCTACATATTGAGCTTCCTTGGAATTGACAAAAATAAGTTTTATAAGTTAAAAGAAAATGTTATTGGGTTGTTGATGAGTTCTTCCCATACAGAATTGCTAGCCATGGCTTCTATTCTGTTCACTATTTTTCATGAATAATGTGATATTTGCCTTGAATACTTAGGTGAGCATTGAATGAAGAAATTCGTCATTCCAGTATCAAGTTCTTGATCTTGTTCCAGAAGAAAATAAAATAATTAAGGGAGTTGTATACAGAGTATAGAGGACTATAAATTCCACCCTATCCATAATTTGAGGACCTTTTGCCTGATTTTTGGCAGTACAAAATTTTTAAAATTATCGGTAGAACATTTAAGTGAGGAACGTTCCATTTAAACTACTTTATATATGATTTTGCATCACCTTTTTGCTGTATCCATTTCTAATGATTTGCTCAATAGTCACTTCTATTCTATTCAACATCATTCTTCAAATTGAGTTTAATACTTCTGTCTTGGCCAAACTATGCAGTTTGGACCTTGATTCTTCTGTTGTTTTCTCTTGCAAATCTTTCTTTCAGTTTCTCTTGCAAGCTTCCTCCTTGACAAACTCATTTGAAATCCTAAGCTCCTTCCATATTGTGTTTGGAGATTCATACATAACAGGATTGACACAAATGACTTTTTGCAGATTTGTAAACCTTATCTTACTTTTCCCTCTTGATTTGTGTGTTATGTGAAAGTCTTGTGATGAGACTTTGGACCACTTATTAATGCACTGTAAGCTTGGCACTTTGCAGCAACCTTTTCAGGATTATTTAGAGTTCTTGGTGTGTGTCTGACTGCTGAGTATTCTTTATTGTTTTAATCTAAAGATCTTGGTAAAAGTGAGGACAAAGATTCAATGGCAGTCTACAATTTATGCAGTCATCTGGTGTGTGATGGAGAGGAACACTAAATCTTAATGGTGTTACTTTTGCTGGTTTGCTGCTAACTTTGATGTGTTTTTGGCTTTGTCTATAATATTATGCCCATGAATGCTTTAATAGTGCTGCTATCCTGAATTCTGATAGAAACATGGGCTCTCTATTGCTGAGGGGGCTTTAATAGTGCTGCTATCCTGAATTCTGATAGAAACATGGGCTCTCTATTGCTGAGGGGCCAAGTGGGCCACCAAATGGGCCAAAGACTGGGATAGTTTATTCTAGGAGAAAGAAAGGAGTGCTAGAGCTGCTATGTAGAAGTGTGGGACATGTGTTCTAAGTTAGGTGTGTAGGGGGAGAGAATAGATCAATGTGGGGAGAGTCTACAAATTACAAAGAGCTCTGCTCTGGGGCTGGTGAATCTTTTCCCTGTAAGAGCTGTTATCTCCCATTTTCAGTGGAATAAAAACTCATTTTTCCAGAATTGTTCGTTTTGGTTTCCTAACAAATTCTTTGTATCTTTTTCATGTTGGCTGTTGAAGTCCATCAATTCATTTATGATATACACTGTGTAATGTCAATTAGGTAGGTGCGTGGTTTGGGAATGTCAAATTTAGGAATTAGGACACCTTGTTATGTCCCAAGATGTCCCCACACCACCTCATCTTTCTTCTCCAAGTAATGATTGTGCCATGAGAATCTGTGGTCGTTAGCAAGAGTTGAATTTGTGCATTTGTTAAAACATACTTCTTTGCTTGAGGTTTCCATTTAGTTAAGATGGATCATAAGGTGGAGTGTAAAAGTTAAAATTATTCAGATATATGTACTGTTTTAAGATGGATTATGTGACTAAAACTTTTTCAAGTTATGTCCAGATGCAAAATCAAGTGCACAAGCTGTGAGAGAGGAACTAAAACAGACAATAAAGAGTCTTGGTTTTCAACACAAAGGGTGGTGATGTACTTCAATAAAAGTTGGACACATAACTCATCTCTATGGTGTTGGCAAGCGTGTCATATTGTGCTCCTGTTGTTCATAATGGTAAGTTGGACACATCGAGTATAATCATATATCTCTTTTATTCCCTATGTTGATGTTGATACTGATTTGTCAATAAGCGTCAAAAGAGCATTAAATCTCTATTTGATACTCTTATGATTTTCCTGTAACAAGTTTGATTGTATAGTTATTTTGTTTCCTTTTAAGCTTAGTCTATTTTAGGTAGAATAGAATTATTTTATTTCTTAAAACAACATAAAACTTATATATGTATTGTACAATTATTCAATTCTTACATTAAAAAAACATATTTCCCATATTACAACTTGGTATCAGAGCACAAGATCTGTGTCTCTGATATGCATCCATGGCTGACAGTTCCTCAACCATCATTAATGATCAAAAGGACTTGCACTTAGGGGTGGAAGTAGGCTGAACCGAGACTTTGAGTGTTCAAGCGGCCTGATTAAAAGTTTTGAGGCCTAAGTTTGTGCCTGTTATCTGTTAAAGGTTTTTTTTTTTTGTCAAGGCTTGATTTGATTTAAAGCTTACAAGATCTACAAGCCTGATTAAAAACCTACCTTTCAAAAAAAGATCAATAAATAGATTTAAAACCTATATAAATAATTGATTAAGCTTAAAATTTACAAAATAAAAAGATCATTAAATATACTTAACACACACATATACATACATATATATATATATATATATATATATATAAAATATTAAAAAAATATTATACAAATATAATATATTATAATAAATATAAATATATAATATATAAAGATAAATAGGCTTCTGAATAGGTTAAACAGGTTTTTTTTAAGATTAAGTCTGACTTGTTTATTTAAAAGACTTTTTAACAAACTTGAGTCTATCTATTTATTAAATAACCCGAGCCAAGTTAGGTTTTAAACAAGTCGAGTCGTAGGCTTCTATGAGACGGTCTTATTCACTTCCATCCCTACTTGCATCCTCCAAAACAGGAGTTGTGAGTCCTATTTGGTGATTCTCATTCTTTCCGAATCACCTCTTTTTGACTCAATTGGTTGAACTATCTTTGATGGCCCCTCTTTGTTAAGATGTATATTTGTGGTTGATGAAAACTTGGATACCTCACATGTGAGCAACCCAAAGCTGGACATCAATGACCTATAGCATGTTGTGTGGGATGCTGAAAACTACATGGTGACATGGTTGGTGAACTCCATGCAGGAAGACATCACTATAGCAATTATATGTGCTACTCCACAACAAAAGAATTGTGGGAAAGTGTCATGGAAATGTATTGTGATCTAGGGAATAAATCTCAGATTTATGAACTCACCTTACAAGCTAGAGAATTCCATCAGGAGGTGAAAATGTGACAAGATACTTCCACTCCTTGAAGCAAGTATGGCAAGACCTTGATCTCTTCAACACTTACAAGTGAAAGTTAGTTGAGGATGCCAAATACCATCAACAAATAGCGAAAGAAGGAAGAATATTACTCGTGTGTTAAATTATCGCACACCTTTAGACACTTCTAAAAACTTTTTTTCTAGCATGTAGATTGCATATGATTTGCCTTTAAAAGTGTTTGGTTGTGCTACATTTTTATTTTGCATAGACCCTATACCTCTTAGTCTGAACTAGACCCAAGGGGGAAAAATGCATTTTCGTTGGATATTCACCAAATTAAAAGGGTTATAAATCTTTTAATCTTATTCAAAGAAACTTTATGTTAGCATGGATGCTACCTTCTTGGAGCAGCAACCATTTTTTCAGAAGAATTCCCTTCAAGGGTGAAAGGTGAGTGAAGACAATTTTTTGCATGAACCATACTTACATTTGTTTTGAACAGAGGATACACCTCTAATTGATCAAACAAATGAAGAACATGTGGAAACAAGTCTTGAAATTGATAAAGGGAAGATTGTCCCAGACTTAGAAGGAGCCCAAACATAAAGAAATACTGTAATAAAAAAGGAGCTTCATGTTTACACTAGAAGTATGCTGAAAGGACAAGAAATCAAACCATCATCTTTGTATCAAGCCAACTTAAATCCCAAAAGATACCGTAGGAAAAACACAAGAACTTCTAGGTAACACTAAAATTTACCCATCTAATCTGCCCATAGCTATTAGGAAAGTAACCAGAACCTGCACTTAAAATCACTCAAAACCAGCATAAACTATCGCATTTCCAAATATGTTTCCTACCAAAACCTATCCCAAAATTATTGAGCTTTTACCTCTAAAATTAAAAATTTGTTTGCTCCAAGAAACATTGAGGAAGCATTAGATGATTCCAACTAAAAGTTATCAATCTTAGAAGTGTTGAATGCACTTAAGAAGAATGAGACTTAGGAGATTGTATAACATCTTTGTAATAGAAAATTCAAATAAACATAATTACTTATATTCCTTTCTTAAGTTGGTATCAGAGTTCTAAATCTAGGAGACTCTACTTATGCACTTCAAATTAAAAAAAAAAAAAAACTAGCCACCTTCAGTGTGGCAAACCTTCGATTGCCTTCATTGCACCACATATTCAATTCTACTGTTACTATCGAAGTTGCTGCTACTACCATTAGAGTTGTTTCTTTTTTATTGGTGACACCATTATTAGTGTTGCATCTCATATCAACCTAGACAAGGTTGTTAGCCCTCTCTAGTTCTTTTCTAAGGGCCAATGACCCCATCTCTGCATAAGTTTGTTGTTACTGAAAGTTTTATCTTGTTTTCATTTATCGTTGATTTCTTCCACTGGTAGATGAAAAAGACATCCATGTTCAACCACTGAACCCTAGTGATCTTGTGTTACAGGGATCACATCGTTTGGATGGTTGTAATTATCTCCAATGGTCCAACTTGTTTGCAAAATCTTAAAAGGTAGAAAGAAGCTACATCATAAAGGTAAAAGCTCCAACTTAAAAATGATGCCTTGTATGAGGCCTGGGATGATGAAAACTTTTATTATGGCATGGTTGTAACACTAGATGCTTTTTCTCAGATTAGTTGAAACTCCATGTTTTTCTCCACTATCAATGAGATATCTCCATTTGTTATGAATTAGAAAATCAAATATTCAATACTAAGGTGGGACTATGATTGTGATTGATTATTACAAGACCTTGAATGATCTATGGATTGAGTTAGACTAGTGCCAAAATTTTAAAATGCAATGTAGTGAGAATACTACCATCCATACAAAATTTATTAAGAAAGCAAGAATTTTTGCTACAACCTTCAGATTATCTGCATTCTCTTAACTTTGCAATGTAGTGAGAATACTACCATCCATACAAAATTTATTGAGAAAGCAAGAATTTTTGCTACAACCTTTAGATTATCTGCATTCTCTTAACTTTACTCGTGCACTATATCTTTGTATACATACTATTTATGAAATAATTTTGTGTTCATGATGTACCTAATTTTTCAAATCTTATTCATATATGAATGAATAGGTTTATATATATATATATATATATATGTGGGGATTAAGTTATTAACTTTAGTTAGAGTTACTCCGTTTAATAACTCTCATAAACAATTAAATTTCATCAATCTAACCATTAAATTAATAACTTATATTGTATAAATCATCCTTACAAAATTTCATAAAATTTGAAAAAGATTTGATATTTTATTAAATAAATTTAAATTAACGAATATTATAAGAGGTATACAATCCGTTAATTTGAATTTACTTTTTGAAATATCAAACTTTTTTCAAATTTAATGAAATTTTATAAGGATGATCTGTACAATATAACTTATTAATTTAACGGTTGGATTGATGAAATTTAATTGTTTATGAGAGTTATTAAGCAGAGTGACTCTAGCTAAGGTTACTCTTGGAGTAACTTGATTCTTTCTCTCTCTATATATAAACATCATCAACATTGTAGTACATAATTTAACATCTTCCAAAATGTAGATAGTCTAAAGAACTACAATGGAGTGAACTAAAAGTACAAAACATAAGAATCACATAGAAATATAACAGAAGTTGAACTATCCCACTAGATGCAACCCTCAAGATGACAAAAGATTTCTCCATCTAATGTTTGTTCTCAATAACAAGAAGTCACTCATTATCGTACCGGTAACGGGAAAAGTTTGAAGCCTTATATGGATCTTTATTTAGATTATTCTCATCGTCGTTATAGTCTCCTCCATCTCCATTGTTATTATTGGATGGCTCAGATGTGCATGAGAGGGACCAGTTTAGACATGGTGAGGAGCAATTTCTGAAAGTTGTCGTATTGTCGACTTCCTCACAGTTTGCTGATAACAGGGTACTCCCCAAAAAGCAAGTATAGGTGGTGCAACACAAATCTTAGGAATGTCCACTACAGTGGGAGGTGGTTCATAATATTAAGAAGTGTTTCTCGACGACATTGAAGTAAAAGGAGGTGGAATTAATCTCCTATGATATACCTACCTAGGGATAAGTACCGCAACATTCGTAGGAATTATCATTAAAATCCACGATGGACGATGCAAAGGAGATGACACTTATATCATCTAAATGGTCGCTCTACCTCTTAAAGTACTCATATAGTGACTCCCGATGTTAGGTGGAGATTGAACTCATTCTCCATTCTCTTCATCTACCTTAATCTCTATGTTGAGGTGAGGCTTGTCCATCATGTAGCCCATTAACGTGTCAAAACATCCTACATAGAAACATAATAGTAGGGAGTAAGATATTTCATTCTAGTAAAAATTTATGATAGGAATAGTTAGTTGTATGCATTTTAAGATATACAACATAAGTTCTTTGACCATCGTAAAGAACTATCATAGAAACAATCATCACATGCAATGTATCAATATGTTTATTCTATCATTCTCTTTGAACCTTTCTACGATGACAAACTCAAAAATTTCCAATCTCATAAGTTATGGTTTATTTCCGTCATGAGTTGACTCTTAAATTTTTTCAACTATCCCCACATTGATGATTTATAAAGTAACATTTTATGCATACAATGCATGATCGAATAATCACTAATTTCAATTTTTATTTTTTACACTTATCTCATATGAAGGTCTCATTCTTTTTTAAATTCAGGATCTCATTGTCTTTCTTCACTCATCATGTGTACTCATCTCAAATGTTTCTGAAAATTAAATATATAATCTCTTTACACTAAATAGGGTTCTTAACCTCAATTCATCAATTAATTCCATCTAATAACAACACACATTGTTAAATATTTTGGACTTCCTATTCTCTCATTATAGGCATGTACAATTTTTGATCTTTAAATAAGTTGTATATTCATGCTAAAATATCTTGCATGATCATGTCAATTCCTATGTACAATCATGTTGTTCATTCTTTGAACGTTCGTGTTGATCTTTGATAAGCCTATGTTGATATCCAGCACAATCGTGTTTCCCTTCGTCTTGCTTATCTTTTTCCTTGTTATTTAGTGAGGTCACACTTAAAATGTGTGTGACTATGAATCATTCATACTTTTGTTTTCAGCATGGCTATACTAAATTTCAGCACGACCTTGCTAAATTTGTTCTTAGCACAGCTATGCTAAACTTCGGCACAACCATGATAAAAGCATGAACATAAAAATTTATATAATTTTGCTCTTAACACAATCGTGCCAAAAGCATGAATCTAGAAATTTATATAGTTTTGTTCTTAGTACAACCTCGCTAAAATCGCAACCTAGAAATCTATATTATTTGTTCTTGGCATGAGTGTTAAATTTCAGCACAATCGTGTTTTATAACATAGAGGCAAAATAACACATTGTATGGAGCATCTAAATACTCATTATTTACCAAATTCAATACAAAGCATTGAAACATACTCAAAATTAAATTTTAAACATCATTATAGATCAATTCTAATTTTCTAAAAATCAAATAAATTTTAATCTAGATATTTTAATCTAGAGATAAGGGAGCTCTAGCACTACTAATTCTAGTTGACTCTCCTCCCTTTACTTGAAATTAAATTCGATGTAATATCTATTCTTTTGAATGCTCCAATTGCAGTATCAATTTGGTTGGAAATTGATGATGAATTCTTCGAAATTTTTCCCGAGCGAGACTTTTCTATCCTTCTAGCCAAGTTCTTCAACTTTCAATTGAAAGACCAATTTGAATGGCCTTCTTCGAGAACACACTTTGGTGTTAATTGCATGCATTACAATTGACATGTGTCCTACTATTTGAAAGACCAATTTGAATGGCCTTCTTCGAGAACACACTTTGGTGTTAATTGCATGCATTACAATTGACATATGTCCTACTATCCTTTTTTACAAAACAAGATGTTACAATTCTTAAATTCCTTTCTGACCTAAATCTTGAATTTGATCCCATTCACAATTAAATTTTGGGTAAGGAAATTCTTTCTTCTCTCTCAAAGGTGTTTTACAATGTTTGTGGTGAAAAAAGTTGTAGGATGGTGATGCTCGAAGACAAATCCATTAATGACTCATCCTTAGCTTGAGGAAAACCTAAGTCTAATTGTGATGAATGATGGTGTAGTTGTTGCAAGAGGTCTACTCATAATAAAGAGACTTATTTCAAACTTCATGGAAAGGACAAGGTCCTAGAACATATTGTAGGATTCAAGGGAGTCTCACAAAAGCATGCCAATCAAACAAATTCTAATTTAGAGCTTGCAAGTGTCGAATCACTTGTATCTCAAACTGAAGAGGAAGTCCCAACTCTCAGCAAAGTAGAATTGGAGCACTTGCAGACTCTCATGGGTTCTTTTAGTAAGCCATCTCACACTTGATCTTAACCATGACTGGTGCTACTGACCATATGACACCTCACCCTTCTTGTTTTTCATCTTACTCTCCTTTATTTGGTAAACATCACATTATTGTTGCTAATGGGTCTCGTACTCCTACTACTGGATGTGGTACTATCCAATTCCAATCTTTTCTTCAATTGGATAATGTGCTCCATGTTCTTAAACTATCTAATAATCTTGTGTCAATTCACAAACTTACTCAAGATTTAAAGTGTGCAGTGATCTTTTTTCACTCTCAATGTGTCTTTTGAGAGTTGCTAGGAGCAAGGCTAACAGATAATAAAGGATAAAAATACACTCATCTCCAGTCATCAAACAAGCTCAATCTGAAATTTGGCTTCATCACAAACATCTTAGGCATCCTTCTTTTAATGTCATTAAGTCTTTGTTTCTCACTTATTTACCAAAGTGTTTGTCAAGTCTTTTCATTGTGATATTTGTTAATTTGCTAAACATCATTGTGTACCTTTTCTTCCTAATAATAAAAGGAATCTTGACCCATTTGATCTTGCTCATTCTTATGTATGGGGACTTGCTTCTAATGTTAATATCTCTGGTACAAAATGGTTTGTCTTTCTTGATGATTGCACTAGCGTTACATGGATATTTTTTATGAAAGACAAGTCTGAGGTATTTCAATTATTTGTGAACTTTTAGAATTTTACCTAGCTTCTCAAAGATAAAGGAATTAGTCATGAGCTCACTTGTGTGGATACTCTCCAAGCATGGGCTCTCATGTGCAAGCATGTGTTTCCATGTGCAAGCATGTTCTTCTATGTGCATGCATGTGCCAAACATGCTAGAAGCCACCCCTTTATACTTCTAAATTAGGCCTTCTAAGGTCCAAACCTAAAGCTTAGGCTTACATGCTAAAAATGAAGGAAAAAAATACAAAAGGAAACAGTACCCTTAACCTATACAAGTAAGGTACCCTAAAACTTATTATAAACAAAATTCCTAAACTAAATTCATATGAAAGAGGTTAGGAATTTGAGAGGATCCCTCTAAGTGACCTCTACATTAATGTTATCCATATTTAGTTAATAACTGTGCTTTTGCTTTCCTATTATGACTAATCTTTGTTCATGTTTATAGTCCTCACAGGAGAAAATTAGATTCTTGAACTATCAAGTATATCTTTATAGGTTATGCCCCTGAAAGGAAAGGATACAAATGTTACCACTTACTAATTCGTCATCTCTTACCTTTTGTGAACCAAAGTTCTTTTACAACAATCCTCTTATTTAGGGGGATAATCATCTAGAAGTTGGGTCCTTTGATAACCCTTCGTTTATTCCTCTTTTGTCAGATGATCCAAAATCAATATCAATACGAGTACAAGATAATGAAGATAGATTCTTTGGACTCCAATATTAGTAAAGACAAAAACCCAACTTAGTCCAATAGCAACTCCAGTCATCCAAATCAAAGGTAAGTACTCTGTTCTTGATCCTCTAGATAACTCCCTAGATAATTCTTGCGAGTCTAACCTTGATAATTTGCCAATTGCCTTGAAAAAAGAAAAACGATCTTGTGCAAAATATCTCATATCTTAGTTTGTGTCTACTAAACACCTTTCTATGCAGCACCAAGGCTTTGTTTCATCATTGATTTTGTCAGAATCCTTATATCAATACAAGAAGCCTTAAAGGATGAGAACTGATTTGAGTCATGAATGAAGAGATTAGTGCATTGGACAGAAGTGAGACTTGGGAGATTATGGAGCAACCAAAAATAAAAAAAAATAGTAGGTTGCAAATGGATATTGTTAAAACCAAGATGGTCAACATTCCAAAATTTTGATGGTTTCTATAAGACTCCACAAATAGAAACAAGGAAGAAGATTGAAAGATAAATGTATTTTGAAGGAAATCAACGAAATTATGTAGAAAACAATGAAGGTCCTGAGCATTGAGCAGCTCAACACTCTAAGATCAGCCAAAATTCTAGCTGTCCCCCTCTCTCTCACACACACACCCGACATATAGCATTTTTCACTCTCAACCAAACACTTCAAGATCAGCCCAAATTCCATCCTGTCCCCCTCTCTCTCTCGTTCACACACCTGACATATAACCTTTTTCCACTCTTAACCAAGAGGCTCACCCCTTACTCCTCCCATGTGTCCCACTACCTGTATATCAAACAACAATTCTGCAGAATATTTTATTCTAAATTTCCCACTATACCCCTATACTTTTTCCTTTTGTACACTTTTATTCCTGCATTGGGTACTTGGTCTCTTATAGTTTCTAAAAAGGATTAAGGTTTAATGAAGATGTATTAAATACACTAATATTTTTTCTGTGTCTAAAGTAGGAAAAGACCGTCTCAAGATATTAAAGCATTTGAACAAAAAAAACTAATAAGGTATTGTCTTATTAGACCACAAGCAATCTTGTATAAGCATTGAACGCTTATGTCAAAAAAAAAACAACTATATCAGTACCTAGCATTAGTTAAAGCAACTTTTTGTCGTACTTTTATAATATAACTTACTGAAAAGGTTTATCTTGCAAAACAAATTTTGATCTATAAGTTACTATTCTTACACCTTTTGAGGGAAGTCTCGATATATGAGAAAAGATGTCAAACTGCATGATTTTTAGTGCTCGATAAGGTTGGATACTGTCACCTACCAATGGCTCAATGCATTAAATGTCCAGATGAAACTCTCACAACAATCTCCTTTTGCACATCTACTTATATGCAAGACTTCAAACTTTTAAAGACATTAGAAAGAAAAACATACAATTCATGCATACTTTGTGAAAGCAAAAATCTATTCACTGTCACTGTTGTAAACTTAGTTTTTCAAATATCCTAATTTTTTTCTTCTCTTTCATTTTCTAGATTTAGCCTGAAAAGGCTTGTTTAAAGAATACTTGGTTGATTGAGCCTAGAGAGGCTTGCTATCAATGACTACTTGGAAAATCTTCTTCCTAGAGTAGATTTACATGTATCTTGTCACATTTACTGAAGTTCTTGATAGAGGTCAAGGAATGGATGTAGCCCTTGGATTGTAAGGGTGAACCAGTATAAAAATCTACATGTGGATCTCTCTTTCCCTACTACTTCTCATTCTTGTACCTTAGCTTGCTTTGCTAAAACCTGTAAAATTTAATTCAACCCCCCTTCTTGGTTTATATTTTATTTTTCTCTTAGCTATACATAGTAAAATATCATTCAAATTGTATGTTGGACCGATATAAGCTAGACTAGTCATAGAAGGATACACACAAACCTATGGGATTGATTATGAGGAAACATTTGCTCCAGTGGGAAAAATGAATACCATAAGGATAATTCTTTCCTTAAGTGCCCAATATGGTTGGGAGATGCATCAATTTGATGTCAAAAATTCTTGCTTGGAGAATTGAAAGAAGAGGTGTACATGGAGATTCCACCTAGGTATGGTCCTATTAATGGAGCAAATAGAAGTTATAGATTAAAGAAGACACTGTATGACCTTTTGAAAGGTTCACTCAAGCTATGGTATCCCAAGTCACCCCACGCTTGGTTTGGAAGGTTCACTCAAGCTATGGTATCCCTAGGATACAAGCAAAGTCAATTTGACCATACTCTCTTTATCAAACATTCCTGTGATGGAAAACTTACTCCCCTTGTTTATGTAAATGATATGATAATTGCAGGAAATGATGAGCTTGAAAAACAGAATCTAAAAGAGAGGTTAGCTACCCAATACAAGATGAAGGACCTTGGAAGATTGAAGTATTTCCTTTGAATAAAGGTTGCCTACTCTAGACAAGGCATTTTCATCTCACATAGAAAGTATGTTCTTGACCTTCTAAAAGAGACTGGTAAAAATTGTCCTATAAGATGGCTGAAGCACCGATAGAGCAAAATCACATATTAGGAATGAAGAGAGAGCACAAAAATGGAAAAGTACAATACCAAAGACATGTGGGAAAACTTATTTACCTATCACTTACTAGGCCAGACAGCTCATGCTATCAGTATGGTTAGTTAATTTATGCATGATCCTCAGCAAAGAAACTTGCTAACAGTAAATAGAATCCTTCAATAGTTGAAGAGAAACCCAAGGAGAGGACTTTTTTCCAAAAAGAAAGCGATTTGTCTATGGAAGTATATGCAAATGCAGATTATTCATGGCCTATTATTGATAGGAAATCTACCACAAGGTACTGCTTGTTTTTAGGTGGAAATTTAGTTACTTAAAAGAGTAAAAAACAAAACAATGTTGTGTATACAACAAATTTAGAGCTTTGGCTCTAGAAGTGTGAGTAGTTATGGGCAAAAATTATTCTTGATGACCTCAAAGTAAAGTATAAATCTCTTATGCAACTATTCTGTGATAATAAATTTGCTATTAGTATTGTACATAACCCAACTCAGCATGATTAAACAAAGCATATAGAGATAGACCAACACTTCATTAAAGAGAAATTGAATTGTGATATTATAGCTACTTCCTACATCCCTTCTAGACTTCAATTAGCAAATACATTCACCAAGAAGCTGTTCACAGATCAATTTCGAGATCTCACTTGCAAGTTTGGAATGAAGGATTATCCAAGAAATCCTTTAACGATATAACTAGCAAGCTGTCTATGAAGGATATTTTCAAGCCAGCTTAAAAGAAGTATCAACAAGTATCAAAAGGACCTTAAATCTTTATTTGATACTCAGATTTTTGTATAAGTTTGTTTGTATTGTTATTGTTTTCTTTTTAGCTTGGTCTATTTTAGGTAGTTCTTCATTCTAATATTCTTTCCCTAATCTAAGTTGTTGACTTGCTGAATATCTTAGGAGATATGTGTAGTGATTTGTAATCTGTATAGATTGATGTGATTAGGAAAATCCCATGAATCAAGGGACTGTATGTATTAATATATATTATACAAGTATTCAGTTCAATATAATAGAAAAATGATATTGCTCTCAGGAATACTTGGATGAAAGTTGGACACATGTAACTCAACTGATGGTGTTGACAAGTATGTCATATTGGGCTCTTCTTGTTCATAATGCACCGAAAGTTGGACACATCAAGTATAATCATATACCTCTTTTATTCCCTATGTTGATGTTGATACCGATTTAACACTCAATCAGGTAGGCATCCGATGCGTATGCTATATTTGGTACAGAAAAATGGGATACAGTGAAGTCCCACAGATCACACGCTAAATTATTATTGGGAATTGTGGAACACTTCTGATAAAGGAATGAAATTTCTAAATTATTACTGGTGTGTCTCTTTGTAAACGGCGCTAATTGTGGCACATAAGTATCTGGGTGTAAACAGCCATATATTTTACTATTTATCTGTATGATTATCATTTCTGCTATGTAAATCCAGCTGATGAAGGGAAAATCCATTGCAGTCTAGCAATATTTTGCAAAGGGATTTTGATTTTACAATTAATTTTCCAAAGTTTCTTTTTTTATTTTTTGTTCAAATTGACATATATTAAATTGATGAAATTCTATTGCTTTCCATTTTCTTTTGGTCAAAGTGTTTTCTATTTTAAAATGTACAGAATTCTGACTCTTCATCTGAAAACAGCAAGAGGCGTGTTGAAGAATGTAAGCAACCAGACTGGAAATATGATTATACTAGATGAGATGTCGTCTTTATGCATTACATTGGTATAAGCATATACCTGGATTCTATTTATAATGATGCATTTCCTGTGATTCTCCTAATATTTTATATCCTTCCAATTATAAATCAAACGAAACCAAACCAAGTGGTTCAACCAGTTTATTTATTGCGTAAGTAGTTTGGATTTTTAGTGAACTGGTTCAAAACTAATTCCATAATCAAATAAAACTAGTTTGAATTTTAAGTTGGTTTAAATTTCAAACCATTTTGATCTCAAAGCCAACTTCAAAACCATTTTCAAGTGCTAATATGGAAGCAAGAGCCTCGAACTATGACAAAATCCATGTTTATATTTATATGCATATGCTTTAACGATGCAATCATAATCCAATCTTCACTCTATGATAAGGCTTCAAAGCTGGTTTCAAGTGCCGGTGCAAGTTGTCGTCCCATAATCTCTTTGATAATTTTCCTTACACATACAGCATAGTCGTTTACATTCAATTATTCAGGTATCAGCTGTTGATATTATTATTTTTTTAAAAAAAAAAAAGACAATTGCTTGATTGGGATGTATATGAGTAGAAATTCTTGTACAGTATGTATGAGAATCGGAATTCTAATCTCTTAAGCTTTCTACACTATCTCTGGTAGTGCTTGGATCACTACAAGAGTATACAATAACTAATGGTGAATAATCATAAAGTTAATATTTTAGATTGTTGCAAGAAATTAATTATAAAAAAATTATAAAAAGATTTAAAATTAAATTAAAAAGATATTATCATTGAATACAAAGATCAAATGATAACAAGTTGATTCATGTTAAAAGTTAAAAGTTAAAAGTCTTGAGTTCAAATTCTGTGCAAATAGTTGTATTAAAAATAATTTGAGCATAATTGTCTTAGTGGATGGAGGATGCACGTGCTCTCAACTAAAACAAATTGAAAAAAGATATTACTAGAAAAGATTTGGTTTACAAAGGGTTTAGAGTAATGATTTATACATAAAACCTCAACCATACAAAATATTTGAAGATGGGGTTTACTAGGATTTAAGTCTTTCACCTATTTATTTTTTATAAATTTGTTTCTAATTTTTAAAATTATGTAAATTAAATTTTTACTTTAAAATTTTATAAATTAATCTCTTCATTTTTTTTATAATAATGTAAATTAGTTTATCCTTAATAGAATAAAAAACGATATTAAAAAATGTGGTAGAAGTTGGAAACTAAAAACAAAATTTAAGAGACTAATTTGTAAAAATTAAATAAGTTATAAACTAAGATGTTATTAAACTTTTTAAAGATGCATAATCATACCATCAACATTATGAATCATTGTATGAATTATGAGATTAAAAATATTCTTATTTTTTATATATTTTTTAGAAGAAAGATAATTAGAATTTACAAAAGAAAAATTAACAAGAAGACATAGAGATAAAAAAAAATATTATTAACATAACACATAATAATGGTAATAATTATATTAAAAGCTAACACAAAATATTAATTTTAATTATAAATATTCATTATATTTATGAATTAATTCTTCCCTAAATATGGCTTAAATATTTATCATTTCATTGTTTCCTTTATAATCTAAACAAGAGAAGTAAAACAAAACCCACAAAGAAGGAGTTGCAAGCTGATAAACACAGACAAACAACAAAAAAATACAAGAAATTATTGAAGAAAAAATAGAAATGCATTAACAATAACACATAAAATATATTTACTAAGACAAATTATTGAAGCAACTTGATTTTCACCTTGCAAAAGTTGGAAAAACTTTCTGTTAAGACCATGATTGGTGACATTTTAAAATTGAGTATAAAGGTTCAATGAAATATCTTATGTATAAATAAATTTGAATGTAATTTCTAATAAATTTGTAACGAAATGTCATATGAACTAATAAGACTTATAATGAAGTATCTACCTAACAAATGTTATCACAAATAGACAATGATCAAAACGGTTTTTTAAAATATTCTCTGAAAATGTGATTCAGTACTCTAAAACAAATTTTAGCACAAAAGGAACTAATGTTTCTAGAGCTTCTGCTAAAACAAAAGATGTAAAAACTTCTTGCTGAGCAAAAGGGACAAATAGTTGGTATAAAAAAACGGGTTAAAGCTACTCTAACACAAAGCATGTGCCAACAACTTTAACTATTAAATAAAACGTTGCACAAGTTCATTCCAGGACAAAATAATTGCAGAACTACATGAAAATATAAACAGAAGACTACATTGAAAAAATACACCTATCTTTGAAGTTAACTTTTTTTTATTATCGTTATTTATTCATTATTTATATTTACAAGTCTAAACTTTACTTTCTTGTATTTTTTAGAAGTGTGTAAGGTTGTAGAAACTTGTATCATAATATTGAAAATTTGAGTTTGAAAAGACTTACATAAAAATATTTAGAAAGAAAACACTTAAGTGTGTCAGTTTGCTTTTAAAGAAAAATATATCTTAATGAAAAACTTGAATATTAATGATTGAATGTAATTTTTGAGTTTTAAAAATGAATTGATATATATATATATATATATATATATTAATGTTTATTTTTTATCTTTTAACCTTATTTTATTTAACATTGAAGAATTTATTGATTGAAATTTTTATTTTTTATAAACTTTTGTTTGTAAAAAAATATTTTAATTAAAAAATTCAATTGCCTAAACATAGTAAAACACTTATTTTCAAAAAAAATTCTATAAATCTTTTATAATTTTAAAAAAAAAATTCAATTCGACTTCCATTTTTTCATTTTCATTGTCTAAAAGGATGTCATTTCAACTTTGAATTGGAAATAGCTCCGGTAACAATAAACTTCCATTGTTTTTTCCATTATAAAGCAACTAATCTAAGTAAGAAAATGTTTACTTATTATGCATATAGAGATAAAAAAAAGATTTTGAAATTAAATCCTATCAAATTTCAGAAAATAATTTCTTATTTTGTTCATAAAAGTAAGCTAAACTAAACAAATTACAACAAAGCAATACCTTCGTTATAGTAAAAAATAAAATAAAAAATAATTAGCATCCATCAAAAGTTATAATCATCACATATATCATAAGATGAAATTTATATAATTTTTTAACAAACATCATGCAAAAGAAAAAACAAGAATTGTTTGATTATTGAAACATGAATTGAAATTTAAAATAAAGATTAGACTTTATTGATTCAATTCAATTTTGGATCGAACTATGCGGAAAAAAAAATCTAAATTAATTTAACTAGTTTGATTTAATTTGTTAAATTAATCAAGTTGATTTAATCCAATACACATCCCTAGTCAATTAGCGATGTTTACACTACACCATTATATGTAAAAAATAATAACAATTTTTTCTAAAATTAAAAAGTTAATAATAAAATATTCTACTTTCATTATAAAGATAATCACACCCACCAATATTTTTTTAGTGAGTACAACAAAATGTAATATTATTTTATAAACTACTTAAAATGTTACCATTAATGGATCTATTCTAATAACTTGAAACCCACATAAAAAATAACTTCACTCTTATTAGATGTTTGATATTTAATATTCTTTTCATTTCTAGAAATTTTGTAGGAATAATATTTCTTAAGAATTTCATTTCGTAGAAATATAAAATTAGTCGGTATACCTAAAAGATTTGTTGAAATATTATCATGTATATGATTAAACATTTTCACCTATATAAGAAACTTAAATTTTCATTTATTCCATAAAAATATTTTTGTTTAAAAAAAAGAAATAATATTTTTATTAATGTTCCTAAATTTAAGAAAATTCATACCAAACACAAAAGTCTATCACTCCCAACTTAATATTCCCAAAAAAACTTATCACTGTATTTGGATGAGGAGTTAGTGAGAAATTCAATTTTTATATAAATTTAAAATATTATTTTTGGATATCAAATTCAATGAATTTTTAAAATGATAAATTTTATGATTTTTAAAATAAAATAAAAACTTTAAATGACACCTAAAATAAAAGAATTTATAAATTTACTCTTCCATAGCCAGATGCTGAAAATGTTTGTAATTTAATTTGATTTTATTAAAAAAAATCATTTAAATTAAACACAAGTAATTTGATTTGATTTAAATACAATTTTAAAATTTAACCAAACTAAATTTTTGACCGTTCTGTTTGGATCGATTTATTAATTTATTTTTTTTATGAGTTAATTTAAAATTTTATATAGATGACATGATGAGACTAAAAATTGGAATAAGTTAACAAAGAATAGAAAATTACAAAGTTGAAAATATAGGAAATAAAAGGTGAATTGTTAGTAAAGAAAGTTATATATTTTGAATTTCTCTCAAGGTTAGTATAGCTTTTAAATAGATATTATAAAAAATAAATATAAATATCTTATAAATAAAATTTAATTTAGTCTAATTTTACAATTGAAGCAAAATATTGTACTAAATTACAATATAAAATACAATTTTTTAATTTTTATTTCACTTTTTAGTTTAATCAATTTTGTTTTTTATTATTTGATGATTTAGAACAGTTTGATTGGATTTTTATCACCCATGCATCAAACCTAGCTTTTTCTCTTGCCGCTGTCTTTCTCCTCTACACCTCTCCCTCTTTTCTCTCTTCCATACATCATATAAAATTTTACATATGATAAAAATTAAATTGTTTTATTCAAAAAAATTTTAAAACATAATAAATATAAATTTCTTTACTCAAACTAAGTATTTTGAAAATAAAAAATTTATATTTTCATATATTTCAAATTTCTTAAAATGTTTAAAATTTTCAACCAAACACAACATAAAAAAATCTTCATAGCATACTCCGAAGAGTCATTTGCACCAGGAAGCTTCTCATGCAGCAAATCTACCATCATGTGTTTGTTGACGACATTTATTCCCATGCGAGCAATATAAGACATTTCCTTTGCTCTTCTCAAGGCTCACGATAGTAGTATCAATCTAATACAGCTTACTGGCAATGAAACTTCCAAGCAAAGTAGATTCACAAAAAAAAAAATGGCATATTATATGAGCACACCTTCATAGCTTTCAACCTTTCTCTATTCGGATTCTTTACAATTTCTATACGCCTATTCATTTTCCTAAATATTATGGCACGTAAGTTCCTTCTAACATATACCCAATATTTTCTATACAAAAAAATTAACTAAAATTTACATTCAGCAGACTAAAACAAAATAAATAAAAAAATGGACAATAATACTATACAAAGCCAAAATTGCAGATAACTAAGTTCAAATAAAATCCTTTTAATTGTATAATACCAATTCATTTCCCTATCCTTGAATGCAAGGAAGCTAAAAATTAATGAAACACCCAGCAGCACAGTGAACATCATAACGACATTTGATAGTATCCATCTAACATCATTTTCTACAGTATTGAAATAAGATGACAGTTTGAACAATTACAAGTTTCTAAAGCAACTTAATTAAACTAAAATACTTGAAACATAATGAGCTCAAACACTAGTTGAATACTTGAATGAGTATACTACTTTGGGAGACAAGTAGAAGGAGAACAAACTGCAGATCACATTGCAATATAAAACCGTTTGACAACTATTTAAGACAACAAATGAAGCATCCGTAGCCCCTACTCAATATTCTGTGATGCAATCAAGCTACAAAAGGAACTCCGCAGAAGTTATATGGATTGATGTTTTGCCTAGTTAATGAGAGATAGAGAGAACCTCAATCTATCTTTACCGATGAGAACAAGTAGTGCACAAAGTAGAAGGACATAAGGAAGCCAATGGTGCCTGTGGATAACATGATTGCAATTGCCATGAGCAGTGAATAGCCGAGGTAAAGTGTAGCTGAGACAGGTCCACTCAAACTCTGCAGGTCGAACACCAAATAGTTAATGGAGTACAAGAAGACATAAAGAGCCACAGAACCTGAAGCATAGAATGCCTTCCACCACCACCGCCAATCTTCCACACATAGATGCATATAAGTGAGGACCACAGACACTTCAGCACAGACAATAACTAGCAATAGAAGAACAACCAACAGGAAACCAAATACATAATAGAACCTCCCAAGCCAGATACTTGAAAGGATAAAGAAAAGCTCAATGAAGAGGGTTCCAAATGGAAGAGTTCCAGCACCGAGAACAAGAAGCCATGATGGATATTTCCGTGCAGGAATTTCCCTTGGAATCTGGTTAGTCCGCACAGGATATTCAATTGGCTGAGCTTTTGTCCCCATAAATCCACCGATAAGGGTAAGAGGTACTGAAATGCTGAACCAGAGGAAGAACAGCTCAAAATACAAAGAAATGGGTATGGCACCAGTGCTGTTGCTGCTCCATAGAATAAAATTCAGAACTGTAAGAATAATGAAAGCAATTCCAGGAAAAAAACATGCAGCAGACCAGGAAATTGATCTCCACCCTTCAGTTGTTCCCTTAATGGTCCTCCAGAAACGTACACTGACATAGCCTGCAGCAATGCCCAGGATAAGATATAAAATGATCATCCCAGTTAGAAGCATTCCTCGGGAAGCTGGCGACATGAAACCAAATGCAGCAAAAACAATAGTAACAGCAGCCATGCCAAGAATCTGAACACCATCTCCAACCATCACACACAGAAGCTTTGAGCAATCTGGCTCCCTAAACACATCACCCACCACAAGTTTCCATCCAGAAAGTTCCTCATTCATCTGAGCTTGTGCCTCCTTGTCCAATTCCTCATACCTCGTCAAGTCCCTCCTCACAGTTCTTAGGAAAATGACAAAAACAATACCAGCCAGGAAAAGAATAACCATAAGCGAATTTAAGATTGAGAACCAATGAACTCGAGAGCCCTCCATCTTCAAATAAGCATCCCAGCGTGATGGCCATCTTATATCACTTCTCACAAATTCAACCTCGTATGTGAACGATATCTTTTCCTTCTCTCTTATCACTTGATACTTGTCAAGCTCGTTTGGGCAGCTTATAGGAGAGAGAGTATCATACTTGTTGTGCTTTGCCATGACTTCAGGATCATATTTAATACTACAAGGGACAACCTGAAAACCAACTATTTCATACCCAGATGCCTTCTTCTTGTCAGCTTCAGAAATAACACCCAAACCTTCCTCCCCAGTCCCAATAATTTCAACCCCGCTTCCTTCATATTCATGAACCAAGACTGTGAACTTAAGGTGGTTAATGATGTAATCTGCACTACCATCAGGTGGAGTGTAACCAACAGGGAACCCTGTCCACTGGATTTTAACCCCATTTTGGGTGGTGAACCTCATAACAGGCAAGTTGTCAAGGATCATATTCACCTGATACAGATCACGTGTCCTTTGTTTGAGTAGCTTCACCTCATGCTCGTTCAATGGTGATGTCGTGCAGAGATAGATAGTCTCGTTGACATTCATTCGGAACCGATACGGTGAGTTGTCGATCTGATCTCCCATAAGAAGTTCCCCCAGATTCTCGGCACTCTTCTTTATGCCGCCATCAGGCTGGCAGTAAGGGAGGCTGTAGTAGTTGAAGGGAAGCTCAGTTTCAATTGAAGTCAATGAATTAACTTTGGCATATATGGGATCCTTATTGGAATAAGTGATCATATAGCTTCCGGGGAGATAAAAACCATTGACAACTTGAGCAAAGACAATAATGACAGAAAGGAAAACCCAGTGGCACATGAAGGGTTTTCTCAACTCCATGCCCTTCAACCCAACACAACAACAGCAGCAGATGTTTTGAAAAACTTCTCTCCGAATCTAAGCTAACTCCAACACCGACGCATTCAATACCAAATCTACACATCAGAGTAAAATAAAACTCAACATCACATGCCAAAGCTACTGAATTAAAAATTACATACATAAACAGAAGACCTTCAAGCACGTAACAACAAAGGGTTCAAATCAGATCCAAAAGAGAACACAAATCATCACAGATCAGTTTATGAAAAAGCCAGACGCGGATCACGAAACTAAATTACGGGTCGACCCATAATAATAATAATAATAATAGAAGCATCAACGGCAACAACAGAAATCGAAACCACCCAATATAGTAATAACATTAAAAAAATTAAAAAAAATACCCCACCAAACAATTCGACACCATAGCCAAAGGGATCCACAATTCCTGGAAATTAAAGGCGGCGACAGCAATAAACGCATGTACCCACTCAATTAAGAAAAATAAAAAGCAAAACAAACAAGAAAAACGAAAAAAACATTAGATGTAGATACGGCGTCGTTTCTCTGCTAACAGAGAAAGAGAGGAGAAACCCACCGTATAATTTTGGCGAGAGAGAGATCTAAACGGAACGCAACAGATAGTCCTTGTAGTGTAGTCGTAGTCGTAAGAGTAAAAAGGCAACACACAAACAGAGAAAGAATCAACAAAGTAGCGGTGGAAGCATAGGAAATGACACTGGGTCGGGTCAAAATTCTCCAATATGAATACTCCACTTACGCCTCCCAAATAACTATATGCATTTTATCCAGATCCGCATTTAAAAAATAATAATAAAAAGTAAGTATATAATAATATTAAATATATTTATGAAAAACACAAAAATACTATTATTATAATAATATATTTAATTAATTTATAGTAATAATTTTGAGAAGAAATAAAAGTTAAATGTTTTAAAATTTTCTTAACTAAATTTTATTTTTGCAATTATTAAATTGAATAAATTTTTATTTTTTTGTTAAATAATTTTTAATTTCAAATTTGGAATATTTTAAACAGTGATTTAACAAGCATAAATAAATTTTTATATTTTTCTGTTATTTTTTATTCTTACACATAATTCATTAATAATAAAAATTTAATAATAATAATAATAATATATTTATTTATAAATATTAATTATAAAATAATCAATTAATTAGTGATAATGGTAATATTTTTTTTTTTTTATGAATCTAAGAATTAAAAAAATTATTCTATACTTAAGTTTTGTTTGTTGGACTGAAGGTAAAAAAAAAATTAGTTTACTTTTTTAAAAGTGAATTTGTTTTTAATTTTTGTTCTTTTTAAGAAAAGATTTTTTTTTTATTTTTAAAGGTGGGTTACATTTTTTAAGGAGGTATGTTATCTTAAAAAATTTTTTATGATAATACATTTTTTAAATAACATTTTTTAAGATAATATCTTTTATTATTCTTGAGTTTTATGAATTATCTTATAATTTTTAAAATTTACATGAAAAGGTTACTTAAAATATTATGGGTTATATTTTTTTATTTTTTTTTTAACTATCTTCTTTTATAAGTCTTTGTTTGTGAATTTTTAAAGATCTTAAAAGATATTTGAAGTTAAGAACATGCAAGTTCTTAACATCATTAATTATTGTAGCATTTGATCTTTGCATCTCGAAAAAATTTTTAAGAATCTTTCTTTTTTTGCTTATAGTTGATGTATTTTTTTTTCAAGGTGTTCATATCATTAAAGAGTACTAAATCTCACCATCATCTTATCATCAAATTTTTTTTTATTTCATCTTAAACCTCTTATATTTTTATAAGAGCATTTTAAGTGTAGTTTCTTTTTATTGAAACCTAATCTTTTTTTAACATAAAGGTTTAACTAACCCAAATTTCAATGATGATAAAAAACATTATACATTATATATACTTAGTAAGAACAAAAATCTCTCCAATCATTTACAAAAAGAACTAAGCAATGTTCAAATAAAGTTATAAGAAGATAATTGTCAAATTAACAACACTCAAAACATACCTTGTCTAGCAGGCTTCAATTATTGCAATTGTCTCTTTTTTATGTTTATCAAGTCAAAAGTTAAACAAAGAAAACAATCAAACTTAAATGAATACTTGATTCTTAGTAGAAAAATAAAAGGATGTTTGACCCTACAATACAAAATAAACAAAGTACAACTACTCAATTATATTTCCCTTTTTTTTATAAAGTAGCAGACATACACTTAGTCAAGGTCATGCATTAAAAGGACTTGTAAAAGATGTTGAAACCCTATTAAGTTTCACAACGACTATATTTCTCTTCTACTATATAAATCAAGAAACTAATGAATCAGAAACAAGAGATATAACCACTGTGCTTACATTGTTCATAAATTCCTCTAGTCTATAGTTCATGAATATGCTACACTGTAAAGTTATTGTTCATCTTTTATACTTTCTTTATTTTGGTATTAGGTTAAGTTTAAAGAGACTTGTATGTTCAAAGAATGGTAGGATTTGAACCTAGATAGACTAGTATAAGAATATTTGGAAAAAGTTTTTCATTGTGTAAACAAATCTCGATGAGAAGCTTGAAGCTTTGGTTTTCATAATAATTGTCGAAGAAAGTTAATGATCAAAAGATAGCTTTAGAAAGATGATCCTTTTTATCATTCAAAATTAAAATAGGTTTTGATGGAACACAAGTAACACACTAGAAGGTGGATTGAATGGTGTGTTAAAGATTTTTGAAAGAAAAAAAAAACCAAGATTATCTATACAAAGTACAGGAATAAAGAGAGGGTAAAGAATAACTTACAAAAATGATGTATATTAGTTCACCCGTAATAATCAAGTGATACATCTCTGTCAAACACCAATCGAAATTTCACTAGAAAATATTATGTTTATACAAAAGGAACCTTTCCCAAATATTGTTATATTAGTTTCTCCAAACTTAAAACTCAATAAATTTTTTAATAAATAAGCCTCTTCAAGCTTGCCCAAAATTGAATGAAAGAAGAAAGCAATGAATATTGAATAACGAACATTTATCAACAATGTAATGCTAAAGTAATGTCTTTTGTCTATGGTTCATAAGTTCTTTGATTTATATAGAAGCAGATAAAATAGTATTTGTGATACATTGTATGGTTTTTGACATATTTTTCAAGTTCATTTAATGCATGATCTTAGTTTGGAAAAATGTCTACTACTTTATTAGAAAAGTATATGTAGTTAGCATATATACTTTTGTGTTTTTTGTATTATTGCATTAGACATCTTTTTCTCTTTATCCTAAGAGTTTAGTTTGTATTAAATTATGATTGTTTTTTTTTTATTGACTTCATCTTGATTAATTAGGAAAAAGGCAATTGTTGTAATCAAGGTCAATTAAACAAGAAATGTTGAGATAGCTTATGGTTTGATAGATGATGTATCGTCTGACGTTTGCTTCTTGAATAGTTTGTGTATCTTATAGATGATAGGAGAGATTCTTGTTCTAATAAGTTATGAACAATATACAATATCTTTTATCATCATTAAAATTTGGGTTAGATGGATCTTTATGCTTAGTAAAATAAATAGGTTCTAATATTCTCTCCTTTTTCTATGATGGCAAAATCATTATAACTTGGATTTTCTTAGCAAAGAAATTTAGATAATGTTATTGCAAATATTAGAATAGAAAGTAAATATTTTCATAGAATAAGAATACTCTAATTATAAATAGAACAATTCCATATATCAAATAGAGCATATAAAATAAGATATATTTATTAAAAATAAATTATCAAAGTAGAGTACATGGTTTATGCAACATATATATAATGTTCATATCAAAGATAACTAATTTTTTTTAAAGAAAATAAATTATCTATCATTATCTAAAACTTGATATTTTTGTTTTGTCTTCCTTTTTTTTACATAAGCAAAAATTAAAAAGTCAATCCAACATAATATGGACAATATGGACGTTCTTCAAAAATCTCGTTTATGGTTCAATCAACATAGTGACAAAGTCTCCAAAGATCATTATGTATGATTATTTGAGTTTTCTTAATGTGACATTGACAAAAGATGATAAATTACTACCATTGTTTGATCTCAGCTAATTAATCTACATAACTTTACTGACACAACTCTTCCATGTATTGCGTAGTTAACGTTCGACAAGATCAAAGCATTACAAAAGAAGATTAGGGAAAATAAAATGATGAGCAGAATAAGGTGGGGAAATGTATAAGGAGGACGAGGAGGTAAGCATTGATGTGGATAATGAAAAATATTTTAGAAAATAGTAGACAAAAGATTTTGCTGAGAAAGTAAAAACATGAGTGAGTAAAAATAGAAAATAAGTTGTCAAGGAAAAGGTTTAGAGGAAATGAAACATTATGTACAGGATTAAAAGGAACAATATGTAGAAAGGACAAATTGAAATATGGAATGAGGTACAAAGAACCCATTTATACTTACACTGATGTCTATCATACTGAGCTTCATCCTTCTATTTAGTCGAGAGACCAAACAATGAACATTCAATTATGTTGATGTGATGGAAGTAATTGTGTAACCACTTAGAGAGTTCAAGGTCAGTTAACTTTTCACAAGATATAAGCTCTTCCTGCTAAGTGTCAATCATTAGAATAGTGTTGTGTCGAAAACGTGTGTGCCAAGTTTTAGTCATAGGGAAGTATACTTGTCAGTGTAGAAAGGGGGTAATTTAGGCCTCTAGTGTCAATCCCACATGGAATATATCAATAATCCTTAAAGGTTTAAATCCTAACTTGAGCTCACTAAAGAAAGGGTTGTGTTTGTAATGTATAAAAATGAAAGTATAAATGCAAGAATAAAAAATGTAAAGAAAAGAACATAAGCGAAAATTCAATTATGGAAAGGTATGAGACATTGGATCCCCTTATTAATTTACCCAATTTTTATCCCCAAACTCCCCTATGAATGATTGAAAATGTCAATTGCTAGCCATCTATTCTAATTCTATCACTATCCAACGATCATGTAATAGTAATATTTTTTCTCCTAAGTACTATCCTAATGATCATGAAAGGAATATAAATAAGATAAGTATAAAGAACATTCAGACTTGTTAAATTAATAACCCGTTAGAAGTCTAGGATTTCGATTGATCCTTCAAAAATCCTTAGATCCAGTTTACCATATAGTTTCACCAATTGAGAAATAGTATGATTGTCTATCCCCCAGCCAACTTAGAAATCAACAAGAGTGATCAATTTTTATTAATTAATTAAGCCCAACAAATTAAATACAATTGAATAAAAAAACACATAATCATTTATAAGAGAGAATAAGGGTTCAAATTGTTGCATAATAAATTTCACCAAATCTTCAATGATTTAGATATTAGTTACACATAACAGATAAAAGCAAATCAAAATATGCTAACCCAGCAAAATAATCCATAATCTTAATCTTAAGAAAAGAATATCAAACTGTAGTGCCAACAATGTTGGAAAAAGGCTTTGCAACTTACACTATGAAGGGAGCTCCTGTCTCCAAGATCCTACAGGAAGATGCTTGAAAAAAATGGAAATGAAGAAATGAGAAATGAGAAATGAGAAATGGAATGAAATAGAGAGGAGCTGGTGTGTCTTTAGGATAGAAAGGATGATCTCTTCCAAGGTATATCCTCCCTTTTTATAGGCATGAGTTTGGGCTTCATTTTCTATAAATTGGGTTAACCTAAGTATCCTCTTGAGTTATTAAGGTTGCTCTAAATCATCCAGTATGTTATTAGGGATGACTAGAATTATTTTCTATATCATTAGGGTTAACTTCGATTGTTTTCTACACTATCTAGAGTTGACATATTTGTACTTAGGTTTTCACCATCGTGTTAGAAAATTGCAACCATTATGAGGGCATGTTTGAATGTAGCATGACCGTGCTAGCTCCTTCCAAGGAAATTTTAGTCTATACAATGCTCCTTAGTCCTTTTCTAGCCTTTTTTTAGCCCAAATATACAAATTCTTATTCTCTTCTTATGTGACCATTCTTAAAAGAAATAAAGAAAATTAGGTAGAATACAATTAAATAATCTGAATTGCATTGTAATTATAACAAGTTTCCTACAGATAAATCAACAAAATAATGGTTTATCATATCCTCACCATTAAACATTGTTTTCCCCGAGCAATACCCTAAGGAATGAAAATGTAACAAGTATAGAATCTAGAAACTTCATATATTAACCTACAATAGACAAACATAATTACCATCACAAGAACCATTTATAATAATCCAATTAGGATATTAATTCCCTGAAATCAAGTTCCACACATAGAGGGAATCACTTTTCGCACCATCTCTCAAGTATATGAGGGTATAAATTTTTACAGTTCTGCTCCTCACAATTGTACACTACCATAGACTTGCCCGTAAACCCCAAATCTTTATTAAAAGCTAAATCACACACCAGAATAAAAGAGGTCTTGATTAAGGTTGTAACACAACTAAAGGAATTCATAAACTAGGTGAGATATAAGAAGGAAAGGAAACAGAAAAGTTTTCTTTATCTTTATCTTTTACAGTCCTGAACCCTTTAACCATGAGCTTACTTTCTTAGGTTTCATAAGTTTTAAACTTTTATTTTCCTAATATTTTTCCTACTTTTTCTTTTTCTTCCTTCTTTCTTTTTTTCTTCTTTTACTTTTCACTATTTAATCACTTATAAATCCCTAAGAATTTATTTTTCTTTAGTTATAATATAAAGCTACCTAAAATTAGAACAATTTTTTAGGGGCACTGAAGAATGTAACTTTAAATCTTTAAGCTCAAAGACACTAAGTGATATTCTAAGTTCGTGTTTAACTAAAGAAACCTAATTTTACCTTTATCATTTTCTTATTATGAAATCAACTTATGCAAACATTGATAAGGTTACAAGGCATGTTGTAGACTATACAAGCAAGAGGAGAATCACTCAACAAAGAGAAAGGTTGGACGCAATCTTAATTAAACTTAATCTTTTACTAATGTTACTCTAGTATGAAACAAAATGACAAGGAATATGACTAATTATCAATTATTTTTATTAAAAATTTCCATATCCTTATTAGGTTCAATTATTATTTATCACAAAATATTAAAGATCCCTAAATCTAAAACCTACTAATAATCCAAGAAGTTAAACGTGTAGGATCATTACAAGGTACAAACATTTTTTAGAAAAAATTGAGGAGGGAGGTATCCCTCCTCAAGCTTAATTCTCTACTATTCCCTAAATTTATTTGGAAAAACTAATTACCAAGGTAGAAAGAAATATAAATAGGATAAGGGATAAGAGATTTGAAAAGATAATTAGGAGGAAAAAAATATCCTTTCCTAAACTTAAGCTTTTACATACATATACAAAAAATAGATGTTATAGGAAAAAATAAAATAAGAAATTCCCTGAAAGGCGATTGAGGAGGGAGAGGTCTCCTCCCTCCTTAAACTTACAGGTCAACAATATCCTTGATGTATTCTTTGTTGGATGCTAATAATTGGAAAAGAAATCCTTTTGTACTAAGATATACTACTCACACTAGATACATGTATTAAAGTTAGAGAATCATATATATGCTGGGGAAGAAGTTATAATAGTTCATGATGAGTCAAATTTTGAACATACTATAAAATAAAAATATATCAACATCAAAAGTATTATTGGAACCAAGTTGCTAATTATATATTAAAAGGAATCCAAGAAACCACTAATATTTTAAATATGAAAAAAATATGCAAAAGTATTTTTAGATAGGTGCAAAAAAATACAATGTTAGATGAGTGACTCATAAAAAAAAGGAATAATAAGACTTTTAATGAAGACTTGACTTTAAATAAATGAAGGAAGAGACTTATCTCACTTAAAGAAAAAAACAAGGTAATGCAATACGATACTTGTTTGATTCACAACAACATCCTTTCACCTAAAGCAAGGTCATGCATATAATGGATGTACGGAAGAAGTTGTAAACCATTCTTGCTTTCGACTATTTTGTTCAGTTTTAAGTAAAGAGGAAAGCTTATGAACAAGAGATATGAGACACACTTAAGCTAAACTTATTTCATTTACTCATCTACTTTGTTCATAACCTGTGTTGTAAATTACTTTTTGTATTTACACCTTATTTTAGGAAACCAATAGATAGATAGGAAAGTGTCTAGTCTATATTCTTTAGGTATATTAAGCTTGGAGAGACTTAAGAAAAATACTAAGGGCTTGTATTTTTGGTTTAGTGTTTGTATCTTTTCTGGATAGTGGAAATACATGTTGTGTGATAACAGAGATTGAATGTAATCCTTAGGTTGATAAAGGTGAACCAGTATAATATTTGGTGTAAATCTCTTACCTTTCTTTCTCCAAATCCTATTAGACGACAAACTTGTCTACTATCTTAAGCTATTTGAAAAAAAATATTTTTTTATTACAACACTACATTCAACCCCCATTCTGTGTGTTGCTTGTATTTCTACATTTGGTATCAAAGCTAATCCTCTTGGGTTGAGCATTCTAAATAATGAAGAGGAACTAATGATCTGTGGGAGAATTTGGAAAATAGCTTATTCCTAAAGAAGTATTAGTCACTTGTCCTTCAATCTTCCTTTGGTGAAGGCTATCTTTATTAGAGAGACAGATTGGAGATATTCATAAAGTCTACCCATTATAGTCTCTAGAGTGTTATAATGAAAGGGTGATTATATACCTATAGATGCACAAGGAGAAGAAATATTAGAGGAATAATGGATAACTAAACAAATCATGAAAATGCAAAATAATGCTAAAGCTAGATTTCTTTAAACAATGCCTTATGCAAAAATGAATATAAGATTTTTGGATGAAAGATTGCTAAAGAAATATGGGATAATTTTTCCACCATCCACGAGGGAACAAACCAAATTAAAAGATCCAAGATCAGTTATATTGTCTCTTAGTATGAAACTTTAAAATGAGAGAATGAGAAATGATAGGTGAAATGATTGGAAGATTTTAGATTTTGACAAATGGTTTGAAATCTCTTGGAAGAAATTATGACCATTAAGACACTATGATAAACATTCTTAAAAGTCTTCCCTGTTGATAGAGGCCCAAAAAATAGGCATAGAAGAATCCAAAGTCTTGAGCAAACCTAAGTTAGATGAGCTTCTTGGATCTCTTAGGATGTACAAGGTTGAGTTAAGAAAAGAAGAGCCGGATAAGAAAGGAAAATGTCTTTCCCTAAGATACAATCATCATGACCAAGGAATTCCCACCCAGGACATGAAAGTTGAAATGTTATCCAACTTCGAAGAGATAAGTGATGGAGATGGAACTGGTGAAGAACAACAAATGAACAAAAACAGGAAAGGAACACGACTCTATTGATCAAGTAACTATACAAGATCATCCTCAAATAACATTAAAAAGCTAAGATTATATGTTATGAATGTAGGAAGGAAGGACACGTGAAAGTTGAGTGTCCAAGCCTCAAGAAAGAAATAAAGTTTATCAAACCAAAAAAAAAAGAGAAAGGATTTGTCTTAACATGGCAGATACTAAACCTGAGGTATCATCTAAAAACAAGATCTTTAGAATGCTCATGAAAATCTTTTAAGTGATCTAAACATGATATTAACAAAATATACTATTTTAAAAGGAAATATTCTAAAAAATAAAAGGAGATTTGAAAAATTTTGATTGAAAATGAAATGTTTTTAAAAACAAATAGTAACTCGTCTAAGAAAATCCAAGAACTTTAGAAAAAATTAGACAAGCTCAAAAAAGACTAAACTAGATTTATAGAAGGCTTAAGCAAACTAGACTTAATGTTAAAAGTGGTAGACCCAAAAGATAAAATTGGGATTAGATTTCAAGACTATCATAATAAGATTACAAACTTTACTTCTCGTCAACATTCTTCTTGTAATTTCTACAATAAGTATGGACATAGCTCAAAAGTATATCATGATGGACATAGGAAAACTAACATGAAAGGATCCAAAAAGGTATGATTGCCTAAAAACCTGATTATTCCACTTATAAATATCATTAATGGGAAAAAGAAGGATAAGAAAATGGTACTTGGGCAATGGGTGATCATGACACATAATGGAAAACAAGTTTATATTCTTAGAATTGGAACCATATGATGGTGGAAGTGTTGCCTTTGAAGGCAATCAACAAGGAAAATTAAAAGAGAAAGATAGAATTGTTAAAAATCATCTACCTTTTATAGAAAATATATTATGTAAAAAATTTAAAACATAATCTAGTAAGCATTAATCAATTTTGTGATCGTGGATATATTATTTCCTTTAATAAAAATCAGAATGTAGTAAAAAATAGTGATGAATTAATACTATTTACTTCCAAATGACACTACAATCTCTATAAGAAAGATCTAGAAGAATTATATGATCAAAAAGTAACTTGTTTCTTTTGAAATGAGGATGAAAAATGGATTTAACATAAAAATTTAGGGAAAATAAATATGAATCACATTTCAAAGCTTCATAAATATGGTCTCGTTAAAAGACTGCCAAATATATCTTTCAAAAAGGATATTCTTTGTGAAGTGTGTCAAAAAGGGAAGAAAGTCAAAATCTCCTTCAAAAACAAAAATCTTGTTTCTATTTTAGACCACTAGAGTTACTTCATATGGATCTTTTTGGCCCTACCAATATATAAAGTTTAGGTGGTAAAAAATATGGATTCATTATTATAGACGATTATCCTAAATTGATATGGGTATACTTCCTAGTCCACAAGAATAAGTCTTATAGTGTTTTTAAGATCTTTTGCAAAAGAACTCAAAATGAAAAAGGATTCTATATTGCATCTAATCATAGTGACCATAGAAGAGAATTTGAAAATTAAAAGTTTAACAAATTTTGCAATAAAAATGAAATTTCTCATAATTTTTCTATTCCTAGAACACTTCAACAAAATCGAATTATTGAAAGAAAAAACAACATTATTGAAAATGGCTAGAATAATGCTTTGTGAAAACTCACTTTCTAAACACCTTTCGGCTAAAACAGCAAATACTACATGTTATGTACAAAATCATGTTTTGATAATACCTAGTTTAGACAAGACACTTTATGAACTGTGAAAAGGAAGAAGACCAAACATAACGTATTTTCTTCCTTTCAATTGTTAATATTTTATATTGAATATGAAAGATCAACTTGGCAAGTTTGATTCTAAAGTAGACAAGGAATATTTCTTGACTACCCTAGATACTTCTAAGACCTTTCGTATTTATAAGACAATGAGTTTAGTAGTTGAAGAATCAAATGATGTTAGATTTAGCGACGAAAAATCAACTAATAATAATTTGTTAGATCTAGAAGATGAACTTGAAGGTTTGGACATCAATGAAAAAAGCCATGGAAACTAGTCATTGTTTGAATCTAAGGATGAATCCTCAAACCAACTTTCGTCTAATTCTTCCCAAGGCCCATCCCCTAACATATTGTAAACACCCAATTATGTCTGAGGCCCCCAGTTAGCAAAATTAACAAAAAAAATTTTAGAAATAAAAAATAAAAAAACAAAATAAAAACAAAATAAAAAACAAAATAAATGAAAAGTAGGAAATAATCAAAATCTGAAAAAATAAAAAAATCTGGAAATAATAATATAAATTAAAATAATGAAAAACCTAAAAAAAATAAGAAAATAAAAATTAAATCTAAAAATCTGAAAATTCGAAAAGGAAAACTGAAGATATAAAAATAAATAAAATGAAAAATAAAAAATTAATAAAAAATTCAAAAATTACAGAAAATTAATAAAAAAAATTCACAAATTAATAAAAAATTCAAATATTACAGAAAATTAATAAAAAATTCAAAAATACAGAAAATTAATAAAAAATTCAAAAATTACAGAAAATTAATAAAAAATTCACAAATACAAAAATTAATAAAAATTCAAATATTACAGAAAATTAATAAAAAATTAAAAAATACAGAAATTAATAAAAAATTCAAAAATTCAGAAAATTAATAACAAATTTTCAAAAATTCAGAAATTAATAAAAATTTCAAAAATTCCAAAAATTAATAAAAAATTCAAAATTTCTAGAAATTAATGAAAATTTCCAGAAATTAAAAAGAAAAATTCTTCAAAATTCCTAAATAATTCATGAATTCAAGATTATCAAATATTTTCATAAAATGCCTTAATCAATAAATTTCCTTCTAAATTTCTAATAATTATTTGTGTCTTGTCTTTTTCATTCATCGTTATTTAAAATAAAAAAATCTTGTTTTGCGATTCTTAATCTCACGCGACGAGCTCTAAGCACCAACTGGTAGCTTTTTCTGCTGTTCGTTGTTTAGAGATTCGTATGGGTCCAAGTGCAGCCGTAGTTGTCTTGGGCCCTGTGCATATGTGGATGAGGATCGGTCTCCTAAAAATAGTTTTCAAAAACAGTCAAGCTATTTTTTACTTTCCAAGTAGCTTCGAAGGTCAAGCCTTCGAGCACATTTCAAACACTCTTTCAAACACTTTCGAAAGTCAAGCTTTCAAAACATAACCAGAACTACGTAAGCCTTGAGTTTCCCATTGCACCGGGAAATACGTAGGAGCAGGATCAAGTCCTGTCAGGCTAACCTCCATCAAGTATTTATTTTCACACTAATTAAAGGGATCAAACAATTTTCAAATCACCACACACTCTGCTTAAGGGTACCGTTCTCCGGAACGGGCGAGTGGGGTGCCTAACACCTTCCCCACTCGTAACCGACTCCCGAACTTAGAATCTTATCTTCAAGGTAGGGTTTTTTCCAAATCTTTTTCCTCAAATAAAAATTTGGTGGCGGCTCCACACTTTATCAAATAAATTCATTTTTAAAATTTTAGCGAGTTCGTCGTCTCGTCGGAATTACGGTTGCGACACATATATGCTGTAAAGGATCTAAATTACAAACCATATCACCTATCTAATCAAATTTTGGGAGGACCAACTGAAAAGATCAAAACTAGATCTAGCTTCAAAGATTAAGGAAATGTAGCTTTATTGTCTGAATTGAAATTAAAGATAGTAGATGATGCACTCCTTAATGAAGGATGGATTTCATCCATAAAAGAAGGATTAGCCCAGTTCGATAAGAATGGGGCATGGCCATTTGTTCCAAAACTTATTGGTAAGACTATCATTGGCACTAAGTGGGTTTTCAAGAACAAACTCAATGAAAAAGGAAAAAGTTGCACGAAACAAAGCAAGGTTAATAGATCAAGGGTACAACCAACAAGATGGTATAGACTTTACTGAAACCTTTGCTCCTGTAGCTAGACTAGAAGTCTAGAATAATACTTTCATATCCATCCCAACATAACATCAACTTATTTCAAATGGATCTTAAAAGTACCTTCTTAAATAGAATAATAGAAGAAATTTTTGTAAGACAACCCCCTAGATTTATAGACAAGTCACTTCCTGAACAATCTATAAATTGGAAAAGGCTTTATATGTCTAAAACAATTTTTTAGAGCTTAATATGATAGATATAAAAAATAATTTCATGAGAGGAGAAATGGACACTATTAGTGGCTCTGCAGCTAGGATTCTCTATATTTGGGACCTTTACAACAAAGAAGCACACTTCTAAGAATAACATGAATGATCCTAGAATGGTCACTCATTTTGGAGCTTTAGCGGTTTCCAGATGTAGGATTGACATACAACATTGATTCAAAATTTTTAATGATGTACTTCTGCCACTAGCAAGTGTAGGTTATGGGACTAGGTTTCTAGGCTTCATTGTTGTTGAATTGAGCTAATTCTTCATTCATGGCTAAAATCCATCTATCGTAAAGAAGAGCATCGTCTATTATCTTTAACTCTATCTCAGACAGTAAAACGGCATTTTCTTAATTTTTGAAGGAAGATATTGTTTTGATCTTATCAGTTGGTTGTCCCAGGATTTGATTTGGTGGATGGTATGACTTGTATTAAGATCTTTTACAACTTCTGAGTTGATAGTAGGAGCTTGGGTAGAATTAGACCAGTTTTGATTAGACAACTCATTCTTTGGTTCCAACAATGATTGGTTTGATTGGCTTTTGTCATTGATGTCTAAACTTGTGATTTTCTCTTCCAAATCTGATCGGTTCTTCTTAGTCAATTTTCTATCATTAAACCTGACATGAATAGACTCTTCTAATGCCTTAGTCTGATGATGTCTTTAGTGGCACCGTTAATCTTTATTGTGTCTCAAACTTCCAAGAAGTTTTGCAAGTGATCATTGGGATCCTCACTCAGCACTCCTCCAAACTGACAGTTTTGTTGCACAAAAGAAATGAGAGAAGTTTTCAGTTCAAAATTATTGGCCTCAATAGTCGACCTTACAATATTGGATGAACACCCCTTCAAGGAAGGAATGAAGTACTCTTTCATTTCACAAGCTCCATTATTTGTTCCCGCATCTACTATTGATTTGGTGTTTATCTCCCATCATTTTCTTTAATCTTTTGAAGAAAGATTTTTCAATTTCTTGATCAAAAGGAATCTGTTCAAAGGAAAGTATCTTACACATCCATTACAAAACAACAAGAATGAAAAAAAAGTAAAACAAAACTAAAAGAAAAAAAAAGAAAAAATTAGTAAATAAAAAATGTTAACAATAGAAGAATAAAAATATATAAAAGAATTGTCCTATTTCATACACAACCGGGTTAAGGGTATAAAAAAACTAACAAATGCATTAGGTTTCCAAATAATAAAGTATTAGAATAACCAAATGTTAAACTCATAAGGATAGATAAGATATTATGCTTAGCTAGTTATAAGATAAGTTAAATGGAATAAATATTTGAATAATAAAATAATTATATAAACGTAAAACAAATAAAGAAAACATGAAAGAATTGAGATTTAGTTAAAAAATATGAGTTAGGATGTTCATTTTACTTAATCTTTGAATGTCCTATAAATGCTAATTAATTTTTATGAAAATTAATGGGATGACAATTTCATTAATTTTACCTTTAGCCTTTCTTGATTTAATTGTATTTTTTTAATTATTTTGTTTCAATTATTTTATTCTAGTTATTTTATATTAATTACTTTTTTTAATTAATTTTTTTATTAATTTTAATTAATAATATGGAATATAAATGTATAAGGTTCATTTGAAAATTCTTGTTGAATTGTTTTATTAAAGAAAATAATTATTTAAATTTTTAAAGATAAAAAAAGATTATATATAGGATCAATATAAAAAATTATAAGTTTATTTAATTTTTAGTTTTTAATTTATTTAATTTTTAATATAATATAAATTAGTTTTTTATTTTTAAAATAATATAAATTAATTTTTTTATAAATAATATTCAAGATAAATTTAAAAGATGATAATAGAAAGTGAAGGAGGAATGTTAAATAAATAATAATTGTAAAATTTAAATAAATTAAAAAATTAAAATATTAATAAAATAGAAAAGTATTAAAAAATTTAAGTAACTTAAAAGAAGGAGGGGTAGTTGGATTAGATTTTCATTAGATTTTTTGGATACTCATTCCACAAGTAGATCTAATTTCCGAGAGGCATTAGCCCGGCAAAGGGTTGTCCTTTTTTTTTTTGTTGGAAATTACTTGAAGGACACTAAAATTTCTCAAAGGTCTGCTAACTGTGAGAAAAAGATGCATCAAATTTAGGAAGAAAGAAGGTATTTGTTTTATCAAATATATCCTGTGAAGGGCGTATTTATAATTTAAATATCTATTTTTGCAAATTAACTAAACTACTAAATAGTAATATTAACCAGATTAAATTATATGCAGCACGCGATACTAGATACCCTAGAAGCGAATTTTTGTAATTCCCAGGAAGGCATGGCCATGGCGAAGGGGAGTGTGAGTTTAGAAGGAGAGAAGGTGATATTGGTTCCTTACATGGAGGAGCACGTTCCCAAATATCACGAATGGATGCAAGATCCTTCTCTCCTTGAAGCCACGGCCTCGGAGCCTCTCACTCTTCACCAAGAGTACCAAATGCAACTCTCTTGGTCCCAAGACCCTAACAGTAAGTAACTCTCTCTCTCTCTCTCTCTCTCTCTCTCTCTCTCTAATCTTTATGCCATCCACATTGCGCACCTGTCCCAAACAACGAATCAAATGACACTTACGATTCTTGCAGAGGAGACGTTTATTGTTCTGGATAAGGACTTGCTTGTTGCCGATTTCTCACACGGGGAACCTCACGTTGAAGGTCACTGCCCTTTCTACCTCCTCTTTTCTTTCCTATCAAATTTCAGAACTTAGAAAAAGAACCACAAAACAGACGTGCTTATTTCGCAGTTTGTTGTGAATATGATTAGTGGCTTTTAACTTATCTTTGGGAATTCTTCTAGAACATGGTGAATTACCTCCCGTATCAATAGTATTTCATTTTTTCAAACAGTATTGATTCCCATCGAATATTATCTCATTTATACATTGGGGTTGAGGTAGAGTTGTTTCTTATTGTTCAACTCATTCTGATCCTTGTACCTCCTTGGTGGTTGGTAATGAGATATCGCTATTTGTTTGGGCTGGCCTGTACATATGTGGACTATTTTCTAGCTTCCAATTCATTTGGTAAGATTCGAGACTAATATATGCTATTTGCAGCCATGGTTGGTGATGTAAATATTTTCATGAATGATTTGGATAATCCTCACATGGCAGAGATTGAAATAATGATAGCTGAACCAAAGAGGTACCAGCTTTGATGTTTGCTTCATAAACTAGTTGCTGAATTGTCCTTGTTTTCAATTTTCTCAATTGGTTCACCTGTTGTTTCCAAGTCCTTTGCTGCGTTTTTTTGTGCATCATTTATCTTATAGTGACTGAATTTCCTTCCTGTATTTTAAAAAACAATTGGAGTGGATGAGGGTGCAAATATGTTGGTGTTGGGGAGAGATTTTGAAATTATGACCTGAGCCAATTAAACTAAGTTGAGATCGTATAGTATTATAGTAGCACTGTCTATGTATAATCCTTGGTCAATGGTTTAATGTATACCCAAACTAAATGAGAGGTGGCAAGAATAGGAGAATATAGATGAAAATTGCTTCAGTATCAGCTTTCTAAATTAGATACGATACATTGTTTAGTTTATTGATCTCTGTTCATGTGAACCTTATCTTCAGTTTGTAAATTTGCATCTCTTAAACATCTAAGAAAATGCTTAAAATTTGTTTTTCTTCTCAATTAATTGTAAGTATTTTGTGGGTACTGATTTTACTAAAGGAAAGATAAGAAAATTCAGAGGACGAAACTCTGATTACAATGGAAAAGGTTAGAGAAATATATGAACTGAAAGCAGAAAAAAAAAATAAAGGAAAATATCAGAGAGACAGTGTCTACTCTGCCCTGTGACATTAGCCAACCCACAATTACCCAAATGATTGCCTACCCTCACTACCTCCTTCCGTTCCCTCATGTTCACATCCTCCTGGACTGATTCCAGCATCTCCTACTTCCCCCTCTTGTTGCCTAATGTCTACTTTATTAGGATTCAGCATAACAGATTTTTCTCTCAGCTGTCCTCCATCTTCCCACATCATTTCCCATCTTACCCGTGCTCCTTTTCTCTCTTCTATGGTATCTCCTCATTGGTGGCCCATGTTGAGGCCCATTAACTTTCCTCTCCTATTCTTGTTTATGGCTACTATTTTTTGTACTGGTGAAATTAGGTGTTTCTGTTGCAATTTTAAGTCATACTCCCGTTCAATCATTTTCCCTGTAATGAACAGAGTATATAAAACATTCCAGACTTTTTGAAAGTTTGTATTTTTTTTTTTATTTTTGTGTTCTCTTGTTCTAACTTTTTATTTCACTTGATTATACAAATGCCAGAGATGAAAGCCTTTTCTGTCTCTGCACCAACAGCTTAATATTTTGGGTCAATTTTGCTTCAACTATTAATCTCTTCATTCTAACTTTTCACCACATTACTCTTTGCTAGCATAGCCGTAGAAAAGGACTTGGGAAGGAGTCTGTTTTGATGATGGTGGCCTTTGCTTTTGAGAAGTTAGGAATCAATAAGTTTCAGGTGAAAATTGGAGAATCAAATGGAGCATCCCTTGACATGTTCAAAAAAATGGTTTGTTATGCTGCTTTTCTATCTTTTCCTTTATAGTAAGGCCATGATATGTACAACTGTTCATTTAACTTATTCTAAGTTGTCGCACATTTTGATGCTTTCGCTTTGGTTGATAAAGTTTTCAGTATTGCACTCCATAGGCATTGTATATAAGCTTGCTCATCAAACATACTAAGATACTATTCCTCTTATGATCACCTTTCTCTTTTGTTTCAAAAGCTTTGGCCTAAAATCATTGAATTAATAATATCATTGTATGTCATTGGCAAAATATATTCTTACCTTACAATTTTATGAAACATTTTGTTATGCAAACATTAACTTTAGAAACATGATGATTCTATGGATTTGATTTCAAGTACTCTAGTAGTGTTAACAAGCATCTCTCTCTCTCTCTCTCTCTCTATAGATATATATACTCACATACATACATACATACATACGTACATACATACATACATACATACATACATACATACATACATACATACATGTATATCTGTGTGTGTGTGTTTATATATCTTCAAAGGTTCGTTAAGTTCTTTGAGATTCACTTAGCTCATGGATTTGGTGCAGGGGTTCATGCAAACTTCATATAGCAACATCTTCAAAGAGGTGAGTATATTTAAATTTCAATGGTTTCCCTTACTATTAGGATAAAGTACACATGCTTAGTTCTCATATGGTAGGAAGTGCAAGTTATTATGCAGTTAAAAATAGATCTTGGGTTGTTAAACAAAGTTTTGAGAAACAGGGTATTCCTTATGTTTACAAATTTGTCTTAACCTATGATGTGTTAGGACCCAATCCAATGAAGGTGGGACTTAAAGAGTTTATGTAAGAAGGGGAAAAAAGGATAAAAATGATTAAGATACAATTAGGGTTGTTAGACAAGTTAGTTGGATAGTTAGTGAGGAATGTAGATAAATAGTATGAAGGGGAGGATATTAGGGGTATTGAGAATTATCTTGTCGGTTGTAATAGGGGGAAACTATTGGAGGTGGCATTGGCCCCTTGAATTCTCACGATCAATAATGGAAATTCTTTCTTTCATATTTGTAATTCTTTTCGAGCTATTTTGAAGTTCATAACTACTGGTTCGACTTGTTGGATCCCAAAGAAAGGTGAGATGGAACGTAGGGTGGAGTTGTTGGAGAATTAGATGGAACTCTTGAGGAAATTAACTAGTGATCAAGGGATGCAATTTCAAACTTTGGAGGCATCTATATCGGAGGTGAGGTAGAACATGATTGGTCTTCAAGGTATTAAATGCTTGATAGGAAGTGGAAACAAAAATAGGAAATAGACTCGGAGTGGAGGTGGAAGAATACATTGAAGAATTTGAGGTTCTTGTGGCTCAAGCCTCAGATGTGACAAAAGAAGAATTATTAGGATACTTCATGTGGGGACTAACAACGAAGGTAAAGTGTTGAGTACGAACTCATGATCCCATGGAAATCTTCAAAGCCATGGATTTATCTCGTGATGTAGAAGAGTTGTGGTCCTCAAGGATTTCAACAATTTTCCCTAGGGGAGCATGACAGCTTCAATGGAGGAGTGGTGACCCGAATAGGTGTATCATCGGTGGGGTTGCCCAAAATATTACTTGATTAATCCTCCACTGGATCAACTAAAACAGTTGTTGGTATGGAGAGGATGACAGCACAAAATAGACAACATTGGTCATCAATGTCAACAATGGGAAGTACAATGAATGTACCAAGGAATTGGGGTGCTAAACACCTGCCATATTAAGAATACATTAAGTGAAGAGAAGAAGGAAGATGTTTTCAATGTGGTGCACCTTTTGGGACTGGTCATAAAAGAGTATTCGAGTAACTATATTAGCAAAGGATAACAATGGAATGAGAAAGGGGAAATTATAGAACTATAGACCATTAGAGAGTAGGATTTTGAGGCAAAGGTACTAGAATTGACTCATCAAATGCTAGACCTATCCTTATTTTTAGCCGGAGGTATAAGTCAACGTAAGACCATGAAGCCTTATGGGATATTGAATAATGTTTCTGCATTAGAATTAATTGATAGTGGGACCAGCCATAACTTCATTGCTGTAGTTTGGTGGATAGGATAGGGTTATCGGTGGCAACAACCCTTTCTTTTGGGATGTGTTTAGGGGATGGATACAAAAAAGACTCTCAAGGTTGTTGTAAAAGACTAAATCTAAAGCTAGTGGCGCATGAGATTATTAGTGATTCTTTACTTGCTTGAAGTGGGAGATATTAACACTATTTTTTGGGGTGGCTTAACTTGAAACTTTGGAGGATGTTATGATGAATTGGAAATAGTTAACCATGTCATTTTTTCATGAGGGGAAAAATATTAGCCTTTATGGGGACCCAAGTCTTTCCAAGACTTCGATATCATTGAAGTCACTATTGAAAGTTAAGGAGGTATAATATGCTTCCTTTTTACTCTCTATGGTTGAAGGAGAGAAGGAAACAGTCAAATTAGCTCTTTCAACTCAACAAGATTTGCAATTGTAGAAACTAATCAATCGGTTCAATCAAGTGTTCATGGAGCCAACAGGATTACCACCTCTTTGTAGTGATGACCACAAAATTCCACTCAAGGCAGAATCTGACCCTACTAATGTTCGCCCTTATAGATATCCACACATAGAAGAATGAGATGGAAAAATTGGTGAAAGAGTTGCCAAAGTCGGGCATAATCTATACTAGTACAAGCCCTTTCTCCAACTCAATTATTTTGGTTAAAAAGAACAATGCGAGCTGGCATTTTTGTGTAGATTATTGAGCTCTAAATAAAGCCATGATCCCGGACAAGTTCCCAATCCCCATAATTGAGGAGCTCCTAACTGAGTTGTATGGGGCTACTTCTTCTCAAAAATTGATCTACGGGTTGGATACCATCAGATAAGGATATGTGAAGAAGACATATTGAAGAAAAGCATTCTGCATTCATTAAGGTCACTTTGAATTCTTGGTGATACCCTTTGGTCTTATGAATGCTCTTGCCATATTCTCTAGTGCTATGAATTCCACCTTGAAGCTCTTCCTTTGTAGGTTTGTGTTAGTATATCTCGATGATATACTCATTTACAACAGCATTGACAAGACCATTTGTCACATTTGGAACAAGTATTGGAGACCCTAAACCAGCATCAATTTTTTGCTAATAAAAAGAGGTGTATGTTTGGTCAAACACAAGTGGAATACCTAGGATATCATTTCAAAAGGTGTAGCAATGGATGGAAAAAAATAGATGCTATTTTCCAATGGCCTATCCCTAGAACTATCAATTTGTTTCTTGGTTTTTTGGGCTTGACAAGACATTATAGAAAAATTGCTCAGGATTATGGAAAAATTGCTCAGGATTATGGAAAAATTGCTCAGGATTATGGAAAAATTGCTCATCCCTTGAGTGACTTGTTGAAAAAGGGAAATTTTGTGTGGAATTCAGCAGGTGAGGAAGGTTTCAGGTAGTTATAAACTCATTATGTCAGCCTCAGTGTGACAAGCTTTTACAGTAAAGTGTGATGCATTAGGAAAAGGATTAGGGAAATGTTATCTCAAGAGAAAAGGCCGATAACATTTTTTAGTAAAGTTTTTATCTGATTCTACATCGGCAAAATCCGTATACAACAAAGAACTCATGACTCTAGTCCTTTCCATTTAACATCGGTGCCTTTATTTGTTAGGAAGAAAGTTCATTGTTCTCATTGATAAAAAGAGCCTTTGCTATATGTTGGAATATGGAGTCACCGCATGTTGTCAACAAAACTGGTAGGTCAAACTCTTGGGTTATGAATTTGACATCATTTACAGGGTTGGGTCCAATAATAAGGCAACAAATGTCTTATCTAGAAGGGATGAAGATAAAAAAATTTAGGTGATTTCTAGACCATTTCGCTAGGATATTGAGTTGATTGATGCTGAAGTTAAAGCTGATCCAATATTACAAAACGTAAGAGAAGATATGCTTAAGGAACTTGATTCTCATTCTCCTTATACGTTGGAAGCTGATAGGTTGTATTATAAAACTCATCTCATTTTACAACTTGGATTCCTAAGCTATTCAAAGAATTCCATGCCACACTTACATGGAACATTCACGTATCTGCCAAACTTATAGGTGGATGGCCCAAAGTGTATGTTGGATTAGGATAAAAGTAGTGTCCACAAATAGCCCAAAGTGTATATTGGATTGGGATGAAAGAAATAGTATCCACATTAGTGGCAGCATGTCATGTTTGTCAAAGGAGTTAAATATCAAGCTTAAATCCTAGTTGGCCTTTTACAACCTTTACCTACTCCAAATGCAATTTGGGAAGAATTAAGTATGAATTTTATTGTTTGGTTACCAAAAGCACAAGGCTTTGATGCAATTTTGGTGATAGTAGATAGACTAAGCAAATATGGTCACTTCATTCCCCTACACCATCCTTATACATGTATCATAGCTGATCTTTTCATTAGAGAGGTAGTACGATTACATGGAATTCCAATTTCCATTGCAAGTGACCATGACCCCACTTCCATGAGTATCTTTTGGTAAGAGCTCTTCCACTTATAGGGAAATAGATGGACAAACCAAGGTCTTAAATCGCATTCTGGAAACATATCTGCATTGTTTTATCTCTGAGCAATCAAAGGCTTGGATCTCTTATTTGTTGTGGGTTGAGTATTGGTATAATACTAGTTTTCACATTGCTGCACAACACACCCGTTTCACAATTGTATATGGTAGGCCCCCATGATCACTTAAACAATTGATTATGGGAGATATTTTGGTTGAAGCAATTGCACAAGACAAGCTTTGATGGATAGGGATGAATGTCCTCAACAACTCATGTTCATTTGAAGAGAGCTCAAGATCATATGCTAAATTTTGCAGACAGGAAGCATAATCCAGCACCATTAAACCAGGGGATTGGGTATATCTCAAGATCATGCCTCATCACCAAGGATCCATGCCTACAAGAATCCATTCGCTAGCTTGTTACCATGGCCCTTGTATGGTACTTAAACAAATTGGAGCAGTAGCTTTAAACTCCAGTTATTGGATCATGCTTGCATACATCCAGTTTTCCATGTGTGACAACAAATTAGGAGTAGAAAATCCATAGTACCAACCTACTGAGGTCCTAGGTCTCGCATGATTACACAACATGGAGAGTAGAAAGAACGTGTTGATTAAGTGGTGTTCTAGGCTTGATGAATATGCAATTTGGGTAGATGTTGATTTTACAAGGTCTCAATTTCTAGATTTCAACATTGAGGACAAGGTTCAGCATCAGGAGGGAGGTATTGTTAGGACCCAACCCAATGAAGGTGTGGGACTTGGAGAGTTTATGTAAGGAGGAGAAAGGATAAAAACAATTAAGGTATAGTTAGGGTTGTTAGACTAGTTAGTTGGATAGTTTGATATGATTCATCCCTTGCGAAGTGAATGGGAATGCAGAAATATTAATTTTGGAACATCTTGAGAATTAGGATAGAGGAAAGGAACCCAACACAAATCATAACCTATTGGAGAGCACTGAAATTGTCAAAGAGAAATATGATCCTTACTGTGATCTGTCTGAACAACTAATGTTAACAAGGATAGTTCTTTATCCAAAAATCAAAGGAATTAACTCACACAGGGACTAAAATCCTCAAAGACAAATATTATTATTCATAAAATTGTGTTTACACTAAATCCCTAAATCTTATTATCTAGAAAACCTGATTGGACCTATTATATAAACAGTTCAATTAAATATAATAGAAGACTTAAATCCTAAAGAAGACATATCAAACTTATCTTTAAATTAACATAAATCTAATTAGAAATAAATAAAGATTTTAATTATTGTTAAATCTTAAACTATCATTAACTTGGTTGGAAATTAGACAAGATTTCTATTGATTAAGCTCCTAGATAATATGACTACATGAATTAATCCATATTGGATTTAAGTTTGGATCAACTTAGTTTTTTTCATGAACTTCCTTGATGAGATCCTTTCAAATGATCACTCTTGTTTAATGTGGTGCTCATGTTCATATCACAATTAGAGGGGAATGTAGATATATTGTATGAAGGATAGACTATTCAAGGTGTTGAGAATTATCTTGAAGGTTGTAATAGGGGGAAACCCTTGGAAGTGGCATTGGCCCCTTGAATTCTCACGATCAATAATTGAAATTCTTTTTGTTTCATATCTGTAATATTTTCTGAGCTCTAATGATTCTGAGGTTCATAACATGATGCATGGACTCTGTTATGCTTAAGAGTATGAGTATGAACACACAAATAGGATGATACTTTATTGATAGAAACACTGAATTAAACCAGAAATTATAGTACAGAAACCCATTACACAGGCCTAAGCCCTGACAGAGTTCTCCTCTCTCAAACACACAAGAAAAACCATGCACAGAACAATAACCCCTACACCATACACAAATAAAACTGTCCTTTTAGACTCATAACTGCCCTCTTACATAACTTCCTTCAGTCACCCTTTTTTTGCTTCCAGTCCCATCATGTTGGAATGGCCTATCAGTACTTCCCAGTGAGAAAACAGCAATGAGGAAACTGTTCTTTGATATCATCTGCATCTTTCCTAGTAGCTTCAGTGACTGGTTGAGAAGTCCATTTCACATGAACTTGGAGATAGGCTGGTCATTTCTGCTATAGAAGATCAAAGTCATGAAGATGAGTTCAGCCCCTCAAAAAATACTATGAAAGCAGCAAGAAGCTAAAAAAAGGAACAAAGCAAGACAACAAGCAGTGAATGAATGCTGAATAAAAATGGGAAAACATTGTGAGGTGAGTGGGATGTCAGACCAACACATACACATCACTGTTTGAGAATTGGAAAAGAAAAAGAAACCATGTTGAAGATATTGCATTAAGGCAATGAAGAAAGATAAAAGGGGGACCAAACAACCCTAAAATTCAAAAGGTTTTCTTTAAAAAAAAAAATAGAACAGGACCCTGTGTCAGCCCATTCCCAACAGATTTTCTAAAAAAAAAATGTAAGTTTTTTAAAATTGGGTCATGCATTGATTCGACCCGTTTTGGTGTGTGACCTGCTTTCTTAAGCCATCCCTTGTATTGCTCAATACAATCAAATTCATATCGTTGGGAGGTCAAATGTGAATTGTATCGTATTGAATTTTAAGATTCATGAGAGTTAGATACGCTGACAGATTCATATCGTTGGAAGGTCAAACTGAATCATATTGTGTATCGAATTGTAAGATTCATGAGATACTGACAACTATGCTCTGGATCACCTCCTATGGGAGTGAAATGGAACTTATCCAATAGCAGATGTATCCTAGCAGATTCAGAAGGAATAATCTTCCATCCTTTATAAAATAGCTTTCCTTGCTTCAAGTTTGGATCAACTTGAATCTATTGCTAAAACATGGATGCATCCAACTATATTGGTTTTGGTCGGTTCTCTTCTCCTGGCTTGTAGACAATGTCAAATTGGTACTCTATTAGCTCTCAGTCTAGTCTTGTTGATTTTGAGTAGTATTAGAAAATCATAGTGAGAAAGAGAAAAAGAGAGAGAGATTTGCACATAATATTCTGTAAATTGATTGTATTATTCATTAATTTGAAGAGAAGATACAAGCTGTATTTTATAGTCTATTAGGAGTATCTAACAGAAAATAATTTTGTTACTGTTATCTTTCTCTTCTCTGGACAGTTTAATAATGCCTTGTTCCTAATTTTTTAACAGGTGACTTTGGAGTTGCAAATAACCCAGGCCAAGAATGAGGAGATGCTTGGTTTGATGGGTACTGTGATTAAACATACATAAACCTAAGCAACATCTCACTTCATGTCGTTTATAGGTAATAGAATGATCTCTCTTGTGAGTGTTCCCTGCTTCATGATGTGCGGCTAAAAGTTGGCCTAACTAAACAAAATTCTGACATTATTCATCTGACTATTATTGACTTTCTCAAGTGTAAGAATTTGAAATTAAAATGTAATATATTCATATCTATAATACCTCTTTCCCCATGTCCCATTTTACCTCCTTATGTCTTTATTAATAAGATAAACTATTGTGGGGCTCTTGAGACAAAGTAAAATATAGGTTGTGTGGACAACCGAGGAACTGTTCCTTGGGGATGGGTGAAGAGACGTTGTAGAGCACTTGACTCTTGAGCATGTTAATGGCTACTACACGAGGAGAATGTAATCCACTATGACTAAGGAGGGATTTTGGCCTTGGATAAAAATGAGATTGAGCCCAAGGGTAATCACTACGGTCTGGAGTATGGATTATTACTTACGGTTACAGTTTCCCTAGGGTTCTAAAATGTAACTGTAGATGCAAAGAAATCTCAAGTCTCTTGGAATTATCGAGAACTTAAATGGTTGTAGTTATAGATATCAATTTGACTCATACAATCTAATCCAACTCTAGTCCATGTGGGCTAGGGTCAAAATGGTACACAATCCTACAAAAGTACATTTATAAAGTCTATAGGGCTAAAAACCCATTAAATCTTAAGGGTTAGGGTCAATTCATAAACTTAATTTTTCTCTTCAAATTTTCTCTTTTAATTTTTTTAATCTTTTTCTATAATTTGTTTTCTCTCTATTTTCTTTTTCTTTCTCAAGATAAAGACGAAAAATTAAAATTAGCAAGAAAGATAGAGTAGGGATGGAAGTAAATAAGGTTGCTTGACAGTAGCCTACAACTTAAGTCTTGGTTAGACTTGTTTAATAAATAGATAGGTTTAGATTTATTAATTTATTGAAAAATTTATTTATCTTTATATATTATATATTTATATTTATTATATTTATTTTAATATATTATATTTATAAAATATTTATTTTAATATATATATATATATATATATATATATATTAGGTTTATTTAATGATTTTTTTAACTTGTAGGTTTTAAGCTTATAAGCCTTTTTAATCAATTATTTATAAGTTTTAAGCCTATTTATTGATTTTTTTTTGGAATGTAGGTTTATAAACAGGTTCACCAGTAAGTTTTACATCCGGTCAAACTTTAACAAAAAGAATGCATTTTTAACAGGTAATAGGCTTAAAGAAAATATAATTTTAGAGATGGAGAGACATATATATCTATAAAGAATAAAGAAAAAGATAAAAATATAAAAAAAATTGAGAAAATTTGAGAGATGAAGAAAAAAAATTTAGAACGTAAGAAAATTCTAGAGATAAATGAAAAAATATTTAGAGAAAGATAAAAAAATAAATATAAATAAATTAAATAATATTTTAGTACAATAAAAATATTAAAGATAAAATTTTAAGAGAGAAAAAAAAAACTGAGAGGAAGAAATTTTAGAGAAAAAAAAAACTAAATATAAGATAGTATCATAAAAGTTAATTTACACGCGTTTTACTTAATTTGAGAATTACGAAGGTTAAAATTTAAAAATATTACTTTTTGACAAGCTACAAAAATAAATGTTACGTATGTTAGGGTTTAAAAATCTTACTTATAATATAATTTAGTTACAAAATAGAAGGTTATAAGATTAATTAACTCATATTTATTTCATTTAATTTAAGGATTACATAAAGTAAGGTATATAAAATATTATTTTTAAACGAGTTACAAACAAAGAAGGTAAGATAGGGTTAAATGAGTTAACTTACATTTATTTAATTTAATTTAATTTGAGGATTACGTGAGTTAGAATTTAAAAATTTTACTTTTAAATAAATTTAAAATAGAAGAAAATAAAATTATATAAGTTAGTTCATGAATTCACGCATAATAAATCTCTTTAAATTAAGGATTATGTGAATTAAAGCTTAAAAAAATCTTCTTAAATTAAGGATTATGTGAATTAAAACTTAAAAAAATCTTACACTTTTAAGTGAGTTATATAACATAGGATCAAAACTTAGTATAAAGTCCAAAAATAAAGGTCAATTTAACAGCTCTAGTTATAGTCCATAAATAGGTATCATTGACTGTGTCTGAATTTCTAAAATGTTTGTCTATGATAATTTCATGATGGTATTTATATTGTAAAGAATGAGTATCATAGCACTCTCCAGCCGCCACAAATTTGCCACAGCAGAGCGTGTTTTGTTTTCATGGCTGTTGCGGCCCCTTTTTCAGCCAAAAAGCGAGCTCTCACTGTACAATGGCACCAATACAGAAAAACAGGAAGTTCCTGCCGAGAGAAAAGGGGTAATTTTCATTTTTGCCCTCACAACGACAGTGTTTTGAGGTTTCTTTAAGGCTTAAACAGACTTTTTATCTTTCTTCTTCAACACCTTCCTGGCTCTCTCTCGTCTCTGTTCTACTTGCCTTCTCTGTTCCAATGGATCAGCCATCTCTAGCAACTTTCCTCTGTATTTTGCAGATCTGCTCCACCGTTTCTATTCCGTTGTGTTGCTTCTCCGAACAGTGGACAGCAAACAATGGCTTCATCTCAAGGACGAACTCACAAGACCAAGCCTAACTTTTTGTTGATAATTATGTATGTGCTATGGATATGAATTTGAGTATTTTTGGATCATTATATATGTAATTATGTGCATATTTTATAAATTATATATCTATATAAATTTTTTTAAAATAGCGGTCATGATGCAATGCGTTGTTCTGCAGTAGCGTTTCTGGACTCGGCCGCTATGTACCACTATTCGAGATTGATAACTAATTAACATTGATAAATACTGGTTCAGAAAATAGGCCAGACCTGATTGAAAGAAGGGAATTGCTTTTTGTTTTTTTTTTCTTGTCGTATCCTCCGTTTCTTTTTTTAATTTTATTTCCATAATTCTTAGGTCATTTCTCTCTATTTTTTTTTTCTAATTTCTTTCAAATAGACAAAATGTAAAAGATGTTATTTTTACTAATCTATATTGTAAAAATTACAAAAAAAGGAGAGTAAAAAAGATAAGTGTGAAATATGATAAATGATATGATAAAAAGATATAGAATAGAAATATATGTTGTATAAATTGTAATAAAAATTGTTATAAAAATAACATTTTTTTTATAATCACATTCTTAATCGATAACATTTCTGACCATATTTAGTTCTTGGGTATAGAAATCATGGAACAAGAATTTCTTCTAATAGAAGTTTTAAAAAAAATTAAAATAGGCATTTTTACTGTTACTTAATTGAATAATGAAAAATAAGCCCCCATTCTTTGTAGGGTTCACCTTCCCGCATTTTTCTTACCCCTTCGTGCACACACCAGTCCACCCCTTCATGCTATCTCTTGCCCGCACACGTTGCACCCTCACATTTGCACCCCTTGTGCTCACTTTGAACACTGCTACATGGCACCTTAATTCACTCCCTATCATTTCTTTAATACACTACGTGAGGAACTGCTAAATACCATGCAGTAGGAGACTGAGGGAAGTTTTTCTGACCAACACTAGCTTTTACAACCTTTCTCTTTTAAGCAACTGAGTTAACGGGGCAGCAATCTTCCCAAAGTTGTGAATGAATATTGATAACACCCTACTAGACAAAGGAAGCCTCACCAAGGAAGCCTCACAGTTGTTAAACTAAAGTGGGAATATGATAGCAAACTCACCAAACTGAAAGTAGTAATTAAAGGATATTGACAAATAAAAGTGCAAAAATTTTAACATTGAATTTCTTCTATAAAAGAGTTCGTAGGTGGACTAGACTCAAATATAAATATTTTAATTTTATTCCGATGGTCTTCATCACTAATTCTTATGGATATTTATAAGAAAGATACCCTAACTAATTAAGCTAAAATAAAGGAAACAAAACATGCAGTAACAAACCATAACAAATGCCTAACAACCACAAGATTATTTTGTTTGGCTAGCCTTATTTTTTTCTTCTAAAATAAGTTAGCAGTGGTTTACTGCTATCAACACTCCCCCCTTAAAACTTCTCCTTGTCCTCAAGGGGAAAGTTAGGAAATTGAGTTGGGAGTAGATCATAATTTTCCCAGCTTTGCTCCTCCAATGATCGGTTAAGCCATTGGATCAATAGTTCAAGAGAAGAACCAGAAGAATTAGGAACCCAACAATATGCTAACACTTTAGTTGGTTGTAGCAGTAATTCCCATTCAGTGGAAAGTGGAAGAGGGGGTGGGTCAGTTGGCAGTGGCTGGCCAAGAGTTGGGCGAAGTAAGGAGACATGAAAAATTGGATGAATCCAAGATGTCAAGGGCAATTCTAATTCATAAGCAACCTGTCTCACTTTTTACAGGCCCAAAAAATCATAGAGACAACTTCTCATATTTCCTCTTTGTTAAGGAATGTTGTTTGTATGGTTGGAGGCGCAGTAAAACAGCATCCCTTACATTAAAAGAGAGTTCTCGCCTTTTAGAGTTCGCTTGAGCTTTCATACGATCTTGCACCTTTTGGAGGTACGAATGAATGATTTTGAGCATGCCATCCCTTTGTTTTCAGCTGCTATTCTAGATCAAGAAGATAAGTCTCTCCTTGTACAAAGGGGTGGAGGGTTGGTGGATCTTGTCCATAAAGAATTTGGAAGGAGGTAGTACCCATAGAAGTGTGAAAACCTGTGTTAAAAGAAAATTTTGTCCAATATAAAAAAAAGTTACTCCATTGTTGAGGTTGTTCATGGTAGAAATAATGGAGATAAGCTTCTAGGCAATGATTTACCACTTCGGTTTGACCATCGCTTTGTGGGTGGTAGGCCGAGCTCATGTGCAAGCAGGTTTTGCTAAGTTTAAATAATTCTATCCAAAAGGAGCTAAGGAAGATGGAGTCGTGGTCAAAGACGATAGAACAAGGCAAACCACGGAGTCAAACTATCTCTTTTCAAAAGATGGTAGCCACTGTGCGAGCTGTATAAGGATGATAAAGAGAAATGAAGTGGCTGTATTTTCTCAATAAGTCCACAACCACCAATATTGTGCCAAACCCTTTATATTTTTGCAGCCTAATTATGAAGTCCATGGAGATATCTTCCCAAACTTTGTTGGGGATTGGTAATGGTTGCAAGAGTCTTACCGATGAGACAGTTTGATATTTAGTTTGTTGGTAAGTCAAACAACGTACGTACCTTTTAACATCCTTAGAGAGTGATGACTAATAAAAATTAGAACGAATTTGCTGCAAGGCTTTTAAATATCCCCCATGACCACCTGAAGGGGAATTGTGAGCTTCTTCGAGCAAGGTTTGTTAATAGATAGCCCCTAACCAAGGAAAAGTGAAGTAGGTTGTTCGGATTGATAGAAAGTAACTCAATTTGGGCTCTAGTGACTGGATCTTGTACCAAGACTATTTATAACCCTTCAAAATCAAGTTGGGTTGGCAGAGTAAGTGCAAGGAAAGTGGCATGTGAGGGTTTTCTTGATAAAGCATCAGCATCTATGTTGTCTCGTCCTTGTTTATAAGTAATTGAGAAGTCAAAAGGCAGTAATTTCATAATTAAACATTGTTGTTTTGCAGTATAAAGCCTTTGGTCAAGCAGGAATTTGAGACTTTGGTGATTGATTTGAACTATAAAATGTCTCCCCAATAAATAATGTCTCCATTTCTGTAACGCCAACACTAGAGCAAGTAGTTCTCTTTCATAGGCAGACTTAATACGATTGGAATAGGACAACCCCTTGCTAAAGTATGTTATGGGGTGTTCATCTTGCATGAGAATTGCTCCAATTCCATCTAAAGAGGCGTCACATTCGACAACAAAAACTTTGTCCAAGTTAGGAAGTTGTAACATAGGTGTGGATGTTAATACATGTTTTAATTGTAAAAAGACGTTCTCTACCTTAGAAGACTAATTGAAAGCATCTTTTTTTTGTCAATTCAATGAGAAGGCGGGCAAGGATGCCATAGTTCCGTACAAAGCGCCTATAATAACCCATGAGACCTAAAAACCCATGCAACTCCTTGACATTGACTAGACGGGGCCATTCCATAACATCTTTAATTTTGTTATTCCCCACAAATAACCCTCCTCCGGAAACCACATGGCCGAGGAAGTGCAGTGATGGTTGACCAAACAAACACTTACTAGACTTGGCAAAGTAGGAATGGTCTAGAAGTGCTTGGAGTGTCAACTGAAGATGTCGGTGGTGTTGTTCCAAATTTTGACTGTACACCAGAATGTCATCAAAGAAGACAAGTATAAATTTGAGAAGATAAGACTTGAAAAGCTTGTTCATGGCTGCCTGAAAAGTAGAGGGGGCATGGGTAAGCCCAAATGGCATGATGGTGAACTCGTAGTGGCCATTATGAGTATGAAAGGCTGTTTTATGGATGTCTTCTAGCTGTACATGAATTTGATGATATCCGGAACGAAGATCAATTTTTGAAAATACCTGTGAGCCATGTAACTCATCAAGGAGTTCATCAATAGTAGGGATCAGATACTTATCTGGAACAGTGATCTGATTAAGCTTTCGGTAGTTAATGCATAATTGCCATGTGGAGTCCTTCTTTAGTACCAATAGCACTAGGCTAGCAAATGGACTAGTGTTGGAGCGAATGAATCCCATCTTGAGAAGTTCTGCAACTTTTCTTTCGATCTCTATTTTATTGATGGTAAGGACTCTGGTAAGGACGGATGTTAGAGGCAGTTGATTAGGGAAGAAGGGGAATGACATGAGCGTGTTCTCGAAAATGAGGTAATGATATAGGCTCCTTGAAAACCGTATTAAATTGTTACAGCACTTGCTGAATTAATGGAGGTGTCTCTACCTTAGCTGAGTAATTATCTTCTTTGGCCATACTTTGGATAGAGACTTATGTAGGAACAGATTTGGGTACTCCCTGAAGTTTGTATCTCCTTCCATTAATATGAAAAATGAGGAATATTTTGTTCCAATTAGCTTGGACAATGTTCAATGATGCCAACCATTTGATACCCAAAACTAAGTCTGCACCACCTATGGAGAAGGGATAAAAATCTTCAATGATAGATAAATCTAAGAGGTGAACTTCCACTTATTTGCAAATTGAATAGCAGCGTATTATATCCCCATTCCCAATTTGGACTCTGAATGGCTGTTCATCCTGAGTTGGAAGTTATAATTCCTTGACCACACTTTGAGAGATGAAATTGTGAGTAGAACCACTATCCACCAAGATGAAAACTTCCCTATCCCTGATTTTACCTCTCAATTTTAGAGCAGATGTAGAATTGTTGCCCAAAATTGCATGCAGCAAAATTTCAGCCATACTTGCCATATTTTCGAATTCCTCCACGTCATTTGGGGGTTGTTCAACATCAATTTCATCCTTTGTGATTTCCAGCAGTGATAGAGATGATATTTTACAACGGTGACTAGGCTGAAAATGCTCGTTACACTTAAAACAAAGACTCTTATCTCTCCGAATTTTCCTCTCCAAGTTAGATGCACGTTGGGGATACATTATAGCCTGTGTTGCTTTGGAAACAGGATTATGTTGGTGTGATAAGGTTGTGCTAGCATTAACAAGTGTGCATGGATAGTTTTGGGCAAAAGGGATTCATGTTTTCTCTTGATTGTGGGCCAAAAATCTGTTTTGGGCTGGAGTGGAATAATTTTTTTGGGGTTTTATATGGCCCAACTTTGTTTCATACTCCAAGGCCAAGCTAACAACCATGTAAACACTCCTAGGCTTGTGTATCCTCACGTCGACCTTCTTCTCTTCCTTCAACCCATTGAGAAAAATGCTGAGAAGACAATGCTTTGGCCAGTTTTTCACTTGTGCTGATCTCTTTGCGAATTCTTGATGGTATTCCAGTACAGAACCTGTTTGTCGGATGCCACACAAGTGTTCATCAGGATTTTGGAATTTAGCAAGCCCGTATTGTTCTTGTAGTGCTCTCACCAATTCACCCTAGTACAAAATCGTCTTTTCTGAGTTGGTCCAAGCAAATAGATCAAGTGCATTTCCTTCTAGATACATAACTGCCACATCAACCTTCACTTCCTCCAGTGTTTGATAGTAATGGAAGTATTTTTCCATTTTCAGAATCCAATTTAGGGAATTCAATTTTGGTGTAAGGAATTTTGTGATGGCCACGACTTTCCCATAATTTTTCTCCACTCCTTCATCATCTTTCTTCCAATGACTTCTACTGCGATTGTTGTCTTCCTCAAAATCTTGACCTTTCCCCTTGGTGTAATTTTCCTTAAGTGCTGCTACTTCAGTTGCCAAAGCGTCAACTGCATCCAACCTTGCTGCCATGGCTGAGAGTTATTGTGCTAAGGTCTTCATAGGTGTTTCAGCTGTATGGGTATGTATTTCAAGGTTTGCGGATGTGGAATGTGTAGTGACCATGAGAGTTAACCAAGCTATGATAGCAAACCTAGCAGACTGAAAGTAATAATCAAAGGATATTGGCAGAAATAAAAGTGTAAGAATCTCAACATTGAATTTCTCAAAAGAGCACGTAGGTGGACTAAACCCAAGTACAAATGTTTAATTTTATTCTGATGGCCCTTCACCTCTAATTCTTATGGGTATTTATAAGAGAGAGACCCTAACTAATTAAGCTATAATAAAGGAAACATGCAGTAACAAACCATAACAAATGCCTGAAAACTAGGATAGATAAAACGTGTAGTAACAAACCATAACAAATGCCTAACAACTCATAAGATTATTTTCTTTTTGTCTAGCCTTCTTTTTTCTTCTAGAATAAGTTAGCAGTGGTTTGCTGCTATCGGAATTGGCCAATTCAATATATTCTTAACCTAGCCTTCATCCATGGTAGCCTCTTGTCTGATTGTAACATGTCCCAACAAATCTCTATCATTCCCAAAAGAACACTAATCTTTGTTGGAATAAGAGTGTTGTAACAACACCTTAAAGACTGTTTCCAAGTGTTCTAAATGAGTGTCACAACATATGTTATACACAAATATCTCATCAAAGAGGGGTGTCTTAAATGCAATCTTGGAAATGTGCTCCAGGTGCATACAAATTTTATGGTACCCAAATGAAATTCTAACTTAGTGAAGTAGGCTGCATCATAAAGATCATCCAGTAGCTCTTCAATGTAAGGAGTGTGGCATTTATCTTTGAGTTTGACTGCATTCAACCTCCAAAATCTACTCAGAATGCGAGCTCCCATTTGTGTTCTAACCAGAACTATCCGTGGAGCAAATGCTCTAATGTTCTCTCTTATCAGGCCTTCTTCCTTGGATTCTCCCACTAATTTTCTTATGACTCCTTGTTGTGCATAAGGGTATCTATAAAGCTTGTAGCTGACGGGTGAACTACCCTCCTTAGGGGAATTTTTTGATCTTGAGGTCTATAAGGATTACATGGAATTAGTTAGTAAGGATTGTCATTGAGTCTTTTGGTCATGTGACAATTTGATGGGTATTTAAGACCAATCTTCCTCCTCTTTGATGGTTCATACAAGATCTCTTAGTGATGGTGATGGAACTTAATGGGTTTTTCTTGATTTAACTTAAATCTCAAAGATAGAAGTTTCAGCTTAATATAAATTTTGGTATTGTGAGAGAAGCTAGAGTCTTGGGTAAGTTTAGAGAGCTTGCATAAGTGCTTAAAAAAGTGTTAATGGATCAAATGACCCCTTTGATGATCTTAAACAATTTCATCCACTTAGGACATGTAGGAATTAAATTCTCACTTAAAGGTATTTTGGTTCATTTACATGTAACTTTTATTTTCTAAAATAAATATATATGTAAAGAATTATCTTTATAGGGTTAGTTTAATGTTAATAATTTTGAATTTTTTACTAGTTAAGATTAATTTATTCTAAGTATTTTTAATTTTAATTAATCAAGATTAATTTACTTTAATCATGGTTAATTTATCTCTCCTATTTAATATTTTTGTTTTACATTAATGAAGTGATGACTCATATGATAAGTCACCACCTCATTTTCTACATGCTTATTTTTGTGCTTAAGGGGTGAGGCTCACTTCTTGTCTTCTATTTTTGCATTTTCTTGCCCTACCAATCTTTCAGAGGGATTTTGATAATTTTTTTTTCAACATTTCGCGAGAGGTTCTCAAATTGTTTCTAACACTTATTGGTTTGTTTCCTAATTATTTTTATGTCATTATCCATTTTTTTGGAATAATTTAGCCCTTATGAAAGATAAAATTTTCTAAGAACGTTTCGGATATTTTTTAGAGTTTTCTAATAACGTTTTCATTTTCACTTTATTTCTATTCTTTTTTTATGAATTTCTAACCATGATCGATGGATTCTAAAACTTTAGAATATTTTTAAAATTTTATTTTAGCTTTCATACATATTTATTTGTTTCATTTTAATATAAAAATATTTTTACCATTTACTAATTTTTTTTTAAATTTTTAACTTTTATTTTTATTTCTATTTTATTTTTTAAAAAAATATATATATAACCTAAAGAATTTATAATAAAAAATTATAAATATTATAATAATTTTAATTTTTTATCTAAATAAACCAACTAAAAAAATTTATTTAACATAATGATTGATTTGTATAAACAAGTTAGAGATGTCTATTATCTCAAGAACTAGATTTGTAGCAAGCAATTTTACTTCAACAAAATCATTCTCAAAAAGTCGTCTCTAGCATGTATGATTAGGACACATTTCTTAGCTTCATATGGACATTCTTACGCAAAAAATATTCATATATTTCCGATTATAAACATGTTTGTGATATATATCACTTCTGTAGATAAAAACAATTCACATTTGAATATAGCATAAATAATACTTATTTTGCCTTCGATCTTTTCACTTGAATATATGCATGGATCCCCTATTCAACTACTTCAATTCTGCAATGATAAATATTGTTTGAAATTTTGTTTTAAACCTATAAATTTATATACGGTATATTGGTGGATTATAAAAAAAAAAACATTAACATATATTGTATGAAATTGTGTTTTAAAAATTTATATAGCACATATTAGTATGTAATCGAAAGCATTAACATTTATAAATATTTATTATTTGAAATATCGAATAACGTGAGACAGCAGTCGAATCAATTATGGAGAGTTTATGACTTGCTTTAATTTTTTTTGTCTAACCTTAGAAAAGTTATAAAAACCCATGCTGGAATTGTTTTGCCTTGCTTATGATGGCCATTTCTTCTAAGAAAATTGTTTTTATTCGTCAGAAGTAGTGAATAAATGCATTTTGCAACTTAATTTTCTAAATGTTCATAATTTGATATTATTGTAGAAAACCACTAAGCAAAGCCACATAATTATTGAAATTACATTATGTTAAGCTGAATGCGGAAAACATTTGGTTAAGACAAAAATTGAGCTAATGTGTTCTTCAAGTGGTAGTTTGCAATGATACCATTGGTTTTCTCCGTTGGATGGAATGAATCCCAAAAGACGTATCTGGAAGCATCTATGCAACTAAAAGAACTTGCGCTGCTGCATGCGTAACCCATCTCAAACATTCCAGTAGCACAACATGCCATCGAAGTCACTTGAAACCCTGAAATCAATGATATATTAATTATATGTATACTTGTTTTATTTGTATATTTAGTCATTTTAGTTCTGATTATGTGAAATTTTATTCTCTCAAGTCTTTTTAGAATCAAATTGATGATATTTGGTTTAGAAAAACATTTTATTTTTATTTTCTATTCGTTATCATCTTATTTTTATTTTATTTTTTAAAAGTTTTCAACAAAAAATATTAAAAATTAAAAATAAAATCAAACCGATGTAATATCTGTAAATAAAAATAAAAAATATTTCCATAAATTAAATATTACCTTAAATTCTAACATATATATTGTTATGCTAAAATAAAAAATAAAAAGAATATAGTCATAAATTCATACCATATTGGGCGGGCTTTCTAATAATATGCAACAAAATATCATACGGATTTGAAAATACCAATTTGATCCGAGGAAGGTCCTTCTTCAGCTTTGTTGTCAACTTAGTGAGTTTATCATTGAACTCTAATGCAATGTTATTGTAACTGAGCACACATTCATTCCCTCCAACAAAGTTTGTGGTTCTCTCCAATGGCAAGCATCCCATGGGAGGTAAACCTCCTAAAGATATCTTCCTAGCACCAAGACCATAGAGTTTGTGGATGAAATTCTCAGCTATCCCAACCAGAAAATTTTGATACTCTCTTGGTGTGTATTGAGATGCCCTACCAGGTATTGCATAATAGTTCTCTAGGAAATCATTTGTTCCTACACTTATTATGTATAATGCTTTGCCAATTATCTCATTTGCCCTTCTTTGTCCAAGATACCCACTCAGCTTCTTTTCGTACCCCTTGTAGTACTCCAATTGCTTCCATAATGGTATCACAGACTGCAATCCAAAATTCAAATTTATATATAATATTTGTTTGCATGCTTGCATTTGATTAATGGTTTTCTTAACCTTGGATTTTAGAACTAATTTTAAACATTCATAAGTGATAGGTTTTATATACATACATACATACATACATATATATATATATATATATATATATTATACTTTTATATTTTTCAATAAAATTTATCATTTTTGAGTGTTTAATAAAAATCTGAAAAATTGAGGTTAATATTTTTTATTAATTCATATTATAAATATTATCTAGAAGGGAAAGAATTTGTACATTATACAATTAAGTATGACAGTGATTTAAACCATAAAAAAGAAGAAGAAAGAAGACATGCTAATCTGTTGATAATATCTCTTCAAGGATACTCCATGGAAGGTGAGTATACATTTTTTTTTCCTGGAAATTAACCTCGAATAAAATCTATCAAAGACTATGAGGCAGGTGTGATCAGTTATAAATGCATTCTGACCTTTTACAACCATCAGAGGAAAATCTAATGGCTGATATTCTGCTGCAAAGATAGAAGGATTATAAGGATCCAAATCTATAATAATAATAATAATAATAATAATAATAATAATAATAATAATAATAATAATAATAATAATAATAATAATAATAATAATAATAATAATAATAATAATAATAATAATAATAATAATAATAATAATAATAATAATAATAATAATAATAATAATAATAATAATAATATATCTTAATATTTTGTGCATCTTTTTCAAGTATCAAAGTATTCCGAACAATTTATTATTCCTAGCAATTTGTATATTCATGCAATAATTGATAAGAAAGAAGGGCGTTATGTAATTACTTACAAGCACATCTGAAGTAGCATTGTCATAACCAGTAGCAGCAGAACCAAAAGTGACCCCAGTGGCAAAGTGTGAGATATTATAATTTGGATCCAAGTATGCAGGTATATATGGTTTCACTCCAAAAGCTTGGGATATAAAATCTGTTGCTATTCGGCCATTACTGAATCTTCCAGTTGCTTTTCCACCAACAAAGTCACGCCCATATGGTTGGAAATTGCTTCGAGCCACCGTCGCTATGTAATTGTTATTTCCGGCATCCACTGACGAGTCTCCGAACACCATAATTGCCGGAACCTTAGCCTCTATTTCCAAGAGCCACTGAGGCAAAAGGATGCACAAAACTATGTATATTCCCATGCTATGTATGTCTATGTGTTTGGTTAGAGAACCTGCAATAGAATAAATATTAATTGGTTTGCGTATTAATGAAATGTGATTTTTAGGTCAGTAGGTTGTTGGGATTCATAAATGAATTCCTTACCATCAACAAAATTCAACATAGTAAATATGTTTTTTATATGTAAGCTATGTTCAAAAGTGTAGGAGTTAATAAATTTATTTAAATAATTTATTGTCCACAAATGTCCATAAACTTGGCTTACATAGTAAATATGTTATATATATATATATATATATATATATATATATATTATTTTTAATTTTTAAACTATCAAAAATTATTTTTTATTTTTAAAAAATTTACAAAATTTTTAAAATTAAAAAACTAATTTGTATTATTCTAAAAGTTAAAAACGAATTCGCAAAATGTTTATAAAGTTGAAAAAATTTAACAATTAGATGGTATTTGATTTGTAAAAACATTATTTATTTTATTTTATTTACAAAATATCATTTTTATTTTAATTTTTTATAGAAAATAATAAAAGTATAAAATAAAAATAATAATTTTCTCATGTTTTCAGTATTTTATGTATAAAATTTAAAAAATAAAAATAAAAATAAAAAATATTTTTAGCAACCAATTTTTATGTTTTAGAAAATATTAATTTTCAATTATTAAGTGAAACATAACTTTGCAAGCACAAAAAATTGATAACTTAGACCACATTGTGCTTTTCAAACTGGATGCTCTTTTTTTTAATGAAAGTTTTAACAAACAAAAAAATATCGGTACATACCCACAATACATTACATCTATATCTATTTTATTTATGATCTTATATTTTTTTATATTTTTAAAAATAGAAAAATTTATAACTGTTAGATTTAAGATGTGTATAAATATAAATCATTGTCTAGCAAATATAGTGTGATAATAGCTTAGCAATTTGTTGATATTTGATTTAAAAAATATTTTCTAATTATATTTATAAAAATATTATCTTATTTTATTTAATTTTTTTATTTTTAAAATTTTGTAAAAGAAATAGTTAAAATAGAAATAATTTTTCTTTATATTTTTGGTATTTTATGTACAAAATTTTGAAAATAAAAAATAAATAAAATAATATAAATTTTATAAATAAAAATAAAAATATTTTTTACAAACCAATTTTAAAAATAATTTTATAAGTTCTTGTGTAAAGAGCTAGTTATTTTTTTATTTAGTTAAAATATTTTATTAAAAATACCTTTAAACAAATTTATAAACAGAAAACTTTTAGAAAAGTCAACTAAAAATTTAAAAATTAATTTATATCCAATAAATTAAATTAAATTTTTAAATTTTAAAGTTACATTTAAGTTAAATTATATAAAATTTTATTTAGAATGTGTTTAGTAAAATTAGGAGATAAATTAGATGAAAATTAAAAAAGTTACTCGAGGATGAAAGATAAAAATTTAAATTTTGAAAGTTATATACAAGCTAAAATGTTATAAACTAATAATTAAATTCAAAATGTTTGATAAAATTAATTATTAAATTAATTGATAAATATTAAATAATAAATAAATATATAATTAAATAATAAATTAAAATATGATAAGTATAATATATATTTTTTAATAAAAAATTTAAAATTTAATTAAATACAAGAAATTATTTAAAATAAAAAATATTTATTTTAAATTTTTACACAAATAAATTTTAAATAAATTTTTTAAAAAATTAATTTGTTTTATAATTTTAATTATTTTATCAAATGGCTCAATATTTTAATTCTAATAATAAAATAAATAGTATATATTAATAGTTTAAAAGATAATTTTTATAATCATAAAATATAAATATACTAAAATTTATAATATTATTATGAAAAATAAAATAATATTAACTTGATAAAAATAAATAGATAAATAAAACATTATATTATAAAGATATATTAAAAATAAAAAAATATTTCAATTAAAAGATAAAATATATAAAAATTACTTAATTTGTTTAAAAATATTAATACTTTTATAAAAAATATTAATAAATATTAAAATAAATTAAATTATCAAACTTTTAAAATATTTTAATAAATTTTTAATTAATAATTTTAACTTTAATTAGCTAAAATATTTTATCAAATATATTCTAAATATAATTTGTTTATATCTGTTTTGTTAGATAGAAGCTTTTAGAGAGAGAAGCTGAAAGAATGGCTTCCTTTTAGGTAGGGAGGGATAAAAATTTAAATTTTGAAAGTTATATGGAAGTTAAAATTTCATAAACTAATAATTAAATTAAAAATATTTAATAAAATTAATTATTAAATTAATTGATAAGTAAAAAATAATAAATAAATATATAATTAAATAATAAATTAAAATATGATAAGCATAATATATATTTTTTAACAAAAAATATATTAAAATTTAAATAAATATAAGAAATTATTTAAAATAAAAAATGATTATTTTAAATTTTTATATAATAATTTTTAAATAATTTTTTTAAATTAATTAGTTTTATAATTTTAATTATTTTATCAAATGGCTCAATTTTTTAATATAATAATATAATAAATAGTATATATTAATAATTTAAAAGATAATTTTTATAATAATAAAATATAAATATATTTAAATTTATAATATTATTATGAAAACTAAAATAATATTAAATATATAAAAATAAATAGATAAATAAAATATTATATTATAAAAATATATTAAAAATAAAAAATATTTCAATTAAAAGATAAAATATATAAAAATTACTTAATTTATTTAAAAATATTAATAGTCTTATAAAAAATATTAATAAATACTAAAATAAATTAGATTATCAAACTTCTAAAATATTTTAATAAATTTTTAATTAATAATTTTAACTTTAATTAATTAAAATATTTTATCAAATATATTCTAAATATAATTTTTTTATATCTATTTTGTTAGATAGATGATTCTAGAGGAAGAAATTGAAAGAATGACTTTTTTTCTTTTAGGAATGTAGTAGGTTGAATCAATTTGTTTTATTTAAAAATTAAGGTATAAGTTTAAATTTGTTATTTATTAAATTTTTTTTAAGGGTTTAAAAGTTTATATTTCAAAAAATATTAATAAATAAATTTAAAGTTTATATAAATAATTGATTAAAAATTTATAAATTTAAAATTTATAAGATAAAAAAATTATTAAATAAGTATAATATATTAATATTATATAAATAAAAAATAAAAAATAAAAAATAAAAATAATATTTTTATATATAAATATAAATATAAATATAAATATTTTCATAAAAAAACATTATTTAAAGAAATTAAAAAATAGAACAATCAATTTAATCTGATAAGATGGAATGTTATTAATGTCAAATAAATATAAAGTGTTGAACAAGTCTGAAATGGAGTGCCCGTGGGCACCTTTCTTTTATATCAATGCAAAATTTGAACAAATATAGCGAGAGAATGACCCGACAATTTATTTCTTTAAGTATATGAAACAGACCTTGCAGAGTGGCAAGTGTTTACTTTGGGTTTTATAACTATATATTTGTGCAAACCGCTACAGGAAAGTAAGAAGAATACATAAATATACCATCCCAAACCGTCTAACTTGACATAAGAGGACCACTACACCGAAATGTGTACCCAATTTAAAATAAATGTACTATAGTGAATAATTCAAACATAGGAAATTGATTTAAATTTAATTCTTATGCTTTATATTATTTATTTTTAATCTAAATTTCATTTTTTATATTTTTAAATAAAAGTATTTATTAAAAAGTAAATCTGATTCATTTTTAAAATTTATTATAAAAGAGATTAATTATCAAATCTTATAAATCGTATTTCCTTGATCAAATATTAAAATTATATAATTTTTTATACAACATATGAAAAATACAAATGACATTAGTTTAATGTGATAATTTACCATAAATCTTAAATTAAAGAAAAGGAGTTTCATAAAGTAACTTCATTTTATTTATTAAATAAAAAGATGATATATTAAATATAATAAATTAGAATTTTTTTAAAATATTTTCTTTTAAAAACAAAAAGGAGTGAAATGTTAGCTTTAGTAGTAGCGTAGCAGTAATAATAGTAGTGTTAGAAAAAAAAGGTAGTAGTAACAACAATAAAATAGTATTAGTAATAGTAGAAGGGCAGAAGCAGCACCAGCAAGAGTGCAACCAAAAGCTGTTAGTCGTGAAGGTGAGGGCATAATTTGAAAAAGGTTGGCGCCTAAGGAAATAAGTTTAAGCCACAGTATGGGAAGCAACTATTTCCTCAAGGAGGAAACAAGGGAAAGAAGCCTTAAAGGGAGGCAACCAATGCCCCAAATATTAATCAATGTTCAAATTGGAAAAAAATGCCACCAATATCAACAAAGTTTTCTACTAAATTGGTTGAGGTGCTCTTATTGCAGTTCTAAACTCTTGAAGATGTTGGTGTGCTTTTCTTATGACCTCATGTTTTGAACTGTTAAAAGGTTTTATAATCTTCAGCAATCAAAGTTAGGACTTCTTTTATTTCTTTGACAACTATTTTCATATTTTGAATCTTTTGTTGCAAAGACTGTAGATAGGATGTATATAATTAGTTAGTATAAACTGTGTATAATAGATAAAGTGTGGATAACAACATCAAGTATTAGCATAGTAATAGTTACTATAGTTAACATAAAACACACTTACTTCAACAACAACAAATCAGGTAATGATAACAGCGTAAAGAATTGCCTCGAAATTGGCTTTGTGCAATATATGGCTTAGCTAATTTTTTTAATGTTAATATACTTACTAAAAATGAATTCATAAGATTATTAGGATAGCTTTCATTTTACAGTTATTGTGCAAAATGATGTCCCAAGATGCCTGATTCATAAACACCCAAACATGTGTGATTTAAAGTAATTTATAATTAAATGTAAACTAAAAAAAAAAGATAGGAAAATTAGTATACTTCATATGATTGTTGATCTTTCTCTAATTTTTCTAAATCTTTTTAAATTCTGTTTCCAATCTGATCTTCCTCTGTTCGGTTGGAGTAGGCTTGTACATTGCTTATATTTGAAAAATAAAGATTTCATGATAAAAAAATTTATACCACTTTTTCAGCAATCAATGTATTTCAATGAACTATATATATATATATATATATATATATATATATATATATATATATATATCTATATATATATATATATCTATATATATATATATATATATATATATATAAACTAAAGATTGTATCTAAAATTAAATTTTTATTTAAACGTATTTAAACATAATAAATTGTTCACTACATAATGACAAAGAAACATCTCAACTAATTTTTTTTTAAAAAAAACTATATATAATTACGATAATATCAAACGGATTCTGCTTCAACTAATTCTTTATAAGAAACATAAACATTAATTTTTGAAACGATGATATGGAAACATTTTATGTTCATAGTAAATACGTCCAGAAAGACAATAACGTTAGAAAGTCTTTTGTCTTAAAACATGGATTCGCTGATAAAATCTTCATTTTTCTTCGACGCAATTTTTTCTTCCTTCCAGCCATGAGTTCCAGAAATTAGTTCTCTGTTTGTAGAATAAGAGATGCAATGACTGACTTTGATTATTAAACCAAGAAATTGAACAGATAAAAAAGAAGTACTTCTTTATAAGATTATTGACAACTGAAACGACGCAATTAATGTTACTTTTTGGAGAGAGTGTTGTAGATGAGGAAAGGTGGTATTGTATTTTTCCGTCTTTTTTACTAAAATAATTTTACAATAACATAGACAATTTAGGATTTCTAGTATACAACTCACATTATTATTACATTTGATTTTTTATTTTTTATTTAATTAATTTTTTAAGTTAATAATAATAAATAAATTTAATATTTTAATTAAAAAAATATGAGACAATACATAATATTACAAAAAATTAAAATGTTAAAAATATTTAATGTTATTATTAATATTATTAAAATAATAACTAATTTAAAATATATATATAATTAAAATATTTATTGCAATATTAATGAACTAATTAGCTTATAGGGTCTATTAGATTGTATTCTAAAATATGGTACTTAGATAATATTTTAAAATTATATAGGAATTCTTTAAATGTAATATTTAGAATTTAAGGTTATTCTTATATTTGGGTCGTATAATTATATACCATATTGGAATAATATTTAAAAATTAATATAAATAAATATGTTTTGAAATATTTACTAACATACTATATATGATATATATATATATATATATATATATATAAATAATTTCATTTAGATTTTTAAGGGTTATTAAATCCTACAAATTTTTAGGATTTAGTTTGAGATCATAATGTAAGATATTATTATAAAATTTTAAATTTTGGGTCATATACTAATATATCATATTAGAATAATATCTTTTAATTAGGTTATAAGGTTTATTAAATGTTATACTTAAGGTTTAAAGTTTACATTTTATCTAATGTTTACACCTTAGAGTTTTTATTATATGCTTTGACGAATAAAAACATGAATTGAATTTAACAAAATTATTTCATAAAATAATAAATAACATACTAATAATAAATCCATTATTAATGAGAAAAAATTATAATATTAATATAAAAATATAAAAAAATTATTTAAAAAATTAAAAAATAAATATATTTAGTACTTAGTATCATATTAAATTACTTTCATAAAGAAATTAACAATTAATATAATAATTTTAAATTAAACCAAGTTATTTTATAACACACTAATATTATATATTTATTCCTTTGTTAATAAGTGAAAATTTTTTAATATGAATACAATAAATTATTTTAAATATTTACATTAAGTAATTAGTTTAAGATACTAAGAATCATAATTTTTAAAATTAAACTGATTATTGAACCGAACTAAGGTACTAATTTCAGATTTAATAGTTTAACTATGATTAAATTGTGACCTAATTAATATTATTAAATATTATTTTTAAAGTATTTATAATATATAATATTAAAATATATATAATAATAAAATATATATAATTTTATATGATTAAAAAATTAAAAAATTATATATATTTTAATTTTTTAATTTAAATTATACATATAAAACAAAATAAAATAAAGTATAATTTATTTTATTTTAAAAATATTAAAATAATATTATTTTATATATAAACTAATTTTTTATTGATTAGATCAATTCACTGCCGGTTCACGAAAATATTATTCTAGATTAATTTGATAAAATTAATATATAAATATAAAAAATTAGGATGCATTAGGGTTGGTATAAAATGCAAGTCTCAAATTATATAATTAGACATGTAGAAGTCTTGTATCAAATCATATAAACGGCATATATGTTTTGTATTTACTCGAGTGTGCTTTTATCTTTAAAAAAAATTGATGGGAAAATGTTGTTACAGTATTCAGTTGATAAAATTAAAGCACAAATATAGAAAATCAGAATGAAATGGGTTTGGAAATAAAATGAGCAAATTTAAAAGATGTTTAACACAAAAAATAATATTAAATTAAATATCAATACTCACTTAAAACCAAACATAATATTTACTTAATTGTTCATGATCATCGACGACCAAAAATAAAATATAAAATTTGGCAAAACATTAATCAATGTTCAAATTGGTAAAAAGAAAAAAAAAATCCTCTAAAATAACGACATAAAATATTGTCAACAAAATTTAATACTGGTTTGATTTAGGTGCTCCTATTTCAATTCTGTAATCCTAAAGATGCTGATGTACCTTTGTTATAACCTCGTCGTTTGAACTGTTATGAGGCTTCATAACTAAATCAATTACAAGTCGCAATTGAGTTCCTTCATCAATTTGTTTTGCATATAAAAACTTATCATTTATTTCATTAACATAAATTAGAAAATTTATTCAAATACTAAAGGTATTAATAAATGTACATTTGATTTACATACAGAGATGGAAGTAGGCCGAGCCGAACTAGGCTTTGAGTGTTTAAACATGATCTGTTTAAAATTTCTGAGGCCTGAGTCTGAGCCTACCTATTAATATTAAAAACTTTTTTTTTTGTCAAGGTCTGACCTGATTTAAAGCCTACAAGGTCTGTAAGCCTGTTTAAAAGTCTACATTATAAAAAAATCAATAAATAAACTTAAAATCTATATAAATAATTAATTAAAAAAGTTTACAAACTTAAAGCCTACAAGATAAAAAGACCATTAAATAGGCCTAAAACATATATATGTTAATATTATGTAAATAAAATATAAAATAAATATTATATAAATATAATATATTAAAATAAATATAAATATATAATATATAAATATAAATAGGCCCCTGAATAAGTTAGGTTTTTTTATAAGCCTAGGCCTAACTTGTTTATTTAAATAGACTTTTTAACAAGCCTGAACTGTCCATTTATTAAACGAGCCGAACTTAATAGAATTTAAACGAGCCGAGCCGTATATCCATGTCGGATGGTCTTGTTCACTTCCATCCCTACTTAATGTTGAAGTCATCATCCCACTATAGCATCATCCAATTTGTCATCCATGTACCGCAATCATTTCTCATAGTTAATTAAGTTGTTGTGAGACATATAATTTCTTAAAAGGTAAATAAATTTAAAAATTTATTCTAGTACCTACAAATCAGCATCCTGCATCTTTAATCCTTTAGACACCAGAATTTCATAATTTGTAACCAACGCTTTCCGAGTAACATCAAACTCATAAAAATGAGGAAAGTTAAGCACTTCCTCAAAACATGTTGTCTATAATATGTAAATTGTTAGTAATATAAAATGAAATATATATATTTTTTATAATTTTTAAAAATAGAAATAATGATAAAGGTCGATAACGATACCATTTTTTTTATAGCTTTTCTTCTATCCTACTCTTTTTAAATGAATAAGTATGAGTCAAACATAATTAAACTAGTTTTTATGATGTTTATGATAAGAAAATACCGATGAACATTGTCTTCATTGATTGAGACATATCTAAAAGGACATGACATTAAAAATAAATTAGACTTGTAAAAATTAATGAACATTTTAAATAAAATTAATATTAATCATGATGAAGTGAATAAGTACCTTTACCTCATTGACGTAATCTACAAAACCTATGAACATTTTTTATAGTAATTCATCATCAAGATGTTGTCTCGTGATCAATGAGTAAAATTGCTACAATAATAAATAAAAGGTTTTAGATGATTGACATATACGAAGAAGGAAAAAAATTTGATGTATATATATAACAAAGTTTTAGATGATTGACATATAACAAGAAAGAAAAAAATTTGATGTATATATACAACAAATGATGTTGGTAAAAACCAATCATCAGTTGGTGTGTTTCCAGAATTTTATTCATAAGTCTTCAAACAAACCACTAAGTCAAGAACATGTTTCAATTACCATTTTTTAGTTACAATGGTTTAATAGTAAATTTTTTTATTATTATTTTAGAGTAGTTGTTTTACCTCCTGTTCTACTATAGTATTTTAAAAATGAATATTAATTTTATATTTAAGTCATTCATTCAATTTAATTATTAGTTTGTTATTTTATAATGCAAAATTTTTAGAAAATATTTATTAGAAAAAATATTGTAAATTTTTTTAAAATTATTTGTTATAAATTATAAGCGTTGATTTAACATACATGTCGGTAAATAAATTACTAGATGTTCTCGCATGTATACAGTGTTGAGAATACGTGCTATCTACGTTGCTCCACTTGTCAATTAATTCATAGTAACCAATTAAACACAACTTGTCCATACAATACATAACATCACATAATTATACAGTTCATTTACATATCCATATAGTCTTAGGCACTAAGGCCTTATCATACACTTTATTACACACCATATTTACATACATATTTACCACACATTTTAGTACATGAACTAGCATACTACTAATGATAACTAGGATACTTGCATCCAACTAATTTCATTATTGGTATGACGTACATCTTATCCTTTGAGAAAGAGTCCCTCGTCCTCTTCAAGTATGTGAATTGCTACCATCACAAACAACATTTAGGGCGTCTAGGAAGAAAATGGGAAGGTAGGGGTGAGAAACTAAGTTTTTTAATAAGATTCTACCTTAAGATTAGTGTCATCATTTTTATCTCAGTCACTTTAGTTTATTAGAAAAATCATGACATGCATGTGAGATTGCTTTTAATCTTTCAAAAGCCCTTATTGAAGTGGGTTATTTTTATACAGAAAATAACCATTTTTACCTCAGCATATCTTAATCTTAAACTTCATAAATCTTTGGAAGCACATCATAAGCATGGATTTACTATTATCTCCTTTAAGTTCCAACATAGTTCCCTCTCTTCTCTATTCCACTCCCTTGGTGGAATTTTAAGACATAGGTACAGAATAATATCAGTCAAGCAAATCAATTCAGATGAGAATCTAATTACTTGAACATTATAACTTCTAGGATCACAACATGGATATTATTTGACTATTGCTTCTTCTACGTCTCAATATAATTCTTCTCTTCTCTGTTTCACTTAATTAGTGAAACTTTAGGACATAGGCATACAACTATTAATTAGTCAAACAACATCTTCTCATTGAGTTTGCTACTCTATCTTCTACTACTAAGGATATGAGATCAGTTTTAGATGGTCATCACCACCTTATAATGTGTGAAAAACCATTTTGTCTTCACTATAGAAGGATTTTTGGAGAATACTAATGTATTCTGCAAATTAATTTATGGAAATTTTTTTTACGTTCCACAAATTATCTTATGAAGTATAAATCTCAGTTCGATGATCAACTCACCTTCGTCTTCTCCAATGCTTCTCCGGCGCTTCGTCAGTGCTTCTCCAACATTACTTCTCTCAGTTCCTCGTCCAACCAAAAAAGGATCCCAACGTACATTTAATTAACAATGATGGAGTAGGAAGAAAGCACAACAATGGCAAAACGGAAGAAGAAAAGAGAAGGAAGAAGGAGATGTATACTGTTATAGTTATCAAAGGTATTTTAGTCTTTTCACATGTTAGAGGGTGCCAAAAGAAATTTGGGGAGGGGATGTAAAAAACAATCCCTGCTCTTTATTGTATATACGTCTAAAACTTGCACAAACCCACATCCTAAATTATCACTATTTTATTGGTCCAAAGACAGAATTGGGCTAAAGATGGAATTGTATAGTGCCATGTAATGTTCAGGTTCTTTGTTAGTTAGTAACTGAACTTAAATCAGAAGCACAATGTTTTAATCACTGTACTTGTGTTTTAGTTAGTCTTAGTAAGATATAGAAAAATATTGAAATTCAAGCTTTTCAACTCGGAAAATATGATATTTCTATCTAATTAGCAATATTAATGATCACTGGATCATGATTTACTAAAAGAATTTCTCATAAGGGACAAAAACACACCATTACTTTTAGCGTTACTAAAATGAAAGTAAAAGGGAAAACTCTTAGGAGAATTTAGATAGTGACCTGATTGGTTGGTATATTTGGTCTATATAATTGCATAGAAACGAGTTAATTTTTAATATATAACAAAATCGATTTGAATAAGGTGGTACAACATTATTAAATTTCAACACAAGTTATTTTTTAATGATGTTAGTCTTTTCTATTGTAAATGATTTTTACTTCACTTTAGATTTTGACTTTACATCTTATATAACAAGTTGTAATACCATTTCACCATTTCTTAATTATTAATATATACTTTCTTTGTTGAAAAAATTATAATAAAATATATTGAGTACCTTCTAACTCATATTTTTAGAAGACAAGGCCAATACACACATGTTTTTGTTGTGTTATATACAAACTATGCATACACCAAGCCACATATAAATTATTCTTGTGTTCTAACTTTTACGTGAGATGAACCTTGTCTTCCAATCTCAAGGGGCAAAATATGTATTTTCCCACGTGTATTTTAGTACCTTTGTCTATGAAAAATTACATTTACACACTCATCGGGTATATTTGTATAAAATCTCAAGGGACAAAATCTGTACTTTCCTACTTTGTATTTTAGTGCCTTTGTCTATGAAAAATTACATTTACACACTCATCACGTATATTTGTATAACTGACTAAATTATAGCTTGAAATTATAATTGATGATATTTGTTTGAAAACTTGAGTGATATATTTATTTTTGGTATCATGTTTATTTTTTGTTTCTTTTATTATCATTTGTTGATTGATTTTAATTTTAAAAATTTATTTTATTTATAAATTTCTAGTATGACATCTACAAATTAAAATATAGAAGATGAAATAGTTTCTGAAACTCCTTCCACTTTTTTGAAAATACCGAGTCAACTAAGAGAGAAACTTCATCTGTATGGAATGGTTTTTTAAAAGTTGGAAAGATAAGGATGGTTGTGATAAGGTTATATGAAATTATTGTGAAAAAGATTTTACAATTGGTAAAAAACCCAAAACTAGAACATATTATGGGACTTCACATTTAAGTCACCATATTTTTTATTGTAAAGAGTTTCTAAAATCAAATCCAAATATGGATGATATTGTGTCTAACCAAAAGTCAATCACTAGGAAAATTGATCAAAAGATCCATCGTGACCTTCTTGTTAGAGTTATAATTAAGCATGATTTACCCTTCAATTTTTTTGAATATGACATGGTTAGAGAATGGATAAAGTATCTAAATCTAGATGTTATAATGTATTCTAGGAACATTGTAAAAAAGTTTATATGAGAGAGAAGGATAAAATTAAGCATGTTTTGTCTACAATCCCTAATAGAGTATGCTTAACCTCTGATGTATGGACAACCTCTACTACTGAAGGATATATTTGCTTGATTACACACTTTGTGGATGATAATTGGAGGTTGGTTAGTAAAATTAATTTTTATCGAATGAAACCTCCTCACTCTGGATCTGAATTAGAAGTCATCTTATTTGATTGTTTGAAATATTGGGGAATTGACAAGAAACTATTTTCTAAAAGCTCATCTTTGTTTGCATAATATCTTGTTGTGTGATGGTGATCTTTTTCATGTTCGACGCTCTGCTCATATTCTTAATCTCATTGTTCAAGAGAGTGTTAAATATGTGAGGGACTCAACAAGAGGATGATTGAATTTAAAGTTTGTGTGCAAGAAGCAGGGATTGGTAGTAGTATTGGTTTGAGGTCGGATGTATCAACCAGGTGGAATTCAACATATCTAATGCTTGAAAATGCATTAAAATATGAAAAATCATTTGATATTCTAAATGTGATAAATACAAATTATAAAAATTTTCCATCAAATGAAGAATGGAGAAGAGGATAAAAAATGTGTAAGTTTCTAGAACCATTTTATGATACCACAAACACGATATCGGGATCGTCTTATCCAATCTCAAACCTATATTTTTGCAAGTGTTGAAGATTGAATGCATGTTAATTTGAAACTTGCCAAATGATGATGAGGTGATAAAGGAAATGGTCATAAACATGAAAAGAAAATTTGATAAGTACTGGAAAGAGTATAGTGTGGTATTGTCCTTTGGAGCCATTCTTGACCCATGTTTGAAACTTGATTTTATCCTCTTTTGTCATACCAAGCTTGATGAATCAACTTCTGAAGATAAGGTTAAACATGTGAAGGAAAAATTTGAGAAGATTTATGAAGAATATGTAATATGAATAGATAGGGACGGTCCCAATCTTCATGACATAAGTTAAATAAGAAAATTATAAAATGATAGAAAAAGATAAAATAAATGGTTCAATCACCTAGTACGAGCAAATAGCCAACCAATGTTATAAGGAACTTGACCTGCTACTTAAACTTCTTACCCAACTTCGAATACAAGATAACTGATCCACACACCAACATACCTGAGTTGAAACACGGACTAAAGGATTTTATGAACTTAAATCACCAACCTTATAAGGACGATCGACAAAGCAAGGTTTCACAAGAGTAAATAAAAGATAAAATTCTCATAATAGAGAAAAACTCATATTTAGGTGAATAGAAATTCTAATATCTCATCATCTCTTTCATTGCTCGTATACGAGCTATTTATACTTGTACAATTACTAATATAAAGAAACAAGAACTATGCATTTAGCCTTCTATGTATCCTTTGACCATTTTTTTTCTTTTTTTTGTTGTATAACTTTATCCACCATGTGATCTAAACGTTGGAGAAGTCCTATTATCTTTTTATCAAGTAACTTTTCAATTTGGTTCATAAATGCTTATAGTTGGAACACATTTAATCATTGTTGACTCTGTTAATTTCTTGCCATGCTAGTAAGCTTTTGTTTTTACCTTTTTTTATCAAACTTTTTCCCACTTTTTTCACTATTTTTTTTTCAAAATTTTTTTCACTATTTTTCTTCAACTTTTTTTTTCACTATTTTCTCTTAGATTTTTTTCTTTTACATTTTTTCAATATACTATATTTTTGCTTTTTTTTTTTGTTTTGGATAAATATAAGGAATAATAAACACCTACCATGTCAATTAATAGTTCTTAATACCAACTGATATGAATGAATCAATAGGGGTGGTCTCGATCTTCATAACGTAGGTTAAATAAGAAAATTACAAAATAATAGAAAAAGATAAAATAAATGGTTCAATGATCTGATAGAAGCAAATAGCCAACCAACGTTATAAGAAATGTGACCTGCTACTTAGACCTTTTACCCAACCACGAACACGAGATAACTGATCCACACAACAATGCACCTAGGTTGAAGCATGAACCAAGGGTTTTTATGAACTTGAATCGCCAACCTTATAAGGAAGATTGACAAAACAAGGTTTCACAAGAGTAAAGAAAAGATAAGATTCTCACAATAGAGAAAAACTTGTATTTAGGTGAATAGAAATTCTGATATCTCATCATCTCTCTCATTGCTCGTAAAAGAGCTATTTATACTTGTACAATTACTAATATAAAGAAACTAGAACTAAATCCTAATAGATTTCCTCAATCTCTAATATGAGAAAATTATTATTAATACTAATAGAATCTGTCTGTAACATGATTCAAATCTTCAAGTAAATCTTAACAAATCTTAGTCAAATAATCTAAAAAAAATCCTAACAAATTGATAACTAAATCTAATAAAATAAATAAAATCTTCTTAAATCATGTAGTCCTTTCATAGAGATCATCCTGATTTGCATCCATAAAAATTACAATCTTATCTACCTCTTTTTCTTGAAAGTGAATTTACGTGGATTCCAATTGCCTTTTTTATCTCTTTTAACCTTCTTCTTTTAAATGTGTTTTTTCTCCAAGTTATGTCTTTTTCTAGGTTGACTTGATCATTTAAGATGGTATCAAGGTTCATATCAATATGTATGTTGTCTTAAAGCACCATATGCTCAATCTCAATCATTTGGTGATTCTAATATTTTGGATAAGTCAAATGAAGAAGGAAGTAAGAAAAAAAGATCAAAAGTTTTCAATGTATTTTTATTGCTTATTCATTAGTTTAATATTGTAATTATTTTTATTTAGATAATTTATATATTACATGTTGTAATAGTTAAAAAGATTCTAAAATCAAACTAAATTGAATGGTTGGAAGAGTGAAATAGATATTTATTTGAAAGATAAACTCCTTAATTACGATGATAGTGAAGATTTAGATGTGTTGGGTTATTGGAAGACCAATGAAAAAAAAAGATTTCTCATGCTTGCTATCATGGCATGTGATGTGTTAAGCATTCAAATCACTATATTGGCATCGAAATCTACATTTAGCATTGGTGGACGTGTGTTTACTAAATATCGAACTTCCACCATTCCTAATAATGTTTAGATGTTTATCTGACTAGAAATTGGTTGCATGGTTTTGTTTTGAATTCTATAGGTAAAATTTACATGATTTTTATATTATTTTTAATTTTAATTAATATGTTGGAATTAATTATCTAATTATTTTTTATTGATTGTGATTTGTCAATTTTAGATGAAGATGAGTCTACATCTATTTGTCATGAAATAGATGAGTTGAATGTGCATCTAGAGGATGAAATTGAAGATTAATAAGGAATTAAAGAATGAAGACTAATATAACTTGTTAATATTTATTTTTGGTAAGTGAGTTCATCTTTCATGATCATATTAAAAACAAATAAAGGATTTGGTGGGTTTGGTAAAATTTAACATTTTTGTTAACAATGCTTTGGTGGATTCTTACTCTGCATGCAAATATTTGGTTGGTGTAAGGAAGTGTTTTGAAACCGTACAAGTTAAGGATGTTATTTATTGGAACTGGGTTTCTGTTTATGATGAAAAGGTTTTGGTGTTCCATGCTTTGGAGTTATTTATTGTTATGTAACTCTGGGGCCTTAGGTCATCTATTTGTTTATCAGGGAGTTCGTTAAATTTGGGTAGTAGAGATATTTATTGTTAGCTTATCTCTTTATATTCTTCAAAGTTAGACTCTTGTTATCTTGAAATTTAATTTTAATGTTTGTAATGTTTTTTATGAACTACCACTCTTCTTGGTTGTGGATGACCACAAGGTATTAAGATTGAACATTATGACGTTGTGAATAGTCTTGAAATTTAAATTCATATGCCTAATTCATATTTCAAATGATTTTGTTAGATATAGACTTTCCTAATTTCTTTTAACGTATTCATATTCTTGTCGAGTTAAGTTAATGAATGTTTCATATTTAAGCATGAAGCATCTTAATTTGGCTTTGACAATTCTATTTACATTTGATGCTATGCATATGTACATGTTTCACTTCTTCCTTAATCTTGCTTTTTATATAAGGGCTAACCCTAACCCACTTTTTATATCTAGGATTTTTTGATCCTAACGACCTTTTTTATATCTAGGTATTTTGGTTCTAAGGATTTTTTTTATCTTAGCCCTTAGAGTTAGGGCTAAATAGATTAGGATTGGTATATTTGACAACTCTAGCGAAAAAAGACATCAATTTGTTGATAATATTTTTATTGTTCTTTTTTATCTTTCTGCAAATTTTTTCTCAACCATGAATTTCATAAATCAGTTTAAAATGATAATAACCAATTATAACTATTAAACCAAGAAAATGTACATAAAATGCATATTATTGTATATAATAGCTTTTTATTATTGAAAACTGAAATGACACCATTAATATTTAAATTTGGAGGGAGAGATGGTTGTGGAAGAAGAAAGATTGCTTGTTTTTTTTAAAGTATCTTTCTTAATCATAATAGTTTTATAATAATATATACAATTTAAGATTTCTACATATACAAGTGACATTATCATTATAGTTAATTTAATTTTTTTTATTAATTAACTTTTTAAGTTAAAAATAATAAATAAATTTATTTTTCAATTGAAAACAAATATTACAAAAAATTAAAATATTTATTATTATTATTATTACGATAATAACTAATAAAAAATATAATTATTAAAAGTTTTATTACAATATTAATGAACTAATTAGGTTAATATTTTGAAATACAACACCTAGATAATATTTTCAAATTATGCCGTACCAATTCTTCACATGTAATATTTAAAATTTAGAATATTTACTACCATACCATATATGATATATATCTTCTATATAGGGTGTAAGGTTTATCAAATCCAACAAATGTTTAAGATTTTGTTTTGTAATGTAACATATTACTATAAAATTTTAGACTTATATTATTTCAGTCATATATTAATATATCATGTTGAAATAATATTTTCTAATTAGTTTATAGATTTTTTAAATAGTATTTACAATTTTCATTTTATGTAACGTCTAAGGCTTAGATTTTTTGCTATATGCTTTGATGAATTGAAAAAAATTAATAGTTCTAATTAATAAAAACATTAATTTATGTTAAAAAATATTTGAAAATATTTTATAAAATAATAAATAACATATTAATATTAATTCCATTATTAATGAGAAAATAATTTATAAAATAAATATAATAAATAATGTTAATTTAAAATTTTAAAAATAATTATTTAGTATTTACTATCATATTAAATGAATTTCAGTAAAGAAATTAAAATTTAATATAATATAAATATGTTTTGAGTTATTTACTAACATACCATGAGTGTTTTTAGTAAAACATTTCAATCAGCTTCATTTGATAAAATTGTTTATTTTAATAATTATTAGTATTTTTGAACATTTTTACTAATATTTTTTGAAAAAATTATTTTAGGTAGCTTTTGAATGTGTTCTTTAAGATATTTCATCTACCTAGAAGCATATTTTTTCATACGATTAGTATTGTTTTTGGAAAAATTACTTTAACTTTTATATTTTTTTACCTTCTAAGTGAAATATATTTTTTATTTTTATTATTATTATATTTTTATAATCTAATATTTTATTTATATATTTAATTTTATACGTTTAATATTATTTGTACTTTTTTATAATAATATTATTAATTTTGGTATATTTATTTTTATATTATTATAAATTATTAAATTCTAAATTACTATTTTAAAATATGTTATTTATTTTAATTATTATATTATTTTATTAAAAAATATTTAACCATTTCATAAAGATTATAATTATAAGAATAATTACTTTTAAACAAATTTCATTTTAAATTTATTTAGGTAAAAAAATTTATCATACTTATCATGTTTTCTTTAATTAAATTTGAATATAATTTTTCTTTAAATAATTATACTTATCATGTTTTAATATATTATTTAAATATTTATCTATATATTATCTTATATATATCAATTAATTTTATTGAATACTTTTATTTAGAAGATTAGTAGCTTTCAGATTTCATCCAGGTTTTCAATTTTTATCTTTTAACTTTTAGTTAATTTTTCAATTTTTATATGATGTATATTTTTCATTTAGGATATAAGATTTATAAAATTATTTTTTATCATATCATAATGTAAGATATTATTATAAAAGTTTAGAATTATATATTTTGAGTCATATACTAAGATATTATATTGGAATATTTTTTTCTAATTAGATTATAGGATTTATTAAATTTTATTCTTAAGGGTTTTATGTAAGTTTTAGGTTTGTGTAATAAAACTAGCCAATAATGTATTTGAAAACTAAAAGGTTAGCTGAAACAATTACTAATTAAAAAATATATTGCAAAATTCAATAATTTATGAATAAATTAAACAATTACTAATTTAAATAAGAAATTAAACTAAATAAAATCATTAATTTAAATAATAAATTTAATTAAAAATATAGCTTTTAACATAGTAATATTAAATATTTATTCCTTTATTAATGAATGAAAGTTATCAATATTAATACAAAAGATTATTTTAAATATTTAGATTAAGTAATGAATTTAACAATTATTTTATTATAATTATAATACAAAATAAATTATTTTTATTTTTATACTAAATTTAAATATAAGTAAAATTGTTTTACTTATATTAATGATTAACAATTAATATTATTAAACATTTTTTAATTATTTTATATTAAAATAATAATATTAAATACTATACAATCAGTACGGCCGAACAAATAAAATTAACAGATTTATAAAATTTTGTCTTAAAAAATGTAAACTAAATAATATTAATAAAATATGAACCTTTCTTTATAAGTTATCTTAAAAAAAACATCTATAAATTACGGAATGTATTGTTTTGTGTCTATCACATGTTACAAATCATAATTTCATATTAATGAAGAAACCAAAATACAGTCTACAAGGATTATGAACCATTTCACTCCATATTTGATTAACCTGTAAATATATAAAGTGATGATTGGATTAGTGTAATATTAACCCAAAAAAATTTTTTCTCAATAAAAAATTAATAAAATTATAAATAATAAATATTTCTTTGTCAAACATATATATATATAGTAGGTAAACTCACTCAATGATATCAATCAATGCTCCAATTTCACTCATTGATACGAGTACTAGTGCAAAAATATGATATTATAACAGGATTTTACGTCGGTTCTTCAAAAACCAATCTAAATAAAAATGTGGTGGCATTTTTGTAAATAAATGTAAACTTTCTACATCGGTTGGGAAAAGAACCGATGTAGAAAGTACTTTCTACATCGGTTACAGAGCAACCGATGTAAAAAGTACTTTCTACATCGGTTCTTTTCCCAACCGATGTAGAAAGTGAGTAGTTTTTCAAACTTTCTACATCGGTTACGAAATAAGCGATGTAGAAAGTGGATTTTTTTAAAACTTTCTACATCGGTTTAGAAAATAACCGATGTAGAAAGTACTTTCTACATCGGTTCTGAGAAACAACCGATGTAAAATGTCTTCCCCTGTCACTTATTTTTCGACGCTGTTCGTGTTTAACCTCATTTTCTAAAACCCCAGTTTCTCGTTTCGACTTGTTCTCTCTATTTTTGTTTAAGTCTTAGCCATTGTTGACATCCTTGTTGTTCATCGTTTCACTCCGTGCTTACGTTCGTGGTCGTCGTCATCGTCGTTGGAACGATTTCGTTTGTTCGAAGTCGTCGTCGCGCACCGTAAGGTTCGAAGTCGTCTTTATTGTTATTTATGCATCTCATTCTATTATTATGGTTGAAATATACATTTTATTTTGGTTGTATTCTGTAATTTTTAAGCTTCTTATTTGGCTACCTTGTTGTGTCGTCATTCAACCACCATTGTGCCTCCGTTTGGACACCGCTGAACCACTTTGTTTTGACTGTGAGGTATGTTCTATGCACCTCTACTTTGTGATTGCAGATGTGAAAGTTTGCTTAGGGTTTATGTATGTTATAGTATTGATTTTGAGTTTAAATATGTTGGTCTGTTTTCTTGAGTTCAAATATGAGCATACCCTTAGTTTCCCATTCAAGGTTGAATATAATGAGTATATTACTAAATAAGTAAATCATTCATTATATTAAATCTTGAATTGTCCAAGTTGGACAGTTTGGGACTAAAGTTTTTTATTCAATGGTTAACAATTTCTTCATAAATCTTGAAAATTATACTTGATGAAATTTTGGTTTAGTTCATTTTGCATTGTCTCTGGGTACATGCTTGATTATGGTAAATGAAACCATAATGAAGTTATGTACTTGGAGACTGATGCAAAATGCTGCCGAAATTTCACCAAGTATGATATTCAAGATTTTAGAAGTATGTTAATCGATGAATAAAAAACTTTTTTCTCGAATGTGATAAGGTCTTACCAATAGTGAGGATAATAAATTAACAACAATGAGTGACAAGGTTAATCCTAAATCATGTGTTGATGATTCTTGTATAGTATGGATCGTAGTTGGATAAATGCTAAATGAACGAGCGATGAGTACGAGAATGGGGTCGAAGAGTTTTTGAATTTTACGCAGACAAAACTACCTCAGAGTCATGGACAATTTTACTGTCCGTTTGTTAATTGTCTAAATGAGAAACGTTTGGGTGTTGGTCAAATTAGAGAGCATATTCTTTGTGATGGATTTTGCAAAAGTTATACAAAATGGACATGGCATGGTGAGTTATTAGGCATGCCAAGTGTGTCACAGACGGTGGAGGTTGATATAAATATGGAAGATTAGGTAGAGGATATGATTCGTGATGTAGGGCATGCGTCATTTGAGCGGGCAAATATGTATGGTAACTTGTCTACTGATTAAGAGAAACCTTTGTATCCGGGATGTACTACCTTTACACGATTGTCAGTAGTGTTAAGATTATTCACTCTAAAGGCAAGGAATGGGTAGAGTGATAAAAGTTTCACCGAATTACTTGAACTGTTGGTAGAGATGCTTCCGGAAGGTAACACATTACCAAAGCATAATTATGAGGCGAAGAAGGTGTTATGTCCGATGGGTATGCAATATAAGAAAATACATGCCTGCCCCAATGATTGCATACTATACAGAAATGAGTTTGAAGGATTACATGAATGTCCTGTGTGTCAAGTTTCACGTTATAAACTGAAGGATGGTGATTCTATTTACAATTACAGCACAAAGCGGCCTCCAGCCAAAGTGTTGTGGTATGTTCCAATAATTCCAAGGTTCAAACGATTGTTTTGTAATAAAGATGAAGCAAAGAACCTTAGATGGCATGTAGATGAAAGACTGATTGATGGAAAACTTCGTCATCCAGCTGATGGTTTGCAATGGAAGATGGTTGATCAACTATATCCCGATTTTGGGAATGAGCCAAGAAACCTAAGGCTTGGACTTGCAACAGATGGAATGAATCCGTACGGTAATTTAAGTAGTAAACATAGTTCATGGCCTGTACTTTTGACAATTTACAACCTTTCTCCGGAGTTGTGCATGAAACGTAAATACATCATGTTGTCTATGATGATTTCAGGTCCACAACAACCTAGAAATAACATAGACGTTTATCTTGCTCCTTTAATTGAAGACTTGCAAAATCTATGGGAAGAAGGTGTGGAGGTATTTGATGCGTATGGTAATGAAAATTTCAATATGCGGGCAATGCTTTTTTGCATTATTAATGACTTTCCAGCATATGGAAATTTATGTGGATACAGCGTTAAGGGGTACAAAGCATGTCCCATATGTGAAGAAGGCACAAGTTACCATTAACTGCATCATGGAAGGAAGACAGTTTATCTTGGTCATCAGAAATTTCTCAGGACTAATCACCCTTATCGTAGATTAAGGAAAGCTTTTAATGGGTTGCCAGAAAATGATGTTGCTCCAAAAGCGTTAACTGGACAACAAGTCTACGATCGGGTTAAAAACATCAAAACTATTTTTGGAAAGACTCAAAAAAAGGTCACTGAGACAAGGATATGGAAGAAAAGATCAATATTTTTTTATCTTCCATATTGGTGCAAACTTGATGTTAGACATTGTATTGATGTGATGCATGTGGAAAAAAATGTGTGTGATAGCATCATTGGAACATTTCTTAATATACAGGGCAAGACTAAAGATGGAGTCAATTCTCGACTGGATTTGGTTCACATGGGTATACGACATCAGTTAGCTCCACATTCTGTAGGAAAGCGAACATATTTGCCCCCGGCATGTCATACATTGTCAAAAAAAGAGAAAATTTCTTTTTGTGAGTGCCTACGTGGGGTTAAAGTGCCACAAGGGTATTCTTCAAATTTTAAAAGACTTGTCTCGATGAAAGATTTAAAGTTAGTTGGGTTAAAGTCTCATGATTGTCATGTGTTGATGCAACAACTACTTCCAGTGGTTATTCGTGACATTTTACCTAAAAAAGTTAGACATACAATAAGTAGGTTATGCTTATTTTTCAATAAAATATGTAGCAAAAGCCATTGACCCTCTAAAATTGGATGAGTTGGAAAATGAAGCTTTTACTATCTTATGCCAATTGGAGATGTATTTTCCTCCATCATTTTTTGACATTATGGTTCACTTGGTTGTTCATATAGTGAGGGAGATCAGATTATGTGGTCCAGTTTATATGAGGTGGATGTATCCAATAGAACGATACATGAAAATATTAAAAGGGTATGTGAAGAATCCACACCATCCCGAGGCATCTATAATTGAAAGATACATTGTAGAAGAGGCCATTGAGTTTTGTACAGAGTATTTGTCAGAGGTGGAACCCATAGGAGTTCCTAAGTCTCGTTATGAGGGAAGACACGAAGGTAAAGGTACACGAGGCATAACTGTGAAAAGCATGGGTCGTGCAGAAGTTCTTCAAGCACATTTGTATATTTTCAATAATACCGATGAGGTTCAACCTTACTTATCTACTCACAAAAGTATGATAAGGGAGGAGAATGTTCGAATGAACGAGAAATGGTTGTTGAATAAGCATAACAAAACGTTCTTAAACTGGTTTGATGAAACAATTAAGAAGGATGATGGTGCCTCTGATACATTGAAGTGGTTAGCAAATGACCCAAACTTTGATGTCATATGTTGGACTGGATACGATATTAATCATTTTTCATTTTACACAAAGTCTCAGGATGATAAAAGTATCATGCAAAATAGTGGGGTTATGGTGGTGGCAGAGTAGATGCATTTTGCAAGTTCTAAAGATAAAAATCCTGTAAAGGCTTCCATATCCTACTTCGGAGTGATTGAAGAGATTTGGGAGATTGATTAAACCAAATTTAGAGTGCCTGTTTTCAAACGCAGATGGGTTTCTAGTAATAGTGGTGTGCAAGTCGATGAATTAGGATTTACATTGGTTGACCTTCAAAAAGTGGCTTACAAGGATGACCCTTTTATCATGGCCCACCAAGCAAAACAAGTGTTTTATGTTCAAGATCCTTGCTCCAAAAGGTGGTTAGTTGTTCTTCAAGGAAAGACAACAATCGCTAGTGATGACACCAATGATCTTTCAAATATTGATATTTCTCAAACTCCCTTATCATCAAGGATATCTAGTATCAATGAAGAAAATGAAATAGATGATGTACATGCTATTCGAGATGATCATCATGAAGGAATATGGGAAAATGTTACTACATGATACAAGTTAGTCACATCGGTTAATTATTTCATCATTGTATGTTTATTTTTAACTTATTTTAAAATGTTTATTATGTTTTTTTATGTTTAGTAGAGTTTTTAACATCTTTTGTCTTTGCTTTCAACAGGTACATGGCTGATTACTACATTTCTTTTCAACTTTCAATACTTGTTTGATGTAATTTTAAGTTATTTCATTTGTAAATTAAAGTTTGATAATAAATAATGATGTATTTAGTTTAAATATATAGATTATGTGAATTCTGTATGGTTTGTCTGGTGATTCTCTATTGTCTGCCTGGATTCTGTGTCTATATGCAGGTATGTGAATAAATAATACTGTTGTATGCCTAAACAAAATGAACATTAAAAAAAAAGGACTTTCTACATCGGTGACGACCATAACCGATGTAGAAAGTACACTTTTTGCACTTTTTACATCAGTTGTGGGCAGAACCGATGTAAAAAGCACGACTTTTTACATCGGTTAAAGCTATAACCGATGTAGAAAGTATACTTTTTACATCAGTTGCAGAACCGATGTAAAAAGTCTTATTTTCTATATCGCCCGCTTCAACACCGCCTAAATAACCGATGTAAAAAATGCTTAACAACCGATGTAAAAAGCCCATTTTCCACTAGTGGAGTCTTCTGAATCTACAGTCAACATGGTGAAGTTAGTTTAATAATAAATCATAAATTTCAAACCAATTACTAAAGAAAGATAGTGTATACCACCAATTCTTTTGGATTGCATGACATCGGGTACACCTTAACTATTTCCTAACAAATGCAGATTCTATAAGAGAGATGTAAAAAACTAGTTCTCATATGACCAGCTCCTGGATTCACCATAGGTTGTCCAACAGTGATGACAAAACCAATTCCATTAAAATTCTTAACAACAAACCGAAATAAAAATTAGTATACACAATACATAATAATACATTTTTAAACAAAAAAAAATGTCCATCAATAACTCCTTGGCCGACCATTGAGTTGGTATTATGTTTTCTTCCGTTACCACGTTCTCTAAAATTATCAAACTTATTAAAAAAAAATTTAAAATAGTCAATACCTAACTATTAAGTCATCTATGAACATACCTTTTTTTAACATTATACATAGACATGTCATTTTTACCTTTCTTCGAGATTTCATCCTTTCCTTTTTTCCTGTGTAATAATAAAAAAATGTATAATATAAATAATAATATAATACAGCAAACATGAAAATGAACAAAATAAACAAATATCAGTTTGAATTAACTACATCTTTTATAGATTGTCTTACAACATCACATTCTGATTAAGACAAATCTTTTTTACCACTGCAAATTATATGACGAGAGAGGAATTTTGGACATTTCTTTATTGTTTTTCTCTTTTTTTTTTTTTTGCAATTTCTATAACACTTTCTCTTTAAACTATTTTTCTTTTTTCCATGATGCACCTTTAGTTTTGACCAAGATCAAGTTATCCATTACAGAGGTTGAATTCACATTGGTATTACTAACACCATCCCTTTTCTCAAACTTTGTAATTAGTTAGTTCACGTCTGTATCAGCTTCCAAAAAATCAATGCCATTCCTTACATCAAGTTTAACTAACCTATTACAAATAGCAGATAATGCTTCTTCACGTAGCATGCATCCTTTCCCATTATCGTATTCATTATCATTAATACAAATAGAAGACGAGTATTTAATCTTTGTAAATTTTACTATCTCTTACAAATTAAATTATGTGGAATGTTCTGTATGTATAAATATAACTTTTTCTTTACAAATAATATGTTGTACTCTTTATTGGAACTATCAAACAAATTCATCTTTATATTCACAACATCACATTCAGTTCGGTCAATGACATTTAGTAGTGCACACAATCAATCTCATGTTTAACTTCAATAAATTTCTCCCAACTATAAATTTTGAAAACTACATCTTCAAACATATACAATGCAGTTGTCATCATAGAAAAATAGTATGTTAACTTAAAATCATATAACATTTCATTATGTTTATATTGTTTCAAAACACGCTCTAAATTATGCATTAAATCTACAAAACTACTCTTATTTTTCACATATATTTTAAGAAAAGAGTTGATACCTTCACACAAAAAGGTAGTTCTGATTCCATAAAAAAATGTCATGTAGGTATGTCGATGCCCACAAATTCTGCAATTTATACATTTTTCTCATCCACCTATTTTCACAACGTCCATGCTTCCGTAATAATTCTTATCCACTCTTCCTTAAATTCTGTTGGGCTATAATTACAATAGATCAATTGGTTAAATTCTTCCAAAAAAAAAGTTATTTTTTTACATTTTTAGTGGCATTCCTTTAAATGTGTCATGCACATAAGTTATGTGACGACTTTGGAAACACATCCTTCACAACCTCTCTCATTGCATGATATCCACCAATTACAACACTATTAGAATGTTTACCAAACATTACTCTAGAAAATATCTCCAATACCATTTGTAAGTTTTTGTACTTTCATCAACAACTAATGCACACCCAGATAGTGTCATCTCACCATGATGATTGTATATATCCATAAAATACTACTAAAGGACAATTATATTTATTTTTCTTATAAGTAGTATCGAATGCTACAACATCTCCAAAACACCTATAATCAATTCTACTATCCAAAATAAGGGTTATAATTTACCATCATCAATAGTAGTAAACTTAGAAAAATACATGTTATTATTATCTGCCTTAGTTTGTAAACAACACAATGCAGCAAATACATCACTATCTTCAATTCTAGCTTTATTCTCCCTATTAATGTGATTGTACAATCATTTATCATTTACAATATGATAATTACCATTATGGTCTACCTTAGGAATAATAGGCTTAGATGGTTTTGCACAAACATTGACAGAGTTATAAAATTGTTCCGCAATATCCAAGTTGTAGCAATGTACAATTTTAACGAAACAAAGTGATGGAAACCTATATGATTAAATGGATTATAACTAACTAAAACAAAATTTATAGTTGTGACAACCGATGTCACGGTTGGGTCAAAATGAAATAAAAGTAAATAAAAAATGCAGTACAAAGCATAACCTTGGTCATCTCTCATGAACCTTGGCAAACAATTAGATTGAATTTAAATTTAGAAAAAAAGAGGATTTGTATTTTACTTGGGATAAAATAAAAATAAAACTTAATAAAATAATAATATTAAAAATCAATTAGCTCGCAAGTTCAATTCCTAAACAGGATTATCATAAGTTCAAAAAATATATTTTTGAAAACAATTTTAATTCTTATTTGGTTTGAATTCAATCAAGAAAACATTAATTAAACTCATGATTTCATATTATAATAACACCTAGAATTTGAATTAATTCATGTTTAGACAATTAAGCATCACCCAAAGTCTTCAAATTAATTCTTAAGAATCGAAATCACCAAATTTATAAGAAACCCCATAACCCTTTTTAATTTTTGCCTACAAATTAGAGAATTAAGCAAATCATAATTTTATAACTTTAGCATGAAATATGAAATTAAATTAAGCATCTAATTTCACAAGTACAAACATTAATTGCAATGTATAAGAGAAAAAAATTAAATCACAACAGAAATTCAGTTAAGAATAAACCTCAAATCCCTTATAAAATTAAAACCAATGAGTCAATTAAGAAAATTAGCCTTCCATGAAGTTTTTTATGAAAGCAAGAAGAAAAACCAAAATGAGGATAAGAATTGAAACTTTATTGAGAATTATGAATAAGTTTTAGTGTGTCTACAATGTGTAAGGCTTTTTCCTTTTATAGACCAAGTTTGTCTATTAAAATTGAAAATTAAAATTGAAAATTGAAAATAAAATAAAAAAATGAATCGGTTATTTTATATGAACAATAATTTTCCTTCAAGAATTTATTCTCTTGTCCCTCTAGGTTTGCAATTGAATTCTTTTTTAGTTTATTATTTGAATTCAAATTATGCATGGAATATGGGTCCTTATTTGACACCTCTTTTCTTGAATTTTTATGAGCATGTTGACGGTGGAATTAGGTTTTCTCTTTTGAATAAATGTTTTAGAAAATTTTATCCTTGATCTTCAGAAATTGACCCCATCTAAAACTATTTTTTGTATCCCTAGATATCTCTATTTTATTGAAACATGTCTGGGTTGTCTAGATAAAAACTGAGTCACGGTTCAGCCTAAATAAATTTATGATCCATTGTGGCTGGGATACATTTTATTCTAGGATTTTGTCTCATCTTTCTAATGCCTTTAGAAGCACTCCAATATCAATTCTTTAGCCTAGGATATGACCTGCACAATAAACAAAGGTCAAGAGGCATTAAAATCCTAAAATTAACCAATTTTATCACTTAAGCCCAATGAAACCCGATAACATAAAAATACTCAAAATGAAAGAATTATAAATAATTCAAACCCAATTAAGCCCACAACAAAATGAAAATAAGTGTACAAAAATCCATTCATTAAGTTGAAATACCATCCTTATAAAACTATTCAGCATTTAGTGATCATGTTTCAAAACATCATCAATGCCCTGAGGCCTAGGCTTATGCGAATGTGTGAACATCTAGATTCTCCCAGCATCTATATGTACATTTCCTTAAATTTTTAGATCAAATTCAAGCTTAAAAAACACCAAAATATTGTTTATGATGGAACAAATTATTTGGCTCAATATTTTGATATAATCATATAAAGGTTGGATCATATATCATGTTATTTTTAAATTCCTAATTAACCTTGAAATGTTAGAATGCATTCAATAGATTAAGATGTAACCGAGTTAATTTTGATTTTAAAATTGAGTGAATGCAAGTCATGACTTTTAGCCCAAACTTAATTAACCCAAAGTAATAGTTAAATTCAAAATATAGTCTAATGTAATGTTTCAAAATAATCAGCAAATAATAACCAAATTTTCTAGGCCTTACACTTAAACAAACACATCTTACATAATTTGAAATATTAGTCCATCTAATACAAATTAATCAAATTTGAAGCAAAAATTGTTGAGTTATCATAAACTTAAACAGTAGCAGTAGCAGATTTATATTTAATTGAAGGGAAGAGAATCATAGAGAATTTAAGAAATGAGAGGAGAAATTATTTCTGATGAACATTATTAGAGCAAAGTTTTAAGTTGTCCACTGTGTAGATGGAAGGTTTGTTTGTTAGTTTGCCAAGGATATATATATATATATATATATATATATATATATATATATATATATATTATTTTTATTTTTTAAAAAATTTTCTTCTAAAAATTGTTTCAAAATTCAAAAGCAAATTTTAAAAATCTTTAAATTTTCTAAAAATTCATGTGATGAGTTTTAATACAAACGAGTAGTGTTTTCTACCATCCCGTATTTTAGTTCGTATAGGTTTAAGTGCAGCTTACGTTTGACTTGAACCTTATGCACACGTGAGATTGAAAAAATTATATTTAACCCAATAAATTCATTTAAAAAATTAGTTCAATATTTTAAATCCTAGATTTTTTAAAATTTACTTGACGAGTTTTAATACGAACAAGTAGTGTTCTCTACCATTCCGTATTTTAATTCGTACAGGTTCAGGTGTAGCTTACATTGAGCTTGAATATTGTGCACACGTAAGTTTAAAAAAATTATATTTAAGCCAAAAAAAATCATCTAAAAAATCAGTTCACCGTTTTAAATCCTATATTTAATAAAATTCACGCGACGAGTTTTAATACAAACGAGTAACGTTCTCAACCATTCTGTATTTTAATTCGTATAGGTTCAGGTGAAACTTATGCTTGACTCGAACCCTATGCACATGTGAGTTTAAGGAAATAATATTTTAATTTAATAAAAATTCATCAAAAATTATTTTTTAAATATTTACGTGATGAGTTCTAATACGAACGAGTAGCGTTCTCTACTGTTCTGTATTTTAATTCATACAGGTTCAGGTGCAACTTACACTTGACTTGAATCCTGTGTGCATACACATAAATTTTTCACAAACATTCTAATTTCCTAAAGTTCTTTTTTTTTTTTCAGAGATCAAGTCTCTTTACTGGAGTTACGTAGCCTTAAGTTTCTCACTACACCATGGAATACGTAGGAGCAAAATGAAGTCATGTCATGCTATTTTCCACAAACTTATTTATTTCTATTCTATTTAAGGGATCAAACAATTTTCAAAAAATCAAAGTCACACACTTAATTTAAGGGTACCACTCTTTAGAACGTGGTGAGTAGAGTACCAATGCCTTCCCTATTCGAAATCGACTCTCAAACCTATAACTCTTCCTCTATTAGGGTTTTTTTCCGAATATTTTTTCCTTAAAAATAAAAATTTGGTGGTGACTCCATGATCAACTTAATTCTTTCTAATTTTTAATGAGTTTGTCATTTCATCGTAATTTCGATTATGACATTCACATTATGCTCATGCTTTGCATTTCTTCACCTGTTGGAACATCTAAGGTATATACTTATTTCTGTGATAATAATCATTTGTCACATCCTTCCTTATCACATCACAAAATGCCACTGCTACACCATTCACATTCATGTTGGAATCATTCATTCCCTAGAGAGATTAAGAGAATGAGATATTTCAGTAGCATCATATGGCCTGAAACAGATACCTTAGGTTCTTGGGAAAATCATATTCTATAAAAAAATAAAAATAGTTAAAATTCATAAATTTACATGTAAACTTTATGTTGATAACTATGAGCATTTGGATAGTATTAATCTCTTTCCTTATCACTTCTAATTATCTGTTCTTACAACTATTTGAAAAGGTCAAGAGGTTAGTATTTGATCCTAACATTATCCTAGATTCTCATTAATTAATAACATTTTCTCTTCTTAATTGTATGAAGGAGGAGGAGGAGTAGAGATCACCATCCATGGAGGATTCCCACTTAGTTTATAATTTTCTAGGAACTTTAGTTGTAGTTAGGTTTAGGGTACCCTACATGTATAGATCAAATAAGCCATCTTTTTCTTATAATTTTCCTTTAAATTCAATATGGATCTTAGGTTTGGGCCTTAGGAAGGCCAATTAGGGATCATATGTGAGAAAACTTGGAGTAGCTTGGATGCATCCTCCTTGATCTATAAATAGACATCGTCCTTTATAAAATGAATACTTTTGAGTCATTTATTAAATCTTCAAAATTTTAGAGTGAAGACTCTCTCAAATTCTCTCTTCTCTCTTAGGCTTAGTCCTTGTGAAAGAGAAACTCCTTACCATTGGAGAACTCCAATATGGCATATGCAATCTTATCTTCTAAGCTTTGTAGCTTCTGGATTGGCACTTCGCTAAGCTTATTTTCCTTTAGAAGTGGTATCTGGAATAGTTAGCTTTAGGTGTTCATTTTCTTGAATTTTCATTTTCTAAATTCTCTCTAAACTCGTGACCAAATGTATCATCTATGACTATATATTTATGCTATATTCTGCCTCCAAAAAGATCCTCAAATTTCTCTTAATGAGAGCTATATCAAAAGGTATTCAAAGCTTGCATTTTGAGGTAAGATCCTAGATCAATTCTCTTGCATTTGCATCCTTCTTTTCCTCCTTATTCTTCTCCAATTCGTGTGCCATATAAATCTTCCATTTTGTCCAATTTTGTGTTGTTTTTTGGGTTGATTTGGTATGAATCCACTAGTTCTAATCATAAACATGAAAATTTTCAATGGATTTATGTTAATTTGAATACAATTTTGAAATCCTTGAACCTTCATTTTGGCCCCAACTTTGAGGTGCTAGTATTTTCTAATTTTGCTTCAATTCTTATGAATTTTTATGAGCTTATGCTTCTAAGGCATAGATTTTCTCATGTTGCAACATTTAATTGAAGAAATGTTCTTGGTTTACCTCAAAATTGATCAAATTGAGTTCTATTGGTATTTTTTATTTGCGCCAATGTTCTTTGTCCAAAATTTTGCCTCTGAAAAGATCCTCAAAGCTCTCTGAAGGAGAGCTACATAACAATGGTACTATTATGTTATTTTATCATATATTCATTGATGATTTATTGCAAATTTGTTCCTATGACTGTTAAGAAATTATTGGAGCATTTTTGCACCAATATATTTTTTTTTGTTACGATTTTAATTTGTACCATTGTGAATTTAATTTATACCATTGAGGAATTAATTTTTACCATTGGCTGGATCAAAATTTCTTATAAATACCTCTCAATCCTTGTAATTAAGAGGCAAAACAAGAACTCTTACCTTTTAAATCTTTCTTTCTAGGCACTGTTATATGAGATTCCAACATGTGTAGGTTTTGAGTGTATAGTTTCTTGTGTGCCGCTGTGTTAACCTTAGGAGTAAAAATAAAATTGGGTTGCACTAAAAGTCTACTAAATTTTTTCTTTCAAAGTATTAGTCCTTACATGATGTAACGTCCCATATTTTTCCAACAATTTGAAATGAAAAAAAAGGTTTATTTTTTATTTATAACATTTTCCTTTTACATTTTCAACAAGATTTAAAAGAGAAAGTTTATTTGATAAGTCTCTTGTAATCATAGAAGGTAATTTAGTGAGTGTAACACCTTAAAAATGAAGTTTGTTTTTCGCCTAAGTCATGTATGCGATTTCATAATTAGACTGTTACGTCATGATACAAATTCTTTTTAGAAATTACTATTAGTGAAATATGGTCAATTTTTTTAAACTTTGTTAAAAGCTTGGTTCTGAGTGTACACTCCTGCTGCTTCTTAGACTAAGCAAGTTTAAAAGAAATTCTACAGATTTTGATAGAATTATTAACAACAAGAGAAAAGCAGTAGGCTTATTTAGGCAATCAATATATACATGATTTATAGAGAGTTAATCCATTCCTAAAATTATATCCAATCTAGCCAAAGGCAAACAAATAAAACCAGATTCAAATACTCTATCAAGTAAAAAGAATGTACAATTTAAACAACTCAAACAAGTCTTGACCAGTTTACTGGTAGGAGTGGAAATTAATAAATCATATGGAAGTTTAGACACATAATCCCAGTCTTTTCATGCAGTCGTGAGAAATAAATGAATGTGTGACACTAGAGTCATACAATACATTTACATTTTGGTCGTTTAAGAGACATGTACCTCGCGCAAGAATCGGTGGAGCGGTTTGCTTCCTTAACATTTAGAATAATGACTCTTACTTGATGTTGTGGTCTATCGGGAGGGGTTGATATCCTCTTCGTTAAATTCTTGGCAAAGTGGCCTATCTTGCCACAGATATAGTAGACATTTTGGCCCCACAGAAAGGTCTACTCTATGACTTTTTCCGTACGTCTTGTATTTAGACTAGCGGTTGGTCTCTAGGCATTAGAAGATTTTCCTTAAGGTCTCTTTCCCTTCTGTCCTCTCTAGGGAAAGAGTCGTTTAATGAACTTTGGCTTGAATTGGGTCCTCTAAGGCATCATTCTCCTTCCAAACACCTTAGCCTTAACAATCGCTAATTTCTTATTACATTCTTCACTCAATTGACTTTTGTTTACCAATAAAACAAAATCTTTGATCTTCATGGGATCCATAACTACAAGGAGGCCTTTCCTCAACCCTTCATAATACCTCCTACACTTTCAAGCCTCATTTGGATGTCTTTGGTAAAGAGTAGAAAATTTACACAATTGTTCAAATCTTGTTGTGTACTCTGCTATAGACATGTTTTTTTTGTTGAAGACAAAGAAACTATGCTTCCTTCACGTCCTGTACTAACTGTGGGAAGTACTTCTCATAAAAAGCTTCATTGAACACTTCCCAGATGCTGGGATTCTTGTTGTCTTCCGATAGTCTTCTGGTGTTCATCCACTAGAACTCAAAATTAGCTTCTAATATATAGGAAGCATAAGTTTCCTTCTGCTCCTGATTGTAGTCTATGATTGCAAAAATCTTCTCCATGGCCTTAATCCATTCGTCAAACTTGTCAGGGTTTAGGGCTCCCCTAAAGCTTGGTGGGTTCGCCTTTCAAAACTATGCAAGCCTGTAATGATCCGAGTTTACTATAGAGGTGTTTGTAATATCCCCATTATTCTTTGATTGCTTATCCACTCTGTCCATCATGCCCTGCATGACAGTTTCCATGTCTCTCAAGGTGGTACCCAAATCCCTTGGAGCTTTTGGGGTTTCTGCATTTCTAGTGCGACCTTTATTATGTCTTTCCTCTGCCATTAGTTCCTGAGCACATATGCACAGAAATTGAGGTGATCAGGCTCAATATTGAAATCAAGCATCTCACCAATCAATCTTAGAAAGCATAAGACAATCATCCACTCAATTTACTAAATTGATTCAAAGCATGACTTATAATTCTAACATAAAGAATATATGCATGCTCTAGAAGCATAGGCAGACCATCCTCAAGCTCCTTAAGGATGAACTGCTTTGATACCATAAATGTAACATCTTAAAAATGAAATATGTTTTATGCTCAAGTTGTATACGTGGTTTCATTATTAAATTATTACTTCATGATGCAAAACCTTGGTTAAAAATGCAAGTCTCTTCGTAATAATTGTTGTATCGATAAATAAATAATCAGACATCCTCACTCGTATCTAATTAATAACTTGTCTATGTTACTTATATAGACTTACTACTTGTTTCAATCACTTAGGTTCACAAGTTAGCTCAAACACTTACATGTCATGAATTATACAAACTTTACAATAACACGGTCTATAAGATTTAAAGCAAGTTAAGTTAAGGCATTCGTTCCTTTTATACTTAATTATACACATAACTACTATTTCCATATTTATGTCATATGCAATATAATACAAATCTACACATTACTTATTTATATTACAATTATCCATTGCTATCAAACAAAATGTACATTATGGTATGACTCAAACTTCACTGCTTCAAAGTCTATACAAACGCTTCAATAACAAAGGTCACGATGCTCCAGCCACAAACTATCATCCAAGGCATCAAAGGTCCCATCTTCCATCTCCTAGAAGGTTTGAAAAGGGTGTGGCCTGGGATATAGAGAACTACCTTGCAATGACCAAACGTGAGAAAAACTATGGTAGTGAAATGGTGTTTGAAGATCACTCTCCCCTTCAAATGAAGAGGAGTCTACCATTGGTGTAGCTGGAGACGCCTAATAATCGAGTGGCAAAGGAAACACCGCATTCTGATGAAAAGCCTCCAAAGGAATAGTGAAGTCCATTGGGGAGAAGTTTGGGGCTCATTACAATAGATACAAAGAGATGGCCCAAAGAAAAGTAGACCCTTATGCTCTCTTGGGCAGTAATAACTATCATGTGAGTGTTTACAGAAAAATTAATGTTGTTGAGCTCAATGAACACTACCGCGATCACGAATGACATCCATAGTGTTTAAAAAGAAAATGGTGGAAGGGGGAGGTGACAAAATAAGTTTCTTAGTAGGATTCTACCCTAGAGTTAGTGACAACACTTTCAACTCGGCCACTTTAGTTTATTAAAAATATGACATGCATACAAGTTCATTTTTTATTTTTGGAAAACTTTAACTGAAGTAGATTTGTTTTACAAAAATAGAAAATAGTTTCTATCATAAGCATACAAGATACTTATTCTAAAATACTAAAAATGTTAAATCACAAAAGTTATAAACTTAACTTAAATCTTGAACCTTAAAACTAGTAAGAGCAACAGTGGACTTATGGACTCAAAGTTGAATAAGACACTTAATACTCTTCATGAATATGATCAAAGCTATGGAGTAAGGACAAACCTTGATAAACCAAATGACGTGTGATGTACTAAGTGCTAGTATTCATGACACAAAGATCAAGTGGGAAGAAATTGAGAAAAGCCCTTGTTTGGACATTTAATGGTTTTGGCCACCTCCCACTAAATTAAGAAAACTTGAGTTTAAAATTTTGATTAAGGTGTAAAGAGGATCCTAACCATGCATAAGAAGACAATTATAAATTTAAAAGAGAATTGGTAACAGTTTGAGTAACCATTCAATCATGCTTAGATAAATTGATGGAGGTATGTTAACATTTTATTAAGACTTAAAAATGAACCCAAATATGCATAAGGTGGTGAGTAGGAATTGAAATAAGAAGAAAAAGTCCTAAAAATCTTTAAGTTGGTATGAATTAATAGACTAAGTCCTAACTAGTGTAAATCTCCTTCTAATGTAAGAAAAAAAATTAACCATAATGCTTTAGGACCTTAGGGAGTGGATTTAGCCACCTATAGAATAATTAAGTAAAGTAAGATAATTTGGATGCTTAAGGACATTTAAATAAGACATGAGTAAGAAACTTTAAATTCATGGACAAGGAGGTAAACAAGTAGATTAATTAGTGGTTAAAATTTTATTAGCAAAGTTATTAGTCAAAAAAGTATAAAACTTCTAAAACTTAAACTTGAAATAAGAAAATTGTGCCTAAAACATCAAATTGATGAGCACAAAGAATAAATAACTAAAGAGGTCATTCAACCAACTAGAATAGAAATCCAACATCTCATTATCTTACATTAGAAATGTTAAGAGAAACTTAATTTTTTAGAAAAGGAAAGGTTGAGAAATAATTTAGAAGGATGAGTGGACTAAGTTTCAATGATAGATTTATCATAAATCTTATAAAATAAAGTAAGATGGTCAAACTCTTGGATGAAAGTTGCATGTTGTCCAAGAAATCTACATTAAGCATAATTAAGAAATCTTGATTAGAAGATTTGTTTCTAATTAGAATAATTATTCAACTTGTTATGTTTCCTTATGAGTACACAAATATGAATGTAAAGTATATGGAATATACCCTTGATTGTTTAAAAAGTGATGTGTTATATGATGCTCATTTATGGATGATAAATGTGAAAGTAATGTGGACTAGAGACTATATGTGCATAGTATATTGACTGAATTATTTGAGCAGGCATGTTATATAGAAGCTTTAAAAAGGAATCTAATTAACTAAGAGATCACTAAAGAAATTCGAGCAAATGGGATCCATAGATTTTAGAGAAAAATATACCAAAAAGAGAAGAAAAACAAACCGTAAACACAATTAAAAGCTTAGAAAAAGTGTATAATAATGATCCTACTTTTGGAAGACTTTTATGAAGGTTTTGTGGATCTTTGAAGTTGGTTCTCTTCTCCTTCATGGTCCACACGAAAACTCCTAGTGAAGGTGGTGGGGCTTGGTTGATTTGTCTTGCTATAACTTAAACTTCAAAGATATAAGTTCAAGTTCGTTTTGAGAGAAAATGGATTTTTTGGTAAGTTGAGAGAATTTGCTTAAGTGTTTATAAGGTTGATAATGAAGAAAATGAACCTCCTTCTTCGGCTACTTTAAGTGGGAATTAAATTTCCACTTAAGGGTATTTTGGTTCATTTACATGTAATTTTTATTTTTAAAATTAAATGTAGGTGTAAGAAATTATCCTTTAAGATTAGCTTAATACTAATAAATGTTAACTTATTTTAAGTATGGTTAATTTTAATTAATAAAGATTAATTTACTTTAATCATGGTTAATTTTATCACTCCTCATTAATATTTTTATCTTATATGCTGTTAATGATGTGATGAATCATAAGATGAGTCATTACCTCATTTTTCACATGTCAAATTCGTGCTCAATGGATAAGGTCCAATTCATAGCTTCTACTTCGTATTTTCTTACCCTTCCAACCTTATAGGAGCATTTTGGTAATTTTTTGAGAATTTTCCATAAAGTATCCAGATTGTTCTTCCCATGTTTCTAACACTTATTGGTTCATTCTTGAATCATTCTTATATAATTTTCTATTTTTACGAAAATAATTTAACCCTTTTAGAAGATAGACCTTTCTAAAGATGTTTTGGAATTTTTAAGAATTTCTTATTTGTATTATTTTCTTATGACTTTATAACTATTATTGATGGATTTTAAATCTTTATAATATCTTTTAACTTTTGTTTTAAGTTTCATGCACATTTATTTGTATCATCCTAATGTAGAGACATTTTCGTCATTTGGTAAAAAAATTCTATTTCTCTACTTTTTACTCTTATTCCTGCTTTATTTCTTTCTAAAGAAAATTTGTAATTTAGGGAGTTTATTATAAAAAATTATAGAAGTTACAATAAGTGACTTAATGCAATTAACTTAGTTAGATTTTTTAAATATTATTAGTTGAGAGAAATCATGTTATTCCTCATAAATTTTCATAGTTAAAGAGAATTCGTTAAGATATTAAAGCTTGTGATTTTAGAAAACTAGAATTAAAATAAATTATTACATGTCTTTCTCTTATCTTCTATGGAAATTTAATTTTTAAAAATGATTCAATTTTTGATATTGCTATATTTTTAAAATAATTATCATAAATTCAAATAAGAAAACTAGATAAACATATAAATAAGGAAAATTAAAATTCTTGAAATTTTTTTTTCTATACATGATTCTTATTTAAAAAATTAGATATTATAAAATTAATATGTTGAATAATGCATATGGCATTATTTTAAAACGTTGCGTTTAAGATAATTTTTTTCATTATAATTTGTTTTAATATTTATATAATGAAAATAATTTTCATATGTATTGTATCATGATATTGGTATTTGAGATGATTTTGCTTTTGAAATTAAAATATAAAAAAAAATTATATTTGAGATGATTTTGCTTTTAAAACTAAAATATATATAAAAAATAATCTTGACCTTATTATGAAATTTATAAATTTTTAATTGATATTGTTTACATAAAAAATAATTTTTATGATTGATCAAAATTATATAAATAATTAAAATTATTATATTTGATGTGATGTTTTTATTAATAATTTTGATATGCATCTTGAAAGATTTAGAAACATAAAATTACTCATTCATAAATAATTGAATCCTAATAAATAAGTAATTAAAAATGTATATAATTATTTTTTTTTCCTTAAAAGAGTTAATTAACTATATTATTGTCTACACATGTATCTAGTTTAGATATAATTTTTTTACATAATATATTACATATGTCAGCAAACTTATATATATATATATATATATATATATATATATATATATATGGAAAATAAATAAATACAATTTTGAGAAATAAATAAAAAATTAAATTCTAAAAAATTTAGTTAAATAACATGGATAACAAATATGGAATGTATTTGAAATATAAAGAAAATGTTATCATTATTTATGTTGTGGATATATAAAATTTCTTGAAAAATTAAATATGAATAATTTTATAACTTGAGAAGACATGTGAAACTGTTTTATTAGTTTAATGGTTGAAAACTTTTCTTTATTTTTTATTTTTTATAAGATGAAATTTTCATAAATAATAATAGTATGATAAGAAAATAGATATTTTCATGATTATAGTATGAAATGTTTAAATTTAATATCTTATTTTATGCTAATTATTTTGTCGTGGAATCTCTACATTTTAAAGGTATAGTGTGTATATAATGGAGATTCCATCCTAGTTCAAATAGTTCAAAAATAATTCACTATTTTGACAAAAGTTCTTACTTCATTTTATGATATCTTAATTTAATTTTTTGAACATGAATACTTAAAAACAAAATTAATTTTCTATACCTAAAAATTGGTCAATTTTTTGAACATGAATACTTAAAAACAAAATTAATTTTCTATACCTAAAAATTGGTCACATACTAAGTCTTAGGTGGAGAATTGTTGGATAAGTGACTTACAAGTATAATTTATCTCATTCTTAAAATTTGTTTTGTGACAATATGAAATAGATGATATTATTGTATTATTATAATGGTTGATGATTTATTGTAACTTTATTTCTAGATCATTAAGAAATTATTAGGATATTATTGTAGTATTATTTTTAGTTGTTAAAGTTTTAATATTCTACCCTTGTAAATTTAATTTCTAGTTGTTTGAATATTAATTTTTGACTTTTGGTTGAATTAAAATATTCTATAAATATCATAGAATCCTTTCAATTAAGAGATAACAAAAATTTTTATTTTCTAAATTCTTTTCTTTGTGCCATTGTTGTATAATACTCTACATGTATAACTTGAAGTGTGTGATTTATTGTGTGTTGCTATGTTAATTTTAAAAAATAAAGTTAGAATAAAATTGTATTAAAAGTCTATTAATTTTTTGCTTTCAATACAATGATCCTTTTACGATTTAATATATCCTTATTTTTTTAATAAAATATAAAATAATATAATCATTATCATTTTATATTAATATATTTTTATTATATCTTATACATTTACAAGATGAAATTACATATATAAATAAAACTTTTTCTTTTTTTATTTTTATTTATTATTTTTTTCTTTTTATAAATTTATTTAAAACAAATTTAATAATTTTTAATATAAAAATTTATTACAAAGTTATAAAAATATTTATCAATTTTTATTTTATGATTCTTCTTCATACTAAATAACTTTAGGTAAACGAAATAATATTATAAATTTTTATGGTTTTATAAAAAGTTTTTTTAAATTAATTAGAGGTTTAATCAAGGACAATATTTTACCTTTTTAGTAATTAAAATTAATGCTAACTATTAAATTGAGTATAAAATTATTTTAAATTATTATTAATTTTAATTTCAAATATTTTTTTCAGTTAATTAATTTTTAACGATTATCCACCGTTTTTATTAAAATATTTCCTAAAAAATAATTCTAGACGAATATAAATTTATTAACAAATATGTTAATAAAAATTAAAATAATTTTTAAAATCATTATTAAAGTTAAATTTTTTATAGATAAAACATAAAAATAATCATAATTATAGATAAAATTATAAGATAATTTATTTAAAAATATAAAAAATTATTTAATATATTATTTTATTTTTTCTTAAAATTTTAATTACCTTCATCAGTAAGATTGTTATCATAATTTTTTATTTTATTTTAATTTTAGAGTAAAATCTTATGTTATGAGCCTACTAAATAATTTCATATCTATTATTTAATTGTTATTAAGGATAAATAAAATTTTAACCAATAATAAATAAAATAATTTAAAACTTAAGGATATATTTTAGTATTTTTTTATTATTGTTAAATACGTGTAATTATCTACAAATTTAATGAAAAATTAGGATCAAATTGTCCTGTTCAACTTAAATATTGATGAATTAATATTCGAACCTAAAGATTAGATTAGTGGAACCACTCAAGGAAAATAAAATTCAATTGCGAAGAACCAGTTTAATTTTATTTTAAACTAAATAAGTATTTAAAATCAAGTTAAAAAAATTAACTATAGTTTTTTCGAATTCCACTAGCAACGAAAGAATTTTATTGTTAAATAATTTATAATTATTTTAAGAAATATTTTTAAAATTTTAAAATATATTTTAATACTTGAGATTTAAATTATTTAAATTTTTGAATAATAATAAAGAAAAAATCTGTAAGATTTTTGTTATCCTTCCAATCTTATAATATAAATACTTTGGTTTTTATTTTTATTTTATTTTACTTATTTTATGTTAACTTTTAATTAACATTTTATATTATTAAAATATAAGTTTAAGTCTCTTTCTATTTTATAAAAATTATAAATTTCATTATCACTATTTTAATAATAATTTAATTAATTATAAGTAAAGTATTCTTTACTAATTCAATAACTCACCTGATCTGTCAAACATAATAAAAACTCTTTTGTTTTCGCTTTCGAATCCAACAATTTACATAAACTACTATAGTTCATATAAGAAAAGTGGTTAAAAAATAAGTAAAATCAACTTTAATGATCATTAAACGTTATAATGATTTTTCCTGTTTCCACTTTTCGATACTCGTATTACTCATTCAAAATTCAACAATTTTTATAATAGCATGCAAATAAATGAGTATAATTTTAATCCTTAAAAAATTTAAGGTTGATTTTATTATGTTTTGAAACAAAATGTTATTATTTTTTGTGTCTAAAAAATAAAAATATACAACAGTTCAATTCTTTTTAAAAGTTAAAGATTATATTAAATATTTTTAATTTTTTAAAATTAATATGATAATCTTAAATCTTTTAAAGATTAAAACAATATTTTTTGTATGTATCAAAATATTTCTCATCCCATAATTAAAGATTACTTTTTTTAAAATTAAATATTATTAAAGTAAAATTTACTTTTTGTACTTTTATATAATAAAATATTCTTATTTTATTCAATTCAAACTCATTTAGATCAGCAACTCATGTGAATTTTATTAAACAAATATAAAATATCATAAATCGGTAATATCCTCCTCTTAATAATTGAATTCATGTTGATAATAATTTCTCATTTCTCAAATACAAATAATAAATAACAAAATTTCCATCAATAATTTCCCCTTCATATCCAACTAAAAGCTCACGCTCATGCTTTTAATGTTCCCCCTCCCCCCCTTCTTCCCATTTTCCATTTTTACTGTCGCGGATTGACCATTTTACCCTTGAAACCATCACCAAAAATAGACATTATTATTTTTAATTATTTTAATACAATTATTTTTATTAAATATACAATAATACAATACAATGGAGATAGATATAAACAGTACGTGTTTTCAAGTAAGATTTAAAATTTAAATTTTTTATTTAAAAAATTAACTTCCCATAATATATATTTTAGACTTTCATAAGATTATTTTCTGCAAACATATATAATTTAATTTAGAAAAAATAAAAAATAGCTTAAAAAATAGTATTAAAATCAATTTAGGTTTCAAATACTGTTTTAAAACATAGTAATAATTATCCTATTAGAAATAAAATGAGATATTAGATTCAAAAATAAATTTCACAGTTTGTAGACATATTTTTGTAAAAATTAATGTTAAAAACTATAATTAAAATTTAAAATGATGTTTTTAAACTTGATAATTATCAACCTGAAAACGAAATGTGGTACATGATTCCAGAATAAACTTTACAGCTATATTTACGAAAATATCAAGTCAATGATTAAAAATATTTCAAAACTGAGTTAAAAAAATTATTTTGTTTAAACATTAACATACAATTATAATCATATTTCGTAAAAAAGTGTTATGAATTCTATCTAGCAATCTCTTAAAAGTTAATATAGAAATAATTTTATTAAAAAATATGTTAAAGATGTAATCAAATTTATAAAAAAATTATTATACTTTTAGTAATTTTTTATTTAAAAAAATTCTTTTCAAGTTTTAATATAACTTTTAAATTTGAAATCGTTAAATAAACTAAATCAACTCCCACAAATTAGTTCGCACATTCCGTGGTTACTTTTTTTTTAACAATTCCGTGATTACTTTTAATTCATTAAGTAATGCTTTTGATTAACATTTACTAAATTTTATTTTAAATCTAAAATAAATTTAACTTTTTAAACTTTAGTTTTGCTCACGCTAGAATTAATTTTGATCACTCCAAAATCCATCCGAATAAAACGGGAGCTTTGAAAAATGGAAATCCATTTAATCCGAACAAGCACTAAATATCATAACACAAGCAATAAATTATCGTCCTCTTCTCCACTTTCCAATATAAGGTTTTTACCTCACACAGTAACAAAAGATCCCAATTTAAATAAGAAAAAGAAAAAAGAAATTTAACAAAGGAACGTGTTCCTGATGAGTTCAACTACTTTCTCTCTCTGCTTCTCTTTTGTTTCTCTCTCTACTCACAAACAAGTTGAAATTAGCGTCATCGCCAACAGAAATTGGGTTGAAGCTTCTGTACAACCCGCATTTATGCGCTCTTATTCCTCTATTTAACTCTTATTTGTTTTTTTCTTCCTTTTTCTTCTTTTATATTCTTTGTTATGAAGTTACTGGCTCCTTGCTTCATTGCCTTTAGTTCTTCTTCGTTTTTATGGAACACCAATTTCTCAGGTTCTCCTTCTTTCTATGCCTTTCTTTTCCTTTAAAAGTGGAGTTTTGTGAATGCATGTAGAGAACAATGGTCTTATTTTTATTTTGTTTTTGGCTTTGGGAAATCGGAGCAGGTGCTAGTGGGAAATTCGGAGAAGGTTTTGGTGATAAGAAGGGATTTGAAGGTGGTGTTGGTTTTCTTGATGGGGAAAGGTGACGATGGACGCTGCATTTTTCCTCTCACGAGTTTGCAGATTGGGTATGTTTATTTATTTATTTTATTTCCTTTTTTTATTATTCTATTTAATGATGTGTGGTAATCGTTTGTTGGATTTTTTTTTATCAAGTGGTAATGGTTGCTGCTGTGAAATTAATTGTGGATTGAATTTATTTATTGATTACCATTTGTGGTGACAGGGTTGGGTTTCATTTGATGATGCATGATGAATTTCTTTTTAAACAATTGTTTTTTAGAACAATTTGAGATGTGAAAACTTTTTTTTTTTTAAAAAAAAAAGCTTTATTTGCGACGTTCGTTGTTGGTTCTTTAATGATCATGAGCTTGGTACAGGGTTGTGCATCTTTTTTTAATAAAAAGAAGTTGACTTTTAATCCAAGAATGGTAAGCGTGTTTTTTTGTTACTTTTTTTAATGTTCTTGTAATCTTCTGAACCCTGTTATTTTTTTATATGCATTGATTAAAATCAATCGAAAAATTATGAATTGAATGATGTTTTATGGTTTCTGGTTGACCAAGGAATTGAGGGTGCTTTCTGGTCTCTCAGGAGGCAATGGACCAGTAATATTGCTTTGGTCTTTATTTAGTTTTCAGCTCTAACTGCTTGTAGATTGTCATCTTCTGATAGGTAAGCCATGGTTTGTAGAATAATTGGTTAGAGAGTTAGTTCGGTGTTGGGATAATTTGAGAGATGATATGCTGACTATAAATAAGGGATTGAAAGGGAGATTTTATTTTATGATTTGAGAAAAAAAATCAGATTGCTTTGGGAGAGTCCAGTCCTCTTGAAAGTTGTGGGGATTTTTTTTCTAATTTTTGCATAATAGAAGCCTTTCTGGCTTTAGTTCTGATCCAGTTTTTATCTACTGGTATTAGAGGTGTGATCTTGGAGTTGTGGTTGTGGGTATGAGATCTTGAAGATGATTCCAAAGTTTAATGGGAAGGAAGCCTATTGGTGGCTGATCCAAATAGAGCAGTATTTTGAAGCCAATAGGGTACTGAAGGAGGAGAGATTATTATGGGTGTCTGCAGTTGTGTTGAGTGGAGAAGCATTGAACTGGTTGGTCTGCTGGAAAAAGAGCAATCGAAATCCAACATGGTGGAGTTCATCAAGGCTTTGCTCAAGAGGTTCTAACCTGAATATGATCCAGATTTATGTGTATATATTGGGGATGAGGAGCAGGAATCTTGGGTTCAAGAAAGCAAAACAAATGATGAAAGTTTGGAGAGAACATAACCAAGGGCCCAAGAGAAAGAAACAAATTCAAGAAAGCTACAAGAATTGGGAGAAACCCAACAAAAGCCCAACAGCATTCTAGACAAAGGATCAGAAAATAGAAGAAAAAATGAAGCACTGGTTCCCCGTACATGAAGAACACACAGAAGTTTTAGAGAACAGCAATGATTCAGTGGAAGAGACAGGAAAAGAAACATTGTAACGATGGAAAAATTGAAAACATTGAAGGGGAAAATGCACAGGTTGGTCAAAGCAAAGATTGGTTAAAGGTAGATCAAATTTCATTAGTGATTTACAAGCATAAAAGGGGAGAAAAGTTGTTGGTCATTGGAGAAAGAGGTGGCTGGGGTCATGCAGGGGTCGACCATAATGGGTGAATAGATGAAGAACTGGTCTCCCATGGCTACAAAACTTGGTATCTCAGGTTGAACAGTCAAGAGACCGTCACCAAAGCCACTAGATTCATGTTTTGTCACAAATCAGGATGGGCTGCCTTCAAAGATGGAGCTCTGGTTCTCATGTGGCCAGATCCAGCCTCCAGTGTTCAAACACAATGCTTGTAAGATGGTCTATGTTGCTACGTTAATGGAGACAACAATGGAGAAGGTGTTGTCTGGCAAATCCAGAACAACAACCCGGTTCATAACATAACCACAGCAATCAACAGAAGGTGTGATGCTTCTGTGACCTATTGGGCAAAACCCAAACCAATTGGGAGAATTGGGATGTTGTAGTACGTAAGCTGAAATGTGTATTTGAGAAGGGAAAAGGAAGCCAAGCCCTAATCAGTGAAGTGGAGTGGGATGCTGCAAAGGAAAAATAAATTTATGAATTTAATGGGCCAAACCCAGCCTAGTAAGGACAGTGAGTATCAAGGGAAAAGTTGTTTTATTACAGCCTTTGATCTGTAGTCATGAGCACTTGAGCAGTATTGCAATTTACAAGGGAGCTGGGGATCTCATCACAATAATAGCAGTTGTGATGATGCTTTGTTTCATTGCCAAAAATATGGTAGAAAACAGAGTACTAGAGGAGCATGGGGACACTCATATTTGTGTTTGACCAATGAAGAATGCAAATTATTTTTTGTCATGCTTCAATCAGTTGGAACATTAGTGTGACTTTATTTTAATATCCACAAGCCATTCACCTTGAAGACAAGGCGAAGGTGAAACTTTAAGGGAGGGAGGGAGGGAGGGAGTTGGGGGGGGGGGAGTATTGATAGGTAACCCATTGTTAGTAGAATAATTAGTTGGAGAGTTAGTTAGTTGGGAGTAAGCATAATTAGAGAGATATGACATGTTGCCTATAAATAAGGGATTGAGATGGAGATTTTGTGATTGGAGAGGAAATTCAGATTGTTGTGGGAGAGTCCATGCCTCTTGAAAGTTCCCAATATAGACCCTGATTGGAGAATTCAATGGCAGATGCTCTATTTAGAATGATGCAGTTTCAGGTTATGACCCCAACGAGGGTGCAAGAAATACAAGAATGGAAAAAGGAAATAAATAATGACGACTGGGTGAGGAAGATTTTACATCACTCAACCTTAAATCCTGTTTCCAACCCAGGATACAATACACAAGGTGATTGTTTATAATAAGATTAGACTGGTTCTACCCAAGAGTTCCCCACAGATCCATGCATTACTAGCAGAATTATAAGAGGATAGCTGGGGTAGTCTATTGGGAGGGGATGAAACAAAATGTCCAGAAGTTTGTTTCAGAATGTATTGTTTGTCAGAAGATTGGGAGTTACAAATGGAACCAGAACAAATACTTGATACTAGGGAAACAGAACCTTGAGACTTGGAAATCCTCATCCAGTGGAGACAGCCACCTGCATGTGAAAATAGCTGGGATCTGCAGCAAAGATTGAAGAAATCTTTCCTCAATTCCACCTTGAGGACAAAGGTACAACAAATGCTGTAACAGGGGATAACTTCCCAATTTAGTAACCAAAAGAAATAAATGCTGTAACAGATAGTTAGTTAGGCAGGAAAAACTAAGCCTATAAATTAAAGTTAATAGGAGAGAATAAGGTGTGGATGGTTTTGAAAGGAATTCTGTAATTGGAGTGCACTGGGTACTTGTGAGGATCATTTTGTAAATTTCTTCCCTAACTCCGCATTTCAGTTTCACATTGGCACTAGGGTCAGAATCTAAAGGTTCAGTAGTAAAGAATCATTCTAAATCATTCTTTTTCATCATTCTTGGGTATCAGTCCCTATCAGAATCTTTTCTACTTTTTTCTGCAATTCTGTCTTTAGTTCTGATCCATTTTTTTTCATCTTGCCAGAGATTTATGTGTGCATGTGCCCATGGAGGAAGACTATTGAGAATTTGGAAGTGCAACTGTTATTGCTTTCATTTACCTTTTAGTTACAGCAGTTTAATGACTCAGTACATGAACTTTTAAAAATTTTCTGACTTAACAAAAGAATTTCTGTCACAGCTAATTGTTATCTACTGTATTTAAATTGATCAATCACAATGCAGACTTATTTTTGTGTTTCTGTATTTCTCAAACTGATTCAATTTATCTTACTGATGTATTTCGCAGAGACTTGCAATCTTATTTTGCAGATCTTGGCCTTTTCCTCGCAAATGATAGTAAGAAAATGTATATACTGGTTGACAACAGACCATGGGTGAGCGACCTTGGTTCACGGGGAGCACACATTTGGCAATTGATGGTTACCAAGGTAGCTAAACAGACATTATTACTGGAAGTGATTTGCATGTAGTCGCTGTCATAGAATAAAAGCTATATCACTTTTATTTATTTGCAGTCAAGGTTATCTCCCTTTGTATATTCCAAATCTCGAAGAGGGAAAAAGGAAGGCAAGGAGGTTTGTTCTCAATCAAACACAAATAAATCAAAAAAATTTGTGAGATGGTTCTCGTTGATTGAAGCAGTGATGTCATCAAGAAAGAGAGTTTTACTGCCTGTGAAAAACCTCAGGGATTCTTTACAATTCAGCAGTGAACTGCATAGAACTCTGTATGGCTTTATTGTATTTGAAGTTGCATGGAAGGATGTTCGTGGTATCAACTACTATAATGAGCTTCAGGTACTGGATCACTTTGATGTGTTTCTTATTATTTTTACAGTTTACTGTCTATACCATCATTTATTGAGTTATTTCATTTGTTCTGCAGACAGATACATCACTGGCAATAGAAGCTAAACTGATGCAAAGATGGGAATTTGACAATATAGCTCAAGCTTTAAGCTGTGTATCTTCATGGTTCTCAGGAACACCTTCTGAACAGCTGCTTTTGAAACAGCAGCTGGATTCTGTCCCAGATGGTAACAGGGATTCTCATCATTGCTTTCATTGCTTAGTGGTATAATATATCTGAATTTAGGATAGCCTTGATGTCTGTAGCATTTGTATTTCATGCAAGAGTAGAAATATACATATTTATAAAGAGATGTATACATCTCTACATAGGCACTCACACATATGATAGAAAATTGCTATATATAATTTACTTAACAAGGAGTTTGCTTTGATAGTAGGAACCTTCTGTAGGCAGAGATATTACCATGTTTGGAGTTGTTATAAAGAGTAGAAAATAAAGCAGAAGGAGAGTCCTCATCCCCACTTAATCCCTCCTCCAACCATCCAGTTTGATTTTCCCTTTTATTTTTTGGTGATGGAATAGTGAGATTTTTATTTAACAGCTTTTAAACAGTGTCTTATCCACTTTCCTATGTGTACAGTGAGAGTAACATGGGCTCTGTTGGTTTTCTAGACTTATAAACCATTGCACTGTTGGTCTTAAGTTTCCAGTGTAGCCTGATTTTCAAGTTTGTTGCATCTTACAATATGGAAACTAATGGCTGCAGTAGTTCTTTAAATTCTGAACAAATATGAATTTTCAATGAACGTTCCTTCTCTGTCTGCAATTTAACAGGGGAAAATTTTTATGATGCTAGTGAAGATTTTTCTGGGGGTGTTGTTGATGAGGATGATAACATCTGCAATGAAATTCTAACTGTTGAAGATAGTGTTGGTACCAGTGTGGGAGCATATTCTGATGATACAGAAGAGACAACAGACATCCTACACACACCTCCTCCTTCTGGACCTAATAAGCGAAGAAAATTAATGAATTCCTTTAGTGCTGGAGTTGAAGTTGATAGTTACTCACCAGCAGAAATGGATGACTCAATGGATTATCCTGAGAGCCCTAGCTGTCTTTCTGATGATACAGTTGAAAGCACTCCATATAGCGATGTTCTTTTGTTATTTAGGTTTAATGATCATGACCTCCCATTCAAATTAAGGGATGTTATAGTATCTGATCTGCGATTGCTTACTTTGTTGGAGGCTGGCCTTCCATCTTGGGTGATCATCCTTCAGTCATATCCAGTATTATGCAATCTTTATCGCCCTTGGATGTGTCCACTTGCAAGACTTTTATATGTTTTGATCTCATTTGTCACTGTCCTCATTGGATTTTATGATTTATACAAAAATGTTCCAGTTCTTAAGGCAACTGCATCTCGTATATGTGGGCCTCTTTTTGATTGGATTGAAACTTGGGAGATGGTCACAAGGATCAAATACTTAGGGACAATGTTGTTTTTACATAACTTCCAGAAGGCTATTAGGTGGTTCCTTGCCTTTACACATACCATGCGTTCCTTCTTTTCAGTTCTTGTTCAACCTCTTGCAGAGTCACTGGTGCGGATTTTTGGGTTTCTTCTCCCAAGTTTGAAGTTTTTGTTCGACATAGCAGAAAGCATCTTTTCTGTCATTTGGCTTGCGGTTGATACTTCTTTCAATGTAGTGGGAGATGTACTGGAGCTGGTCTTTTTACCATTGTGGTTTGTCCTCAGTGTTGTTTGGAGGATTGGTAGGTCATCATGTGTTTGGTCTTCTGGTACTATCTATTATTTCTTAAATTTATCTTTGTCCTTGCCAACATAAATTGTCATCTAATATTCAAATTCTTCTACTAATTGCCTATATATACTTTTTTATTAATGTACTGCAGCTACCGGTGTCTTATATCCTTTATTTTGGATTCTCTGGGAATTACTATATGCTCCTGTTCGAATTATCCTGGCGATATCCAGTTTTGTGGCTATCATATGTTCGTGCATTTGTAATACACTTGGCAACATGTGGCAATTTGTAAGTAGCATTTTCCAGTTGGCATCATCTTCTGAGGCGACTGTCACTGCCTATGAAGTTTCCATGTGGCGCACTCTTTGGAATGACCTTTTTTCCCAGGTAGTAAGATGGTTTATCAGTGGATTTTTGGATGTAGGTGGTTTCATTAAATACTATCTTGACTGTTAGATTTTTTTTCCTTTTCCAGATTTTCCGTGCTCTCAAGAGCATACTGTATGGATTTGCTGCCTTTTTCACAGCTTGCAATAGGCATCGACTAAGGTATGCTTATATTCCATTTTTAACTTGAAAGAGAATGACATGTCATCATTCAAGTAAATGTTGGTTGAATATTTGTATTATAGCTTAAAAGAGAGTGCTCAGTGGACATTTCTAGGGCAATTTTTCTGGCTGCTGGAAATTTTAGTCATATGATCAATTTTAATTTAAAGGGTAAGGCATTAACTGTAGCCTATCAATATTGGTTGATGTGTACTAATTTAATCAAATTTCAAGGAAAACCTTGTCATTTTTGGCAGAATGAAAAAAAAAATATTGGAAATGAAGCCATTCATTGCTTATAGGTGCATGGGTTTAGTTAAAACAGGGCATGTACTTCCTGTGAGATCTGTTAAATCTGAATCCATATGCTAGAGTTGCCGAAATTTCTATAATTAAACTATTGTAATGGAATTACCGTTGGTGATATATTTTTACACTATATTTATGAAGACATATGATCAGCTTTGCCATGGAAAACAAGATGAAATAACTTTTTTTTTTCTTTTGGTTTGAAATTAAATTTATTTCTGTGTTTGTTATTGTGCCATTTCCTTTTTCAGTTCTATTTTGTGTTTTTCACTTCATTTTTCTATAGCAATCATTTGCGCAGATGCCATCTCTACTTTTGTATCATATGGCCTACTTTTTTTTTCCATTGTTTTTATCTATTTATTTTAAAAGAACAGCCTCTCCATTTGTTTTAGTTCAGAACTAGGAGTAGGTGTCTTAGCCCAAATGCTCTACTAATATTCATTTAGCTGCAGCTTTTGTCACTTTCTTGCACTTCATCTTAGCATTTTTAAGCATGCTACCAGCAAACACTTGTATTAGATGATTGATTTCAATGAGGAATGAAGAGGTACTTTGTAAGGAACTGGTTCAGAAATTGATAGAAAGACACTTTTTATTAATAGAAACTGCTGTACAGCAAGGTATTCGAGAGACCTGGTTCTCTCCCAATGCCTAAAGGTCCCAATCCTCTCACAATTGACCTGATGCTCTCTCCATTAACCTCTTCTACTATTTATAGGCAAATGGTCTTGATTAACAACTAACTAACTATTATAACTAACTAACTATGTATATCTATCAATACTCCCCCTGAAACATTCACCTTGTCCCCAAGGTGAAGGTTTGACCCAAACAGCTGCTGACAAAATTCCACCAGGGTCCCACTGCCTGAAGCATAGCATGTGTTTGTCATTTTTCCTCTTAGCAAGAGATACAACAGCATAAGTTGCCTTCATTTTTAAGATCCATTTCTTTTCCCTAACTTGTTGGGCTTGGCCCCTTACATAAAAAAACTGATCTCTCTCATTCTTTTGGAAACTCCTGCATTTTTGTCGTGGAATTGTAAAATGATGCTTGCTTGTTTCTGTGACTGTCTTGGTCACTGTACAAGGCACAAAATTCAGTGGTTCTTGCACTTTGGATGATGGAATCTTGATCAGCATAGGGGAGACCCAGAGCCTAGCCATGATTCTTGTCCCATCCTTTTCTGTGGAAGAGCTCAAGTCTGGTGCTTCAGCCTTGCTTCCCACAGGAGTGATTTCCCTTTTATTTTCTCCTCCCCTTCATTACCCAAGATATGGTTGTAGCAAGCCAAGTTCTGGACATGGTTTTGGTGAGGTTCCTTCTCCACCGCTGGCCTATCAAATTCTTCTGCCACCATGTCTGTTTTTCTCTCCATTTTTGTTTCCAATTTATCCCTTTCTTCTTCCTCCTCCAAGACTTCCTCTCTTTTTATGTTTTCTTGCTCCCAAGATTCTGTTCTATCTTTCAAGACTTCCTTGCTCCCAAGATTCTGTTCTATCTTTCCGGACTTCCTTGCTCCCACTGTTTTCTTGCTTCCAAGGAACTTACGTACTCATCAACAAAGGCTTTGCCCTCTGACCCTCTGGAACAACAATCTTGGATCTTTCGTCACCCCACATGTCATCGGACAATGCCTCATTGTCCTTCTTGGAACCTGATCTTGCTCGTTCTGTTTCTCTACCCATCTGAATTTCTTGCATTTCTTGCTTCATTGTTCTCAAAGATTTAATTGCCATCAAGCTTTCTAGAAGAGATGCCTCCAAATGTTGTTGATTCTCCATCTGCTGTTGCAGCACCCACAATTGAATTTCCAATTCCCGATTCGTTACCCACAGCTCCCAAGAAAAGGAGCTCTGATACCAGTGTAAGGAACTGGTTCAGAAATTGATAATGCCTAAAGGCCCCAATCCTCTCACAACTGACCTGATGCTCTCTCCATTAACCTCTCCAGACTATTTATAGGCAAATGGTCTTGATTGACAGCTAACTAACTGCTGATTTTTTTATAACTAACTAACTATGTATATCTATCATGCGTCTCTTCTTGTTACATGCTCCTAAGGTGGCTTGTTCAATATTATTTATGGATTGCGGATTGCTGGGAGCAGAAACCAAAAGATTGAAGAGTAGGGTAAAAAAGAGAAAGGTAGAATGTGTAGTTTTAAAAAGAAATGAAATAGATGATATATATATATATATATATATATATATATAGGAGAAATTTATTAACCTGAAAGAAGAAAGTAGAATGAGTTTGAAGGATAACAAATTCTCTTTTAAGGTAAGAGAAAAATACAAAACAATAAGGAAAAATGAGACCATCAATGGAGGAAAGCTGACCAATCTCTCAACATATCTATGCAGGGAAACCCCCTAAAACGACCATTTGCTTATCAACTGTTGTGCTAAAGAAACCTCCTTTATGATTTTGTAGTTATGCAGCAACAATGCACACCCAAGTGTAGCATATATTGCACATTGCTATTAAATTTAGTCTCTTATCTTCTATCGCAACCAACAAACCTGACCATAAAAAATTGGTCCAGGACATAGGGCATACCCTAAAATTATTGAACAAAGAGTTCTGTTGAGAAATAGCATCAGAACAATCTTGGAATAGATGAGGAACTGATTTTTAGTAAGTTACTCACATAACCCACATATCTGGAGAAAAGCCATGTTCACATCTCAAACCTTCAGCATTTCTTTAATATTGATTCACGTATTACAAGTCTCACATTGAGCAAAGGGAAGGCCAACCATACATATATAATCTAAGGGCATCCCTCACCCTACAGACTAGTTTTGGGGTTAAATTAGGCCCTTGTCTAATTACAACATGGTATCACAGCGTACTCTAGTCTGTTAATGGGCCACCCGCAGATGTCCAGTCCTGCAAACTTCACGTCCGGATGTCCAGTTGTCCAATCTTGGGGTTGAGTTAGGCCCCTGTCTAATGGCCCATGTCTAATTTTCAACCATTCAATTAAGCAATGCAGTCTGCTGTCCAAATAAAAAGGTTGGTGTTAAATGAGCTTTGTACATCCCAAGTGATTTATCAAAATTCAACGAATTAGTGAGGAATTTGAAAAAAGCATAGCACAATTATAAATGATATTCATTTTACAACTACTTTCCATTCTGTAAAAAGTGAATAATGGAAAACATTTATAGTAGAGTTGGGCTTCTTAGTGTGAAAGCATGGGATAGAATCCTTGATGGCTGTTAGATGATAGCAAAGAACAACTCCATATCAATTCTGTTTCGATGCTTGATTTTCAAAAGCTTATGTCTTTGTATTTTCTTATGAAATATAGTGTACTATGTTTGCAGAAATAGCATTAGCATTAAAGGTATTTGCATGTTTAAATAATTCGGTGAGACCCATGCTTTTGGAACACTCTTTCTCTTCCTTATGGGACCTTTGGATGTGGGTTTTAGAAATTCTCTCCTGTTCTGTACAAGTTGCTGAAATCAAATGTCGGAGCAAGAAGTTCCTTTGGCCTTTTCTTTCTCTTCTGTCATTTCTTTTAAATAAAAAATTTTGGGAAGAAATCACCACATTTTCTATCCTTAGAAGCACCTTTTTCCTATATCCCTGGACTCAGCAAAATAATTTTACTAGCAATTTTTGGGCACAAAAATGCTAACCTACAAATTTTTCATGGATAAAATTGTAATTCACCTCTTACAATTTTATTATGGATAAAGTTGTACACTGTCTTTGATATGATCATATGATTATCCAAATGTCAAGTACACCCAAAATATTAGACTTATTGTGATGTGAAAACTCATTAAATCATCGTATTTATAAGAGTTTTACACTTGTTCCTTCTTAGAGTTTTTTAATTTGAGACTTGGATGAAGAGTGCTGCCTAAACTCCTTATCACCAGGAAAAAATTTTCGATACAAGGATTCCTACTTAGATCCACCACCGACTTGCTTTTCTTTTGTTTCTCCTCATCTTTGGACCAATACTGTTCTAAGTTCTAACAGATACTAGTTGTTGAGAAAGAAGAGAAATGTCTACGTTCTCTATCCTTAAAAGCATCCACACAAGAAAGAAAAAATAAACAAAAGAACTTAAAAGTTTGTTGCACTTCAGCACCTCTTACTTTCATCTTCAACTCATCAAATTTTACTACTTGCAAGTAGTTGGGGAAGAAGAGAAATGTCCATATTCTCTACCCGTAGAAGCACCTACACAAGAAAGAAAAAACAAAAGAACTCAAATTTATTATGGTTCGGCATCTCTTGCTTACATTTCATACTCAACAAATTTTACTACTCGCAAATTTTGCACAGAAAAAATGGCCAAAGCTCTCATAATTTTTGCACAGATAAAATTGTACATGTTCTTTATGATACAACTACCCTAGTACATTCAAAGAATTTTAAACTTGTGAAAAAACTTATACTAAATCTTCATTTTTTTATTTCTTCCTTTTTGTTTTTCAATGTGGGACTTGGATGAATAATTCCCACTGTAGCACAACACATATAGGCCAGAATGTTGGGTAGGTTCTCAAGATTAGGAGCAGTAAAATTCAAGAAAATGGTTGTATCATTCAATTTGAGTTATGAATTTTGTTTGTGCTTTGTCAAGGAAAGTGCTTTTTCAAATTGAAAAACATATGTTAAATTTTATATGATAATTAGATAGTTTTTTTTAAACCCCTTCCCCACCCCACTCAAAAAGAAAGCTGTTTGTTGCTTTATGAGAAATTAAAAGAAAAAAAGTTAGCTTATGTCAAATATAACAAAAAATGTTATATCATAAAAGAACATTTTAAAAGCTTGTCAAAACGTACCTTGAGGGCTAACTTTTTAAAAGCAATTGTGTTCTTCAAACACATCTAATTATTGTTAACACCTGTCATTCTGTAGTTTAGCAATCCAGCAAGTAATTTTTGTTGCTAACTTTAATTTGGCATGATCAAATGCAGCATCTATAATCATCTACAGGAGTTTATCCAAAGATTATATCGTCAGTGCCAAAGATCACGGCAACCAGGTTCACCCAACAGTAGAACTTGTCTGACATCGAATCTGGTGAGAACTCTCAAATTGAGTAGAATGTGTTTACTGTGGGGAATCTTATGCTAATCCTTCAACAAGCCGCGTTGTGATTTTTCCAAATTCTTGTTCCATGCTGACATGATATTTATTTTAGAGGGAAGGTGATGAGTAAAAGGGAGAAAAACTAAATATCTGAATGCTTTTAAAATGGGATTGTTTAAACTGAATGAAACAAATCTATAACATGTTGCTTCTGAGAAATCTAGTTGCTCTCCTCAAGTCATAACATTGCTGTGTGTTACTTGTATTGATTTGTTAAACAAATCAAAGTAAGATATTTATTTTAGACATTGAAAATGCCACTTGTGTAATATATATATATATATATATATATATATATATATATATATATATATATATATATATATATATATGTTTCCAATATTGGTTGCATTTGTTAATCCTTAAGCACATTTATTGACTTCAATTTGCAGGAAGAAGAAAAGAAGAACGTTTAAAACATATAAAGTCTTTTCAGATACCGCCCTCTATATTGCAAAACAACTTTTGACAATCCTAACATCAACACGACATTTTCAGCAAATGCGATATACGATTACCTATAGCAGATATAAAATTCTTCTTCGTGATAAATTTAGATTTTAATTTCACCTTTTCCTCTCTTTACTTCGCTTAGTTTCTTTCTTGTCTATTTTCTGATGATTTTCTTCATAGTTGAAGTTATAATATGTACATATAGTATGTACAGGAAACTTGTAAATTTTGTCCAGGTCATTAAATTCCTTCAATGTATATTAAAGTTGAATAATTCCAAAATACAGATTCTTTTTTTTTTTTTATCACTTATGTATTTCGCCTTTATTTATTTATTGGAGATTTGCTGTGTGGTTTGGATTTGGGGGTTGGAAAGCCACATTTATTCAAATGACAAACTCCATGGTTCAGATACACTAGCATTGGCTATGATCAGCAGCAGTTGACGTGTGCTCTATTGGTCACTTTTCTCTTGCTGTGCTTCTGTTTGCGATGGATGAAGGCGACGATTGTTTATTTGAAGTGAGATGAATAATGTGAAGGTGAGGTTTTCCTTAAATTAAGTTTCATGGTTTAAGAGTGCACAAAAAAGGTATTTTATTATAATATTTAAAGGAAAAAGAGGGGGAAAAATTAATAAATTATAAAAGTGAAGTAACATCTTAAAAAACATGATATATAGTGAGGTAAGTTTGTTTTGTTTATCAAACATCTTAGTTAAGAAAAAAAATAATACTTGGATGTAGTGTTAGAGATATTTTTGGTGCTATTCTTTAATCAAAATTAAAATTTCATCTTAATGATCCATAGTGATTTTAATGTTGAACTAAAATTTTAATTTTAATTAAAAATAACAAAGGATTTATTATACTACATCTAATTTTTGCACTTTAGTTGAACGAGCATGTAAATTAATTAGGAGTTTAAAATTGAATCAAATTATTTTTAAATCACTCAATTGAAATACAAAATTAAAATTTAATTAATAAAAAATGATTATTTTTAATAGAAAATAAAAAATGATTAAAATCACAATTTTATTTGGAAAAACTAAATATACATATGCACAATCCCTTGCACCTTTAAGGTATTTGTTCCTCCCCACCCCTATCTAAATTTTAAGCCATTGATTTCTAAATGTAAGGATGTAGATGACATTGTATGAGAATAGCTGACTGTTTTATTATAATTTAATTTAATTCTTTATTCATAATTAAAATTAAATTAAACTAAATTAATTTTCACCTATAGTGTATTTCTTTTGTTTTTCATATTATATTTTTATATAAAATTAAATGATCAGTTTGATCTAGTTCGATTTAGATATTACATTTAAATTAAATTAAATCAAATTAAGTTATACATTACTTTTATATGTAATTTAAATGATTTTTTATATAAAAATTAAATCAAAGTGTGAATATTTCTAACTAATTAAATAAATTGTAAGTTAGTAAAAATAATTTGTAAAACACATTTTAAAATAAGATCAAATTCAAATAATAAATTATATGTTAATTGGAATAATTTATTTTTTAAGCTTTATTAAATATTTTTATATATCTTTTTACTAATTATTTTATAATTTTATAATAAGTATTTCATTTATTATTATAAAATATTTAATTTTTGATTTAATAATTTAAAAAAATTATTAATATAAAAAATAAAAAGTTAGAATTTCTCATCTCTTTCTCATCTTCACAGGACTTTTTCTCTTGCTTATTTATAAGTTTATAACACATTTATCTATATAAAGCTTAAAAATACTTATATTCTAAATGGGACTTAAAGTTTTGAAATACAAGTTTTCTAACAAATAACATGGGTTCAATGATTTTCAAGCAACAAAGATCTGTTTTGATTGTACTGTCTCATAATTGGTGAAAAATTTTTTTATATTAACACGAAATTTATCAAGAATATGATGCAATATTGCATGGATTTACGCTATTAATTAGATGTTATTAGTTACAAATTCTATCTTGAGAATGGACTTCTCTTACTATAGTTTAAGACATTTTTAAGTCGAGGATACATTTTTTTAATGTTCAATCTAAGACCTCCATTAAGGTTGCATTAATATTATCTTAGTTATAAGTATGTTTATGGTCTATTAAATGTCCATCATGAAATCTCAAGGGGTTTGTGGGTTTGGCCTATATTAGTATCCCCCATCTTAATAGGTTCAATGTAGGGAATAATTGAGATGATGTGTTGTTATGATGTTACTTCAGTTATAGATTTGTGGTAACCAAGTTGTCCCTAACCAAAGGATAATCACATGTTGAGTTGGTTTGCATTTTGTTTTTATTTTTATTTTTTTCGTTAAATGCTAGCAAAGAGGGTACCATGTTGCACTCCAAATATTCTCTTGTCTTTTAATTTCTCCTCAAAGGAATTTATAGATTGCAATCATAACTACTTTTTTTAATTTAAATGTGTGAATTTACATTTGTATCCTTTTTTTTAATTTGGAAGCTCTTCCATTTGTGTTATAGGTGCCTATTTAAAGACACCTTTCATCTCTATTTCTCCTCCTTTCACCTCGTTATTACCATTATGGGAACTTTCTTTCTTGCCTTTCCCTCATTTGTTTTTTCTTACTCACCTTTATTCATGCAATCTTATTTATCTACCATCTCTTTTACTTCTTCTTTTTTTTCGATCTTCTGTTTCTTCTATTGATTTCTTTCTTACAAATTAGTACAATTTTTACTTCTAGGTACTCCTTCCTGCATCCATTTTATTTTCTCTTAGATCATTTATGGGAGGAATGGTAAGGATAAGGAATTAGGGGATGATAACAATAGTGGAAAATTCTTTTGAGGTGTACACCATACTTGTTGGGAATTGTATATGGTATATACAACAGAAGAATTAAGATTTTTATTATTCTTGCGACATATATATTTCAAAGTTTTAAAACAAACAAACAAGTATATTCATGTGTTCAGTTGTCCTTGGTAGTGATGATGGAAAAAACAACTATGAAGGAGTTACCCTTGTTGGAAACTCCTGGCATGATAAATGAGGATAGTTTGAAAGATTACTTCATAATTTTCCAAGTGCCTCAATCATGCTATACTTTGTTGGTGGGTAAGTTTTTCTTATAATACCCATATGTGTCAAAGTGAAAATTTGGCATTCTATCATTTTATCTGGTCTTCCCAATGTGAGCTGGTAAGGAACCGTAACCTCATGGATACGAGGAGCTATGTTCAAGGTTTGGATCCTAGATGCATTATGAGAAATCAAGTAGTGAGTTATGATAGAAAAATGATGAGACAACCATTTGTCAGTATGAGACATATAAGGTGAGAATCCTAAGTGAATTAATCTAGTCATACAATCCTCATTATGCAATATAATAATGGTGCCCCAGGTAACCATGGGTGATTAAGAAGATAGAGTTTTTATGAGGGTCAACTCTTGATCTCGTCCTAGATGAAATGGTTCTTTAATTATAAAGGTGGAAGAAATACTAGACCCTACCTCAACAGTAATGTCCAAGGTAATAGGAATGATATGGAGAGGTTTCCTAACTAAGAAGATCTTTCTCACCTTATCCTTTCTTACAAGCCTACCTTAACCCTTTTTTATAAGAGAGATACACTTCTCACTTATTGCCTTCTATCTTTCTATTTTTATTTTAGCATTTTTTGTTTCTTTTCTTTCTTCAATTTTTTTCTTTTTCAAACCCTGTCTCTCAGCCTTCTTCTTTTTTTTTATCTCATATGCATCTAGTCTCGGTAGATTTCATTAGGGGACAAAGACACTAGGGTAATTTTCTAGGAGTTGAATTGGAAGTAATACTTATTAGTATGTTCATCATGATGAACATTCCTATAATATTTTCACGACCTTCTCAATAGCACATGGTTGGCCTCCATGAGGATAACATCACAAGTAACATTGTCCTCATACCTTCCAATAGTGAATATGAGAAGGACCTGTTGATCAACCAACAAGTCTCCATTATCACTGAATCATTGAAACTTATATGACTTAGGATGTGGGGTGGTTTCTATCCTTAGCTTGGTAACTAGCCTAGTACTAGCTACATTAGTACAGCTACCCTAATCAATAATTAAGGAGCTGGTGTGCCTCTTCATAGAACATCTAATATGGAAGGTGTTCTCTGTCTAAGTTTCTTCCTTCCCATTAACAACACTACCTAATAACCTCCTAACCACCATGAGGTTTCCCTCAAGTGCATACTTTAGGGCTTCATCATTAGGTGAAGAGGAAGAGGAACTAGAGTAAGTGGACTCTAATGATGAATAATTACCATTGTCCTTAAGGATCATGGTTTTCTTATTTGGGCATTAGGAAGCAATATGCCCCTTACCCAGGCACTTGAAACACTTAACTAAAGACTCTTTCTTAGAGGAAAAATTTGTAGTCTTGCCTTTAGACTCTTTGGAGTCTTTGGTCTCTTTGGGCTCCCTAGATTTAAAGCTAGAGTCTTTTAAAACCTTTTTTCTATCTTCCCTTGTGTAGATGAATTGTATGCAGCATATTTTCCTTTACCCATCCTATTTACATGGGCTTCTATCTTTATAACTTGGTGGTAAATATCATTAAAGCTTAGATATTGGTGGAGTTCTACCACATCCCTGATGTCATGCCTAAGCCTATCTAGGAACCTAGTCATGGTGACTTCCTCACTTTCTTTCAAATTGGCCCAAATCACTACTACCTTCATCTCTTTATAATATTCATCTACACTTCCTACTTAAACCTTGAGAGAGCCTTTGTAACCTTTTATGGAACTCTCTTAAAGAATGGGGAGGTACATGTCTTGCTCTTATAATATGTTTTATTTCTTCCCATTCACTTAAGGGCCTAAACCTTTCTTTGTTAAGCCTATCCCACCATATTCGGGCATAGTCACTAAATTGTAAGGCAGCTAGTCTCACCTTATGTCTTTCACTAATGGCATGACTTGCAAATATTTGTTCTACCTTAAGCTCTCAATCTAAGTATGCCTTAGGATTGTTCCTTCCTTGGAACTTAGACATTTTAATCTTAAGTAGTTTTGTGGATTCTAAGGTATCCTTACCAGTTGGATCTCTATTCTTATTGATAACTTTATCATCTAAGTTATCTCACGAGAACTCCTACACCTATGTTCCTTAGACCTATGAGATCTATGCCTATGAGTCCTAGGCCTAGAGGGTTCCCTAGTCCTAGTTGCTTCTCTATGCCCATGATCCCTTTCTCTTTCTCCTCTTGGTGTATGGTCATTGGAAGGTAGTGTCCTCCTTTGTGCATGTGGCCTATCCCTTGAGGAAGGTCTTTTCCTTTGGGGAGAGTTTCTTCTCCTTTCCCTATGCCTCGTGTGTTCCATAACAAAGTTGATAGCTTCACCAAATGTCTCCTCCTCATGATAGTCATCTCATTCCTAGACCCACTAGTTTCAACTATTCTTTTACTTCTTTATAGTTTTTTATTTTCTCCTTTTTAGGTGATCTAGTCTTTGTTTTATAGTCTTTGTTTAGGTTTGAAAAACCATTTCTAGTTTATTGGTCAATTGTTCCATTTGGCTTCTGGGGGATAGTTCATGGGTACTCATTTGCAAAATAGGAAAATACCTCTCCACACCTGGATTTCTTATGCTAAGAAATCAAGTCACATAAGTCAAAACACTTATCATTCAATCTAAGCTCTAAGACACAAACAAACACACAAGGGTTAAGTAATTTACCTAGCCTCCTTGACCTTGCAAAAGAAGATAAAGGTTAGTACTACACAATATAGTTTTATAATATGAAAGGAGCACTTAGCTCACAAACTAGGTCTAAAGCACACAAACAAAAAAAAAGCTATAACTTAACCTTAGGCGAGTATCCTACACCAAGGTCCAAAAGTCCAAGTCCTTATTACACATAACTTGCAAAGGTAAATCCGAATTACACCACAAATAAATCCTACTATAATTTACTAGGATTTATAATTCAAATAAATCCCAATTACAAAGGTTCAACCTATATTTTAAAAGTTCAAAATCGAATACACAAGATTACTACTATCCTTCACTTCAGTCTTCAATTCAGTTTTGTACTCAAGTCCTTAATTCAACCTCAAAGTCCAAGTTCCAAGCCCTGTCTTCTTAAGCCTGTTGGGAGTCTTTTATTTATGCTTAGGCCTCTCCAAGTACCTACAAAATTATGCACATACAAAGAGGAGGCTTGCTGCCCTACTTAGTTAGTATTAGCAAAACTAAGATCAAATCTCAATGTTCTTGAACTAGTTTTTATGCACTCCTCTCTCTAATGTTCTACCAAAATGTCTTTGGAAGGTCAGGAGGGAAAGAAAATGAGAAGCAGAAGCTAAAATTAACTATAGTTAAAGTAAATTAATCTTGATTAATTAAAACTAACTACGCTTAAAATAAATTAACCTTGATTAGTGTTAAATTCATCTTAAAGGATAATTTATTATATTTACATTTAATATCGAAAATAGAAATTACATGTAAATGACTCAAAATGTCCTTAAGTGGAAATTTAATTCCTAAGTGCCTTTTGTGGCCGAAATTGCTTAGGAAGACCAAGGGAGAGATCATTTTCTCTATTAAAGCTTTTCTAAACACTTGTGCAAGCTCTCTAAACTCATACAAAACTCCAACCTCTCTTAAAACACCAAAACTACACTAAACATGAACTTCTATCTTTAATGTTTAAGTTATAATAAGCCAAACAAACAAAGCCTCACCATCATGCTTGAAGGAATTCTTATGGACCACAAAGGAGATGAAAATCAAATTCAAAATACCCATCAAATCCTTTTTCTAAGTCTTCAACAAGTATGGTCTTTACCATACACTTTTTCTAAGCTTTTAATTATGTGTTTATGGATTGTTTTTCTACTTTTTTTGGTGGATCTCTCTCTAAGTTCTATGGATCCCACTTGCTTGAGCTTGATGGAGCTTACAACTATCCTTGATGGTTAAAAATAATCATCAAGTTTTTAGTGATATTTGGAAGTTAAAAGGATATTTTGATGGATTAAAGTGTTTCTTACAACCTTTGGAGCAATTTAACCAATTAAAATTTCTTAAAAATGATTTCTTTGAAATTTGGATAGATTTGAAAGTTTTTATGAAAAATTTTGAGGTGCTCAAAGTAAGGGATGAATAGATCTTGGAGTAGATCTACTAGATCTCCACTTGGTTATCTTGAAAAATGCTTTCTTTTCAATCTTTGTGTTCAAAATTGTAAGGTTGCTTATGTCTCCTCTTAAAAGCTTTAATCTTGAACTTGAACTTTGATAAAAGTTTAAATTTGGACTCATGTGATAATAATCCTAAAAGACTAAAAAGGTTAAGTCATAAAAGTTACAAACTTAACTTAAAACTTGGATCTTAAAACTAGTAAGAGTAACGATGGAATTTTGGACTAAAAGTTAATTAAGACACTTAAGACTCACCATGATCATGACCAAAGCTATGGGTAAGGACAAATCTTAATGGATCCAAAAGCATAAGAAGTAACAAGTGCTAAAATTCATGACACAAATGTCAAATGAAAAGAAATTTTAAAAAGAAGCCTTGCTTGGACATATGATGGATTCGGCCTAGATCCTACTAGTACAAATCACCTTCTAAATGAATAAAAAAAGTGAGCCATAATGCTTTAGGGGCTAAGGAGTAGGTTCGGTCAAACCTAATAAAATTTAGGGAACATAAGTTGAAAATATTGTTAAGGCTTAATAGTAAACTTAACCATGCACAAGGTGGTGACTAAAGATTCAACTATAAAGTTATAAGAGATAGATGACCATTTGGACAAGGTATGGTCTTGAGAAGAAAAATCTTAAAAAATGCTAAATGGGTACGATTTATTAGCTTAAGCCCTAAACTAATACAACTCATCTTTTAAGTGTAAGAAAAATGAACTATGATGCCTGAGGTAACTAAACATATAATTCGGCCAACCTTCCTTAAATACTACATGATGAGATAAAATTTGAAGCTTAAAGATATTTGAGTGAGATAAAGGTGAGAAGATTTGAATCCATAAGCAAGAAGACAAACAAGTAAAACAAATTAGTGACTCAAACTTAATTAGCTAAGTTGAGGGTCAAGAAAGTTTAAGACTTGTAACACTTAAACTTAAGATGTAGTAGTGGTACAATGAATACCTAATTTGAGGATAACAAAGTGGATTAGCCTAAAAAGGCCATTTGACCAAATATACTAAGTCTCGTCATGTCATATACTTAAATTAAAAGTATGAGAGAATCTTAGCCTTTAAGAAAAGGAAAGGTTGAGAGGTAACTTAGAAGGATGAGTAGATTATGTCCAGTTTCTCATAACCCAAAGAATGAGGAAAACTTGGTAATTTTAGAAGAAGTATGCATGTTGTCAAAAATTTAAGGACCATGCTTAAGTAAACATTTTTACAAAGAAAGCAAACTTTTGGGTAACTATTAATGCCTTATTTATCATGGTAATGCTTGAGCATGTCCTTTTGTGTGTAAATGTGTTATGAGTCCTCTTGAGTAATATAATAAATTGTATGATCTCTTGGATGACATGATGACTTGCATATGCTCATATAGTTCCATGATTTGATATTAAATGGATGAATTGGATGTTATATATACATAGCATTTTGATTAAATATTGAGCATGATCCTATTTTAAAAACTTGAAATGGAATCTAATAAGTCAAGAGATCGCTAATGTAACACCCACAAATTCTCATGATAGGCTCCCTAAGTTACAAATATCCTTTAGCAAGAAATAAAGCGAAGATAAGAATAAAAGCTAGAGGAATTAAAGAATTTTTAGCAAATGATGAAAATACCCTTACACTAGGGTGATATAAATAAATGTGCAGGTAACTCAAAAAAAAATTTAAAAAATATTCTAAAGGTTGATCCATAAATGATAGTTATAAAGTCATAAAAAAAATAATAGAAACAAAGAGAGAAAGAAAACACCATCAGAAACATCCAAAAATGCCCAAAATACCTTAAAAAGCTCTATCTTTTATAAAAGCTAAAATGTTCCCAGAAAAATAGAAAATAATAAAAGAATGATTTGTAAAAAAACTAATAAGTGTTAGAAACATCGAAAGAACAATTTAGAAAATTTCTAGAAAATTTTTAAAAAATTACCAAAATGCCCTTGTAAGGCCGGTGGGACAAGAAAATATGAAGTAGAAGCCAAGAATTGGACCTTACCCATTAAGCACAAAAAATTGCTTGAGGAAAATGAGGTGATGACGCACCCCAGAGTCATCACATCATTTATAGAATGTAAGACAAAAGTATTAACGAGGAGAGATAAAATTAACCATGGTTAAAGTAAATTAACTTTGATTAATTAAAATTAACCATAATTAAAATAAATTAACCTTTATTAGTGCTAAATTCAAATAGATTAGTGTTGAACTAATCCTAAAGGATAATTTATTACATTTACATTTAAATTGAAAATTGGAAATTACATGTAAATGGACAAAAAAAAACTTTCTAAACACTCTTAAAACACTTGTTCTAAACATTTATCAAACTCTCTAAACTCACCCATAACTCGAACCTCTCTTAAAACATCAAAACCTACACTAAGCTTATTATATCTTTAAAGTTTAAGTTATAATAAGCAAAAAAAAAAAAAAAAAACTCACCATTATCCTTGAAGGCATTGTTTTGGACCACAAATGAGAGGAAAATAAACTTCGAAAGACCTATAAAATCATTTCATAAGTATTCAAAAAGCAGGATCTTTATCATATACTTTTTCTAAGCTTTGAATTATGTGTTTATGCCTTGTTTTTCTTCTTTTTTTGGGTGGATCACTCTCTAAATTTTATGGATCCAACTTGCTTGAGATTGATGAAGTTCAAAATTTTCCTTCATGGTTAAAAATGAGCATCATCAATTTTTTAGTTATTTTTGGAAGTTAAAAGGGAATTTTGATGGATTAAAGTGTTTATAGTAACCTTTAGAGCAATTTAATCAGTTAAAATTTCTTAAAAATTATTTCTTTGAATTTTCGAAAGATTTGAAAGTTTTTACAAAAAGTTTTAAGATGTTTAAAGTAAGGGATGAATAAATCTTGAAGTAGATCTAATAGATCTACACTTGGTTATCTTTAAAAATGCTTTCTTTATGATCTTTATGTTCAAAGTTATAAGTTTGTTGATGTCTTCTTTTAAAATCTTTAATATTGAACTTGGACTTTGATAAAAGTTTAGATTTGTATCCATATGATAAATATCCTAAAAGACTAAAATGGTTAAATCATAAAAGTTGCAAACTTAACTTAAAACTTGAACCTTAAAACTAATAAGAGTAAAGGTGGAATTGTGGATTCAAAGTTGAACAAGACACTTAAGATCCTCCATGACTATGACCAAAACTATGGAGTAAGAAAAAACCATGATGGACCTAAAGACATGTGATGTACCAAGTACTAAAATTCATGACACAAAGGTCAAGTGGGAAGAAATTGAGAAAAGGACCCTTGTTTGGACACTTAGTGGTTTCGGTCACTTCTCACTAAATTAAGAAAACTTGCGTTTAAAATGTTGATTAAGGTATAAATAGGAGCCTAACCATGTATAAGAAATGAATTATAAGTTTGAAGGAAATTTGGTAATAGTTTGGGTAACGATTCAACCATGCTTGGATAAATTGGTAAAAATAAGTTAAAATTTTGTTAAGACATAAGAATGAATCCAAAATATGCATAAGGTGGTGAGTAGAAATTAATTATGGAGTTGATGGAGGGATATGGACCATTCGGTCGTGCCCACTAAACAAGGAGGAAAAGTCCTAAAAAATTTTAAGTTAGTGTCAATTAATAGCCTAAGTCCTAACTAGTGTAAATCACCTTATAATGTAAGAAAAAAATGAACCATAATGCTTTAGGACCTTAGGAAGTAGATTCGACCACCTATAGATTAATTAGGTAAAGTAGGCTAATTTAAATGCTTAAAGTCATTTAAAAAAGACATGAGTAAGAAACTTTGAATTCATGGGAAAGGAGGTCAACAATTAGGTTAATTAGTTGTTCAAATTTGATTAGCAAAGTTATTAGTTAAGAAAGCATAAAATTTCTAACACTTAAAATTGAATTAAGAAAGTTATGCATAAAACATCCAAATTAATAAATACAAAGAATAAATAACCAAAGAGGCCATTCGACCAACTAGAATAGGAATCCAACATTTCATAATTTTACATTAAAAACATTAAGAAAAAACTTAAGATTTGAGAAAAAGAAAGGTTGAGAGATAACTTAGAAGGATGAGTGGATTAAGTTCCTATGAGAGATTTCTCATAAATCTTATGAAATAAAGTAAGATGAATAAACCCGTGGAGGAAGGTTGCATGTTGTCCAAGAGATTTATATCAAGCATAATTAAGAAATCTTGATTAAAAGGTAGATTTTTAATTAGAATAATTATGCTAACTTGTTATGTTGCCTTTTAAACACACAAATATGAATGTAAACTATATGAAATATACTCTTGATTTTTCAGAAAAGTGATGGTTATATGATGCTCATATGTGGATGATAAATGGAAAATAGATTGGATTAAAGGCTTTATGTACTTAAATGATCCATGAAAATTGATGTGACTTATGGTTGCATGAATGGATGAATTATGAGAAGTTGGATGATATGGGTGCTACTTGTGCATACTATTTTAATTGAATATTGAGCATGCATATTGTCACAGACTTAAAATGGAAACTAATAAATCAAGAGATATCTATAGAAAATCCCGTGCGACGACCATCTGAAATGAGCTCATATCTTAGAATAGAAGGTAGAGTATCTGAAAAGTGAAATATATTGTTTGACTAATATTGTTAAGAATAAATATGTACCGTCGTGCTTTTGTTAAGGATCAATTTAGATCTTTACTTATATGCTGTTCAAGATTATAAAACAGTTTAAAGAATGCAATTATTCATGAAACTGCTTCTATTTTTTATTTTTATTTTTGCACAATCCTCTATAGAGAGTATAGATTAGAATAAGAAAAAATTATAAAAAGAAATAAAAAATATAAAGAAATGGCATTAGAAATTAGAGAAGGGAAGAAAAAGAAAAAACAAAAGCGGATCAAAAGAATCATTAAATTGATTTAGGTACACATTTTTACAAAATTTCAATGCTTAATCAATTTTTTAAAAAAAAAAAACTCAAGTCAAATGCTTTGCAATGATCTTGTTTTGTTGCTCCAACCATAATTGTTGTTGCTGCAACAAATTTTCCTCTTGCATCGACACATTTAATGTTTGTTCATTGGTATTTGCACTAGGCCATGGTCCGAAAGGATCATCCTCTATTGGTGTTGTCAATGTTGTCCCATTGAAATTCATCGCACTAAAAGTTGGTGGCATTATTGAATCGTCAAAATTCTCTGCTTGAAAATGCAGGGGAACTATACTGAAATTATGATTCTGAGGAGTAAAATAAATTGATGAATCCGTTGTGGCATCAACATTTGAATTATGAACTTGAAATGTCGGTGTTGAATCATTGTTAAAAGAAAATGCATCTAGAAAATTTGGTGTTGCAATCCAGTTATCACAAGTTTTAGTATGAAAAGTTGGTGGCACTATCATGTTGGTCCCTGCAGAAAAACCTTGATCTTTGAAAGTGGTCTCCATTGGTGTCTCATTTGGATTCATGTCACCAAAAAATAGATCTAGATCTGTTATGGAACTAGAGCATTGATTAAATAAGGTTGATGGAAGAGGATCCTGATCATTAAAGGTTGTGGTTGTTGCCTTAAACGTGGGTGCCGCATCAAAAACATCAAGAGGAGCAACGGTTTGTGTGTCATCCAAGAATGGATTGTACTTGTGTTGAGGTCCTGAAGCTTCACAAAAAAAGTTGACAAATGGGTCAAACTCATTTGCCAATTTGGATGATGTTTCAGATGGTGCAGTTACTGTCTTTGCCAACACTAACTCCCAACAATCTTTGGAGCTATTATTGGAACTTGGTTTTGTGTTTTGGTGGTCCCATTCATTTGTTTGATTTTGTTGCATTTGCTGCTGCAGTTCATCAAAACTTAGTATATCCAAACTTGACCTTGATGTTTGATCAATTGGCAATGATTTGGTAGAATCAGAACCGGTTGCACTAGCATAATCTGATTGTGATTCTTTTTCATCTTGGTCTGATTGCTCTGAAGAATAAATGTCCTGCTCATGAGATCTCCTAGGGCTCAAAGCAGCATCAGTGGCACTCATGAGGTCTTCCAACGATGTAGATTGAGACCCGAAATCGGATCCACTTTCAAAAAACCTTTCAAGTGTCCCATATCTGTCACCAGCTTCATCTTGGGATGAACTTGAACCTGGAAAGTGTTTTGGCACAGGAGAAAGGAAGCGTTTTGAACCATTAGCTGTAGGAATGGAAGTTTGGTCCTTCAAGAACTCTCTCAATGTCTCCATAAGCTCATCAGAAACCTTTTGCACTCTTGGGTACTCATAGGACCTCCCAATCCCATTGTTTGCACAAAAAGAATAGAAAGCAGATAACTCATCAAATTGTTTGTAAGACTTAACACAAGCATTGAATGCAGAAACACATGCTGAAAGTGGCAAATGAAAGAAACTATCTAAGACAACAGCAAGCCCATCAGAGATATCCCTATAAAGATCAAAGCTTTCTTGCACAACAGAATAGAGAGAAATTTGAACCAAACGGTTTGTCTTGGCTGATCCAGTTGGCCTTGTGCCTATGGCTCTATCCAACAACGTTTGCCAATGTGGAATTCTATCAAGCACCAATGTAGGTTTCATATCTTTGATGCCTGGCTCATCTGATAGCTTGTTCCTTTGCTTCTTCTCATGAAACAGGTTGTGATACGTGAATCGCCGTTGAAGCTTTCCGGTTAGGAAGCAATCCAAGCGTTCATCAAGGTACAAAGCAAATGTTCTAATGAATGCAGTGTAATCCCAAGGGCTAGAATTGGAGTCATCTTTGAAGCTTGAAAGGTTGAGGATTTTTGCACCCCTTTTCATTGCATGGAAGACTTCCCTAGGAAAATAAGGATCACCATCTTGAAATATTCTTAGAACAATCATAAGAGATTTGAGGGCAACAATCCAATTGCGGGTCTTGCCAATGCGTTTGCCTATGCAATGGGCACATGCAGCTGCGTACACTTTGTTAGAGGACACTACGTTCACAATTTCATTTACATAACGCTCTTCAATTGGATTTTTATCATGGGTTGTGGCTTTAAGGATCGTTACTTCAAGATTGGCTGCATTAGTTACCTTCGCTAGGCTAATGCTTGTTTGGTCCTTCACAGCTCCAATTGCCTTCCTTAGCTTGCTTGGCATTGTTAATCAATTTATTTAAAAAATTTGTATCCTTCTTTGTCTCTTCTACCGGGATTCCAACACTATTAGGCACTTGATTTTTGCTGTAGAATCCAATTTTCTATGAAAAGTTGTTTACAAGAAAAATAACAACACTTCCAAACAAAATTTTTGGTTTGTGAATTTGAATGGTGGAGAGTAAAGGTGGGAAGCAAAACCTGGGTCTCCCAACAATTTCGTTATTTTTGGTTGACCAATTTATGCTTTTGAAATTAGTAATTTAAATTCACTTTATGCAATTAACCTTCTCTCTCTTAATGATGTTTCTGTTCAATAAATATCCATTTTAATCTTCAAAAATATATGTAATGCCATTTTAATTTGTGAAGGTTAACAATTCATGTCTTCACTGTGAATAAATGACATTAATTTCATCATTTTTAAAATTCATTTTAATTTACTCCTTAAATTATAAAAAATTACATCAAATTTATATTTTTATTAATCTTATATTTGAAGGACAATTTTTATATTATTTATTTATGATTAATAATATATATATATAAAGGATTAATTTACATTAATGTGAGTTTCATCTATTCTTAATTATATATATATATATATATATATATATATATATATATATATATTATGACTCTTTTATTTGCATTAAGTAAAATTTATATCTTAAACAAATACATACGTATATAGTAATACTTTAGTTATAGGCAGATGAAATTTGTTTATGAAACTTCCTTTTTACAAACAAGATTGTGTTACATTAATATATAAAATACAAAAAATAAATTTTAAATTTTGTTTCGAAATCTAATAAGAATTAATTGATAATAATTAAATAATTATCTTCTCATTTAAAATATAATAGTATTAGATTAATTTAAATATAGTGTAAGATGACATAGTTTATAATGAAATATAATAACATGATTAAGTTTGAATTAAATATAATTATATAATAAAGAGTTAAAAATTTTAATATTATATATTAATTTAATATTATATTAATTTAATATTTTTTATAAAATATAAGATTTATCAATTTAATTGTTAAATTAAAAATTTTTATTAGGTAGATTACATTTATAAAATTTTATACAAAATAAAAATTAATGGATCGAATGATTTTATTTTAATATTTAATTTGTTATTTAAATGTGTAAATATTAATAGTTTAATAGCATACTTAGAAATATTTAAATTATTTAAAATTTGATACACATAATCATAAAATTAAATCAATAAATTTTAAATTTTATAAAAATTATTAAATTGGTGTAAAAATTAAGTTTCAAATCTTATGTCAATGGATCTAACTTAATAATAAATAGTAAAAACAATAATCATACTTTGTTGAAAATTAAAATACATAATTATAGATAAGCTAAAAAAATGCATGCATTATGTTTCCTTTAAAGTAGAGAAAAAAATATTATAGTATTTATGATTTTATCAAAGAAACATGCCAGAATAATATGTTACCATCCTTTGTTGTCATCCTCCTCATCTCTAGAAAATACATCATATGAATGATTTTTCTTAATAAAATATTATAATTTCATCATTTTAACCTATTTTTAACCTAAATCAACTTTTTTAAAAAAAAATTTATGCATAAAATTGGTTGAATAAATTTTAACCAATTTTTCAATCCCTTGCTAATAATAATTATGATCATATAATATTTAAATTCATAATAATTTCTTTATAGATCAACAACAAGAACATATTAATTGAAGACAATAAAAAATACACAATAATAAAAGGAAATTATACTGATTCACAAAAATGACATCAATAATATGATAAATAATGCTTCAATTGAATCATTTTGACTATGGATGTTGAGATGGAGTTTAGAGCCTAAAAAATTGAAATAGTAAAATAGAACTATTTTGTTTGTGGTTCCTTAAGTTTAATGTTCTGTGCTATAATGGTCAATGAAATCACCAATAAAATAGTATATCACAAAATATATTCTTAAGCATGTATAATAGAAGTCTAACAAAATTTTTAGAAACAATTATAATTAGTAATCTATTCAAGTGTCTAAATAACCTCCAAAAAAGAACAAATACAACCATGACATATATAATTATGGAGGAAACGTGAACAATGCACCTAATGAAACTAGAATGCTGGAACCATAAGTCAATACTCACACCTAAATTAAAGATGGAAGAGAATAATATCAGAACAAAATAGATACGGAAAATATAGAGAGAACCTTATGAAGAATATTCTCAAAGGAAAGAGAACTCATAGGGAAGAATGCATCATACCAATTGTGTGCCTTCTTACACATTTTCTCTTAGTTTTATGCTTCTCTTCTTGGCCCTATTTTTTTTTCCATGTGTCCTTATCTTTTGGATATGTTGTCATATGTTTTTCTGTTATAACCAATTTGTTGTTATCTTGGCTACCACATATTATGTTACCCTGTCCATTAAAATAAACTTTATCCTCAAGGTTGAAGTGTGGATACAAGGTTTGCATCTTATTAACATTTTCCCAAGTAGAATCTTTAGGATTAGCAACTTTCTATTGTACTAAACTTTGGGAAATTTGCATTGACCCTCTTAAAATAGTTTTGTAAGCAAGAACCTGAGTTGGCTTTAAAAGTGGACCATTTTCATTTGTCATGAGTGGGAGTGGAAAGTATTGTTTTTTAGGCTCTCCTTGAAATTTTCTAAATAATGATATATGAAACACGGGTGAATTTTACTTATGTTTGGTAAAAATAGTTTATAAGCAACCTTGCCTATCTTAGTAGCAACCTTAAATGAACCAAAATACCTCAAGCTCAATTTTTGATTTCTTCATAGTACCACAAAGCTTAGTTGATAAGGTTGTAATTTAACCAAGGCAAAGTCATCAAATTCTAGTTGGAGTACTCTCCTTTTTATGTTTACTTGAATTTTCATATAATTTTTTATCCTTTGCCAAATTCTTCTTAAGTTGGTCCAGTAACATATCTCTTTTTTCTTGGAGGTTTTTTTCTTGGAGGTTTTCCTATACTAATATTGAATCACTAAAGTACAGATATCAAATTTTAATTTATGAATAAGGTTAACAATTCATGTCTTCACTATGAATAAATGACGTTAATTTCATCATTTTTAAAATTCATATTAATTTACTCCTTAAATTATAAAAAATTACATCAAATTTATATTTTTATTAATTTTATATTTGAAGGACAATTTTTATATTATTTATTTATGATTAATAAAATATATATATAAAGGATTAATTTAGATTAATGTAAGTTTCATTTATTCTTAATTATTTCATATATATATATATATATATATATATATATATATATATATATATACCTCATTTCAAGAATCAACAATAGAAGCTGAGACAATATGAAACATATGTTTCATCACATAATATCCATACTCGATTCCTCTAGGTTGTCTTGGACACTTCAAAAAATAGAAAGATTATCAAATATAATTAGAGATGATGATATATTGATAAAAGAATATAAAATAATTGAATAATTTTTAATAAAGTACTTACATGTGGTATTATCTATGATGTCTTTTTAATATTTGATGAATGCGTCCATTTTAACCAAAGTCGAGTATTCATTGCTCTACAATAAAATACGAAACAAATGAATACCTATGAAAATAAAAATTATATGCATATAAATACCAAAATCCTAAAAACTTACATATCTATAATGTCTTTTATGTCTTTCTTTGATTTTTGCTAAACAGAACATAGAAATACAACTATATTCTACTTTGAACAAATAATGATCAATTGCCAATGAACCCTATAAAATATGGATGAAAATAAACCAAAATTAGAAATTTACATGAATTTATTAAATAAAACTTTTAAGTATTGACATACGATTGAAATAAGATGCTAAGTAATAGTCTTTATCAGTCTCCAGTTTACTCTAAAGGTATCCTTGTATCTCAACTACCTTGTTTTCGATTTTTTGCATATGAACCGGGTCTAGGAATCCATAGAGGTGTAAGTTCCCTCTTTGCTTACAGATGCGATACAGGTATCTACTATTGTGAATAATTTCCATATGTTAGATTTTGATACTTAATTAATTCAACTAAGGTTTTTAAATTTACTAACATCAACCATAATTGTAGAACTAATACACATAGGAGTTCGTTACCCACAACCAACTCCAAGATATCCTTCTTAGTAATATAGAAGTGGATAGCAGTGGGCTTCCCTATGATATCTGGTTCCATAGTTGTTTGCAAAGTTTGGTCACCCAAGTTAACGGCAATATCAAACAGACGTGTGAGCAACTTAATCTCAAGTTTCTTGTGAGCAGCCTAGGAAGATCTTCTTTAGCACTAAAATCAATATCCTTCCCAAGATCTTCCCTATGAACCTCAAATAAATTTAGAAAATAGTAAGAAATATATATATATATATATATATATAAATTAGTAACATAGAATAAAATTATTTAATACCTTAGATTAAGCTCGCTGCATAAGTCTCCTCGACCATAGAATAAAATGATTGGGGGCTTGTCCCACAACATAAACCTTGTTTGTAGGCATAGGAACAGGAGCATTTGCATCTTCAACTCGTTCAACCACCACTCTAACATGACCATCATCAATTTGCTGGTGATGGATGGTTGAACCCAAGATGTAGACTTTCCCATTGGTAGGATATGGATGATCAACATACAACTCATAATTGTCTACAACATCAACCACATCCTCTTCTCCCAGTACTTGCTCCTCCGTCAGAGCACAACTTCCCTTTGTGCTCACACGCCTAGGAGAACTTCCCTGCCTAAGCTCCTATATGAACTCTTATCCGAGTTCCTCTCTGAGCTCTTCTTGAAGTTCTTGTTGTAGTACTTGCCTTATGTCTTCTCCCATGGCCTCCAACTCATCTCTGGACACCAGTCCTTCTTTAGAGACATAGGTGGAAGATAATCCAAAGTACTATCTAATGCCAACACCTCGTCTAGTAGCACGAACACAATCTAGATGCTTTGATTGGCCAATAGCAGTACTCAGGATATCATCCCGACCAGCTGGAACAAAGAATCCATGTGAGCTTTGTTCAACCAAATAATCCTACAAAATAAAAACGATTATTATTAGTAATATACATGTTATAAGCTAAATAAAAAAAATGTTAAATTTTGTAATTACTTATAATTTTCTTAGCAACAATGCAAGAAGGCTCTGATATATACTCTTCAGACGCCTTTTGGCGTGCTCTCTTCCATTTCTCATGGCATGAGGATGGAAACGATGGAGACAAAAGTTTAGATGGGTCTGCTTCAGATGATTGCTAACATTCTTTCAACTTCTGCTCCATCAGCCTTTCTTGAAGCAACTCATAACCCCCACAAGATGATCTGTGGGGGTAACAGTTCTTGGCAGAAAGTTATAGAGCTTTCTTTCTTTTTTTTCTATTATAAGAAATCAAATCAATTACACATAATACACCTTATATTAGTCAATTAAAAAAAACATGAAGTTTAGAAAGATATATATAACGAATGCAGAATTCATTCGGGTTTCAACAAATCTTTGTCAAATGTCATCATCAAGTAACTGGTACTCCTCACAAGGGGACACATCCTTGAGTGACCCATATATATTTGTTGGTGAGATGTGTCTTGAAGCCCCCCAGCGCTCACCAGCAAATGAAAATCACTTCCTCTTCAATAAGCTAGTGTTTGGCACATCATATATAAGTTACATAAAATAAGATGTAATTAGTTAATGAATCACAAATATATGGAGAAACTTAAAGCTTTAAAGTTAAATATCATAATAGTATCCCAAATTTGATCCTTCACTCGCATCTCTACATCATCTCAATCCTTCTTCAAAATACTAGCTTTGCTTTGTCCGAGGAGGGCCACATAACTCTTAAACTTTGTCTTGTTTAGCCCTAAAGGATTCCCAATGGCCTGATCAAACTCTATGGGAATCCTCTACTCACCACTCTAGCTAAGGGATAACTCCCTTAACTGTGTGGCTCGTCTTCCCTTCTTTTGCCGAGAGGACCCACTTTGGGAAGGAGGGTTCTTTGACAGGTTAGTCATGTACATGTTGAAAGCATAGAAAAACAAATATCTGTTAAAAATTATACTGAATATGAAAGAAGTAATAAGCATTTTAAAATAAGTAAACAATAAATATAGAATGATGATATAATTAAATAAATAACTAGCTTGTATCATGTAGTAACATTTTCTCATATTCATTCATGATGATCATCTCGAATAGCATGTGTATCATCAATTTCATTTTCTTCATTAATACTAGTTATCCTTGATGATAAGGGAGTTTGAGAAATATCTATATTTACCAGATCATTGGTGTCATCACTAGCAATTGTTGTCTTTCTTTGAAGAACAACTGACCATCTATTGTTAGAAGAATCTTAAACATAAAACACTTGTTTTTCTTGGTAGGTCATGATGAAAGGGTCATCCCTATAAGTTACTTTATTAAGGTCAACCAATCTAAATCTCAATTCAGTAACTTTCACACTACTGTTACTATCAACTTGCATTTGAAAATAAGCACTCTAAATTTGGTGCAATCAATCTCCCAAATCTCTTCAATCACTCCAAATTAAGATATGGAAGGCATGACAGGATTTTTATCTTTAGAACTTGAAAAATGCATTGACTCTGCTACCACCATAACCCCACTGTTTTGCATGGTACTTTTATCATCCTGAGACTTTGTGTAAAATGAAAAATGATTGATATCGTATCCACTCCAACATATACATCAAAGTTTGGGTCATTTTCTAACCATTTCAATGTATCAAAGGCACCATCATTCTTAATTGTTTCATCAAACCAATTTAAGAACATTTTGTTATGCTCATTCAACAACCATTTCTCATTCATTCGAACATTCTTTTCCTTATAATGGTTTTGTGAGTAGATAAGTAAGGTTGAATCTCATCGGTATTATTCAAAATATACAAATATGTTTGAAGGACTTCCGCACGACCCATGCTTTTCACTTTTATGCCTTGTGCACCTTTACCTCTGTGTCTTCCTTCATGACGAGACTTAGGAAGTCCTATAGGTTCCACCTTTGACAAATATTCTGTACAAAACTCAATTGCCTCTTCTACAATGTATCTTTCAATCATAGATGCCTCACGACGGTGTGGATTCTTCATATACCTTTTTAATATTTTCATGTATCGTCAATTGGATACATCCACCTTAGATAAACTAGACCACATAATCTGATCTCCCTCACTATATGAATAATCAAGTGAATCATGATGTCAAAAAATGATGGAGGAAAATACATCTCCAATTGGCATGATACAGTAAAAGCTTCATTTTCTAACTCATCCAATTTTAGAGGGTCAATGGCTTTGTTACATATTGTATTAAAGAAGAAGCACAACCTACTTATGGTGTGTCTAACTTTTTTAGGCAAAATTTCACAAATAACCATTAGAAGTAGCTGTTGCATCAATACATGACAATCGTGAGACTTTAACCCAACTAACTTTAGACCTTTCATGGAGACAAGTCTTTTGAAATTTGAAGAATAACCTTGTGGCACTTTAACCCCATGTTGGCACTCACATAAACTTTTTTTTTTACAATGTGTGATATGGTGGGGGTAAATATGTCTGTTTCCTACAAACTGTGATGCTAACTGATATCGTATACCCATTTGAATCAAATCCAATCGAAAATTGATATCATCCTTAGTCTTGAGAAGTGTTCCAATGACGTTATCACACACATTTTTTTTCACATGCATCACATCAATACAATGTCTAACATCAAGATTCCACCAGTATGGAAGATTAAAAAATATTGATCTTTTTTTCCATATTCTTATCTCAGTGGCCTACTTTTGAGTCTTTCCAAAAATAGTGTTAATGTTTTTAACCCATTCATAAATTTCTTGTCCAGTTAAGGCTTTGGAGCAACCTCATTTTCTAGCAACCTATTACTTCTATATGTTCCTTTGTTGTTAAAGGAACTCTAACAATATTTAACTTATCAACAGTTTTCTTGTTGCAAGAAGTTATTCAAAGATGAGACTTTTTTTCTTGGAATTATTTAACTGAGTTTTCAATTACTTGAATTTTTCCTTTGTTTGAGATGCAAAGTGTTCATCAATTTGTTTTCAAATTTGAAAAGAAAACTTACAACCTATTATTCTTATGTTAAATGCAATACTCATAGATGATAACAACCATGAAATGAGAACTTTATCTTGTTTATGTCATGTGCTAAATTATTGAAAGGTTTTACCAAAAAATTTATCTTTCTCTAAATTGAATTGCTTTGTCATATGATCTTCAACAAGATAATCTACCAAATTATGCCCTATAATTATTACTTCAACTTGTTGTTTCCATGTCAAATTGTTGTCATCATCAAGCTTTATGAGACCAGATTAAAAAAATTTTGGAGCAAGAATTTATGTGAGAGACTTTCAGAATATTTATCCATGGATCCTTAAGCTCTAATGCTATGAAAGGTATCAAGATAGAAAGAAGGAAATGGATGAAATAAAAGAGAAAGTATATAGAGAGCTTTTGAGAGAAAACCAAAAATTATTATTATTATTATTATTCTATATTAGAGAAGGCTATAACATGTATTTATAAAACTGGAACAGGATAACATAATAACAAATTTTCTATGTAACATATAAAACCAACAAACTACAACCTAGAGAGAAGTAAGAAACAATTGTAATTTAAAGGTGAAAAGTAAAATTATATACTTTTAAAACAAGTTTAACAATTCATTGTTTATATAAAAATTTTATATTTTTTTCTATAAGCCAAAAAGTATTTAGAAAATCCTCATTATCTCTCTTTATTATCCGAAGAACCAAAAGAGATTGATTATTAAAAAATGAAAATTTACTTTCTTGAAGAAAGAAAGATAGGAATGATATGGAACAGAAAATATACTTAACAGGTGGTGGCAAGAGTTACTTATCAGCCAAAATAGTTAAAGTAGCATAACATAACATAAAAAAAACCAAATATTATAAACAGAAGCTTCAGAGATAAGGACATTAATAAATAATAATAAACATTCTAGATAGATAAAAAGATACACCTTAAATTTTATCTTGGTTTCCAAATTCATAAAGATAAAATAGAAAAAAAGGCTAAATTGACTTAATTTTACAACATTTTTCTAGATTTTAGCAACCAAATTAAAAAAAGTATTGAGATATGAACTAACATCATCAAAATAGGCAAATCAAATGAGAGGGTAGTAAAACAAATAGGACTAGCATGTTTCATAGTAGTATTCCTATTTACAAGCATACAACTTTCATCCTTTTATACCAAAATAAGCATATTAAGCCAACACTAATAATTTATAACTAAATCTACATGTATAAACTCTCTTATTTAGTTGATAAAATATATATTCAAGAAAGAGTAAACTCACGTGAGACATTTACTAGTTCACTCAAGTTTGTAATCCAAGAAAAATTTTCCCTCGATTGAAATCCCATTAACAAAGTAAAAAATTGTCTGTTTAAAAATAGACAAAAAAAATATTAGTGGCTTAAAAAATTCCAACTTCATCCTTTATCAACTGCAAATCACACCATAGAATAACATCTCCAACACTTATGTTAAGTGCCAAACTGTAGGCAACAAAACTTGAATATGGAAATATCCCTAAAAATTCATCATGTAAAATATAGTTCGGCATCCCATAATGAATTATCTTTAAATGTTTGATGCTTAAAGGAAAATATAGTAAAAAGAGTATATCAATATATTTGCTAAAGGCAGCGCTACAACAAATGTTGTAAAGGGATTATTTCTAGTTCCCATACATTAATTAGCAGTAACATCAGTAATAAAAAGGGATCAAAATTTCATGCTAATTCAAAAATATTCAAATAAGAAAAATGAGTAAAAAATCAACAATAATGTGAATGATATATCAGGTTTTTTATCTCTTATTTAAGAGGAAAGAATTTGAAACATGATTTAAAATGTAAAAATAATTAAATATAATTCGAAATGTAAAATTAATTAGAAATTTGTTTTTTCCATCATCATTATTTCAACACTCGTCGTAGTCAATGCCATCATAAATGTTGTTGGAGAGTCCTAACCACCACGAATCAATATTGATTTTCCTTCTCACTAACTGATATACTTCGATGGAATTTAAAGTTTAGGGTTTCTTGTCTTGACGTATTCGATACTAGAGTTGTGACCATTATTTCAAGCTCATCTTTGATTTCTATTCTCAAGATTCCTTCTCATCCTTGTATTCTTCTTCACACATCACCACTATTACCTATATGGTAATACCTGAAACTAATATATTTTTTTCTCTCCACCATGTCAGGTCCAAAATTAACGATGTCGATGGAGCATCTAGAATTTCAAGAGTAAACAAATTTATAGAGAACACTGTGAATTAGAGAATGAAAGAGAAGAAAAAAATATAAAAGTAAAAAAATAAAGGATTATTTTTTGTTTAAATAAATTGTAAAAAACTCTAATTTTTTTAAGGTTTGTTATAACCGCTAAAAAATAAATTTCAATTTTTTTTAATGATATTCTTATTTTAATATTTTTAAAATTAAAAATTAATTTATTTTTAATTTAAAAAACATTTTAAAAATATTTTTATTTAACTTTCTCTATGTTAATATTTTTTTTATTTACAATTTCTTTAAAATACTAATTTAATTTAATTTTTAAATATTAATCTATTATAATAAATTTGAATATATATTTTTGATATTATAATGTTATTTTAATCTAATTAATTTTATTTTAGATTTTAATATATGAAATAAAAGATTATATGTTATAATCTTTAATAATTTATTTTTTATTTTGAATATTTTATTTTTAATTTTTTATCAATACTATAATCTATTATTAATAATAAAAAATTCTAATTTTTAATTAAATTTATTTATAAATTTTATTTAATTTTAAATTAGTCATACATTACACATATAATATACTAGTTTGAATTAATTGAATAGCATTACTAACGTACCTTTATGATATATGTCATATGAATAAGAATTTTTTTCAAAAGTTCATATTATTATGAAGTTGGAAACTCTTTTTCCTCACGCTTCTAATTTGATTTTGTGCCTTCCTGCCTTTCCACTTATTTACCAAAGTTGCCCTCAACCAACAAAGTTGACAAAAGTACCCAACCCCACTGCCAGCGGTTTCCACTTGATCAGCACATATTCTTTCACCAACGAGAAAGAAACAGAGAACCATTCCATAAAGAAACAGCAAGGAAAGAGCCATCCCATAAAGTGTTTGTTACATTCAATGTGGCAATTCAACACCCTGCTAGTTCATTTAATGCCCACTATAACACCTTCGATAGGTTTTCTTTGCAGTCTATTTTTATTACAACTAGCACCCCTTTCACCTATCCACAAGTCAAACTTCAGTCAATCAATCATTCATGGAAAGTGATGAAAGCACAACTTTAGCTTTCATTGTTTACTTGTGTGCTACGCAGAAAAATTAAATTAAAAATATATAATATATTCAAATTACTTTTAAATTTAATAAATAATATATTAATAAATATTTTTTAAAAAAATAACTCATAATAATTCAATAGTCTTACTAATATCAAGCATGATTAATTCTTTTTAAAAATATATGAAATTTTATATAAAATAATAAAAATAAAAAAAATAAAGACAAAATTATTCTTGAAATAATTTATATTTAAAATTATTTTTTTCAATAATTTTTTAAATAATTAAATTTTTAAATTTAATTATCAAATTAATTATTGTGTAAATTATATTTACAAAATTTATAAAATTTAAAAAATATAATACTTTATTAAATAAATTTAAATTAATATATATTAAAAAGATATATTATATGTTAGAATAAAATTATATTAAAAAATATAAAAAAATTTAAATCTTAAAAAATTTTGTAAGCATAATCTATCCAATCAATCTATTAATCTATTCTTAAATTGATAAAATTTAACTATTAAAAAAATTTAATAAAATAATTCTAGCATAATTTATTTTTAAAATAATTTATTTTTTTTATAAAAAATATATATAATAAAAATAAATTTTATAAATAAATATTATAATTGTTAAAATAAAGTTTAAGAATATCATTCATTATAACTTAATTAATAAAAAATTATAATTATTAATCATTTAAAAATAAATATTTCATATCATGTTTCAACATAAAATTTTTAATATAATTTTTTTTTACAAATAAAATTTAGCTGATTTTTTATTTTTATCATAGACAGTTTATTGTAATTTTTTTTATATTATACAACAAGTGTATGGGTTAAGTAAATAAAAATATTTTTAATAAAAATCAAAATGTTTAGTATATTTTAAAAAATTTATTTAATTATTTAACTTTTAAGTAATTAAAAATTTTAAAATATATATTTTGATGTATCATAATTTATGAATCAAATACACATGATAAAAAAATTAAATTAGATTAATTTAAATTTTATATTTTATTTAAATATCAAACAATTTGTTATTTTTTTTAATTTAATTTAACAATAATAATATAAATTTAATTCTATTAAATGAGGTTGATTACATGAACAACAAGAATTTTTGGTTTGGTTAAAAATTAAATCTTTTAAAATACTAATTATTTTTATTAACAATTTATTTTAAAATTTTTATAACTTTATTTATCCTTTTTAGGTAGGAATAGAAATAGGTTTAAGCAAATTAGATTTTTAGTATTAAGTATAAAATTTAGAGGTCAGAGTACCTGTTATGGATTTTTTTGTTATTATTATTAAGGTTTGATATGTTTTAAAGTTTACAAGACCTACACACCTATTTAAAAGCATGCAATACAAAAAAGTAATAAATAAACTTAAAATTTACATAAATGATTGATCAAAAGAATTTAAACCTAAAAGCGAACACGATAAAAGGTTTGTAAGTTTAACTTTATAATTTTAAAGCATATATATTAAATACTAACTTTATACAAATACAATAATATATACAAAATAAAAAATATAACTCATAACATAACACGCACACATGTATATACAAATTTAAATACACATAAAAATCAAAGTAACAACTTTTATAATAAATATTAAAGAGTTTTACAAATATAGAGTTTCTTTTATTTAAAATTAAAATTTTAATTTTTAACAAATTATTTAAATATATTAATATAATATAATATATTAAAATAAATATAATAAATATATAATATACAATATATAAATATAAATAGGTTTCTGATGGGACTAAATAGGCTTTTTAATAAAACTAAGTGTAACTTGCTTATCTAAAAAGACTTGTTAATAAATCTATGCCTACTTATTTATTAAACAAGTCAAACCAATCTAAGTTTTAAACATGTCAGTCTTTAAACAAGTCGAGTTCGTCAACAACTCTATTCATTTCTATCGCTACTTTTAACATAGAAATAAACAAAATCTGACTAAACTTTTATAAATTTTAACTTGATCTATTTTAAAATTTTTATATTGATCTTGTTACCTAATATGTACTTTCTTTTTATTATTATTAAGATGTTACTTGTCTTAAAACCTATCACACTTACAAACTTTGAAAAAGTTTATGATATAAAAAATTAATAAATAAATATAAAGTCTATATATAAATGATTGAAAAAGTTTGTAAACTTAAATATTTTTAATAAAAAATACATTTTAAAAAATTTCTAAAATTTTTTAATATAAATATAATATATTAAAATAATAAATATAAGTTATAAATATAATATATATTGTATATATAAGACTATTAGAATTTTAGAGTAGAGTAACTTCTATCTCTCTCTTTCCTTTTTTGCCTCACTCCATTGCACAAAATTGACTTAGGATGCTAAAAATCTCTTTCAAAAGTTTTCTTAACATTTTTCTCACTTTAAACCACTCCTCTCGCTTTTAAAAGTTCGAGGCCAGCAAAACAAAGCAAATGGAGGGAGGTTCGAGGGTGTTGATGCTAGATCTTTACATTCTACTTTATCAATTTTCTTGCCAGATGGACATTGAATCCTACCATCATATTTTCTCTTGACGGGGTAAGGTAGTCAACATTTACATCTTTACTTATCCTAAAGTATGAGGTTACGGTTTCATTTAATTTAAAAATGTCAAGGATCCACTTGAGTTTACTAGAGTTTTGGGTTGCATTTGGATTGATAGCTACAAACTCATAGTTAATGTGTCTAGATATTAGAAGAAATCGTAGGGTCATCTGTGTTCTCTCTACCGATTCCATGATTCTCCTCTGACAGAATCCTAAGCATCAGCCACCTCTTTGTTGATCCAAAAAGTTAATACTTCCATCGTTATAAAGTTGGTAGGTGAAGGCATATGCTCCATCTCTCATATTCCACTGGGAATTTAAGGATGGATATTTGACACATGATCTAAAAACTACTATATGGAAATACTCTTCTTTCTAAAATTCTAAGTTAAATAAGTCATTTTTAGTTGACTTTGCAATATGGATATCTGACACATGATATATAATCTCTTTTCCCGCTACAAATCCTTCCCAAATGTTATGGGAATTCCTTATGTTTTGAAAAGGATATTTATTTTTATGTATTTCTAAAAGATGATTATATAGAAGAATTAAAGGAGGGTTAATAATCCATGTCATGAGAAATTGACAAAATCTTTTTTTAAATGATCTTACTCTTTAATTATATATATCTTGAAATCCTTTGTCAAAAGTTACACTTACCTTTATCTTAACTTATTCCTCTTAAATTATTCCTTAAACATAAGTGTCGAACTAAATATCCTAGTAGACAATTTCTAGTAAGTATTATTCTATTAGGACTTTATATGAAAGCGTTTTCTTAATTCAATAAGAATCCAAGGAGCATAATTATTTTTACTAAAATATTCACAAGTTTTCCTATATTATATGCATATAATATATATATATATATATATATATTATAATATGCATGTAATATATATATATATATATATATATTATAATATGCATAATTGTATATTCATTATGAGTAAAGTAAGCTAGTAAACAACAGAGAAAATATCGAGAATTTGTAGGGATCAACTTTGAGAGCCTTGGAAGTTAGTAGTTGAGTGTGAAGGTCTACAATGGGCCTAGGGTATTTCCTTAGTGCAAGGACTATCACAACTGAAACTCAACAGGCCCATCATATCCCAAGAATTATCATGATCAGAAAAACAAATTTTCATTTATTTGTTAATTAGATATGAACTATTGGCTTAAGGAAGAGGTTAGATTGATTTAATAATTTGCAGTAAAAGGCTACGGAAAATTTAGGATCGTGACAACTTCCAAAAGCATTAGATTAGGCTCGCATGCATAGCATAGGGTTGAAAATAGACCAAAGATTTAATGTGATTCAATGTGGTATAGGACATATTAAGTCATTGAAGAATCTAAGAATTTACAGTCAAACATTTATGCATAGCATGAAAATTACATTTGTTATGAGATTTGATCGTAGATATGATATGGTTAGAAAATATATGATCTTATGATTGAAATAATTGGTAGACTATATATACTTGATTATGAATTGTGATCTCATTGAATGTCATAAGTAACTTTATATGTTTGGTTTCTATTAAAATATTGTTGGACTATGCCTCTCTTACTATTTTTTTTTTGTTATACTATTGAATGTCATAAGTAGCCTTATATGTTTGATTTCTATTAAAATATTGTTGGACTATGTATGTTCTCTCTTACTATTATTATTTTTTTGTTATACATTTTTGTCTAACAAAAAGATGTAATGAAGAACAAATCTTTCTCCTATTTATATATGACTACAGTTTGATGTTGAGGTCATTTAAAAAGAAAGTAGCATCACAATATAAAAACTTGCATGGATACCATTATCTTTCGTTGTTAAGGAGCGGATCAAAACCTAGAGCGTTATCTATTTTATTTTCATACTTATTTACTATTTCATGAAGTTTAATCTCTTATTCCTATTGTAAGAAAATATTCCTTATTTATACCCTCTATTCACGTGATCATTGTTTTAATGTTTATTTGATCATATATATTTTTCTGCTTTTTTTTTTCACTGAAACTATAATAGTCGAAAATATAGAGTTGATTATGAAGATCAATGGAGAATCTATGGGCGATCAAAGGCTATTTAAGGAGCTTTGAAATGGCTGCAGGGCTTAAGGTCAAATTTTCCAAAAGCTCCTTCTATGGAGTAAACATTCCTGTTGATGTCTTAAGGGATGCAGTAAGCTTCCTAAATTGTAAGAATGAAAATACTCCATTAAGGTACCTTGGCCTTCCAATCAATGTTAACCCACCCAATTCCTCAGTTTGGCAGTCAGTAGTAGATGCCTTTAAACGGAGATTAGAGGGTTGGAAAGACGTGGCATCTCCTTCAAAGGAAGAATCACTATCATAAATTCCATCCTAACCAGCTTACCATTGTATTTCTTTTCAATATTCTACAGGACACCTCAGAAGATCATTAATCAATTGCAACGCATGCAACGATAATTCTTGTGGAGAGGAGCAGCGGAAGTTAATAAAATTACGTGTGTGAAGTGGGACCAAGTATGCACCCTGACTTGCGAAGATGGACTAGGGGTTAAAGATTTAAAACCTTCAAAGAAGCTTTCCTTTTGAAGTGGAGATGGAGATTCTGCAAAGGTGAGGGCGGGACTTGGCTCATAGAACAATAAGCACGGTATGGGTTCTAGTCTGGTCTCATACCCGTAAAACGACAATGGGGATGGTTGCTGGCTCGAATTGGTTCAATGACAGATTTCGACGCCAAGTGAATGATGGAAGCAATACTAACTTTTGGGAGGAGGATAAATGGCGATGCCCCAGCCTCTCATGTTCAAATATTCGAGACTACACTCAATCGCTTTACTTACTATCAAGGATCCTCTGGAATGGTCTTTCAAGTAGCGTAGGAACCTATTTATGTGGGAAGAGGAGAAATTGCAGGAGCTAAGGACATTACGACAGAATCTTACCGCTACCACTCACGAGTAGTAGACACCTGGCTTTGGCAATTTGAACCCTCAGACGAGTACTCAGTCCATTTGAGATATGAAGATCTCAGGCTGATGTTATGTTTCCAAGGGTATCTATAATCCGCACAAGAGTAACTAGTTGACAATGTTTGGGAGTCCCTAGTCCCAAGTATCTATAATTCGCATGGAAGGTTATCCTTAATAGGCTGTCTATGACACAAAATCTGCTAAAAAGTGAAATGGGTACTGTATCATACTGCTCCTTGTGTCAAATGGTAGAAGAGAGTAAGGTGCTATTTTTCTAAAATAGGATTTTTTAAAAATTTATTTACATGTTATGGGTAAATTCAAAAGTTATTCTGCGCAGGGGTTTTAAATAGTATTTAAAACGTAATATTTTAAACGTACTGATACTATGCTTCAATTAAAGCGGAACAGGATTTTTTATAGGTGACGTATAGCTTCACTGATGATAGGACTCCACGAATGCAATATACAAAGTAATTCAGCAGCAGGATTGCAGTGTTTAAAGCGCATCATTTTAAACTTATTGACATTACGTTTAAATTAAAGCAGGATTCTACATTTTCAGCGCCTACATTTATGCATTTAAAATTGCCGCCTAAATTTAGACGGTTTACATTACTATTTTATTTCCTATTTAAACATGTGGACCATTTCAGTTTTGGTTATGCATGTTTTCCTTCTTCCTTTTTTGTTTTTTTTTTTTTTGATTATTTTAAGATTTTTTCGGGACCACAGCTTAACTTGAACTTCCAGTTCAAATTTTGTTTTGGGACCACAGTTTAACTTGGATTTGCTACTAACACAGAAAATTTAACATAAAAGATTAGTAAAATGTAGAAAGTATGTTGTTAGACTAGATAGTTGGATAGTTATTTTGAGTTTAAGATTATGGTACTAAATATTAGGTTATTAAATTTAAATCTCGTTGTAAAAGAAGAATAAAATGTATATATTTTAAAAATAAATTTTTTAAAATTAATTAAAAAAATTTGAAAATCAGTTTTTTATTGAAAAATTAGTTTCTTAAACAATTTTAAAAGATGAAAAATTTTTAGAACGAAAAATTGTTTTTAAAAATTTTAATTAATTGTAAAAGAATCAAAAAGTAATGTTAGGGTATAAAAAACTTTATAATTAAAAATAAATTAGAAAATATAAACTTAAAAAACAGTTTATGAAAAAAAAATATAACAAATTAATAAAGTTAGAAATTTTTAAAACAAAAATTGATTAAATTATATATTCAATTTTAAATAAAATTGGAAAAAAAAAATTTAATAATTAAGTAAAAGTTAAATTGAAAAATAAGTTTGTGCAATAAAATTTTAAAAAGCTTAAAATAATTAATAAAGTCACACTTTAAGATATAATTATATTAAAATTGATATTAAAATAATAAATTGAAAATTTTGAAATTTAATAAAAAAAACTTTTTAAAAAAGTTTACGGAAAAATTAAGAAAAAACTAAAAGAATAACACACTTGAAAAAAATAATTTACTTGAAACTAATATTTTAAATTTAATAAAAATATTAAATATAAAAATGAAAAACAGTTTAAAAAATGAGTTTGTGGAATAAATATAAAAACATTGTATAAATTAAAAAATTTACAATTTATAAAATATTTTCATAAATAGTATATTTAAATTATAGTAAAAATAGTAAAATTAAGATTAAAAAATTAATTTCTTAAAAATTTATTAATAATAATATTGAAATAAAAAAAGTGGATCAGATAAATTTTTGATTAAAATATAAATATATTTATGATAGTTTTAATTTATGTAATATTATATAATTTTGATTATAAAATAATTAATATAAATTAGTATTTAGTATATAAAATTTATGTTGTTTATTTATTTCCTTTCTGAATTTTTTTTTAGTTTAATTAATTATTTATTTATTTAATTGTGTGAATGTAAATGATTTATTTATTTATTTAATGTTATTATTTATTTATAATTTATGCATTTAATGTTTGGTTAATTTATTATTACAATTAAATATTATAGGGTTAAATTCATAGGATTTATAAAAATTTTAAATTTTAAATGTTAAGTAAAGTTTAAAAAGAATACAATTAATTAGAAAATAAATAATTAATAAATAAATAATACATAAAATTATATTTAATTTAATTTAAAAAATAGCTTTAATAAGTTGTTTTGAAAAGTTTATTTAAAAAAATATTTAATAAAACATAATTAATGTTATAGTTATGGTATAATTTAAGATAGAAAAAATATTATTAAAAATTAATTTAATTAAAAATGTTAATTTATTAAAAAAATAGGTTTTGAAGTAAAAAAAAATTAGAAACATCATAATTTATAGAATTAAGAATTTGATTAATTTAAAGTAATTGAAAAAAAAATTATTAAATTAAATGAAATTAATTTAAATATTTAGACAAATAAAAAGATTAGTAAATTGAAGAAAAATATATAACATTAAAAAAAATATATTTATTAAATGAGATCAATTTTTTACATAAGTAAAAAAGTAAATAAATTTTACATAAAGATATCATATTAGAAAAAAAAAATAAAAGTTAGTAAATTAGATAAAATTTTGACACAAATAAAAATTTTATAAATTTAAACTAATAAAAATTTATATATATGTCTTTTCATAAAAATTGTACTATTTAAAATAAAAATATTGATTAGAGATAAATTTGGTGTTAGGAACAAAGTTAGTTAATAAGATCACGGCATTTTACACAATAAAAAAAATTAAAGTATTAAAATTAGTATTTAAATAATTTATACAATATATAAATGATTTTTACACAATAAATTGTTAGACATATTAAAATTATAATAATTTAGAAAAAAGAGTTAAACATAGACAAATTGAAATAACTTCTGATAAAACTTTAAACCTTTGTACAGTATGACATTATCTAGTGACCCATCACAATCGGCACGCATCATTCGACCAGGACCAATAGATGCATCTCTTCTTACGCTGCAGAGTGTCCATATCTCTGAGCAGATATGGAACGGAGAACCTGATCGAGAGTTGAAGGTCAGGAGAGCAAAGTTTCATCATGATCGAGACAACGTTCCAGTGGTTCCGCCTGCGATTGTTGACAGGTTACGTCGAACAGGGTTCTTGGGCGTAGCGCAATTACCTTTCATACATGTCGATTCTTCATTAGTCAAAGCATTGGTTGAGAGATGGAGGCCGGAGACGCATACATTTCATACATTGCCTGGGGAGTGCACGATTACACTACAGGATGTTGCAGTTTTGACTGGGTTGCCCATTGATGGTCAACTAGTTATTGGTTGTACATCGTCTAGGGCTTGGGAGGGTATCATATTTCAACTACTAGGTGCTTCACCTGCTGAGCGGGAGATCGTTGGCGGATCACTGAAGATGAGTTGCCTGCTCCAACATTTTGCTAGCATCGAAAACCACATGGGCAACGAAGAGCAGTTAGATCGATTCACGCATGCTTACATGTTGCGACTGATTGGGGGAGTGCTTTTTTGTGATCACTCGAGTTCTAGAGTTCCTCTTCGATATCTTCCCATGATTGCTGATTTTGATACTTGTGCTCAATATAGTTGGGGTGGGGCAGTTCTTGCATATCTCTATCGTGAACTGTGTGGTTTCACAGATTATGATAAAAAACAGATTTGTGGATTTTCATTTTTACTACAGCTTTGGGCTTGGGAACGGTTTCCCAAGCTCTCTCTCGGGCAATTTCCATACGAGGATCACACGTTACCTTTAGGAGCGAGGTAGGTAAGCAACGTCATCGACAAATATCTTTTATACTTTAAGGGTTTACATAAGTGAATGTAAACTTTTTTCCCTCTCATTTTAGATGGATCCGAGGGTGCCTAAAACCAGGTCGTCACCACGATATTGCTTTCTATAGGCATGTATTTGATTCGATGGATCGACGTGAGGTTCGTTTCATACTTCCATTAACCTTAATATATTTAGATTTCTTTGTTTAAATATTTATGTTTAATTAACCTTACATGTTTACAAACACAGATCACGTGGCAACCATATAGATGGGTCATTGATGATTTTCCTGATGCCTGTACAGCTGGTTCTGATATATGGACAGCTGTAGTACCTCTAATATGTTTCAACATATTAGAGTGGCACCAACTGGACCGCCGTATGAGGCAGTTTGGGATGGCACAACATATCCCTCAGGCTCCATCTCAGCCAGAGGATGTACACGGGATGACGTTGAAGGGGAAGACTGACGAAAACTGGCGCAGAGTTTTCGGCCCTTTCTTGGCGGTTTGGGAGGAGAGGCATCAACGTGTGTGTGTGTCGGTATACCATTTGACGAGTTACTCAGTCATAACTCGGATTATATGAGATGGTACATGCGACATACACATCGATGGATCATACAAGAAGCTGCGATGAAGGGGCGTGTAGTATGTTTTTATAACCCACTCTTGAATCATTTAAAATAGTAACTTTAAATTTCATAATTATTTACTTTTTATTTTAATAATAGGCGGATGAGTTGGAAATTATTCATTACTTGATCACCGAGGTTGCTGCATCGGGGACTATGTCAACAGCGGACATTTTTGACAGCATTCGACGATGTGTCGAAAGGACGATGGTGTTGAAGAAGGTTGAGGACCACCTTGTTGAAGCTAGGTTCAGTGCACCTGAACCAACTCAACAAGCTCCTGCTGCAGATGCTAGGGCTGATATGGACCCCAGACGCGTGGAGTGACAGGGTCTTCAGCGACGTTGACGACATGTAGTTGCAGTTGCACCTCCCATCCCAGATTTTTCACCTAGACAGGAGGGGCAATACTTTGTCCCCGCCGAGGATATCCCACCCTCGCCGATCCTGGTGTACACATACCCATCACAACGATACCGTGAGGATTGTCATTCATTACCTTTTAACAATATTTATATTTTTAAGAATTTGATATTTTTATTACATTTAATTTATTAACATGTATTATGATATGATTGCAGATCCTTCTCATGTAGGTCCATCGATGGAGTTGCAATTTGACGCGACATTTGGACTATTCACCTCGCCTGATCTGCCATCTCCTACCTTCTTCGACCAGGGCAATGTTGGGGCCGGATTGACCTATGCAGGGATTGAGGGGATGTCATTATCACACGCTGATATGATTTTTCATACACCTTCACCATACCAGGCACCCTTGATCACTCCCGATCCACCCATGCATGCCTATGTCCATGATCAGCAGATTCTTCATCATTTCGATGGACATGGCCTTGACCTAAATGCAGATTTGTCAGCTGCCTTTCACATGGGAGCGCATTTAGATCAGCATCCACTAGAATCTGCACCTGAGATACCTCGTCGGCAGACAAGGAGTACCACCAGGGCTAGGGGTGATTGATTCATGCAACGAATTGTATTTAATTTAAATTTATTTTTATGCATATGTTATGTCTTGGAAACTTTCATTTGGATTAAACATTTTCCCCTATTTCTTCTTATGCGTTTTATTGTACGCGGTTATTTTTTATTCGATTTAGTTTAGTATAAATATCATCTTGTTGACAATTTTTTATCGTTTTTGTGTTTATTGTTTCATACCAAGTATTAGAATATGAAAATTGAAATTATATTAATCGAATTAACTTGCAAAATATTTAAACACAATTCAAACTATAATATTACAATAACTATTCATATCATACACACTGAAACACGTTACAAACCTCGTGTTTCTTTTGATAATGTGATTTTTAACTAATCTCAAACTCTTTGTGGACATCGAGACTGATTATGACCTAATTCCCTACACAAGCGACATCTTGAACTAGGTTGCGATTCAACCCAATCCATTTCATTTCTTATACGAGTTGATTTAGGTCTACCCTTCCCTCTGACTGCTTCTTCATCTAGTATTAGAACCCAATCATTAACATCAACAAGGTCATTGTCATTTCCAATCGGCCACCAATCGAAAGAGTAAGCAGCAAATATATGTTGAAGGGAATATACGTCATCAACAAATTAATAGAAGTCAATGCTAACTACCGCACAAGCAGCGATCACATGGGAGCAATGGTACCTTAAAAGTTGAAATCGACCATATTGATAATAGCGATCGGCTAACCTTACCAACCATTTGTGACCTCCTCGTTGAGTTATTGGGTTGAAAGCTTCCTCAACTTCAAATCGTGAAGATTGTATATCATACCTTCTGACTTGATGTGAACATGCAGCTACTTGATTTCTTCTAATGGCATCCATAACTTTTTTACAAAAACGTTGACCACTCGCAATCTCAGCTTTAGACATTCCACCCCTTTGCACAAAATATTCAACCAAACGACTATAAGTACATTTCACAAGAGTGGTGATTGGAAGATTTCATACACCTTTTAACACTTTGTTAACTACCTCTGATAGATTGGTTGTCATGTGGTCAAATCGCCTCTCGTGTTCATCATACGCAAGACTCTATTTTTCTTTTGATATGTTATCAATCCACCTAGCAACATCTGTACTAGTCTGTCGAAACTTCTCTAACTTGTAATGAAAAATTTCTTTACATGTTGTGTAACCTGTAAAGTCAATTAACAACATATAATCACTTTCAACAAAATTATGAAGTACTTACATATATATAAAATATCAATTCACTTTACCTAATTTAAGCAACTCTTGTTTCAGTTTCTGGTTTCTAAATCTATGATTAAAATTGCTAGCAATATGCCTGATGCAATAAACATGATATGCATGTGGAGGTTGCCATCCCAAATAAGGGTTATTCATAGCTGATTTAATGCTTTGATGCTTATCTGATATCAAGCATATTCCACTCCTCTGAGTAACATATTCTCTTAACAAAGCTAAAAACCAACTCCATGCATCCAATGTCTCACCCTCAACAATAACAAAAGCAATAGGTAATACAGCGTTGTTTCCATCTTGACTTGTGGCTATTAGCAAAGTACCTATATATTTCCCATAAAGAAATGTGCCATCAATTTGAATAAGTGGTTTGCAAAAGCTGAAGGCCTCACAACATTGTCTAAAACACCAAAAAACACGAAAGAATTTTCTTACTCCATTCTGAACCTGATTACCAATAATGACATCTTTCTGTATCAAGTTTGTACCTAGAACCTAGAGCATATTAAATCATTTTATGCAACCATTTTGGCAATAAAGCATAAGAATGATCTCAATCACCAAAGACAGACACAATTGCTTTCTACTTTACAATCCATGCTTTCCTGTTGGATACTTTGAACCCAAACTGACTCAGTATTCTTTCTTGAATTAAGAAAATTGGTAGAGATGGTTGTTCATTTATCATACCTAATAAACAATAAAAATTAAATACAAAAATTTATAAATGCAATACAATATAGAAAATAAGATATTTGGTTCATGAAAACTACATACCCAATATGCATGAAACAATAAAATCAGAATCCAATTTCTTATGGTCTTGAGATAGAAAAGAATTTACGCAACTATGTTGACCACCCCATTTACTGACACACCATTCGTTGGACCGTTTCAACAGACAAGGTCTCATTCTCCATGGACAACTACTACTGTAATTAGAATAATGAACGAAAAGATGAGTTCACTTTGATTCAACAACAACAAAACTTTGGTGTACATTCATCGCATAATGTTTCAATGTAATTTATACATGTTCTTTACTTTCAAATTGTAAACTGACGTACAACTCATCACCAACCACCTATTTCTCATGTCTCAAATTTGTCGAAAAGTTAACATCTTCATTTGGATACTTCCAATTAATGTTGTTGTAGTGAAAACTGCTACTCCAGAATGCCAAGTCTATTTTCAAAACAAATAAACAATACAGTTAAACGTTTTATATAAAAACTTAATTTCTTTAACAACATTAACTACAACTTTTCTACCTGACTAATCTCTTCGTTGAATAGATGTTCCATGTGATGAAGATAAAATTTGAAATGAACTTCCACCTACACCTCCATCAAAGCTGACCATACGATGTTCATCACCGTCAGCAACATTATCATCATCACCATCATTATCATCAGCAGTATCAACTAAATTTTGTCATTCTAATTCATTCACAATCAACACACCAATTTATACATGATTATTACATATTTTTAAATACATTATGTATATTTTAAAAATAAATTAATGGTTATAATATATAAATTTATAAATTTATGCATCATACAATTAAAATTTTATTTAAAAATAATCTGTAACTCATAAATTTAAATATTACATATGTGCAAAATAAAAAATTATTTAATATTTTTTTTATGACATATAAATTTATACATCGCACCGAATCTTATTTAAATAAATATTTATTTTTATAGGTAAAAAAGCCGTGGATTTGGCTTGCTATCATATGGAATATATGTACTTCTCATAATGATGTGATTTTCAACAATGGCACCTGGATATTTTACGAATCCTTGGTCGGATAAAGGTGTGGCTTTGAGAGTGGCTGAATGATAAATTTCATGTATCAAAGGGACACCAATTTTCAAATTGATATACTAATGGTTGTTTGGATTCTATAACCCAGCTGTAAAGGGCGAGCACCCCTAGTGTTCAATACATTAATAAATTTTTGTCTTTCTGTATAAAATAAATAAATAGATAAATATAATATATATTAATTAATCAGTCTCCTGAACAGATTTTTAAAAACTTTTTTATAAGTTTAATTTTTTTATTTAATTTTTTTTTAAAACTTAAACTCTATTTTAATAAACAACCTCCTAAATAGATTTAAAAATCTTTTTTATAAGTCTAATTTTTTTATTTAAATTTTTTTAAAACTTAAGCTCTCTTTTTAATAAACAAGATAGATTAGACTTTAAATAGGTCATATTATATGTTCTTTTTGAACATTTCAACTAGTTCTCATTCCTAATCTTTTTCTACAAGGTTAAAAATATGCTAACATTATCTTCCATATCGTTCTTTGCATGAATTCAAACCATTTTAACTAATGTTATAATATTAGAACGAGGGAATGAATCGGTCGACTCGACATGCTTGGATCATTGGATCACTAGTTTAACCATTAAGCCACTAGTTCAACTGTAAATTTGGATATATATATATATATATATATATATATATATATATATATATATATATATATATAATTTTATTTATTATCTAGAGATATGTAAATAAAAATAAAAATATTATTTGTACAATAAATTAATATAATATTTTATGTAATAAAAGGAGAAAATATAAAATATGATAAATAATATATTAAAAAAGATAAAAAAATATTGTATAAATTATAATATAAATAATACATCTTAATAAAAATAAAGATATATTTTTCTTACAATAAATTTATATAATTTCTTCTATTTTTTATTATATTATCTATAATATTTTATATTTTTATATTGTTAAAAAAGTATAATATATTATTAGCAAAAATATTATTTCTGTAAAAAATCAACATGTTTCTAGATTCGGTTAAGGGTCACGTAGTACCTGCGATTGCAGAAGAAAAGTGGCATGAAAATCTAAAGAGAAAAAGGTAGCACACTAACCTAAAGATAAAGAAGTAAGAAACAAGCTTCATGTTCTAACAAACGATAATAATGATATAGACAGAAAGAGGAGTATTAATTTATTCCTTTTTTCTGCACTTCTTCTTTGTATTTTTTTCTTTTCTTTTCAAGTTTTTCACAACATCTTCTACCATTGAAATAGGAGAAATATGCATGAGATATCTTTCTTCCTTCTACTATTATCTACTTCTATCATAGTATGAACCAAACCGTCACGAGAAGAAATTATACCATGATAACATGATGATGAGATTGAGAGATGAAAATTATGAGATGAAAATCAAGAGTTTAAGATTTGGGTTTACTAGTACTTTAATTTTTAATTTATTTAATTTTTGTAATTTAGTCTTTTACTTAAAAAAATTCTCTGTTAATTCTTAAATTTTATTATTATCTTTTAAATTCATGCTTGATATTATTTATAGAAAAACGAATTTTTATTATTTTAAATAAAAAAATTAAGTGTGTAATTTTTAAAAATAGTAGACTAATTTATAATATATTAAAAATTCGAGATACATTTACAAAACTAAATAAGTTAAAAATTAAAATACTATTAAATTTTTTGTTATTTATGTTACCTCTACTTTTTTCTAGTCATATCGCTTTAAAGCTCGAAACTACTTTGGAAGATAGGTAATCGTATAACAGTTCAACAAAAAAATTCCTTCCAACTTGATAGTTACTTTATCTTTCTCCATTTTAATCATCTAACTCATATTCTATGCGTAATATCTATATTAATGTTTGCATAATTTTATTAGAATGGTTACTATATACTTAAAATGTGAGATAGTTGGTAGAGCATCAATTTTAATTTTTATTACCAAATTATTTTTATTTTATTTCTAACTAAAATTAGAATATATATATATATATATATATATATATATATATATATATTATCTTAGTCTTACTCAAGTAAAAACCTTTTAATTCCTTTCTGTAGGATCTACAAGTCAACAAGGCACGTGTGAAGAGAAGGTCCTGAGGAGTCTACAATTTATTTGGTTTGTTTATATTTTTAAATAATATCTTATAAATAATTACTTTTAAATATTGATAATTAAGTAAATATAGATATTTATAAATATATTGTTTAATTAAAATTTTATGTTTAAATTCAACTATTTTTATTTTTTTATTGAAATATTTTTCATTAAATAAAATAATTCATCCTCAATTAAATATTTTATAACTTTTTGATATCAAATTAAAGATAATAAAACTTGCAAATGTTGTATTATAATAAAATAATGTGTTAATTATTTAAGGAGTGCTATAATATATTTTTGTAAAGCATTCATAAGGTGTGTGTATATATATATAATATTTAATTTGAGACTTTTAAAATATTTTATTTAAAAATATTAGGAAACATAATATGGTTAATTTATATATTAATTAAAGTAAAAATATTAATAATTTTATGTGGATTATAATTATTTTAATGTAATAAAAAATATATTATTAAATTGTATTTTTTTTTCGTTTAAATATAGTTTTCTGTTATTGGATATATAAATAATTTAGTTATCAATTAATGAATATTGATGTAAAATTTAATCCTACATGAATTTTAAAAATAATATTTTCACATTTTTTGAAGTATATATTTCGAGAAAAAAATAATAGAAAGAGACAAAAATAAATATAATAAAAAAGTACAATCTGATAGAAAATAATAAAAGCACTAGATAATTATCTTGAGAATTTAAAAAACATTCATTGATATTAAAATACTTGTCTGTTTTGTTGAAGGATAAAAGAAGTTTGTTATACCTTTTTACAATTTTTTAGATTTTTATTAATTTATAAAATAAATATTAATAAAAATATATGTATTTATTATTTTAAATATAAAAATATAATTATTTATTTATTTAATAATATAGATAATTTATAAAAATAAATAATAAAAGGATTTAGAATTATTTATGATAAAATAAAATTCATACAGTAAAAATTCAGAACCTATGTAACAGAACTGTATATAACATTGATTATTGAGATTTGCAATTTTTATAAGTAAAACAGTAAGGAGTCCTTTCGATTGAAAGTAAAATAAAAAATAAAAAAATCCACCGAAAGCGTTTGAAAGCTCTCATCTTCACTAATTGCAAGTTTATACTTGTTTCAGAAATTAAAAACTATTATTTAAAAAAAATTCAAGCGCTAAGTAATTTAAAAGAATGCGAACATATATATTTAGCAATTGAACAAATCTAAAACCAATTCCATATCATTTTAGAAGTTTAACTGAGTAAAAACATAATTGTGTATTTTTTTTTTCGTGAAAAGTTTAAATAGAAAAAGTGGAAACTAATAGTGTAAAGTAATGATCAATCAAGCATAAAGGATATTGGATAAAATTAGTGAATATGCTTAGTTAAAGTTGTGAAAAAAATTGTTAAAATTTAAAAGATGAAAAATAAAAAGTAAATAAAAATTTAAAGCCAATAAGTTGATTGGTTAAATTGAAAATATTTACTAAAATTATTAATTAAATTAACTAATAAATAATATAATATAAAAATATAATTAATTATTGATTAAAATTTAACAGTTATAACGCATTTTTAAACAAATATATATTAAAATTTAATTATGTGAAATTTTATTTCTTTAAAATTATTGTATAAGTAGATTTAAATAATATTTTTAAAAAAGAGTGACTATTTTTTTATATTTTAAAATTTTTATTGATGAAGATCAAATATTTTAATAAAATCAAATAATAAATTGTAAAATAATTATCTAAAAATAAAAATTTTATTAAAAAAAATATATTATCTAATTTTTAAAATAAAATAATAAAAGAGTGATAAAATATTATTTTTTAAAATAGACAGAAAAAATTATAAAATTAAAAAATAGTAGAAGGAAGTTAAAAACAATTCTATTGATACGTGAGTGATCTTTTAAAAAAATTAGTAGTTAATTAAAAATATTAATAACTATTAAAAATTATTTTATCAAATATAGTTATTTTATTTAATAAAATTTTGGCTTAATTAAATTTTCAATCTAATTTTTTATTTAATTTTAGTTTTAGTTCCTACTATTTTTTTATAGTCTTGATTCTTCATTTTATAAAAAAAATTTAATCTTGGTTCTTGTTAACTTTTTTATATTTTTTATTTCAAAATATTAATTGGTTTTAGTTGTTCAATTTTTTATTTATATACTTTTAAATTTTTAGAAATTATTTAAATTTAAAAAATAATTTATATATTCTTATCCTTAAATATGTTAATTTTTTTATATTTTTATATATTATATTGGATAAATAATTTGTAAATATAATTTATTTATATTTTTTAAATTTTATTTTAAAAGATAATAATATTATTGCATTGTTAATTTTTTATCATTATAATTATAATTTTTATAATTTTAAATTTAAATTTTAACTATTATAATATTATTTATGATAATTTACTTAATCAAAAAATTTTATAAATATTACTCGATCATAACAATTTAGAAAATATAACAGAAAACCTTTTATATTTAAATTTCTTTTTATAGAAATTGTTGTTTGATACTCACTCTAACATGAGAAAATATAAATGCATATAGTTTCTTGTATGTAATTATGTTAAATTTATAGAATAAGATGAAAATCAGGTTGCATAAAAAATATGCTGAATTTTTTCATTTAAAATCGTGATATTCCATGAGATAGTGTTTTCTTTTTTTTTAACAATTTAAAAGAAAAAATTTAGACTTTTTTTTCTCAAAAAAATTTTCTGATATATTTTTAACAAAACAAAAAAAATAATTTTTTTATAACTTTCTTATAATGATAGAAGGAAATATAATAAATAATTTAATGCAATCTATTTTAAATAGATTCTAAAAATGGTTCTATTCTTAATATTGTTAATTTTTTAAAATAAAAATTATTTAAAATTATCCTTAATTTTTTTAAAGAAAAATGATATTTTGGTAAATATTATTGAAATTTTTTTAAATAAATAAAATTTAAAGAAATTGAAGATATCATATTTTTTTTATCAGTGTTTAAGATATATATATATATATATATTATGATAAATTTAAATTAAAAATTATGATAATGAAAATATAAAAAGTTAATAATATTTTATTTTTTATAAAAAATAAATAAATGTTAAATTTAATTTTAATTATTATAATTTATTATAATTATTATTAAAAAATATAATTAATTGATAGGATATCCATAATTAGTAATCTCAAAATTATGAAAGAAAACAATATCTTTTATAATAAAATATTTTATGATAAAAATATTTGTAATTTTATGTAATTTTTAATAGTAATAATAAAAATAAAATAAAATAAAAAGCATGAATATAAAGTATAGAAGAATAGAAAATTGTATTATCTTATCCTATATAATATTATTTAAAAAGTATTATTATTATTATTATTATTATTATTATGATTAATTATTTATTATCGTTACTAATTAATTTTATAAAAATATTATATTATATGAAATGAAATTAAAATTTTCAGTGTACCGTAGTTATATTATTATAATATTTACCTAAAGTATAAGTTTTATATAAAATTTTATTTGTTGTTAATTTAATAATTAAGATATGGTAATAATTTATTAAAAAATGTAATATAATTATCTTGTGTTGTTACAAATTATATAAATTTATTAAATAATATAAAATAAATGTATCACATATTTTATTCAAAAATTATATATATCATATCTTATAACAAATAAAAGTATTTTATATATAGTATTATTTTAAATTTTTATCTACACAAAATATATATTTAAGATTAAAATGATTATTTTAAAAATATGATATAGATGTTACACAAAATATATATTTAAGATTAAAATGTTATGTTAATGATATATGATTTGGATGTTTAATTAAAAAATATATTATATAAATAAGTATTATAAATAATATGAATTTTATTATTTTTATATTACATATAAATGTGATAGATAAATAATTTATTTACTTTTATTATTATCTTAAGTATAATTAAATAAATAAATTATTTAAATAAAATATAAAAATTTGATTATGATAAAACATGATTTTATTGTGAACGTCTGTGAAACATGCCTATAAAATTATATAAAAATATGATATTATTATATATTTATACGTAAATAATATGTTGATATTTAAAATTAATTTGAATATAATAAATAAAATAAAATCATTTTTATTTTTTAAATTTGAAATGAAAAATTTATAAGAAGTAGATATGATTCTTATAATTAAACATAAGAAAAATATAAAATATATTTTCTTTAAATTAATTGTATTATATTAAAAATTTATTAATAAATTTAATAGTTGTAATGCATGTTAAAATTTTATACAATGTTAATATCTATTTATAAAAGAAATATTAATAAGATAAGTATGTCTCAATTTAACAGTTTTTAATGAATTATATTAGATTTAATATTATGTTGTAAGTATATTAGGCTAAAATATTAATAATATCTGTGAGAAGCATTGGAATGATTTATTCATTTTTTAAAATACTTGAGAGATATTAGGATTAGAGTTTGTATTTTTATAAATTTTATTTGATGTTAACATAATTTTGTGATAATAATTGAATTTTAAACAATAATGAGGTAAATTTTAAGTAGATATATTTTCATATAAAATAAAGATGTTATATGCAAAACTAACTTATACAATATGTTATATTTTAAAATGAGTTTATTATTCTTAAAAAAGTAAGTTAAAAAGTTAAAATATCTTAAAAATCTATTAGTAAACATACCTCTATAAAAAATACATACATCATTATGCATATGAGATTATTAATAATAATATATACAATGGAAAGAAAAGATAATATATATATATATATATATATATATATATATATGTTAGACATGATGTTGTTTAACAATTGATTAAGATTGACATAATTTTTTTTGAATATATAAAAGAAAATAAAAAAAAATTGTCAAAAGGAATAAACCTTAAACATAAGAAAAATATGATGGATACTTAATTATTGGTCCAACTAAGTCATATAAATTACTTTTATACATTATAGTTTCATCCTTATGATGTGAGGTAATACTAATCTGAAAATGATACATGAAACTTGATCGTGGTGCTTTTGAGATGTGCTTGATATATTTATAAGACCTTTGAAAAAGATTAGTGGTGGTGCTTTTGAGATACAATAATTAACAATCTAATTAACTGAAACTAATATCCTTTCAATTTAATAGATACAGCGCTTTTTGATATTCACTTGAGACACTACTTCTCTTAACGATATGCATAACCTTTAACGATGATACTTTTAAAATGTACTTGATGTATTTATAAGATGATATTTTTTGACATGCACATGTGATAATTCTTATTTGAAAGAAATACACATAATGATGGTGCTTTTGAGACTTGATATATTTATAATATGGTTCTTTTTTAGATGCACTTGAAACAATGATTCTTCAAAAAAAATACATACCTCTTTGTGATAGCAATACTGAGACACACATCAATAAATTTTGAAGTAAAAATTTATTCACAAGTCAAATTTATGAAAGTTCTTTTTGAGCAACACCTAATGTTTAGAAAGTGAATTTAACATTTATATTTATGTGAATAAGTATGTGAGTGAGGAGATAGAATCCACCCTCAATGAAAAATTAGATAATATAAAACACTTATATAAATCCCAATGAAATATGTAATGACTTTAAATTATTTAATCATAAAATCTTGATATTTTAACGTTATAAAGTGTGTAATGGAGATTGTAGTCTAATTCAAATAGTTTTAAAGTAATTTATATTTTGTAAAAAAATTATCTTAATTCACTATATGTTAATTCGATCCTTTGAACATTAATATTTAAGTATAAAATTAATTTTTTATAATAAAATATGCATCACTTGTTAGACTATTAATGTAAAATTGTTGAATAAATAATTTGTAAGTACAATTTATTTACATCTTTAAAATTTATTTGGTAAGGGTAAGAGACAATGATATTATTATGTTACTTTATTATATATTCATTGAATATTTATTGTGATTATCTTTTTATAATTATTAAAATAATATTGAAAAGTTATTATTTTTTGTTGTTATAGTTTTAATTTTTTACTGCTATAATTTAATTTATAATTATTGTAATATTAATTTTTTTTATCATTAACTATATCAATATATTTAGAGATATAATATAAATTTTTATCTTTTAATTTTTTTTAAACATTGAAATTTGAAACTATAGCATATCAAAATATTGAATCCATGATTCTTTTCATATGATTATGTTAATTTTAAAAATAAAACAGAAATTATGTTACATTTGATGTTTGTTAAATTTTTACTTTTAAGATAATAAAATATTTTTATATTTTTTAACATATTATTTATATTTTTATAAAAAAATATCAAAATATAATAAAGTTATTATCAAAATGTATATAGACTAACACTTTTTAAATTAAAAATATATAAGGTGTAATTTTAGAAATTAAATTGTATATTTACTCAAATAACATGATCTTTTAATAGATATTTTTAAAAATAAAACTTAAAACCAATAAATTTTATAAAATAATAAATTAAAATCATAAAAAAATATAAAAAAATATAAATTAAAAATTTAAATTTTATTAAATTTAAAACTTTCAATTATTAATTTAGCTAAAAATTATCATTAAATACATTAAAAAAACATTACAATATACAATGGGTTTTATCCTTAAAAAAATGTTAATTTTTCACAAAAGTATTATTTTTTTTTTATAAAAAATATAGAATATAAAAGATAATATAATAAAAATAAATGATCGTTTCATATAAATTAATTGTTAAAATAACTCATTTATAAGAAATAGTTATTCATATTCACAATAAGATGTCAAAATTGATAATGATATTGCTGTTAATAGTAATAAACAAAATGTGGTGTGTGGCCTGGGGGGCTTGGACAGAAGAGATAATAATAAGACACAAATTTTTCCAAAATAATAATAAAATAATAGAATTTTTTAATAATCAACCATATAATTTAACATATTAATAATATTAAATTTTTAATTTTTAATAGAAATTTATCATTTATTAATTTTGATTACTTACTTCTATATATATTAAAAAATATAAATAATAATAATAATAAATTATATTATACTTTTCAGATTGATTAAAAAAATATTCAATACCTATTTTTTTATTTTATATAAATATTTTTAATTTATATAAAGAAATAATATTGTTTATTTTTTAATGATATAATTTTAAGTAAATTTTTAAATTTTATAAAAATTGAAAAAATATTAAAAATAAATGAATATTAAATATTTTTTAAAGATATTAATATAATTTTTCATGATAACAACGAACTTGTATCGATGGCGGGCGGACTAATCACTGTTCACTCGTTACTTCTGTTTTGGAAATGAGGTTAAAGGAAATTGTCAGCAAAGCAACTGGGGCCCTCATTCGTTACTTCTGTTTTGGAAATGAGGTTAAAAGAAATTGTCTACAAAGCAATTGGGCCCTCATGGATTCTTTGATGCTTATTTCATGATTGAGAAAAAGTGAACACTAAAATTATTTTACTTTCTAGCATAAGTGGGTCGTACCCCTTCAAATATTTACCTTCTAGCATAATTTCTCTCTTGAACATTATTCTAAAATTATTACTACACATAATTGATGTTGATTAAAATAAATAAATAAATAAATAAATAAAAAATATAAAAAAGTTATTGTTTTTCCCTGAACGGAGACAAACATTTCATTTTGTTAATTATATGTACTAAACTTTTCATGTTTTTTTTTACTCAAATAATGAAAAGTAATTTTATTTAAGATTTAGCAATTTATACTGTTTTGGAGGATAAAAAGTATCTTGCCTTATGCTTGTACCACCAAAACGTCACAAGAGGCTTCCCAATCCTCGTCTAAATATTTTGCCCTTTCTATCCCTCTGACACCCGTGGGAATTTGCAAGCGCACCTCGTCGACCAATGTAGCATTTGGATCCACATCATTTATCACAACTTAATGGATGCCTTGAAAAATTGCGAGTAGGTTAAAAAAACTACTTTACGTTTCTTTTTCAGATTTTCTATTTATTTATTTAATTAAGAATATAAGTAAATAATAATTATCATTTTCGTTTATACTTTTTAATTTTGGAATTAGAATTTTCTTAATCAAACACAATTTATATATTCTCAGCGGAGAATGTTATAATACTATTTATTTATTTAGATTGGTATAATAAACAAAAAATAAAAAAATAATTTCTAACATTTAGATTCATATGAATTGAAGGAAAAAAAATATTATTTTTAAGATCTACATGAAATTTAATTTTTAAATAAAAAAATAGGAAAGAGAGAAGCTTGATTTTTTATTTTTAATATTTTAATTATTAAATAATTTTTTAAATAAATAAATAAATAAGTTAAAATTAAAATATTAATATTGTATTAATAAAAATAACATAATAAAATAAGAATTTTTTAAGTTTTTAAATTTATTTAATTAATATAAATAAAAATTTATACTTTTATTTTTTTTTTCATTTACCCGAATAAAAAAAATTATTTTCCCTCCTATTTTTTTCTACTCAAATCATTTTTATCCTATTTTTTACACTTTATTTTATTTATTTATTTTACTTTTAGATCTCACTAATCAAAGTTTAATATGACTAATATAAACAATAAAACGAAACTTGTTAATCCTCGTAACAAGAAAAAGAATTACATAAATCATATTCAAAGTGTCAAAATAATTTAAAAACACTCAACATTTAGATATAGTTGGTAGTTTCAACCAAAGAACAACAAATTATTTACTCATTTTATAATGATTCGCATATATTTTACCTATGTATAAACATCTCATTGGATGACTAAGTTACACATAATAATAATAATAATAATAATAATAATAATAATAATAATAATAATAATAATAATAATAATAATAATTAATTATTATTATTATTATTATTCTTCTTTTAGTGAAATATGCTTTTTAAAAATTTTCTCCAGATGAATTTTTCGATAAAATAATAATTTTTTCATTATTTTTAAATTTTTTGCAACCATTTATAATTTTTTTAATTTACACTAAATTAATTTTATTTAATTGTAAATACTTTATATACTTATTATAAATATAAGAGAGTAATTATATAGAATGAAAATCAGATTAGAAATTTAACAATTATCTTGATATAAATAAAAATATTGATTGAATTTATTAATTTATATATTACTTTTTTAAGTAAAAAAATGAATAAATAAATAAATATTATATTATATTATTAATTAAAATATGTAAAATTATATGAAATATTATTTTCATCTAATAAATTTTATATATAATTTTATGATTCTTAATAAATGTTTACAAATAATAAAATATATTAAATAAATTATTATTTTATTTTTAAAAAAATTATGAATTGATCATATTAATTCTTGATAATATTTTATCTTTTAAAAGTTAAAACAATTATTTATTTTTAAAAATTAAAATAATATTTTTATTTTAAAAATTAATGTAATCAATATCTGATTTTTGAAACATCAAAATAAATATTTAATCCCGCGTATTTTTATTAACATTTGGTATATCTATAAAATAGTTGGATATATTATTAACATTTTGCATAAGATATAACATCGGGTTGCATTTGATCGGTGATCTCATATAAATCATTATCACAATCCATTATAATTCATCTAAGGCTTGAAATTGGAATAATTTTTATAAAATTTTAAAATTGAACTTGTCACTTTTTTTATTATATATACAAAAAAAACCAAAAACCACCATCACACCCTCAATCGTCCTTTGCTGTGTTCCCCAATGAGGAGTTCCATACTTTAACGTCATTGCTACATTGAACACAGTGGGGAAGTTGTGGGTCCCACATACATGTTGTTGGACTGAGTTAAAAGGGTGTTTCCGTAAATCAAGAACGTTTCAAATTGGAAAAATAATAAAGAAAACGAAACTTATAGATGACAGAAGAGAAGAGGGCGTTACACAAGCACATATCTTTCTTTCTGATTTATTATAATAATTGATATTATTATTATTATTATTATTTTTAATATTCATGCTTTTGTTGCTCACTTTATATCTGCACTTTACTTTGTTCTGAATTCTGCTTTCTTTCTTTCTTTTTTTCGTCTGTGTTTTCCTCCTCAGTTTTCTTTGTTCCTTGAAGTTCTTTGTCAGAAGAAGCTTCATAAATCAACAATGGCTGACATTACTCATCCACCTATGGAACAGCTTCAGGACCTTGAGTATTGCATAGACTCCAATCCTCCATGGGGTAACCATATTCTTCATCTATTTCATTTGGGTTTGTTTCTTTGTTTTCAACTTTTCATGTTCTTCACACATGCACACACACACACACACACACACACAAAGAGCTTGTGTCTCTCCATTTTCAAGGTTGCTTATCTCACTCCTCATTCTACAGTTCTTTTGTCCAATTTTTATATAATGTTATTTAATGTGCTTTTCCTTCCTCTTCTCTCTCTATGTGGTAAAAAAAGAGAGCTTCTTCATGTTAACTGTATGACTTTGGACTTATATAAACATAAGAAAAATAAGCTTTTTACAGTTTTGAAGCACCAGATGTTTTGGCACTCCTCTAATAGCATAACACTCAAATGGATTGAAAAAAATGGTAGAAAGCTCGTAGCTTTTCTTGTGTTAAAGCTCTTGTATTTGCTGGGTTGCTAACACCTGAACGTTTTGTAAGAAGTTTGGGACTTGGTTGTTGCATTGGTTCCGAAGAAGTGGGCTAGAGGTTCAAGTTTTTATGTTGTTGTGGTTGAGATAGAGTGGACTCTACACTTTTCTGTTAGTTTGTTTTTGGTTTTTTTCAAACTTGTTTCCTTTTTGAGGTTAATAATAATCATGAGGTTAATTTTATTTTAAAAAAATGATTTATTTATTAATTTATTTATATTTTTATGCTAGAAACAACATTTTGGTTTTATTTAATAGACGTGCATTTTATTATCATTTCTACTTGTCCTTATCAAAATAGGGCCGGTAAGCATGGCAAATATAGTTGTTATTTTTACCCATATACCCTGTCATTTTGGAGCACCTTCTTCTACTTCTTGAGCAATAATAATGTCTTTAAAGTAATGGTCCCACATGTATTAATTTTATAATTTACCCTTTATTTATATGAATTATTTGGGGTTCGGACTCTAGGTCCATGTCATCAATGGTATGATTTTCCTAAAGGGGTTTTTTTAGTTGGGAGGTTTAAGTCAGTTGCCCTCAACTGGTATGTGGAAGAAAGTTAAATGAAGCTAAATGAGTTTGTGGAACTTAGTGCGGCTAAGAACTGAAGGATCTTGTCATTCCTGTTATAATGAAAAATGTTTAGTGATTTTAATTTTTCTGACTCTATGCTTGATGACCTGTGGGCAGTAATGTTCTGGGAATTTGGATCCTCTCCTTTCATCCATTTATGAGGAAGGAAGTCATAGGTTTTTACTATGGCTGGACCCACTGTAAATAGTGTTGCTGTACAACAATTTTATGCAAGAGAAATTTGTGTCTTGTGTCTCTCTCCAATGATTGTTTCCAGCTATTCACTAAATTAGAAATTGACATCCATTTCCCAGCTGGGGTGAAACTGTTGTTACACTGATTCACTGATACTAAGCACCTCTATCTTTTTTTGCTTGTTGATGCTAGGATACATGTTTTTCTATCTTTGGTCCTTTGCTGATGAATGAAGATCAAATTTTTATGATGGTCCTGTGAGGAGAATAAATTTGAAAGACAGACTAGTTGACTTTCATGGCTTCAAAATGATTAGGACGATATCAATAAATATATCACAAACTTATTGGTATCACTTAAGATTGTGATATGTTGATCTTGTGATGTGAATCCATCTTATGCCCCACTTCAGATTTTCCAAATTAGGCCTTACTTTTGGTGTAAGAAGTTTATAAATATTTTCTTCAGTGTTTCAATTCCAATGTTGGGAATTGTGATATTGCTTCATTGCAAAAGAAACCCATTGTCAATCTAATGCTTTGCATGATGTGAAGGGTATTTTGTGAATATAGATTTGATGTTGGGAATTGTGATATTGCTTCGTTGTGAAAAAAAGCAATTGCCAAACCAACATTTTGCATGATTTAAAGGGTATGTTGTGAAAATTATAATCTAAAGTTAGATGAGATTCTTTTACTTGCTATTGTTAGTCTTAACATTGTGAAGGTTCTAGTTTCTAAGGTCCAGATGCTTGATCATTTAATATTATCAATGTCAAGATTGAACAGGCATATATATCAAAAAGTTGACAAGTACAACATAGGATATTTAGATGGTATACAGATATTATCTTTTAGAGTCTTTTATAGTTATATTTTCTCTTACCAATATCTAACTTTTTTACCCTTCCCTTGCTGTGAATGCCTTGTATTGCAGCTGAAACTATCCTGTTAGCATTTCAAAATTACATATTGATGCTGGGCACAAGTGTGATGATCCCTTCATTGCTTGTTCCAGCAATGGGAGGAAGTTCAGTAAGTTGAATTTGTGTCAATTCATGCGTAAAGCGCTTGCTGCTTTTGACAGTTAGGGATTTGGTTTATTGTTCAACCAGGGTGACAAGGCACAAGTAATACAGACCCTGCTTTTTGTAGCTGGCATTAACACTCTTCTCCAAGCACTTTTTGGAACAAGACTGCCTGCAGTAGTAGGAGGTTCATTTGCATATGTAATTCCAGTTGCTTATATTATTAGTGACTCCTCCTTGCAACGAATTAATGATCCTCATGAAGTAAGTTTCCTGCTTCCTTCTTGTTATTATTGTGCATTTAGAAGAACATTGACTTTTAAATATTGGCTTTTGTTTCTTAGGATTTAACAGCTGATCAACAAAACATCAATGCACTGATAATTCTTCTGTTCTCAATTTTATTTTATCTTTTTTGGAATTCTGGTTATGTGATGGATCTGCTCTGAATGCTTCTTGGGAAACAACTGTATTGAAGGGTCATAGAAGGGAGGATTTAATATTATGGACAAACTTCAGTCAATAATAATCGCAAAGGGAAAGTAGGAGGATTTTAGTTGCTGATATGCTAATTATTGGTCAACCGGAAAATCACTTGTTAGTATTTAGCAACTTTGTTAAATTATGAGGTTATAGATGAATTGTAGAATCTCATAATTTTATGCATCATGGTGTGTGGTAAGTCCCCAATCTTCAAACTTGATTTTAATGTAAAATAAATTAATAAATTTTCTGGTTTAAAGTCTAACTCTCACTGACATTTGAACTTGATGTTTTGATTGATGACATTGGCAAATCGCAACCTAATATAATTTGGGGATATGCCATAGATTATATGACTTTTTGTAGAAATATGCTTAAAATACTTTCTTATTTGGTAGTGTATTGAAAGAGATCTTGCAATCTGATTGGCTTGCAGAGATTTTTACAAACAATGCGTGCTATACAAGGAGCTCTAATTGTAGCCTCAAGTATTCAGATAGTCCTAGGTTACAGCCAAGTGTGGGGACTTTTCTCAAGGTATTCTAGTTGCGGGCAACATGTTTGAAAATAATAAAATTTTCATGCATTGATTCATTTACAAATTTCTCCAGATTTTTCAGTCCTCTTGGCATGGCACCTGTAGTTGGATTGGTTGGATTAGGGTTAATTCAACGAGGATTTCCTACGGTAGGTGTGGCTCAGTCTAAATTTTATTTGTGATGGTCTTTTCTGTAAACATTTACAGAGTGCTTAAAATGACATAGTTACTTGAAATGTGTATCAGATAATCTAGAAGAAAGATTATTCTAAATGGTGAACAAAAGAATTAAAATAGTATTTAAGGAGCATTTCTTAAATCAAGTCTGATGTTGTCAGCAATTTTAAGTGAGAATAAATTTTCTTTGCTGAAGTTTTGATGTCTCTGCTTTTAGTTTCTAAATTCGAGGGCTTCATCTAGGAGGTTTTTTTTTTCCTTTTCTTTTTGGGTAAAAGGCTCATCTAGATTGTCTTTCTGAAGTATTTAATATTGTCTCTGCATACTTGTCTACTGACATCAGTTGTGTGGATGGTGCCTTCTTCAGAAGGATCCTTTGATTAACCATCTCACTATAGCTTGACAAAAGTAATATTTTCCATACTATTTTACCAAATTTTCTTTATTATTTTGTTATTTCAGTTGGGAAACTGTGTGGAAATTGGTATACCGATGCTGTTGTTGGTTGTTGGGTTGTCACAAGTAAGTGATTTAGTATAACCAGTGTAGTGGTGTTTATCAAACTATTTTTTTCCGTTAGACCAACTAATTTGGCATAAATTGCAGTATCTCAAGCATGTAAGACCATTTAGAGACGTTCCTATCTTTGAACGTTTTCCAATTTTAATTTGTGTCACAATTGTTTGGATCTATTCTATCATCTTGACTGCTAGTGGAGCTTATCGGCATAAGCCCAGCACAACACAGAATAGTTGTCGTACAGACAGAGCTAATCTGATATCTACTGCTCCATGGTACCTCAGAATACCAATTTCATATAGTATGATTTGTTTAATAGTTTTGGTGAGTTCTTATTTTTTTTTCTGGGTGCTAATAGGTTCATGTTCCCATACCCTCTCCAATGGGGTCCACCCACATTTTCGGCTGGTCATTCATTTGCTATGATGTCTGCAGTTATTGTATCAATGGTGGAGGTATCTATTTTCATTCATTGTTGTTGTTTATCATGTTCAGTTTCCACTTCTCACTGGTTTGGTTAGACCCTTGTTATTCTGCTTTGCTTCTGGCTCTTATACAGAACTTAACCATGAATGTCTCTTGCAGTCAACTGGTGCGTATAAGGCAGCATCTCGTTTGGCTATTGCCACTCCACCTCCTGCTTATGTGTTGAGTCGAGGCATTGGTTGGCAGGTTAGTTACTTGATCATTGGCAGAGACAGTGCAGTTGCTACTTGCTATTCTGGAATTGCCTAAGATATCAATCCCAAACTTAAAGTGTATTGGCATTTATATTACTTATAGATGTGTCTAAAAGCTGATCTTATTTATCTTACATAGGGTATTGGTATCTTGCTTGACGGTCTTTATGGAACAGGGACGGGTACCACTGTTTCTGTGTAAGTGGCCCTTCAGTGGATTGTAACTACAAGTTGCTCCTGTATATGTTCTTTATATCTTTCTATGGTAACTTGATGGGCATCATGGTTGGTTATTCCAGGGAAAATGTGGGACTCCTTGGCCTAACCCGAGTTGGAAGTCGCAGAGTTGTTCAAATTTCTGCTGGTTTTATGATATTCTTCTCCACTTTAGGTTGGTATTGATATTTAAGACTTTAATCTTGGCTACACTAAAAGCTATCCAGTTCCAAATCACTTGATCAATGAAAGCTGTTATGGTTTTTTTATGGTGTCAATTAGCAATGAGCTAAAAGAAGACAGCTTCTCACTTACACAAGGCCTTCTGCTTTACTTATCTTCCTGTATCTGCAGGAAAGTTTGGAGCCGTGTTTGCATCCATACCCTTCCCAATATTTGCTGCGTTATACTGTGTTCTCTTTGGCCTTGTTGGTTCGTTGTCGTGATCATCCTGAGTGAGATTCCATTACCATACATTGTTCCAGTTCCTCTGTTCTCTAATACTTTTCCTTTTTCATCATCAGCTGCAGTTGGCATATCATTTCTTCAGTTCACCAACATGAACTCTATGAGAAATCTTATTATTACTGGGCTCACATTGTTCCTTGGAATATCTGTTCCTCAATTTTTCAATCAATACTGGACTGGTTCACACCATGGTCCTGTTCATACTAATGCTGGATGGGTGAGTGTTCCTTAGGTCCCATATTATCCTGTGCCCAAAGTGGTAAACTCTTACAATGCTTGTGCTTTGCCAATTTTTAAGACTCATTAAGAAACTTGAACATTTGAGCTTTGAATTTGATACGTAGGTCACCAAATGTATGATGTTCATCTCATGCATTTGACTATCATTTTCTTTGAATTAGTAGTTAGTATAAATGTTCGTGATACAAATTTTTTGAGTTTGCAGTTCAATGCATTCTTAAATACCATATTCTCGTCGCCAGCAACGGTAGGTTTGATTGTAGCTGTGTTCCTTGACAACACTCTGGAGGTCGAAAGTTCGAAGAAAGACCGAGGAATGCCATGGTGGGTGAAGTTTAGAACATTTAGAGGAGATAACAGAAATGAAGAATTCTATACTTTGCCTTTCAATCTCAACAGGTTTTTCCCTCCTACTTGATGACTTGGAGGAAAATTGAGAGCCAACTAGGGTAGATTAGGTTTTCTTGGAATTGCACATTCCTGAATTCATGACTAACAAATGCTGTTCTTCCTTTCACCATCCCCCAATTTTTTTTTGTTGACCAATTGAAACCTTGGTCCAACAGAGGATTGTAAAGCATTTGGGACCATGCTGTGTAGATTTAATAAAGTAAAATTTTCTCTTTACTCTCTTCCCCCCCGTGTTTGTGTGGAGACGGAGCTGGCGAAGTTCTTAAAAGTGGAAACAAGCAAATATAATTCCTACTTACGAGTGATAACATTAACTTCTATCAATGTTAGAATTTACTCTGTAAATATACTTTTCTTCTGGTCGACCATTTTCATGCTTTTCAAGGTGATTTTTGCTTTCGTCGCTCAACTTTTATCACCTTTTCCGTCCCTTTGGAAGGCTTTCGAGTCTCTTTTAGATAAAAGTAATTATTCCTTTGAAGTTAACGGTGAGCCCATTTAATACGAATTTATTCCTTGTAAAGCTTTGACTCTTTTTAGACAAGAATGAATAGTAGGCGTAATCTTTCGGGCATTGTATAAATCATTGTATTTATGTATTAGTTTTGCTATATAAATTATGATAGTCCGTAATGTAATCACTTACAATTAATGACATCAGCATATGGCAAGAGTATAGCAAAGTTACAATGCGATTTTTTAACACAATGATCTACAGTAGTTGTCATAATCATGCATGAAAAAAAGTCTATTTTCTTATTGTGTCAAAGCTTGTAATCATATTTACACAGTTTTCTTCAATTTGTATACAAGTTGCTTCTTTCTATTGACCTTTTTGCCCTTAGTCATCTTGCTGGAATGCAATCTTCAAACCAAGCTGTTCAACCTGTAGGTTTAAGTTAGTGCTTAGTCAAAGCGTAACTCTAATAGAATTTGGATAGAAGGCAAGGCATCTTGAGCATAGGTAAGAAAATTTCTTTCAAAGTCTAGGGTGGGAAAAGAGAAGGAAAAAAATTAAATAAGAAAGAAAGATGTGAAAAAAAATTTAAAATAGAGGATAAACTTTATTTTTTTAAATGTTAATTTGGAAGAAAAAAATTAGAAATTCATTATGTAACGTTATGATTCTATCCTTGATATTTATAAAATAACTTAATAATTATATTAATTTATGATTTTATCATTAAAAAATTTCTCTCGTTTAGAGTTTTATCATTTCTAACCTATCTAGCGGTGGCACTATATGTGTCACTGGACACTAACTATAATAGCATTCATTACTTATCTATAGCCAAATTAGGGATGTGAAAATAACATTAACTTTTTTTTGGTCAAACAAATCTGTCTAGAAAATATAAAATAAATTACTTTTTCCTCTTTTAAGTGACACTTAGATTATACTTCCATTCTTATTTTAAAATATACATCATCCTTTATAAAGGAATGTCTTATCTCTTCGGGAAATAATTAGGTTTTTTAATAATATTTTTCTTTTTAGATTTATAAGTATCGTTAATAACTAATATTAAATATTTTATTTATGATTTTATTATTTTTAAAAGGTATACTAATATTTTAAAATTTTCATTATCATCTTTAATTTTTATTTAATTATTTTATTTTATTTTTAAAATCCCAAAGTTGATAGTAGATGGTAAAAACTATTTGTTAATCTTCTTAAAAATGACTAAAACAGAACAAAAAAATATATTTAAATACATTAGAATGAACTTAATGTAACATATATTCATTTTTTAAGAATGAAAAATGTATATTTTAAAATAACAGGGGAAGAGGTTATCTCTACTCGCAGGTATTTATTTTATAAAATTAATAAAATACTTTTAGAGATAAAAATAAAATAAAGTTTAATTTTGTTCATTTAAATTTAAAACTAATTATTATTATAACAAAATATTGTATTATTCTTATAATTTTAAGATTATATATTTATGCAATTTAATTTTTTAAAATAATGATTTTGTATAAAAATATTTTAAATTAATTTACTTTTAATATTTTTTTTGAATTTCTTTTACTAATATCTAGGAATATCCATAAAATCTGTTAAAACGAGTATCCATCCGAGTATAAAACGGGTCCGAGGCAAATTTGGGCATTGCTTTTTGCACCCCCTGAATTTCTTTTTGCACCCCCTGCTGGTGAAAAGTCCAAATTGCTCCTGGGACTATATGTTATCAACATCCCCTTCTTCGTTTTTCAGTTTCATTTTCCTCTTCCTTGCATTTGTTGAATTGATAAAAGTCCAATAAAAATTTGTTAATTGAGTGTAAGTTGAGCTGCTGTTCTTTGTTGGACGAGGAAGTGAGCTGAAAACCGTCGGAGAAGTGTCGAAGAAGCGTCAGAGAAGACGAAGGTGAGCTGCTGCAGTTTACGTTCCGCAAATTAATTTGCGGAATGTTAAATACCTTCCGTAAATTAGTTTGCAGAATTCAGTAGTGCATTCCGCAAATTAATTTGCGGAATGTAAATTTTGTTCTCCACAAATTAGTTTACGGAAGACAAAAAATTACATTCCGCAAATTAATTTGCGGAATATAATTGTTTGTCTTCCGTAAACTAATTTGCGGAATAGTAAAAAATTATATTCCGCAAATTAATTTACGGAATACACTTTTGTATTCCGCAAATTAATTTGCGGAATGTAATTCTTTGCTTCCGTAAATTAATTTACGGAATAATAAAAAAATTGCATTCCGCAAACTAAATTGCGGAATACAAAAGTGTATTCCGTAAATTAATTTGCGGAATGTAATTTTTCTATTTCGCAAACTAATTTGCGGAAGGTTAATTAAATTAACTAAATAAAAAGGTTGAAAAATTAAATGCTTATGGTATGTGATATTTTTGTTCCTTTTTTTTTTATGCAGAGATAATTATGCAAGATTCGGTGAGGTTGACCAACCATGTTTCAGATGAAGTGGACATGCCAATTTCTCTAGAGGAGGATGATGTAGTAATATTAGTTTGGAGAAATTGTTTTTTATTTTTTTATTTATATAAAAGTTTGTAACGTGATTTAATTTTGGTATGTGTTATCTCAGAATAAGTTAAGTGTTGAAGAAAATAAGTTGGCTCTGATAGAGAACAATGGTGATTATACGAACGTATTCTTGACTGATATGGTAAATGCTTTTTAGATTGAAAAGTTTAATTGTTATGTTGTCTATGATTTAGTAATATTTGGTTGTTTGTATGTTATAATTAGGTTTTTCCTTCACGTGATGATTTAATAAATTGGACTAGAGCAGTGGGTAAAGCTCATGGATTTTTTGTGGTTATTATTAGATCTGACAGTGGTGGAATTGGACGGAAAACAATGTTAATGTTAGGTTGTGAAAGAAGTGGAAAATATAGACAATACAAGAATGAATTAGCACGGAAGGTGAGTGGAACAAGAAAATGTGAGTGTCCCTTTAGATTAAGAGGAAGGCCATTAAGAAGTGGTGAAGGGTGGAAGCTTAATGTTGTATGTGGGTTTCACAACCATGATGTAGCCGAAACATTAGAAGGTCATGCATATGCTGGAAGACTAAGTGGTGAAGAGAAGTCTTTACTAGGTGATATGACAAAGAATATGGTTAAGCCGAAGAATATTTTGTTGACATTAAGAGGTCATGATGATCATAATGTGACTAACATCAAGTAGATCTATAATGCTCGCCATAAATATCGAAAATCAGAAAGGGATCCTCGAACAAAACTCCAACACTTGATGAAATTAATGGAACGTGACAAATATGTGTATTGGTATAGAAGGACTGAAACGTCTAATGTTGTTCGAGATATTTTTTGGACACATCCAGATGACATTAAATTGTTGAATGCATTCCATATTGTGTTGATCATTGACACCACATATAAAACAAACAAATATCGGTTGCCATTACTTGAGATTGTTGGAGTAACCTCGACAGAGTTGACATTTTCTGTGGGTTTTGCTGATGTGGAGTCTGAACGAGAAGATAATTTCACCTGGGCATTAGAAAAAGTTAGAGGTTTGTTTCTCAGAGATGAATTAATACCCCAAGTGATTGTGACAGATAGAGATATCTCTTTAATGAATGCTGTTGAATCAATGTTTCCATCTGCAACACACTTGCTTTGTCAATTTCATGTTTCTAAAAATGTGAAGTCAAAGTGCAAGTTACTAGTATCTTCAGTTGATGAATGAGATTGTGTAATGGATGCATGGGTTATTCTGATGGATTCGTCAACTGAAATTGAATATGAAGAGCTTTTTCTTAAATTCGAAACTAAGTGTTCAAAATTCCTTATTTTTTTGGATTATGTGAACAGAACTTGGTTAAATCCTTACAAGGAAAGATTTGTGAGTTGCTGGATTGATAGGGTGATGCATCTTGGAAATACAACCACAAACAGGTATCTTTATTATTAAAATGAATTTTTAAAAACGATTTTTGTATGATATAAAAGACTCATGACTTGTATCTAATTCCTTTTCACGGTTGAAAGTGCACATGCAAGGTTAAAGAGGTTGCTTCAAGATAGTAGAGGTGACTTGTGTTCATGCTGGGATGCAATGAATAATATGATAATACTGCAACATAGTGACATAAAGGCGTCATTTGAAAGAAGCATGATCATTGTTGAGCATAGATTCAGCAAAGGGTTTTATGCCAAGCTACAGGGCTTTGTATCAAATAATGCTTTAGCCCACATTGCTAACGAATATGAGCGGGTAAAAATTGTAGGTATTGACAGTATAACTTATGGGTGCAGTCTTAGAAGTACACATGGATTACCTTGTGCATGCGAGTTAGCAAGGTATAGTGTGATGAGTAATTTTGTACCATTGGAGTCAGTTCATCGTCATTGGAAGATATTGACATTTGCTGATCAAGGAATGACAGAGCAATGGGGTGATTTGTCGTTGCAACCAGAATTTGAAGCCTTGCAGAAACGATTCTTTGAGCTTGATGTTTGTGGAAAGATAACACTTAATAAACTTCATGAGTTAGCATTCCCGATACAACTTCAATGTGTCCACCTCCTGATAAAGTAAGAACAAAGGGTGCAATCAAAGGTAAGACATTGCAGATGGAATGATCAACCAAATATGAACCATCCTTCTTTGAATATGTTGATGGTTTGTATTCTGTCCATGATAGCTCATCACCTCGTTTGTCATCTGATGTTAAACGTTGCAACAACAAGAAGAAAAAAGGTTATGCCTATGCTAGACTTGTTTCCTGTTCAGTTACATAACTATATTGAACGCATTGTTGATGTTGAAGCTGATGGAAATTGTGGATATCGTGCAATTGCTGCATTGCTGGGAAAGGGTGAAGAGTCTTGGGCTCAAGTTCGACTTGATTTAATTCGGGAGTTTGGTCAGTATCGTCATGTGTATGTGAATCTGTTTGGCAGTAAAGAAAGATACATACAGTTAAGGACTTCTTTGTTTGTTGGGAATGAAAAAATGGTTTCACCTGATAAATGGATGATGATTCCTGATATGAGTTATGTAATTGCGTCTAGGTATAATCTCATACTTATTCATATTTCCATTCACGGATCAATGACATTTTTCCCGCTTAGAGGTGAACCACCACAATTGATGAACCATCGTATTATTTGCATAGGATTTGTTAATGGTTGTCATTTTGTACATGTATTCATCCACCTATCTATTATTGTTTAACTGAACGTTATTTATATTTATATTGATCTAATGTATATTATCATTGCAGGTTTTTATGGTAGATGGAGCTCCAGTCCCTCCAACTGCTTTGCAATGGCATAAATATTGTTACAACAATGCTCGGATGTGGGAGTGACCATATATTAGTCGGATGGATTTATTTAGTTCATTATTTAAAAACAATGTTGATAATGTCACAGACATTACAGCCGATTAGTTGTAATATCCTTTCTAATGTTGATACTTGACATTATTTGATATGAATAGGCCCTGCTTATCATTTGACAATTTTGTTGAATTCAAAATCATACAAATCACATGGACAATAACCTGCTTATCATTTCCCTGTTTTTGATCAATTCAAAATCAGACAAGTCTAAAAATGAACAGTAACCTGCTAATCATTTCCCTGTTTTTGATCAATTCAAAATCAGACAAGTCTAAAAAAGAACAGTAACCTGCTAATCATTTCCCTCTTTTTGATCAATTCAAAATCAGACAAGTCTAAAAATGAACAACAACCTGCTAATCATTTCCCTGTTTTTCATCCAATTCAAAAGCTATATACAAAAGCAATATACAACTACTATACAATATAAAAATCATCCTTTGTCAAATACATATAGTGTTCAAAACTGTGAAATATACAAAGATCAATCATAAATCCCTAATATATGACATCAACTGCTTGGATGACTCCTCTTCCTCCGCTGGTAGGTAAGAACATCACCACGACCTCCAACACGTGCTATGTTCAAAGCCTGGCGTGCCATATCAGCTTTTGATGAATCATCCGGGAGTCTTCCTGAAGCAATGATGCCTTCTAGTAATTCAACTATTCTATCAAACCGATCCTGAAAAATAAATTATATTAGTAACAATATCATCTACAACATGATTTTTCAAATAAACAAATGGATTACCTGAGTAGAAAGTGAAACTTCTTCCACTGCATGAGATTGGGTAGCCTCTGTGACCACAACAGGAGGTTCAGGTTCACCTTCACCCACACAACTACTGGGTAAAAGGTATGGGTGGGAGATCCTGCGAAACCACTCCATGTATCCAACAACACATTGCCCAGGAGTGGTAGCAACAGGACCTTTAACCTCGTCTGCCACCAATGATAGTTCATAGTTTAAAAAACTATCATCAATGGACTGAGGACTTCCAACCATACCTAACCTATCAACAGTAGGCATGAGGATCCCTTGAGCATGCCCAAACTGACGCAGCACTCTATCAGGTGAATGAGGGTAGACCAAATCACCACATCTGATCAAACCTCTATACCAGCAAGCGTCGGCGAAGGGTCGATGACCTCTGAACTCATCATATGGTGTCCAAATGATGTCATCCACCTGTATGCGATCAAGAGCCACCCCATATGGTCTCACATCCCCGGAACCGCGTAGCATCTTCAACCGCATCGCCACAGGCATATCTGGGGTAAAGTCATCCTTAAGCTCACGTCCCCCAATCCGTGGGAAATGCTCAACAATCCATGCCTACAATTATATTATAAACAAATAAGTAACAGTTTATCTGGGGAAAAACCCTTAAATGATGTACGATAAGTGACATTTACCTGTAACAAAGTCAAATAACCGCCGAGGCACTTAGTGTTGCGAAAACTCGCATCACTAAGCTGATCGTAGAGGTATGCCAATGCAATAGCACCCCAAGCATACCTCCCGATGATGTGAACATCCCTAAACAGCTCCAAATATGACACACTCACAAGGGTGCCACTCTTGTAAGCAAAAATAGTGCATCCAACCAATCGCAGCAGGTAAGCACGAGCAGCTGCATCCAACTGACCCTCTCGAATGCACAAATCACACACATCCTGCAGCCAACTGAACCTGACATACGCACCTCGAGTGTGATCTGTCTCTGTGTTTGCCTCCGAAGCAGAAACACCAAGAAGATCTGTCAGCAAGTCGCAAGCCGAATCTCGTGACATGGACTGAACAGAACAGAACACAACTCCCCTGTGATCGGTAGATGCAGCAATGATGACACATCATCCAATGTGATGGTCATCTCTCCTATCGGCAGGTGGAAACTGCATGTGTCTCTATGCCATCTCTCCACAAAAGCAGACAGTAAGCCCTTGTCTGCTATCGAATGACTGCACCGTACTAAGTCGGTCAATCCACCTTCTTGTACGATGCTCTGGATGTAAGGCTGATCTATAGGAGTGACCTTTCGTCCATGGGTCAACACCTTGAGAGCAGGACGATCCTAAAATAACATTCAAACAAACCAAAACAATAAATTAAATAAAAAATTATTTCTTATAATGTCATATACATATACAGTGATGACACTCACCTCTCCTGTCCATATGTAATATGCTACATGCTCCCTGTATGTTCTAAGTACAGAGACATCCATTGGACCACCTGGGAATGTCTCTTCTACATGATGCATATCACCTCCAGCATCAACATGCTCCTCATCAATGGCTTGCCGAACACGTCGACTGCGAGCAGAGGCAGTTGGTCGAACGCGTGCATCCTCAGTATGCGAAATACCATCTCTGCTATGTGAACCTCCAGTCCTGGCCATGTCTAAAATTCACCAAATAAAATACAGTTCATTAATTACTTAACCACACTTTCTCACTTTAACTTAAAGTGTAAACTTAAATCAAATTAACATAATCAACAAATTAACATAAAACATGTTTTTTGTATTTTGTAAACCTTTTAAATAAACTTAAATAATGAATACTTAAACCCTTAAAAACATAAATTAACTAAATAAATCAACTTAAAAGGTAAATATATAAAATTAATTTTAAAACTGATGCATTCCGCAAACTAGTTTGCGGAATACAACTGATGCATTCCGTAAAATAGTTTCCGGAGTACGTCTCTCATACATTCCGCAATCTAATTTACGGAATGCACCAGATGCATTCCGCAAACTAGTTTACGGAATGCAACTGATGCATTCCGCAAATTAGTTTGCAGAATGCATGAGGTTGTCTTCTACCTTAGGATTTCGCAGTAGCCTAAAACCTACATTTACCCTATCCAATGGAAAATAGCAAATGAGTTTAGGGTTCAGAGGTGCTAACCTGAATGTGGAAGCTTTGACCTTGGGTTGATTCGGTTGGCTTGAGTGTAGAAATGAAGCAGGCAAGCAGGTACTGTTCTTGGCAAGCAGACTTGAGGAGTAAAATGCGGAAGATGATTGTTTTTTGCGAAAAAATTAATGGGTAAGGGAGGGGGATGTTAAGGGTAATTTTGGAATAAAAATTTTACAAAAAATTAAAGGAGGGTGTAAAAAGAAAAAAAAAAGGATATAGAAAGTAAGGCCCGACAAATTTTTATTCGCAGGTACAAGTAGGTGATAGCTACTACTTACCCCGCCTCAATATCACCGTCAAAGCTGGATTTGAGGATTATACTAGACAACATAATAAATTCCCTATAATATATCAAAATTTTAACTTAGGTATAGATGTGATATTTTAATATTTTAAAAAATATAAAAATAGAAAAATTTAAAATATTAATATCTTTATTTTAAAATTATTTTATTTGAATAAAAAATTTAATTTTTTTATATTTAAAAATTTTATTTAGAGGATGAATTTAAAATTATTAAATTTTAAACTTTTTATATAGATAAAGTAATTTAATTTTTATAAAATTTTAATTTTAAATATTTACGAGTTTTTTTTTCAAATTTTACTTTTACTTTTTTTATCTATTGAATCATTTAAATATATATATATATATATATATATATATTTATATTTACATGATGTTGTGTAACATATTTAAAAAGAAAAATAACCTAATAATTGTAACAATAAAAAGAGACAACAAATACAATTAAATCATCTAATAAAAAAGATCATTGTTGAAAAAGTAAGAAAAGAAAATAATGAAAAAGATAAAAGATAATAAGTGAGTTAGAAAGATTTAAAAATTTAAAAATTCACATATTATAAAAATATTTTAAATTATTTAATTTTAATTTATTAAAATATAATTTAAAAATTTAATATAATATTTTAATATTTAAAATTTAGATTTTCTTAAAAATTATTTTTTCTTTAAATAACTTATCGAAACCGAAGTTAAAAATTACTTCCATATAATACCAATCTCAAAATTCATGAGGCTCATTCTAAGCAAATGCAAGATCATGGCTAACTAGTGTCATTTGCAATACAAAATCTATTTTTTTTATCCTAATTCTATAACTTTTTATTTGTTCTTTAAAAAAAAATTTGCAAACGAGCTTAAAATATTTTTAAAATGATCTTTGCAGTCATTTCATATCATAACACCATTAGAACAAGTTTGACATGACTTGCAGTTTGAGAAAACTTAACACTTTTTTTATTTTGATTTATATATATATATATATATATATATATATATATATATAACGTAAACATAATTATATTTTTTTTTTGAAAAATTTGTTATATTAAATTTTAATGATCTACTTAAAGAAGTGTGATCCCTCAAATTGTATAAACTTTTTTGACTTGATGTAAATAGTAAAATTTGTAGGTTGGACAAATAATGATGAAATATATTTTCACCTTAAATTTGAAGGTTCTAACCTTCATTTTAACTACATTTTCAAGATGGTTGATTCAATTTCAATTTTAAATTAGGCTGAATTTTAGAAAGGTAAGACATGTCAAGATAGCATATCTAATAAGCTAGTTATGTTTAAGTATGAAATTCAAAAGTTAAATTAGACTTAGATTTTATAAATCTTACTTTTACCAAAACGTTTTTATTTTTAGATTCAAATGAACCAAATAACGTATATATGATATTAAAAATAGCACAAAATTAATGCAAAAATCATTAAAGAACAAAAAGGTTACATAAGAAACAAAATATAAATATAATTAAAATTAAAATTTTACAAAAATTAAATTAAATAAAATAATCATGACATAATTTAGTTAATTTTAATTATTCTTATCTAAACAATCATGAAATATGATGTAATAATGATAAATAAAAAATCAGCAACTATGATAATAATAACAATGGTAGCAATAACAACGATAATGATAATAATAACAACAGTAAAAATAATTATGATAGTTATAATAATAACAACAATAATAATAAAAATAATGCTAATAATTGTAATAAATAGGATAATAAGAAAAATAATTATAATATTAAAAATTAAAAATACTACTAGTACCACCACCACCATCATTATTACTATAAGATGGTTTCTTTGATACATGATAAATTAGAGGGTTTGGTACCCTTCCCAGTAAAATATGGACACGTGTACATCAACATTTATTACGGTCAACTTTAAATAAAAGTTAAAATATTTATAATATTTATAGTTTAATCCTTTAACTTTGATATATTTTTCCCTTATCATTTTCATGTCTTTTCTCCTCTGCTCCCCGTCTTAATAAATGCGCTCCAACATTCTGTTCTCTCTAATTTCAATCTCCCAGTTCCTAAATTCGATTCATTTTTAGGATTTTTGTTTGTTTAATTTTGCGGAGAAAAAGAGAGAATGCATTTCAATAATGCTTACTGGGAACTCTACTGCTTGGAGCATGACATTCAGCCTGATAGGTTCACTTATGTTGGATTGTCTGTCCGTTAATGACGGCAAGAAGTCAAAGCTGGGTTTCACCGTTTATCCATCACCCCATGTTTCAACCTCCGTTGTAGAACCGTACAATAACGTCCTTTCAATTCATTCTCTACTTAAACACACTAATGTTACCATTCTCCTCGACAACAAAGCCATCTATGACAGACACTCCCTTGACATTGACCATCCCACTTACACCAACCTCAACCGCCTCGTCTCCTAGGCAATTTCGTCCCTCACTGCCTCGTTGAGGTTCGATGGAGCCCTGAATGTGGATGTGACTGAGTTACAAACCAACTTGGTTACTTACTCGAGGATCCATTTCATGCTTTCCTCTTATGCCCATGTGATATTTGCTGAGGAAGCCTACCATGAGCAGCTTTTTGTGGCTGAGATTACCAAAAGTGTTTTTGAACCATCCTCTATGTCAGCCAAGGATGTGAATGGTGTTGTGGCCACCATCAAGACGAAGAGAACCATCCAGTTTGTGGATTGGTGCCCAACTGGGCTCAAGTGTGGTATAGGGACGAAATTATAAATATTAAAAATTTTGTTCATTTAGGATAAATATAAAAACTTTTATATAAATTTGACCGTATAAATAATATAATAAATGATATAATACATATGTGGACACGTGTTCGTATTTTATTGGGCAGGGTACCAAACCCCTTAATTTATCAGGGTACCGGAGAAACCACCTTACTATAATAATAATAATAATAATAATAATAATAATAATAATAATAATAATAATAATAATAATAATAATAATAATAATAATAATAATAATAATAATAATAATAATATCAATAATAAATAATATTAAGTTTAATAGCATTTTAGTCCTTCATTTATTTTATTTTTTTCAAATTCATTCATAATTTTTAATATAATGCAAATTAATCTTTTACTATTAAAAGTCATAAAAAGTAATCCCTTCACTTATTTACAATAATGCAATTAGTTTCTCAACAAATGATACTAAGAACGAATTTGAAAGACAATGATGAAAGTTGAGGATTAATAGAAGATTTTTCTTAAGTAAGGAACTAGTTTTTAAAAGCTATACAAGTTAGAAACTAAAATGCTAGTAAATTGTAACAACAACAACAATAACAATAATAATAATAATAATAATAATAATAACAATAATTGTAACATCCTTAATAAGGATACCCATCCTACACTGAAATCGTATTGCGGACTCACTACTAGTTTGTAATTTTATGATATAGATTCTTTTATAAAATACTTTACTTAAAAGTACATTACTTTTTTTTTATAAAGACATTTATATGAAAATGAAAGCTTTGTTGTAGTAAATTAATGTAACGATGAATAAACGTCTTGGGCATCGTCACTCATGGTAAGTTTAAAAACTTGCAACCATATATGTATCTATAGAAATATACATTTACTTGCACAAAAATATTTACATTAATCATACTACACAATTAGTAGGGCATACAGATAGAATTAAACTTAAGGCTCATAATGAGTCCTTTCTTACAATGTAAGGACATTGTCGCAACCGTAATTTCGACGAGACGACGGACTCGCTAAAATTTGTTGAAATGGATTTTATTGGTTATGTGTGGAGTCGCCACCAAATTTTTATTTAAGGGAAAAAGATTTGGAAAAACCCTAACTTGAAGATGAGATTCTAAGTTCGGGAGTCAGTTACGAGTGGGGAAGGTGTTAGGCACCCCACTCTCCCGTTACGAAGAACGGTACCCATAAACCGAGTGTGATTTCTGAAAATTGTTTGATCCCTTAGTTAACGTGAAAATAAATAGCTTGATGGAGGTTAGCCTGATAGGACTTGATCCTGCTCCTACGTATTCCCCGGTGCAATGGGAAACTCAAGCCTTACGTAGTTCTGGTGTGAGTTGAAGGCTTGACCTTCGGAGTTTGAATTTAAAAGAAAATGCATTTTTGCCTTTTTTGAAAACATGTTAAGGGTGCGATCCCAATCCACCTATGCACAGGGCCCAAGACAACTACGGCTGCACTTGGACCCATACGGACCTCTAAACAGCGAACAACAGAAAAAGCTACCAGTTCGTTTTTAGAGTTCGTCGCGTGAGATTAAGGAATGCAAAACGACATTTATTTGATAAAGAAAAAGGAAAGGCAATCCTCAATCCACATATGCACAGGGCCCAAGACAACTACGGCTGCACTTGGACCCATACGGACCTCTAAACAACGAACAACAGAAAAAGCTACCAGTTCGTTTTTAGGGCTTGTTGCGTGAGATTAAGGAATGCGAAATGATTTTTATTTGATTGAAAAAAAAGGAAACGCAATCCCCAATCCACATATGCACAGGGCCCAAGACAACTACGGCTTCACTTGGACCCATACGAACCTCTAAATAACGAACAGCAGAAAAAGCTACCAGTTTGTTTTTAGGGCCCATTGCGTGAGATTAAGGAATGCAAAATAGGACTTGATTTAAAACAAAATGAACTTGATTTGAATTTAATGAAATAAAATTGGACTTGATTTAAAATAAAATAAACTTGATTTGAATTTTGGGCTTGAATTGGGCTTAATTTGAAATAAACTTGACTTGATTTGAAATTAAGGAAAAGAATTGCGAACATGCTTTAGTAATCAAGCGATAGAAATTTCATTTCAAATCCAAATTAGATAAATAATATCATTACAGAAACTAGAGAGAAATACAAATAGAACAGGACAAAAATCACCAAAATCAGAGATCATTTGACCAATTAAAAACGAACATGAAAAACAGAGATGAAGATCAACCCCAAGAACACACAAGATTTTGGCGCTAAAATTTGAATTCAAATCTCAGAATTTTTTAAAAATTATTTTCTAGTAGATCTGAAAAATAAAAACCAATAAATTGAAAGATATGGATTATAGGATTCAAGCAAAACAAGTTTGACACAAATCCAATCATAAATGAGCAAGTTATGCACAAATCAAACAGGCTACGTTAATTTGTGCACCAAGATGAACATGCTTCGGTAATCAGGCGATTAAAATTTTATTTCAGATCATAATTGGGAAAATAATATCATTCCAGAAACTAGAAAGAAATACAAAGAAAAAGAAACAAAAATCACAGAAATCGAAGATCATTTGGCTGACTAAAAACAAAAATTAAAAACAGAGATGAAGATCAAGCTCAAGAACACAAGATTTTGACGCCAAAATTTGAATTCAAATTTCAGAATTTTTTAAAATTTTTTTTGGTAGATCTGAAAAATAAAAACCTATTAATTGCAAGATATGGATCATATGAATAAAAAAAACAAGTTTGACATAAATCCAATCAGAAATGAGCAAGTTATGCACAAATCAAATAAGCTAGGTTCACTTGTGCACCAGGATGAACATGCTTCGGTAATCAGGAAATTAAAATTTCATTTCAGATCCAAATTGGACATAAAATATCATTCCAGAAACTAGAGAGAAAGACAAAGAGAACGCAACAAAAATCATCAAAATCGAAGATCATTTGACCGATCAAAAATGAAAACGAAAACCAGAGACGAAAATAAACTCGAAAATTCGAGAAGAAGCAAGAAACTTGAGCAGAATAAAAGTAGGATCTAACCTTGATTGGAAGGTGATGAAGAACTGGTTTGAAGGCAAAGGTAGAGAGTCTCCTAGGTCCTCCCTTCAAAAATTCTGAAAAAATATTCCCTCCCTCAAGTGCTCCTCCTCATTTTGGTGAAGGATCTCTCCTTATATAGAAGGAGGAGAGATTGAAGAATCCCTTCTTATCCAATGTGGGACTTCTTTCCACATAAGAGAACTTTTCCTTTTTCTTTCCTCTTCTTTTTTCTTTTCTTATTTTTTCTCTTTTTCTTTTTCCTCTTCTCTCTTTTTTGTATTCTTTTCTTTTTTGCTTTCTCTTTTCTGTATTTTCTGCTTTCTGTTTTATATCTTTTCAAATTTCTAATTAACTTAATTTTTGGTTAATTTTAACGATTGGGGGCCTCAGACATAATTGAGTGTTTACAGTTTGCCCCTCTTTACTCATTTTCCTACCAGATAATGTGAGAAATGATTCTCTGATTTATCGTAGTAGGAAATGAGTAAAGATGTGAACACATTTTGTCCGAGGCAGGCCTTGAAGAAGTTCGACGAACAGGAGGAGCCTTGAACTTGAAATTGAACCTCATGGATGCCTGAAGAAGGACGATTGAATGACCTTACCGACTTTATATACCGATAGGGTTGCGAGGCTTAATTGTATAGCCTGACTAGGCTAAGTGGAATGAATGAATGCTTGTTAGGACTGGCGTGGAATTCAATGGGATGGCTTGTTAGGACAAGCAAAATGAAATGAAAATGGTCTGTTAAAACAGGCAAAGTAGAAGAGAAATGGCCCGTTACGACGGCTCAGTAGAGTGAAAGCGACTTGTTTAAGACAGGAAAGCATGCAAGAAATAAAATGTAAGATATGTACAAGGTGGCCTGACAGCATAGGCCGAGGTATCTATCTAAGTTGGAGGCCTGACATCAAAGGCCCAGCTACGGAAAAACGAACTTGGTGAGGCCTGACATCGTAGGCCCAGAAGCAGAAAAGTAAACCTGAGGAGGCCTGACAACATAGGCCAAGGTGCGGAAAAGTAAACTTGATGAGGCCTGACAACATAGGCCAAGGTGTAGAAATGTAAACTTGAGGAGGCCTGACAACATAGGCCAAGGTGCAGAAATGTAAACTTGAGGAGGCCTGACAACATAGGCCAAGAATGCAGAAATGTAAACTTGATGAAAATCCCGTTGTTGACGGGAAGAATGCAAATGAAATCCTGCTGTTGCCAGGATAAATGCAAACCTGTTTGACAGGTGGACAGAAAATTAAACGTGCTTGAAGTCCTGTTGTTGACAGGAGAATGCAAATGAGATCTCGCTGTTGCCGGGAAAATGCAAATGATGAAATCCTGTTGTTGCCAGGATAAATGCAAACCTGCTTGACAGGTGGACAAAGAATTGAACGTGTTTAAAGTCCTGTTGTTGACAGGAGAATGCAAATGAGATCCCGCTGTTGCCGGGAAGATGCAAATGATGAAATCCTGCTGTTGCCAGGATAAATGCAAACCTGCTTGACAGGTGGACAGAAAATTAAACATGCTTGAAGTCCTGTTTGACAAGAACATGCAAATGGGATCCTGCTTGAGAGGATGAATGCAAAAATTTATACATGAAATTCTGTTTGACAGGATGAATGCAAATGAAATCCTGCTTGACAGGATATGTGTAGAAATTTACACATGAAATCCTACTTGAAAGGATAAATGCATATGAAATCCTACTTGAAAAGATGTATGCGAAAATTTAAACATGAAATCCTGCTTGACAGGATAAATGCAAACGAAATCCTGCTTGACAGGATGTATGCGGAAATTTAAACATGAAATCCTGCTTGACAGGATAAATGCAAACGAAATCCTGCTTGACAGGATGTATGCATAAATTTAAACATGAAATCCTGTTTGACAGGATAAATGCAAATGAAATCCTGCTTGACAGGATGTATGCGAAAATTTAAACAGAAATCCTGCATGACAGGATAAATGAAAAATGACCTGTTAAGACAGGTGGAATGCAGAAAAAGTCCTGTTGATGACAGGAAAGATGCAAGCCTGCTAGACAGGCAAAGGAAAGTGAAAATGACCTGTGAAGACAGGCAAAAATGTAAAAGTCCTGTTATTGACATGATGGAGGCAAAACGCTTGTTAAGACAGGCAAAACGAAATGAAAAGGACCTGTGAAGACAGGAAAAAAGCAAGCCTTGTGAAGGCAGGAAAAGTAAATGACGAAAACTATCCTGTTAAGACAGAATAAATGTAGATGGACTCCTATTGTTGACAGGAGAAATGCAAGCCTGCTAGACATGCAAAGGTGAAAACCTGTTAAGACAGGTAAAATGTACAGGTCCTGTCAAGGCAGGGGTGTAACATGTCCTGTAAGGGCGGAACATGGACTTCGTCGTCAGCTTCCTTGGACAAGCTATTTTGAAATTTGTTTTTCTTGAATTTAAATAAATTGCTTATTCTACCTTGAACTTGAAGGTTTTTAAGCACTTGATAATTATTCTCTTGAAGAAATTTGGGAAACTATTTTTCCCCAGTATAGAAAATTCTTGATAATTAAGGGCTATCTTGATTAGAAGGAACTTTGGGCAAGTGTTTGCCCCAGTTTGGAAGATCTTTTGGCAGTTGCCCCCGTTTTTATTTTGATATTTTGAATTTAAATATCTCTTGGAAAAACGTTTGCTCCAGTTTGAGCTTGACTCAGAATTTGAGGGTGACCTCAAATTGAATTTTTGTGGGCAAACGTTTGCCCCAGTTTGAGCTTAATTCAGAATTTGTGGGTGACCTTAAATTGAATTTTTGTGGGCGAGCATTTGCCCCAGTTTGAGCTTGACTCAGAATTTGAGGGTGACCTCAAATTGAATTTTTGTGGGAAAATGTTTGCCCCTATTTGAGCTTGACTCAGAATTTGAGGGTGACCTCAAATTGAATTTTTGTGGGCAAACGTTTGCCCCAGTTTGAGCTTGACTCAAAATTTGAAGATGACCTCAAATTGGATTTTTGTGTAGGCAAGCATTTGCCCTAGTTTGAGCTTGACTTAGAATTTGAAGGTGACCTCAAATTCGGGGATGACCTCAAATTAAATTTTGGGGGCAAGCGTTTGCTCCTGTTTGAACTTGTTTTAAAATTTGAGGATGACCTCAAATTAAATTTTTGGGGGAAAGCGTTTGCCCCTGTTTGGACTTGATCCAGAATTTGAGGGTGAGCTCAAATTGGATTTTTGTATGGGCAAGCATCTGCCCCAGTTTGAACTTGATTTAGCATTTGAGGAAGACCTCAAATAAGATTTTATGGGCAAGGGGTTGCCCCAGTTTGAACTTGTTTTAGAATTCGAGGATGACCTCAAATTAAATTTTTGGGGGCAAGCGTTTGCCCCTGTTTGAACTTGTTTTAGAATTCGAGGATGACCTCAAATTAAATTTTTGGAGGAAAGTGTTTGCCCCTGTTTGGACTTGATCCAGAATTTGAGGGTGACCTCAAATTGAATTTTTGTATGGGCAAGAATTGGCCCCAGTTTGAACTTGAGTCCTTTTTAATTATGATTGACTCGAGCAGTTTTACCCAGGTCTTAATTAGCTTTGAAAAATGAATTATGAGATGCTTGGATGAAAAGACACTTATTTTGATGTTTGAATGAATGAAAAAGATGCGATGCTTGTGGTGTTTGAATAGAAAGAATGTGATGTTTTAATCTTATTGAATGCTTTTTTTATGCTTGAAATGATTATTTGATGAATGGATGCTATGGGATGAATGCAAACCATGCGATGGTGTTAAAACCTTTTATTTCTCTTGATTTTATTTATTTATTTATTTATTTTTACATGTCCTTTCTCGACAACCTCATAGTGGGTGTGAAGGGAACCAAAAATCAGGACGAGCTGGATTGACTCAATTTCGGAGTTTTTTTGGTCAAGATCTTGGAGACCCAACAACGGTTATTATTTGAATAAGACACACTCCTTTTGTCTTGGTGGCGTTATGTCTGACAGGAGGATGATCCTTCGGGAACAATCATGTCATGTCACGATGGTTGAGGATTCATCCGATTTGGCATGACTTTTCAAAATTAATCTTTTTATTTTTATTTTTTTATATTTTTCACATTTCTCTGTGGCACATGCATTTTTGAGGTGTGCAAAGTGATTTTGGATGGAAAGAAGCAAGTGGTGTTTTGTTTGGCAGGAAAAGACGAAAGGTGTGGGTTTGATTGCCCAAATGGCACCTTTTGATGAAAAATGCCAGTACTGCTTTTTATAATCTTGATTGTCAAATTAAACAAACTTGAGAAACATCAAAATTTTGCCCCAGTTCTAGAAAGATATGAGGTGGAGAAATGTCATGTTGTCTTGAGATTCCTGGATTGACCTTAATTTTTGCCTAGGTTGTTCTTTTGAGTTTTCAACCCAGCAGGTCTTTCGTTTCGCCCTAACTTTTGCCTAGGTCGCCCTTACGAGTTTTCGACCTAGCGGGCTTTTGTTTGATTATGCCCTAACTTTTGCCTAAGTCTCTTTTGAAGATTGTCGACCTAGCAGGCCTTCTGCTTGATTGCGCCCTAACTTTTGCCTAGGTCATTCTTGAGGATTGCTGACCTAGCGGACATTTGTTTGATCGTGCCCTAACTTTTGCCTAGGTCTTTTTTGAAGATTGTCGACCTAGCGGGCCTTCTGCTTGATTGCGCCCTAACTTTTGCCTAGGTCTCCCTTACGAGTTTTCGACCTAGTGGGCCTTTTGCTTGGTTGTACCCTAACTTTTGCCTAGGTCATTCTTGAGGATTGCTGACCTAGCGAACATTTGTTTGATCGTGCCCTAACTTTTGCCTAGATCTTTTTTGAAGATTATCGACCTAGCGGGCCTTCTGCTTGATTGCGCCCTAACTTTTTGCCTAGGTCGCCCTTACGGGTTTTCGACCTAACGGGCCTTCTGCTTGATTGTGCCCTAACTTTTGCCTAGGTCTTCTTTAATGATTGTCGACCTAGCGGGCTCTTATATGATCCTGATTTTTGCCTGAATTGTTGTTGTAAACCGGCAAGACCTTTTCTAATCATGACTTTTTCAATCATTATTTTGAACTTTAACCCTACTTTTGCCTGGATTCTTTTAGCTTTTAATCCAGCGGGTTTCTCTTCTTCTTGAATTTCATGTTTTGACCTTAATTTTGCCTGGATTATTATTTTTTACTTTAATTCAGCAGATCCTCTTCTTTTCCTTGAATTTTGAATTTTAACATCGACCTTGCCAGGGTCATCTTGGCTTCCAATTCAGCGGATCTTATTTTGCATCCCTAAATTTTGCCTGGATTTAGACTTGATTCCAGCGGGATGTTTTATTTGACAAGACACTTTGAATAGGGATCTAGAATCCCTGGTTGTTATTCTGCTTCCTCATTGGATTTTTTTCTTTGAGCTTGATTAATCCGACGTTCAAGATTACTCATTATAGCACTAGCATCCTCACCAATTGGTATTTTATTGTTTGGGTATAGGGATAAGAAGTGGGTTGAAGAGATAAAAAGAATGGTAAATTTTTAGAAGTAAAGCTAAAATATAAAGCACGTGCTCAAGTGATATGAAAAATGTAATTTTGTATTTATTCATTGCTGTTTATTTACAAAAGATTAACTTTGAAAAGTACGACAATTTCTGGATGAATATCCTCAATTTGTACAAGGCGCCCTGTCGTGCTGCTCCCGTCTCTTTCAGCTGGTTGACAGGCTATCGTGATTTGGCAACGGATTGTTTTCTGTATTAGGAGCAAGCCTCCCAAAATTCAGCCATTTTGCATCAATCAGGCTTTGTACCTTTCGCTTCAACGCTAGGCAATCCTCAGTAGAATGACCAATAAATCCTGCATGGTAATCGCATCTGGCGTTAGCATCATACCATTTAGGATATGGTGGCTCTTGAGGTTTCAAAGGATAAGGCGCAACCAACGAGTTTTGGATCAGCCGAGGTAGGAGCTCAGTGTAGGAGATTGGGATAGGATCGAATTGGACAGGTTTCTTCTCCTTTTTCTGGCTTTGATTAGGATTCTGGCTTATGGCTTGTGTTTGGGCCGTGTATGGTGTTGGTGGCCGGACTTGTGTCGCGTAATTGTAAGTAGGAGGGTATGGTGTTTGGTAGGTGGTAGCGATGTAGGGATATGGTGTGTAAGGTGTGTATGGTGTATACGGTGGTGGTCGGAAGCCAGTTGGACCATACTGTGCCATTTGAGGAATGTATTGGCCTTGATTAGAAGCCACATTGCATGTCTCTCCTGTCTTTTTCTTCCCAGACCCATTGGAAGCATTGACTACGCCCGTGGGCTTTTGCACGATCTTTCCACGGCGCATGCCACCTTCGATCCTTTCTCCAATGATGACGACATCGGAGAAGCTAGAAGTTATACTGCCGACCATCTTGTCATAGAAAGGATCTTGGAGTGTGTCCATGAACATGCTGACCATCTCTTTTTCTGATAAAGGAGGTTGTACCTAAACAACTAACTCCCTCCATCTTTGAGCATACTGCTTGAAGGTCTCTTCCTCTTTCTTGGCCATATTTTGAAGCTGAGTTCGATCAGGGGCCATCTCTGTATTGTACTGATACTGTTTCGTGAAAGCCTCAGCAAGGTCTCTCCATGAACGGATGTGTATCCGCTCAAGTTGAGTGTACCAGTTTGCAGCTGCCCCGGTTAAACTGTCTTGAAAGAAATGGATGAGGAGCTTCTCATCGTAAGTACATGCAGACATCTTCCTGCAGTACATAGTCAGGTGTTTCTTTGGACAGCTGGTTCCTTGATATTTTTCGAATTCAGGAACAGTGAATTTTGGAGGGATGACCACATCTGGGACCAAGCACAAATCAGATGCATCTTTGGCTTCATAAGCGTTTCCCTCAATTGCCCGGATCCTGTCCTCTAGACCCTTCTATTTTTCTGTATCCTCAATTGAAGGATGGCTTGGGTATTCCTCGGGCATGTGGTGGGGATAAGAAGATGGTATGTATACAGGGTGAGGCCTTTGGGTGAACATAGGGTGCGTTCCCCCAACGGCTGCTTGGTAGGCTTGTGAAGTGGTATTTGGAGGTAGGTTGTTTGTTTGGGTTTGTGTTTGGGCTTGTGTTTGGGTTAATGTGTGTGTATGCCCATGAGGAAATCCATAATGAACCCCTTCGGTTTGCGGAGGTAAGGTCAATGGTGGGGTGAAGCCAGGAGGATGTATTGGGTCAGTTGGTTCTCTCGGTAGAGATTCCCTTTCCTCTTTTTGTTTGGATAGTTGCATGGCCTCCTTCAGCTTGGCCATCTGCTCTTTTAGAGTCTTGACCTCACTTCTCAACTCCTCGTTTTGTCTCTCCAGCTCATCCATGATTCTTGATTGTGCACGAGTCTTATAAGGATGTCGAGAAAATTGTCTTTTTCTAATTTTTCTGTTAAAGTTAAAAATTAATTTTTTGAGAAATAATTTGAATGCAACAAAACATGAATGATAGAGATGTTGATGCACAATGAGTGTGAATGTGTAGAATGATTTTTAAAATCTATTTTTTTTTAGATCTATGAATGAATGAATGAATCAATGCTATGTGCAAATAATTTTAAGAGATTTGAAGTTTGACTATTTGAAAATAAATGAGATTTGTTTTATTTATTGATTTTTAACAAATTTGTTTTTAGGAGTTTTGTATTTTTGGTATTTTGCTAAAAAACCTTTGATGGTGTTTGAAAAGGGTTTGTTAAAATTTTCCAAAAAGCATTCTTTAGGTTTTCGAAAATTTCCATTCTCTCCTTTTGAACTTTTGATATTTTTAGTATTTTTAGAAATTATTTTCTAATTTTTCCTAGGAATTTCTAGTTTTCCTTGATTTTCCTTGTTTTTTTTATTTGTTTTGATATTTCTTTTCTTTTTGTTTGACTTTTCTTTCTTGATTTCTGTATTTCCCCAATCTTCAGCTTCCATTTTGGATGATAATTGTCCGTGCGTATATGAACCATATTATGAAGGGGTGTGTGCCCTCTTTGCTTCTTATGTGGGTTACCTGCCCTAGGGATCTATGGCCTTTTATATGAACCTCTCAAAGGTGGTTTGTAATCCTGGGGTGTTGAGGTCACTAGAGCCAAGTTCTAGTCTGCAATGCTTGCCACAACAGCAGAAAAAGCTACCAGTTGTAGGGCATTACAAATAGGACGCACTCTAGCTGAGATTTTCGTGATAGTCAAACAGGATGTAAGCCCCAAAGTGACACCACTAGATCCCTCTAGTCCTAGGCTGCACTCAGACCCGGGTATAGGGCCCCACTCATGATAATGCATATGCAATGTGTATGAGGGCACACAAGTAATTGGGATACCTGCAATTGGGGAAATTGTACAGATATATATTGCAATTTATGATTCATCTATCCTAGGGTTGTACAAAGAATAGACAAACAAACAACAGATAAATAAACAAGTAAATGAATCGTGCAATCAATAAAATGTGCAAACAAATAGGAAAGAGATCAAATATAATGTACACTCAATTGATCGGGCTTGACTCTCTAATGGTCCCCAGTGGAGTCGCCATCTGTCGCAACCGTAATTTCGACGAGACGACGGCCTCGCTAAAATTTGTTGAAATAGCATTTAATTGGTTATGTGTGGAGTCGCCACCAAATTTTTATTTAAGGGAAAAAGATTTGGAAAAACCCTAACTTGAAGATGAGATTCTAAGTTCGGGAGTCGGTTACGAGTGGGGAAGGTGTTAGGCACCCCACTCGCCCGTTCCGAAGAACGGTACCCTTAAACCGAGTGTGATTTCTGAAAATTGTTTGATCCCTTAGTTAACGTGAAAATAAATAGCTTGATGGAGGTTAGCCTGACAGGACTTGATCCTGCTCCTACGTATTCCCCGGTGCAATGAGAAACTCAAGGCTTACGTAGTTCTGGTGTGAGTTGAAGGCTTGACCTTTGGAGTTTGAATTTAAAAGAAAATGCATTTTTGCCTTTTTTGAAAACATTTTAAGGGTGCGATCCCAATCCACCTATGCACAGGGCCCAAGACAACTACGGCTGCACTTGGACCCATACGGACCTCTAAACAGCGAACAACAGAAAAAGCTACCAGTTTGTTTTTAGAGTTCGTCGCGTGAGATTAAGGAATGCAAAACGACATTTATTTGATCAAAAAAAAGGAAAGGCAATCTTCAATCCACATATGCACAGGGCCCAAGACAACTACGGCTGCACTTGGACCCATACGGACCTCTAAACAGCGAACAACAGAAAAAGCTACCAGTTCGTTTTTAGAGTTCGTCGCGTGAGATTAAGGAATGCAAAACGACATTTATTTGATCAAAAAAAAGGAAAGGCAATCCTCAATCCACATATGCACAGGGCCCAAGACAACTACGACTGCACTTGGACCCATACGAACCTCTAAATAACGAACAGCAGAAAAAACTACCAGTTCGTTTTTAGGGCCTATTGCGTGAGATTAAGGAATGCAAAATGGGACTTGATTTAAAACAAAATGAACTTGATTTGAATTTAATGAAATAAAATTGGACTTGATTTAAAATAAAATAAACTTGATTTGAATTTTGGGCTTGAATCGGGCTTAATTTGAAATAAACTTGACTTGATTTGAATTTAAGGAAAAGAATTGCGAACATGCTTTAGTAATCAAGCGATAGAAATTTCATTTCAAATCCAAATTAGATAAATAATATCATTACAGAAACCAGAGAGAAATACGAATAGAACAGGACAAAAATCACCAAAATCAGAGATCATTTGACCAATTAAAAACGAACATGAAAAACAGAGATGAAGATCAACCTCAAGAACACACAAGATTTTGGCGCCAAAATTTGAATTCAAATCTCAGAATTTTTTAAAAAATATTTTCTGGTAGATATGAAAAATAAAAACCAATAAATTGAAAGATATGGATTATAGGAATCAAGAAAAACAAGTTTGACACAAATCCAATCAGAAATGAGCAAGTTATGCACAAATCAAATAAGCTAGGTTCACTTGTGCACCAAGATGAACATGCTTCGGTAATCAGGCGATTAAAATTTCATTTCAGATCATAATTGGACAAATAATATCATTCCAGAAACTAGAAAGAAATACAAAGAAAAAGAAACAAAAATCACAGAAATCAGAGATCATGTGGCTGACTAAAAACAAAAATTAAAAACAGAGATGAAGATCAAGCTTAAGAACACAAGATTTTGACGCCAAAATTTGAATTCTAATTTCAGAATTTTTTAAAAAATATTTTTTGGTAGATCTGAAAAATCAAAACCGATTAATTTCAAGATATGGATCATATGAATCAAAAAAAACAAGTTTGGCATAAATCCAATCAGAAATGAGCAAGTTATGCACAAATCAAATAAGCTAGGTTCACTTGTGCACCAAGATGAACATGCTTCGGTAATCAGGCGATTAAAATTTCATTTCAGATCCAAATTGGACATACAATATCATTTTCAGAAACTAGAGAGAAATACGAAGAGAACACAACAAAAATTATCAAAATCGGAGATCATTTGACCGATCAAAAATGAAAACGAAAACCAGAGACGAAAATAAACTCGGAAATCCGAGAAGAAGCAAGAAACTTGAGCAGAATAAAAGTAGGATCTAACCTTGATTGGAAGGTGATGAAGAACTGGTTTGAAGGCAGAGGTAGAGAGTCTCCTAGGTCCTTCCTTCAAAAATTCTGAAAAAATATTCCCTCCCTCAAGTGCTCCTCCTCATTTTGGTGAAGGATCTCTCCTTATATAGAAGGAGGAGAGATTGAAGAATCCCTTCTTATCCAATGTGGAACTTCTTTCCACATAAGAGAATTTTTCCTTTTTTCTTTCCTCTTCTTTTTTATTTTCTTATTTTTTCTCTTTTTCTTTTTCCTATTCTCTCTTTTTTTTATTCTTTTCTTTTTTGCTTTCTCTTTTCTGTATTTTCTGCTTTCTGTTTTATATCTTTTCAAATTTCTAATTAACTTAATTTTTGGTTAATTTTAACGATTGGGGGTCTCGGACATAATTGAGTGTTTACAGACATCAATACCGTTTTAAAATATACAAATATCCACAAAATAGAAGTAAATGTTACATAACTAAAATAACTAAAACTTGATTTGACTATAGTGCCCTGTAGGGTTGTCCTCCATAAAGTCCATCCATTCCCTTACGCTAAAGTGCTACTCCATCTTACTTAATGCGAGACATTCTTGAACCATGGAGTATGACATGTGTAGCACCAAAAATTTCCTCTACTTGATTTTTTCATTTATAAATTAATAATTCTAAATAGAAATTAAATATCTAAATTTTTTAGAGAAATGATGAAAATATTCTTTGGTTAAAAATAACAACAAATAAAGTATAGGTGACTTAGGACAAGAAGTTAGAAAATATCTAAGAAACTTAGAATCTAACAATAGTTACTACAATACCATTGAAGGAAATTAATGACAAATAAAAGATAAAAACTTTACAATGAAACACTTAGAGCACTTACAAAGAACCTAAGCTTTCCAATGAGTGCTAAATTTTCCTACAAAACAAGTAGATGACCTATAAATAAATTGGGAGGAACTAATCAATGAATAGAATCTTTATAAATGAAGCGTTGATACTTTTCCAATTTTTTTTTTAAAAATGACCAAAATGTCTCTAAGACTCCGAGTAGGCTAGAAACTGCTAGCAAAGACCTGTAGCCTGTCTTCAAGCATGTTTTTTTCTAGAGGATGAGATGAATGGATAGACATGCCATTAATGGGGAAGATGAGTCATCCATACCATGAATCACTAATAGACAAAAACCTTAATGAGAAGAGAGAAAACTAACCATGATTAGGTTAAAATCTAACTATAGTTAGGTTACATTTAATAATGATTAGGCTAATTAAACCATGGTTAACCTTAGTGGATAAGGTTGCACCATTTAGAATTAATTTTAAAAAGTAAAATTTCAAGTGAAATGACCATTTTTTCCTTAGTTAAAAATTAAATCCTAATGACATACATGACCAAATGCTTAAGTCAAATTTTAGTCATCATTTTTCTTCACAAATTCCTCTCTAAAAACTTAGCCAAATCCTTTATTTCCAAGATTTCATCTTCTACCTTTCAATAAGAAAAAAACAACTAAGTTTAAGATTCCATCTTTGAAGCTTAAGCTTAAACACTAAGTAAGACTCTTTCTTTTCTCTTGAAGAAATTTCATGTGAGACCACCAAGAAAGTGTATCATCACCACAAAACTCACAGAGCATATTTTCTAGATTTAACAAGTAGGATGTTTTTTCCCTAATATTTTTTAAGTACTTTTGTTAACTATTCATGCCTACTTTTCTTCTTCTTTGTGGATATTTTCTCTAAACTCTAAGATCCAAATTCCTTGAGTATTATTTTTATTTAAAATTTCCTTAAGCTCTTAAAATACACATTTATACTTTTTAAATGATTTTTAAGTCCAAAATGAAGTTTTAATGGTTTGAAGTGCTTATTGGAACTTCTTAAGCATTTTAATTGGTTAAATCTTCTTAAAAATTATTTTGGAAAGTTTTGGGAATATTTTAGAAACTTGTTTAGGTTTGGGAGGTGTTCAAGTGGAGGTTATTTAGAGTTTAGAGTATATCTTATGAATATGATCTTATTTGAGCTTAAAGTAAAACTAAGTTGTTATATTTTCTCTAAACTTGAAAGTTTGTCCTTTTTACCACACAAAGAAAAGGTCTTGAACTTTAAAACTTAAAGAAACTTAAACTAGGAGTATGATAATCATGGTACCAAAGACTATAAGTGGAAGCCTTAAAAATTTAAACTTAATAATTATAGGTTGGATCTTTATGACTAAAAGGCAAAGAAAAGGACTTGTGGTTTAGATGGTGTAGGAAATTTTCCAAAATTTACCCAAGGAAAAGGCATGAACAAAGAACAAAGACTTTCAAGGATTTGTTGGGACTTGAGACAAAAATAAATTTATTAAGTTCCTTGACTTTAGAGCTAAGAGTTATGATGGTGAAAGTTGGTAAAAATGTTATCTTGGTGAAAGATTGGCCATTTGGCCATGACCTTTCCATGAAGAAGAAAATACATGAAATTAACAATTATATGATAATTAATATCCTCCATAGTTGTTATCACAAAAAAATTCACACGTGAAACCAGTAAAAGTAAAATTAAGAGATGTTGGTGAGTAGTATGGCCATTTAGAAAAAAACTTTTAAATTAGGGGAGAAAAGGTTGAAAAATTTATAGAATTAATTAGTTAACTCTCCTGAGATAAGAGTTTAAGAAAAATAATCTTTTAGGACAAAAAAATAATTAAATTTAGTAACCTTTAAAATACATATAGGCCATTCATCATACCTTATAAAAACGGTCTATTGGAGCTACAGATTTTTTATGACTAATTAGTTAAGAACTTAAGCCAAAACTTCAAGAAAACAACTTCTAGGGATAAGGAAAAATAGAAAACAAGATCGTAAAAGATATTAAGGCCATTTGGCCAAGGAGGATTAAGTTTTGACTAATAAGATTTAGTAAACAAACTCTTGAGAAAAGGAAATGTTAAGAGAAACCTAGAAGGAATGAGTAATATAAGTTTCATTTGAGAAACTTATCATAAATCATCAAGAATGTAGGAAACTTGGACAAATTTAAGAAAAGTATTCATGCTATCCAAAATTTAAGGATCATGCATAAACAAATATTTTTGCTAAGGAAGTAAGTTTTTGGATAACTATTTATATCCTATTTATCATGAAAATTCTGGAGTATGTCTATTTATGTGAAAGTGTGCTATATGCTCTCTTGAATGATGTAATGAACTATGTGTAAATTTATGGTTCCATATGTTGATGAATTATGTGAGAAAAGAATGAATTGGATGCTATATGTGTATATCATAATGGATAGATATTAAGCATGCATGTTGTTATTATGAAGATGTAAAATAGAACCTAATAAATCAAGAGATCACTGAAGAAGAACCTTATATGAAAATTTAATACTACTCTTAGTGTGTTAAATTTAGGACTTGTGCATACTCAGAAGATGAAGGTCATTCTATGGTGAAGTAACAGATCATTAAAAATTCTTCTATGATGAATTCTGTATGCATTTTTATGGATGATTGTAACTCATAATGGACATTGATGCCCTTGTTATGTTAAAGAGGACTCGTTAAGAGCCTTATATTTGCTAAGGTCTAATATTTGTATAAATAATAATGTGCATATGGTTTAATATGTAAATGTATACTACCTTAAGAAAATGAATGCAAGTTTTCAAAGTTATAGTGAGTAACAACATCTTAACATTTTAATTTATGCTAGGTTAACTTTCTATGATGAGACTCTCACTTTCAAGAAATGTTTTTAAAAAAATTTATACCATAGTTTAAATATATATATATATATATATATATATATATATATATATGTATGTATATGTAATAAAAGAATCTTGCATCATGAAGTAATAAACTAGAAGTGAATATGTGATACGACGTAAGTATAAGACAAATATCATTTTTAGAGTGTTACAACATTAGTAAAATCTAGAAAAAGAATAGGGAGTAGAAAATGAGAAATCAAACTTTCTTAGTAGATGTCTACCCTAAGATTGATGATAACATTTTTAACCCAACCACTTTAGTTTCTTTTGAAAATGTGAGAAGTATACAAGTCCAGCATTATACCTTATAAAATATCTTTTATTTTTAAATTTATTTTATTTTAATTATAAAAGAGTTCATAATGAACATAATCATACATCTCATTTATTTCTTGGGTCACCTTATTAATATGATAAATCATAACATCAAAGATATTATTTGACACATGAACATTCTTTACCATAATTGTAATTACCTTCATCACTAGTCACATTGTTAGTAACATTATAACGTATGACACACCATTATACTCTTAATTAAACATTATTACTCATTGTCAAACAATATCTTCTTACTTCCAAATATACTTAACTTTTTCTAGAATATGAGCTCATTCTAGATGATCTTCACCATCTTAATTTGTTGAAACCTTATGAATTATAACATGGATAGTCCTAAACTTTCACATATGCACAAGTTCCAGATTGACACTTTTCGAGTAGTGCATTTTAAGTTTTCACATAGGATTTTCTTTAGTGACCTCTTGACTTATTAGGTTTCATTTCAAGTCTTTAAAATAGAATGGATGGTCAATATTCAACAAAAATGATATTGATATATAACACCCATTTCATCCATCATCGCATAATCATTCAAGAACATACATGGAACCATGTACACATAAAAAAGTCATTACGCCATTCAAGAGATCGCAAAATAATTTAAATATAAGTGATCCTACTCAAGCATATATTACTTTTTTTCAAATTGTCCAAATTAATCTTGTTAATATCTTAGCCCAAGATTATTTCCATTTACTTGGGATCACCTTGGTTACCTAAGGCACATAATGACCTAAGTCTAACAATTTATTAACTATTTTTACCTTTTTCTAAAAGGCTTAGCTGAATGACCATTCTATCACTTCTAAGGGTATTTACCTCATTTTATTTATTTGTAAGATTAATTTTTTAAGATATCAATTTAGGAGGGTAAAATGATTAATTATAATGGTTTTTAACTATTAGTTTCCCAAGATAATCCTAAATGGAGAAGCTTTAACTATATTATTTGATTTGGGTATCACACATTCATGTATTTCTCATGACTACATGAAAAAAATGGGATTATCTGTATTCGAACTTTTTTATGACTTGTTAATTTCCACTCTTATTAGTAAACTGGTAAAGACTTGCTTATGTTGCTTAAATTGAACTTTCTCCTTGCTTGATAGAGTATTTGAATTAGATTTTATGTTTCTTTGGTTAGATTGGATTTAGTATTAGGATTAGATTGGTATTTCATAAATTGCCATTTTGTCATTTTATCTATGGAATTTTTGTAACACCCATTATTTCTCATAATAAACTCTTTATTTTACAAATAACCTCTAGTAACAAATAAAGTGGAGATAAGAGCAAAATACTTAAAAATTAGAAAATTGTGCAAATAACGAAAATGTCCTTACATTAGGATAACCCAAATAATGTGAAAGAAAAATATAAAAAAAGGTAAAAGACATCATAAGGAATTAGAATACATCAAGGATAATTGAAAAGTCATGAAAAAAGAATAGTAACAAAAAGGGCGAAAAAGTTATCAGAAAACTCCGAAAATGGCTGAAATGTCCTTATAAAGCCCTGTTTTTTGCCAAGGGCTAAACTATTCTTATAAAAATATTAAACGACATTAGAATGATTCAAGAATGAACCAATATATGTTAGAAATGTTAGAGGAACACTTTTGGAACCTCCCGGGAAATGTTGACGAAAATGACCAAAATGCCCTTGGAAGGCTAGGGAAGAAAAATGCAAAGCAAAAGTCCGAAAGTGGACCCCACATATTTTGCACAAAATTACCATATGGGAAATATGGTGGTGACTCATCATATGAGTCATCACTCCATTAAATACATATATGACAAAAATAATAAATAGGAGAGATAAAATTAACCATGGTTAAAGTAAATTAATTTTGTTTAATTAAAACTAACCATGCTTAGGATAGGTTAATCTTGATTAGTGGAAAATTCAAAAGGTTAATACTAATATAATCCTAAAAGGATAATTTCTTACATTTAGATTTATTTTTGAAAATAAAAATTACATGCAAATGTATCAAAATGTCCTTAAGTGGAAAATTAATTTCCAACCAACCCTTAAATGGTCAAATTCCATAATGACCATGAGAGGGATCATTTGCTTCATTATTCATCTTCTAAAAAAATAGAAAAACTCTCTAAATTCTCTCTAAACTCAATTTACCCAAAAAACCCAAAATCATACACAAAGCTTAAACTTTCAATTTCGATGTTTAAGTTAAATCAAGACAAAACCACCAAGCCCCACCACCACCACTAGAAGATCTTGTGTGGACCACCAAAGGAGGAAAAAATCAACCATAAAAGCCCAACCAAAAACCATCACAAAGTCTTCAACAAGTAGAATTTTACCTTATATTTTTATACGTTTTAATCTTGTATTTATGACTTATTTTTCTTCTTTGTGGATCCTTCTCTAAGATCTATTGATCTATTTTTGTTTTAATTCTTAGGATCTTAAAACTTCTCTTGAATGGTTAATTATGAGCATCACAAATTTTTAGTGATTTTTGAAAGAAAAAGGGAAGCTTTGATGGATTAAAGTGCTTTTAGCAACCTTAGGAGCAATTTAATGAGTTAAAATTTCTTAAAAATCAATTTTGATGCTTTGGAGAAGATTTGAGTGTTTATGAGAAAAGTTTTGAAGTGCTAAAAGTAATAGATTTGTAGATTTTATAGTATATCTAGTATATCTACACTTGTTTTCTATAAAAGGTGTTTTCTTTGAAATTTTTATGTTTAAAGTTAGTAACTTGATTATGTCTTTACTTAAAATTTTTATTTGTGAGTTTGTTCTTGCTAAGAGTCTATATCTGGACTCATCTAATAAATCCTTAAAGGAACAAGAAAAATTATATCGTGATATCCATAAACTTAAGTTGGACATGGACTTAAAACTACTAAGTGCAAAAGTGGAATTTTGGATCCAAAGTTGCACAAATCACTTAAGACCTTCTATGATCATGACCAAAACCATGGAGTAAGGACAATTTATGGATGGATCTAAGGACTTATGATGAACCAAGTGATAAAATTCATGACACGAAGGTCATATGACAAGAAAATTGAAAAATGACCCTTGTTCAAAACACTTATAACATTTGGTCACTTCCTAGTAAATTAGGAGATCTTGAGTTTAAAATTTTGATTAAGGTATAAAGAGGAACCTAATCAAGTATAACTATGCCATTATAAGTTTGAAACGGAATTGAAATTATTAAAGAGTTCATTCAGCCACTTTGGTTAAATTGGGTAAAAATATGCTAAAATCCATAAAACCAAAATCATAGGAGGACATATTAAGGAAAAAGGAACCTTGTTCTAGCTAGCTAGGACATTCAGCCACTCTTCCATTAATTAGGAAAATTTGAGTTAAAATTTGAGTTAAGGTGTAAAGTATAACCTAAAGAAGTTTAAGGAATAAATTTTAAAATTTGAGTTGCCACCAAAGCTTGAGAACCCAGGAAGTTTTAGTTTACCATGCACTATGAATGATTCTAATCTTAAAGTTTGTGCGATTTAGACTCTAGTATTAGCATAATGCCTCTCTTTGTTTTTAGAACATTGGGTATGGAAAATTTCAAACCTACCATTATCTCTTTACAGCCTATAGATAGAACACTTGTATAATCAAAAAGGATAATGAAAGATATACTAGTAAAACTGAAAACTTTTAACTTCCTTACAGACTTCTTCATGCTTCGTATTAAGAAGGATGAGGAGGTCTCACTGATTTTGAAAAAAATCCTTCCTAACCATCGGAAGAGCAATGCTCAACTTGCAGTGGGAGGAGCTCACACTAATACTAGGTGATGAAGAAAAGATGGTTAGAAACACCTAACCTGGAGAATGTTCAAAAAATGCTCCTGGCAAGTACGTATGATCTCTTCTTTTGAATCTTTCCTTTAGATGAAAACAAGTTAGGATAAGGGAATATAAAGATCCAAAACGTCACAAGAAGAAGAGAAGGCATTATAGACACCTCTGAAAGCGTGAGTTCCGAATGAATAACAAATTTTCAATTTTTAATTCACAATTTTAGATGTTCACATGAAAGCATCTCTTCCTGCTCTTTCGCTGAAAATGTGAGGATTGATGAAATATCAGATGAAAAGGTGCAACAACTTTCGGCTTCAATCAACACAGGAATGCTTAAAGGTAATGACTATATGGTCAGAATAAAGGAAGAGTTGTAGATGCTCTGTGAGATGATGCAATGATGCAATGTACAGATATAGAATTGGTAAATTACTAGAAAACAACTCATTCAGCTAACCCTACTATATATATATATATCCTTGTCTTGTGCAAATCATTTATTTAAAATGTCAGGCATCAAGCATGAGGATGAAGCTGCCCTAGAAGCCACTTCGACATCAGAGCCAGCTCCAAAAGGGCCATCTACTATCCATCCTGTAGAAAATATTGTGCTAGTTGCCAGGAATTGGAGCTAAAAATACCTCCAGTGCTGGAGTTTGAAACTAAGATGGATGAGCTTCGAGTGATTATTCCATTGGAACACAAAATATGTCAATTTGACTTAAACATGATAGATGACATTACGGAAGCATTTAATGCTGCCCTCCTTGCTGAAACCTATACTTCATCCCCTTTAGCCTTAGGATACTTACTATATATAAATTTTTATAATATTTCCTTAAATATATACATAAAAAATAGTTCTTATAACTAAAATAAAAATAATTTTTTATAAAAATATTGGAAGGAATACCATATTCGTGACGGATGTTGATAATAGTGTTGTTAATTACACCATCTTGTTGGACGAGTTGTTTCATGCTTTGCTCCCCAATGACTAGGCCCATGCTTTTCACACTTCAGTTTTTCTATTCGCACGTCCTCTCTTTTTAAAAAATTTGATTTCCAATTTTATTCCTGAAAATAAGCTTTCAAAATATATTTTTGAAATTAAATAGATAGTGTTGTTAATTACACCATCTTGTTGGACGAGTTGTTTCATGCTTTGCTCCCCAATGACTAGGCCCATGCTTTTCACACTTCAGTTTTTCTATTCGCACGTCCTCTCTTTTTAAAAAATTTGATTTCCAATTTTATTCCTGAAAATAAGCTTTCAAAATATATTTTTGAAATTAAATAGATAGTGTTGTTAATTACACCATCTTGTTGTACGAGTTGTTTCATGCTTTGCTCCCCAATGACTAGGCCCATGCTTTTCACACTTCAGTTTTTCTATTCGCACGTCCTCTCTTTTTAAAAAATTTGATTTCCAATTTTATTCCTGAAAATAAGCTTTCAAAATATATTTTTGAAATTAAATAGATAGTGTTGTTAATTACACCATCTTGTTGTACGAGTTGTTTCATGCTTTGCTCCCCAATGACTAGGCCCATGCTTTTCACACTTCAGTTTTTCTATTCGCACGTCCTCTCTTTTTAAAAAATTTGATTTCCAATTTTATTCCTGAAAATAAGCTTTCAAAATATATTTTTGAAATTAAATAGATAGTGTTGTTAATTACACCATCTTGTTGGACGAGTTGTTTCATGCTTTGCTCCCCAATGACTAGGCCCATGCTTTTCACACTTCAATTTTTCTATTCGCACGTCCTCTCTTTTTAAAAAATTTGATTTCCAATTTTATTCCTGAAAATAAGCTTTCAAAATATATTTTTTATATTTTGAAATTAAATTTTCAAAATAATTTTTTAAAATACATTTCAAAAATTTAATTTCGTAATATAATTTTGCATTCCATAAATAAAATTTCAGAATATATTTTTTATATTCCAAAATTTTATTTTCAGAAAAAAAATGCATTCTAAAATTTTAATTGAAGAAGATATTTTAAAAACCTATTCCAAAAGTATAATTTTGAAATACAAAAATACATTTCAAAATAAATTTTCATAAGTTTATTTTTACATATTTATATAGAGGTAAAATTGAAAATAAAATTAAAAAAAAAAAACGGAGGGAAGGGTGCGCATAGCAAAAACGAGCGGTGATATAAGCAACTCCGATGACTAATATTATTCCAAGGAAATGGGATCCTTTGAAAGCTAAATTTCCTCCATATTCAATGAGTAAAAAAGGCCCAAGTGAACCTTTTGATTATGAAAAACAACTCATCAATTTGGGAAATGAAGCACACCAAGCACATGCATCTACTCCTTTATTATCACTCTTCCATTATCATTATGCTCAGAACATAAACTGGAATAGAAATTCCTAGCTCAAGGTTGATTCTCTAACATCAAATCATGAAGTATAAAACCAATGGTCCCACTGAAACTTTTCCAATGATCAATATTCAATACAATGATGACCTGTCTGCAGCATGACTACTATCCAAATTTATGAAATCGACAGAGCAAACTTCATTTGCTTGTAAATTTCATTTTCTACGGATTACATATCATGGAAACCAATACAAACTTTGTAGTCGGCAGTTAATAATTAATTAAATGTTATCTACATGAATTTTTGTAAAGCAAACTAAATTTACTTCCTCTTTAAATGTCCAATATCTGAAAGTCGAGGCATTACGACAGGTACACCACGGATCTTCTCAAGAGCAAAATTTATCCTCAACGGCCTGCCTAACAGTGCCTGCATAGAAAACATTACTATCAAAGAAATCCAATAGGCAATGATATAATACTGTGTTTTTGATGTATCTTACCTTTCCATCCATTGCATCCTTAGCACATTTGGCATCATCTTCATTTGAAAAGATGACAAACCCAAAGCCTCTAGGCCTACCACTGTCTTTATCATACACTATCCTCACTGCAAGAAAAGGAACCGCTGTTATTTTATAATATAATTGAGACAATAACAGAATCAAAACTATATTCTACATTGAATGAAAGTGAATCATTGAAAGGATCAGATGCTGGTAAAAATTCAAGTGGTCCTAAATGTGTTTCCAAAATAACTTAATGGCTACTACAAGCTCTCAACAATCATATGCAATGCCCAAGCAAAGCAAAAGAGGCATCCACAGTTGAATTGCCAAATGTATGGTTCAGACAATACTGAACTGGATTGATTTTTTATTTTTTTTTTATCTTTTTCCCTTTCTGCTACAGGTTTCCAAATCATATATGATTTCCAAAATTTAGACACATAATAGCTGATGCAACTCCTCAAGGTTGCGTGACAATTCCTTGAAGTCTTTGCACATATTCTTTTAAAATTTAATCAATTTGTTTGAAATTGTAACCCAACTAGATAAATAACAGTAGAAGATCTCAGTCTACATATTAAACATTTGCCAAGACTTCGATACTGGAATATCGAATGTTAAGTCTCCCCCTCTTCCCTCCAAGACATAATTGGTTTCACACCCTATTGCCCCTTACAACCTCTCTTGTCTTCTCTTTTCTTGGCCCTTTTTAAGCTCTAGCCTTCCAAATCCTAATATCAGTTAAATGTTGGCTAAAATATTCAGAGATATGTTATGTTACTAAGGAAAAATCATGACAACAACAATCTAATTATGAAATTGAAACAAGATCTCCAATTCTAAGTCTGAAAACCATAACCTCTTAACTCTCAGGCTCATCACCGTCCAGCACTTGGTGATTAAATAAATTCAAGCAAGATAGTCAAGGTACGTAGAACAAGGTATTTGTATTTACTTTTCCTTATATCAGAAATCTTGATATACTGATATTGTACCTTAATTTGCGTCATTAATTAATGAGTTAGCAGAACTTCACTTTTGGAAATAAGAGAACATCCTTCAACTAAGCTAATAAAGTTTTGCTTCAAACATAATCCCAAGCTAATCCTCTAGTAGAAGGTGCTTAGCTTTCTTGCTTCCTAATTCACTCACATATTTTACCCCCCATCAACATATTAAGCTAGCAATCATATGAATTTTTTTTGGTGCCAGTGTCAACATCTAAAAGCTATATCAATATCCACCATAAATAACAATATAGCCCCATTCACTTAAGTGAATGCAAAACTCACACCCGGACCAACATGAATGTGTAAGGATCTGGTTCAGAACACATAAAAAAAGAGTAGAAACAGAGAGAGCTGAACACGAAGAATGAATCTTAATTGAAATCCTAAGTTGAAAATAGATCACCCAGCTGAAGAAGAAATTACAAGAATAGGTGCAGGATGTTTGAGAGTTTAATCTCTCCCAACCAATTACCAATTCCTCACTAACTTCCTTATCTCTCCCTTCTATTTATTAACTTCCTCCTCCTTATTACAAGTAAGTGATTCAGTTATTACAGCTGTCTCAATTTACTATGGTTATTCTAATCTTTTGGGCCTAAGGACTAATGTGCTATTCTATTCTTTTGGGTCTAAGACTTTTTCCCTTCTACCCTTTCTTACATAAATTTTCTTAATAGGAGGCCTGTTCCTAACAGAATGGCATAACAGTACATAAAATTTGTGAGTCAAAAGAACAATAAGACAGACCAAATATAAGGGTGAGAACAACCAAAAGGTTAATGCAATCTAACGTAAAAGGAGTACAAGAGAAACAAGGATCAAATACAAATAAAATCAAGAAATTAAGTTGCGGCCTGCATATTGCATTTTGGAAGTCTCCACAAATGTGGCCATATCAGTTGCATTTGCCCACAATTATCTACAGTTCAGTTATCACAGAGCAATCACAACCGCAACAGTAAAACACAGTTTAAAATCTTGAATATAATAATATTTATAGTCCCATAAGCATCAAGCAACGGCACAAACATCGTGATATCTCACTCCCCTTTAGTTAGGCACAGCGCTTCACTGACACAAAACGTCGAACATATAAGAGGCAGAAAAAGATTAAGGCTGGTATTACCTTCAGTGACGTCTCCGAAGGAAGAGAAAGCGTCTTTGAGGGACTTCTCGTCCACTGACCATGACAACCCTGAAACACCATCACTGTCAATAAATGGTGGATAATGAGTATAATAGAAGTAACAGAGAGAGAGAGAGACCTCCCACAAAGAGCTTGTTGGAGGAAGGAGGAGAGGCTGAAGAACAGATGAATCTCCGTTGAGATGGAGGAACGTGAACCTTTGTCCAAATGGTCGTAGCAACATATGCCAGAGACTTGTTCATGTCTCCAAATACAGGTAACAATCAACAATGTCTGTTTCTCTCGTGTCATTTCTTCACGGTGCTCTAATATTTGAAAGCACTTGTCACCTAAAAAATTTATTTTATTTTTAAAATTTAATATTATAAAAATGATATTTTGAAAACATTCTTAAGATTAGTTTAATGTTTTTAAAAATATTAAATATTTTCTTAACAAATTCGCTAGAATTAGAATGGTTATTTTTAAAATTTTACCAAGATTAAAATTGTTAAAATTTATTTATTACTAACAAATATTCATTAAATAAAAATATTTAATATATTTATTAATTTTTTATTTATAAATTTTAGTTAATTTTAAAAATCCATGTATTTCAAACACAAAAAGCTAGTTATTTAAAATTATTAAATGTGCGTTTTTTAAAATTTTAGGAGGTTCAATATTTATATTTTTTATTCAATTAATATATTTAAATTTTATCAACTTTATTTGAACTACACATTTTAATAAAATATTTTTTAAAAAGTGTGTGCATGTGTTGCTAGTGTGTGATTAACGCTATTACGGAAAAGAAAACATTATATATGGAACTTTGCAATTAAAAGCTTATAATCAAGTATTCTATACGCTAGACCTAGAATTTAGGATTCATTGAGCATTGTCTAGTATAGGTGCAGAGAATTACTTTTTATATAATTTTTTTTTAACTTTTTTTATGATTAAATTTTATTTGAGTTATATTTTCTTTGTTGTTAGAACGTCCATCTTAATCATACATTGTTTACTATGATTTGAATATCTTCATTTTTATTTATAATTAATAGATTATGTTAATTAAATGAATATAAATCTAAAAAAAGTGAATTACATTGATAAATTTTTCTTCAAAAATTTATCAAATTAAAATAGTAAGATAAAAAACATAAATTACTGACAAAACTTTAAATATGGTATATGAGTTACACAATATTTAAAATATTAATATAATATTGATGATCAATTTAAGAAAATTAGAGTTAAGTCATAAAAATTGATCAAGAACAAAATATTATGCAGTACATAAAGGATCAAATGTTTAAATATGAAAATATAGGAAAGAAAAAAATCACACAAGAATTTATCCTAATTCATTCTCAATTACTAGAGATTACATCTAGTTCCCAAGCACCATTTGGAAATTTCTTCACTATTTGCAAGAATACAATACTTTCTTACAAACAACCACTTTAAGATTCCCTACTTGAAATCTCAAAATTATGCAAAGACCATCCATTTTATACAAATACAAACACTTTCAAGAGAAAACATTTCTCCCAAGAATCAAAAACCAAGATTTAGAAGATTCAATAGAAGATCAAATGAAAATCACCCTTGAAGCTCAATACAAAGAAAATCCTAAAGCAATGATAAAACTTCACACTTTGAACAAGACTCTCACAAAATAAATATGAAATTTTTTTCTCTTTTTCGCTCTCTTTTGTTTTCTTTCCTTCTATTATGAAAAATAGGTTAAGATAAAGTATTTATATATAAACTTAAATGATAGTTTCAAATAAGTTAGTTTTGAACTATTATAACTCAAAAACTTTTCCAAACTTTCAGAACTTTAACTCAGTACTTGATTACTATCATTGATGATCAATTACAAAAGCATTCTGTTACTTCTTTAATTCGATTAATTCCATTGGTAGTCAATTACTATAACTCCAGGATGCATTAGTAATCGATTACACTTATTTTTAATCGGTTATTTCACTTTTAGATGTTTTGGATTGATTATATCATGACACAGAGGTCCTAGCTGCTGCACAGGATTTTAGCAAGCAAAGTCATTGGGCCTATTGGACTACACACCATTTGCCCTATTAGGCCTCACACATTAGAATAGGAATTAGCTCATTTTCTTGTATGATTAGGACTTAGAGGGCCCAATATGCATAGGATTTGGGTCCATTTTTCTTGTATTTTATCTTAGGATTTTTCGGCAAGCTCTAACCTAATGTGGGCTACATTGAGGAGTGAAGAAGACATCATTATTGGGTTCAAATCCAAGCCTAATTCAAATTCAAAAGTTGTCCCCTCCTTAGCTTCGTTTGGCACCTCCTCCATGCTTGTATAAAGGCACCACTTAGTGTAAATTAGACACTTTAAGTCATTTGTGAAATCGATATTCAGAATTTAGAGAGTTTTCTCTCTTTTTTTTCCTCTAAATCGAGCTTAGAATTGAAGGATCCTTATCCATGATGGTTTTCCATGATGATGGAGAGGAGGCTCATTCTCCTCAAGAGGTGGTTCCTCTTAGCATAGTTGAAGCATTAAGATTCTTTTTTTCTTTCTCCATTTCGTGTAGCCTTCATTAACCAACATCTTCTTCTCCATCAATCTCTACATCACATCAATTGGTAATCAATTAAACCAATATTTTGCAAGTTTTCAAAGCTCCAAAAGACAGTGGTAATCAACTAATACATGTGGTAATTGACTATATGGGTTGGTTAACTTAGTAAAAAAATAGGTTAACTATGTGTAACATAACTTGCTACCAATGCATGGTTAACTGAATATAAAGATATGATTAACTCTTATGAAGATTTGGTTAATTCATGTATGTGTTAGAAAACCAAGTTTTCATAATTCAAAACATTTAAACTTTATGTATTCTTTCTAAAATATGATTTTAACCTTGAAACCTTTCATTTAAGAATATTTTAATCTTATCTTTCAAAAACCAATTTAAAGAACTATCAATGCATACATATAATTCTAATATTTAGTCATACTATTACTTGGTGGAAGTCTTCATCAAAATATATTTACTAACATATGAAAGATCTCTTCTCACAAATCAAAACCAGATCCCTTTTCTCCTACCTATCCCGGATCAAAATTCAACTTCAACAATTCACCACTTGCAGGATCCAATTTTTTTGGCATTCTCATGTCTTTGGGGCAAATAATGTTGATGTGAAAGTCATTGATTCCAAACATTCTTGGTAAGATCTTAGATAATAGTATATGTTTTTGGTAGATTTGATGTGATTTTGTTTTGCATTTTCCACACCACCCATAATTCATCATTCTTTCTTCCAATGCTTGCTCCTTGGGATGATCCATAACATGCTTTAACCATTCCAAATGTTTCCTTTGAGTGAAAGTTGGATAATTCTAAAAATCTATAAAAATTTTGGTGCATGAGGAGCATGTCTCAATGTAATGCTTCAGAATTCTATGCATGGAGTATCACCTAAAATGTATGTTTGTGAGATATTGATTCCATATCGAGCTAGATTGGTATAATAAGGAAATGAGTTATGAATCTATAGAAAAAATGGTATACCTTTTGTGGGACTCTTACCTTTCATATATGTCTCCAATTGACTTGGAGCACTATCGAGGTTTCTGGCTAGGTTGAGGACTTATTGTGCATCAAGTGATGATACATTGACTTCATTATGAGAAGGCCATTCTCAATTAGGCTTGATATAGGTGTGTCTTTCTAGTTAAAACATGGAAGTGGTATCAATTTGATTTTTATTGCTTCAATTGGGTGTAAAATTCTATAAATTAGATCCTCATTCCATTGATGTTGGTCATGTATGATAATTTCATTCATTGTTGCATTAGCTAGTATCATTGAAATAGGTGAAACAAATCTTCCTATATTTTAATGGTTTCACCATCCCCAACAGTTCATTTTAGTCCCTCTATGAGGCATATTTTGGCTCCCTATATACTTTACCATATGTAACTAGGTTGGTATCCTATCTATGACTCAAGGAAAGTTTGATTTGGAAAATATCTCACTTTTAGGACTTGGGAAAGCTGGGATTAAATGTTTTGTATTAATCTTCATCACTCTTTAGTCAATAAGGAATCATTGAAGAGTTCCATATCTCTAAAATCTTAACTCACCATGAAACTTTGATTTACATAACTAGTCCTACCCCATCCAGTGGATCTTTCTCTCATTTACTCGCCTTCCTCACCAAAAGCCAGCACACCGACTAAATTTGTTCATATATTTCTTTTGAAATTTTGAAGTAGCTCATGATGTATGTAGGAATTGCTTATGCGATGGTCTTTGTTAGGATCTCCTTTCCTATTCTAAAAGGGTGTTTCTCCTTCTACCTTTTTAATTTTTTATCACCCTTTCTTAAACACCTGCGAATATGAACTTCTTAGATTTACCCACCAACACATGTAATCCTAGGTAACATCGTGGATACTACTATTAAAATAAACGAAATATTTTAAAAAATATTTATATAACCTTAAAAATTACAATACACAATAATTAACAATATATTTATAATAAAAATAATATATACATATTCATGGTTTTAACTTTAAAATTTGCATCTATATTTATTAATACTATAAAAAAATATTACATATAAAAATTCGTTTAATCATATTACAAGTTGAAGGAAAGAATAAACAAATTAAAAGAGAAGTTATTATTATAATTAGGACAAGTTACACTTGTACCCCTTATACTTTATCAAGCTTGCATACAATACCATGCCTTTCTGACACCTAGAGAAAATCCTTGAATTGTTTAAGTTTTATTTTACTATGTATCCCTATATGTTTAACTATGTTAATAGACTAAATAAAGTATGAACATGTGATATGCACATATTCATGAATAAATTTTTATTCCAAATATGTTCCTATTTTTAACCTTAAACAATCTAAATAACTTTCTTGAAATTGGAATATATCATAAAAGAATTGACAGAAATGACTTTCCAAGTATTCTAACATAATTCCATGATACTTCCTACCATTACGCATGAAATTTAATACCCAAATAAATTTCTCTCTTTGATTCTATTTAGAACCATATTAACTCAAATATTTTGTATCAAGAATTTCCCACAAATTAAATAAACAAAATAGTACAATTTTTAATAGGAAAATTAAATGTGAAATTTAGTATCAGTGATAGAAAAACTCATATATGCATATACATGGGAATCCTAGTATTTCCAATAATGATGTATGAACTTGGAAATCAATTGCAATTTTGTGAATGTGATTCATAAGGCATGAATTTTAAATATGTTGTAATTAAGGAATTATTAGTGTTAATTCTAGTTGAATGATAGTTTGAAAATAATAATGCTAATTACATAACATAATACTAATTCCTTGTCTTCATCCTATTCCATAGTTTTCAAGCCTTATATTCACTTATCTTATCTTTTATGCTATTATACTTAGCATTAATGTTATTATTCACTTTATTGGAAATTTTGGATGGCAAATTTTATTGAGATGTTGGATGATATTCCTGAATCCAAAACCCAGTTTCTCAAATTCTAAGCACTACCAACAACATAGTAAATGGGTGAGAGACATTGTAGTTTTATCTTTTGCTCCTTTATATCCATTTTCTAGTATAGATGTAAATGGGAAATTTATGGGAAGTTCATGTGTGCATGAAATATTCACATGAAAAATTCCATTAGTCCTACTTTGAATGTTAGCCAACAATACTTGTCAACTAAGTGTTATTATAGGCTAGCCAATTCTTTTATATTATTCACAAGATGATGGATAAAAGGTTTTTGCCAGAATAAGATAATATTAAGAGATTAAAAAATGATTATAAGTGTCCTATCTGTATCTTATTAATTAGCAATAGTAACAGCCTTATTTGCATCAGCAATAACTTGAGTGAAGAGGTCGTAAACAAAATCATTATTATAATTTTCAAAAGCTCTTTGGTATTCAACTTGATATTAGAAGCTATTAAAGAAGAAGCAATAAAGAAAAAAAAAAGAGGAATAAGAAGAAGAAAAAAGTAAGGTTTGTGATTTGACTAGTAAAAGGGTAATTTTTTCTTTAGAAAATTTTTTAATGTTTTAACTAAACGATGTCAATTAAGGGGTGGTTTTTATAATAGTAAAAAAAATCAAATATCATATGCATTTTTTTTAAAATAGGTGCAAGTGTAATTTTTTCTCATAATTATTAATTTATTATAAAATATATTATTTATTAATATTATATGTGGTAAACATGCGTTAGAGGAACACTAATGTTCTCTTAAATGCTGAAGCATGAGAGAAATAAAAAAAAATTAATAAAATTTTTTAGTTACTTAACATTGTACTTATTTTTTATAATTTTGATTCTTCATAAATGCTACATATTCTTCTACAATGATAAGGTTAATGATGTGCTCATACTAATTACACTATAAGATAAAAATCATAAATATTAGAATAGAGAAAGTTTAACCTATGAATAGTAGTATGTGACTCATGATTTTATCTAATGGATATTAGTGTACAATCGTATAGTATTATCCATTGGATAAAAGCTTGTTGTAATACTGGATATTGGTTAAAAAAAAATATATGTCAAGCATAATTCATGCAAGTACACTTGCCTTTCACTAGAGCACACCAAACCCCTTTTTCAATCAAAACAATTGACTTTGTGAACAAGAAATGCATGAACACCATTCGGTAGCTTTAATTGGCACCACATGTCATATAGATGGCATTACTCAACAACATATCTTTAGCTTTCAATTTTAAAAAGAAAGAATAGAAAATGCTCATGCTGACTTCCAACCATTCACTCATGTACTTTTTCAATTATCTTTTAGTTTGTCCATGTAAATTAATTTAGTGATCATAGAAACTTTGACGAAGATCCAATGATTTCTTAAAGTTATAGTTTTGGGTGGTTAGTCAAACAAATATTAAAATGGGAAATCAAGCTCAAAGTGGGAAGAAGTGAAGATAATTCAACAAGATTTCACCTCTATTCCTTGTACTGTGTTAGACTTCAATTTTCAAGTAAGGGGAGGATACTTAAGTAAAAATTTAGGAGTAGTTTAGAGTTTTTCCTTAACTGAAGAATATAATTTATCAATTAATGTTGTAAAATGTTTAAAATTTTCTTCTTCATTGTTATTCTTGAACTTTGAAACCATTTATGAGGTTCTAGAGACCTGAATTTTTTTGGAAATTAAGAGTATTTTGATGAGTTGCTGTAATGCATTATCGTTTATAAGACACTAGATGCGTTACTATTCATAAGACGTTTGATCAGTTACTGTTCACAAGACACTATACATGTTATTGTTCATAAGACATGAGACATGTTACTATATACAAGACACCAGATGCGTTATTGTAGATAAGATAGCAAGTGAGTTGTTGTGAAGAAGGCGAGGCCTTCAGTTAAGATGAGTAAAAGGTATGAAGTGATTAATTGTCATGCACATATGCATAAAAATGAATGTTTTGAGAATTATCAATATGGAGGATAATTTGTGGGCCCTTCTGTGAAAGAGAGATGGAAAATCTAAGAGTCAGTTCACATAGAACTAGATCATAGTTCATGAGAAATGAGAACTTCCGAGTCTAGGGGGTATGTGAGCTAGGTTTGAACCTCTAATTTCCAGCGGTTACTCCTTGTAGCCAAGAATGCTTTAGTGAGACTTAGCTGCTTCGATGAGATCTTGACCAGTTATCATTACCGGTTGATCAATTTCAGTTTTTTTTGTTGAGAAAAGTGAAATGATGATGATGATTTTAGTGTTACCGTTGGGACACTATTTTGGTGGAAATTGGATCCCGGTACCCTTCGTTGTTTTGATAATATGATGATTATGATTTGGGCTCACATGCATTACATATTGTAGGGATGACCAACTCCAAATTAGTGAGGATTATTGTGGTATAGAACGTAGTAGACCTCAGCCTAATCTTAAGTCTATCATCATAGAGATGTTGAGAATGATAAAGTAAATACATGTATACATTACGTACGATGATTGTCTTTGTGAGTTAATTTTATGGTAGTCCTTTGTAACCATCAAAGAACTTATAGTTTTCTAGTTTGGACCTAGAATTAGGTTGGTATATCAGTTAAGAAGACCCATATGTTGGGTGTGAGGTTTATTAATGAGTGTGTAACTTATCAAGAAAATGATGGAATGATCATGTATGTATAGTGCATACCATGATTAATGTTATGATAGTTCTTTACGGATGTCAAAGAACCTATGTGTTTTCTATATATTAAATTATTTATAATATCCTACTCCCTCGTCTGCTATTTTCTTGTACATCAATCTATGTCCTAGTAGATCTACAACGTGGATAACTCTATCAAGACGTAGAGATGGATGATGATTGGAAATGGAAGTGAAGTCTTCTAGTAAACCTATTATGCAAATCGTCCTCACTAAATGAGGAGATGGATATTGACAAGAAAGATGGAGAATAGTCAATTTCTCAAGAATATGGGCAACGATTACCAAACAAAGCTATGATATGGATAACGAGAAGTTACGAGGAGTAATGAAGCTCATGGTCGAGTTTTGCTTGATCCAGCCTTACGTTTCAAAGGTAAGCCTAATATTTCTGTATTAGTAACACCAACCTAGATCGCCTATGTTCCTTGTGAGTTGAAATTTACGCAGGGGGTTTAGGGGGTATTACACATATAATTAATTAAAATTAAGCAAAATTAAGAGAATTTTCCTCCTTAATGCACTTAGTTGGCCAAATGCACTTTTAATCTTTGAATCCACCCATTTGCTCCATTTTATTTCTTCAAACACTTATTTCTGTAAGTCATTATCATCCTCCACCTACCATCATAGCCACACTTAAGCTTAAAGTTTCCATCTTTGAAACTTTGAGTTAAAAACTTAGAATAAATAACTCCCCCTTCTCTTGTACTAGCTCATGACAAATATCAAGGGGAGACTTCCCTTTTCTTAAAAATTTTTAAGAGCTTTTTTTCCTTGCTTCACAACAAGTGGAACTTCTTCCCTAACTTTTCTAAATGATTTTGTTGAAAAGTGATATCTATTCTTTCTTCTTTTCTCCTACCTTTAAGATATTTTCTCTAAACTTCAAGAATAACCTCCTTGGATAATTTTTGAGTTCAAAACTACCCACCTCTCATAAAATATGGTTTCTTATGTTTTAAATTATTTTAAGAAGCCTTAATAAAGTTTTGAGAGGTTAAAATTCTGAGTTTCTCACAAAGGAGCTTACCATATTATAAATATCCTATAGGCGAGTACTATTGCTTGGGCCATGACCTTTGACTCTAGTAAGTGGGACATGTAACACCCTAACAATGATACTTGTCTTATGATTAAGTTGTATCATGAAATCACTGCTACTTTTTTACTTCATGATGCGAAATTTCTTTATAAAATACTGTTATTGAAAATATAGTACAATTATTTTAAAACATTTGTGGAAAGTGAGAGCCTTGTTATAGTAATTATCGTAGAAAAAAAATAAACATTCATATATCGTCACTCGTGCTAATTTTGAAAAATCACTTTCAATTACTAATAAACCACCATTCTGTTAATTTATCTGCAGAAAATTAGTTATAATTATGATATAATTTATGATTATTTTATTGTAATTATACCCAATTTCCTTTATTTTACCAGAATGGTGATGCAAGCAGAGAATTCGAACGTAGGCAAGTTTTGGGTCAAAAAGAGGGTAAAAGGAGCATAAAAAAATAAAGAATCCAGTGTGAAAATATCATGTTAGTCCTAATAATGGAGGAGGCATCCTAGTCAATCCTACAACACTGCAAGATGACTTGGAATGACCACAAATGCTAAGGAAGCAGTTAGGTCAAGCCCAGTCTATAATAGTGAAACCTTGATCCATATTTATAAAAGGGAGGCTCTGCCATACCATTAAACATACCCCTTTAGGCCCAAAGGAAAGGCCATATCTCTCTCAAGGGGACAATCCTCTCACTATCCCAAAGACCATCCCTTCATAACTCACACACACCACTCTAGTACCCATTTCATTTTCATCTTCCTTTCGGTATCCTCCCATAGCATCTTGGAGGAAAAAACTCTTTCACTGCTTAAACATCCTATTTCTAGCTTTACCGGCACTACGGTTTTTTTATTCTTTTTTTTTTAGAATTAGGATTATGGATTGTTTTGTTAGATTAGTATGCTTTTGGTTTTCTTATCTCTCTATATATAACTAAATCCCCAAATCATGGGCTTTAGAGAAATGTATGATGTAACCAATTGGACCCTTTTCCTTTTTATGAATAATTATATTTTTCTATTCAACTGTGTTTTCCTTATTATGCTTAATTAATTAGTTAGAATTAGCTACTCTTGTTAATTTATAAGTTAATTGGGGGATATGAAATTTTACCATTGCCTACTTAACAGAACTATAAATTAAACTGAATCTAAGGGTTTTGGAAGATCAATCGAAATCCTTGATTTCTAATCGGGCATTAATTTAACAGGTTTGAATGTTATTTATGCTTATCTTAATTATATACCTTGTATGATCATTGGAGGTAGTAACTTAAGGGAAAGAATATTGCTATTGTATGATCATTGGATAGTAATAGAATGAGAATGAATGGTTAACAATTGACTTTAAATAATTCATACGAGAGTTGAAGTGAAATTGGGTAAATTTATAAGGGAAACCAAAGTTTCATGTCTTTTCATAGTTAAATTCATGCTTATGTTCTTTTGCCTCTAAATTTCCTACTCTTGACTTTTTCTTCTTATATTTATTTTAAATATTTCCAAAATAAAACTTTTCCTTGTTGAGCTCAAATTTTAAGGTTCAATCATTCTTTTACGGATTGTTGAAATAGTCCATGTGGGAACAATACTAAGGGTTTTAAATACCCCTTTCTACACCAACAGGTACACTTTCCTGTGAGTAAAAATTTGTACATACAATAAACACACAACAATTACTTAATATAATAAAGATTTAAGTCTCGTAGATAGTCCTTTAAACAAAATAAGAGCATTAGTGCTCTTTATAAGTTACATTCAATTAAGCGAAAATACAAAATTATAGAAAATAGAATGAGGTCACTTATAACTCTTCCCTCAGTTCCTTTCCGTGAGCATCAAATCTTCTGTCCTTGTTAATTATTTCCTTTTAGACTACTGCCACTAAGAAGAGCGTGACCAGTCTTGAGGAGAGAAATGGGAGGTAGGATGAGAAATTGTAATTTTTCAATAGACATCTATCCTAAAGTTATTAACAATACTTCTAACCCGACCACTTCAATTTATTAAAAAAAAAAGATGACAGACATGCAAGTTCAATTATTATATTTTAAAATAATAATTATCTAAAGTGGATCCCTTTTTATACATCTTAATATACAATTCATTTATAGATAACAGAAATTAAATTTAACACCAACAAATATTTTTTTACATGCTCTGAATCTTTTTTTCATAATATTGTACATAAACAAAAATCTCAGGAATTTTTTAGATCAATTTCTCATCATAACATGGATATTATTTAACTCATAATCATTTTATACCTTAATCATAATTATTCTTGTTTTCTAGTGTTACCCTTTGAGTGACAGTTTCATTTAAGGCATATCATTAATAATTTAGTTAAACAATATCTTTCACTTGTCTACTACTTTACCTTCTAATCTAGGATATGAACTCATTTATCGATGGTTGTCACCATCATAATTTCTGGAAGACCTACCGCCTCCCCATAGAAGGTTTAGTGAAGACCTATAACTTCACTGTAGAAGGACCTATGAACTTTTTAGTGCGAACAAGCCCCACATTTATCACACTAAGATTAGCATCAAATTTTTACATAAGGTTTCTTTTTAGTGATCCCTTGATTTATTTGGTTCCATTTTAAGTCTTTATAATAACATAAATGCTCAATATACAACAATATGATATGCATATAGAACATCCAATTCATTCAATTCTCACATAATTCATCAACACATGGAATCATCATTCACATCAATTCTTTGCATCAATCAAGAGAGCACATAACACATTTGCACATACATAAACATGCTCACTAATCATCATGGTAACTAGATATAATTAGACTTCATTCATTCTTGATTTTTCTGATAAGTTTCTCATAAAAAACTAAAGCATTCATTCCTTCTAGATTTCTCTTACTCTTTATTTTTCTCAAAAGTTACTTTTCTTGAGGCTTTTGGTTTAAATTATTAAACTAATCCCTCATTATAAAAATTACTTGGACGAATGGCCTTTCCACTAGACACGAGTTTGATATTTATTATTTTAAGTATTCATGATCAACAATTATGTCCCAAGGCTTAAGGAGGAAGATTCTTTAGTCCTTGCTATTAGTCTGACCACTAATTTGATTACTAATTAAGGTTAAATTGCTTATATCTTTACTTATAAAATTCATACTCATTTACTTGAAATCATCTTTGTATTTCCAAGCACCTAATGTCTTGAGCTTAGAATTTATTGACCAACTTTGTCCAAATTCTTCAAGGCTTGATTGAATTTCCATATGGTTACTCTTAAAGTTTTATAGTCAATTTTTCTACCCTTTAACCATTAATTTTTGAGGGATTATGATTTAAGTAGTTAAACTAATTAAACTTAGTTGTTTTTAAGCTTTCCTTCCTTAATTACATAGCTTGGCCGAATGACCATTTTGGTTCACCAAGATCTATAGATTTGTATTTTATATCTTTTTTGTTTGATTTGATCAATTATGAAGGGTGTTATTTTCGTGTCTTAATAAATTTTAGATTTTTATTCTCCCTTATCTTTCCCATGGTCGAATGGCTCCTTCGGCCACCAAGAAGTCATTTTCACCAAATTTTCTCTCTTTAAAATTTGGATCTAGGACCAAGACATTTGGTCAACATATTTTGTCTTTGGATCTATCAAATTTTGTCCTTAGTCCATGGTCCTGGTCTTGGATGTGAGAGCTTGAATGCTTTTTTTTTCCCTAAGTCCATGAGTCTGTTCCTTTATCCTTTTATCATAAAGATTCAACCTTTAACTTTCCAAATTTAATCTTTATGTCTTACTCTTTAAAGTTTTAGGTTTATGTTTATAAAAGTAAAAATCTAAGTCTTTTAAGCATTAAAGATCAAAACTTTAACTTACTAAGAGAAAATTTACAAGATTAACTTTTAGAAGAAATAAAACAACACATAAACCAATTTAAACTCAAAATAAGATAAGGATTTCAAGCTTTTCTCAAGATCTAGATCCACCATCACTTTGCCACATTTCAAGACTTTCAAAAATACTCAAATCTTCCCCACAACATTTAAAAATCATGTATAAGAAGATTTAACCATTTAAAATGATTAAGGAGTTCCAATAAGCATTTTAAGCCATTAAAGCTTCACTTTGGGCTCTAAAAATTATTTTAAAAGTAGAAAGTCTTATTTTAAGAGCCTAGAGAATTTTTAGACCAAATAATACTCAAAGATTTTAGATCTTTATGTTTAGAGAAAACATCCATAAAGATGAAGAAGATTAGGAAAAAATACTTAACAAAAACACTTACAAAAATTTAGGGGTAGAAAATCCTACTTTTTGAAGCCTAGGAAAGGTGCTTGATGGGTTTTTTTTTTATGATGCTACACTTTCTTGATGGTTCCAAAGTGAAATTCCTTGTAGAGGAATGAAGGAGTTTCTTTATTTTCTTATTTTCTTGTTTAAGCTTCAAGATTAGAAACCTAAACTTGATTAGTTCTTGGTTTATGAAAGTTTGTGGATGAAAACTTGATATTGGAAAGTTTGCTAAGTTTTTTGATGAGTGATTTTTTTGCAATGAATATGACTATAACCTTAGTAAATCCATCTACCTCATGGTTGGTTACCTAAAAATTAAATTTTTAACTAAGAACAAAATAGTCTTTTCACTTATAATTTCTATTTTCTAATGTAATTGTTAAATATGAAAACTTATACTCTTACCCTAATCATGGTTTATTTAACCTAATAAATGTTAATGTAACCTAATCATATTTATTTGTTTTGGGCTGCCTACATTTTGTTTTAAGCATAAGACAATTATCATTATCAACACCTTACATAATTTTTTTTTAGTAAAGTTACAGTCTGTATATTTTTGCATATATAATTTGATATTAATTTGGTTATAGTTTGATTATTTTCTCATAAAAATAAAAATATTATATCAACAAAATTATTACATTCATAAATCAAAATATATAAATGGATATTTTTTTTGAAATAAATAATCTCTTAAAAAGTTAAAATACTATAAAAATTAATTTAAAATCTAACTTTACACATTCATAGTTTTAAAGAATAAAATTTTAAAAATTAATAAATAAATTAAACTAAAAATTTATATAAAATAAAGGATTAAAATTATAAAAAATAAGTGCTAAAATTAAGATCAAATTTCAATATAAAATAAGAGATTAAAAATTTTATTATACATGATTAAAAAAGTATACTATTATATAAAATTAAAGAATTAAAATAAAAAATTATAAAATCTGTAAAAATTTAAAAGATTTAAAATGGATGCACCAACACTCCTTATAATTTTAATAATATATTTTTTTTTAGAAGAAATCATCTATACTTTTATACATCCAAGTCTTAATTTTTATATCAGAGTAATTTTAAAAATTTTGTAAGCCTATTTGGGTTCACAATAAATTATATATGTATCCTTTTTTAAATTGAGTAATTTAATTTTTTTAAAATTTAAAATTTTAATATATTATGTAAAATTGAAAACTTTTTTTAAATAAAGTAAATCTTAATTTTTTTTTACAATTTTAACTAATATTCATTTAGATTTAATTTTTTAATTTTAATTTTTTTACACATCATATTGATAATATTTATTAATTTTAATATTTTTTTCATATTTTAAATTTTTTTAACGTTTTAATTTTAATTCAATATTATTTATTATAATAAAATATCAGTTATTAATAATAATATTACATATTATTACTTTTAATTTATTTTTATCTATAAATTTTATTTTAATTTAAATATACTTTTGCACTTACTAGTAACTTAATAATTATATATAAACTTTAAATCATCAATAATATAAAATAATTATCTATAAATTTTAAAAATAATTACAAAATAATTGTAAGAAAATAGATTAATGTATACATTGAACAACGACATGTCAAGTAGATGAACAATGCCATCCATAATTCAATCACTTTCTTTTTCAGATAAAGTTTTCGATGTTCAATGTGAAATTTTTCTGACCCTTGATCCAAAAATAAAGAATGGGAATTGTAATTCTAGTTAAGGAAAATGATTCTAAGCCACCAATACACTACTCACACCTTCTACACCTAGCTAAATATATTTTGATAATTAATTAATAATTTTATAATCAATTATGTAATTGATTATCATAATTAATAGAATAAAAAAATATGATTAACAGTTTAATATAAATAATAAAAAAATAATTAATTAATAAAATATAATTAATTTATTATATAATTAATCGTTTATTCATATGGTTAATTGTTTATTTATATGGTTAATAATATAGAAAAAATTAATTAATTGATTAGTAATTATAGTTAATCGCTTATAGATATGATTAATCAATTATTAAAGCTAATTAATTGATTAATCATATGCGGGACTATAACGGTTCCACGTTAATTGAATGCATGTTTGTAAACCGAAGAAACCATTGTCCTCCATTTCATGCTCCATGATAAAATGACTGCATAAAAATAATTTTGGAGCATGTATTAAATAAACAAATCAACATGAATGTAACATGTGACTTTAGTCGTGGTTTGTCAAAAATAAAAAATTCAACTAAAGCTTCCACCTTTAACTTCGGGTAGACATCAGTCAAGCATGGTCTGGTTCGACTGGTGAATTGTAGAACTATAACAACTGGGATTGCTTTTTGCAACCTCAATTTTTTTTTCAGCTTCTCGTTGATAAAAAGATAAAAATACCCTTAACTTTTATTTTTTTTTTCCTTTCTATCCGATAAAAAGATAAAAATATCGTTAACTTTTATTTCTTTTTCTTTCTTTCTTTTTGATGAAAAGATAAAAATATCCTTAACCTTCGTTTCTTTTTCCTCCTTTCTCTTTCCATTATTTTGTCTTTCTCTTTTTTTTTTCTCATCTTTTCTTCTGTTTTCCATTGTTGTGTTTTCTTCTCTATTAATTAAATCTATATGTTTTGCTTTTGGTAGAGAAAAAAGAAAATAACGTCGGAGGAGCATCGGAAAAGATGAACGGATTTTGTATTCTGCAAATTAATTTACGGAACGTTAACCGCAAATTAATTTACGGAATGTATGAGTGTATTCCGTAGATAAATTTACGGAATAAACTAATACTTGCTGATGATAAAATTTTTTTAGATAATAAAAGTAATATGATAATAAAAAAATTTCAAAAAATTAAAAGGATACAAGGAGAAAAAGGGATCCGAAAAGTAAAGCCCGAATTTGAGCTCATTGAAAATATCATCCAATTTTGTCCGACAATGTCTTCGGGTTATTTAGGTGATAGTTTGGGTAGTTTTGGATCGGGTAGGTTCAATAGTGTCGGGTTTGTGGTTCTCGTCTTTGGTCCTTTTGTCATTGTCTTGGTGCTCAACAATAGTCGAAAATTACCACAGAAAAATTTTATGACACCAAAATGAGATAGCCAAGGAGAAGAGATCGAGAGACTTTGGTTTAGAACTCATGTTTCTCACTCCTTAACCATTCACCCCTTCACCGCCTACACCTTTTCCATCATCATAACTCTCAACCCATCAACTTTCTCCATCTTTAAAACCCAACCAAGATCCAAATCCATCTACCTCCATAAATGCTCTCAGAAAATCAAACTTCACTAGAACTTTGATGGAGCGGTAATTGTAGAGTTTAGTACTCAAAACTTTAGAGCCATGCTTTTACCTTGCAGTTTATTGGAGCGGAAGAAGGCTTGATCTTTTTGGGTGATATTCTCATTGTGCAGTTTGCTAATCTCCACGTTGTCCAAAGTCTTTTATCACAGAGAGATCATGTGTTTGGAACCACGAGTTACATGTCAAGGAGAGAGCTCGTGGGTGATATATGCCAACTACAGTCGACTGCGGTTACTGGTGAAATAAATTTATCCACCCAAACCCGACCAAATCAAATAAACCCAAATCATATTTTGCACCTGACATAACCGAAACTTGACTCGATCCAACAAAAACGATAATTTTGGGCTTTGAGATAACTCAGTTTCAATCGGACCATTTACACCTGCTCCCTCCTACTTAACATGCTTTACAATCGTCCACAAACCAATGAACCTAACTGATTATTGTTTCTATTAATTTATTTATAAAATTAGGATAAAATTAGTTTCATAATTTTTTAATAAGTTAAACTTTTATTTAATATTTTAATTTCTAGAATGAACAGTTTACAACTAAAATTACAACGAGATACCAAATCAAAAATATAAAATAGAGGAGTTAAAATTTATTAATTTTTTTTTAAAAAAAATAATAAAAATGACATCTTTAAAATCAACTTGAATTTAAGAGTTACTTACATATAAGAAGAGTTAGATTTAGAAATTATTTAAATATAAGGAAGCTATTAGTATTTTATAATGTCAATTAAACAAACTATTATCTTTTAATTAATTGTATAAAATATATTTTAACATTAAAATATTTATTTTTCTCTAAATGAAAGATATTTTTTAATTTTTTATTTTATTCAAATTATTGGAAGAAATTATTTAAAAAATTTTTTCACTTTTTTTATGATTTGATGAATTTTAAATTTTTAAAAAGAATTTCAAAGCATTTTTAATTTTTTGAATAAATTAAGATTTAAAGTGAAAATTTTAAAATTGTAACTTTAGTTTGGAAAATAAACTATTCAATTATTTTGAAAAAATTATTTTGTAAAACTTTTGGAGAAGAAGTATTCTTAAAGTTTGTTTGGATTTAAGATTAATAGGAAATAGATTTTTTTTTGTTTTTTTTTTCTTAGTGTTTAAGTTGGCAAATAGTTACTCAATAAACTCTTATAATTTAAATGTGGTTAAAGATGGATCTACTATTTAATTAATTTCGTTTGACTATTGTATGGACTTAACATTTGAAATATTTTATTGTTAATTTTAGAAAGGAAACATACTTTTGGAATGAGATTAATTTTGAAACAAAAGAGAATGAGATTAATTTTGAAACAAAAGAGAATTTATTTGCATATGGTTCATGTCAGTAAATGACAACTCAATAAATTTTTATGAACCAATTAATATCAAAAGTAGATCAACCACCAATTAACACTAATTAACCATTACATGGATTAAAAAATAGTTTGAAAGAAAAAATTTGAAACTTTGAAAAGATGGACTTTAATTTCATAATAAATATTTGAAAATTTTTAGAACTTTTAGAAAGTTATTTGTTTTAAATTTTGAAGAGATATTTTTTAAAAATTTTTAAATTTATGGAAAAGATAATAGTTTTGAAAGTATTAAATTTAAATTTGGGATAGGGATTATTATATTTTTTGAAGTATAATAATTTTTAAATATTTATCTAAAAGATATAAATTTATCCTTACAAAATATTCAAGGTAACAAATCAACTCAACAGACCTGTGTGCTTCAAATAATATTAAAGGTAGATCAACTACTTAATTGATATCACTTTATCATTGTATGGATTTAAGAATAATTTTAAATATATTAGAAAATTCAAGAATAATTTTAAATATATTATAAAATTTAGTTTTACTTAAAGGAAGGGTTATATCATTTATTCATTTGTTTTGAAAAAAAAATAGATGTATTTTTTCTAAAGATGAATTTGCAAAGTGAAAAGTTCAAGATATCAAATGACTACTCAACAAAGTATGTATAGTTCAAATTATTATAAAAAATAGATCAATCACTCAATTTACATCAAATGATTATGGTATAAATTTAAAACAAATAGTCATATAAATTATTTTAACAATCAAATTTTATATTTTTAAAATATACTATTTTAATTTTAATTTGAAAAAAAATAGAAGAGAAGAATTTTTAATTTTTAAGTGAAACATTTTACATGAATTGGTTGTAATTTTGTAGATGAAGTATTTTTATGTTTTTTTTATGGAATATAACATATAATATATACATGATACATTTAACATTAATGGTAAAAAAACCTAACTCACCAAAATATATCATTCGCATGAGCTATTTACATAAATTTTATACACTAACCATAATCATAAGAGAAAGGATAACATTATACATCATGTTACTTATTCTCTACTTATTTATGAATGTGCCACGCATCACATAAAATTTTGATTGATTTAAATTTATATTTGTACTTCAACTGAACTAACAAAAAAATATATTAACTAAGTTATTATTATTTCTTTATTTTAATTGTGGTTTAAAAGAAAAAAGTCATGTATTTTCTAAAATTTTCCAGTTCACTACTTATATAATCCATCTTTCCTTTTATTGAAGATTGTTTACATGGGAAAAATAAATTAAGCATTCAATTCGATTAATTCTTACACTCTTATGCATGATGCTTTGATCAGTACCTTTAATTAGATATTTTTGTTAGTAAGACAAGAAGGAAGTGTTAGTGAAAAATAATAAAAATTAGAAATGAAATGCTTGTAAATAAAAAGGAAAGTAAAAAAGATAAAAAAAAAAGGTACAAAGCAGAAACACATCGTTAATCAGATTAAGTTTATACTTACAAAAAATCTTCAATTAACGACTTACAAGATGTAATGGTAGTTTGCATAAGAGAGTTAAGTGAGTCAAAAGTAAATCTGTATATCAACAATGCTTCTCCTATCATAACGTTTATTTATAAGCGCTTACAACTAAATTTTTTGAATATTTTCTTACTTTTAAGTCGAGTTCTCTTTTTATTTATTATCGATTACAATCACTAAGTCAAAAAGGATTATCTTCATACTTTGACTTATCAAAGTTGAAATAAGTCAAGTATTATCAATGTTATAATAGAAACATGACTCATTTGCAATGAGGTGCCTTTTCATTCAAGGACAACTAGGGTGCATATTGTAACACTCACAAATTTTTATAATAAACTTTTGAAATTAAAAGTAATCTTTAGAGGTTTTTTGGTTATTTTTTAAAAAAAATTTAAAAATTTTTGTAAAACTCATTCTAAAGTTTCTATTCCTTAATTAATCATTTTTAATTCATTTTTGTTCATTTACTTATTTTTCTAAGAAAATTTAACTTTTATAGGAAATTAGGATCTTTTGTGAGTTTTCTAAATTTTTATCTGTAAATTTTATATCTTTTGTCTATCACCAATTTTTTCAATGATATGTAGTAAATATCTTTAAGTTTTATGTTTCTTTAAGGGTTTCTAAGCTCTTTTCCTGAGTTGCTTGTACTTCATCTGTTGTTATGTTCAACTTCAAAGTATTTTTATCATTTTTTTTAAATTTCTAATTTATTTAAAATCTCTAGATTTTTAATATGTTTTTTTTATTTGGAATTAATCTCTAAATCACAAAATCAAGTAGAGAAAATTTTGAATGTTACACTTAGTGGTAAGATGGGATCATAATCTTGTCTCATAAGTCAAAGACAAATGTTACAAGTCTAAATTATATAATTTTTACCATCTATCTACTCGATAGAAAAAGGAGTAATGATGTAGTTGGTGAAAATAAAGGCCTCAACCTTAGAAAGATCAAAGGTGGTCAACTAAAAAGATGGAGACCAGAAATTGGAAAAAAAATATAAATGCAAGAAAAAATTTAATTAGATAGTAGATCTACTAAATATGTTATAGGTTAAAGTTACTTCGCATTAGACTTTAGATACCATATTAAAAAAAAAGAAATGAGAAGACATGGAATGAATCTCTATCTCAACACATAATGAAACATTATTATTTCATTATTTATAATAGAAACCATGAGTATAAGTGTTAATTATCAGAATATTTGATTACTTAATTACTATAATTACAGCGACATAATTTTTCTAATTATAATATTATTATAATTATTCTCTTTAGTCTAATTATAATATTATTATTCTATTTATATAGATTTCAATAATATAAAAAAAACATAAGGTTCAAATTTATCATTTCATGTTAAATTATCTCAACTTCTCATCATTAAAACAATTCTAATGGATTAAAAAAATTAATTTACTAACACAAAAATTTATCAAATATTAACGAACTTTTATTAATATAAATTTTATTTAACAAAAATCAACTTGTTAACTTTAAAAGTCTGCAATTATAAATAATTAATATTGTAATAGCATTTAATTAGTAATATTTTATACTAATAAAATTATTTTTTAGTAGAAGATAATTTTTTTATTAATATAAACTTATAAAATCCATACTAAAATTCTAGTTTTTGTTAAAAAAAATATAGTAACATTTTTATCATAATCATTTATTTTTTTTTGAAAACAAATTACTTTTAAGTTGTTTCTTAATAATCTTAATTCTAAGTTTCTAACTTTATAATAATATAATAAAATTAAATATTTCTACAAATTAGTTCATACTGCTAAATTAAAAATATAAGGATTATATTTACTACCATTTTGCATCGATTATAGCAATTAATACAAAACAAAGAATTTAAATAATTTTACACAGGATTAATGAAGTATATTTTTGAGCTCCCTCATTTCATTCCTAAAAAAATCTATCGAGTATATAATTTTCTTTTATGTAATCATTTAAAGATTTCAAATTTTTCTATCTGAACTTATTCAATGAAATATTTTATTATAATCAATCAATAAATATATAATTTAACAGCTCTAATGTTGTTAATTAAATATTTGATAAATTTTAAATAAAAATATTAATTAAATATTTTTATACATATTTTAATAATAAATATTTCTCAAATTTAAAAAGTAACTTATATGTTTAATAAATATAATTTTAATTTTATTAAATATAACTTGTTAAGTACATATAGTGCTGCTAACTAGTCACCATAATAGGATAACTCTAGTTTATTCTAGAATGAGATAGTTTAATATAATGAAACATCCTGAATAATAAATAATCACTCATTGAAAATAAATAATTTCAAAATTACAAGTCTATAATATTATTTATTTAATCTAAATCATATATAATTTTTAATTTATTTGAATTAAACAGAACTATTGTGAATGATAATTTTTGTAATTTTTCATCTGTTTAGTTTATTTTATAATTAGGTTTTATTTATTTCTTTTTATCTTTTATTTCTCCATAGAGTTTATTCTATCTTTGAAAATAAAATTCACCTATCTTTAAGTCTTTTTTAAAAAATATAAACTTAGTTTACAAAATTTTTAAACAATTTAATCAAATAAAAATAAATAAATATGTAATGTTCATTTATATTAGGTATATTCTATTTTAATATAATTATTATTTTCTATAAATATTAATTATTTTAAATATTATTTTTATTTTATATTTAATTTTAATTAATTATCATTTATTTTTTTTATTTTTTTTGTTTAACTTTCCATCTTTCTAACTTCTAAAAAAGAAAAGGTCATTAAAATTGATTTAATGATGAGAAGATATTTTAATTATGAGAAGATAGAAATCAAAGTAGTTTTGTATGATGTCTTGGATTTAAATTTTATTGCTTTTTTTTTATTGTAATAAAAAAATTAAAAATAAATACAAATTTAATTAATATGTATATTAGAATAAAAATGTGATCATTTCAAAATCTGTTATATATCTCCAAATTCGTTCAACAGAAATTATATCTCGGTGTGTTCAATGGCTGGCGGCTGCTATTGGTATTTTCCTTATTGAATTCGATATATAACCAGATTCTTACGTCCAGTAGTTTTTATTGTTCCTGTGATCATAACACCGGGAAAACAATATATTATTGGTGAGATCCCGCACTCGGTGAAAATTGACACAAGAATGAGAATAGAGAATACAGAATAAATAATGGAGGAACAAGAAGCATATATCCCAAACGTGTGAAAGAAATTTTCGAATTAGAATCCAGAATAAATAATGGATAAGGAACAAGCATATATCCCAAACGTGTGAAAGAAATTATAATGGAATAAATCTGTCCCTTCTATTCTAATAGATACAATTAAGCTTTTTTTCCTGGTATTTTTATGAATTGTGGGTAGTAAATTCGGGTTAATATATATAATATGAACATATGCGTATTAAATGTGATTAATATATTAATTTTTTTAATTTTTTTATTTTAAAGATCTATTAAAAAGATATTTACTGATAGATTTTTGTTTTTAAAATAAATATTAAATAAAAAATTTATCTAAAATATCTTTTTAATAAATATTTAAAAATAAAAACAATTTAAAAAATTAATATTAATTATATTTAATGCATGGTAGAGATGTTATATATATATATATATATATATATATATATATATTATATTAATCTGAATATGTTACTAGTTATTCTTCAAAAATTAAGAAAAAAATACTTATAATTAATTGAAATTTAAAAATTTGGTATATATATGTTGTGGAAGGAGAACGCCAGAAACTGTGGATGAAAGAAACAGTAGTGTGAGTCAATAAAGATATAAAGATTGAAGTGTGATTTTGGTATTTCATTTTGTTATTTATCTTACAGCGTGTTGATTTATATTATTAAATAATATGTTAGACGTTTAAATAGATTTAAATAATATTATATAATATATTAATTTTTTTTATTTTTTGTATTTTACTATAACTATTATTATTCTCGTCTTTATTTTTATATATTTAGTAAATAAAATTTTAAATACTTTACCTTTATCGTTTAAATTTTTTGATCTTTTTAATTAACTTTTAAAATATATTTGAATTGACCTCGTGATGTTTAGTATCATAATCTCATTTATAAAAATTATCTCTAAAAACTAAGTAAAAAACAGATGACAAAATTAAGTGACAACTTATATTTTTTTAAGTCACGACACTGGTTAACAAAATGGAATACTAAACTCACATTTCACTCATATAAATTTACAGAAATATACATGCGACCTGAAATTAAGAGAAACAGCGGTGATTATCATCACATGGGAAACAGTCATCTTCATAATTCTTATCATCCCCAAGATCAATCGGGAAAATTTTCTTCCGTCAACGTGCGCTACGGTGAGGAAGCAACCGGAGAATCTTACGAGGAGAGGAGTGTGTCATACAAAGTTAATGACAGAACCGCAACGGTTTCAATCAAGAAGACCTTACCACGTAGCAACTTCTTCCCCACTGAGAAGTTCATAATTTCAATCACAGACAGTGACAAAGTAAATCCTCTAACCTCTTGGCGCGTGATGCCTTATAGATTTGAAATGATGATAGAAAAAACTTACGGAGAGGAACTTCTTAAGGTGAGTTATGCAAAGCATTGGTTTGTGCTAAACAATGATATTTTCTGGATGGTAGCACCTCTCTCCAATAAGATAGGAGCTAAGTCTCCCATTTTGAAACTATATAATCAAGATGCTACAAAGAATGCTAAAATAACCACAAACCCAGGGGGTGGCATTACTGAAACATCCATTAATCCTTACAGGGTCAGAGGATGTGACAACCGAAGGGGTCTCGTGGTAATTGAATGGAAGAAAAAGGGATGGGATCAAAATCCCTACATGGTCACTGTTTCACACTATTTTGCCAGTTTACACAATTCAAATACAGGGTTTTCTGTGCTGGCAACGATTACAGGTGAAGAAAACGGTTTTATTGTGGAAAACCCAATTGCTCACCCTGCTACTTCTCTGTTTGAGATGTTTGATAAAGTCTCAAGGACAGGGCATTGGACCCCAAACGCGTGCCCTCACTGTGCTAATGAAAATACTTGTGGTTTCTCTCCTACTGTAACTTCTGATCCTCCACGTCAGAGGTCATTTACCATGTTCCAATCTAACAGCAAATGGTTTAGGGACCGTCCTTAATCACATTGGTGCCTTTTTATATAAAGAGAATCCCATCAATTGAAATCGTGTAAATGAAGAACTTGCCTCACTTTTAAATTTTATATAACTTGGTATTAGTTGTTGCCTCGAAAACACTAAGCTATGTTTGATTCTTTGTTATAGCAGCAGCAACCAATGATACTGCTCCCATCGTGTACTGTTTTATTTTCCTTTTTATGGTAATAATATATTGTGAGGTTTGTCCGAGATTATTGCATTAGTGCAGATAATTATGAAATTATTTTAATACTAGTTTATTTTTTCTTTTGTAAATTATTTTTGTAATATTAAAGTGATATTATTTTACCAACGGATAAATATTGGTTTATGTGAAAAATATTTGTAATAAACTAGACAATTTTCTTTTTCTTTTTTAAATCTAGAGATCTCTCTGATCAAAGGGTACTAATTTTATATGGAACACGCTCAACAGCAGTCTGTGCACAAACAAATTGATAAAAAGAAAATAGTCCATGACTCAATGTTGGATATTAATTTCTGTATAAAACTGAACTACAAGTTTTTAGTAAATAGCTTGAAATGAAGACCATGACATTTTGCTACCCTAGTCTTAAAAGAGTTTAGATTTTTGAACAAGCAGAACTGGTTCTTAACTCGTCCTTAACCACTTGAATTGCGCTTTAATTTCAAACTAAATTATATATTAAGATAAAAGGAAATGAAAAGTTTTTAGTTCCTATACGATGAAAACATCCAATTTTAATATATATTTTTTCAAATATTTCATTTTGATTTTTAATTCTAACGCAAACTTAAATATTTATTTTTGGCAGTCAAGGAATGTAAAGAGTCTTTTTTATATCTGTTGTTATGCAGTTCAATTGATTTAGAAACTTGATTCTTTTATGTCGATTATAAATTAACTGATTTAGTATATTAAAAAAATTAAAAAAATATATTTAATTATTTTCAAATTTTAATTTTAAAATAATAAATTTTGATCTCTATTTTTAAATAAATTATTTTTAATCTTTAAAATAATTTATATTTAATACGTGATAAATACTAATTTTTTAAAAATTAAAAATAATTATTTTAAATATAAAACTAAATTTAAAATTTTAAAAATTCTTAAAAAATAAAAACATATTTAATTTAAGCAAAATTAAAAAAATTTATAACAATTTTAACCATTATTATTTTCTGTAATATATATATATATATATATATATATATATAAAGAGATTAATTTACTCCAAAAAAGTCACATAGTTATTCTCAAGATTTTTTTTAAATAGTTAAATTTCATTTATAATTGTTAAATTAAAAAATTTATTGTATAAATTATGTTTAAAAAATTTTAAAATAATTAAAATAATTTTATATTTTATTATATTAATTTATTTTAATAGATAATATATTTTAATATATGTTATTTTAAATTTATTTAATGAAATATTAAATATCTTTTAAATTTTATAAAAAATTGTAAACATGATTTATATAATAAAATCTATTAATTTAATAGCTCAATTGATGAAAATCAACCATTTAAAAGAGATACTGAATAAAATAACTTATAATAAACTTAATCCTAAAATAAATTAATTCCTTTTTAATATATATATATATATATATATATATGATCAGATCAATTAATATTAGATGTTAAACTTAACACTTATATTAATTTAATAAATTTTTATAAAATATAAGATTCATCAAACTATTGATTTAAAAAATTTTATTAGGTAGATCATGCTTATAAAATTTTATACAAAACAAAAATTAATAGATCTTTTATGACATTATTTTATTTTAGCGTTTATTATGTTATTTAAATACATGTAAATATTAGTAGTTGAAAAATATACTTGCAAATATTTAAATTATTTAAAATTTAATATAAATAATTATAAATATATTATAATATAATTTTACAATTAAATTAAAAAAAATTATATTATATAAAAAATTATTAAGTTAATGTAAATATTAAATTTAACATATAGTGTATTAATAAATTTTAAATATATATATATATATATATATTTATAAATATAAAAGATCTGTTTACACTACATATGAATATTAATACTTATATCAACTTAATAAATTTTTATATAATATAAATCTCATAATCTAATCATTAAATCATATTTTGATAATTAACATTGTAAGTGTATTAATAAAATATAGAAACATTATTTAGCATTTTGCTTTGTCTCACATAATGGAGTAACTCTTCTGTGTAACTCAAACGTATATTCGCATAATGGCAACCATCACCACCCCTTCCAAAACTGAAATGTATAGGGTAAGTATGTGTTACATTCCACCTACACATTTGCATTCCTAAAAGAAAGTCGACACTTGTAACGATATCTATCGTAAAACAGAGTCCAAACCTGCTTGCATATATGTTGTATCTCCCTTTTTTGATTTCCCTTAGTTCCCTCCCTTAAAGGTTTGCATTTTAGGTTTATGAATTTCAATGTTTCTTTTTAACATTATGATTCTTTCCATTTTCTATTCGTAGGTGTTTCTCTTTTGATCCTGTCTTCTTCCTCCATGTCAAAGGTTTGCCTTTTTTTTTTGTTTGAACGTTTTTCGAAAATAATGTTATTATGTTTATGTTGGAAGAAGAATGTTTTCATCCGATATTGTTTGAAACGTTATGACTCTTGGTTCTTTTTCCATAGGTATTTCTATTTTCGCTCGGTCTTCTTCCTCAAATGTTAAGGTTTCCACTTGTTGTTTATCTTATAACATTCATAGATATATTTATTTGTATATTTGTGTTCAAAAATAAAGTTTTTATTTTTATCCATTTTGTCTAATAAATATTAAACATTATTGGTTTTTACTTTTTAATGGTAATCCCATGCATTATAACAACTTTCTGTCTTATTCTATGAAAATATTTCTACCGTTAAAATACCACTCAACACCAATGACACATGCTTGTATGACATTGTTATTGGTGCTAGAACTATAAGTGTGCGGTTCTTTTTTGTATATTTGTTTCATTATATGCTTTTATTGAAATTTTACTTCGATTTTTTGGTTGTGTTATGGCAGGACGAGATTGTTTTTGGCATTGATTTCTGGACAATATATGGTGAGTGGATGTTGGATGATACTATTTTTTTGGTTGTGTTATGGCAGGGCCTACCCATGGTCTTGATACCCAAGAAATGGGTGAAGTTATTTGGGAGTTGACATTGACTACTTCTCAAACAAGTTTTGGTATTTTAAATATTTCATGCACATTGATGTTGTTTTTTCCTACTGTTTCTTCCATGTGGAGTACATTTATGCGAACAATGTTCGTGCTTTAACATGGTAGAACATGACTCCATTATCATCATTGACGAAGAAGGGTTCACTCATACTTACACCATCAAGCATAGAGATGGACGACATAATGAATCATATATGAGAAATTGATGGTATCAATTCATTCAATGGAATCAGTTGCATCAAGGAGACATTCTTAGGTTTCACATTCATCCCTATCTTTAGAGAATGAATGTGACCATCCCTCGGATGAATTAATTTTTAATATAATGTAAATAATATAGCATAAAAAATTTATTAAGTATGTAATTTGTTTTAAGATGTATTTTTATGATCAATGTTAATGAAAATTTTCCTCTATATACTCTATTTTTCAACAAAATATTTTTTTTTTATATCTAGAAATCTATTTGATTGAAGGGTACTAATTTTATATGAAACATGCTCAACATCAGTCTCTCCGCACAAACAAATTGATAAAAAGGAAATGGTCAATGACTCAACGTTGGATATTGAATTTTGTATAAAATTGAAGTACAAATTTTTAGTAAATAGGTTTCAGATGAAGACCATGACATTTTGATGATAAAACCAATATATCTTGTAGTCTTGGTAACCTTGGTAATAGATCATAAACATATAAAATCAAAAAGAATTTACTAGTATTTTAGTTTTTGATTTATTTAGTTTTTATAAATTAGCTTTTTACTTTAAAAAAATTTCATTAGTTTTTTACTTTTATTATTTTTTTAAATTTATCCTTTTAACTATTTTTAGAGGAACTCATTTTTATTATTTTAAGTAAATAAAGAAATTAATTTGCATAATTTTTAAAAATGTGAGATTAATTTACATTATGTTAAAATTTAAGAATAAATTTGTAAAAGTTAAATAAATTAGGAAGTAAAATATTAATAAACTCAAACCAAAGATTAATAGAATATGAATAGCCAAATTACATTTCGTAAAATATGGATTGATTATCATGGCATCACCTAGCACCTAAGCAGTTGAGCACACCAACCATTTTGAAACATTTGTTCCATATCTTGAGCAACCTGAAATAAACAATTTAGAAACATCAACCATCAAAATGTCTTAGAAGCATGCATGGATTGAAAAAATAGATAGAATATTTAATAAACCTTGTCCTATCTCTTCATGCTTTCGAGGTTCACCATCACTTGATGCTTGGTGATTCAACCCATCAGTGTGTAATCGTTCTTCATGTATGCCACTGCATAGGATGTCATTCTCTGGCCCTTGTCATTCTTTGTGTATGAAACCATGCTCAAAATCTCCATTTCTATTGCATTCTCACCACAAAGAAAGAGGTATTTTGTGGCGGTTTTTTTTTTATATATATTTAGCGACGGTTATAGTCGTCGCGAGATGCCTATTATGCCTGTTTAAAAACTGTCATAGAATAAACCGTCAAGAGGTATACCGCGGCAGTTATAGAAAAGCGTCGTCCAAACCTCCGTGAAAAAATGGGGCGCGCGAGTCAAACCGCCGTGGCAAACGTCGTTAGAATTGTGCGACGCTTGCGTAAGATAAATCAGAGTTTCCTTAATTTTGAGTGGTTCCAAAGATTTGAAAAGGACAAATTCCAAATCTCATGTTTTGAACACGTCTCGGATGTTTTTTTTTTTATTTAAAATATTCCGGTATAAGCATCCTCCTGAAAATCGATGTCATTATACATATTTAGTAATTCCTACAAATAAAGTTCAAGAATATGTAATTAAACATACAAATAATTCAACAATAACATCTACCAACCAAAATAAGTTATTCTAAATAATCAAATTAAATGATTACTATTTTTTTTTCTAAACAATATTAGTGAAGTATAATATTAGGTATATAAAGCATGAAACTTGAAAAATACTCATAAAGTATGTCTATCCTTTTTCCTAAATAATAATTTTCATAGATCAAACAATACTAATTCCAATTAAACAGATACATAAAATAAAATTATAGATATCATCAATTTAATTCTCTAAAATTAAACATTAAAAAATATTTGAATAACCAACCTATTAAATATAAAAATCTTTATATATATATATATATATATATATAAATAAATATAAAAGATGAAAAATAATGAATGTGTGCAAAAGATTACTAAAGTAAAGTAGTCACTAGCATATATGGTAGCATATATGGTAAGCATGCAACACTTTTTTCCTACTAATTGATGTTACTGCATGTAAGAATTATTCTTGATCTCGAATAAACTTGAAAGCATATATGATTTTTATATTAACTTTTTAAAAAAATTTAATAAAAATTATTGGATGGAATAAAAATAAATAATAGACAATTTCCAATGTTAAAGTATTGATGAAGAATACAAAACAATCTAACAATACTAGCATTTCACAATAAAAGAAAAATAAATAATATACGTAAAAAATTATGCAAAAATAGTATTCACATTTTTATCTAACTTATTCATTAACAAAAAAGTCATCTCTTTTTTTTTTCATAAAGTTGTATATATATATTTTTTATTATATATTTTTTCAATTTTAATTTTAATTTTCTAACATTAAGCATGATATTACTTATTTTGTTGAGTTATAACTTTGGATTTGACAATTAGAATGTGACAAAAATGCTTATTTATAAAGTATACCGATCACGCTTCCTTCTAATAATTGATTTTAACCCAAATGTATGAGGTATGATTTGCTTCTATCAATTTGTAATATTTTTTCATTTATTTCTAGTATTATATAAAAGAAACTAGTTAACCATATATACTTTGACAATTTTTTTGACAAATATTTTTTATTATCATAGTTATTTGACTATGTCTATATTGTAGAAATGAGGTCCATTGGTCTCTTGGTATGCCATTTGGAGGATGCAGCTCAAGATTTTCTTCCTAAGTAGCACTTTCAACATAAAATTTCTTATATAATTTTGAACGGTTGTCCCTCCAACATTTGCTAATTTTGGAATGATATAATCTTTTTGGTCTTCGTCGATTACTTGAAATTTTTCCTATGAAGATAAATTCAAAAATTAAAAGATTGTATATACTTTTCTTAATTTAATATATTTATGAAATTAAGACTCACATCTTTATAAAATTGTTCCAAACATGTTCCTTTTATGTTGAAAGAACTTTGGGCCATGACTCACAGCTTATGGGTAATTCATTTGGATTAGCTGCAAGCCATCCCAAATAAACCCCCGAAAGGTCACTACTTTGTCCAACTATTTAAGCTTCCTCATTCCATTCTAAAACTACTTTCTAACCTTGAGGAAAGTTCAAATTTAAATTAGAAAGTTATAGACATATTTCTTTAACTACCTATCTGCATCTTTTTCTTATTACCAAAAAAAAAATATTAAATATAAAGAAAGAGTAATGATACAAATAACCCAATTTATTAAGATATACCAATCCCATCAACTGTCCAATATTTATGTGACTTTCTTCTAGCAGTGGTGGTTTGAGGAACTTGGCCTTCAATTTACTCATGTGTCGATTCCATACATTGGACTTCTATGTTAACATTTTGCATAAAACCTTAAGTTACAGGCTCACTTTGTGTTGATAAATGGGATGCATTTTTACTCATGGAAGAACCATCAGTTGGTGTGGAATGAGTCTTACGAGCAAATCTCTTTATCTTAGGCATTCCTATAAAACCAAAATGTTAGTGAATTTCAATAAAACTACAACCAGTAAAGAAAATAATATTATCATTTAGTAATAGTAAAAAAATAGTACAAAAAAGATTATATAAGAACCTTGCCATAAACAAACTAATAAATGGTAAAATTTACTTATCAATGTCATATAATCATATTATCATTGTCATTGTCAACATTTTCATTTATCATAGAAGTCGAAGGATCATCATCTACATTATGTCTTGCGAATTGTATACATTCATTATTATCATTAACATTTATTCCAAGTTGTGATGGAAAGGATCCATTGGATACCATCATCTCTTATTTTATTCAACCATTTCGTACAGGTCCCTTGGCATCAAGTGAATAGTTATATTCCAACCCTTATCTTTCTCATCATCAACATAATAAATCATTTGAGCTTCAAAAGCTTTAATATATGGCTCATCATCTTCATTTTCTTCCGTGTGTATTATTCTTGAAAAGTTAATTGAGGTATAACCCAAATTATCTATTTTCATACCTCTAGGATTAGTTGTATTTTCTTACTCACATTTAAATAAAGTAACCTTGAATAACCCATTGTAGCTAAGCTCAATTATGTCTACAAATTTTCCATAGTAAAGCATCCCTCCAAATATCATTTGAGTATAACTATTGCTTGAATAACTTCTAGTTCCAAAAGTGCCAAAAACTCCATTATTTTGAGTTTTCAATCCTTTATCTCGTTTCAAAGTTAAAAATTTATATCCATTAACATTATATGTAGTGAATCTTATAGCTTTAATTTTAGGACATTCAGCAAGACAAAAAAGAAAAACTTTATCTTCTTCATCCAGGCTGCTTGCGTTATAAAAAATCTAAATAAAAATTTGTAAAGTTAATGATGGATAATATTACTAATACTTAATTAGTATAATTGTTACATTCAATAAAGATTTACTTATATAAGTAGAGATCTAACCAACAAATTCTTTATGAACCTTCTTATCTATATCATTTTCATTCCTTATATTTCTTCTCAACTTCTTTCTTACTATTTCTCTATAGTGCCTATATAGATTTAAGTTAATAAAACTATTTCTCTAGAAGGTATTGACAACAAAGAGGGAACTTAAATAAATTCACATAATATAGATATACTTACTGAAGATATTGATCAACAAGAAGAAAATTGGTTAATATATAATGTGCTTGTAACCTTTCAGTAGATGTAAGTCTAAAATATGAAGAACCACCAAATAGTTTTTCCACTAGTGGAAACAGTTCAACTATTCGTTTATTAGGTTGTATATCTTTTGGTTCATCATCAACACCACGTGATCGATTCCATCTTGTTTCAATGTTATCTAAATAGCTTGAACAAAAGGTTAAGATCTCTTCCATGAGATAACCTTCAGCTATAGAACCTTCTGGTCGTGCCCTATTACGTACATAAGACTTTAATGATCCTAGGTACCTATTAAATCATGATAAATATGTTAAAAAGAATTTTTATAGAAGTATAATTGAAATAAAATCAATTTACCTCTCAATAGGATACATCCATAGTTGTGTACAAGACCTCCAAGCTTAGCTTCTTGAGCAAGGTGAACAATTAAGCCAATCATGACAGTGAAGAATGAAAGGGAAATAACACTTCCATGTGACATAGAGTGATGACAATGTCATTTTGCAATTTTTGTAAAGCTTCCACACTAAAAAATTTACCATATAATTTCCTAAAGAATGAGTAGAATTCATTCAAAATCGATGTTACTTGATTGGGCAATGATACCTTCATAACTAATGGTAAAACTTGTTCCATCAGTATTTGATTATCTTGACTTTTTAACATTCCATTTAAATGAAGATTATCTTCATCAATGCATCTAGAAATGTTGCTCGTGTATCCATCTAGTACAATGACATTCCTTAAAGTTTTTAAGAAAGCCTTCCTCCCTTGGTTGGTCAATGTATAAATAATTAAAGGATACTTTTCATTTTCATCTTTCCAAAGGTCATGTCTAACACCTATACTTTGAAGGTCTCTTCTAGCAAAGATATGATTTTTTGTCTTTAAGCAATCATTTAACAAGTTGTAGACAATATTGCCATATTCATTCTTCTCAATGTGCATCATATCTAGATTATGATGCAACAAATTATGTTCCCAATATGGAAGATAAAACATATGCTTTTCTTCTTCCATTGTATAGGACTATCTTGCAAGGAACAATTATTTCCACATAATCTCTTCCCTCTTCCACCTGTTTCAACTTTTTTACTAAATGTGACCTTAATATCCTTTACTTATTCCAAAACTCCAGAGCTAGATAACCTTCTTGGTAGGTAATACATGCCTTGTTCTCCATTAAACCAAACTTTGTTCAATCTAAATTTGTGTCCTTGATGAAGAAAATGATGATGACCTTTAAAATACCATTTCTTAGTGTGGCGAAGATAACAAGGACTAGAGTCACAGTCACATGTTGGATAAGCTAATCCCATCTACGTGTTCCATCCAAAAAGAGTTCCTAAACCAGAGAAGTCATTAATTATCCACATCAAAGCTGCATTGCAATTTGAACATCTCTTTTAATGAGCATCATATGCGTCTACACCATCATCCCATAACTCCTTCAGTTCCTTGATTAGAGGCCATAAGTAAACATCTATCTCATTTCCTGGAATCTTTTTACCAAGAGTTATCATTGAAAGGATAAACGATGAAAGCTTCATACAAACCCATGGAAGGGTATTATAAGGTATGAGAATAATTGGCCAAATATTGTATGTAGCACTTCAATTACCAAAGGGATTAAAACCATCAATAGCTAATGGAGATGAAAATTTCGTGGCTCTGATGCATATAAGGTGTTAGTTGAGTCAAACATCTTCCAAGCTTTAGAATTTCCTGGGTGTCTCATCATGTCATCGGTATTAGGAGACATAGCATACCATCTCATATCCTTAGCATTCTTTGAACACAAGAACAAACTCTTCAAACGTAGGTTTAATGGAAAGTAACAGGGAAATTTTGCAGGCACATTTTTTTTATTTCTTCCAACATTTAATGTCTCATTATCACCACCTTGTTTCATCATTTTCCATTTGGACTTCTGACATATTTTCAATGTGTCCCTATCTTTACCCTCGCCCCAATACAATATACAATTCTTTAGGCATGAATGTATTTTTTTATAGTTTAAGCAAAGTTTTTTTTCTAATTTTCTTTGCCTTATAGAATGAACTTAGATTCTTTGCATGTTCAAATACATCATGAAGTAGTTCTAGTATTATTATCATAGCTTTATCAATCATCCCAGATTTGGTATGATATAACTTCACTATAAAAGCTAGTTTTTAATATTTTATGCATCCTTCATAATTGTTCTCCATCTCTTACTAATTCATAAAACTCTCTATCCTTAAGCCCATCTTTTGTTACACCTGGCATGATTCCTTCACCTTGGTTAATGTATTCATTTGACTCGTTTAGATGATGCTTGTGAACTCCAAAAGCTTCATTTATCATGTTTTGAATGAGATTTTCATTGACAATGGAATCTTTGCTAGATTTGAAATTGGGATTTCATTGACCAACTACTCTCCATGATAAAACCAAAATGTATATCCTTGTGGGAATGGCCTACAAAGTACATGGTCATACACCTCATTTGTAGTTTTTTGTTTTTTACAATTACAATGAACATAGGAGAATAATATTTTACCATCAACAACACTATATTCAAAGGCAAAGTTGATGAATCCCTTAACTTTGTGTTCATACTGAGGAGTGTTTCATGGAAATTTAATCCATGTCTTATCCATTAAAGTGGGAAACTGTTTATGATTTGAGAAAGTAAAAATAATTAAAACAAATCACAAAGGACCATAAAAGGAAATGCTATATACTAAAAAAGTATATACACAAACTACAAAAAAGAATTTTGTGAATTGAGTTAAAAATTTATTAATTTTTTTCATTTAATATCTTATATAGAAGTGATTCATGTTGACATAAGCATTGAAGAAGCACTAGTTATAGTTTCTGGTGTGCAAGATGCTTCAATACAAATAAGTGCTATTAAAAAGGTTGACAAATAAAAAATTAAAATAAAGTGCAAACCTAAACAAAATCCAAAAGAAAATAATAGTTATAGCATCCATAAATTCTCATAATGAACTCTTTAGATTATAAATAATCTTTAGTAAGAAACAAAGTAGCAATAAGAGTAAAAGGTAGAGAAACTAAAAAATTTGGTGCAAATGATGAAAATACCCCTACATCGGGGTAACCCAAATAATGTGCAGGAAAAATATAAAACAAAATGTAAAGGATATTTTAAGGAATTAGAAAACATTAAGGATGATTGAAAAATCATGAAAAAATATTAGTAACAAAGAAAGGGTAAAAAAAACCCTTAGAAAACTTCAAAAATGCTCAAAATGCCCTTAGAAAACTTTTTCTTTCACCAGGGCTAATCTGTTCCAAGAAAAATATCAAATGAAATTAGAATGAATTGAGAAAGAATGAATAAGTATTATAAATGTCAGAAGAACAATTTTGGAACCTCTTGAGTAATGCTGAGAAAATTACCAAAATGTCCTTAGAGGGTTGGGATGGCAAGAAAATGGGAAACATGAGTCAAAAGTGGATCCCATATCATTTGCACGAAATTTACACGTGAAAAATATGGTGGTGACTCACCATATGAGTCACCATCCTATTTATGGCAAATAAGACACCATAATTATAAAGATTGTTTAACCATGGTTAAGGTTAATTAACCTTGCTTAATTAAAATTAACTATGCTTTGGATAAGTTAAATTTAATTAGTGACAAAATCAATATAATGAGAACTAATATAATCCTAAAAGGATAATTTCTCACATTTTGAATTATTTTGAAAAATAGAAATTACATGCAAAATTACCAAAATCCCCTTAAGTGGGAAATTTATCCCTAAACTACCCTAACTTGGTTAAATTCACTAAGGACCTTGGGAGACTTCATTTGTTTTAGTTTTCACCTTTTACAAACTTAGAGAATTTCTATAAACTCTCCCAAAGTTGAATCTAATCCAAAAATCCTAAAATTTCACCTTAGGTCTAAGCTTCCATCTTTGAAGTTTAAGCTAAAATCAACTTCTAATCATTAAGTCTCACCACCACCACCACTAAGAGATCTTTGTGGACCACTAAGGGGGACCAAGATCAGCCATCAAATTCCCACAAAAACCCAACATCAAGTTTCCATCAAGTAGGATTTTACTACTTATGTCTTTAAGCTTTAAATCTTGATTTTCATGGATTGTTTTCTTCCTTTTATGGATCATTTCTCTAAGATCCATATATCTCATTTTGTTTTAACTAATGAGAGCTCAAGGCTTCCTTTTAACGGTTAAATATGAGTATCACATTTTTTTAGTGATTTTTGAAAGTTAAAGTGATGTTTGGATGGATTAAAGTGCTTTGCACTACCTTAGAAGCAATTTAATTGGTTAAAATTCCTTAAAAATATATTTTTATGCTTTGGGAAGATTTTAGAGTTCATGTGAAATTTTTTTGAAGTGCTCATGGTGTGGGATGTATGGATCTTGGAGTAGATGTAGTGGATCTACACTTATTTGCCATAAAAAATGCTTTCATTAAGATTTTTATGCTTAAAACTTGAAACTTGATGATTTTATTCTTAATATGAAATTATGTACTTAAAGGTCCAGATCTGAACTCATAAGTTAAAACTCTTAAAAGTGTGAAAAAATTGTACGATAAGTTCCATAAGCTTGATTTGGACATAAATCTAAAATCTACTAAGAGCAAATTAAAATTTTGGAACCAAAAATGGAACAAATTACATTGGATACTTATGACCTTCCATGAAAATGACCCAAGCTAAAGGAGTCAAGACAAGTCTTACTGGATCTAAGAGCTAAGGAGGCTACAAGTGTACTAAGTTATGGAACAAAGGTTATATGAGAAGAATTTTGAGAAAATAACCTTAGATGCTCAAAGTGAGCATTCGACCACCTTGGTAAAACTTGGGTAAAAATATTTAAAATTTATAAAGATAGCATAAACTATGAGATTAAGTCTTAATTGGTGTAAATTAACTCTTGAGAGGAGGACTATTGGACCAAAATGCCCTAGGATTTAATAGGGAGCATGCAGCCATTACTTGATTAATTAAGGAAGAATGAGTTTAAATTCTTGATAAGGATTAATTAAGTACCCTTAGCATGTGAATAAAAAGGATTAAAAATTGTAAGAAAGTTCTAGGAATGGTTTGGATGGTCGTTTGGCCATGATCGCTAAATTGGTGAAAAGAAGTTAAAATTTTCACTATGACTTAAGCCAAAACCTAAGTATACATAAATTGATAGATTAGGAATGAACCATGGAATTAAAAATTTGCAATTGACCATTCATCTATAACCTTCAACAGTGGGGGAGAATTCTTTAAAATTTCTAACTTTGGTAAACTTTAATGGCCTAAACCTCAATTAGTAGAAATCATCTTCTAAGATAAAGAAAAGAGTTCTAGAAGGCCTTAGGAACCTTGTTCATGAATTCAACCACTTCTCAAAGATTAAGAGAATTTTGAGTTTAAGTCTTAATTAAGGTGACAAGAGGATCCTAAGAAGGTTAAGGGAGAGGTTGTGAAGTTGGTAATGAAACTAGCTTAAAAGCTTTCTAAAGAATGAATTTTTAGGTAAGCTTAAGGAGATGATTAAAAAGTAATGATGAAGTAAAAATGAGATGTATGCATTCGGCCACTTTGATTTAAATCAGGGAGGATGAGTTTAAAACCTTGATTAAGGTGTAATAGGGGTGTTCACCATGTAGAAGAAGTGGAACAAGGGTTTAAGAGAGGCTAAGCAAGTTGTATAGTGCCAATCAACCATGTGTAAGCAAAGATAAGGAAGTATGTTAAAATCTTGCAAACACATAATCTTTAAACCTAATTTAATTAGGTTATGCATAAGGCATGCAAATTTAAGTACACAAAGAATAAATAACTCAAGAGGTTCCATTTGGTCACCTAAGGAAAACTTATGAAATTATGTGAAAGAACTTGACCTTTGAGAAAAGGAAAGATGGAGTGATAGCTTAGAAGAAAGATAGGAATAAGTACCCATGAGTGATTCATCATAAAATTTTAAGAATTAAACAAGTTGGGCTTGTATGGGTATGTGTGCTTATGTTTCCCAAGAATATATGATAAGCATAAACAAGTCTTAATTTAGAAGATAATTTTATCCTTGAGGATGTTAAGCCAACTTATGTATTGCTTAATGAATGTATAAAGTGTAATGTGAGATGGATGATGAATGCTCATGAATATTCAAAGAATGATGTTATGTATGATGATCATGTATGGATGATGTTATAATAGCAATTGAGACCTAAATGTGCATCACATATTGGTTGAATATTCATTGAGCATGATTATGTTTTAAAAGTGAACTTAAATTATTAAGGGATCATTAAAGAAAAAGCTATGTAAAAAGTTAAAGACTACTCTTCTAGAGGACCATTTGGTTCTTTTGAAAGGAAGGCAGAAGGGACCTTCCAAAGAGACAAAGAAGACAAAAGGGTTCTCCAAAAATTCTTCTATTATGAAGTGCTAGATCTTGATTAATTTAGATGGTGATGATCATCTAGGAATGAGCTCATGTCCTTAAGAATAGAAGGTAGAGTAGTAAATTCAGTGAAAAGATATTATTTGACTAATTATACTTGTATATCTATGTCTTAAAATTTCACTAAGAAAGTGAAATAAAGAAGAGAAGAGAAAATAAGAGTTATGATAAGACATAAAAGAAATAGTATTCAAATAATATCAATGTTGTGATCCTTAGAATGTAATGTTCAAGTAATTTATATGTTTACTCGAGATAATATTAATTGATTGATGATATTGTATGCCTATGTCTTAAATTTCACCAAGAGAGTGAAATAGAGAAAAAAGAAAGTTTATGTCGAGACATGGAAGAAACAATAGTCAAATGACATTTGTGACATGCTTCTAAAGAGTTATGATGTATGGACAATTTAATTGTTTACTGATGATGATATTATTGTTTAATATGAATGTATGTCTATGTCTTAATTATCATCATGATTATGACAAAGATTAAATGAATGATGTGATTCCAAGAAGTACATATATATATATATATATATATGTGTGTGTGTGTATATATATATATATATATATATATATAATAATTAGAGATTGCTCAACGTAAATAAAAAAGATCCATTTTAGTTAAATTTTTTGAAAGATTAAAATGAGTCTTTTATACATGACTTGATTTCTAAATAAACAGAAGTAACTAGGATGAAAATGATGACACTAAGTCGTAAAGTAGAATCCTACTAAAAAACACAATTTCTCACCCCCTACTTTTCCATTTTCCTCCTAGACGACTCTGATGTCTTTCGCGACGACAATAGTGTTCATAGACATTAGTAACATTGACTAGACAACTCTCATGGGTTGTTGATTATAACCTAGACTAGCGTGTGAATATACTTTTCCTTAGGACATCTAATTGTTTCTACGGTCATGAGCCCGAACTTCTCTACAACGGACTTCGTCATTCCATTAGAGGTTTTCCACTTGAATGGGGGTTTTCCCGCCTCCTCCTAGCTTCAGGGTGCAAAGAGTTGCAACCGTTGAAGATTTCTCTTCATCTGAAGGGAAAACTGACCCACGGACTCCGTCTCATTACCATAGTTCGTTGCATGTCTGGTCCTCACAAGGTAGCTCTTCGTACCTCATGATATATACATTTCTAGCATATAAATAAATGTCGAATGGAACTTTTGTTTCCTTGAATTAGAGTTTGTGGCTGGAGCATTATCCCCTCCAACATTGAGGGGGGTTTTTAAGTCCTTATCTCTTTTTTGAAGGAATAAGAAGAAGAAAGTCATACCAATAATGTAAATGTTTTAAATAGTGAATGAAGGCATCTTAGTTACTATTAGGTGGCTGTAAATTTGTTAATATGTTAGGGTATGAGCTAAATATGTACATAATCAAATTGTGTACTTTATTGTGTGTAAATAAGTATGTGTAAAGGCCCTAGTGCCTAAGATTGACCATGTATTGTAATATGGACTATATAATTATATGAAGTATAAATGTACATGATATATGAATGTTTTTACTATTAATTGAGCCATGTAATGAGGACGAATAAAAAATTTAGTAAAAGAAACCAAAGTGTAGATTTAATTTGATGCAAGTAAGGGTTGAACGTTTGTTATTTTTTGCTATGACGAGGCTCACAATTAATATCAAAATGTTTTTAAAAAAATTACTTTATTTTTACTAATAGTTACTTTCTAAGGATTCTGCATCATGAGATAATAATATGAAAATGAAACTAGATGTGCGACATAAGAATAGAAACAATATTTATTTTTAGGATGTTATAATAGTGACAAATATTATTTTCTTTAAAATTTGAAGAAAATAACAGTGTAATTCTAACCACCAAATATTCAATAGTTATAAAATTTGAAGAAAAAAAAATATAGTTCTAACTATGTTTGTAATAAAAAATTGTTTGTGTGCTAATTACATTTGTAAACAAAAGGCCAGAGATGTATCTCATCTAATATATAATAATTTTCATTCTTTTTTTTTTGTGCGAGTGAGACAAAAGTGTAATCATGCAAGGAAATTATGGATGTTACAACCAAAAGACAAATCAAGAAAAGATATCATTCATGAAAGAAAGGATAAAAGTAACCTTAAAAGATATATATTATTGGATTTTAAAATAGTAAATAAATACTAAAAGGAAGCAACACTTTAATACTTTAGCAAACTTGGAAAATTCAATACAGCTCTAATCCAATCAACCAAGACAAATGTTTCCTACTTGAGTCTTTCACTCATAATCTATATGACAACATAGGAACAAATAAAAATAATTGGATTTTCTTGCTAGTTTTGCTCGACTATTTCAAGATAGTTTTCCTTTGTAATATGTAGAAACACCCTTTAACTATGGTGATACATGAAGATGTCAAAAGTGGCCTTAACATTAAGACCTTAAATATTGGCTCAGTTACAACTTTCACTATTGGAAGGTAGTGACCAATATCAGGACCTACTCATCAAACAAAATTGTCACTTTCAATGCTAAAAATACTACTCTAAAAAATTATTTCAATTAAATGTAACTATATCCACTTATTCGATATATAGGTATATGACTAAGAACAGGAAATGATTTTTAAAAAACCTTACATGTTTTTAGTAGTTAATATTATTCATATATGCTTTTGAAACTTTTGAGCTATTGAATACATAACTAGAAATTTTACTTATCCTTTATGAAGGAGGTTTTGGAAAGGTTAGGAAAAATTAAAAACATAAACCCTAAAGAGAAAAAGGGTAATGTAGTGCATCAAACAAGTAAGCAACTTCAATAAGAATATGGTCTAAGCATATAATATGTTATTCCAAGAAAAATATGGCTCTAACTAGTAATAAGGTTTTATCATTTTTTAATTATTTAAAAATTTCATTTTCATCTAAAACAAAAATATAATTTTCTATAATGCAGATTATCCTTAAGATAATATTGGACCCCGTAATGCTAAAACTCTATTGTGTGAAATTCATGAACTCCACTTCTAAAGAAAAAGAAATTGTCAACAATGTAGCTTGTTTGTTAAATTATAGCAAACCTAGAATGTTTTTAATCTTAATTGCTAATATTAAATTAAACTTTAATTTTGTAACATAAAATTTTTCAATTATTTAAATTAAATTTCTTATCATCAAAATTTCATCTAATGATTAATAAAAATATAAATAAAATATGATAGCTTACTAATTTATATAAATTTACAAAGGAAAATATATTAAGTCATTATGATACATATTTAATTATATTAACTCATAATTGAGATTACTTTGTACTATTTTTAATTAAATTTAACAATTTAAAATTATTTATTTAATATTAAAATATATTTAATTATACATTTGATTGAATATTAGTCAACACAAGTAAATAGAGAAATATATAATGCTGAAACACTTTCCTATATCGGAGTTTCTTCTGCAAGCAAACAAATTCACTCAAAGATAAAAGAACTAAGACAAAACAAGAAAGCCAATAAAATAAACTAAAATTAAAGTTAAGAAGAAAAGGAGGCACTCAAAGGATTTGGTCAAAGAAACTTAAGAGAATTACATGCACATGCTTATGCAAACCATGCTACTAACCGAATTCAAAGAGACTTAAACATACACTTAATCAAGCATCTAAAATCTATAAGATTGGAGCTCAACTACTAGCATGAACAAGATAAGCTAAGCATCTAATCAAACAAGAGACTAGACCATACAATGCATTTCTTTTTCCTTACATAAAAAATGTTTTGTCCTTCATTTTCTTTTTTTTTTATTTTATTCTTTTTTCTTTTGCTTTCCAATTTTATTTAGTCCCTTTTTTTTTTCCTTAATGTCTAGGCACTGGTTCTAAATGCAAATCCTTACATATGGCTTTTGTCATGGTCCTAATTTTGTGTCAAGTCTGGATTGGTCCTTTAGGTGCTTTGCATCTCTTCCTTGCTTAGGTATGTCCAAGATCAAGTCCTTTTGGTCAAATTTTCTTCAAGTCCAGCATAGGCGTTCTAAGGTCCATGGATTATTAAGAGTCTTATTCTTAATTAATGTGAATTGAAGTTGCACTTATCTTGTAAATTTTATATGATTGACATAATTCATGAATAAGTGCAACAAGTAATATACTTACATCGACATGTTCATGCAACCTCTTGAAGAAACTTTAGGAAAAACAAGACTTAAGAAACAATTAAAGGAAATTCAAAGAAGGAATAAATAACTTGAATCAAGTTCATTCAAGGAACTTACGATTGGATCATGCAAGTATTTGAAATTTAACACCAATATTTTGGCACCAAAGACTTGAATTCAAATTTCAAAATTCTTTTGAAAATTTTGAGAGGATGTGTGTAATATTTAAAAATAAAATAAAATAAGAGGCAAGTGGCAAGCGGTGCGGCAACCGCTTGCCGACTACACCGCTTGCCTATCCCACACACACACACACCTTACGCACTATAAATAGGCGAGGGGGGAAGGATTGAAACACACTCACACACACACCACACTTTAACACATTGGAAAGGTGAAGGTGCATTGGGGATTAATTACAGAAAGCATCAATTGGAATTGAAGAGTTTCGAAAAATCGAAATTGAAAGCGCACTGGGAGCAGTTCGTGGACGAAGCCACCGTTGAGGGTTCGTCGGAGAAATTAAAGAAAATTACACCGGTCTTCCAATTCCAGGTAAGGGGAGGAGACTCAAGTAGAATATAGGAGTAATTTTAGAGCCCCTTACTCTAAAATAAAAATTATTAATCGTATCCTAAATTTAGGAGTTAAATTTAATTATATCCGAATTTAATTTTTGGGAAAAATTTAATTGTTATAAGGGTATTTCTAGGACCCCATATTGTAGAACAATATTTTATCAACTATGTGGTAGTTAAATTTATTGGTGATTATGCTTAAATTTAAAATATTATACGATTATAAATAGGTGATTGGATTAGTTAGTAATTAAATTAATTTTTAAGTAAAGGGGTGTGATATAATAATTTTATGCGTCCAAAAATATATACGTATTTATTTATGAACTACGTTAATACATTTTGGTAGAAAATGTACTTAAACGTAGAAAAATATACTTGTATAGTGTGGAACCAATCAAATAATTGATTGAGGACCGTGAGGTCCTGTCCCTTGAGAAGAAGGCAATGCCTTCAAGTGGAGTAGAGTTAGGGATTAGAATAATTAGTTGACATGCATCATTTGCATAAGAGTGATTTGTAAAATTTAAAATGGGCGATAATCTGCGAGCCCTTCTATGAAAGGGAGCTAGGAAATCTAAGGGTCGGTTCACATGGAAGTAGACCGAAGTTCATGATAGTAGGAACTTCCTAGCCTAGGGGGTACGTGAGCTGGGTTTGAGTCTTCCAATGGCCTAGGGTTGCTCCTTGTAGCCGGGACTGCTTTGGTCGGACCTAGCCGCCTCGACAATACCCTGATGATTATCGTTACCGGTCGAGCAATTTCGGAATGTTGTGGAATGCGGATGATGATGATTTTGGTGTTGCTAAAGGCACACTGTGGTAGAAATTGGATCCCGGTACCCCTATTATTTGGATAAAGCGGTGAAGAAGTTTGGGCCCACATGCATGTGCATTTGATAGAGATGACCAACTTTAGATCAGCAGGGATTATTATGACATGCGACGTAATGACCTCTGCTCATTCTTCAGCCGTCATCGTAGGATCGTAGGACCTTAAAGTAAGGTGATAGATGCTAGATTACCCACATGCATAACATAATTACTCCTGTATTTGATGTATGTATATTATACTGTTCTTTGATCACTTCTACTTGTATGGAACGTCTCACTCCCCTATCCCTCTACTTCTATATATGATATCACGTCACACTAGTGAGATTGCGCGATGGATCGACCTTATCTCGATATAGAGATTGAAGTCGACGAGGAGAATGGGGAATGGGTTCGACATCCACCCAACATTGGAGGTCACTATAGGAGTATATTCCGGGGGTAAAGCGACTATATGGATGACAGACGCATCTTGTCGTTACATCCTCCACAACGAGTTCCGATGATTACGCCAGCTAACGTTACCGTCCCAATTCCACGACAGATATACCGTCGGTGTATGATTCCACCACCTTCATCCGCATCGTCATGGGATACTCCTCCCTATCATGGACCACCTTCTACAGCGGTGGGTATTCCAGGAGTCCGTACGGTATCTCCCATTCCTACCATTAGAGGATGCCTCATTTACAACAAACGACAAGGAAATCAACCCTACGACAGCTTCCGCGTATTGCTCCTCGCCATAGCGAGTCAGATTCCTCTCGTACTCACCTCGAGCCTTCAGGAAGCATATATGGCAATGGAGTAGTAGATGTGAATGGAGAGGCAGATGAAGATGATACAGAGGAAGATCCTTCTGAGGCCTCCGACTTTTCCCGTACCAATAGGGTGAAAAGTGATTTCTCGCTACTGAAGGCGAGTTTGGAACACTGGTGGATGATATAGTGTAGTTTCTGTATGATTTCTTGTATATTCCCTTATCTTAGTACCGTACTATGTCATATTGTTACAATTCTCTAGTTTATTTATATTCCAGTAGTATGTAGAAACTTATATGAGTTATGAACAAAGTATATGTTTATACATCGATATAATTAATTGCTTTGTTAAACAAGTAAATTGTACCTGGATATAATTGTGAGATATCATAAATGATTATGACAAGGTAGGAATATAGATAATATAGAGGGTTGTGACAATGTGGATGAATTTTTTAGTAATTAAAATGAGTATCATGCTTAGATATAACAATCAAAACAAGTTTTAGGAAATTTGAATAAGAATTGAGTAAGATATGATCATAACATTCAAACTGAGCAGGTTGTAGTAATCAAACAACTTCAAGAAATTTAACTGTTAAAATGGCACAAACCATACATATTAAGAAACTATACATCCATATGAATACACATCAAAAGGAATAACCAAACCGAAGGTCATTTGACTATTCAAATTGAAAAAGAAATAAGTTGGAGTAGAAGATGATGCTATAAGCGAAATTAGAAGAGAAAAATGGCTACGAATCTTACCTCCATTGAAGAGATTTGATACCCATTGATGTAGATTTGAGATGCAGCTTGATTCTGGTAAATGAAGGTAGAAAAGGATTCAAAGAAGTAGGCCTTGAACTTTTGGATCCTTGATGCCAAGGATGAATCCACCTTTCATGGAAAGGACAAGTCTTCTCCACAATCATTAGAGTGCTCCATGGATAAGGACAACTTCACTCTCAAACTTAAAATCAGATGAGAGAAAGTTCTCTCAAAACTCACTAATATTTATCAAATGAATGCAAAGTTACAAAACATATATGGTGATGCCTTTATATAGGCTAGGAGGAGGTGCTAAGGAGGTGGAGAATGGATCCTCATGTGGAATCTGAATTAGGCTTAGATGTGATGCCCAATTTGGGTACCTTATGTACTCTTTATTGCTACCTCAAGTTAGGCTAAAGTAGTTCCAAAAATCTTATGCTAAAATACTCAAAAATTGGACCCAAGCCTATGCATTATTAGGCCTTTTATGATCTTAGAGTACAACAAAATTGGTTAAGTCCTATTCTACTGTGTGGTCCAATGAGCCCAATTATGTGAGGTCTCATAGGTCTAATGGCTCTAAAACTAGAATCCTCTACAATTGGCACCTCTACACCATTAAGGATCCATGTCATGAGAACTTGGCAAAATCATTTTGTTAAATGACCTTACTTTAATTCCATGTACCTTAAAATTCATTGTCAAAAAATATACTTATGTTTAGCTCAAACTATTCCTCTCGAACTATTCCTTAAACATATCTAACACTTTGAGTGAATATTGAACTAAAGATTCTAGTACACAACTTTTAGTAAGTGTCATCCTATTAATACTTTCTATGAAAGCACCTCCTATTTAATAAGGACCTAAGGAGCATACTTCACCAATTCATTTCATTTATAATTTTCTTTACTAAAATTTCACAAGTTTACCTATGTAACACCTTAAAAATAAATTTTGTTTTATGCTTAATTTGTACACATGGTTTTATTATTAGACTATTACTTCATGATGTAGAATCTTCGAAAAAATACATTAGTGAAAATATGGTAAAAAAAATTAAAAAACACCTTGGTTAAAAATGAAAGTCTTGTCAGAATAGTTGTTGTATCGGAAAATAAATAAAAGATATCCTCGTTCACATTTAATTCATTAATGGCCTATGTTACTTTTATTGTTGTATACTTCTCTAATGAGAAAAAATACAACTTATCACAAATACAAACATGCTAGAGAAGTCATGCAAACTTATAATTATACAATCCATAATTATATATACTTAATTATGGTAAGTTAATTAAGAAAAGGAATCTATGCCTTTACACATCTAATTACATGTAGAATTACTACTACTATATACATACATTACATATGCTAGTTTATTAGAATACAGTCTTCCAACTATTTATAAAATGTACCTTATGGGTATGACTTTGAACTTCTTTCTCAAAAACCATGCAAACTCTTCAGGGACAATGGTGATGACGCTCTAACCATAGACCTTCATCTAAGGAAACAAAGGTCCATCTGCCATCTCTTGAAATGTATGGAACGGATATGACCTAGGGACTAGAGAACTGCCTTGTGACAACAAGACATGAGAGGTGCTGCAGTAATGGGAAGGTGTCTGTGGGTCGCTCTCCCCTTCTGATGAGGAGGAATCTTCAACAAGTGCAGTTGGAGATGCTTGGTAACCAAGTGGGGGTGGAAGGCTTCCAGAGGAATGGAAAATAGTGTAGTTTAGAAATTTGGGCTCATCTTGGAAGATACGAATAAGTGGTACAAAGAGAAATAAGCTTGAACATTAGCTTGAGTGGTGGTGACCAATCCATGGATGTTTGTTGTCCAGTTAACATTACTGAGCTCCATAAAGACCACTGCGGTCGAGAACAACATCGGGAGCATCTAGGAAGAAAATGGTGGAAGAGGGGTGCGAAACTAAGTTTCTCAGTAGGATTCTACCCTAGGGTTAGTGACATCACTTTCATCCCAACGACGTTAGTTTATTAGAAAACATGTCATGCAAACAAGTTTATTTTTAATCTTTAGAAAACTTTAGCTAAAGTGGATTTCTTTTACATAAAGAAGAACTAGTTTCTAATTAAGCATACAAGTTACATAGTCTAAATTACATGTCTCATAAACCTTTGGGATCATATCACAAATATCATTTGACTATCATTTCATGTACGCCTTAACATAATTCTTTTCTTTTCTCTATCACTCTCTTATCGATAATTTAAGATATCAAATAATACCTTTTCACTGTCTCTGCTACTTTACCTTCTATTCTTAGGACATGAGCTTGTTTGTTGATAGTCGTTACTATCATAAACATTGAAGACCTAGTGCTTTATAATAGAAGGATTTTTTGGAGAGCCCTTTTGTCTCCGCCTCAGAAGGACCTTTCGCCTTCTGAATGTGCACAAGTCATATTAAGAATAGTATTAAATTGTTACATAAGTTCTGATCTCCTAGTTAATTAGGTTGCTTTTAAAAGCTTCCAGATTATATGCATGCTCAAAAAATCCAACCAATATGTCATGCATATTTAGTCTTTATTTTCAAACTACTTTTACATCATCATCCACACATGAACATTGTATAATACACCACTCTCTAAAAAATCAAGAGTGTTATCCTTACACTTTACATTTATCTTTGTCTACTCATAAGATAATGCAACAAGTTGACAAAATATTTCTAATTAGAAACTAATCCTTTAATAAAAAATTTCTTAATTAAGCTTGAAGCTACTTTCATGGACAACATGTAAACTTTCTTTGATACAATTTATGATAAATATTTCATAGGATCTTAGTCCACTCGTCTTTTTAAGTTACCTCTCAACCTTTCTTTTTCTCAAAGATTAAGTTCTTAATATTTTTAATGTAATATTATGGTATATAGGATTTCTTCTCTAGTTGGCCGAATGACCTTTTTAGGTTTTTACTCTTTGTGTGGCTTAAATTGAATGTATTATGTACAACTTACTTAATTCAAGTTTAAGTGTTATAAGTTTTATGCTTTTTTGACTAATAATTTGGCTAGTTAAGTTTGACCAATTAATGAACCTACATGTTTGCCTCCTTGCTCATGAATTTAAAGTTTCCTACTCATGTCTTATTTAGTTATTTTTAAACATCCAAACTAACCTACTTTCCCTAGTTATTACCTAGGTGGCCAAACTTTTCTTAGTCTAAAGGTGTTATGATTCAATTTTTCTACTCCTAAAAGTTGATTTACATTAAATAGGACTTAAGCTATTAGTTTATACCATCCTTAGAAATTTTTAGGGTTTTTCCTCCTTACTTTTGTGAGAGTGGATGAATGCTCCCTCTCCTTCTTCTACTCCATAATTAAGTTTTAGCAAGGTTTTAACATATTTTCCACCAATTTCAACTAATATGGCCAAATGGTCACTCCATAATTTTCAAGTCTCTTCCAAATTTATAATTCCTTCCTTATACTTTATTAGGCTCCTCTTTTCACTTTAATTAAAATTTTAAACTCATATTTTCTTAATTACATGGAAAAATGGCTAAATGTTCTAGGTAGTCAAAACAAGATTCCTTATACTTGGCCTTGGTGTTTTGGATTTTGGTTCTTTGTACATAACTTGTCCTTAGGTCCACCATGATTTTTCCTCAATCCATATCTTTGGTCGTGGTCATAGAAGGTCTTAAGTGATTTGTTCAACTTTTGGTCCAAAATTCCACCTTTACTCTTAATAATTTTAAGTCCAAGTCTAAGTTAAGTTTATAGATTTTATTACATAAACTTTATTAGTATTTTAAGACTTTTAACATATGAGTCTAGATCTGGACTTTTATCAAAGTTTAAATTCAAGATTAAAGCTTTTAATAAGAGGTATAAACAAGTTTCCAACTTTGAACACAAAGATCTTAAAGAAAGCATTTTTCAAGGCAAATAAGTGTAGATTTACTCCAAGATCTATTCATCGCTTATTTTGAGCATTTCAAAAATTTTCTCACAAACTCTCCAATCTTCCCCCAAAGCACCAAAATCACTATTGAAAAATTTTAACCAATCAAATTGCTCCAAAGGTTGCTAAAAGCACTTTAATCCGTCAAAACTTCTCTTTAAATTCTAAAAATAACTAAAATCTTAGTGATGCCCATTTTTAACCATCAAAGGTAGTTTTTAGCTCCCTTAAAATCAATAAAAAGGGATACATAAAACTTAGAGAGAGATCCACCAAAAAAAAAAAGAAAATCAAACCATAAATACAATATCAAAAGCTTAGAAAAACATGGTAAAGGTCCTACTTGTTGAAGAATTTTATGATGGTTTTGGTGTGTCTTTAAGGCTGATCTTTTTCCACCTTTGTGGTCCACACAAGATCTCTTAGTGATATGGTGGGGCTTCATGGGTTTTTTTATTTAACTTAAACGTCAAAGATGGAAGTTTAAGCTTTATGTAAATTTTGAGTTTTGGGAGTAACTAGAGTTTAGAGATAGTTTAGAGAATTTTTCTAAGTGTTTAGGAGGTGTAACATGAAGAAAATGAGCCCTCCAAGGCCTAAAATACCATTCGGCCATTTAAGGGTGATTTGGAAATTAATTTCCCACTTGAAAGAATTTTGGTACATTTGCATGTAATTTCTATTTTCTAAAATAAATGTAAAATTAAGGAATTATCCTTTTTGTGATTAGTTTAATGATAATTTATTTTGAATTTTTCACTAATCAAAATCAACTTATTCTAAACATGATTAATTTTAATTAATCAAGATTAATTTACTTTAACCATATATAATTTTATTTCTTCTATTTAATAATTTTATCCTATATATCATTAATGAAATGATGACTCATATGGTGAATCACCACCTTATTTTCTATTTTTTCATTTTTGTGCTCAGAGGGTGGAACCTACTTCCTAACTTTTACTTTGCATTTTCTTGCCTTAATAGTCTTTCAAGAGCATTTTGGTAATTTTTTTAAGAATTTTCCGAAAGGTTCCCAAACTATTCATCCGATGTTTCTAACACTTATTGGTTCATCTCCAAATCATTGTTATGTCATTTACCATTTTTCTTATAATAGCTTAATCATTGTAGAAGACAGAGCTTTTTAAGGACGTTTCGAATATTTCTGGAGTTTTCTGATGGTTTTTTGTCCTTTCTTTATTTCTATTATTTTCTTATGACTTTATAACCATAATTGATGGATTTTAATCTCTTAAAATGTCTTTTAATTTTTATTGTGGGTTTCCTACACGTTTATTTGCGTTATCCTAGTGCAAGGACATTCATCATTTACTAAAATTCTCTATTTTCTCTATTTTCTCTGGCTTTTATTCTCATTTCTACTTAATTTCATGCTAGATGATATTTGTAGCCAATGAATTTCATTATGAGAAATTGTGGGTGTTACAACCTATACTCTAAGGATATATATATATATATATATGAGGAGGGATCAACTTATTCCAAGAGTAACTTTTCTTATAGTTAATCTGCTTAATAACTCTCATAAACAATTAAATTTCATCAATCCAACCGTTAAATTAATAAATTATATTATATAGATCATCCTAGAAAAATTTTATATTTGAAAAAGGTTTGATACTTCAAAAATAAATTTAAATTAATGAATAATATATCTCTTATAATATTCGTTAACTTAAATTTATTTAATATTAAATCTTTTCCAAATTTTATAAAAAAATTTCTTGATGATCTATATAATATAATTTATTAATTTAACGGTTGGATTGATGAAATTTAACTGTTTATGAGATTTATTAAATGGAGTAACTTAATCCTTCCTCTCTCCCCTCTCTCTCTCTCTCTCTCTCTCTCTCTATATATATATATATATATATTATGTAATATGTGAAACCCTAAGGAATATGCTTAAGAGGAAGAATATAAATGTGTTAAAAATGAGTCTAAGTGATTAGAGGGGGTATATATTAAACATTATGTGTGTAAAATTAATATTATGTGAAAACGATCAATCTATGTTCAAATGATCAATGTTATGTGACAATAGTTAATATTATGAGCTATTCAAATAGAAATAAAGGAGAATACTCCATGAATTCTTAAAGAAACTTCTTAAATGATTCCTGTGAATAAGAGATGTTATTGTAAATGCATGAGTTTGGATAAAGAAATGGTTTTACCAGAGGATGTGCTGGTGAATCTTATGCATATGATGGCCTCGTAGAGGCAAGTATGCCTAGGTACAAATAGAGGTCTATCGGGGCTTTTATAGGAGTCATGATAAAAAGTGAGAAATTATTAAAGGATTACGGTTATGGAATGTTTGTATATGAATGAATGTATGAAGTGATGTAAAATGACCATATAGTCATTTGAAATAGGCATGCATTACATATTAATTATGAATAAATTGAGCTAGAAAGTAACTGGGGAAATGTCGAGAATTTGTAGGGATTGGCTTTGAGAGCCTTAGGGGTTAGTGGTTGAGTGTGATGGCTTATAGGGGGCCTAGGGTAGCTCCGTAGTATCGGGGCTATAACAATCGAAACTTGACCGCCTTGACTTGTCTTAGCATTATTATGATCAGTGAGCTAATTTTTCGTTAATTGTTATGTAGGGAGAATCGATTTCTAGGTATTTTTGTGTGCTCAAATACCTTGATAGTTTGAATCGATTCAAAAATTTGCAATATGAGAAACTGTAGGAAATTCAAGGTCCTCGCAACTTTCAAGAGAATTAAATTTGCTATAGGACCAAAGATTTAACAAGATTCAATATGGTATGGAACACATTGAGTCTTCGAAGAATCTAAGGGTTTATCATCAAATATTCACACATGGAATGATCATTTCATTTGTTATGAGATTTTATTGTAGTTATGGTGCGGTTAGAATGCATGTGATGTTGTCATTGAAATCATCAATAGGCCATACAAGCTTGATTTTAAATTATGATCTTGTTAAATGTCATAAGTAGCTTTATCTGCTTGATGTCTATTAAATCATTTTTGGGACTATGCATTTTCTCACTTCTACCACTATTTTATTTTTGTTATACTCTTTCCTTTAGCAAAAAGACTTGATAGGGGAACAAACCTCCCTTCTATTTGTGCATGGACTTGTAACTTAACCTTTGGGGTCATTGAAAGAGAGAGTAGCATCCTAACAGGACAACTTGCATGGAAACTATTACCTTTTTGTTATTAAGGAGTGGGTCAGGGCTAAAGTTCCCTCCATTTCATTTTTATACTATTAGGGTACTTATTTACTAATCACATGATTTCATCTTTGATTCTCATTTTGAGGGAATGATCCTTGTTTATACTTCTCTATACAGGTGATCCATACCCCAATATTCATTTGATTATGTTTACCTTCTATTTCCTTTTGTGTGAGTGGAACTGTAATGGTTGAGAATATACACTTAATCATGAATTTATATCCATCTTGTAATGGTAGTATTATATATGTGATATCTTTTACTAAGTATGGAGTGATATAAAAAAAATATTCAGCTCATTTTCACATGGGTTGACATGAAATATAATTAAAATTATTCTTGAACTTGCCTAATAAAAAAAGTAGGTAGTAGTAAGGGGTGTCACACAAGCAATCTAGGCTACCTTTCAAGAAAGAAACCTAAAGAGCTATTAAAAAAACTAAAATTAATCTACACAGATCTGGTTGGACCTTACAAAACTCCACCATTGAAAAAGAGTAAGTTTTACATAATTTTTATTTATGACCATACCTAAATATGTTGGATTTATTTTCTCATGTTCAAGTTAGAGGTTGTTGATATCTTTTGAAAATTAAGCAATAGATTGAAACTCAAAGTGGCTATAAGATTCATTTTTAAGGTCCAATGACAAAGAGTATAAATTAGATCAATTTAATTCGTTTTGTGAAGAAACTGTTATTAAACACCAACTCATTGCTCCATATACTCCTCAACAAAATGGAGTTGGTGAGAGAAATAATTGTACCATAATGGAGATGGTTAGGTGTTTGTTGGATAAGAAGAGCTTGCTAAAAGTGTACTAGGTAGGAGTTGCACAAACTTCAGTCTTTCTACTCTATAAACTTCCAACAAAAGTAATGGAAGGAAAGACACCATTTGAACATTGGTATGGTTCCGTCTTCAAGAATATTAAAGTATTTTGATGCTTGTGTTTTACATTTGCATAGCAGACCAAGAGAGACAAGCTGGATAAAAAATTAGAAATTGAAATCTTTATGGGTTATAGCACTATTTCCAAGGCTTACAAAGTTTTCCAACTTAATACAAGGAAAATTCTAATAAATATAGATGTCTTTTCATGGAGGATGAACAATGAAATTGGAAATAAGCTTAATTAATATCAATTTTAGAATTTCAACTAAAAGAAAATGAATTGATGGTTGATGTTCCATTAAGAGACACAAAATCTCTCTCTAATATCTATCAAAAAGATGCAATGTGGTAGCTTTAAACCAACAAATTTCTAGGAAGCTAAAAAAGATCCAAAATAAATCCAAAATGAAGGAAGAACTCATTATGATTAATAAAAATTAGACTTAGAAAACTAGTGAAAAGACCCAAAAATAGAAAATTTGTAGGAGGGAAGTAATTTTCAAAACTATGTTAAATGGAGGTAGCATTATCAACAAGCATAAAGCCAAACTTACTATAAAAGGGTATGCTTAAATCTTTGGTATTTATTTTTTTGATTCATTTTTTCGTGTTGCTAGATTAGAAACCATCATATTATTATTGGTTATAGTTGCACATAAAGGTTGAAAAGTATTTTAGATGAACGTTAAATCAACATTATTAAATGGCCTTCTTGACGAGGAAGTTTATGTTGAACAACTTGAAGGATTTGTTGTAAAAAGGGCATGAAGATGAAGTGTATCAATTCTAGAAAGCTTTGTATGTGATGAAGTAGACACTTAGAGCCTGGTACAACAAAATTGATGAGCATTTTTTATAACTAAGTTTTAGAAAAAGCTCGGTGAAGTTACTTTCTACATTAAAAGTGATGAAATCAATATTATGGTTATGTCCATAGATGACTTGCTAGTTATAGGACGTAATGATGAACTTGTTAAGAAGTTTAAAGAAAATATTCAACATACTTTTGAGATGACAAATATGGTTGAAATCGTATGTTTTTTGGAAATAAAAATAAAGTGCTTATCTTCCAAAAGAAATATGCAATAGAGATTATAAAAAAATTAAGAATGAAAAATTGTAAATAAACATCCACTCCAATTTGTCAAAAGGAGAAATTGAGTGGCAATGGTGAAGCTTGAAAGATTTATGAAACTCTTTACAAAATATAAATGGCTATCTCATGTATCTTATTGCAACTAGACCTAACATTTTACATGTTATAAGCCTTCTATCTAGATTCTCTAATTATGCAACTAACAAAAATCTTAGAGCAACTAAAATGGTAATGAGATATATTAAAAAAACATTAAATTTTGAAATCAAGTTCTATACAAATTAGAAGTATGTGTTGTAGGGTTATTCTAACAGTGACTAAGTTGGTTCCTTTGATAATATGAAGAATACTTCTATTATTGTTTTAATCTTGGTTCATGGGTTTTTTCTTGGTATTCTAAAAATAGGAGATTGTTGCATAATTCATACCTGAAGTTAAGTTTATTGCAACAACAGTTACTACAAATCAAGCCTTATGACTAAGAAAAGTGTTGTTTGATCTAAATTTAAAACAAGAGTGTATAGAGGTGTTTATAGATAATCAAACAATTATTTTATCTCTAATGATCTTATTTCTCATAGAAAAAAAAAACCAAGCATTTCAAAGTCAAATGATTCTTCTCAAAGATGTACAGAAGGAAGGATTTGTTGGATTAAAATACTATAGGACAAATTTTTAATTAGCATATATAATTACCAAAACTTTATCAAGGATTAAATTTGAATTTCTCGTTGAAAGATTTGAAATTTGTGACATCTAAAGCAAACAAGAATGTTGAATGTAGTTACTAAATTTTACTATATTTAAACATCATTTCAGTTTAATAAAAATTATCTTTTTTTTCCATTTAACAATTTTTTTTCTTCTTGCCTTTATTTTTGTTTAATAAAAGTTATAAAAGCACAGAATGCAAAAAAATTCCTACAGGAGAAAGTAAAGTTAACCTATAGATGATGTTGATGGACTAGTTCGAGGGTAAATTTATGGAACTAGTTGTCAATATTGTTGTTATGTTATTAACTTTAGAATCATGAACACTTATCAACATCTCATCCCATTAGTCAAGATGAATAACATCTTATTGGAGGGAGAAGTTGTATATTGGTATTAGTCAAAAATCTCGACAATATCATATATTTATTCTAAATTTTTATTTTATTTTATAATAGATACTTTATTCTAATTTTATATATATAGAATGAGCATCTGTTGATATTAGATGTTAAATTTTAATACTTATACCAGATTAATAACCTTATATAAAATATAAGATTCACTAATCCGATGATTGAATCATATTATAATATCTTTATGATATGTATATCAAATTTTAAAAAATAATTAAAAAATTATAGATATATTATTTAACTATTTATATTTACATATATTTAAATAACATATGAGATGTTAAAATAAAATTATGAGATGAAGTATCTATCAATTTTTATTTTGTATAAAATTTTATATACACAATCTATTTAATAAAACTTTTAAATCAACGGTTGAATTAATAAATTTTATATTTTATATAAAATTATTAAGTTAATGTAAATCTTAAAATTTAACATTTAATATTAAAAAATTCTTTTATATATATATATATATATATATTATTTGCTTGTGCGTAACATAAATATACACATTGATTTTAATAGATTCATTAGTGTGACAAAGTGTTATGTTTATAAGGTATATCCTTATCTTTTTTATTTTTGGAAAGAACAAAATAATGATCTTGCATTTCACTACAAGAGTATCATCTATTAGCATTGGTGACGCAAAAATCTAAGGCTAAGAAGGCATTTCACTACACCAAAGTGTAGCGCAACGTTGGCTAATATATATATATATTAGATAAATTAAGTTATTTTAATAATAATTTTAGTTAAAATTATTTTTTTAATAATTTAAATAAAAATTATTAAATTAATAAATTATATTATATAAATTATTTTTATAAAATTTTATAAACTTTAAAAAATTAATATTTTATAAAATAAATTTAAATTAATAAATATTATAAAAGGTATATTAACCATTAATTTAAATTTATTATTTAAAATATCAAACTTTTTTAAAATTTTATAAAATTTTGTAAAAATAATTTATATAATATAATTTATTAATTTAATGATTAAATTAATAAAATATAATTATTTATAAAAATTATTAAGTAAATAAATTTTGGTTCCTCCATATATATATATATATATATGTATATATATATATATGTATATATATATATATGTATATATATATATATGTATATATATATATATGTATATATATATATATGTATATATATATATATATATATATATATATATAAATGCGTAGCAAATAGAGTTAACTACTTTCAGTTACGGAGTTATTATTGAATGAAAGTATGCATGTATATTTGAATCGCATCAAAGAATTGGCATATTACTTTTGGCATTTTTTTTTTTACTATTCACACTTTTTTTAAAAAAAATATATACACCGAAAACACCCTTATCCAACGGTGTATAGTATTTATCATTCTTCTCTGTTCCGTTCCAGAATTTTATTTTTGAATTGTTATCGCTGCATTTTGAAAATATATTTTTAAAAAATTACTAATACATTTTGAAAAAAAATTAGAATTTATTTTTGAAATATATTAATAACTTTTTAAAAATATATTTCGGAAACGTTATGTTATTATAAATCCTAAAAATATATTTTTGAAATGTTATGTATGCATTGCGAAGTAATTACAAGACTGCAAAAAGCAGCTTCCAAAATTCCCAAGCACATTTATAAAAAGGTTAATTGTCTATCTATACAAGTAAACATCTAACCCAATGCAAATCTTGACTAGGGCATAGGTTATTTGACATAACCTACCAACCCATAATTAAATCAAATACTAAACTAAGAAAATAACCGTAATCTTAATTTATAAATCCTATATTTTAGATAAATTAGTAAAAAAAAATTACCGAATATCCCTTCAAATCAAATATAAGCCTCACGAACTTGTTAAAATATTGAAGCAACTCTAAGATCTCAAATATTAGTCTAATTGAAATTTTCAGGCTTTTCCCGCACAGATGGTGTGTCGGACTCATCATAATGCTCAATTAGCACTTCCTGGATCGAATCAAATGAGTTGAGTAGAAAACCACTCCCTTATCCTTATCCGAAAAGCATAGCAAAAATTTTCGTGTGTTTAGAACTCACTTAGCAAATAACGAGAAATATACCAAGCGATATTTGGTAGGATGCTATAAGACTGCAATTTCAACCGAAAAAATGAAGATAAATGATTATCAAATCTCAATTTGAAACAAAATCAATTTGTATTAGGCAAAAACTAATACTTTAATGAAAGAGCATCACGGCTCAAATGAAGGTAAACTTGGACAAAACTATAACAGGCTTCCCCTAAAATATACCAATAAGGTCAGGCTTCCCTAAACTAAATAACAGACTTCCTACACCTTAAATCATAAACCTTATAAATAAGTCCTGGTTAGACTTGTATGCTTCTACAACAATTCAAATAAAATATATAAACAATTTGAAAAGCTCGTCTTGATAGTTATTTAAATAATAGAAAGTTACTTCAAACAATTGTAACATCTTTATTTCTTTTCCGTTTATATATAATTAATCAAAACTTGAAGAGCTAATATAAATTAAAAAGTATAATACAAAAGTAATTTGAGTGATTTGCTTATATCATCTTTTTTTAGTAGTTGGGTATAATAGAGCTCATTTTACACCCTACAAATTATAGTATCATCCTAATTTGAGTTGACTCAATAGTCATCAGAAACTAAATGTCAATTTTGAACATAATGACTAACTTGATTTCTAAAGTTTGTTAAGGACCAACTTGATGTTTGATCTATCTATCAAGAGAATCAATTTGAGCATTTAGTCTTACTAAAGGTGTTAGAAAATAAAAGAATCACTTAACACTTGGCGGGCCATTCTGTGATTTTAATCTTGAAAGAAGTTGACCTTCTCACCACGGCAGTCAAAAAGTGGTATCTGCAAAAGTATCTACAACAACGTGTCATAAAAGATCATATCACACACAATGTCCTTAAATTAATTTAACCTACGGAATTAAATAAAATAAAATACACATACACATTGAACATGAAGGAGGATGCAACTAAAGTAAATGACATTTTAGAACACAATAATGATTTTCCGAATGGCCACATTTGCGTCCAGATTGAATTAGGATGGCTTGACGTCCGTTTCGCTGTATGTGACGCGAGTAGAAAATCCTGTCATACATTCCTGGAGTTGACTAACAAATATTACACTTCTCCTTTCACTGTTCTGACTGAGGTGAATTTCTGGATCTACCTAAACCCATAAACAAATGCGACCTGCATTTATTAAGATTGTACAGTCCAATTTAACGCCCGAGATTGACACAAGGGTTTAAATGATTTGAATTAAGATGTAGAAAGTGCAGAGTAAATAGAATGGCATTCACAAAAGAATAATTCTAAATTTACGTATGTTTTATTCTTATAAATTTCCTAATTACTAAATAATAAAAAAGTATTCAATTTTTTTTATGTTTTCAAGAGTAAAGTGCATTCACTTTTTTATTTAATACTTTGTAAAGTAATAAAAGAATTATTAATAGGACATGGAGAAGGATATAGCTAAACTCTTCAGAAGAGCACGAAAAGTAGGGTCAGTAAGCCAGCCTTAATGCTGCTACTGGTATCGTGACAATACTCGAAGATGTTGAGCACAGAACAAGTTTTTAACAACTAAAACGGTGTCACAACAGGTAAAATCAAACACAGACGAGCAAAAAGATGAAACTTACCTTCAACCAGAGTCCATTTTGGGGACAACCAACAATTTCGAGGACAGTACAGACCAGACAGTAGCAATAACATCGGCATGTGACTCGCTATTATAGCCATTCATGCATATCAAAGTGGTGTAATCTATGGCAACTGCAGAACTACTTTATTTTTAAAGATGCAGAGGTAGTTGCCGCCTCAGCTATCAAGGAAATAGGTTGACGTGCTTGAAGGCAGGCACCTATATCAAAAGGATGCAACTCGGATCCATCAAAAATAAGATTTACTCCAGGAAGGATTACTTCTTTACTTTCACTTTCATCTGTTTCAGCTTTTATTGCATTGGCTTGAGTGGCTTCTTCAATTGATCTTGTGGCAGTTTCGTAAATAGGAGCTAAGGTATAAGATCTGCAAGCACCATTCAAAATCATATAGTTTCTGAGAGTTAGAATGATTAGGAAACCAAAATTATGAGCTATAATAAACAAATGGAAGTAGTTATACCTGCTTTCTTAATATTTCAATATCTAAGATAGTATAAAATATTTCCATTTAATTTTAAACTACTACAATCACCTCCACACATATAACAATAATAATAATAATAATAATAATAATAAAAAACAAAAAAATAAACAAGTAACAAAAGAATGGATGTCAATGCAACATAACATCACTGAACAGCTCTAAATGTTGGCACATATATTAGTTAGCACGGCAGAGTTTTTAGGGAACAGGCAGCAGTCTGTGCAAACACCACCGATTTTGATAAATCAAAGGGAAATTACCAAAAGTAAGAGATGCACTTGGAGCATGTTGAAAGGAACAGGCAGCAGTCTGTGCAAACACTACATACAAAGAACACACCAAAAACACTGGACGCCTGATCTGGAAGACTGTTGAAGAGACCAGGGTAAGTAACAAAAAGTGTTAGGATGTCTCATGCAAGGTATTTTGCATTAATTTGTCGAAGAGCAGTGCTAGTGATTCAGGAAGTGCATGGAGAGGATGGCAGCAGCAAAACTTTATGTTAGGTGTCAAGAGTGGGCAGTTCTGATCCCAGGGATTCCGATCCAAGATCTGAAATGTTCGAGGTTGCTGGAAAGTTTATCTGCAGTGAAAACTCACTGGAAAGATTCACCTAGGGAGGACTCACCACTAGTATTGACATGAAACAAGAAAGGATTTGCCATTGAGCAGTGGGCACAGCAGATTTAGGATTTTATTGGGAGTATGGGTTGATAAAGACTCTACTACCAACTTGAGAATTACAAGAATAAACTAATTAGGGATAAAATTGCATCTGAAGATACAGTCACTAATCATTATATATATTATTGTTAATAATAATTACAATGACTCCATCCTGATCATGTTTATCAATCTTGGATAGCAGGATAACAGCCCCTTCCCAAAATGCTATAGCGCTGAGCAGGATGACCGCTATTTTAATTTTTTTATGCAGAGCTATGATCTATACTATATCATAATTACAGATATAATGTTCAAAAAATATTTAAAATACATGACATGTTTATAATTATACATAAAAGATAATAGGTCTAAAGCAAAACATAGAAGTATATAACCAAAAAACTGAAGGAAAAAAATATCTTAAAGGTTGCAAAGGGGAAACAATTGAGGAAACAACAGAACAGAACATCGGAAGTAGACTCAGAATAAAGAGACGAATCAAGGTTGAATGTTGTGTCGCCCAAAACTGTTGGAGATGGGTTGCTCCAGCTTTGGTCACAGAGATAGAATGGAAAGAAGAGAGGTCTCAAATAGCAGCGGAGAAAGCATGGGGGGAAAAGTAGGTATTTTTTTGGTCAAAAAGTAGGGCTTAGAGTTTTCAACTTTTCTGAAAAGGGGCTAAAAAGACAGTTTTGACCCTAAAAAGACATTCAAAATGATAGTTTTGAGGACCAAAATAGGATTTTTCAGTCAGCTTCTCTGTTCAGAGCTATGGTGCTATGAAATGCAGCTTTCTAGGCCACTTGATAATTCTAATTCTAAAACCACAAACAAAACTGTCCAGCTATAGAAGTTCTGTGGGGACCATTGATAACCCTAATTATAGATATATAATCATAAATTAGTTCCTTCAATTTTTCTGTAATGTATATATGATATGCTACCATAAACATCTTATCTTCACAACATCTAAAATTGTTCTAAACTAGTTTCATCACTGGACTAGATTACAGAAGCAAGGTAACCAATTTTATGTTTGTCCAAACAATGTCAAAAGGATGCATTCATTTATCTGATAAGAAAATTCAGCACATGAATTGAACATTTAGAAGTTAACAAACCTAAGAATGCTGCCATCAAAGCTTAGAACTTCAGTTCTGCAGCGCTGTCGATTAATAAGTTTTAATCTTTGATGCTCACTTGACGCCCCTGAAATGGGAGAAGAAGGGTCCATAAGGGGATCCCACTTTCCACTAGCATATTTCATAAGTTTTCGTGGGGATTCCTTAGCTTTCTCTTTCTGGTAAAGAACCTTTGAAGCAGGACCAATTGCTTGGTACTCAGCACAAATGTCACGCAAATTCTTTCTTAAGCTTTGGATTGTATGATGGTGTTCTTCAAATGAGCCAGACTGAAGTAACTCAGATGATACAACCCTTCTACATATATTGTTACACAACTTTGGACTGAATAGTGGCATTCCAAATTCAACACTCAATGGAACCCATTCATACTTCTCTTCTTCAGGTGAGAACTGGTCTGATTCCCTTTCATTATATAATTTCAGTAGGCGAATATACCCAACTGTCCACAGTTCCAACTTGTCTGCCAAATCAGTCAAGAGATAATTCAACTTTGAACTTTCCCCTTCACATATTCCTAATTCTTCTCCAACAGAGATAATTGACCCATCAGAGTTCTTTAAGGGCAAAGGGATATCCATTGTAATCACCTTTCCAGATTCATCAAGATCAAACCTACTGAGAGGCTGCACTAGCACAGCCGAATGTTTAAGTAGTGAATTTAAACAATGTAGGAGTATACTTCCCTTCACTAAATTTCCTTCTAGTTTCCCTCCCAACCCACCTACTGTGGAACCATCCCAAGACCATATGAGAGCCTTCTCACAACCAGCCAATGGAGCAGGAAGCAAGCGCAGACACTGTCCTTTCATCAGAACAACTGATAGAGGCCCACTAGCTACAGTTGAATATAATACCAATTTCATCCAAGGAGTCATAAAAGAATACGAAGGGGGACCAAAATGAACCAGACTTGTAGGTCCAGGAAGAACTGATGAATGAGGAAGAGGAACTATGGACACAACTACATCATAGTCACGAATAAATAAACGGTCAAGGGTTGCTGGTGCAAGAGAAGCCAAGCTTTCACAGCGAAGAATATCTACACGATATTTCTTTTTTCTCTTCAACATTTCTGTTCCAACATCTGACCCTTCAACCATTAGTTTCTCATCATTCTGGAGATTTCCTTCGGCGGCTTCCTGTATGTTACTACCATCACCTTCCAAAGAAATAGAACAGGCTCCACCAACCATATCATTAGGAACAGCTTCAGAAGCAGAAGCCTCTGCAGACTTCTCTACATTTGAACTTAATAAATCATAATTATTCTTCCCATCTTCTACAATATCAGAGTCTCCTGATTTGTCAGTCAAAGAGATTTCAGCAATTAGAGAACTAGACTGATCATTGCTTGAAGTAGACATGTCAAAACCTTCATCCACTTTTGCATCTGAAGCAACTCCACCAGATTGTAGACATTCCAATACACAACGCAGGCTAAATGCATGATTTGCAAATTCCTGCAGTTCTCCCTCAAATTTGGCACCTTCCAGAGTGCTAAGATCCTTGCATAGATCAGCAATGCTGGCATGACCCAACTTACCAGCTTCATAGAGTGTAACAGCATGAGATTTCAGGCCTGACATAGTTCAGCAGGAATATTGACTTTGGTTAAACTATGGACAAATATACACATACAAATAAATTCTCAAACACAAAAGATAGAAGACAAACACATTCATAATGAATAGATCAAAAAGAGAATTTTACTGCTTTGAAATAGATCTATAACACACATGGATTTATTAATAAATAATCAAAGCAATTGTAATCCCATAAATTTACCAGTCATATATCAGCTCAATATGATCCTCTTTTCATATGAAATTTGAGGCTAAGAAGAATAAACAGCTATCACATTATATGCAACAGAATAGTTTGTGTTTGTACTTTAAAGGTGGCTACTTTTTACAGAACAAATTGTTTAGGGTCCTCAGTGAGCTCTAATGTTTGCATCTTATTTTGGAAAGTTGTAAGATCTCCAGTAGTTGTTGGTTAGGGTTCTGTTTCACAATCAATAATTAGTTAGGTTAGTTGTTATTCCTGTTAGTTGAGTTAGAGAGAAATCAGGACAGTTTGCCTATAAATAATAGGAGAGGTTAAGAGAGAATAGAGCTTGTCATTTTAGAGAGGATTGGGGGCTTTTAGGTAGTGGGAGGTGCAGACCCTCGAAGTTCTGCAGTGTTCTATCTTTGTAATTGGGGTTTATCCCTATTTCTTCTTAATAAAATACCAGGTTCCTTACAAAAGTCTTTACCTGGTCAAATTGGATAGATTTCACAAAGAGGAAGTCAGAACCTTGTGGTAATGTTGTAGCCATTTGGAGCATTTGTTTGGAGAAGGTTTTGGGGTGCCTCTCTGCTCTTAATTTTGCTAGAGTTGTTTTAATGGCTATTCTGTGTTCAGCTAATGCTTGTTTCAATGGAGAGTGTATAGGAAAAAATCACCCAGAGAATGTTAGAAGTCTAACAATTTGGCAGAGATGGAATTCAAAACATGTTGCATCAGATTAAAAAGGGATTATAAAATTAGAATGGTAAGGTACCTATCAACATCAGTTTCCTAGGACCGTTTATGTCAGCATATCAGACATTACAGCATTAAAAAACATAATCCAGAAAATTATAGTAAATGAATTGGAGCTTCAGAAAGTGGGGATAAACCTGGTGAAACAGAACCCATCATAAGATAGGATGTTATATTAGCATCAACTATGAAAGCAACACGAGTATAGGCAGAACTAGCAATAGAAGCATCGCCTTGATTGGTATCATTATCAGTAAGAATATTATCAAAACCATGACTAGCAATAGAGGCATCTTCATCACTAACTGCACTTCTAGGAGACCCAGGTACATTTGTATCTTGAAGAATAGAAGCTGGATCAATTACTTTTGTTGCCCATCCCAATCGACATGCAAAAGATGCTGCAGCCTGCAGTTGTGGCAAGTCGGCCTGTAGGGTTGCTGCCAATTCAGCAACAGATGCATTTTCATTTGAAACAACAAAAACCGCATATAATAACCTGGAAGAAAAAGACAAGTGTTACTTATGTCTCATTTTTGGAAACATTTGAAAAGAAAATGATGGAAACAGACTGAAAGAAATGCATTACTCTTCTATAGGATCTTCGTAAGACTGTTCTCTGTTGGAAACAAAACCTTCTAGCCTGGAAACTGAACCACCATAAATATAAAAATTATTTCAATCAACAGAACACACAGAGCTTTTAAATAAATGTACATATTTTACTGTTAGAAAAAAAAATCCACAAAATTGTATACACACCACCCTATAATTATATGGAGTGTAGTCCATTACTTACTTTTAATCCATGTTAGCTTTAGAAGGATTTCCAAATAATTCTGGGGATCACAATTTTTCGTTTCATTTTTTGGCTAAAAGTGTACCTTGATTGTCTGAATAAAGGATCAGTGGCCTCTTTACTCACATTTTCTAACCAAAGAAGGTAGACATCTTGGTAACGGAAATCCTGCCTACGTAGAATGGAAGTAACAAGATTCACTGCTCTTCACATGGCTTTTTTCCTCACTCCACGACTTTGTTCTTCCTAGAGTCATCATGTGAGTTCACACATTGAAGATATGGGAAGAACTGCACAATTTCTTCAGGCACAAACTAAAGCCAACTCCAGCCAACTCAGATCTGAACTCAAGACTATCACCGAAGAAAATCGCACCATCTCATAATACTTTCAAAGGAATAAAGCCATCGCTAACACTCTTCCTTCCTTTGGTGACCCAATCTCATATTGGGATCAACTTGAGACAATTCTTGAAGGTCTCCCCGATGAGTTTGATGCTTTCGTCACAGTAATTCAAAATCACCTGGACTTGTGCTCCATTGCCAAAATTGAAGCCATGCTGCTGGCTCATGAAGCACACAACCTGAGAAGAACAAGAAACTTCTTGGTGGATCTTATTCTCTCTCGGCGAATGTTGCACAAGTGTCACAATCACAAATCTTGCCCAATCCGTCACCTAATTTTGGAAACCAGAATGCAAATTTTTAAAGTATACAGGGATCAGATCATCATTTTGGCCAAGGAGGTCTTTATCAAGGTCATGCAGGTCGTCATTTTGGCCAAAATAAAGGTAGCAGCAGTAGGTATGGAGGACGCTCCTCTGTTCAATGCCAAATCTGTCACAAATTCAAACATGGTGCTAGCATATGCTATTTACCGTATCTCCAGATTCCCTATTCAGCAGCAGCCAAGTGAAAATCAGCCACCTCAATGTTTAATTCTTTGGTTCAAACCTTCTCCACAAGTTTCTCATCCTCTGTACTACCAACCTCAGTTTTTGTTTCAACTTATTTTCAAGATTCAGACTAATCCAACTACTGTTTCTGACCAGAAATCAGCAGGTACTATAAATGACTTCCAAAGGCATGCTAAGGCATTTCTCACTTATCTTGCAACAAACCAGGCCTGGTTCCCTGACTCAGTTGCTACTCACCATGTTGCCAATGATCTAGTCAACCTAAAGCAATCCTCTTCCAGGATCTGATTAAGTGTTAATGGACAGCAGACAAGGTTTGCCTATAAGGTGAGTAGGATCTACTATGTTTCATTCACCTTACAAATCAAACACTCCTCTAAATCTCAAGAATCTTCTTTTCAGTTCCCTCAATCACCAAGAATTTGATCCGTGTTAGCAAGTCTGCAAGATATAATTCAGTATACTTTGAATTTCATCCTACTTTTTGTCTTGTTTTGTTAGAGTATACAGTTATTATGAATAGTTCAGTATACAGTTAGCCTTATCTAGTTAGTTATCTTTTCAGTTTTACTGATCAGTTTGTTACGATAGATTTTGTTACAGATTTATCTTAAGACCACGTATAAATTCAAACTCTAGAATCTCTTTCAATAAGATTCAAATATATCAATTCAGTTTTTCTAATATGGTATCCAAAGCTTACACTCAATCCTAAAGTGGCTATGCTGCCTAAACTTTCCTCGCAAGTGGTTCCGACCACTGCTGTGATTACATTTTCCCACCCTATCTCTGTCCATATTGATGAGAAGAACTATCTTCTCTGGAATACGCAAGTTGAAGCTGTTATCGAGGCTCATAGACTTCATCACTATGCAGTGAATCCAGAAATGCCATCTCGTTTTCTCTATGAAGATGATTGAGATTGTGGACAAGTTAATGAAGCCTATCTTCTCATGGTTACCTTCCTTTCTCTCAGAATCCATTCTTACTCGTGTCGTCGGATGCACCCATTCATGGTAGCTCTAGGATGAAATATACACTTTCTTCAGTTCACACACTCAAGCAAAGGCTCGTCATCTTCATTCTAAACTTCAGAACAGCAAGAAAGGTTCTCAAACTATCTCAAAATACCTTCTCCGAATCAACACCATTGTAGATTCTCCTATTTCCATTACCGAACCTATACTTCCCCGCGATCATGTTGATGCCATCAAGGATGGCTTATCAGATGAGTATGATGTCTGTGATTTCCATTAACATGAGACTTGACTCTTACTGCTCACAAAGCAAGACTCAACAAGAATCATCAAGCATCCATTTCTGATGCTGTCTCTGTCAACTTGACAAATGTCTCCACTCAAGATTCATTCAGTCTAGCTTATGCAACATCCAACACTGTTATGGCTAATTTTCCCACCCAAATTCATCACCAGTCTTTGGTAACTCATCATTCTTCTTGAAACCAACCTCATCGCTCTAGCCGAGGGTTTCGTGGTCATAGACGCTATCGTAGCAGAGGTGGCAATGCATTTTTTCAATACTCAAACATGCTAGGTCTATCACAAACCTGGACATGATGCCCTTACCTGCTTTCATCGCTTTGATCAAGTTTACACCGACTCTTATTCAGTGCCTCCTCATTATGTTCCATCCCAACCTTAGCATCCACAACATTTTGTGGCAGGACCAACTTCCTTCTCATAGTCACAGCCATTCACTCCTTATAACATCCCTCCACCAGCTCCGCCACCTCAAAGCTCACCTCATCTGCATGGCTTTCTAACTATGACACATCCTCCACCATCTCAAGTGTGGTTCCCAGATTCTGGAGCAACTCATCATGTTACTCCCTATCCTAAAAACTTGCAGCACAACTCATCATTCCAAGGACAGGAACAAGTGTTCACTGCCAATGGTCAAGATTTGTCTATCACCTTCATTGATCAATCTTATTTTCAATCACCCATTCAACCACACACTACACTAGCCCTTAAAAATATGCTATTGGTTCCACCCATCACCAAAAACTTGGTCAGTGTGAGCAAATTTGCCAAGGATAACAACTTTTACTTTGAATTTCATCCCCACTGTTGTTTTGTTAAATCTCAGGACACACATGAGACTGTCCTTGAAGGATCACTAGAAGCTGATGGTCTCTACAAGTTTCATTAATTGGGGGCCACATAAATCTTCTCCCTCAACTTATATTTCTACTAATGCTACTAATTTCTCTACTACTCCCACTGTATCTGATATATCTAGGGATCCACCACCATCCCTATCCTACACTGTATGGCATAACAGGCTAGGCTGTCCACGCCACACTACACTTAAGTCAATATTACAACATTATAAAATTCCATTTATCAATAAAGAAGACTTGGATTTTTACTCCACATGCTGTCTTGGCAAGGCTCATATATTGTCTTCATCCCCTTTATCTGTTTACAACAAAACTATGGAATTAATTTTTAGTGATTTTGGAGACTATCCCCTGTGTTGTGTGCTACTGGTTTTTCATACTTCATTACCTTCATTGATGCATGCACTCGCTACACTTGGATTTATCTATTCAAATCAAACTCAAACTTTATCTACATTTAAACAGTTCAAAAATATGGTAAAAGTTCAATTATCTACACTAATAAAGTATGTCCAAACTGATTGGGGAGGAGAATTTCGTCCTTTTACTACATTGCTAGCTAATCTTGGCATCTTACATAGAATTATTTGTCCACACACACATCGTCAAAACGGAACTATTAAATGAAAGCATCGTCACATCATTGAAATGAGACTTACCCTTTTAGCTCATGCCTCTTTTCCTTACAATTTTTGGGATTATGCATTCTTCACTGTTGTGCATCTCCTCCATTAGCTTCCACCCATGGCAAAGCACCCTATACTGAATTGTTTAAGACAGAGCCTGATTATAATTTCCTTTGCACATTTGGGTGTGCAAGTTATCCATTCCTACATCCCTATAATCCTTGAAAACTAAGTTTCACTCCCATGACTATATTTTTCTTGGATATGAATCTATCAATGGAATTAATAACAGAATATCATTGATAGAATTTTGGGTTTTTAATAGGGCTGATTTTGTAGAATTGTACAGCCGTAATTCTGCGATTATTATCTCCTTAATTAGGATAGCTCAGCTATAACAATTTAGCTAATTTTGTGGGATTGTATCACTGTAATTGTAATTTTTATAGTTATGTTATCATCTTAATTAGGATAGCTCAATTGTAGGATAACATATATAGCAGTTTACCTATTTTTAGAACTGAATATCAGTTTGTATTGCTATATATATCAGAATTTTCCAGCAGGAATACACAGTTTTTACCTATATTTCTCATATTTTTAACATGGTATATCAGTTTGGGTTGCGATCCTAGTCTAGCCCAACAATTCTAGCCTCTTGTCTCTTTTGTCTCCGGTCAATCCTTGTCTAAGTTCTCTTGTTTCTGGTCCCTGTTGCCACTTTGGTCCTTCTTGTTTTTCGTGATATTTTTTCTTAGCCTCATGTCTACTAAAAAGTATGATGCCCTCTTGGTTCATTTTAATGGAAAGAAGTATTTTGCCAGGGCATTCCAATTCCATATTTTTGTCAAAGGCAAGGACCTTCGGGGTCATGTTAAATTGTAGCAGTCCTATTCCTAACAAAGACCAATAGAACAATGAATATGCCAAGTGGGAGGTCAAAGATGTAAATGGACAAAGACCAACACTTGGGATTGGTTTTCTGCTCCTAATGTAGCGTATAATGTTTCATGGCCAGATTGGAAATTAAACCCACTCAAGTGTTTAGCTAGGAAAGGTGGGGGGGTATAGGATAACAGTTCATAATGTTAATGGGTGCTATGTAACTTCATTATTTGTCCTTTGCCTTTCTATTTTCTGTTTTTGTAAGTATCTGTACTCTCTTTAATATAATCTCTATGCCCTATCAATCTACAAAACTCTTATTTCGCTCAAAAGAATGCATACTTTTGGGGTACTCACCTTCTCACAAGGGCTACAAATGTCTCGATACTGATGGCAGAATTTTCTCCTCAACCATATCTCTTTCAGCTACTTTGTCTTCTATTTTCGTTCCTTCTTGTTACAAACAGACTATGGACCATGGCTATTGGAGTAAGCAATGCAAGCAAAATTCAAGCTCGAGGAAAACCATACTTGGAATATTGTTCCTTGTCCACTTATTGTTAAACCTATTGGAAATAAGTGGATTTTCTATGTCAAACTGCATTCAGATGGTCCTTTGTACCGATACAAAGCTCATCTTGGTACCTTGGTAACAAACAAGAATATGGGATTGATTATGAGGAGACATTTGCTCCCATGGCCAAATGACCACAGTTTGAACTGTTCTTGCTATTGCAACTTCTCAATCTTGACCGTTGCATCAAATGGATGTAAACGATGCCTTTCCCTATGTTCACCTTAAAGAAGACATCTATATGAAGCTTCTTGCAGTATGACAACTGTTTCTCCTAATGATGTTTGTAAACTCGAGTGTCCTTCATATGGGTTGAAACAAGCCCCTCAAACTTGGGTTGAGAAGTTATGCAGCACACTTCTTAATTTCTCCTTTTCTATAAAGTTAGTATGATCATTCACTCTTCTTTCACAAGTTTGCCACAAGCATAGTGATCATTTTGGTCTATGTTTATGATATAGTTATTACTATGTTAGACAAGGAATTGATTTCGAACCTTCAAGATATGCTACATAAAACCTTTCATATGAAATCTTGGACAGCTCACCTATTTCTTGGGATTGGAGATTCATTATCAATTTAATGGTATAATTTTAAACCAACAAAAGTATATTCAAGATTTTATTTCATTGGTTGGTTTGCAAGGTAGCACTTCAGTGGACACTACTATGGAAGTAAATGTGAAATTTTCAAAGGATGAGAGAGACCTGCTGATCCTACTCAAATATGGGAGGTTAATGGGAAATCTTATCTACTTGACCACAACTAGACCTAATATTGCACATGCAATTCATCAAGTTAGCTAATTCATGTCTTTTCCTAGGCATCTCCATCTAGCTATTCTCCGTTGCATTATCTGGTTTCTTCTTGGCACCCCTACTCAAGGTTTATTTTTACCCACTAGCTCATCTCTACAGTTGACAGCATACTATGATGTTAATTAGGCTGGTTGTCTTGATACCCATCAATCTTCAGTGGGATGGTATATGTTTCTATGTGATGGCTTGATGTCTTAGACATGTAAGAAATGGGACCGTGTTTCAAAATCTTCTACTGAAGCTGAATGCTATGTAATGTCCTCAGCATATTCAAAAATTGTTTGGCTTCAAAAATCTTCTAGCGGAAATTTGCTTTTCACTAGCTAATTTACACCTCTTCATGCTGATAACATAATTGCAATTCAAATTGCAGTAAATCCAATGTTGCATGAACGCACCAAACATATTAAAGTTTAATGCTATTATATCAGGGAAGCATTGAACAATCTCTACCTTACAGATCTACAAATCTTCAAGTGGTAGATGTATTCACTAGTTATGACAGGACAGCAACATCACTTTCTTGTTGGATAAATGTTGTTGGTTGATTTACCAGCATCAATCTGAAGAGGGATATTAATGGCAGCTAGAATATTTATTAAGCAAATTACTAGGTTTGTTTATAATATTATTATGTTGTTATAGCCACTATATTCTCCTACAATAATTTGTGTTTGACCCAGGAGGAATGCAAGCTTTTTTTTTGCCATGCTTCAATTAGTTGGAACATTAGTGGAAAATTCATTTCAGTAACCACAAGCCATTTACCTTGAGGAAAAGGGGATAGTTTAGAAGGGAAGTATTAATAGATACTCAAAAGGTTGTTAGTTAGGATTCTGTGTTACAATCAATAATTAGTTAGGTTAGCTGTTAATTTCTGTTAGTTGGGTTGAGATAGAGAGGAATAAAGGCAGTTTACCTATAAATAATTGGAGAGGTTTAGGGACAGGATATCTTGTCATTTTGGAGAGGATTGGAGCCTTTAGGCATTGGGGGCTTTCAGCTAATAGAAAGTGACTATCTATCAATTTCTGAACCAGTTTCTTACAGAATCCTTATCTAATAAGCAGAAGCCTCAAAGCTGAGTGCCTCATTCTCCCTTGCTCCTCTACAAGTCTCCCTCAACCTTGCCCTCAAGTCTCAACTCTTTCCTTCTCCTTAAACCTCTGCATATTTTTGAACTCCTCTCTCTCTCCCATTCTTTTAGTGCTCTGTCTCTCAAATCTCTGTCTTCTCATGCAGTTGTCATATAATAGACAATGTTTTATAGCTTTTTGGAATAATTTTGTCACTTTTGAATTGTGCATGAGCATCTAAACTATGTCTAGCAACTTCCAGATCTGCTAGAAGACTTTCTAGCCTGCTGAAATGGAAGTAAATAAGGGCTAATTTAGAGTTTCCCGGCTGATATGGCTATATTTTATCATATTAGGTATTTTTTGTTTAATTCTCGCCAACCGTGTTATGCATATGATTATAAAATCAAATCTCAAACATAGTATGCTGAATTTTAATTGATTGAATAAGTCGAGTAATGTCACTTAGGAATGGATGATCAACTTGTGTGCAAAACTGACAATTGGTGTCATTCAGTTCTGAAACCATTAAAAATTTTGTTTAGTTTCAATTTTAGGGGAAGCAGTATGGTCAGCTGATTGGTCTGAATACAGAGACCTCAGAACAGATTAAATTGAACGGAGGCAAAACTCTACTTTGCAACCCATTTCCCCCATGGCATGCCTTCAGATTATAATGTATTAGAGATATGGTTATTCTAAATATGAAGCTTTAAATTTAAATGTTTAATAAGTATACTTTGAAAATGATATTTGGAAAGTAAAGCACAGTAAGCATAAAAAAATAACCAAACATTAACACTTAAAACATACCTTTAAACCGATCATCAGGATATACAGGAACATCAAAATATATCAATCCCCGTCTATAAAGACCCTTTACAACATCAGGATCAAACAAGATAAATGAATTCACTTCCTCCTTGCATACTTTATCTATTGTGGCCATTTCCTCTTCTGAAAGTTTCTATAAAGGCAGAAACAAACAAGAAAAGGAGTCAAGTGCATACCTAAATTACTTCTTATTGCCAAATTAACACAATGAACAACATTATGGTAAATTAACCCTCCTCTATCAATAAGGGTGAAATGAAGACCTCACCTTAAATTCTTCTAAAGTAAAGTTCACCAGACAAACTCCCCACCAAGGTTCAATAGGAAAATCCACAGGTTGTGTAGGTAAAAGTTCTTTTGCAATTGACTTGTTCAGTTTCCACATGATTTTCTGGATACACCAAAAGAGGAAATGATGGGTAAGAAGAGATGTTATAAAATCATAATCCAGTTTCAGACAAAGGGAAGTAAAGCCATTGAAATCAAATTGAAATTTATGAGGAACAAACTGAAAGTCTGGTCAAAGGCTTCTGATTAGAAGTATCAAATGATGAAGATGGACATTAAGGTATATTCAGTTTGGCATCTCTATAACCAATGCTGTCAAAGACCAAAGAAAATAACAAGAGACGGGTCTGTATTATTAACAAAAAGGAAACTAGATTGCAGAGAAGAATCTGCAATACCAAGAGCAAGCTCCTTACAAAGGTTACTGCCTTGCCTCCACTACAACAGAAAAATCATTCCCACTTCCCCACTCCAAACGCACACCCTAAAATGCATATTGTGTTTGCCCATGTTTCCACTCATAACTAACCACCTTACTAATTCCTATTCTACTCCTTATTCTTCCTATTATAAGTTTTCCAAACCCAAGGCCCATGACTGAGTTGGACTGCTTCAATAATTCATAATCACAGGACCTGACATTTCCGCCCCCATCACTCAAAGCCTTGTCCTCAAGGCTAACATCTGGAAATTGAGTGAAAATGGTGAAGGCATCTTCCCATGTAGCATCTTCTGTAGGCTGGCCTTGCCACTAAACTAACCAATAAGGCACAACTCCCCTTTTTTTTTGTTTATATTGTACTGCAAGAATTTTCTCAGGAACTATGTTGGCTGCCACTTCTAGATCAAATCCTACCTGCAAATTATGTGCAACCTGATAATTTCCTACTGCTCTTTTAAGTTGGGAAACATTAAAAACAGGGTGAACCTTAGAGTGAGGAGGATGTTTCAACTGGTATGCCACTAGACTCACTTTCCTTGCAATCTGGTACGGTCCATAGAACCTAGCAGCTAGCTTAGGATTAATTCTATCAGAAACATTATGTTGTCGATGGTGTATTAGTTTGAGGAAAACCCAATCCCCAACCTCAAATCATTGAGATCCTCTTAGTATCAGCAAATTTCTTAATATGCTCTTGGGCACATTGCAAGTGAAATCTCAATTGTTAGAGAGCTCCATTGCAATCAATCAATTGCCTTTCCACTGATTCTACTCTCGTTTCTTCAAAGACATATTGTACAACAGCGGGGGTTTTCCTTCCATACACAGCTTGAAAAAGGCTAACCCCTGCAGTGGCATGAAAAGTGGTGTTATACCACCATTCTGCCCAATGCAGCCAGGAACTCCAATGCTTTGGCTGTTCTGAGCAAAAACATCGTAAATACATCTCCAAGCACTTGTTAACAATCTCTGTCTGTCCATCATTTCTGGATGATAGGAAGAGTTAGTACCGTGAAGCTTTAAGAGCTGACTCCAAAAATGGTTGAGAAATAAAGGATCTTGATCACTAATGATGGACTTAGGAATTCCATGGAGTTTAATCACTTCCTTAGTGAAAGATTCAGCTACTGTCTTTGCTTTGAATGGATGTTTTAGTGGAATGAAATGCGCATACTTGGAGAGGCGGTCAACTACCACCAAAACAGTGTCAAACCCTTTGGATTTAGGTAAAGCTGTAACAAAATCAAGATTGATATCCACCCAAATCTGCTCTGGAATTTCCATTGGCTGAAGCAAGCCTGCAGGGGATTGAGCAAGATATTTTTGCCGTTGACAAGTATCATATTCCTTGACAAAATCTCGAACTCTCTTCTTCATCCCACACCAATAAAAAATTTCATCCAACTGTTTGTAAGTTCTGAAATACCCTGAATGTCCACCATTGAGAATACAATGAAACTCATGGAGAAACGTTTGGATCCAAGTAGACATTGCGGGAACCACTAGTCAATTATAATAGCATAAAACACCATGATGCAGGGCATACCCAAGCCTAGAAGATGGGTCTTGCTGCAAATCTAAAATCACCTTTTGCAAAAAAAATCTTGTTGGGTCCCTTCTTGAACCCATTCAGGTCTAGAAATCAAAACATGCAAATCTAGCTCCTCTGTACACCTCGACAAAGCATCTGCAGCCTTGTTTTGGAGGTCAGGTTTGTACACCACTTTAAAATCATACCCCAACAATTTTGAAAGCCAACATTATTGATCTAGGTTTGAGATACGTTGTTGTAATCATTCTCTTAGGCTTCTTTGGTTAGAAAAAACCTTAAAATGTCTTTCGAGTAGATAGGGCCTCCAATGCTGAATGGACAAAACCAATGCCATGAGTTCCTTGTGATAAGCAGACTTGGCTAGGTTGCCCTCTGAAAGTGATTTACTAAAATAAGTTAAAGGTCGTCCTTCTTGCATGACAACTACTCCTAATCTTTTGTCTATTGCATCACACTCAATTACAAACTCCTAGGAAAAATCAAGGAGCCTCAAAACAGGTGCTTCAGTAATAATTCTCTTCAACTTGTCAAAAGCCTCTTGAGCATCCTCACCCCAAAGGAAGCCTCCCTTCTTAGTGAGGTCTGTAAAAGTTTTGGCAATCTTGCTATAATCTTTAATAAACTTTCTATAATACCCAATCAATCCAAGAAAATCCCTAACTCTCCTTAGAGACTTTGGAATTGGCCAATCTAGCACACCTTAACTTTCTCATGATTCATGGCCACTCCCACTTCTAAAATACATGGCCTAGATACTCTACTTCCCATCTACCAAAGTGACACTTCTTTTGGTTTGCTACCAACCCATGATCTCATAAGCAGCCTAAAACATGTCTTAAGTGTTGGATGTGGGAGCACCAATCAATGCTATATACTAATATATCATCAAAAAACACCAACACAAACTTCCTCAAGCAATGTCTAAACACATCATTCATCAAAGATTGAAAAGTAGTTGGTGCATTTATCAACCTGAATGGCATGACTAAATATTCATAATGTCCATTATGGGTTGTGAAAGTTGTTTTACGAATATCTTCTTCTCTTACCTGAATGTGATGGTAGTCAGACTTTAAGTCTAGTTTTGAGAAATAAATTGCTCCGTGCAACTCATCTAATAACAACTCCTCAATAACAGGTATTGGGTACTTGTTCGAAATCGTGGCTTTATTAAGAGCTCTATAATTCACGCACATTCTCCAAGTGAGGTCCTTCTTCTTCACCAAGATCACTAGACTGGAATAAGCACTTGTGCTTGGTCTAACTTCTCCTGAATTTAGTAGCTCTTGCACTTGTTTTTCTCCAACCCCAAAGTTGCCCATCCTTGAGCTTGCAAATTTCCCTTCATCCTTCTGGAAGTCTTTCTTTTGTGTTCCTCCCAAATTTGGACCAACCCATGTGGTAGGTAACTACTCGGTTAGAAAATGCAAAAATAGAGTACGAGAGTAACCACCATCACTGGAATTCAAACCTCTCTGATAGACTAGTTTATATTGCACATCCCCCAACAAGTCAGCCTCAATTGCCCTTACTAGCTCCATCATTCTTACCTTGTTATCAGGTTTACGAATTCGAACCTTACATCGTATATCCGGTTAAAGACCATGCATAAAGTAGGCCATGAACTGTTGCTCTAGCATTTTAAAAACTTGAGAAGCGAGATATTCAAATTCTTCAATGTAAGAATCAACGGTCCCATCCTACTATACCTTTGCCAAACTCTCAAAAGGAGTCTCCATTAGAGCCCTTCCATATCTCCGAAATAATTTTATTTTCTTTTTTTCCCATGACGGCTCTAATTCATTTTCTAACTATAGATTGAACCAATGGATCATAGGACCCTCCATGCAAATTTTGGCCAGTCGCACCTTAATCTCGGGTCAAATCACTTGAAATTCAAAATACGTCTCAAGTCACATAACCCAGGCACCTGGTCCATGCCATCAAATACCGGAAGTTCAATTTTCTTGATCGCAGAGCAAAACTCCATCAACATCTGCTCACCCACAAAATTTCCAATGGCTAATGGCCTAACAAAGTTCCATCATTTCGATGTTGAGAATGAGATGACTCCAGTGACACCCCCATATTCATGGAGGAGCCTCTTGCTAAACGAGACTCCATTTGTTGCATCTCCTCTGTCATTTTAGAAACCGCATTCTACAAATCTAGTTGCGACTCCTGCATATCAATCAGCTGATGAACTAGCTTCTCCAATGAGTTCAAACAACCTTCCATTGCTGGGTCCTCTTCTTTTTGACGTCTTGGCATAGAACTCCCTTAATTGCTCTCCAATTATCGATCCGGCAGGTCGGACCAATGTTAGAGACCAAAGAAAATAACATGAGACGGGTCTGTATTATTAACAAAAAGGAAACTATATTGCAAAGAAGAATCTGCAATACCCAGAGCAAGCTCCTTACAAAGGCTACTACTGCCTTGCCCCCACTACAACAGAAATATCATTCCCACTTCCCCACTCCAAACCCACACCCTAAAAAGCATTTTGTGTTTGCCCCCCATGTTTCCACTCATAACTAACCACCTTACTACTTCCTATTCTACTCCTTATTCCTCCTATTATAAGTTTTCCAAACCCAAGGCCCATGACTGAGTTGGACCGGCTTCACTAATTCATATATACAGCACCTAACAAATGCCTTGCATGCTTATATGAAAATAAGTCTTACAATGTAATCTTGGCACTATATTGCAACAGGTAATGTACCAACACAGACACACATACAATATTTGAATACCATAATGATACATGAAATCCAATAATCAAACACATTTTTGTATTCCATAGAACCAAATCTATACAGTACCTTAGATCTGCACTTGTTCATTATATCAATAAATTCATTTCTCCCAATTCCTGTAAGCCTTAAAGCATCTGCTGCACTAAAATTTGGGATGCTGTCATAAGGTTGCTCTGAAAATAATTAAAACAATCAGGAAAACTTTAGGCTAGTTCATTTGCAAGCAAACATTTACTATTCTGCATATTAATTAACCTATAGCACACAATCAAACAAGTGAAGGGGAAGGCAGTACAGGTACTGGACGAAGTTCTTTGATCAATAAGAAAAATATGTGATAGAACTGGATCAGGAAATAGAAGAAAGATAGAATTTCTATTGCTGCAACATGACAAAGAACAGTCCTGTACATAGGCTAGGTGCAGACTGCCTTCATACAGTGCCAGAACAATTTAAGAGATCCTGGCTTCTCTCCTACACAAGTCTTTCCCCTCCAAAACATCCAGATCCTTCATCTGTTATTTCCCTACTTACAAATAACCATCTTCCTCAGTAACCCTGACCCAGACTAACTAACTCTAACTTCTACCAGACTCTTTAATTATATATGGTTGGGCATTGCTGGCTCTTGGTGAGATCCCTTTCTTCCTAACATAAACTTGTTTCACCATCGGCCTGCTGTCAGTATAAATATCCTATAAATTAAGTATTTATGATGATGTAAATAAAAGACTGAAAAATTAAATCAAATCAAATAGGAATATGTTGTAATATTATTATTGTCTTCACCACCACAACTGTGTAACTTAACAAAAAGCCCAATGGCAAAAGCAGATAGAATATCCACAAGATATCTTGTAATATTATTACTGTGTCAGAATATCATAGATGATCTCTTAGGAATAGTTTTCACATTCGTCACTGTTGTAATTACCATAGCTATAATTACCATAATCATATAAATTTGTTTTACTTAGGACAGATTTGATTAGCCATGATTTGTATAGGATTTTATTAGATATTATTCTCATGTAATTACCATATATAGATTAGAGGTAGCCTATATATAAATTGTATAACATCTCTCTAAAATACAATTCAATTTGACACAATTACTTCTATTCCTTTCTCAAGTGTCACATTTCATGACTTGTTTCCTTTAGTGCTTTGAATTTTATATCACACCATTTTATGTCAAATCAAATCAATATCAATTTTAAATTATTCAATCACTATTTTCCTCATTGCTTCCTTCCCTACTTAAAAATCTTATACTTTCGATATGATATTAAAGTGCTACCACACTCATGCCCTATCTCATCACTACTCTGCTGTCAGGATAGTTACCTAAAATCTGGAACACTTTTATATTTCCATGATTATTTTCTTTCTATGGACTAGTCATCCCTTTTGTCATGTTCTTCCGATTCCATTGCTCCATCTTTCTTTTGAGAAGCAGAAATATTTATTTTAAAGAACATACCACAAATCTGGATCCCAATGCTCCAACTATAGTTTTTCTTACCATACTGGCTCTTAGATCCACATCAGGTTAATATTGTGCAAACACTTCATACCCAAGTTCACACATATGACTTAGCTTTCTGTCTACTGCATCATACATACAACTATTCACATTTTGTCATGTAGCACTAGTCTGCACCCCCCAATTTAGACTATGTAGCATCATCTATGAACAGGGGGAAGAAAAGAGTTAAAGCATTTCAGAAACAAATTTGCTCACATCAGGGGCTTACCAAGAACTTAGAAATATAATTCAATCTTATAGAAGAGGTTTTATAAGTTAACATCATACTAGATGTCTCACTATCAACTGTATTACAAAAATAGTTTCCAATTTAACAACAATATAAATGCCCAATTCATCCGGTGCCCACCATTCAAGTTACAAATGAACCAACAGTGAAACATTCTTACAAACACTACTCATTTGGTAGTCAACAATCTGATTAGGGTGGCATGATTTTTCCTGGAAAAATCACTCAATTGCAAGCTATATACAGAAAAAATTAATCAGGTCCCATAATGGAGAGACAATGAATTAGAGAATTGTAACAAGTTAAAAGTTACCATTTCTCATTACTTCAAAAATCATATCACAATAATATCTGAAAGGAGATACTCTCATTACACGGCAAACGAACTCTGCCAGATGATAAGGAAATAACTGCAAGTGAAAAAAAAAGCATGTTAAATGCAGATGCATTGCAACAAAAGAAGATCAGGTCACTGCCCTATATCCAGCAAATGGTACTGTGGTAGTTATATCTGGCATTTATTAATATAAGTATATAGATGAAAAATACTTTTTTGCACAAAATGGCAAGTTAATATGGTTCAAATATTTATTATTCAGCAAAAAAAGAGATCCTAAAACAAAAAAGAACAAAGGGCAGGTTTTAATTACAGTATTGCAATTTTGGTTTTGAAGCATTAAAAAACAATTTTTTTCCAAACAAAATTCTGGTGACAAAGGTTTCTGATCAGTGATGATGTAAACAATGTAATAATGTATTTGATATATAATTTCAGAATCAGATAGTATTCCTTCCAGGACATACAGCAAGATTCTTCCGCAAGTAATGCATCATCTCTTCATAATATTCACTTTCTTTACAAACTTTACGAGCAAAACAACTATTCCATTGGAGTCTCTTCTTGATGCAACTTTCAATTATCCTGCACAAAATTCCATTGCCAACAAACAAGAAAAGACAATGTTAAGATTGTTGGAAAGAATATAGAGTAATCATTATAAGTTGCATAGTAATATGTAATTAGGGTAATTAGGGTAACAATTAATCATTGGAAAGAATATTACTTTTAGTATGAATAATATTCTCTGGTTTCTTTTCATCTTAACAAAGATTAGGTATTTAAAAACATATATTCAAGGAATTGACTTGTGAGCCTTGAAATAAGTTAAATGTAGCAGCATACCATGATTATTTCTAAATTAAAGAAACAAAAGTACTATTTTTAAACAAGAATTTGCCCTCAAAATTTATTGTTTCCCAGGATAGATTTTGGTTTATTGCTAAAGGCACAGTAGCCTCTTGAAATAAAAAATCTCCTCATTCTAGTGAAATTTTATTTATTTTATTCTACAGTTATTTAAGAAATATGTTTTGAAACTCAACTAACACTCTAACTAATTTCAGACTTTCAGTCACTAAGACAGGGTTGAGGTGGTGATGTTAGAGGTCCTTCACCAGATTGCCTATCCTCCTCAAACAACTATGTTTTCACCTTAAAGGCATAAGAACTAATCCTTGGAGATTAAAGGGTCAAACAAAGCATGCTCAAATACAAAAGAAAAATTATTGAATGGCCTGCTTAGTAGCAATTTGTAAATTTTAATTGTAATCACACCTCATAACATGCATGCATGCATAGAGGATGAAAAGAATCCAATCACAAGTAGTTCAGTTTGAACTATGACTCTATGTTTACATATTTGCAGAAAATAATAGTGTAATACAAGTGTATATTTATTGCTCATTACAGAAAGTGAGCAATTTAGCTTCCATGATCATTATGCATTCAAAGTTTTTCATTTTAATGTCCTATAACATAAATTATTAACAAAAAGAGAAAAAAGAGCCAATACAAGACTAACAACAAATATAAATAAAAGAAGGAACAAAATTCACTACAAAAACCTCTCCAATCACTTTGACCATCAAAATAGGCCATAAGTCCATAACTTTCTTCATTTTTCACAATGACTGTTAAAACGCAGGATTCACTCCTAAAAACTACGCTGCAGTTCTGTAACTACAAAGAGTCAACAATAATAAGATAACAGTAAAGCAAAGAAGAAGCTTTTGCAATAGAACACAGGAAGCCCCTCTAACCTTCTGTGCCATTCTTCTTTGGAAGAAAGAGACGCTTGAATTCGCTTCGGAAGATTCTCCCAGGGACACTCTTCCCTAATTGCTTTTTGCAACAACTGCTCCTCAACTGTCACCGGAGAACGCTGCATTTCTGACTCCCCAAATACCTGAACCGCCACTTCCTGCAATCGAAAAATCACACACCAGAGAGGTTAATAAAACACACATATACACTCAAGCGAAACTGCAAAATCAAACAAAAAAAACCAAAACGAAAGATCGAGCATGATCCAAAACGACTAAGCACGTTTACTGCGTAAGCCAATACAATGAAAATGTTCAGAAAATGCTGAACTATGGATCCAGTGATCAGAACCTGATTCGGTGGATTCAAGTTCGATCAGATAGGGTTTCGGAACCGGATTTCGCAGACAATTTGTGTTCGTTCTGCTTCGGAAGGTTAAGCACCGGAGAGAGAGAGACAGAGAGCGAGATTTGATGGAAAGTGAGAATTGTGAGAGATCGTGGTTTCCGTTACGGTGGTCGGTGGAACCCGTTTTCAGTTCTCATCGTTCACATCACGATTCCGTTGGGTTATTTTTCTCCGACCCGTTTCGGACAATCCATACGGGTTTTGCGCGAAATAACGCGGTTTTGTTACAAGATAATTATTTTATATTTAAAATAACAAGTTTTTAACCGGAAAGAATAAATATAATCATCTTTAATATAAATTGATATATAAACATTAATCCTAAGTATAAATTTGGAATATGAAACATTGTTCAAAATTATAGTCTTAAAAATGGTTAATTTTTAATTTAAATTATTTTATTTTTTAATTAAATTTATATAAAAAAATTTTAAAATATGTTCACATATTTTTGAAATATTATAGTTTTACTTTCAAAATATTTCTAATGAAATTTTATCCATCATAAAAAATCAAAATTTAAGAATAAATTTAGTTCATCAATTAAATATTTTATAAAATAATTTAATTATCCACTTATAAAAAAATATTCAAAACTTATTATTATAAGGTAGAACTTGTTTTAATTTTTGAAGGGATAGCTTTTAGAAAGATCCATATTTTTATAGCAAAAAGTTTACTAACAAACCTCATCAAAATGAACAACATGTTAAACAATTGGTTGAACTTTTTCTCATATGCATCCTTTACTACTTAGGAGTAGTTATCATGTATTCTTTATGCAACACTTTCCATAGTTGATGTAGTTCAAGATCATAATGGAAATCACCAGCTTCACTCAATTTGAGAACGAATCCCTATATAAAACTTGGGACAGAGTTCAGACCATTCGCTTAAGGTGCCCACATCATAGGTTACAAAATACATCATCTTATGCAAATCTTCTACAACAGATATGCCAACAAGGTTATGATTGAGGCAACTTCTGGTGGAGTATCCTACATAATCTCATGATAACACATAGACGATCATAGAAAACTTGATTGCTAATAGCAACCAATGGTGGTCTGTCAACAAATTTGTTAAGAAAAAGGACTCTCAATCAACAAGAACTTATCAAGTTGATCATACTGCATTGATAATCGATTAGATAAAGGCCTTAAATAAGAGGATGGAGGTATTTATGCAAGCACAAACATAACCTACCTTATCTATTCAAATTCCAATTCCACTGGAGTCTAACCTATGTAACCTTTGTGACTCCATAAACCATGTTGATGAATGATGTGTGGTTGAAACTCATATCGTAGAAAAATGGGAAGATCAACTACGTAGAGAATACCTATAATCTCACTTACAAAAATCATCTCAATCTTTCTTAGAGAGGACGTTAAGATAATAATTTGTCTAATAATGCTCAAAATATTTACAAACTCCCTCACATGCCAAAAGAGACAGGGTCCTGATTCTTGAATGTAGAGGTGCGACTTCAAAATATAAAGACACAGATATCTTGATTCCAAAACACGAAAAATCAATTGGGATAGATCCTTAACCTTTTGGCACAACGAGCACTTGGGGCATTGCCCAACCAACCCAAGGTGAACCCAAAAGAGTAGGTCATTGTAATTACTATAAAGAGAAGGAAGAAATTGAAGATAGTCGTGAGAAAGGAGAAAGAGAAGGAGAGCATGGTTGCTAACAACCATAAAGAGGTTATTGATGACCTCTCCATTCTTATTGAGGGGAGTCTAAAAGAGAAGAGAAATGAAATCGGAAAGACTATAGAAAAGTCTTCTATGAAATCTCATGTTTAGCCTTACTAACCAATGATACCCTTTTCTTAAAGGTTAAAGGAAAATAAAATTGATCCTCAATTTTCCAAAATTTCAAACATCCTAAAGCAAATGAGAATCAACATCCCTTTTGTGATAAATGCCCAAGTATGCAAAGTTCTTAAGGAGTACATGACCATCAAGCTCGACAAAGAGTGCTCTACTATTCTCCTCCAAAAATTATCACCAAAGCTTAAGGATGCAAGAAGTTTTAATATACCTTGTACTATCAATGATTCCTATTTGGATAAAGCTTTGTATGATTTAGACACTAGTATTAATCTAATTTATTTAGCTATTAAGGTTGGGTATGAATGAGCCCAAATTCATCATTATCTCTGTTCAATTTGCAGATAGGATAGTGACACACCTAAGCGGGATAATGGAGGACGTTTTAGTGAAAGTGGATAAGTTCATCTTTCCTACTAACTTTACTGTGTTTAACATGGAGGAATATGAGGGGATTTCACTCATCTTGTGAAGATCCTTCTTGGCCATCAGAAATATCATGATTAATGTGCAACAGAAAAAAATCACTTTGAGACTTGATAATAAGGAAATGGTTTTTAGAGTCTTTACTCCCTAAAACAACCAAAAATGTTTTATTATTATAATATTATTAATTCATAAGAACCCTCTCCTTCTTTGAGTTTGTCTTCTATGCATGACGTATTGATTGAGGATACCTTAAAAAAGTTTTTAGTGCTTCGGGTTGATACCATAAGTGACTCCAAGGAATGTATCGAGGAATTAATGGCCTTGGAGGTAGGTATACCCAAGGAAGATAGAGCTGGAGGTAATAAATTTGATGTTATAGAGGACCTTAGAACTTCTAAGCCTAAGTTGTTAGTTGAAGAACCTTCAATACTTGAATTCAAGTTCCTCCCTTTACATTTTAAGTATGCATTTCTATCCCCCCTATATTTTCTTCCTATTATCATTTCTTCTAATCTTGCAAGAACAATGGAATAGAAACTATTGAAAATATTGAGGGAAAATAAAGAAGTCTTTAAATGGTTCATTCATATCATCAAAGGTATAAATGCTAAAATTTGAAATCACAAGATTCATATAGAGAAGGAATTTAAACCAAGGATACAATCACAAAGGAGGCTTAGCCCAAGCCCTAAGGAAGAAATCAAGAGGTTATCAAGCTCCTTGATGTAGGTGTAATATATCCTATTTCTAGCAAACCTTGGGTGAGTCCTGTATAGGTTATCCTTAATAAGGAAGGTACTACGATTATGAGAATGACCAAAAATAATTTATCACAGAAAGGAAGGTACCTGGCTAGGGAGTATGTACTGATTATAGAAAGTTGAAGGAGGCTACATGTAAGGATCATTTTTTTGTTTCTTTTATTGATCAAATATTAAAAAAATTATCTGGTCATGAATTCTATCGTTGTTTGGATGGTTTTGATTATATGCAAATACCTATGACTCTTGAGAATCAAGAGAAAACTACTTTTATATACTTTTTTTTTGTACATTTTCATATAGGAAAATGTTTGCTAGTTTATGTAATGTTTGTGCTACTTTTTAAAGATGCACTATGTCTACCTTTTCCTGACTTATTAGATGATTGTTTAGAAGTTTTTATGAATGATTTTTCTATTTATGGATTTTTTTAATAGATGTTTACATAATTTAAAGCAAGTGTTGATAATATAAAAGAATTAATTTGGTTCTTAATTGGGAGAAGTGTCAATTCATGGTAGGTAAATGTATTATTTTGGAGCATACGATCTTTAACAAAGGTATTAAAGTTTATACAATAAAGGTTGAGGTAGTCTCTAAACTTTCGCTCAAAATAATGTTAGAGCTATTAGAAGTTTTGTTAGATATGCAGGTTTTAATAAAATATTTTTCTAAAATTGCAAGACCTCCTTGTAGTTTATTGATGAAAGAGACCTCTTTAATTTCAATGATGCATGTCTCTCTATATTTGAAACTTTTTAAAGATAAATTCATAAATTCCCCTACTATGATTGTCATTGATTGGTCTTTATCCTTTGAACTAATATGTGATACTAGTGGTACAACTGTAGAGTAATTTTAGGACAACAAAGGGAGAATATATTCTAGGTCATCTATTTTGGAATTACACTTCTGTCACAATCAAAATTACAATGATGAAAAATTCAAAAAATTTTAGAAAATTTAAAATGATTTTTAAAAGTGTGGAGCCACCATCAAATTTTATTTATAAGGAAAAATATTTAGAAAAATCCTAATGAAGAAAAAGTTCTAGGTTTGGGATTCAATTATAAGTAGGAAAGGTGTTAGCACCCTACTCACCCATTTCAAAGAACAATACCCTTACATTGAGTACGTAATTTTGATATTTTGAAAATTAGTTAATCCCTTAAATAGAAAATAATAAATAGGTTTATTGAAAATAACCTAATAGGACTCGATTCTACTCCTATGTGTTTTTTGTTGCGATAAGAAACCAAGACTATGTAGTTCTAGTTAAAAATGATTTGATTTTAAAATAAATCTTTGGAAGGGAGGAAATCTTGAAGGAATCAAAGAAAGTTTAAATGAAAATATAATTTCCTAAATGCACATATGCATAAGGTCCTAGACAAACAAAGGTTGCACTAAGATCTATACGATTTTCTAAACACCAGATGATAAAGTATGCTATATGTTTGTGCTTGAAAATTTTTGTGTGAGATTTAGAATTAAGGATTATTTTAAAATAAAAATAAATTTAAACGAAGAATCATTTTAAAAATATTTCATTTCTGAAAGATTAATATTTATATAATTTTTTAAACTCATATGCATAAGGTCCTAGACAAGACCTATTGTAACACCCATAATTTCTCATAATGGATTTTCTAGGCTACAAATACATAGAAATAAAGTAAAGATAAGAGCAAAACTCAAAAATTAGAAAATGTTTAGCAGATAACGAAAATGTCCCTACACTAGTATAACACAAATAATGTGCAGGAAAATCTAAAACAAAGGTTAAAAGATATTCTAAGGAATTAAAATACATAAAGGATAATTAGAAAGTTACAATAAAAGAACAGAAACAAAAAGAGGGTGTAAAAGTCATCATTGAACTCCAAAAATGTTTGAAATGCCTGTGGAGAAAAGAAACACTATCCTTAGCTTAATGTATAGAATAAGAGTTATGCAATGACTAAAATAAGAGTCATGAATAATTGATTAATAGAATGACAATCAACTTAACTTACAGATTAGAAATGATCAAGATCTTTTTGCAAGCATTAATTGAATTGCTCAACACATCATCTATTATTCAAATTAAAATCTCAATACATGTACATATATAATCATGTCAATAAAAACTAATAATATAATAGTCCAAGACTAAAGCCACATAAAATTTAAAGGAATAAATTAACAGTCTATTTCTAATATGTAAGCTACCAAATATCTTGTACTCTTACATTAGTCATAAGATTATTGCTTTCCTCCCAAGTAATAAATCTTATTAGAAATAAGAATGACTTTCTTTGGTTACATGAATATATGTTGTTGATCTTGAGATGCTAGGTCCTGTAATCTTAATTTTTCAAAAGAATTTTAAAATTTACCCCAATCAAAATATTTTGTCATGGCTATGTCAAACTCATTAAATTTTTCTATTTCTATTCACTCACACTTAGTGTGGACAGCAAAACCATAGTCAATTACAAAGCATTTGCTTTTATAAATGTAGATAAGTTGTGTCATATCATACTAAATAATAAAAAAGTGTTAGTTTAAGTATGTTTAGAGTGGTTCGAGAAAAAAAAAACCTTCTAAAAGATAAGATAATTAAGAAAAAAAAAAAGGATTGACATATAAGATAATAAATAAAGGAAAAAAAAAGTCCCTCATCTTTTTGTGTGGTACTGCTAAAATCAACTATTTAAACCACTGTACAAATATATAATTATAATACAGGTACTATGAAGAAAATTTAACTTTTGATGAGATTCTATACCAAGTCAAAATCAAATATGATATGTTGTTTGAATTAAGGAAAATTATTAACTCTTTAATTCCTATTTATAAAAATATTTCAAAAAGTTTCTGATATGCTTTAGAATAAGTTGCTGAGATTAGTTTTGAAGAATCATTTGGTTCAAGCTTTCTAAACCCAAACTCTTGTTAGTGGTTTTACATCTTGGTACCAAGTTTAGAAAACTTGCATAAATAAATCATGTAATATAGGAAGACACATGTTATCCTTTTGAAGAAGCAGTAACTCTATTTAAGGAAATATTTAATGTTAGTTTAATCATATGTCAAAGAATAAATTATCCATGTCTTCACTTAATAGAAACTTATAATATTATAACATGTCTTTATATAGTTTTTAATGAAAATTAAGTTAAAAAATATGTAACAGACTTCATAGAGGAATCTATATTCTTTATTCTCTTATTCTTAAAAAATGGAGAAAAAAATAATTATCCTTAGCATAATGAATAGAAAAAGGTCATGTAATGAGTAAAATAAGAGTCATAAATAAATTATTCATAGAATGACAATCCACTTAACTTATAAATAAAAAATGATCTAAGACCTCATTGCAAGCATTAATTGAATTGTTCAACATATGATCTATTATTCATATTAAAAGTTGAATATATATACATATATATATATATATGTATATGTATGTATGTATATGTATATATATATATATATAATCATGTAAATAAAAATTAAAAATTAATAATTAATAATAATAATATAAAAGTCCAAGACTGAAACTACAGTCAAATTCAAAGGAATAAACTAATAGTCTGTTTCTGATATGGAAACTACCAAATGTCTTGTATTCTTATATTAGTCACAAGATTATTGTTTTTCACCCAAATAATAAGCCTTATCATATATGAGAATGACTCTATGGTTACACGAATAAATGTTGATCTTGATGTGTAATTTTAATTTTTTAAAAGAATATTTATAATTTTAGCCAATCAAAATGTTTTTTTATGGTTGTCATAACTGTAATTACAGCGAGATAACAAACTCGCTAAAAAGTTTAGAAAAAAATTTATGGATTGTGGAGTCGCCACCAAATTTTATTTTAAGGGAAAATATTTGGAAAAACCTTAACTCGAGGAAGAAATTATAGGTTCGGGAGTCGGTTACAAATAGGGAAGGTATTAGGCACCCTACTCGGTCGTTCTAAAGAACGATACACTTAAACTGAGTGTGTGATTTTGATATTTTTGAAAATTGTTTGATCCCTTTAAATAGAATGTAAATAAATAGGTTAGGAAAAGAGTCTGACAGGACTTGATCCGGCTCCTATGTATTTCCTGGTGCAATGGAAAATTCAAGGCTACGTGGTTCTAGTTTTTGAAGACTCGATCTTTGGAGGTAGAAAAATTTGAAAGATGAATTTTAAAAACGTTTCAAGTATTTTGAATAATCCTTAATCCACCCATACACATACACATGGTCTTAGACAACTAAGGTTGCACTAGGAACCATATGAATCTTTAAATGTCAAATAGTAGAATATGCCACCAGTTTGCATTTAGAGCTCATTGCGTGAGACTTAGAATTATTGAAACGATGTTTCTGGAATATCTTACTGTTAATAGGTTTTTTGGGGTCCACATATGCATAGGGTCCAAGACAACTAAGGTTACATTGGGACTCGTATGAATCTTTAAATGCCAAACAATAGGGTATGCCACCAATTCACACTTAAAGCTCATCGCGTGAGACCTAGAATTTATAAAATGTGCTTTTAAATAGAAAAACTTATTTTGAAGACAATTAAGTTGTTTTGAATGAGTTGAGCTGAACATTTAGCTCGAATTAACTGAAAAAGTTGGACTTGACCCAAATTAGAGGGAACTTGATTTCAAATTAAAAGGAACTTAGGTTTGACCCTATGTAAAAATAAAATTGATTTTAAATTTGGAAAGAATTAGGCTTAATCCAAGAAAGGATTTGAAAATTAAAGAATTGAGATTGACCCAGATTAGTTGTGAAATTAATTGCTTAAGCACTTGAATTAGAGTTATCATTGATTTTGGGCTTAATTAGTATGACCCAACTAAGAAGGTGGTTGGCCTGATTTTAGAAAGGCCCAAAGCATGGCCCATTTGTACTAAGCTTGGCTACCATGTACTACATGGCCCAAGTAGTTGAGTTGCTAGCATGACTCCATCAAGGGGTTGGTCCCATTTACAGTAAGCGTGACCCAATTAAAAGTAAGCATGACCCAATGGCAACCTGATTTATGGCCCATTATAGTTATGTAACTAGGTAGCACCATTTGGCTCAATTGTCATAGCCTAATTGAAGGCATCAGCCCATTTGAAAAGTTTCCCTTGTAGCTTCATGTATCACGGCCTCAATTAGCTTAGCAACCAGATTTATGTGTAACTAGGCAGCAACATTTGGCTCAATTTTCAAGGAAACTAGGCTAGATCATTAGCACATGCTTAAACTATGCATGCATGTATGATGCCTTCTGATTTTTTACAGCATAACCTTTTATTCTAGAACAACCAAGTCCTTCTTTAATTTTTGAAATTGTTACATTCTTCCTCCATATGATGCCTTCTGATTTAGCAACCCTCTTGCAATTGGCAACCTCAGAAGAGTTCAACAGGGTGGTTAGCTCCTTTATTACAGCAGTCAACAAACTTAATTTTCTCGGGTCAAAAGCTTCATTTAATTGTAGCTCTCTATCATTGGTGAATGGCTCACTGATTGCTGTAGTAGAGTGTTCTATAGAACTGTTAACCAGCTTATAAAAATTGTCAAGCTTTTGCTACATACTTGATAACAACGGGTCCTTTAGTTCTACGGATTTCTTAAGACTCAATATCTGTAGGTTTTGTCGGGATAGTGCAACAACAACACCAAAATTTCCAAATTGAGTCAAATAGCAGGCTGTGAACATGACTTGTCTAAATTTGCAGAACTTGAATCATCATTTGTAGCTCCTTAAAAAAAACTGGAACAAGTTTGAAAACTACATCAAAATTAGATATCTCCCTTGGAGCTGGTCCACACTTAGTTTTGATTCACTTTTCCTTTTCATGGTTGATACTATGTTGAGGATACTCATGCTTAACCTTGGATGAACTGTGAGTATCATGGAGCTCTATACAACAGCCTCTACATGTCCATTATCTTTATAAACCGAAGCCAAACTAGCATGTACTTCAACCATATTGTGTCTGATAGTAACAACCTGCATATAATCCTGAATAGCTTCATCGACTCCATCAATACTTTATGTATATTGCCTCTATTTACGAGCTGGTTGGCTATCAAAGGATCAATACAGAGGACCTCATTGTAACAAGATATGCGTCTGCTTGATTTCCCTCCTGCTTATACATGATGGTGAGGTTGTTATAATGAGTAGCTAATCTAGTGGTTACACTCAATGTAGTTTTTTAATATGAAATAGTAGCAGCCACCATGTTCCATTTCATGCATACATTTCTGAGTTCGGTCAATGCTTAAGGGTGGTTGAACTACAATGAAGGGTATTGATTATAACATTGGATTGCTTTAGGGAGATGTAGCTATCATCATAGCCTAATTTGCAGTTAATGTAGCAATGGTGACAATGAAGAAAATTGGTCAGAATACACCATTGGGAACAGAAGACCGGAAGCCATGTCTACCCTCAGCATGAGGTTCCATAATGTATGCTGCTTGACCCCGAATGAAACCAACAGTAAGCATGGTTAAACTGATTGTAAAGAGAAACAACAGAGCGTTAAACATGGCCTTAAAGTTAGTTGCACACAGAGGGCACCCCCAAAACTCTACTGTCACATTTGACGAGGGTTGCATATACCCAAAACCAACAAGAGAACGTAAAGTAGACCCTGCAACGAGCCTCATTTCACTTGTTCGTGCTTTTGTACGCTAAACCAAATGATGTGGATCTCAAGAGCTATCCCCTGGCATTCTTCTTTTTCAATCAAGGTCAAGAATAGGTGTGGACAATATATTATGGCTGTATAAGGAAATTGTGACCATCAAGAAGTACATTATTTCGGATTTTCTTTGACTAGACTTTCAATATTTCTTATTTAAATCTCGACATAAACGAGCACAATAATAGTTTTCTCTAAGAATGTAGAATAACCAGTTGAGGATCTATTGGTTTTAGCTATGATATCCCCAACTTAACACAGAATCACTACGCCATGTTATAACATTACAAAATGACCTTTGTCTCACTAAGTATCTTAAAAACTAATAACCTTTTTCAATAAACCCCATCATTCATGAACATAGTAGATATATGACTAAGATTTAATCAAATTATTCCAGGCTAATGATTCGGAGATCATGAGAGAAAATATCACCAACTTGTATAAAGCCAAAAAATGTATGGGCTAGATTGAGTGCCAGAGTTGACGAACCGTGCCTTCTCTTTCAGCCTAGCGAGGAGGAATCACATGCCAAAACCACGAGCTCAGGTCCTTAGAGAATGGAGATTCACCAAGAGTCAAAAATAAGCTTGCGAGGATCAACCTCCGACTTTAGGGACTTCCGACTTTCTTTTCAAGTTCTTTAAGAAGAATGATCACCAACCACTTTTCGGCACCCTCCCTTTTCTATTTATCCTTTTTCTTTTTTAACTTCTCTCATGCAATTACACCTTAATTTCCTAATCAACCAATTGACGAAAATTTTAACTAACTCAACAAACCTCCCAGATATATTTTTTCATTTTCTGTTTTCATTATTTCTTTATTTTGTTTGTTTGTTGTTTTTTCTTCTTTCCCTTTTCTTTCTTCCTTGCTATTATTATCATTTTTATTTTTTGTTTTCTTTATTTGTTTTATTATTTATATTTTGATTTTTATGTTTATATTTTTTTTATCTATCTTTTATTTTTAGTTTAAATTTTAGCTTGAAAATTAATTTGAAAAATGACATCTCGGATAACTGAGTGTTTACAATGGCTATGCTAAGCTCATTAAATTTTTTTATTCTGATCCATTCATACTTATTGTGGATAGAATAACCATAATTAACTACAAAACATTTGTTTTAATAAATATAAGTAAGTTGTGTCATATCATACTAAAGAAAAAAAAAGGTCAATTTAAGTTTTTTTTTGGATTGGATGGACAAAAATAAAGAAACCTTCTAGAAGATAAGATAATTAAGAAAGAAAAATTAGTTTATCTTCTTTAATAAATTTTGATTAGGATAGAATTTTTAGTTTAATTGCTAACTATTTATTTTGTTTCACAACTATTATTTGTAACATCCTAAAAGTTATGTTTGTTCTATGCTTAATTCGTATTCGCAGTTTCATTATTAAACTATTACTTCATGATGCAGAATCCTTTTAGAAATTACTAATATAGAAAATAGATAAAATTTTGGTTTTTTTAAACCTTAGTTGAAAATGAAAGCCTCATCATAGTAATTGTTGTAGCAGGAAATAAATGATCGAGCATCTTCACTTACGCCTTAACTTTCTTTGATTACTTGATATAAAACTTAATCATGCATACTATTATGTTTAGAAATTAGCGTAAGGGCATTAGTACCCTGTAAACACTCAATTATGTCTGAGGTCTCCATTGTTAAAATTAATTAGTAAATAAATAATCATTTAAATAATAAAAACAAAAATAAATAAAGAATGAAGAAGAAAAAAAAAGAGAAATTCAAAATAAAATAAACAGGAAAATAAATAAAAACAAAAAATAATAATATAAAAATAAAAATAAACAAAATAATAATAAAAATTAAAAACTAAAAAATAATAATAAAATAAAAAATAAATAAAAACAGAAAATCAAAACAGAAAATAAGAATAGAAAACTAAAACAGAAAATTAAAATAGAAAACTAAAATAGAATAATAATGAAAAGAAAAATAGAAACGTAAAAAAAGAAAAAGAAGAATGGGGGAAGCTCAGCTCGGGTGATGGCTACTCACATATAGTTCCTCTCAAATTCTTCCTAGGGGCTTGGCTGTTCGGGGGGTATCTTCAAAGCTCCTAAATCTTGGAAATCTGCTCTCAGTTTTCGCTCCCTGGGGGAGGATCTTGCGATGTTTTGAAACACTCTCAAGTTCCTCTAAATTTTCTTGTTAGTGCTAAGACGTCCCAAAATGCATTTTACCTGTTGCGAATTGAAACAACAATCAAATCTAGCCTCAGTGGGAAAGAGCTTTTGCAGTGCTGGAAGTTCATCCTAATCAGGTTAGCATTCGATCTGTGTGTTAAAACCAACATGATTTTCGATGTTTGTCTCCCTTACTAAATAGACATTGCTAAGAAATAACAAGGTAAAGCATGGAAGGTTCCAATTCCTATATTGAAACTAGATTTAGAATAGCTAAATGAATTTGCATGAACTAGACCAGATCGGTGTGTGAATACATGTGGAAGTCTGATGAAATTAACATATGAACGTCACTGAATGTTGATTACCACTACAAACAGATAGATAGGAGATATTTTATTTTCTCTAAAATCTAATGGAAAACCAGCAATGGCTACCATTTAAACCCATGAAATAGGATGAGTTGAAATGTTATTGATCTTTGACGAAATCGAACCCCTGAGACCGAACCTCTGCTTCTAGTGAAATAAGCCTCCCGTAGACTACATACAAACATACTTTATGGCTAGGAATTACCATAGTCGTAAGGGACCTTAAGCGATTTCATGAAGCAATCATAACTAGAGGTTAAGTGGAATTATGTCAGAACATTGTAAGGCTCACGCCAAGAGTTCGGTTAGCGGCATATTCATTCATTCATGAACAGGCATGGATACTAAGTGGAATTATGATGGATTTCACGGGGAGACCACATGGTACCATTGAATGTGCTCCATAAAGCTAATATGTCTTTGAAATTGATTTTAAGGATCCATTTTCTTTGCTTTATTTGAGGTGCTGCTTATATTTAATCTATTTTACTCAATGAAGGATATTAGAGGTTCTTACATGGTATCTACTTACTGTCTTTGCTAGAGGTTATGATCTTGCATGATGAGAGAAATGTAGAGTTTGGGGATTTATTTAGTAATGTTATGTTTTCGGATAATAGTGTTGGTAAAAAAAAAACGTACAGTGGCTTCCATTAGCAAGTTGCAGGAACTCAACAATGCGATGATTACACAAAGCTTGACATGTGAACTGATAAAAGAGAACCTTTCTAATTTCCAGGCCATTGATTTAGTGACATCGGTCTTGAGAATGCTTGAGTCCAATGATTATAATATGCTGTCATGAGCCTCCTGTTGCTTTTATCAAAAGTAGAAGTCGGAGGTCTTCTTTATGTTGGTTTCGGGTTCTGTGATTTTGGGTCTGAATTCACTGTTTTTGATATTGATGAAGATCCTCTATATATGTAATTTGCATGCTCATCTCATCAGGGGAACCTTTCATTTCGAATCCCAATTTCGTGGCTCTTTACAGATATTTTCAACTCGGGTACCCCGCACACTGATTTTTGCACCTCCAAACGACATTGTGCCACTCACTTCGCTATATTCTTGACCAAGAATGTAACATTTGCACCAACAAAGAGTAGATTTGGTTGATATCAGCGAATGTTATTTCTCTAATACAGACAATAGAATGCTTGTTAATCCAAGAGCGGCTCGAGAGGAAAGAGTTATTTAAGTTAACAAGCACTAAAATCTATGTTGGTAGATTCATCATTTACAAAGGACTTGTTACACAGTATGCTAAAATTAAGTTACCTATTGATAGAACCATGTTGCCTTTTACGTCAATTGGGTCAAAGCAAAATATGCTGCTGAAATAGGGCCACCAAACTGAAGTCAAGCTAGTCGTCACTTGCCTACATGTGGGCTCCATCAAGCATTCAAGATGGGCCTCATTGGACGCTCCTTAAATTGGCCCGTGCCAAAATCAAACTAGCTTCCTTTTGTGGGCAAGAACCAAAAGGCTAGGGGTTCCTCACTTATTGATTTTTTTGATAAAAAAATAAACAAAATAGAAAATAAATACATAAAAATAATAATATATATATAGTAAAAGAAAATGTAAGAAATAATTTTTTTTACATAGATCAATCATTTAATTCAAAATAACAAAACTATACTTAAGTTATTTAAATAGTTGATTTGGGTCAAACCCATCACACCATTGAAAATTAAAAAAATTTTCATTAAGGCAAATTTAATTTGGGTCAAACCCACCTTTCCAATTAATTTGGGCCCAGCACTAAGCTCAACTAATTCAAGTCAACTTAATTATCTTCAATTTAAAGACATGCTTTATAAATTCCAAGTCTCATACAATGAACTCCAAACCCGAACTGGTAGCTTTTTTTGTTGTTTGATGTTTAGAGATTCGTATGGGTCTCAGTGTAGCCTTAGTTGTCTTGGACCCTGTGCATATGTGGACTAAGAAACCTCTTTACATAATAATTTCAGAAAAACCTTGTTTTGGAATCCTAAGTCTCACGCGATGGGCTCTAAATAAGTACTTGTGGTTTCACTACTGTTCGATATTTAGAAATTCATATGGGTCCCAGTATAGCCTTAGTTGTCTTGGACTCTGTGCATATATGGACTAAGGATCCCTTCGAGACATTGAAAATACTTTCAAAATCATCCCTCAAATTCTTTACCTCCGAAGGTTAAGCCTTCAAACCAGAACTACGTAGCCTTGAGTTTTCCATTGCACCAAGGAATACGTAGGAGCAGGATCAAGTCCTATCAGGCTATTTTCATATAAAATTATTTATTTTTATTTTAAACTAAAGGGATCAAATAGTTTTCAAAAATATTAAAATCACAACTCAGTTTAAAGGTACCGTTCCTCGAAACGGGAAAATAGGGTGCCTAACACCTTCCCTAATCGTAACTGATTTCCGAACCTAGATTCTTCCTCAAGTTATGGTTTTTACAAATCTTTTTCCCTCAAATAAAATTTAGTGGCGGCTCCACTAATCAAACTAAATTAAATTCTCTTTTAAATTTTTAGCGAGTTCGTCGTCTCATCGTAATTACGATTGCGACATACCCTTTCATGCATCATAAACATATATCATACAATTATGTCTTATATTACATACTATGACACATACTTACTATCTATTATACATATTACATGATTAACTACATACTACTTATTTATATTACAATCTTCCTTAATTATCATACAAAATGTACATTATCGAGATAAGATTAAATTTTCATCAACATTTCAAACATGAGGACCCCGAGGGTCCAACCACCCAACTTACATTATCAACCTCCACAAACACCACCACCTTCATGAACAGTATTATTGGGATCTAGGAAAGAAAATGGTGGGAGAGGGGGTGAGAAATGTTGTGCGTTTACTGTGCGTACAAAGTTTTACCCACGGGCAAGTGCACCCGTCAGTGTAGAAAGGGGTATTCAAAACCCTTAATATCGTTCCCACAGAGACTATTTTAACAATCTTAAAAAATATTAAATCCTAATTTTTGAGCTCATCAGAAAAGGGTTTGTTTAGAAATATTTAAAGAGAATGTAAAAGGAAACAAAATGAGAGTAAGTGATTCAAAGACAAAAAAGCACAAATACAAGTTCAATTATGGAAAGACATGAGACTTTGGTTTCCCTTATAACTTTACCCAATTTCATCCTAATTCCCTTATGAATGATTTGAGTCAATTGCTAACCATCCGTTTTAATTCTATTACTATCCAATGATCATACAATAGCAATATTCTTTCCCTTAAGTTACTACCCCCAATGATCAAGCAAGGTATATAATTAAGAGAAGCATAAAGAACATGCAGACTTGTTAAATTAATAACTGATTAGAAATCAAGGATTCCGATTGATCCTCCAAAACCTTTAGATTCAGTTTACCTTATAGTTCTGTTAATTAGATAATGGTACGATCGCCTATCCCCCAATTAACTTAGAAATTAATTCTCATTAATTAATTATGCATAATAAGGAAAACAAAATTGAATAGAAATACTAAATCATTCATAAAAAGGAAAAGGAGTTCAATTGGTTACATTATAAGTTTCACCAAAGCCCCATGATTTGGGGTTAGTTACATATAAAGATATAAGAAAAATAAAAACATATTAATCCCATAGAACAATCCATAATCCTAATTCTAGAAGAGAATGACAAAACCGTAGTGCTAGCAAGACTGCCAATAGGACGTTGCAACTCGCACTGTGAAGAGGTTCTACCTTTGGAATCCTACGGGAGAATACTAAAAGAGAGATGAGAATGGAATGGTGTGTCTCCGGGGTAGTGATAGGCTTATGCCCCGAAGAGTGCTGTGGCCTTTGGAGTCTAGGGTTTTTCCTATGATGTAGTAAAGCCTCCCTTTTATAGGCGTAGATTAGGGTTTCAATATGGTAGACTGGGCTTGACCTAGTCGCTTCCTAAGCCGTCGCGCTCAATCTATGTAATCTTGCAGCACCGTAGGGCTGACGTGTCATTGTCGCATTAAATGTATTATCTTTTTATGCTTCTTTTACCCCTTTTTTTTTGTCCAAAACTTACCTATTTTCGGATTCTTAGCTTGGGTGACCCTTCCTACAAAAATAAGGAAAATTAGATAGAATTACAATTAAATAATCATAAATTATATTGTAATTATAACTAATTTTTCGCAGATAAATCAATAGAATGGTGGTTTATCAAGAAACTAGGTTTCTTAGTAGGATTCTACCCTTTATAGTGTTAACATTTTTAACCCAACTAGTTAAGTTTACGTAGAAACATGACATGCATATAGGTTCGCTTTTAAATTTTTAGAAAATCTTTAACTGAAATGGATTTCTTTACTAATTGCAACAACTAACTTCTATGACAAGCATACCAAGAACTTATTTTAAATTTGATGCATCTTCCATTCTCTTAAGATCACATTACATTACATAACATATATCATTTAACTATCGTTTCATTCATGCCTTACTCATAATTCATTCTCATTCTCTAATCACCCTTTTCGTGAAAATTTAATTTAAGGCATATTCTTAACAATCTTGGTCAAACAATATCTTTCACTTCCAACACACTCTACATTCTGTTCTAGGATATGAGTTCATCCCGGATGGTCATCATTATCATAATTTCTTGAAGCTCTATGGCTTCCATATGGAAAGTCCTATGACCTCCATATGTGTACAAGCCCTATGACTTGGCATGGTAAGAGTAGTATCTTATATTTTCACATAAAATTTTCTTTAGTGATCTCTTGACTTATTAGCTTCCATTTTAAGTCTGTGATAATATGTATGATTAATGTTCAATCAATATGGTATGCACAAATAACGTCCAAGTCATCCAATTTCTCATATAATTCATCCACTCACGGAACCATAATTTACATCAACTTCACACATCATTCAAGAGAACACATATAGCCTCTAATCCAATCCATCTTTACATTTATCATCCACACATGAGTATCACATCACTTTCTAAACAATCAAGAGTATATAACATACACTTTACATTCACCTTTTAGTACTTAGGCAACATAACAAGTTTGCATAATTATTCTAATTAGAAACTAACTTTCTACTCAAGATTTCTTAATTATGCTTGGACAGCATGCAACCTTCCTGCAAGAGCTTGTCCATCATACTTTATTTCATAATATTTATGAGAAATTTATCATAGGAACTTAGTTCACGCATCCTTCTAAATTACCTTCCAATCTTTCCTTTTCTCAAAGCTTAAGTTTCTTTTAATGTTTTTAATGTAAGATTATAAAATGTTGAATTCTTATTTTAGTTAGCCAAATGGCATCTTTGGTTATTTCTTCTTTGTGTTCATCAATTTGAATTTTTTATGCTTAACTTACTTAATTCAAGTTGATTTGTTAGAAGTTTTATGTTTTTTAACTAATAACTTTGCTAGTAAACTTTGAACCACTAATGAACCTACTTGCGTACTTCCTTGCCCAAGAATTCCAAATTTTTTACTCATGTCTTGTTTAAATATATTTAAGCATCCAAATTAGCCTACTTTTCCTAATTAGGTCATAGGTGGTTGAATTCTCATCCTAAAGTCCTAAGATATTTTGGTTCAATTTTTCTTTTCTCAAAAGGTGATTTACACTAGTTAGGACTTAGGCTTAATTCATACCAACCATAAAAAACTTTAGGGCTTTTCCTCGTTGTTTAGTGAGTACGGTTGAATGTTCATCTTTCTTTTTCTATTCCATAATTAATTTCTAATCACCACCTTAAGCATACTTAGGTTCATCCCTAAGTTTTAGTAAGGTTTTAACTTGTTTTCATCAATTTTAACCAACATGGCCGAATGGTTACTTCACCATTTTCAAGTCTCTTCCAAATTTATAATTCCTTCCTTGTACTTGATCCTTAATTAAACCTTAATTAAAATTTTAAACTCATATTTCCTTAATTACATAGAAGGTGGTTGAATCCACTAGGTGACCTAAACAAGGACCCTTTTCTCAAGTTCTTGCCACTTGACCTTTGTGTCATGAAGTTTAGCACTTGGTACATTATATGTTCTTAGGTTCTTTCATGATTTGTCATTACTCCATAGTTATGGCCATGGTCATGGAAGGTCTTAAGTGACTTGTTCAACATTTAGTCCAAAATCCCATCTTTGCTCTTACTAGTTTTTAAGTCTAAGTTCAACTTCAACTTTATAGTTTCTATGACATAAATTTTTAGTATTTTGAAGTATTTAACATGATTCCATATAGGGACTTTTATCAAAATCCAACTTCAAGATTAAAACTTTTAAGAAAGGTATAAGCAAGCTTCCAACTTTGAACATAAAGATCTTAAAGAAAGTATTTTTCAAAACAAACAAGTGAAGATCTACTTGATCTACTCCAAGATCTATTCATCCCTTATTTTGAGCACTTCAAAAAATTTTGAAAACAAAACTCTCAAATATTCCCCCAAACAATATTTCTAACACTTATTGGTTCATTCCCAAATTATCTTATGTCATTTTCCGTTTTTCTAGAAACAGTTTAACCTTTATAGAAGATAGAGCTTTCTAAGGGCATTTTGGATGGTGTTTTCGCTCTCTCTTTATTTTTATTCATTTCTTATGACTTTCTAAATATCATGGATGAGTTCTAAACCTTTAGAATATCTTTTAACATTTTTGTTGGATTTCCTACATATTTATTTATATCATCCTAATGCAAGAATATTTTCGTTATTTGTTAAAAATTCCCTAATTTCTTTAAAATTTTGGAGAAAATTTTATAATTATTAATTTTTCAATCACTATATTAGGCAAAGAAATTTGGGATGTTACATTATTTTCTTATTTAATTATTAAATTAGTTATTTTTAATTTTGCTAACATTTAATTCATAATTTAAGACTTCATTGTTTCTACTCAATGCGGTTTATGATGCAAGGAAAATGAGGGAAGGCATATCATAGGAAAGGGTCTCTAGCTTGGCATATTCTATTAAATCCCTATTTGTTTGTTCTTAAGCCCACTTGTGGACTTGCAGATGTGGATTCTTTTCTTATCTTCAAAAAATAAGCCATAGAAAAATATAACCAAGGAGTGGGAGATGGACTTTACCTTTGTCCAACAGCAAGGAGTAAGGAAACTTCAATGTTGAGTGCAAAAGGAGATGTGAAGAAGCTAGCAAATATGAGAATATACTATGGTTGTGAAAGATGAGAGATGGAATTTTTAAGCCCACTTACAGACTTACGAATGTGCATTTTTGCTTATCTTTAAAAAGTAAGCTATGAAAAAAAAAATTAAATTCAAGGAGTAGGAGAGAGAATTTATCTTTGCTTACCGGTTGAGTGAAAAAAAATGTCAATCCTAAACCTGAAAGAGGATATGAAGAATTTGGAAAAAATGAAAGCAAAGTATGGTTGTGAAAGATGAAACATAAAGAGATCTTATGAAAGAAGAAATTAGACATATCTTTTTCTAATATGTGAGAAGTCAGCAAGCCAGATTTTTTCATCAAATATACTGTAGTGCTAATTTTGATATATAGATAGGAATGGAAACAAGTGAGAGAAAAACATATAATAGAAGTTATAAAACTAAGATAAGAGTAAGAAAAAGAAAAAAATGAAAGAATGAAAAAGTAGGAAAATAAATAAAGCTCGTAATGACACATGTAGAGGAAGGAGTTTGTTTTTTAAATAATAAATTATTTTTTTAAGTATATAAAATATGAATTCATAACTTTTTTAGTCTTTTAGATCATATTTTTCTACCTTTAGTTCACAGAGTTTTTTCAAATATATTTAAATTTAAAATTAAGGTCATATCAGTAGTGTAAAATAAAAAGAATTTTAAAATTGTAACCATTGTTTATCAATGTTTAATAAATTATTACTTCAAAAGAATAGATAATTCTTTCCTTAAGAAAAGGTGAAACTAGACATTCTATCCAGTTTATTAACAACGATTATAAAATTATGATGTATATCTGGATTTAATCACAATTTTTTAATCATAAATATGTTTAGCATGATTTAAAGGTAAAGGTAGTGTATATTCATTAATCAAAGGATTAAATGTTAAAATTTTCTAAAATTGTATAACCTATATAAGAGTTGTTAAGTTTTTTGATGTTTTGTATTAATAAGAATTTAAAATATACTTTGTTGTATTATTACGAGAAATATATGTGATGATGTCATTTTTATTATTAAATTTCTTATAATATTTTAGATACTCAAATCATTCTTTGAGATTCAATATCTCTTTTGTTTAATTATGTTTCCTTTTATCCACCTTTCTTTATATGAAATAGTAGAGTATTAACATACTTAATATATTTCTATTAAATATTTTATTTTATAACGTTGAAACTTATATGTCCTCCATGGTTAGTCTACAGGTATTTTGATTATAGTTATTTTGTCAATAATTTATATATTTTTAATAATTGATTAATGTTATTTAAGTAAAAAATATTATATATTTGTTAATAATTTATTTAATTATGTGAATTAGCATTAATTAATTAATTAGAATATATTTAAATTATTGTTATTTAATTATAACACATGAACCATCGATAAAAATTATGTTGAGCTTTTGTGAGAATGGCCCATGATGGGTTGGATTGTTCATTATAATATAATCTCTAATCATGTGCTCTCTATAAGTTAAATTTTTGTGTGGAGTGTGAACACGGAATTATGTTCGAAGATTCAAAATCTAAAATAAAATATTTTGTTTTTATCCAAAAAGTGATTTAGTCTAAAATAGTAAAAAAAAATCAAAATAAAAGTAATGGAAAAAATAAAACAAAAGAAATAAATAAATAAAAACAAAAAAAGAAAAGAATAACAAAAAGCAGAAGAATAGAAAAGTTGTAGATCTTGTTCTTTTAACCTTGTTTAGGTATTAGTTTTTATGTGTTGATCCTTCTATATGTATTCCTTTCTAATTTGTTTGGGTTTTTATGTCCTCCTTTCTAAATCAAACCTTCAAAATTTTCATTTTTTCTAAAAAAAAAACTTTCAAAGCTTTTAAAGATCCGAGATCTCACGCAATGAACTTCAAAGTTGAAAGTGCAGCATACCCTATCTTTCGATGTTTGAAGAATCATATGAGTCGCATTGCAACACTCGCTTGCCTTCGACTCTATGCATGTGGATCGAAGATCTCCCTTTTTTAATATCTCTTCAAAATTACCTTTTTTCAAAATAATTTTCAAAGCTTTAAAGGATCCAAGATCTCACACAATGAACTCTGAAGTTGAAAGTGCAGCGTACCTTGTCTTTCGATGTTCGGAGAATCATATGAGTCACAGTGCAACCCTCGCTTTCCTTTGAATCTCTGCATGTGGATCGAAGATCTCCCTTTTTTAGTCTCTCTTCAAAATTACCTTTTTTTAAAATAATTTTCAAAGCTCTAAAAGATCCAAGATCTCACGCAATGAACTCTGATGTTGAAAGTGCAGCATACCCTGTCCTTCGATGTTCGGAAAATCACATGAGTTGTAGTGCAATCCTCGCTTGCCTTTGAATCTGTGCACGTGGATCGAAAATTTCGCATTTTAATCTCTCTTAAAAATTACTTTTTTTCAAAATAATTTACAAAGTTTTAAAAGATCCGAGATTTTACGCAATGAACTTCGAAGTTGAAAGTGCAGCATACCTTGTCTTTCGATGTTCAGAGAATCATATGAGTCGCAGTGCAACCTTAGCTTGCCTTCAACTGTGTGCGTGTGGATCGAAGATCTCCCTTTTTTAATCTCTCTTCAAAATTACATTTTTTCAAAATAATTTTCAAAGCTTTAAAGGATTCGAGATCTCACGCAATGAACTCTAAAGTTGAAAGTGCAGCATACCTTGTCTTTCGATGTTCGGAGAATCATATGAGTACCAGTGCAACCCTCGCTTGCCTTCAAATCTATGTATGTGGATCGAAGGTCTCCATTTTTTGTCTCTCTTCAAAATTATCTTTTTTCAAAATAATTTTCAAAGTTTTAAAAGATCATAGATCTCACGCAATGAACTCCAAAGTTGAAAGTGCAGCATACCCTGTCTTTCGATGTTCGGAGAATCATATGAGTCACAGTGCAACCCTCTCTTGCCATTAAATCTGTGCATGTGGATCGAAGATCTCCCTTTTTCGTCCCTCTTCAAAATTACCTTTTTTCAAAATAATTTTGAAAGTTTTAAAAGATTCGAGATCTCACGCAATGAACTCCGAAGTTGAAAGTGCAGTTCGGAGAATCATATGAGTCGCAGTGCAACCCTCGCTTGCCTTTAACTCTGTGCATGTGGATCGAAGATCTCCCGTTTTAATCTCTCTTCAAAATTACCTTTTTTCATAATAATTTTCAAAGATTTAAAAGATCTAACATCTTACGCAATGAACTCCGAAGTTGAAAGTGTAGCATACCCTGTCTTTCGATGTTCGGAGAATCATATAAGTCGCAGTGCAACCCTCACTTGCCTTCGACTGTATGCATGTAGATCAAAGATCTCCCGTTTTAATCTCTCTTCAAAATTACCTTTTCTCAAAATAATTTTCAAAGCTTTAAAAGGTCTGAGATCTCACTCAATGAACTCCGAAGTTGAAAGTGCAGTAGACCTTGTCTTTTAATGTTCAGAGAATCATATGAGTCACAGTACAACCCTCGCTTGCCTTCGAATCTATGCATGTGGATCGAAGATCTCTCTTTTTTAATCTTTCTTTCAAAATTACCTTTTTTCAAAATAATTTTCAAAGCTTTAAAAGATTCGAGATCTCACGCAATGAACTCCAAAGTTGAAAGTGCAGCATACCTTGTCTTTCGATGTTCGGAGAATCATATGAGTCGCAGTGCAACTCTCGCTTGCCTTCGAATCTGTGCATATGGATCGAAGATCTCCCGTTTTAATCTCTCTTGAAAATTACTTTTTTTCAAAATAATTTTCAAAGTTTTAAAAGTTCCGAGATCTCACGTAATAAATTCTGAAGTTGAAAGTGCAGCATACCTTATCTTTAGATGTTCGGAGAATCATATGAGTCGGAGTGCAACCCTTACTTGCCTTTGACTCTGTGCATATGGATTGAAGATCTCCTTTTTTTAATCTCTCTTCAAAATGACCTTTTTTAAAATAATTTTCAAAGCTGTAAAGGATTCGAGATCTCACACAATCAACTCTGAAGTTGAAAGTGTAGCATACCTTGTCTTTCGATGTTCGAAGAATCATATGAGTCGTAGTGCAACCCTCGCTTCCCTTCGAATCTGTGCATATGGATTGAAGGTCTCCCATTTTCGTCTCTCTTCAAAATTACCTTTTTTTCATAATAATTTTCAAAGTTTTAAAAGATCCAAGATCTCACGCAATGAACTCCGAAGTTGAAAGTGCAGCATACCCTGTCTTTCGATGTTCAAAGAATTATATGAGTCATAATGCAACCCTCGCTTGCCTTCGACTCTATGCATGTGGATTGAAGATCTCCCGTTTTAATCTCTCTTCAAAATTACCCTTTTTCAAAATAATTTACAAAGTTTTAAAAGATCTGAGATCTCACGCAATGAACTCCAAAGTTGAAAGTGCAGCATACCTTGTCTTTCGATGTTCGGAGAATCATATGAGTAGCAGTGCAACCCTCACTTGCCTTCGACTCAGTGAACGTGGATCGAAGATCTTCCTTTCTCAATCTCCCTTCCAAATTACCTTTTTCAAAATAATTTTCAAAGCTTTAAACGATCAAAGATCTCACGCAATGAACTCTAAAGTTGAAAGTGCAGCACACACTATCTTTCGATGTTCGGAGAATCATATGAGTCGTAGTGCAACCCTCACTTGCCTTCGACTCTATGCACATGGATCGAAGATCTCCCTTTTTCAATCCTTTTTCCAAATTAAAACAATCCAAAAACCTAAAGAGTTTTTTCCCATTCCATATAAAACTTTCTTAAGGATCGAGTCCTTGAAACCAGAACTACGTAGCCTTGAATTTCACATTGCACCAGGGAATACGTAGGAGCAGGATCAAGTCCTATCAGGCTATTTTCATACAAACCGATTTATTTCTTTTCTATTTAATGGAATCAAATAGTTTTCAAAAATATCAAAAATCACACACTTAGTTTAAGGGTACCGTTCTTTGGAATGGGTGAGTAGGGTGCCTAACACCTTCCCTATTCGTAGCCGACTCCCAAACCTAGATTTCTTACTCAAGTTAAGGTTTTTCTAAATGTTTTCCCTTAAATAAAATTTGGTCGCGGCTCTACTTAATCAAAAATTCGTTTCTAAAATTTTACCAAGTTCGTCATCTCATTGTAATTACGGTTACGATAGATAGCAACTCCACTGGGAACTTTAGAGAGTCAAGCCCTGTTTACGATTGAGTGTGTAGTGTATTGATCCCTTTTCTATTTGTTTACCCATTTATTTATCTACTTATTCATCTATTGCTCAACCCTAGGTTAGATGAATTTAAAATATGCTCTCTATATATATACACTTGTTGCGATTTCCCCAATTGTAGGTATCCCATTTATTCATGTACCCTCCATATACATAATGCATTCATCTCATGAGTGGGGCCCTGTACCCGGGTCTGAGTGAAGCCTAGGATAGAGGGGTTTAGTGGTGTCACTTTGGACGCACGTCCTATTTGACTATCATGAAAAACCCGGCTAGACTACGTCCTATTCATGTGCCCTACAACTGGTAGCATTTCCTACTGTTGTAGCAAGCATTATGAACTAGAACTTGGCTCTAGTGACCTCTTACACCTCAGGATTATTGACCACCTTCGAGAATTTCATGCATTAAAAGTCTTAGACCCCTAGGATAGTTTATCCACATAGGAAGCATGAAGGCACATATCCTTTCATGATACCTAGTTCATGAGCTATTCACAGGCACTTATTTGAGCAGAATCATCTGAAGTGGCTGAGAAAGGATGAAACTCGAAATTTAGGGAAGGAAATCAAGAGGGCAAAAGAAAGAAAAATCAAATAAAAGATAAAAAAAGAAGAATAGAAGAAGAAAGATAAAACTTCTTTTAGGAGAAAATTAGAAAAATGAAAAAATGATTTTGAAGATGTAGAAAGTATAAAAAAGAGAAAAAAAAAGAAATTTGAAAAATATTTTTGAAAGAAAATCTAGGAAATTTTAGCAAACTAAAAGATTTTCCTAGCAAAAATACTAAAATATAAATTGTTGAAGATCAAAAATACCAAAAAAATTATTCAATCATGTAAAATTTCAAAAAAAATAATCAACCTTCAAATCTTTAAGTGTTTGCGCATTTCAAACACTCATTCATTCATTCATCAAATAAATTTAATTTATCATTGGGAAAAAAGGAGATTTCGAAAATCATCCCATACTTTTGATACTCATTGAAGCACAGACATTTTTATCATTCATGATTTTCTGCATTCGCATGGGTTCTCAAAAATATCAAAAATCACACACTCAATTTAAGGGTACTGTTCTTTGGAACGGGCAAGTAGGGTGCCTAACACCTTCCCTATTCGTAACCGACTCCCGAACCTAGATTTCTTCCTCAAGTTAATGTTTTTCCAAATGTTTTCCCATAAATAAAATTTGGTGATGGCTCTACTTAATAAAAAATTCTTTCTAAAATTTTAGCAAGTTTGTCATCTCGTTGTAATCACGGTTGCGACATGTAGCATTCTAACATCCTTCACATCTTGCTTACCCAACTGAAAGCAATTCCTTTTCACTCTTTTTTTTTCTCTGAAGTAGTCAACATGGATTCTACTTTGATGATATAGTTACACATATTCTAACTCAATTTTGTTTAAAATTTGTACATTAGCTTGTTAATTCTATGTCGTTTTTGCCTTCTGAATATCTTCTTGTCATGATCTTTAATTTATAAGGAAATTAGTATTTTTTCCTTAGAAAGAGATAATTAGAAAACTATCTTTTGTCTTTTTTGAAATTCACGAGTTGTATATATTGATGATAACAATCTTGATGCGCTTTGAATTCTTCTCGCTTGATCCCAATCCCAAATTTGCTATAATTATTTTAAAGTGCCCAAACTTCAAATTACTTTATATTTTAAACAGATTCTGTGGTATCTTATGTCACAACCCTAAATTACTTATATCCTCTTAACATTATTTGTATGTTATCCTTTATATATATGTATTAGTACCAAATAATTATACAATCATAATGTATTTGATTTGCCAATCATGCGTATATCTGAATAAACAAACTTCTGGTAATTATATATATATATATATATATATATATATATATATATATATATACATCCTCATTCAAACTATATCAGTTCCACAATCCCATAATATAAATAATTTAACATACTATGACTAGGGTGGTAAGATAAGTGTGTATAATGTTAAGTTATTATATCTAACTAAAAACTACGGAGATCCGCTTCTCTTCTTCGAATTGATACTCCTACTTTATAGTTGTTATCCTTGTCTATGAAGTGAAAATTCCTTATCTGTTTTCTACGTCGATGATCACCTCAATGTTGAAAGGAGGGTGACTCACGTTACAAGCTTACTAAGGAGTTACGGTCACGCATAAAAAATATAACAGAGGGGAGTGAAACGCTTCATTCAAGTAAAAGTAAGAATAAGATTAGTGCATTAAATTATGTTTTAACATAAAGAATAAATACGTTCTTTAACCTTTTTAATGAACTATTAGAAATCATTCCGTCTAATCAATGCATTAATAGGATTCTCTCTCCCACAAATGGATACAATGACAGACTTAAGAATAACCTGAGATTATTACGTTGTATACCACAATAATCTTCACTAATTTAAAGTTGGTCATCCTTACGATATGCAAATTCTCGTGGGTCCAAACCTCTTTGCAGCTTTATCAAAATAACAGAGGTATCGGGATCCAATTTCAAATCACAATGTGCCCTTGGTCACATTAAAATCATCGTCATCCTCATTCTACGACATTTTGAAATTGCTCGACCAATAATGATAATCGTCAAGGTCTTGTCAAGGAGGTTGAGTCCGACCAGAGCAGTCCTGGCTACAAGGAGCAACCCAGGAAATTGGGAGGCTTAAACCCAACTCACATACCCCTAGGCTCGGAAGTCCCTACTATCATGAACTTCGGTCTATTCCATGTGAACCGATCCTTAAATTTTCGCAGCTCCTTTTCATAAAAGGGCTTGCAGATTATCCTTCATTATAATTTACAAAATATTTTTATTCAAATGATGCATGTCAGTTAATTGTCCTAATTCCTATCTCTATCTCATCTTGAAATCATTGTCTTATTCTCAAGGGGCAAAACCTCATAATCCTCAATTAATTATTTTATTGTTTAACTCTATACGTATATATTCTTTATGTTTAATTATGTATTTTCTACCAGCTTAAACGAGGTTCTCAACCTCCAATAAATATCCCTTAAAACTTAGACCAATCTACTAATATAATTTTCTTTAATAGTCTTATATTTTATTTTCTTATATTAAGGTTCAAATATAATAGTTTATATATATATATATATATATATATATATATATATATTTACATATATATAAATTCAATTAAATACTAACTATATTATATATAACATAGAGATATATTGGAGGACAAAATAATATCTATGATAGGGTATTAGATTTTAAACATCTTTATAAAATAATAGGTGATTCCCTTTTTCCATCAAATTTATTAATCGGATACCTCCTTATATTTATTACGTGGAAATATATCTGTATAATTTAAATTTATTAAGTAGGATCCTATTTTAAAACCTTTCTCTATGACTCTTTATGTAAATATTATAACTCCTATAATTTATATTAATTTATATAAGGGTATATAATTTTATAATTCCTATGAAATTTATTAACACAGTTTATAAAATATATATATATATTATTGAGCACCTAAAATTTTTATATCACACTTTCACTTAAAATTACTCAATTTAATCTCTAACTAATCTAATTACCTATTTATAATTATACAATATTTTAACTTCATTCAGAATATTAAAGTATAATTACAGATTTATATTATCATATAATTGATAAAAATTTATTCTAAAATAAAGGACTCTAAAACTATCTTTATAAATAGTTAAATTTCATCCATAATAAAATTAAAATATAATTAAATTCAACCCCTAAATTTATCACATCATTAATAAATTTTATTTTAAAATAAAAAACTCTAAAAATATTCTTATATCCTCTTTAAATCTACTTCCCTTACCTAAAATTTGAAAACTCATTAATTTTCTTTAATTTACCTAAAATTTAAAAACTCATTAATTTTCTTTAATTTCTTCCAATAAACTCTTCACGAGGACTTTGTTGGCAGATCCATTAACCTTTAGCTTTTCCAATTCACGTCGCAACCTACACTTTCAATTTACCTTCTCCGATTCTCCTTCAATTTCAATTATGTACCCTTTTAATATTTGTTTTTTCAACTCCCGTGGCTCCCAAACTCTCTCTCTCCTTCATTTTAATTTTAATTCTTGCAATTAAAAATTTAATTGCCTTTCACCCTCCATCCCCTGTTTACATCATATTATGAATAAATGGTGCCTAAAAACTTTTTTTTATAATTATTACACCTCGACTTTTATATAAGTTTATAAACCCATTATATATGATATAAATATTTATTCAACTTAATAGATAATATATGTACTTTATTAAAAATGATAAATATAAGTTTTCACTTTTGTTTAGAAGAACTTGGAAACTCATTTTTGATAAAATTTAATACTCAATTAAAAGGATCTTACAATAAAATTGGTTTAGTAGCGTCACCTTGCATTCAACAATTCCGCAACAACTTTGTGTCAACCTTTACTATTTGCTAGTGAGACAGAAGCTCAAATGCAATGGTTCACAAAGGAACCGCATGCTGCGTAATGTTCGATACACCGCAATGAATTGAAAGCTAATCCCTTTTACGATTATGATGAAGCTTTTCCCACGATGTGCTGGTAAAAATTTTCCTTTCTAAGAATGAGTCTTTTGGGGCTTTTCAACAAATAATAAAACTTTCATTTTCAAATTCTTTAATAAATGAAACCATAGCAGACAGAAACTGACATGAAAAATATAGTAACACATCTCAATTTCTCATTGTGCCATCTAAAAATGAGTATCTATACCTGCTCTAATTTAGAAGTACCGAAAAATATACCATTTTCCAATTTGAAGTCATGACTTTATAATGATATCATTTACCTTTATAATGGTTATTTTAATTGGAATTAATTTTTCATTAAGTATGGTCTTTTTATACGTTTAATTCTTATTCGGTTTCAATTTTAATGAGGATACTAGGGCTTGCATAACCAATTTCATGCACAATGAAAAGATAAGGATATGTGTGTGATAGTGTTTAGGATAGGATAAGATGATATGTAATAGGATAACATATATTATTTTATTTCTAGTGTTTGTTAAGTTAATATGATAATTAATAATCTTTTGGCCTGCTAGATTTTGATAGTTAATTTTTTTACACTAAGAAAATATTGGTTAAAAATCGTTAGGAACAAACATTTCTTTTTTTTTTCTTACCCTTCCTTGTATAATACCTTTTGTAATATTTATAAAAATAATGTAATTATTTTATAAAATATAATTTTAATATTTTATAAAATTATTATATGAAAATTATTTTTAATATTTTATAAACATTATATTGAATTTTTAAAAATATTTTTATGAAAAATATTTTAATTATTTTATAAAATTTAATTTATAATTTTAATAATTTATTGAGTTTTAACTATAGTTTACGAAAAAAGGTTTTTATTTAAAAAATTTAATTTAAATACGAATTATTCAACTATTTTTTTACAAAAAAATTTTAAAAAAAATATTTATTTCTGAACTAATTTTAAATTTTAAATTTTGATTTATTTCTGTTGAAAATTATAAAATTAAATTAGAAATTAATTTTAAAAATTATATTTAATTTTGATAAAAAAATATAATTTTGTATTTTTAATATAATCTTTATCTTATCCTATCATTATTTTTTCATTTTAAATATTAAATAATAATAATAATGATGATAAGTTTTAATTTATTTTTATAATGTGTGTTAAATATAAGATGAAAATATAAGTTATTAAAATTAATCTAATAATAAAAAATAAAGAATAAAATAATTTTATATAAGATCCTAAATTTGAACCTCTTTATTTTTTTATTCTATAAAAAATATAAATAAAAATATAATATATCCAACTACAACGAATCCTATTGTATTGTAATTTGTGTATCTTTAACCAATTGACATATAAATCAGACAACAAAAGAATAAAATTTATATTTTATCATTATTTTGACAATAAGTATAATTTTACCCACTTTTGGTAGCAATACTAAGAATAAACTAAAACCACAGAGGACAAAAAAAATTGTTGTACTATGAGAAAATTTCAATTTTATGAAGCACCAAAAAATGCATTTTTGGAACTTTTACCACAATAATTGCCAAAAGCTCGATTTTTTACCACGATAAATTGTAATTTATTTAGTGTTGTAAAAGCAATTCAATAATAAATACTAATTCAACGCGTACCTGCTTTTTCGAGTTAAAAGTTTTTTTTAAAAAAATATGATATAAAAAAAATTAATATTTTATTTGATATTGCAATTATTTTATTATAATTTTCAAAATTCTTATTTTAATTTATTTATTAGTAGATGAATTATCTCTTTATTAATGTAAAGTATTTTTATATTTTTTTTAATAAAATTTTAGTTTAATTCAAGGTAAAGAAAATTTAAATTAATTTAATTATTTATTTATGAAATAACAAAAGTGAGATAGGTAACCAATAAAGTACGTAGATTGACCTATATAAAATTATTAAAATTGATTTAACTACAAAATATTAAAAATTATAATTTTATATAAAATTTAAGTTCAAATTTTATAATTTTTTTCATTATACTAAACAAAAAGATTAATATATATAAAAAATAAAAATGAGTTAACCAATTCATGAAGTGAGTTGCTTCATGAATTGAATTAAGCTAATTAATTTATAAATGGATATGAGATTTTTAAAATTTACAAATTATGTTTAGAAATTATTTCAACCATAAATTTAAATCAGATTAGATTAATTATTATTAAAAAAATTATAATTTTATTAAATACTTTAATTATAATTATATAACTATAATTAATTTATTTTGATTTAATGTAATTTAAATTTTTATTTATTTTATGTAATATCTTAATTATAATTTTATAATTATAAAACTTATTTTAATTTAACTAATTTGAGTTACCGTTAAAATTATAATTAAAATATTTTTAAAAATGAAATATCAAAATTAAAGATTCTAACATTAAGAAATAAAAAATTAAACTTTAATTATTTTAAATCTAATTTGCAATGATTTTAAATTTAGTTTAAAAAATCTTAAAACTTAAAATTAGATTTTGTTTTTAATTTTTAATTTTAATTTTTAAATTTTAAAAGTTGTTAAGAAAATAGATGAAGTCATTTTATTATATTATTTTATTATAAATTTTTAAAAAAGCTATAAATAAAAATATTAATTTAAAAGTTAAAAAAAATTTAATTATATCAAAATAATAAAAATTAAAATTTTACAATATAATAAAATAATAATAATAATTATTATTATTATTATTATTATAAAATGATGATAATTATAATGTGAAAAATGGTATATAAATTATACAAATTTATTTTATATTAAACTAATATATATTATAATATTATATTATAGATAATTATATAATATAAATTATATTATAATATTATAATTTTAATATAATTTTTATATTAATTAATATTATTTATTTGATCTTAATATTAAAAATTAGATAAATAAAAAATTAAATTTTTTAAAATAAAAAAATATTATTATTATTATTATGATAATGATAATAATAATAATGATGATAATAATAATTATAATATTAAAATATTATGTAATTAAATAATTTTATATTTTATATATTATTTAATAATTAATATATAAGGATAAAAAATTATATATTATTATAATATTTTTATATTATATAATATTACATAAAATAATATATATATATATATATTATATAAAATTTATATAATTTAAAATTATATTTTAATACTAAAAGTTAAATATAATATTTATATAATAAATAGTATCATAGATTTGTGAGTTTATAAAAATTATAAAAAATTAACAAATAATTTAATTTGTTTAAAATAATAAAAATAAAAATTTTATAAATAAAGATTATTATTATTATTATTATTATTATTATAACAGTTACTGTAATATGATAATAATAATAATAATAATAAAAATAATAATTTAATAATAATTATTACGATAATTTAATAATGACTATAATAATTATAATAATGATATAATTTAATAGATTTAAAAATAAAAATATTTTAAAATTAAAAATAACATAAAAATATTAAAAATATAATTAACTAAATTTTAAAATAATTATGAATTTAATTAATTTTATTTTAAATTTTAAATTTTGACACATAATACAACAAAAGTAGACATATCTTGACCTAATATTTTATAATTTTATTTTAATCTTAAAATTTTATTATTTTAATTTATTATTTTTATTATATTAAATTAATTATTTTAGAAAAAATATGTGTTACTTTTTTAATTTATTTTTATTTAAAAATTTATTTAAACTTAACATTATTATGTAATGTATAGGAATCTTGTTTTGTCTTTCATTTTTTTATTTGTTCATTATTTAAAAAATTGTTCTCTTTTATTCGTTATATTAAATAATTAACAAATAATATATTAATAAATTAAATTAGTTTACTTTTAATAAAAAAATTATTTACTAATGAGAGTGGGTATGAGAGATATGCTGGTAGCATTTTTAGTACTCCATAAATGCAAGATTTTTTGTTTTTACTAATATTGATAGATTTGTAAGAAGAGAAATGTGGAAAGGCAATATTCTCTTCCCTCACTTTCTACTTTCTAGCTAGCTAGGCCAATTTATTAGAAGTAGGAAAGGTACAGAGTGAAAGTGTCCATTTCCTTGGCCTTAGATATCTCTCCATCACTCTTTAGCTTTCACACGCAAAAATTAAATGCAATGATTCCTTCTCATAAAGTAAGATATAGCCACTAATCTTTTGAATATCTCATCTTAAGCTAATCTTATTTGTTTTGTCCCAACTCAGGGGACAAGTGGTTGTTTGCACGCAAACTTGTTACCTTTCAACCATCCAAGGACATCAACAAAAGTGTCAAGCAAAAACCTTGATGCAATTCATTCAATATTATATAATTATAAACTCAGAACCTTAAGCTATGTAGCTTACCTTTTAACGTTAGAATAAAAGGAAATGATTCAAAATAGAAAATTATATCTATGATTATTTATGTTTCAATTTCATCTATCTATTCCGTAATTATATTTGAATATAAAGTGTGACACATGTATGAAACGTATAAAAGTAAAAACTCATCTCTATTTTTTTTTTTCAATATGAAACGTAAGAGTAATTCTTTAATAGGTTATGTACAATTAATCAAAAGTTTAAAATTAATAAATAATTTTGACACAGATTTAAACATGAATTTATTTTTATTTTAATATGTTCTGAATTTTTTTGTTAATTGTATATATATAGGCAGTGAATTCATACCAGAAATTGTTCTGCAATAAAATGCTTAAAAGAAATGAAATACTAATTAGGTTAAACTTTTTAGGTATGATATATATATATATATATATATATATATATAATTGAAATATGTATACCATAATTAAAGTAATTCTTTGAGCAAGAAATTTTATATAAAAATTTTAATTAAAATTATATATATATATATATATAACTTAAACTAATTATCTATTTATCCATCCAATTATTTTAAAAATATTGAATGTCATAAAAAAATGTAAGAACAAACATAAAAATTATTATAATATTTTAATATATTAAAATATATTTTAAATTTTCATATATATAAATTGTAACCTTTAAAAAATTGTTAATTTTGATCTTATAAATTTCAAAACTTTTAAAAATAATTTCTATTATCATTTAGAAATAATATAATATATATTTAAATATACAATATGTGTAAATTATACCATTTGAATATAAATTTAGTATTATATAATTTAGTATTTTTATTTATTTATGTCTATATTTTAAATAAATAATATATAAAATATATTTTAATTTAAATAATATATAAAATAAATATTAAAAATTTAAATAAAATATAAAATTTATAGATAAAATCATATTTTAACAAAATATTATAATTTAATAATCTTATTTAAGACATCTCCAATTCAATTATTTTTTATTTAATTTAGATTAATTTAATATACTTAAATATAAAATGAATATTTAATTTAAGTTTAGACCTCTATTTTTGTCTCAAATAAAAATAAATTATTCAATTTTAATATTTTTTTTAAAAAATACATAACAACTATCATTATTATTATTATCACCGATAACTATTATCATTAATAATGGTCATTATTATTTTCACAATATTATTGCACTATTATAATCATCAATATTGTTATTATCATCATAACTATTATTATTATATAATTATTACTATTATTATTAAAAATTATATTGATTCTTTATATTTTAATAAAATTATATATAATTTATTTATCTTTTTTACTATATAAATCATCCTTAATTATTTAAAAATAATTTTAATGTCTATCCATATAATGTAGATGTCATTAACATAGTTAAAAAAATAAAGTTATGTGATTAGTACATATAATTTAATAAAAAAATCTTTTCAAAATATCCTTATTTTCTACATTGTTATATTTTTTAAATTAAAAAAAAATAAAAATGTAATAGAGTAAATTTTTATTCATATATTAAAAAAATAAAAATATAATAAAATAATATAACAATATAATTATATATAATTAGTTAAGAATTAGTTTATTTTAGAAGTAATTTATACTATAATTATTTTACTTATTTTTTTATAAGATAAAAATTAACCAATTCAACCATTATTTTTTATAAATAAAGAAAAACTGTTAAGTTTTAGAATAATTTTTATTAATATAGACTTCATTTTAAAAAAATTTAACATATCATTTAAAATTATATACTAACTAAATCATATTTTATATTTATTTTTGATATATTAATAATAAATTTTAATATTTTATATTAATTTTTTAGTATAATATATTTTTTATTAATATCAATTTATAATATTTATATAAATAATTTTATTTTTATTAAAAATTAGAATAAATAATTAATTTAATATTAACTATTAGTAAATAAATTTTTTAAAATTAATACAAAAATGGACCTCCAAATAAAATAAAATAAAATTTTAAAAAAAATAAAAGTATTAAATATTTAAAAGATAAAATTATTAAAATAAAAAATATAAATAATAACATAAATTATAGTTTAAATCTTAAAAATAATAAAAGTTATTTTAAAATATTACAACATAAATTCAATAAAAATTAATAACTTGAATATTAGATAAAAATAAATTTATTAAAAAATTTAATAGATAAAAAAGAGATGAAATAATTTTTTAAAAATAAATAAGAGTTTATGTGATTATTTTTTTTAGAAGTTTTTATCATAATAAAACTAGGATAATCCTTTTTATTTTGAATATATGAATGTATAATTTAATTTATTTTTAATTTTATTGTATTATTTTAAAATTATTTTTAAGTATTTATAATTTAAAATTTTTCGTTTTAATTATAATATATTTAAAAATAAAATAAATTTTATAATCTATAATACATAGAAAGATTTGTATGTTCTATGCTTAAATTTGTGATGAAAGCAAACATGAAAAATTGTTATAAAAAATGGTAAATGATAGTTTTTGTAATTATTTAAAAAAATATAAATTTTTTATAATAATTAAAAAAATTAATTTTTACAATAAAATTTAATATCATAATATGAGTTTTTTAAAAATTAAAAATAAATATATATATATATATATAATTTTATTAAAACATAAAAATAATTAATTATTAATTAATTTTTAATGATCAATATGTATTTTTTTTTACTATTATGATCATTATTATTATCACATTTTTTATAATCGTTCCTCTCATCTTATCTTTTCCTCTTGTTGGAGTTTAGGATGTCATTCCAATAGTTAAATAAAACTTGAATTCCAATATTATCCTAATCAATAAATAAAATGTAAATTAAAAAATTAAAATATTTTACATATTTTTTATTTAAAAATTAATATTAAAATTTAAAATTAATAAAATTAAAATTAAAACTTATAAAATTTAAAAATGAAAATTTTAAAAAATAATTCATTGTAATTTTTTTTTACTAGAATTGAATTTAACATTTTTTTTAAGTGAGAAGAATACACTTTAAATAAATAAAATGCATTAATTATCGTTGCTTAAAAAATTGATTAAAATCGTTAAAAACTTAAAAATAGATTATATATATTTTTTATCATAATTTTAATTATTAATTTATTAATTATTAATATATTTTATTTTCTAAATAATATCTTTATTTTAACGTAGTCAAATTATAATAAATATCATGGTACTTATACCACTTCAATTAATTGTAAGGTTAGATCTACCTTAACTATCTAGTTCAAACATTAGTAAATGGTACACTTTGTGAAAACATATTTGTTGAAATCGATTCAAGTAATCCAAGAAAAATAGTATACAAATTAATTCTATACTTTATTAATTTTAAATTCTTCAATATAAGTGATTGGAGATTTATTTATTCTAAAAATACATCTATTTAATTTAGTTTAATATTTTTGTCAAATTTTATATTTAATAACTTTATTATTAATTCTAAATTTTTATTAAATAAAATAAATTCCTAAAATTTTATATTTAAATTTAAAAATTGATTAATATTTGGTTAGTTTTTTATCAATCCTTTTTACTTTAACAATTAATGTATATTTTATATAAATAAATATCAATTATTAGATAATATTCCTATATAATTTAATTTAATCGTACATATAATTAATAGAATAATATTATATGATTTAATAATAAATTTTCATTTTATTTAAAATTATTGAAAAGATTTATAAGTTTCCAATAAATTACTTTTATGGTAAGTGTAAGTGAATCTTTTTCTGTAATGTAAAAAAATATATGAAAATACCTCCATGAATTTTGATTGATCATTTAGGCGAGCATTTACAAACTAAATTTTGGATGATCTTGACTATCTTTTAAAATTAACTAATGTGTTAAAATGAAATTTATGTAAAGCAAAGTGATATATATATTTGGAACTTTTTTCTCCAAAACAAGTTTGTAATAAGTACAAAATTCTAAACCAAATAGAAAAAGTAACATTTATTTTGTTTTTCCTCAAAATTTCATTTGTCGTGCTTCAAATCACTTCATTTTGAGTTTTAACGTTTTTCTTTTCAAACATGCTATAAGAATTACGCATGTGAGTCATATAAATTATTAAATACGTATATATATATATATATATATATATATATATATATATATATATAATTCTGATTCTTAGGAACAATAAGAGTTTTGTATTTTAGTATATAACTAGTATTATCCCACTAAATTTCTCAAGAATTGAATACGAGAATTTTACTGAAGGGTTTACGACAAACATTGAAGTCCCTAATTAGTACTCAAAGAAAACAAGAATGAGAAGCAAAAACCTTTGAAAGGAAATCACAAACAATAGAACTTTTTCTTGTTTGATATCTACCAACACGTAAAAATGTCTTCAAACTCGTTTTTTTTAAGCAGCCTAAATTATTTAATGTGATTCCAAGATGGTTGATGAAGGTGGAGTCAATGATTAGATAGAGAAGAATCTATAGGTTTCTGAAGAAAGAAAACAAATTAATTACCCTAAAACCACAAATAAAGCAAACCTATACACTATACATGAAAAGAACTTCACATAACGTAAGCCCAAATGTGTTTACGTCCTTCTTAATTAATTGCATTGTGGTCCCTTACTTCTTCCTATCCAAGGAAACACAACCACAATGCTAACCACATAAGTAATAAAATGCAATAAAATATGTTTGAATTTGTCTCTTTCAAAATGAGAAGGTTGTATTTTAAAAAAATTAAAGTCTATCAATAACCTTTAAATAAAAACATCAGTGGTTGATATTATTAATTCTAAAATTTATTATATATGTATCTAATTTTTATCATAATTTTAATAAGACAAATTTTAAATTAATTTCTATTATTTTTATTATCTACTCCAAAATTAAAAATAGTAATAAAAAAATCATTTATTTTTTATTGATTATATTAATTTTTAATTTAATTTTTATCATATTAAACTTTAATAATTAATATAATTAAAAAATTGAAAATTAAATTAGTATATCTTAAAAATGATAATTTTTTTTAAAAAAAATTGGTCTAATTTTAATCGTTGTTATTAATGAAATAATTATAATTTTTAATTAAAAAAATATAAGTATATTTTATTCTTTAAAATACGTAGATGAAGTGCGGAATCAAATCCCACTATAGTTCCCTAATGTGCTTTCTATCTCCGTTGTGGTAGGGTCAATATATATGACATTCGTTCCATGATTCCATTTGTTCTTATTTCCGTAGCAGTTTCTTCTAATATTTGCCGGAAAAGAAATGGTATTTTGTTTCTTTCTTCTCATGAATTAACTTTATACTAATTGACATACTTGTCGGAGATGGCTTGGGTACTGGGTGTGTTTGCGAGATTATTAGAAATATTAATGAAATTTGAAATTATGACATCATACGAATTATTCAAATTCCTTATTACTATTAACCTGATATGTCTTCATGGCTTAGTAAAAATGACCTTTTGTTTGTTCTTGTTTTTTTATTTATTTATAAGAATTACTCATTATTATTGTGTCACGGTAAACTCAATTGTTCTCAACTTTAAATACACGTATTCATGTTAAGAAATAAATTAATTAACTGCATTTTATATAATTGTTAAAATTAAGGACAACTATATAAACTACCTTAAGGAAGTTATTTATTATTATTATTTTTATCTCTATATAAGTTAAATAAAAGTGAGGCTGTTTAAATTGAGATAAATTTATTTGTGTATCTGCAAGCAATTATAATTATATATAATAATAGCCGTGCTACTAGCATAAGACCACGTATATTTATATATATATATATATATATATATATATATATATACACACCATAATGTGTATTATTATTAATATAATTAGTATATTATTCATATATTGTATAAATATTTTTAAATTTGAATAAATTTATAAATAATAAATTTCAAAATAATAAATTTTCAATATTAACAATAAATATTATATTATATTAACAAAATGATAAAAATAAAATTCTTAAAATTAAGAAAAATTGAAAATAATAATTTATTAAAAATTATGATACATAATTTTTATTAATATAATATAAAAAATTTAAAAATTAAATTAAATTTAAATTGATTAAGATTATAATAATTTTAATATTTGATTTCTCTAAAACAAAGAAAATATCTTTAAACTTATTATAGTGTATCAATATTTAATATTTAAGTTAAATTAATATTAAATAGAATAAAAATAAAAAATTTAATTTTTAATGTAAAAAATCACAAAACCTAGTAAAAATAAATGTAGCTCTAAAAATGTTTTTGTTATAAAATTTACTATATAAAAAATAGATAATTTAATAAATATTAATTTCTTAGTTTTTAATCAATTAAATATCTTCATAAGATATTAATATATTCTTATATTAGTAAGAAATATGATAATATTATATGTTATATTATGAGAGCGAAAAATAAAAAAAATTATAAATTAATTGGCTATACTGTTAAAAAATAGTGAATCCTATTATAATTATTTGTAATTTTCTTTTAAAATATGACATTGTCACATTCCTAACTTAAATAAGAGAGTCTAAATCCCTCACCTAATCCTTAGTATTGTACTAAATCCCTTGCCAATTTAAATTATACCTTTTAATTAATGGATACCTTATATTTTCAAAAGTGATAATATAAAGTCAAAGTTTTTTCAAAGTGCATATATATGACACTCTGTAGAGAAGATAGTAAATCTCACTTTACTATTTTCGTCACTGTTTTCACCATAATTTGTGAGTAATAATCTTGATATGTAGGAAAATCACGCTAACAGCTAGATAAACTAAATTTACCGAAACAAGCCTGACAAGTATTTTCTAGTTCAAAACTTTTTCTGTTCTAGTAATAGCACGATAGTAATTAGTGACATTATGATGACGGTTAGAAATATTAAATAAGAATAAGACTTGTCTTTTTTATTTTTGGTTAAAAGAGACTAGTCAACCTTTTCACATTCAATTGCAAGAGATAACAAAAAATTAAAATATCTTGTTATGAGAAAAGCTTAAAATACACTATCTTTTCTTTTCATTTTAACAAATACATTCTTCTTTCATAAGTCCATGAATATATGTTACATTTTTATCTATTTTAGTATAAATAATTCTATTACTGATATTGAACACCTGTGAAAGAATTTTGTAAGATTATTATTTTTTATTTCTAAAGTCATAGACAAATAACTTTTAATAGTATTATCGATTTTTAAACTGTAATAGACGAGGAATGCTTTTATATATATATATATATATATATATATATATATATATAACTTTCATACTATTTATTTTTTTTATAAAAATAAATATATTAAAAGGAATATAAGAGCAACTAACTATCATTGCATATAAGTAGGTATGGAAGTAGGCCAAGCTGAACTAGGCTTTGAGTGTTCAAATCTGACCTATTTAAAAATTTTGAAGCTTAAGCCTGGGCCTGTTACCTGTTAAAGGTTTTTTTTTTTCAAGGCCTGGCCTGATTTAAAGCCTATTAGGCCTGCAAGTCTGTTTAAAAGCTTACGTTACAAAAAAAAATCAATAAATAAATTTAAAGCCTATATAAATAATTAACTAAAAAAGCTTGCAAACTTAAAATTTACAAGATAAAAAGGTCATTAAATAAGGCTAAAACATATATATATTAATATTATGTAAATAAAATATAAAATAAATATTATATAAATATAATATATTAAAATAAATATAAATATATAATATATAAATATAAATAGGTTCCTGAATAGGTTAAATAGGTTTTTTTATAAGCCTAGACCTGACTTGTTTATCTAAAAAGGCTTTCTAACAAGTCTGAATCTGTTTATTTATTAAACAAGCCTAGCCTAATTAGGCTTTAAACGAGCCGAGCCGTAGACTCCTGTCGGACAGCCTTATTCACTTCCATCCCTACATATCAGAATATATATATATATATATATATATGACATCTAAATATATTTTTAAAATTATTTAAAATAATAATAATAATAATGGGAATAATAATAATTATAATTATAATTTTTTTTATGGTGATGACAATAATTATCACGTAATTATCACAGTGATCATGGTTTCACAACAATAAATAGTTAGAGTAGAATTATAATTTTTATATTTTAAAAAGTAAATTAATTTAAAAATAAAATATTTTTAATATTAAGAATAATAATTAAATATATTTTAAAAAATACTCAATACTTTTTAATTAATTTTTTTATATTTTAATTTAAAAATAAAAAATAAAAAACTGAACCACCCTTACGAGTCGTAAAAAATCTATCTAATCGGTAATGAATTTAACCAATTACTTGAATGTAATGATAATTTATCTAAATAGTTAAACTAACAATGGGAAATTCGTGTTGTTAAATTGAAATAAATTTAAAAATATAAATTAAAAAATATATTATTTTTTGAAGGCAAAATATATTTATTATAATATATTAAAAGTTACAATAGAAAAAATATGCTTAACTAATTGAAGTAGAATCTAAAAATTATAGATTAAAAAATTATTCAAAATTACTTGAAAAAGTATATGTCTAGGTTTTATCACTATTTAGTACTTTTATATCTTTAAAAATATATTATTATTATCTTTTATATTAATTTTTCGTTCAATTTTCAACTTTTTAAAAATAATTACTTTCAAGTTTTTCTTGTTTATGTATTTTAAACTATTTACCCACGTGTTTCTCAGATCATCTATTTATTCGGTTTCATCGGTCATAACACTGAAAAATAGCATTGTTAAAGGTGTGGAAAAGAATTGAAAAGGCATGCACCGAGGCAAGAAAAAGTCATACATTGAAAAAGTTATTACAGATACTAAGTTGGAAAAAGATATGCTACTACGTTGTTTATTTAAATTACAAATACTAAATTGACAAATACAGGAAGAGCAACTACAAAAACTTAACGTTGTCAAAAATCGGTGTATTTTGTCAATTAAAATTTTGGTATTGTTATATGATGGGATTTGCAGAAAATTAGCATGTTTCGGTAACAGTTTGATTAAATGTTTATTCAATAAAGTTTTTTTATATCATATATTTTGTTTGTAAATTTTATTTTAAAAAATATTTTAATAAGTTACATATAAAATTTAAATAAACTATTTTTATAAAATCCGTGTAAACTCTTTCATGGCATATTGGTGGAAAGGTAAACAGATGTTCATTCTTTTGGAGCATAACCTTGTTATAAATGGTTAACTTATAAAAATTTGCAATCATCTAATTTTGTTTGGTCTAAATATTTTATATAAGGTCTTTAACTAGGGATCGCATGTGCATCTATTCTTTAAGTATGTTGATTAATAATTATTATTTATTTATTTACTTTTATCCATGAGTTATATAAAGAAATTAAAGCAGTAAATAATGTCTAATAAGAAGACTGACTGTGCAAAGAGTAAAAAAGTTCATAGTAGTAGGAGAATTTTGGAGAATACACAAATAATTTAACTTACGCACTCTTAGTCAAAACATTCATATAAAAGCTATCTTTTTTTTTAAGGTGTAGACAAAAAAAAAAACTTGAATCTTTATGCAATACATTTTAAATCTACTTGATAAATACACCATATTTATGAAATGGGATAGCCTTATCCTAATTTCTAATGAGGTGAATTACCTTGAATAAAAAGTATGAGTATCATCTTCATTGTACTATCTCTAATCTATGAAATAAATCAAATAATTTTGATAAAATTTTGTTTAAATAATCAATATGCCCATGAGAACTACATCATCAATTTCTATTAGAATTTTTCAAGAGGCTTTCCAATACCACAATTATCTTGAGCATTCTTGTCATGTTATGTTTTGACACAATTGTTATATTCTATTATATAAAATTAGATAAATTATCGCATCACTTGCATAACTTAAAACATTTCTACTTGAAAAAAATATTATTCTCATACTAAATTTTTAATTATTTTTTAATAATAACAAGGACGACTAAATAGACAAGGGATGCCGCACCATGTGGTAGGTGTTACAATTACAATTTATTATACTCTTACTATTAAAAATTGGTAAATAAAAGAGGGATAAATTCCCCTTAATGTTTTAATATTTTTAATTTCAGTTTTATTAACAACAATTCTTAATATTTATTTTAAGCACACAATATTTCTTTATTTTTTTAAATTTTTTTTATCATTTTTATTTTATTCATTTTCATTGTCATTTTTATAAGATTAATGAACAATTAATACTTTTTCTTTCAATTTTACCCTTAACAATTAATATATATATATATATATATATATATTTTGTTGAACAATATATTGAATAATTAAAAAGATAAAAAGTATATTAAAAATTAAATAATATTTTGTTTAAAACAGAATAATAAATTTTATTTAAAAACACAATATTTGTTACTAGTTTTAATTACTTTAAATCAAGGATAATGATAGCATTTTTCTTTTAATTTTAAACAGAATGTATATTTTATTACACATAACACCTCCTCTAAAGTTTGAATCAAAATAAAAATATTAACTTTAATGTCCTTAAAAAATAGTTGGAAGGGACCGAAGCTGGCAGGCAAATTATTTATTCCTTTATTTTTTAAGGAACATGAGGATGTTAAAGTTAATACATTCAATTTTATAATTTAATTTAAAATTCAGAAAATTAAAATAAGTAAAACATTGGCAAGGTTACTGGAATTTATCGTTACAAAAGCTCACTTATGAATATTACACTATAATCATAACATGACTTTAATATGTAACCTAAGAGGGTACACTACTTCCCATTCAGAACCTCCTCTGAAAGACCTCTATTTCACTATAAAATAAGCATTCTGCACTGTAATTGGACTATGCATCTGAATGCGTGCGTCACTCACAATGGCTAACAGTGAGCCAGTGACTCTTTCTCTCTTGAGTGTGTGTATGTCTTCTGATTAGATAATGATTAGCTAGATAAAAGGTTTTCATTGCTTTTCGCATTTGTCCTGTCCTGCACGTTTTGCTGGATTCACCTTTTGTTATTATGATTTGGTTACATACATGGGAATTCGCCCTGTGGAAAAATATGAATATAAAAGTAACTGTTTATGGGTCTTGAAAGCATCAACAACACAGGATAAGACAATATTTTTTCTTTTCTTTTCTTTTCTTTTCATCATCTATTCATTTGTCATCTCAAGCTGGTTCTGTTTTCTACCCCAGTATTCTGTCTCTTTGCTCATAAAATTTGCTTTACCTTATACAAAGCACAGAGGGGAGGATCTGTTTTTAGTTCCTTCTGTTCTCATAAATGAAGAGGCTCAATAATTTGGATCATACTATGGCTACTGCACTTTCCATGTGCCCATCTAAAGGTACAGAAATTATTAAAATATCCTTCACCTGCACCATTCATTTTTCATATACCCTTTTCTCAGAATTCTGATTCAACCACTTGAATGAAGCCTAATTGGAGCAATACCCATAAAATTAAACCTCTCTCTCTCTCTCTCTCTCTCTCTCTTTAGTTTTTTCCCTTCTTTTGTTTATTGGTGATTTTGATTAAGTTTTGGTAATTTATGGTAGGCCTAGTGGGTAATTCTAGTATTTTTGGTAACAAAGTTTTCATCCTTGGAGCGTGCAGGAGTGAATCAGAGGAAAGAAGCTCAGGGATACAGTGAAGAATTTCAGGCAATGTTGGATAGATTAGACCAAGAAGACTGCTATGAAGATGGTAGCTTAGTGTTGGAGAAGAAAAGGAGACTCAGTTTTGATCAGGTGAAAGCTTTGGAGAGAAACTTTGAGTTGGACAACAAGCTAGAGCCAGAGCGCAAGACAAAACTTGCACAAGAACTAGGCTTGCAACCGAGACAAGTTGCTATTTGGTTCCAAAATCGCCGAGCCCGTTGGAAAACCAAGCAATTGGAAAGAGATTATGGCATTCTCAAGTCCAATTATGATGTTCTCAAGGTAGAGTACAATAATCTTGAGCAAGAGAATGAAGCTCTCACTATAAAGGTACAACAAATTTCTAACTATCATTGCATACAATAATAACAAACAAGCCTTTTACCATTAAGCAAAGTTGGCTCGCTATATGGATCATTACTTGGTGTTTGTCTTCTCATATTTTTCATTCAAAATCACCATTTTAATAAAACTTTATGGTTATGACGAAATATGTTCGATGGATTAAAATTATAACCCTGTTGAGTAGATAAGGTTAGATATATGGATCAAACCATGTTATGATGTTCTATTACTTAGCTTGCATAATGCAATTGAATTTCTTTACTTAATGCCAACCTTAAGAGAGTGCAGTTTTTGAGTTTTTCTTTTCTTTTTTCTTGTTTTCTTTGGTGTGTGACTTGCAGCTAAGAGAGTTGAAAGAAAAATTGTTCAGGGTTGGAGCTGAAAGCAATGAGTCAGTGAAAGAAGAATCTCCCATGTCAGAGAGCAATTCAATTGGTGTGGTTAAGGAAGAAAGCAATGTTGATTCTCCTTTGTGTGTCAATGGATCTTTGCCCAATTCAAGTTCAGTGATGAATTGGCTTCAATACTCTGATAATTCAAGAGGGTCTGCTGAAAAAACATTTCAGACTCATTTTATGAGAATGGAGGAGCAGAATTTCTTTAGCATTAATGAGTTCTACAGTTTCTTTTCAGTTGATCAATCCCCTACCCTGTAATAGATTGGATGATGGATCATTCAAGAGCAATGTCACTACCTTGAGTTCGTAAATGACATCTAATTGAAAATTTCTTGGTTACAAATAATTCCTATTTAAAATGAGATTTATCTTTTATGGTGATTAAAGAATACGAGTTTTGTAATAGAATTGACATAAATCATACAAGATTCAAATAATTTCTACTTTAGTATGGATCTTTAGTTTATAATGTCTTTTCCAATGTATATTAAGAATTGAAAGAACTGAATACTTCTAGGGTCTAATTAAATTTTTTAATTATATTGAAAATGTTGATTAAAATAAGAATTATGTTAATCCTTGACTGTTAGGACTAGTTTTATACATTACAAAATAGTAAATTTTTATTTAAAGTAAATATTTCTTATATTAATAATATAAAATATAATAATATTTTTAATATAAAGTATTACTTTTAAATATTTAAAATTAATTTAAAAATTAAATTTAACAAAATCGTTAAAATAAAATTAATAGTGAGGAAAAAAAAAGGAAACTCTTTACAAAGACCAAGAAATAAAATAAAAAATTGGGTTTTAAAAAAATATACCTGTAAATTCTTTCTTTGCGTTATAAAAGACATACAAAATTATTACTTTTAAAAATTAAAATTAACAAAATCGTTAGAACAAAATTAATAATGAGGGAAAAGAAGGAGTTGAAGGCATTCCGTACAAAGGCCAAGAAAAAAGAAATTAAAGATTGGGATATAAAAGAAATATATTTGTAAAATCTTTCTCCTTATAACGCATCATTCACTTTTGTTTTCACTATGTTTGACTTTTGGTTAATTATTTTGTCCAATTTATTTAGACATTTAAACAAGGGATAGGAGGAAAATCCTTCCTTCGTATATTATTTTCTTATGATTTGTTGGTTTTTCTGTTAAAAGATTTAATTTGTTACATTTTGAATATAAATAAATATTTCAAAAAGATATGTATTTAAATTAATTTATATATTAACAACTCAAAATTAATATCATCTAAATTAATTTTAAATTAAATAAACACTTTTTTCCTCTGAAAATATCAAACAAATTGTGGGGGTGAAAATAAATACAATTTCATTCCATAAGTTCCCATAAATTTGGCAAGGGCAAAGCTGAAGCTACAGTGTGGAAAGTAGTAATCTGTGTACAAATTTGGAGACATTTTGGATGAAGAAGGTGGCTCATAGCTGGTTATCCCATCACTAACTTTTGTGCTTTCACATTGTTTTTCTCACTGTCAGATGCATCATTGCATGTGGTAGGTGAATCTGGTGAAATCACCCGCAGCTTTAGCAAACTAATTTCTAACACTAGTACAATGCTAGCTCATGTTTTCATTTTCCCACATGCTTTTGCAAGTTGGACCTCACATCATATGCTCATCCTGTTTTCTTCAAACCAAAAAATTTATTTTTCACACCTCTCAAGAGAGTGTATCGCATAAAAAAATGTAAAATCCAAATTATTATATTATATTATTATTATTCTGTTTCTTTATATTTTTCTATCTTATTATATCATATTATATATTAGATATTTTTATTACATTTTACTTATTTTTAAATGTATACTATTCTTTTTCTAAAATAAGCAGTATAAGGTGAAGAAGAGAGATTAAAATGGTATAAAATAAGTAAAAAATTTGGAGTTTGGAAAAGCCAGAATTATTATTGAAAATTCAAACGACACAATTTGGAAATAATTCTTGATGCTAAATTCATACAAAGGAATACTTTTTCCTATTATTTTCTCAAAAAATTATAATTGATCTTAATTCCTGTTTATAAACAAAAAATATTATCTTAAATCTTTGAAAGTATAAATTGTAGTCAAATTAATCTTTAGACATCAGATATAATTTATTAAAATTAGGATAATAATTTTTTTTCATTTAGAAGACTAAATATTTGCATCTCCAACTTTTTATAGACAAATCATTAAGGTATTTAATCTTTTTTAAACATAAAAGGAAAACACGTAGATGCACATTTATACTATTCAAAGTATTGTAATTAAAATTTCAAACTCAAACACGAGGACTTAAATTTTCAAAATCCCTAAAAAGAAAGGACTGTTTGTGTGCACTAATATGCACATGAGAAACTCTTGTTTAATCCACATTATATATATTTTTCAGTTTGATGATTTTCTTAAAATTTTTATAGAAATATATAGACAAATACACCAATACGCGTAATTTTTTATTTAAATCAACAATAAATTTCTAATTAAATTATATTAATTTTTGTAAATGCATAAAATAAAAATTTCCATTTTACAGGAGTTAATACCTGCTTATTTTAAGAAGTCTAGGAGCTTCTAGACAGGAAGGTTAATCCAACCAGTTAATAACATATTTCACATGGAAAAAAGAGAGAGAGAGGATACTGAATAGTCAATAGAGAGGGTTAATGGATTTAATAAGGCGTACTAGGGTGATATAATTGAAGTAGCTAGAAAGCGAAAATATCTAAGAAAGTAAGAGAATAGTAATTCAAATGGAAAGAGTGATTTTGAAGTGAACTGATGGAGGTTATTTGAGCAGAGGTCACTTTCCCACTTTTGTGAATGTTAGTGGGAAAGAGTGAGTCTATAAAGCTGCCTACCACACCATACCTATCCTCCCAAGTCTAGCTTCTGTCAGAAGTAGGACCCATGTTTTCTGCCATGTTTGACTCTTTGGATACTACCACAAATTGACTAATACAAATAAATGCATTTTTAAAGTTAATTATTATTATTATAATAGTTAAATATTAAATTTATTTTATATTTTTTGAACATATTATTTTTTAAAAAAATAAATTAACTGAAAAAATAAAATTAGAAAACTAATATAATTAATAAAAAATAATTAAATATTATTAATTAAATTTAAAATAATTTAATATTTTAAAAATAATCTAAATTAATTTAAAAATAATCCATTTTTACTATTACTATTGTTATTTGATTTAAATATATTATATTTTTATAAAATAATTAAGTTTAATTTTAATATTTTAAATTTTTATAAATTTTAAAATTTTAAAAATAATTATTTTTCCATTTTAACTTCTTATAACTTAAGAAAGCAGCACCTCATAACTTAAGAACGAGTAGAGTATTTGTTAAAAAAGCAACATGTGAAAGTAACAATTCATAATTTATGAGCAGAGCATACGTTAGAAAAACAACAATAACAACACTATCAACTCACATTTTATAAAAAAATGGAAAAAAAAATGCAAGAATCATGTAAAATATTGTGAAAAAAGAGATGTTTGAAAAAAATTTGTTTGTAGATTTTGAAAGATTTTAATTTCTATTTTTTTTAAGAATTTTTCGTCTTAAATTGATACTATTTTACTTTAATTTACCAAATTTAACGTTGTATCAACCATCTATCAAGTTATACTAGACTTTTTTTTTTATTACTTTATGTATATAATCAAATTCAAAATCATTTATTAACATTATCTATTATTTACATCTTGTAATATATCTTATGAACTTTATCAAATTCAAAATCATTTATTAACATTATCTATTATTTACATCTTATAATATATCTTATGAACTTTATCATTTTGTTTATCTTTATTAGCATTATTAGTTATCTGTATATTGTTATATATTTTTTATTTTATCTACTTTATAATTATGTTTATCTATATTATTTGCTTTGGTCTGCCTGATTTTGCATATATCAATAGTATGTCCTCCATTAATATTTGATCCGGATAACTCTCGTATAAGAGTCTATGTGGAGGAGGAAGTATTCCTAGCTTGGGTTATGGAACTATTTGAACATTAACCAAGATAGAATCTACTCTAGAAGTGAAAATTGTTTATAGGTTGGTTAACCTAGATAATAGTTCTGATCTACAATTAAAAAATAGTCTGCTCAAACGTTGGTCAGTTAGGATGGTCCCGTACAACAAGATTATATTGGGATTAATAACAAACTTACTCTGAACTCTAGTAATAACACCTCATCCAAACTTAAGATAGCAAAAATTGAAGAAAGATTGCATAATTGGTTTATACTAATCATAAAAAGAAATTACGTATATAAAAGCCAACATATTTGATCCCAGAATGAAGAAATACATATGTTCAAATATAGTTTATTCAGAAACCAGTAATAACAACATTATTAACATATTAGAAGCAGAAAAGATAAAAGAACATATAGGAAAAAATGATAACTTCATATACATATGACTTATACAGGTTGCAGTAAAGCCAAATTTTATGTTGGAATTAATACACCTATATTAATAATACTAAAAGATGTAAAATTTAAGCAATTTAAGAAATTATTAATAACCATCCTAGAAAGTAATGGTCATAACAAATCAGTGCTTTAATTGTTATCCAAACTTTTCAATGAATTTAAAAAATGAATATACTCTCAAAGCTTAAAAGCTATATATAAAAATTTCAGATGATATAATAAAAGAGAAATGTGATCCCTATCAAGTAATTTATAGAATTTATTATAAAGGCACAAAAATAGACTATAATTTTAGAGCCTTATGAAAATCTCCCAGGGGTCGAACAATTCTAATAGAAGCAAATCTTAAGAAAATTAAGGTACAAGTCCCTCATAAATTAAAACATGAAGAAATAATAACAAAAATTCCTCCAAAATGGTTACTAGAAAATGTAATAGAGCAAACAAAAGTTAATAATATACAAATTAGAAAAATAATTCTAGAAGGAAAAGATATCAAAATAAGAATGAATAGGTTTTCAACAATATAAAGTAGAAGGCTCAAGACACTTAGCAGATAATTTCTCAATTAATATAAACATTACATGGATTATTAATCGAATGCTTAAAGTAGCACTTCCTATATATGAAAATAGATCAAATTACTCACCAACAACCTCACAACTACTAAATACCATTACAAGAGAAGAATCTTTTGAAATAAATAAGGATTGGATAAGAAAAGATTTTGAAACAGATTACAATAAAGAATCAAGAGAATGATTTTTTAAAAATTTATAGGAGGAAGAAACTAAGAAAAGTAGAAAATTATTCTATGAATATTTGGAAGAAAATGAAATTAACTTATACTTCTTTGATTGGATTTGGAGTTATTATGAAAGAAGAAACACTTTAGAAACATGTCCTTTAAATGAAACCGCGATAACATAGAAAGTACCAACAAGAAAAAATAGAAGTAAAATATCCCCTTCAAGAGAATATTAAGTTACAATTATTAGAAAATACCATATATAAGCAAGACCTATAAAAATAAATTCTTAAGAAAATATAGAGAAAAATAATATTAAAAGATACATGAACAATTAAATTATTCAAATATCATGTTCAAAACTGAATAAACAATTAGTAAGAATAAAAAATAAAAATGAAGTCATTAGTTTCCATAATAACAAAAACTATGTGTCATCAAATATGATAGACAAACCTATATATAAAATCAACAATACCTCCAAATCATTTAAACTAAAAGTACACTAGAATTTGAGATTGATGAAATAAAGGAAAGAATAAAGAAATTAGGTTTAGAAAAATAAATTGTCAAAGTAATAGACTTAGAAATAAATAAAAGTAATTTTAAAAATAATAAATACTAAAAAACTAAAAACTATTACTCAAGACCCATACCAACAGATGTAAGATTCAAAGAAAGAACATAATTTGTACGAAATAGATTCATAGAAGAATGAAATTTATATGGACTAAGTGAACAAGTTATATTAGATATAACATGTCAAAAGATGATGGCAGAAACTACTTACAAAATTAAAGGATTATCATATAGAAGTGTCATCCAAGCCGTTATACATGGATTTACAAAACAGTTAAAAGGATGGTGGGATAATTTCTTATCTACACAAGAAAAATAATTAATAATAAATAGTATGAAGATAAAATTACAAGAAGAAGATGCAACTACTATATTAATATTTATGATTATTAAAAACTTTATTGAAGATCCAAGCATATTTAGAGAAAGAATAAAAGCACAACTAGTTACGGTTATGATAAGGGAAGATCCCTGTTGAAAGGAGAGATTCATTGCAACATTACCAATACTATTTGCTGAGAAGTTAATCCAGAAGTTACAGTCACATTTTGGGCCTTAAGTACCTTACGGGCAATTAACATTTGGACAAATCCATAATACTATAATAGAAATAGAAATAGAAATATCGACATGTAAAAATGATAAGGTACAAAATAGTATAAGGAAGAAAAATTAAACAATAGAAAAGAATTAAGAACATTCTGTCAACAATATGGAATAAACCCATTAAGAGTTTCTAGTAGACAGTATAAGAAATAAGTAAATAAGCCAAGCAACAAGTCTCATAAAGCATATAATTTTAGAAAACATAAAACTCCTGGACAAAGTAATCAAAATAGTAAATTTAGAAAAATGAAACTTTAAAACAAATAAAAAAATATAATGTATGCCGGAGATGTGGAAAACAGGGACACTACTCTAGAAATTATAAAGTACCACATAAAGTTAATGAAATAAAAAATGAAGACCTAAATTAAGCATTATTAACAATAATGATAAATTCTGACCCTGAACCAGCAACAAAGGAAGACACCAACTCAGAAGAAAAAGCTCAGGACAATGAAATCTACCAATTAGATAATGATTTGTTAAGAGAATCAAAGAACATAGAAGAGGAAATTATTGCTTAGGACCAGGATTATATGAGTGCGACAATTGTGTAGAAAAAATAGTAATTGTATTAACCAAGAGACCAAACAACAACCTTAATCTCAATAACAGATAAACTAGAAGATTCCCCACTCAAAGAAGAATTTCTTTTACAATTAAATGCATTAATTAAAAAAGAATAGTAGAATACATAAGACATTAGACCAGTAGAAATGAGGGAAGTTCATGCTAGATTTAAATAACCCAAAGAAAAAATATTTGTAAAATAATTACAAAATAAAATAAAAATACTAAAAAATTAAATAAGATAAAAAATATCTTACTAGAATAAAGATTATTAAAAGTAAAAGGAGAACAAAACATAAGAGGATAAGGAAAGGAAATAGAAAAAAGTTCTAGTGCAAAATCAGAACCTTTGATTAATCTTTTAAGCCTAATAACTGTTCATAAATGGTGGTATAAAATTACCCTAATAATAAAAGGAGAAAATTTTGACATGATAACTTTAACAGATTTTAGGGCATATATAAATTGTATACAAGAAGGATTAGTTCCAACCATATATTATGAGAAAACTCCTGAAAGATTCATTAGTGCAAATGGTTAAAAAATACGAATAAATTATAAATTATCAAATGCAAGAATTTGTAAATATAAAATATATTTTATCACCTTGTATTAGTAAAAAGTATATTTAATTAGATAATTTTAGGCATCCTCTTTTTATCATTACTTTATCTGTTAGAAATAACCAAGAAAGGAATAATTACAAATGTAATACCAGAAAAATCCATATTTTTTGAATTTTTAAAACCACCAAGAATAAAAGAAATTTTTATTAGAAGCATCCATAATAAAAGTAAATTTAATAAATAAAGAACAAAATCAAATAAAACTATTAAGTAAAGAAATACAATATAAAAGAATAGAAGAACAAATACAAGTACCAAAAATTTAAGAAAAAATAAAATCCTTACAAGATAAATTTCAAAAAGAACTTTATGGCACTAACCTTATAAAATTTTATGCTAGAAAAAATGTATGTCGTATCATTACCATACGAAGAAGGATTTCATCAAAAGAACATACCAACTAAATCTAAAACAATTCGAATGAACTAAAAATACCTAAAGTATTCTAAGAAAGATATTCAAGAATATCTAGATAAAGGATTAATCAAGCCGTCTAAATTCCCCTGAAGTTGTTCTCGATTTTACGTTATGAAAGCTTTAGAAGTAGAAAGAGGAGCCCTAAGATTAGTAATAAATTATAAATCACTAAATAAGGTATTAAAATGGATTCGATATCTCCTACCAAACAAAAGTGAATTAATCAAAATACTAGTACATGCCACTATATTCTCAAAATTTGACATGAAATCAGATTATTATCAAATTTTGATATAAGAAGAAGATAGATATAAAATAACTTTCATAGTCTCATTTGGACATTATGAGTGGAACGTGATGCCTCAAGGGTTAAAAAATGTTCCAAGTGAGTTTCAAGAAATTATGAATAATGAGTTTCAAGAAATTATGAATAATATTTTTTTATCCTCACATGGACTTTATGATTGTATACTTAGATGACTCATTGGTCTTTTTAAAAGGAATTAATCAACATATACAATATTCAGAAAAATTTATAAAATTAATAAAAGATAACAAGTTGGTAGTATCAACCAAGAAAATGAGCATATTTCAAATCAAAGTAAGATTCTTAGGATATGAAATATACAAGATACAATTACATCAATTAAAAGGTCATTAGAGTTTATAGTAAAATTTTCAAATGAAATAAAAGATAAAGAACAATTATTATTTTTAGAATGCTTAAACTGTGTAGCAGATTTTATTCCAAATATTAGAACTATATATGCTTCATTATACAAGCGTCTTAAGAAAAATTCTTCCCTCTATGATAACAAGATGACTCAGCTAGTCATAAAATACAAAAATATTATTAAAAGTCTCCCGTGTATGGGAACTCTATATCTGGCAATAACATTAATAGTGGAGACAAATGCCTCTGATCTTGGATATGATAGTGTTCTTAAACAAGTTCTCCCACAATCTTCAAAAGAACAAGTTGTTTGATATTACTTAAGTATCTAACATCCAACCCAATAAAAATATTCAACAGTTAAGAAAGAAATCATATTAATAGTATTATGTATTACCAAGTTGTAAGATGATTTATTTAATAAATTTTTTTTCGTATGAACCGATTGTAAAATAGCCCTAATGTTCTACAAAATGATGTTAAAAACTTAATTTCTCAACATATTTTTTCAAGATGATAGACTATTTTCTCATGTTTTGATTTCAAAATTTTACATGTAAAAGAAGAAAAGAATACTTTATCTGAATTTCTTACAAGAGAATTTTTTCAAGGATTAGCTCAACATGAGTGAGAAACCTATTACAAGTGATCATTATGGTCTTTTTATTGATCATAAAAGAATAATCATCCATAAAATCTCCATTAACAACAACCAAGCCTTTGACCATGTCCTAAGCAGTTAAAAGTGGACTAACAATGATTAAAAGTGATTCATCAAAATCGTTACTACCAAGTCAAAATAAATTCTTAGCCCTACAACAAATAAAACCCTTAGACCTATTCTACAATGTAACAACTAAAGATGAAAGTAAGTATCATGAAAAGGCAGAAACATGGCCAATTTATGTCATTAAAAACAAATGGTTTAATATAAATAGAAAAATAATGTATAAGAGAATTTTCTTAAAATCCTTCCATTATATACTAGTTTACCCTCTAAAAACTTGAACCTTTTATGTATTCATTGTAGTTGATACAGAATCTGCTGAGATACATCATCATATGGACCTTGTTACCTATCAAATATCATTTTCCAAAATTAAAATAATTAAAATCCTTACCCATAAAAAATGGCATCAAAATCCATATGAGACTAAAATCTTTACCAAAAAGTTTGAACCATAAATATATACTTATTACAAATAAGTGGACACATGGCATCATGTGCTATACCTATTTCTTAGCCCATATTCATGGTTCTTTTGGTTTCGTAGAGGAATTTCACTACAATTTAACAAATGATTCATAAAATGGTTCATCGAAGTTGGACTCGTAATAGATATCCTCCCAAAAGAGGTCTCTCTCTTAGCTTTGAATATTTTAAAAACAAGACAACATTTTTAAAAGAATACCAATTTATGTCATATATAAGACCTGTGGGAATCTACTGGATTACGTCATGGGACTATGATTCAACCAAATTAGTAGAAAATACCAATATGCAATATCTAGTAAGAGTCATCAAAGTAAAATGGTGGAACAATTTTGATCTCAGAAAGATAAGTAAAAAAACACTTGATGAATGGATAAAATCATCCCAAACTAAAAAAACTAACCCACCAGTCAATTATACCTCTACTAGTAAGCAAGATATTAAATGAGAATAACAATTATTAGTAGAAAAGAGACAAATGATAGCAACCTTAGCAGCAGCAACATCCAAAGACGAGTTCTAAGAGCAATATTAGGAAAGACACAAGATGATGAAGAAGTGAGGTGAAACTCATAAAATTATTACGAAGATTTAAAAGATAAATATGAGACTTCGAATTAACATAAGAATGCAATATTCTTCGTAGTAAAGTAGAAGCATCCTTCAAATAGAAAAAGAAAAAAAAAGTTAATAGAACCTCATCCGGACTTAAGAAGCAAAAATTGAAGAATGATTACATAATTGATACATACCAATCATAAAGAAAAATAAAGTATATAAAAGTCAATATTTTTTGTCCCACAGTGAAAAAGAAATACATATGTTCAGATATGGTTATCCAGAATTAGTAATAACAATATTATTAATAAAGAAGAAAAGGTAAAAGAACATATATGAAAAAACTATAATTTCATATAAGTTGCGGTAAAATCAAACTTTATATTTGGAATTAATATATCCATATTCATAATACTAAGAGATGTAAGATTTAAAAAATTTAAGAACTCATTAATAGCCCTAAAAAATAATTGTCATAATAGACCAATATTTTTTAATTACTATTCAGACTTTTCAATGAATTTAAAAATAAATATACTACCAAAGTTTTAAAGCTATATAAAAAATATGAATGATAATAGAAGAGAAATACAATTCTTATCAAGTAATTTATAGAATTTATTTTAAAGTTATAATAATAGGCGACAATTTTATAGCCTTACAAAAATCTCCTAAGGATGAAGTAATTCTAATAGAAGTAAATCTTAAGAAAATTAAGGTACAAATCCCTATTAAATTAAAATATAAAAAATAATAATAAAAATTCTTTTAAAATGATTATTAGAAAATGTAATAAAAATAACCAAAAGTTAATAATACACAAATTAAAAAAATAATTTAAGAAAAAAATAATATTAAAATAAGAATAAATAGATCTTTATTAATAAATATAAAAGAATTATAACAAAATAAAATAAAAAGTTCAAAACATTCAGTAAATAATTTCTCAATTAATATAAACATTACTAGAATTAATAATCAAATGCTTAAAGTAACATCTACGAGGATAGATCAGATTACTTACCAATAATTTCACAAATAATAAAATCATTACAAGAGATTAATCTTATGAAATAAATAAAATATTGGATAAGAAATTTTTTCAAGCAAATGACAAGAGAATGACTTTTATAAAGTAACATCTATGAGGATAGATCAGATTACTTACCAATAATTTCACAAATAATCAAATCATTACCAGAGATTAATCTTATGAAATAAATAAATATTGGATAAGAAATTTTTTCAAGCAAATTACAAGAGAATGACTTTTAAAAAATTGTCAGAGGAAGAAAATAAAAAAATTATTATTATTATTATTATTATTATTATTATAATTAAGTATTAAATTAATTTTCAATTTTTTGATCATACTATTTTTTTTAAAAAAGTGAATTTAACTGAAAAATAAAATTAGAGAACTAATATAATTAATAAAAAATATTATTATTATTATTATTAATTTTTAAATTAAAAAACAATTTAATATTTTTAAAAATAAAAAAAAAATCAATTTAAAAATAATCTCTTTTTACCATTACTATTATTATTAGTCTTAAATAGATTAATTTTTTATAAAATAATTAAGTTTAATGTTAATATTTTTAATTTTTATAAATTTAAACTTTTAAAAATAGTCATTTCTCCACTTTTTTATATGTATTTAATTACCTGAGATTAAATTGTTAACAATAGTTTTAAGATATAAGTGACTTAACATGTCGAGATAGAAGTTATATTATTAATTACTAATAAAATATGTATTTATAAAATTTTTAAAATTTATAAGAACTAAAATTAATATAAAATTAAATAATAAATTAAAATTTTTGTTTTAATCTAATCTTAAGAAAAGTTTAGTACTATAAACTAGCGTGGCAGAATAAGTTAAAAAGGTGTAAATTACATGTACTTAAATGAATCTTCATATATTAAAACTTATGTGATATAAAAATAAATTTTATAATTTCAAAAAATGAAATATTTATTTTTATATAAATTCAATTATCATTTAGATAATTAAGTATAAAATAAATTTCTTTTAAATGAAAGTTCAATAATAAAAGAAAGGTTAAAAAAATACTATAGATAGTTGAGTTTATGTCAACATTATTATAACTCAAAAGAATAAAATTTACGATAAAAATATAAATAAAAATAAAAATTTATCTATGTGAAGTTAAGGACATTTATCAAATAATAAAAGCATACATTTTAAAAAATATTTAATATGTATTTTTATAAATATATTAAACTTTATATTAATTTTAGTTAAAGTTATAATTAATTTTTAAAAATCAAATTAGAATTTGACTAAGACAAAATTGAATTATGTATGTTTTATTTTAATAAAAAAATATTCTACATTTTAATAAATAAAAGATACAAAAGATATTTTTAAAATAATTTTATTGATCTATTGATGAAAAGTTATAAATTAAATTAGTTTTATATAAGATCATCGAACCTTGCAACTTTTTACATTGTAAAAAAACATCTAGAATTTGATTCTTTGGATTGTATCCATATATTAACTAATAGAAATGAATGTATATTTATAAAATTTAGAGTTATATTATTAGTAGTAGTAGAATTAATTATACAACATCAAATTAGTAACAAAAGTTTAAATTTAAGTGAAGTAACATATAAGATATACATATACATGATAATAAAATTTAGATTTATAGATACGTGTTTAACCTACTTTGATTTTAATTAACATCACCTTTAACTAGAATTTAAGGAGAATCTATACGGAATTTGCAAAAGACACAATTGAGTTTGGTAATATATATATTTATTCCATTTCTATCCTAAATTTAATATAATAACTATAATATTATTTAAATAATACTATTAAATTATCATATTTTATTAAAATATAATTTTTTTATTTAAATTTTTAATACTTATTTTATATATTATTTAAATTAAAATATATTTGATATATTATTTATTTAAAAATACATACATAAATAAATAAAAATTATAATATTTTATAAAAATAAAGAATGGATTCTTTATCGGTTTATTTAAATCTAATAGAGTTGGAGTTGGATTTTAAAGTTCCATCTCGCTTATTTGAAACTTGGATGTGAAACCTGCATTTGCACCTTTGATTTTTAGTGGGTAAGGGACGAAGAGAGTAAAACATGCTCCTATCATCTAGATACACATCATAATATTAATTAATGGTAACATGTATTTTTTTTAAAATTTAAAATTTATAAAAAGTTAAAATAAAACTTAAAATAATTATAATAATAAAATTAAAAATATATTTAGCAAATTAGACACAAAGTAAATTTAAACTTTTTTATTATAATCCAATCTTTAAAAATATTTTGTATTATAAATAGGATAAAGAAGTAAGTTAAAAGTACGTAGAGTACATTTATTTGAACAAATTTTTACATAAAACTAAGATTCTCTACATATCTTCTACGTAGATAAATAAAAAAAATTGTTATATTTTTTAACTATAAAAAAGAGATAAGCCAATTTAAGTTTTTTGAAACCCTTCATTCAAGTAATATATTTTGAGTTTGTCAAACCATATTATTAGAGCTTCCTTTAATTTTTATATTGCCTTGTAATATATATATATATATATATATATATATATATATATATATATATTTTGTGGTTTGATAAATTTACAAATCTTTTAGGTTGATGCATGTAGACAATCTTCTAAAAGTATCTATTTCGAAAAACTACTATTTATTTCCATTTCCCTGATATCTTGATTGAAATGTACAAACTATGATTAAGATGATTCTTACTGTCTTGATCTTGATAACTTAGCTAAAAATCATCTCAAAATTTATGGGTGTTGTTTGATGAAATCTTTTTCAAGTTACCATGTTTTCTTCCTCTCAAGAGTATCATCTAATGTAGGTCTTGGAGGATGGAGGAAGAAAAAGGATGAAGGAAGAATTCTTGAATCTTTAAACTTAAATATGGACACCACCTTATGAGTATAAGCCTTTTCTCTGCAATCTTGGAGGGCTCCATGGATCAGGAGGAACTTCACTCTCAAACTCAGAAAGAGAAGAACAAAAAGGAGAGAAGAAAACATCCAAAATATCACATATGTGATAAATGATTCAAAATTTGCAAAATATACCACACGATGCCTTTATATAGGCATAGAAATGGTGCCTAAAGAAAGGAGAGAGCATGAAAATTTGAATCTACCCTTGACAAATGGTGTGTGGGCTTAGATTCCAAGCCTAATGTGGATGCCTCATTCATTCCTAAATGCATCCTTAAGTTGGGTTAGAGCAGACCTAAAACCTAGAATAAAAAATATAAAAATTGGGACCAAGCCTATACATAATTGGACCCACTAGGTCCTGACATCCAAGAAAAATATCCTAAGTCCTAGTTTAATATGTGGAGAGTCATGAGAGAGGTGGTGGTGTATTGGGCCTAAGAGAGATCTTCTTAAAGTCCTAATAAGATTTCTACCTCTTTCTGCAGCTTCTTGGCTTGTACTCTAATGATGGGTCCAATGACTTTTCATAGAGAGGTCTCTGCAGTTATGGTGATCTTAGTTGTGTCCCTACATTATATCCTCCCACTTCGAGTGCTTTCATTCTTGAATGAGAACTCTCTTCATCAGGTCCTGCAAGAAAAATGATACAGATTAGAGACATTAAGAGTAACACTAACACCATACTTTGTAGGTAAGTCTAAGCAATAGGGTAGGATCTATTCGCTCCAAAACCTGGAAAGGGCCATCACTCTTGGGTTGGAGTTTAGATTTCCTCACAAAAGGAAACCATCCTTTTCTAAGGTGCAACCACACCCAATCTCTAGGTCCAAAGAAAACCTCTTTGCTTTCCTTGTTGGCCAACCTAGTATAATGAGCCATCCATACTATGATAATTGGCTAAGTCAGGGATGGGTAAGAGATCTATTGAGGTGGGAGTATTAAACCCTTACACTACCTCGAAGGAGGAGTGTTGAGTGGTAGAATGAGATGTCTTATTGTAATAAAATTGAACATGGGACGAACACTCTTCCCAAGTTCTTAAGTTCTTACCTACCATAGTTCTTAGAAGGTTAGAAAGAGTTTTGTTCACCACTTCTGTTTGGCTATCAATCTGTGGCTGAAAAGTGGAGGAGAATAGGAGTTTAGGTTCTAGTTTATCCTAGAGGATAAACCAGAAGTGACTGAGGAACTTAGTGTCTCTATTAGACATTGTACTCCTAGGTATGCCATGTAGCCTAACTATTTCCTGAATTAGAGTTTAACTATTGAACTAGCATCATCCATTTTGTGACAGGGAAGAAAGTGGGCCATCTTATTGAAATGGTCCACTACCACAAAGACGGTTCCCCTTGGGGTTCTTGGTAAGCGTTGAACAAAGTCCATGCTAATGTCTACTCAAGAGGAGTCATGACTAGGAAATGGTAAACATGCCATGGGAATTGGTATTTGACTTGGCCCGCTTACAAATTATACACATTTGATAATAGTTTTGCATATCCCTATCCATATATGGTCAAAAGAAGTTCTCCTTTAGAATGGACAAAGTTTTCTTGGTGCCCAAGTATCCCATTAATCCATCTTCATAAATTCATTTAGAAAAAGATGTGTCATGGAGCATTTAGGCACACACAAATAATTATGTGTCTAAAGAGTAGACCTTGATGCCTAAAATACTTATTGAATCCCTTATGGGTACAGTCTTGGTAGAGTTGCAAAAAAAAATCTACATCCTTTCATATAAATCCTTGAAGTTATCAAACCCAAGTAGTTTGGAACTTAGAAAGGTTAACAAGGCATGACTCCTAGAACTTTTCTAAGAACTTTACTCATTTGACATGTCTTTTATTGAGCTTACCTTGGGCCTTAAGGTACTTAAGTGACTCATGATCACTATGGATCACAAATTCCTTGGACAACAAATAATGTTGCCAAGTTTGCAGAATCTTAATGAGAGCATATAAATTTTTATCATAAATAGGATAGTTGAAAGTCCCCTTTATATTTTCATAGTAGGAAATAAGGTGTCCTTCTTGGGGAAGAACTGCTCAAACCCCTATGCTGGGGGCATCATACTTTAGCTCAAAGGATCTCCTAAAAGTTTGGCAGAGCTATGATTAATGCCTCAACATTCCTATACTTTAAAGTATCAAAGGCTTGCTATTTTTTCTCCAATGGAACTCAACATTTTTCTCTACAAGCTCATTTAAAGGATAAGAAATTGTCCTTAAGTCCTTGACAAACCTCCTATAGGAGCTTTCTTCTAAAAGTTTGGCAGAGCTAAGATTGGTACCTCAACATTCCTCTACTTCAGAGTATCAAAGGCTTGTTATTTTTTTCCCAATGGAACTCAACATTTTTCTCTACGAACTCATTTAAAGGAGAAGAAATTGTCCTTAAGTCCTTGACAAAACTCCTATATGAGCTTTCCAAACCATGAAAACTCCTAACTTCTCCATATTTTGGAGAATAGGCCACTCTTGCATGTCCTTGACCTCTTGGTAAACTTGGACCACCTGCTTTCCAATGAAAAACCCTGGGAAGATGACTTGGTCCAAGAAAAAAGAGCACTTCTCTAAGTTATCATTCAACTTTCCTGCTTTTAAGAGTAGGAGAACTACCCTAACATTTTGTATATGCTCTTCTTAATATTTGGAGTGTACCAAGATATCATTGAAGTATAATACAAAATATTTTCCTATTAAATCTCTTAGCACATGGTTCATGAGCCTTATGAACATGCTAGAAGCAATGGTTAGTCCAAAGGGCATGACTAACCATCTATAGAACCCAAACTTGGTTTTAAAGGCTATCTTCCACTCATCTCTTCTCTTATTATACTAACCATTTATACAATTGTTCAACCTTGAACTCCTAGTCTAGGTATGCCTCTAGATGGTTCCTCCCTTAGAACCTAGGCATTTTTACCTTGGTAATTCTAAGGGTTCTATTTTTTACCCTTTGAGTTATATGCCTATAACTACTCTTATGATTTCTATCCTTTACACTATCCCTAGAAGAGCTTCTATCCCTAATCTTATGATGTCTATTTCTATAGGTCCTATGCCTAGAGTTTTTTCTACGCCTATGTTGATCCCTATCTATCTTCCCTTTAGGATGTTCTTACTGGTGTTAGTGATTTTCTTTTAGATGATGAGGTTTATCCCTTGAGAAGGGCCTCTCTCTATCTGGAGGTTTGATACCTTTAGCCCTTGGATCTTGATTTTCTCCAAAAACGTTGACATCATCATGATGTCTCCTCCTTACTATGGTACCCATCCTATCTAGAACCACTTATTTCAATGTTCCTTAGATTTATTTTAGACCTAGTTGAGTTTCCCTTTTCTAGTTTATCTAGGCATTGTTCAAATGCCTTTGCTTAGGTTTGAAACATTTTCTCTTACCTTAAAGAAAGTCTCTTCATTTGGGCTTTAGGGGAATATTTATGAGAACTCATTTGTAAATAAAAACTTTCACTCCACTCCTGGATTGCTAGGGTTAAATGAATATACCCAGTCCTCAACCTTGCAAAAAGTAGACGAGATATATGTGGTGGTACTTTTGAGACACACTTGATGTATATGTAAGACCTTTGAAAGTGATACATAACCCGTAGTGGTAGTGCTTTTAAGATGCACCTGATATATCCATAATATAGTACTTTTATGACGCACTTGATGAACTTTTAAATAATGAAGTAAAGTTTATTTCCAAATCTAACATGTTCTTTTGAGATACACTCAATATTTTTGAGATGATCACGTGAATAAATAGAGAGGGTAAAGGTTGTCTTCTATGAAAGGTTAGATAATCTTTTTAAAATACTCACGTGAAACCCAAGGTATGTTGAGAATGACATTAATTCAAAACTTCATCATGGAGTCTTTATTTCAATGTTTCAATGCATGTAGTAGGGGTTTCAACCTTTTTCAATTAAGTTCAAGAGTAATTCACTTATTGGACAAAGTTGTTATCTCACTTCATTGTGTGTTAATTCAATCTTCAAGGTAATAATACTTTAGCAGAAAAAGTAACTTTATTTGCCTAGAACCTTCTTATCATTTGCAAAGCCATTAGTGGTGGATTTTTAGTAAATGGCTAGCAAGTGATAATAATTACGACAATAACTTGTTCTACATCTTTAGATGACAGCTAGTCATAATTTTAATTGACCTTTATTTTCTAGTCATTGTGCCATTACTATTTGGTCATGGATGATTAATACTTAGCCATTGTGTACTTATTAGTCATCAAGTAATTATTTTCTAGTCGTTAGACATCAAACTACTAAATGTAGTAGTATTTTCTAATTGGATGTAATTTCCTCCAGCGCCATATATAGCACATGCCTCTAAGCATTCAACACATTTCTCTCAACTCCCTTGCTTACTTTTTACTCTCCTTTTAATTTCGGGCAATATATGTGAGATTCTAACAAGCATAGTTCTAAGTGCACGGTTTCTTACGTGCTATTGTTTTAACCTTAGGGAGCAATATCAAAATCACGTTGTACCAGAGGTCTACCATGTTTTTTCTTTCAAGACAATAGTTCTTTCACGATGTAGCATCTATTTTTATTTCAAAAAAACATTCATTTAAATAAATATTCAAAATATCATTTCATTAATATTAAACATTTTTTCAGAAAATTATTTTACTGAAATTTTAATTTGTCATTATTTTATATCAAATTAGCCATATTATATCATTATTTTATGCTTAAATATTTACAAAAGTAAAAAAAATATGAAGAAGTTTAAGATATTTGATGGATTAAATAAAAAAATGATATAATAATATATGTAACTAAAAAATAACTTGAAAATGCACTCAATTTTAAAGTTAAAATAAATAAAAAAGTTCAATGTGTTTTTTGTTGTCATGTGTATTATTGACAATTATTCATGTCTCACATTATTTAAATTTTAACATTTTGGCATTATAATTGTAATTTCAAATCGTTATTTCATGGTATTTGCTAATGTAGTCTCTCTTATTTTATGGGTCTATTTCTTCTTTTTATCAACTTCATCAATTAATCCAATTAATTATGAACCCAAACAAATTATATTACCTTCATAAAGAAGGATGCATTAAAAACCTAATTAAAATATGTTACTAATATAATTGTTTTATGTTATTAAGAGTGACTAAAAATGTTTTGGTTTGATTCCAATGCTATATATTTAATTGATAATAATATTAAAAAAATTTAAATGGTTTTCATGCAATTTGAAGTTAATTTTAATTTTTAAATTTTTTATCATGGGTTTCACTCAGACCTAGGTGTAGGGTCCCACCCATGTTATGCATACAGGAGTACAATGTGTGGAGGGCATATAAATAATTTGAAACTACATCCTACAAGAGAAGAGAATCGAAACAGAATAAATATATACAAACTTTCTACCCTAGGGTGAGAAACATAGAATTTTGAATTAATGTTAACATGAGGACATGAAATAAATAAGAGGAGATAAATAATAAAAAAATAAATATAAAGGGATCAACATGTTTTACACACTCAATTTGAAACAGGGTCTGACTCTCTAAAGTCCCCAATGGAGTCGCCATTTGTCAAAACCGTAATTACAGCGAAAATGATGAACTCCTTAAAATATTATAAAAAGTTATATGATAATGGAGTCGCCACCAAATTGTTATTTTAAAGGAAAATATTTGGAAAAAAAACCTTAATAGAGGAAGAGTTCTAGGTTCGGGAGTCAATTACAAATAGGGAAGGTATTAGCACCCTACTTGCCCGTTCTAAAGAATGGTATCCTTAAATCGAGTGTGTGTTTTTAATATTTTGAAAATTGTTTGATCTCTTAAATAAAATAAAAATAAGTATGTTTGTGGAAAATAGTCTAACAGGAGTTGGTCCTGCTCCGAAGTATTCCCTGGTGTAATAGGAAACTCAAGGTTACATAGTTCTGTTTAAAATACTTGATCTTTGAAAAATAAAATAACTTTATAGAATTAAAAAACTTTGTAAAATTTTATCTGCATGTGCACAAGGTTCAAGCCAAGCATGGGTTGCATTGGGACCAATGCAATTCAAAATATGAAACAGTAGAGAATGCAACTCGCCTGTCATATGAATTTTCAGAAATTTGGAAAACTTTTTAAAGGTATTGAAATAATTTTAGATGAAACTTTATTGAATTAAATATCATTTTATTAAACTCAAGTGTGCACAGGGTTCAAGTCAAACGTAAGCTACACTTGAACCTGAATGAATTAAAATATAAAATGGTAAAGAACATTACTCGTTCATATTAGAATTTGTCACGTAAGATTTTAGAAGATTTAGAATTTTAAAACATACGAAAATAATTTTTACATGGAATTTTATTAAAAATAATTTCCTAAAACTCATGTGTTCACAGGGTCCAAGTCAAACATAAGTTGCATATGAACTTGTACGAATTAAAATATAGAACAGTAGAGAACACTACTTGTTTGTATTAGAATTCGTCATGTAATTTTTCAAAAAATTTAGAATTAAAAAAAAAAGCAGAAATAATTTTAGATGGAATTTTATTAAATATAATTTCCTAAAACTCACTTGTGCATAGAGTTCAAGGTAAACGTAAGATGCACCTGAACTTATACAAATTACAACATGGAACAGTAGAGAAGGGTACTCATTAGTATTTGAATTCGTCACGTCAATTTTAGAAAGTTTAGAATTATTAAACAAAATGAGGAAATAATTTTAGATGGAATTTTATTAGATTAATTTTCCTAAAATCTAAGTGTACACAAGGTTCAAGCCAAACTTATATTGCAACTGAACCTATACGAATTAAAATACGGAACGGTAAAGAAAGCTATTTGTTCATATTAGAATTTGTCACGTAAATTTTAGAAAATTTATAATTTTTAAAAAAAAGGCAGAAATAATTTTAGATTAAATTTCCTAAAACTCATGTGTGCACAAGGTTCAAGCCAAATGTAAGTTGCACCTGAACTTGTACGAATTAAAATTTGAAATGGTAAAAAATGTTACTCGTTCGTATTAAAACTCGTCATGTGAGATTTAGAAATTTATAAACATTTTTTGAAAAAATTTTAATTAGAAAAGATAATAAATCGAAAAAAACAAATATAAAGATGATAGAATAATAAAATAATAATAATAATAATAATAAATCTAAAAATATAAAGAGAATAAAGTAATAAATGGTAAATTAAAAATAAAAAGTAATAATAATTAAAACAAAGTTTGCTACACTTACCTGGGAAAAATTGCAAAATGGCTTGCAAACTTCCTTCTTGAAATGAAGACTACATAAGCTTACACATTTGCTCTTTCCCAAACACGAGCTTTATAGTTTAAATCTCTCCCTCCTTTTTATTTGTTGCTCCTATTTTATATTTCACCTATTGTTTTATTTTCCTTAACCTTTTTGATTTGGGCTTTAAGCCTAAACAACTATCTTTGTTTCTTTTTTTCCTTTTTTTCCTTTTTATTATTTTTGTGGTTTTTTTTTTATTTTTTATACTTCAAACAAAAATGGGTATTCACACTAAGAAATAACAAATTATAATTAAATCAAGGTCAAGGAAGTTTTACCTGTTGTTTCACTCATTATTTCTTAACATTCACTGCCATCGTAAAAATAAAATTTTAAAACTTAAATATATAGAAATTTGAGAATAAAAATGGTTGATATAGAAAATTATCAACAAAAGGATTAGAGGCATACGTAGGCATTCTTTTTATATGGTTATACAATGGAGCATTTACTATGGTATTTGTGTAGTTTATAGTAAAGATGCTCGATAACTCAAGTTAAGAAATCCTTTTCTTGAGGACCTACATAATTAATTATAAAATGATTATATATCAGAAATGTGTGTAAAAGGAGGCATAGTTCCACGTACAGTTAACACGAGTAAATAATAAGGCATTTGAGATAAGTCCAGTAATTATATATAAAATTTTTTACCAAATAATATACAAGTTTGTGAACACCTAATTATGTCTAAAATTAAATTATGGTTTAATTAATCAAATTTAGCAAATAAGAATACATAAATAACAAAAATAAAACAAATAAAAAAGTGAAAAAACAAAAATGATAAATAAAAAAAAAAAGAAAAGATCAAAAAATTTTACAGATGAAGATAAATAAAAATAATCAATAATTTTAGTTAAGAAGTTAGTTAGGTTAGTTAAATTGGTTAGGAACAAAAAATAAAACAAAATAAATGAAAAATAAAGAATAATAAAAAAAAAGGGCTCGCCCAAAGAAAGTTTCAGAAAAAGGGGGAAGGATGGCATAGGGAAGGGGTTTTTTCAAAGTTGCTCAGATCTTCACTAAAGTTCCTCTGCTGCTCTCTATTGCTTTAACCTTCCTCTGAATCCTTTAGTTCGCCACCTCCGATACAGCAAGTGCTCCTTATGCCGGCAGTGGATTAACGTTGAACCAAGTAGCTCCAGCTCCAGTGAAAGGAACTCTGCGATAGTCTTACTCAGCATTAAGAAACTGGATTCTACTTCACCCTGATGCTCTCACTCACCATAGTAGGCTCAACGCTGATCTGAAAAGAGAAGAAAGTTTCATTGACACTAGCACAACGTTCAGGCACGAGCACTACATTCAGCCTAGCTTCTTACAGGTCAGTCAACTCTAGACCTTTTTCTGTCACCCTTGAACTTGAAGTAAGCCTCAATCCAATTAGGTTTTATTTATTCTTCCGTAATAAATGGAAAATAATGATACAGCGTGAGTGGTTTGTATGAATGAAAGTGCATTGAGTTATGCAGTATTGTATTTTCTTCATGAGAATTGGCTCGATTCCAAGTAGTCGCAATCATCTCCAGTGAATTGATGTTGTGCAACCTTTTCTATTAAACCATAGAATCCTTAGATGAGATATTTTAGATCCAAGGTTCAGGATTAGGTGCGGAAAGAAAAGCCTTATTATAGATTCTGTAATATCCTGCAATAACAGAACTAATCTAGAACCTCCAATCATATCTAAGCAGTATGGAGAAGTGAGAGCTTCATTTTCTATTCCTCCGGATCTCAAGCATTCCTTTTGAGTGGTTACGTCGCCGCCTAGTCATAAGAGGAGCAAAGCCATTAGGCAAAAAGGTGCAGTGTTAGGCTATCACCGTCCATAATTAAGATTCTAAATCAGATCCTCTGATTAGAAAGTTTGGTTGAACTTGTCTCCCTGCCCCTCTGAACATTCTGATTGGCCCAATCGTAATAGATTGGCTTGCTTGATGTTGAACCCCTACATAAGGTGGTTTCAATAATCATCAGAAGTAGCTCGGTTAGTCACTCTGCTAAACTGTAGAATTTTGAGCATTAATAAAAGTTAGAAAAGTCCCGGAAGCGATTACATGATCAAAACCCAAGAAGGCAATCCTTCTGCTTCTAAAGATATGAATTATTGTCGAGCTAGCCCACTTTAAGGATTAGGCCATACATTCACAGTTTGTGAGTAACATGCTGCCAAAAATGAGCAAGTAGTTAAAGGTTTGTAGCCATTTAAGTGGACACACTTATTAGAAATTAGAGGGGAGCTATTGTTGTTGTTAATAGCTTCAAGCTAATGACCATACTTCTGTGACTATGGCAATTCGTGGAGTTCAGGTTTCGTAGGCTTCCTCGTGTTACCCCCATCGTCCCATTGGTGGCCGAGGAAGATCCGGCAATTTTGCAGATTCTATACAGAACACAATGACTACTATAGTTGGCTCCTCTTATACTCTATATTCCATGTGGCCACGGTATACATTTTGCATAGGTTTAGTATGACCTCGTGTTCGTTATAAGTGGCAAGATTCAAGAGGATGAAGGTATCATACCTCAAATCCACCAAATGCTATGTGTAAGACAACAAAAAGATGCCTTCGCGGTTATCAAGGAACAGTCCCATAACCATTACTTTGAGTGGTACATTCGGGGTAAGAGTTTAAAATTGAATAGTGAGAGTGGGCCCAGAAAATTGAGTCTATGAGATCAAAATTAGTCCTAATATTGTAGATTTAGAGAATTTGAGTATATGAGGTTTCTTTAAAATTGAATAAGTGGGCCTAGAAAGTTTAGTGCCAATTGAGAAATTAAGCAATTTGGCCAATCGTCCTATTCGATAAGACAAGCTGACCATTCAAATTCCAAATTCAGCTAGATGTTAAAATTCTAGATTCCGTCAAATTAAGATAGGGTTTTACTTTTCGCACTTCTGTTTTTTCTTTTTACACCTCCGCTTTTTTTTTTTTGAACATTTGGATATTTCTATTTTATCCTTTACGCTTTTTAGTATACATTCCGTAAACTAGTTTACGGAATGTATTTTTACATTCCGCAAATTAATTTACGGAATATATTTTATGAAATGTATTCTTACATTCCGCAAACTAATTTGCGGAATGTAAATTTTTACATTCCGCAAATTAATTTACGGAATGTATTTGTTAAATGGTATAATTGAAAAAAAAATTTACAAAAAGTGAAAGGGGATGCGAAAAGAAAAAACGGGGGATGCAAAAAGCAATCCCCATTAAGATATGAAAAAGGGACCCCTAACCTTTGGGTTTGATCATTGGATATTGGGCCCTTTGATTTCTTTAAAGCCCATGTAAGTTAATAAATTCTCTTTCTCCTAAAAAGGAAGATACTTCAGTTTAATCAAATCTGATTATAAAATGAAATACATATTTTTATTTTTAACGAGTTGTTCAACCTATAAAAAAAAAAAAAAAAACTTTTTCTTCGCCCAGTTAAACTCATCAGGTTAGCATTCTTTTTCGAGCCCAATTCTCATGTTCTTAAATCAAATCCAATTTTTAAAATTTGGGTCAAGCCCAATCTTTTTTTTTTTATTTTTGAAATCAAATCTAATTCTTTTAATTTGGGTCAAGCCCAATTGGCTTCATAAGTCGAGATCACTATTTACTAACTCCGCTAAAAAGCGTTTGTTTCAAAATATCTGTTTTAATTTTCTAAAATTCATGCAACGGATTCTAATACGAACATACAACCTTTTCTGTTGTTCCATGTTTCAATTCATGCAAATTCAAACGCGGCTTACGACAGTTTGGATTTTGCAAGCATGTAATTTTGGAAAATCATTGTTTACTAACTCTGTTGAAAAGCATCTGTTTTAATTTTCTAAAATTTGTGCAACGGATTTTAATACAAACAGGCAGCCTTCTCTGCTATTCTATGTTTTAATTCGTGCAGATTCAAACGTGGCTTATGACGGTTTGGATTTTTCAAGCACGTAACTTTAGAAAATCACTGTTTACTAACTCCGCTAAAAAGTGTCTGTTTCAAAATATCTATTTTAATTTTGTAAAATTCGTGCAACAAATTCTAATACGTACAGTTAACCTTCTCTGCTATTCCGTGTTTTAATTCATACAGATTCAAACGTGGCTTACAACGGTTTGGATTTTGCAATAACGTAATTTTAGAAAATCACTTTTTACTAACTCTGCTAAAAAGCATCTGTTTTAATTTTCTAAAATTGGTGTAACGAATTCTAATACAAATAGGAAATCTTCTCTGCTGTTCCGTGTTCTAATTTGTACAGATTCAAACGTAGCTTACGACGGTTTAGACTCTACAAGCACGTAGTTTTAGAAAATTGCTATTTTGCAACTCCATTCAAAAAATTAATTTTTTACCAAGAGATCAAATCTCTTAACCAGAACTATGTAGCCTTGAATTTTCCATTGCACCAGGGAATACATAGGAGCAGGATCAAGTCCTGTCAGACTATTTTCTACTAATCTATTTATTTTATACTCTATTTAAAAGAATTAAACAGTTTTCAAAATCACACACTCAGTCTAAGGGTACTGTTGTTTGGAACGGGCGAGTAGGGTGCCTAATACCTTCCTTACTCGTAACCAACTCCCGAACCTAGATTTCTTCCTTAAGTTAGGGTTTTTCTAAATATTTTTCCTTAAAATAAAATTTGGTGGTGGCTCCACAAACGAATCAAATTGATTTTAAAAAATTTTAGCGAGTCCGTCATCTCGTTGTAATTACGGTTAAGACAAAGTTATTTGATAAAATTCAAAAGCCACTATATGATTTTCAATTCATAGATGATATCAAGTACCAAAACAAATGTAAGCATGGCCATGTAGCAAAAAAAAATTATCAACATTCAGTAGATCACTGGTTAAATGGAAATACAGAATCGACAAGTTTAAAAAAAGAAGTTTAGGTTAAAGACTAACTACAAAGGGAGTAACCTCGATGTCTTCTTTGTCAATGGGATTGTAATCGTAACGACTCATGAGAATGAATATATATTTGGAACTAAAAGGAAAGAAAAGTTACAAATGGTTAAAGTATGAGAAGTGGACTTGGACTCTACAAATAGTAGGAACCATCATACCTCAACGATCTTGCTCTCTCTGTTCGAGATATCTCAACTCTATGTAATCTTACACAAATCTTCCTCTTCCTCTTCAACCTTACCCATACCCATATCCTCCCCTCCTGCACCCCTTGTTCCTGCAATGACAAAGTAGCCATGTCTTTGTTCTCACTAATCAGAGGTTCCACAGCAATGGTGTTGAGGGATAGATCCATCTCTTGGGATGATGTAACGATGGCAGCAGAAGGGATAAAATTGTTGTTGGTGTATCCTCCTTCACTCTCATTAGTGGAAAAATAATATTTTATAATGGTATTTTACATCAGTTATTTGAGAACCAATGTAGAAAAAATACGGTGACAATTTTGTAAATAAATGCGATACATTTTACATCGGTTCTCCAAATAATCGATGTCTTCTTTGAGCAAAGAATTGGTGTTGTAGAAGGAGAAATTCAAGGAGTTAATGCACGAGCGAGCCTTCTTTCCCTTTTTTTTTTAATTTTTGTTTCTTGTTTCCCCTGCTTTCTCTTACTTTGCGAGTTATAGATATCTCTAACTTTGCATGGGGTTGGGATTTGGTATGAATTAGAAATCAGGGGTAACAATTTTTTGTTGTGGTTGTGTTCTAATAAGTGTTTGGGAATAAGGAGGGGAATGGGAGAAACAAGAGGAGAAGGAATGTTTTCAGTTTCATGCCTTAACGTTGTTATTTTTTTTGTAGTTTACAAGTCAGATGTGAATAGCTAAATTACAATGCTACTTTCCGATGTATCACCTGCTTGACTTCTTTATCGACTATTAATTTTAGTTTCAAGGTTTAATTACTCTGCCAATAGGGCAAGGTATTCGAATTACATGTATTGTTTTGCCTTCGTTCTTCTTAAACTATGTAAATATACAAAATCTAGACTTGTAAACCTTTTAATGGTAATAAATCTATTTCTTTCATCCAGAAAGGCTTAGCTATAATGTTCTTACTTGGAAAATTGAATTGAGATGATGAAAAAATAAATTAAGGACTCTTTCTCTTCCTTTGTTTTGGATTTCTTTTTGTTTTTGTACAGTTTTCTTTTGTAAGAATTTTCATCGTCATTTGGCATCAACTCAACTATTTGTTTCACTCTTTTAAATGCATTCTTAATTTTCATAGGCTTGAGAAAGAATCTAGGTTCATTTTCAACATCAAATACTTTTAGAAAAGTGTAAGCTAACGAGTGGAAAGAAATTGAGAAGTATTTGTCAGGTTTTACGAAAGTTGATGATAATAGATAATCAATGAAAATATTCTTTGAAATTAGGAAGCAGAAATATCTGGAAGCACTTGATAGGTACATGGAATAGAACAATGTTTTTTTTTAAGTTTTTCTAAATTTTGTTTGTGCTTTTTATGAAGCTTCATATGGTATTGGAGGGGTTGGGTTTGATTGATTTGTTTGTATATATGTTATAGTTCCTTGATTGATTTAGAGGCTTTGTAAGATTAAATTGTTTGATGTGTTTTCTAAGCTTCATCATTAGTATATTAATTACTTTGCTTTTAGTGTGATATTTTATGGTACTTTCATTTTTGTTTCAATTGGATGATGTTATGTTCAATTTGTCTTAAGTATTTGGTGCAAATATTGCTCTTTCATAAGCTTTTCCTTGGATTCAATTATAGCATTGTAGGTATCTTCGAAACAACTAGAGCTTGGAATTTGGAATATAGAAAGTTGGTATGTTAATTAGATTCACAGCCCTTAGTCTCATTCTACAGGTCCTAACAAGTTCCATTTTTTTTGCTCTACATCAAAGTAGGCTACTCTTTTTCGTTTTCTGAAGAAAAAACATGGGTTGCATGTTAAAAAATAGTATAGGCTTCTTCCATTGGATACTTTTGGGGCAACTAGTTTTATTGTTGATTATAATAGCTTTCTTAATATCTATTTAGTATTCAATGTGATACATATGATATTGTTTTATTTTATTTATTTATTGTGTTATTTTTTTATTTTATATATTAAAAAATAATTAATAAAAATTTAATTTCCATTAATGAACCTTAATTATATATGTAATCTTTCTTAACATCATGGATTATTAGCTTGTTATGCCCAACCTTTCCATTTTTTTATTTGTGAATTTATCTATACTAGCAACACCAACCCTGTAAAAACTAGATGTCAAACCTAGATATAAAGACTTTATTCACAGGTCACACATGTGCACCTCCTAATGGTCCTCTGGCACCTACACTTGTCAATCTTCCAATTCTTGTAGTTGCTGAGTCTAATGTGTATACTTCCCTTAGAGCTCATGGTGTATGATACTTTACTTTTTATAAACAACTTGTTACTTTCATTTTAAACTGATTGATAAGATGATTGCTACTATATTGATTAAATAATAATTTGGTTTTTTATTTTGTATAACCCTTCCCACTTGTTGCTACAACTGCTAATGCAAATGTTTTGGCTGGTTGGATGGCCAATGCCTCAACTTCATCATCAATCCAAATACTTATTGTTACTCCATCAACTATACCAATCCCACAGAATCAAGGTTAAATTAGAGTTATCCTATTATTTTTAACAAATATATAGCTATTGTATTTTTCCAATTACTATCACAATCCCATGAAATATACATGTTATTCACCAGAGTTTTTTACATTCTTTTAAAAAGGCTTGTTATCATTATTTATTAGTGTCTTGGCAATTGCAATTGTATCTACCTAGCTAACTAAATAACAAAATACATTGATATTAAATAGAATATTACTTGTTCAATTATTTCGTAAGTGGATGTTATGCTTAAAATTGACATTTTTTTTAATTAGTGTCTATCTTGAAACCTCTTAAAACACCTCCTAAAACAATTTTTCTTATTTAAATTTTTATGATTTCCAAAGGAAAACAACTTTCCAAGTTGCATACTTAACAAGTGATATTAGAATTTCTTTTTGATAGGTGAAAATATTACACTACATAGGAAACAGAGATAAATAAATGGTTGATAAGTTATATTAACTAATTATTAATTAATTACGTGACTTGAGACAATTTTTATTTTTTCAATTTACTACTTGTGTTTAATAGTTTGTTATAGCTTAATCTTTCAAAAAAAATTGCAAAGATATATAAAGAAAATTGTATGATAGTCATTTTTATTTTAAGCATACTGATTGTATAACTTTGTCATTTAATCATAATGCATGATAATTTTTTCTTTTGCCGGAAACTTTATGAACAATCACCTAGAACATGGATTTTGTTGGGCCACAACCTTAACCAAACAATTGAAAAGTAAGAACATATTCCTTTATGTTCAAAATTTACATGATCTTGTGATTTGTAAATTTTGTATTTACTTCTATCTTAATAGATATTAAGGAAGTTCTTGAAAGAACTTTTACAAAACTTATTTAATTTTATGAAAATGACTAAACCTTTACAAATTTTTTAAACTTATTTTAATAGTTATTTTTTGGATTTTATATTATTTTAATATTTTATGGATCTGTTTCTAATATCTTTAAAAAATTTTAGATCAATGTTTAATTAATTTTTTCGTTCAATATAAAAATTAATCAGAGCAAATATATTACCTATAATGTATTCATCCATTTCCATTGAAGTGTTGTCCACCTTCAATGAGGAGCTATACAAAGAAATGATCCCGTTATTAACTCTTAATAACTCCAAACTTACAATGACAAGGCCTTTTCTCTATTCACAATATCATTCATGTGTGTAAAAATTATAGTATATTATTTGCTTGAAGAATATTATATTCTATGTTACTAGTATTTTGGCCAACAAACTCTAGTTTCCTACCTTATGCTATGTTATTCATATTCATTGTTAGTAATTTCTCTTGATTAATGCAACTTTCTTTTATACTTTGAAACTTCTAAACTTCTAGAAAAGTTATTTTTTCTATTTAATTCAATATATATACATATATATATATATATATATATATATATATAACCAACCCTTATATATTAAATAGGTTAATTAACCTAAGGATAAGTTACTTATATGTACATATTGGTCTTGTTATATTGGGCATCATATTGGTCTTATACTGATGTTTGTTTAACTTACTACGTCGGTTCTTCTGTTAACCAATATAAAAATTTGACTTTTTAGATTGATTAAATAATATAATCGATGTAAAAAGTTAAGTTTTTATATTAATTAAGCTTAGAACCGATGTAAAAAATAAATTTTTAAATCATTTAAGATTTTAACCGATATAAAAAGTACTCTTTCTATATCGGTTCAATTAATAACCAATGTAGAAACTCACTTTCTACATTGGTCGAAGAACTCGTGTAAAAACTTCAACTTTGTATATCTTCCATGTTTATATCACTTAAAGAACCGATATAAAAAGGTCAAAAACAACTTATGTAAAAAGCTTTTTTTCCACTAGTGTATGAACTCTTTAATTGTTGACTGAAAACTATTTCGTGGAAACAATGGTCCACCCTACGACATGAACTAAGGAAGAAAAGGGAGCTTGGATACTCTCTTGTGCATTCCCTCTCTGATGTTAACTTTCAACTATTAATCATTCAACTTTTTTAAGTGTTGAATTTAAGAATAAAAAGGAAGAGATAAGAACAAGTTGTAATGACGGAAGAAAAGGAAATGTATAGAAGAGGATCCATTGTCAAGAAAAGAGGTGTTGAATTTCATTAAAAATTAGATAAATAGACAGAGAAAGGCGAGAAAAAAAGGAGTATGATCAAAACCTCTTTCCACCTCAGCTACAAATTTTAACCAATACAAAAATACTTTTAATTTTATTTTATTTTATTTTTAACATATATTAAAAGTAGATTTTGCATGGTTAACAACCAATATAAAAAATTGTATATTAAATTATAAAATATCACCGATCCATTATTTATACCGATTTAAAATCTTGTTATAATTTTTGTTACCCGAGTGGATGTTCTTATTTCCTACTAAGAGATATAGTTTTGCAGTCCACAAGACTTGTCTATATGGTTTGTTTAGACCTTAGAAGGTGTTACAACATTATCTTCCATTGCATGCATTGATCTACCAAATAAACCACACATGGCTAGAGGTAATACCTCACAGCAATGAAACACATCACTAAAATAGAATCTATGCTTAAGTTATTATTTCATAGTTAGCGAACCATTGGATCAGAGGTATCTCATTGCTTGCACATTATCCATAGAACTCTAGCGTGCAATGCCACTACCATATTTGCGACCTATTGGACATAGTCGTCTTTCTTCTCCTCGTAAGCAAGTTGGATATGGTTATACTTGTTCTCAATTTGAGGTTATTGAATAATATATCATAAGTTTTTCCTTATGAAAAAATCATAAAATCAAAACTTGTACTAAGACAGTGGGACCTCCTCGAGGAGCAAAGAGCTTTTCACCTTTCATCATTTGTATAATTCTTGTCATGAATGCTTTCGTGTGTTGATTCAAACTAGAAAAGATTTTAGTTTTCTTAATAATATATTTAATTAAAAAATTGTACAAGGAAAATAGAACACGGATGATTATCTTAGAGGGTTTATTGTTGGAGTGGAAAATGATGCCTAGAACCTTTCTTAACAAATGTGGAAGTCCTCTAATATATAAACATGGTAGGGATGAGAGTACTATCAATTTATCAGTGTATAAAACTCTTTAGTGGAGGTGTTTCCTCAACATGCATGTACGAGAGCCAACAACGCTCAATAAGAAACAAATACAACAACACTTAATCAAATGCGTAAAGAAAATAAAATAAGTTGAACAAAATTATTCACAGTAAGAATTGTTACTTCTAGATCTCCCAAAACTAGTGGTGATTAAGGGCTCCCTTAATCTCCATGTCTGAGATCCTCCTTCTTAACCCTAGAACAAAATAAGAAAAAGAGGAAAACTCATAGTTATTCTCTTAAGAAATTCAAAAATTAGAACAAAGGAGGAAAAGGGGAACTTTTTAGATTTACACTCTCAGTTTCGCTCTAAAGGCTTTCAGACATTAAAAGGGAAAGAAAAAGGAATACTTTCCTCTTGGATGAATTTGTATGCAAATTTAACAGCTTTGAGCAAATCTATACTAGAATTTAGAACACCTAAAGCAACAGGAATTAATAGGAACTTCATACCTCTTGAAAACATTCTTGAAACGTTGTCTTGTTTTGTGACCAATTGTACACATCAAGAGCAGAGTCTTCCACCCGTATTCTAGCTCTATCACAACCCTCACTTTGATGGAACTGTGAGTCGTCAAAATATGTAGAGATAAATGGGGATCCTACCCTTTTATAAAAACACATGTAACCTAATTTCCCTCCATCATGGATATTAGGCCTATTTGGCCCTGCACAAAGATTTTTAGCATACTTGCTAATTGGGTTTCAAGCCCAATAAAAGAACATACATAGTGTTTTCCCAAACCCATAATAGATCACATATACAATTCTAATGGGCTTATAGGAAAAATATCAGGTTACCCATTCAACCCGTTTTCATATAATCAAAATCTCAAATCAATAGAAGTCCAAATTAAAATAGAATTTCCAACATTCTCCAGTTGGACAATATTGATTGGGTTTTATCTTATTTTAAAATTTATTTTGAAAATGACTCTCAATTTAAACAACTATGGCCACAAAACATGATCATCTCAATCAACAAAACTATTAGTCAAGAGCCACATGTAAAGTTAAACTATTACAAGTTTAGTTCACCAATGACCCCAAAACCAACAATCTCATTGTCATAACCATATCACAAAGTGTGCAATTGTAGGTACACATCATAGCATAATTTTGAACCATTTTATGTTATTGTGTATGGATCCTACATTGTATTTTTCCAAGAAAACACAACCAATATCTCAAAGAGATTATAAACCATGTTTCATTTGAAACATCATTCCTATAAGGAACCAATGCAACCAATCTCTCAAGGAGATAATAGTTCATGTTTCATTTGAAACACCATTCTTATAAGGAACCAATGTAATCAATCTCTCAAGGAGGTTATAATTCATGCTTCTTTTGAAGCACCAATCCTATAAGGAACCAATGCAACCAATCTCTCAAGGAGATTATAATTCATGTTTCATTTTGAAACACCATTCCTATAAGGAACCAAAGCATATCGAGACAACCATAGCGTAAAAAACTGCTTAACAATAATTATGTTGATAATAATATAAAACATCAACATGCGCATAAATTTATCAAGGTAATTACATAGGTCCAATGTAATAAAAGTAAATATATAATAATAATAATGATGATAACTCCCGCTAACCAAATACATTAAAAATACCTTACAATACCCATATTGTCAACATGTGTCATAAATACTATGGGTTGTCCCTTGGTTAGGGGTCAGCAAGCATCTCTTTGATGAAAATATGCTCAACAAGAATCTCTTCATTTTCAACCATCTCTCTAACAACCAAGAACATAATTCTAATATGCTTTGAAGTTGTGGTAGTTCTATTATTCTTGGTTAAGAATACCACGGAGATGTTATCACAACAAGTGCTCAATGATTTATAAATAGTCTATAATTCTTAGAGTAGAAATAAAGTTTCCCAATTACATATCATGTGATATAACCCTGTAATAAGCAATAAACTCAACATATGGTGAAGGAGACTATCAAAGCTCCAATCAATATGACTATATATCCATAAATAAATTTATCATCATTTACACATCTAAAAAAAATATAAATTAGAGCATCTACCAACTTCTAGGTTATTAACTTTCTTATAAACAAGTATGTATTCATTTTTATTTTTATTTTTCCAATACACCATAACCTTCTTAGCAACAAACTAATTATGATGTCCTGGATTTGATAAGGACTTGCCAAGTACACCAACAGAAAAAGCCAAATCATATCTAGTGCATACCTGAGCATACATCAAACTTCCCACCACACTAGCATAAGGTACATTTACCATAGAGTTTCTTTAAAAATCATTCTTGGGACATTGATCCTTGCTCAATTTATCATCTTTGACAACAGAAGCATCATTAGGTTTCCAAGTTTTCATATTGAATCTCTTCAAAACCCATTCAATATAGGCCTTTTGGGATAGACCCAAAGGTTTTGTGAAACCTATCTCTATGAATCTCTATCCCTAAAACAAAAGAGGCTTCCCCAAGGTCTTTCGTATAAAAAGAAACTGACAACATATTCTTAGTTTCACTAGCAAATCACAATTATTACTAGCAAGTAAGATGTCATCTACATAAAGACCAAGAATAAAAAACTTAATTCCATAAATCTTGAGGTATATGCATTCATACACCTTGTTTTCCATAAATCCCATAGATGTAACTATCTTATCAAATTTAAGGTACCATTTCCTATAAGCATGCTTCAAACCATAAATTGATTTCTTTAATTTACATACTAAATGACTTTTGTCACTCTCTACAAAACCTTCTGACTACTACATATAAACTTCCTCATCAAGATCTCCATTCAAAAAGGTTGTTTTCACCTCCATCTGATTCAACTCAATATCATAATGTGTTACTAGAACTCTAATAGTCAGAAAGGAATCATTTAAGGAAATTGAAGAAAATATTTATTTATATTTAATGTCCAGCTTTGAATAAATCCTATTAGCACCAATCTTACTTTAAAATGCTCTACATTTTCCTTAGAGTCTTAGTTTTAAATATTCATTAACATCCAATGAATTAAAATACAAATAATATTATCCACTAAATCCAACACACCATTACGATTTCTAAAGAGTATTTTATCATTCACGGCTTATATCCATTTATCATATAAGATGCTTAAAATTATCTCCATATATTCCTAAAGATCTCACATATAACCAATGCTAAAATTTATATCTCACAGGAATGTATAATAATTGTATTCCTCCTTTTTGTTGTGATCATATAGAAAAGGAACCCCAATTTGTTCTTCTAGAAGGGGCATATCTCCTAAAGCTTCTTATTCCAGTTTTTTAGATACCTCGTAAACTAGTTGTTAAATAATCTATTTTTTGATGTAAGGATTGGAAAAATAAATCTTTTTTTTTAATCAAATCTCCTTCCATCATCATCAGAGATGTTAGAATCTCCCATGTCATCTTCTAGAAATTTAGAAGTGATGGCCTCAACTATTCTTATTCTACAGGTAGGATAGTAGGATTTATATCCTCTTTAGAATATACATAATTATTTTAAAAGGCTTATCTCCAAAATAATTTAGCTAAACTAAGTCACCTTATCACAAATCTTACCATGTCTATCACAAAACTCACCAATCCTTATAATCATTCTCAATCAAAAGTTCAATATTATTCATGGAAAATTTAACAAGAGATGAAAATAATACTAAAACTACTAATAATATGGGAAACCAATAAAATGATGATTTCTAAAATTTAGGATTTAACACATATAACATAAACTCTCCTGTGGATAAAGATTATATCATACGAAATAACAGTTACAAACATTCAACACCTGGGGATAAAAGAACTTTATTGTCAAGATCATAACAAATTAATAACATGGGCAATCAAGAAAATAATATTTTCTAATATTTGGGATTTAACACATGATATAAGCTCTCCTGCGGGTAGAGATTATATCATACAAGAACAACAGTTACAAAAATTCAACACATGTGGATAGAATAACTTTACTGTAAAAAATATCCCAAAATTAACATGTCACAACAAATCAATGAATGAATTAATTTCCTATGGGTGAGTTAAAACAAAAATCAATTCAAGTAATACAACATTCCAATAATTAACATTTAATAGGAACTTTATTAACTCAGTAAATGACCCACTGTGGTGGTGTACACTCAATCAAAAAAGCTTCCAACAGGGATAAACAATTGCCCAATTTATTTCTTTAGTTTTTTTTATCATTCAACTCCAATTTTCCAAACACATACAAAAACATAAAAAATTAATTATATTATTAATGTACAAAAATAGAAGACTATCCTTTATATAAATTTCTATGATGTATACAATAAATCTAATGAAGACAATGATGTGAACATGAGCAACACGTTAAGTGAAAGAGATCATCTAAAATATTCTCTACAAGGAATGAGGGGTCCTATGACGAGAAATAGGACCAAACGTATGGAACAAGCACTTCAAGATCTCATCAAGGAAGTTCAAGAAAAGGACTACGTGGATCCAAACACAATTCCAACATGGGTTAATTTATGCAGTCATATTATCAAAGACCTTAAGTGATAAGGTTTATGATTTGCTATAGATTGCATTAGGATTTGATATTTATCTACAAGTTATTTGTTTAAAATTAGTTGCAAGTAAAATAGCAATCTAATTAGGATTTCTTATTTGTTATCTTTTTATTAGATTGTAAATCAAATTGCAATCTAACTAGAATTTCACATTTTCTATCTTTTTACTAGATTGCCATTGCAATCTAATTAGGATTTTTTACTTGTTATCTTTTTACTAGATTAGGTTGTCTATATAATAGGAGTTAGAGATTCAGTGTAAAGACAAATTTTGATCAATAATAATATTTCTCTTTGAGAGTTTCTATCTCTGTGTGAGTTGATTCCCTTGGTTCTTGGGCAAAGAACTACCCTTGATAACGATGGTTCTTCCGGCAATTCGCGGTAAGGGTCACGTTCCTCTTGATAACTTCGGTTCTCTCCCGCAGGTCATGATTTGTGTCGGGTTCCTTTATCTTATCCTATTCTTATTCTCAAGACGTTCTATTATCGTTTCCGCATTTTGATTCACTCACGTAGGGTGAATCATGTCATTTGGCATCAAAGCTTCGGCTCTTAGAATTAAGTGTCATCTATCCCGTGTTTTATTTTATTCATGTCTCTTGCTTCTCACTATCCTTCTTATTCCTATTCATCTTTTGCTTTAACCTTTCTTTTTTTTTTTCTATTACCTACCTCATAAATTCTCCAATAAAACTATATCTTTGTCTCTTGCAACATTAAAGTTCTTGCTTGCCAAACATTAAAGTTGTAATAAAAATTTAAAAAAAATAAAAAAAAAGAAAAGAAAAAGAAATTGCGATAGAAATTAAAAAAAGAAAGAATTCAAGACAATTGATAAAAAAAATCTTCATTCAATATAATATTTGAGTTCTTATTTCTTTGACCAATATTTCTTACCCCATTCATCTTGTGTATCCACAAATATTTCGTGATCTATGGAAAAATCAACTTTTGAAGTTCTTGATTCATGGGCTTATAAGGATAATCAAGAGCTAAAATGCAAGAATTGGTGAGAGCATTATTGAAAAAGTCAATTCGAGTGTAAAAACGAGTGAAGAGCAACAATATTGAAGGTAAACACTAAGAGGGTGATTGGTGAGGTTTTATTATACTAATTTATTTATTTTGTTCAATTTGCAGCATTACCAACATGTGTGGTGAACTCCATCAAAATGAAACAGATCTAAAAATATTCATAAATCAGTTTAAGAGCAATTCCAACAATTGAATAGAAGGTTGGAGGATATAGAGGGTTGGTCGAGGAGGAGGTCTCGGGTTTCTCATTGAAGTAGTCCCTAAAGATTACTTCAACGTGATGAAGAAGTATATTGGAGGAAGAACTTAGAATCAGACAACGAAAGTTTTAGAGAAAAAAGATGATATCTAGAAGAAAAGGATAACAATTTGGGAAGTATTAAATTATCCCTTCCACCATTCCAAGGAAAGAATGAACTTGAAATTTATCTTGAATGGGAGAGAAAAGTGAAGCATGTGTTTAATTGTCACAATTACTCGAAGGAGAAAAACTTAAAACTAGTCACTGTATCATTTAACGATTATGCTAATATTTGGTGGGATCAGTTTGTACTTAATAGGAAGAGGTATCGAGAGAGACCTATCCAAACATGGGAAGAGATGAAAGTAGTCATGAGAAGAAGGTTTGTGCCAAGTCACTATCATAGGGACTTGCATTGAAAACTGGAAAGTCTTACTCAAGGCGCCATAAATTATTACAAGGAGATGGAAATTGCCATGATAAGAGTCAATGTGTAGAAGGACAGAGAAACCACTATGGTAAGATTCAAATGAGGACTAAAAAGAGAGATGGTTGATGTGGTGGAGCTACACAAATATGTGTAGTCAAGAAATTTCTTCATAAAGTTATTCAGGTAGAAAGACAACTTAAATCTTGGAGCACTCACAAATATGCTCCTAGTTCATCATAGAAGTCTAATTGGTCTAATAAGAAGGAAGGTCTTAAAGCAAAGGAGGAATTTAATGAAAAGTCAGCAGTACTTATTTCCAAAGGTAAATTTGAAACTAAATTTTCTAATAAGTTAAGCCATATTCATTGCTTTAAGTGTTAAGGTCTAGGACATATTAATTCTCAATGTCCAAACCAGAGGACCATGACCATTCTTAACAACGGCAAAGTGGAGAGTATGAGCTTGGAGGAAGAAGAAATGCCAGAGTTGGAGGACTGTAGTGATGTGGAGGTAGCAGAACATATGCATGGAGATATCTTGGTCACAAGACGTGCATTGAGCATTCAACCGAAGGATGAAGAAGATTCAAAGCAAAGGGAACATATCTTTTATACTCGTTGTCATGTGAACAACAAGGTTTGTGGTATGATTATAGATAATGGTAGTTGCTCCAACATTGCTAGTGGAGAGATTAAACTTGTCTACTAAGAAGCATCTTAATCCTTATATGCTACAATAGATGAATGATTGTGGAGATGTAAGGGTCAGTAAGCAAGTTTTTGTGTCCTTTCTATAGGCAATTATAAGGATGCGATGTTATGTGATGTTGCTCCTATGCATATTGGACACTTATTGTTAGGAAGTTATTGGAAATACGATATGAAGGTTACACACGATGGATTTAAAAGTAAATATTCTCTTATAGTAGGTAATCGACCAATTGTATTGAACCTATTAAGACCTATTGAGGCTTATTCTAACCAAATAAAAATTTCAAAAGAATATAAAATGAGAGAAAAAGAATTAGAAAATCAAGAAAGAGAAAAGAGAGAAAAAATTGAGAGTAAAGAAAAAGGAAAATTCAAAAAAGGAGTGAGAGTTAAAAGAAATAAAAATTAAAAAATAAAGAGAAAGAAAATAAATTTTGTGTATCTTCTCATAAAGGAAAGGTCGAGAGTATTTTGAAGGTAAAGGAACAAGTTCTTGTACTCATGTACAAGGATATTTATTTTACTAACAATCATAACTCTTTTTTCCCTAGTGTGGTTGAATCTTTATTGTAGAAATTTGATGGTATATTTCCTAAAGAACCACGAAAAAGTTTTCCTCCTGTAAGAGTCATTAAACACTAAATTAATTTTATCCCCGATGCTGCGATTCCAAATCGACCAGCCTATAGAACTAGTCCTGAGGAGGCCAAGGAGATTCAAAGACAAGTAAAGGAGTTGATGCAAAAAGGCTATGTGAAGAAAAGTTTTAGCCCGTGTGCGGTTCTTGTTATCTTGGTACCAAAGAAAGATGGGACCTGACACTTGTGCAAGGACTGTAAAGTCGTTAACAAGATTATAAATTTCAAACTTGTGGCATATTGTAGTGAGAAACTTAGTGGAGCGACGCTCAACTATCCAACTTATGTAAGGAGCTCTATGCCTTGGTGAGAGCCGTACAAATTTGGCAACATTACCTCTGGTCGAGATAATTTGTTATCCATTCTGATCATCTGAGCTTGAAGTTTTTAAAGTCCCAAGGTAAGCTCAACAAAAGACATGCCAAGTTACTATAATTTATTGAGATGTTTCCTTATGTTATCAAGTATAAAAAGGGAAAGAAAAATATTGTAGTTTATGCTCTGTCACGAAGGTATGTATTACTTACGACTCTACAAATTACATTACTTAGATTTAAATTACTAAAAACCATATATGTTGATAATGTTGAATTTGGACAATTGTGGGATGCGTGTTTTAACCATGATTTTGAAGACTATTTTAGGCAAGATAGATATTTATTTAAGAAAAATAAATTGTGTATACCTAAGTGCAACATAAGGGAAATGCTTATTAGAGAGACTCATGAAGGAGGATTAATGGAACACTTTGGCATTCAAAAATCTTATGATATTTTACATGAATATTTTTTTTTTGGCCAAAATGAAGCATGATTTTAAACTTATTTGTAAAAAAATGTATTACTTGCTTACAAGCAAAATCTAAAGTAATGTCTCATGGCTTATACACACCCTTACCTGTTACTGAATATCCCTTGTTGCCTAGGACCTTAAAAGGAAAAGATAGTATTTTTGTTAGTGTAGATAGGTTTAGCAAAATGACACATTTTATTTCTTGTTCTAAAACTAATGGTGCCATTCATATTGCTAATTTTTTCTAAAGAGATTGTACATTTGCATGTCTTACCTAAAACTATTATAAGTGATCGGGATGTTAAATTTCTTAATCACTTTTGGAGAACCTTGTGGGGTAAATTAGGCACTAAATTGTTATTCTCTATTGTGATTCATCCACAAGTAGATGGATAAAATGAAGTTGTGAATAGAACTTTAAGAACCTTATTATATATTATAATTCAAAAGAATTCAAAACATTGGGAGAATTGTTTGCCACATGTTAAATTTCCATATAATAGGATTATTCATACATTTACTTCCTTTTCACCTTTTGAGGTGGTATATGGATTTAATCCTTTATCACCTTTAGATGTTTTACCATTTCCTACTAATGACTCTCTTAATTTGGATGGAATGCAAAAGGCTGAATTTGTCCAGAAATTACATGTCAAGGTTCGTGTTAATATTGAGAAGAAGAATGAACATTATGTTGAGCAGGCAAACAAAGGACGCACCAAAGTGGTCTTTGAACCTGGTGATTGGGTGTGGTTGACTTGTGAAAGAAGTGACTTCTAAATCAAAAAATTTCCAACTACATCCTAAAGAAGATGGTCCATTTCAAGTGATTGAAAGGATCAACGATAATGCCTATAAAATTGACCTTCCAAGTAACTACAGTAATGTGAGTGTCACTTTCAATGTTTCTTATTTATCCTTATTTGATGCAGGTGGCCTTCAAGATTCGAGGACGAATCCTCTCGGAGAAGGAGGGAATGATGTGAACGTGAGCATCACGTTAAGCGAAAGAGATCATCTAAAATATTCTCTACAAGGAATTAGAGGTTCTATGACGAGAAATAGGACCAAACTTATGGAACAAACACTTCAAGATCTCATCAAGGAAGTTCAAGAAAAGGAATACGTGGATCCAAACTCAATTCCAACATAGGTTAATTTATGTAGTCATATTATCAAAGACCTTAAGTGATAAAGTTTATGATTTGCTATAGATTGCATTAGGATTTGATATTTATCTACAAGTTTTTTGTTTAAAATTAGTTGCAAATCAAATTGCAGTCTAATTAGAATTTCTTATTTGTTATCTTTTTACTAGATTGTAAATCAAATTGCAATCTAATTAGGATTTCACATTTGTTATCTTTTTACTATATTGCAATTACAATCTAATTAGGATTTCTTTTTTGTTATCTTTTTATTACTTTAGATTATCTACATAATAGGAGTTAGAGATTCAATGTAAAGATAAATTTTGATCAATAATAATATTTCTCTTTGAGAGTTTTTATATCTGTGTGAATTAATTCCCTTGGTTCTTGGACAAAGAACTACCATTGATAACGTTGGTTCTTCCGGCAGGTCGTAGTAAGGGTCATGTTCCTCTTGATAACTTCGGTACTCTCCAGCAGATCGTGATTTGTGTCGAGTTCCTTTATCTTATCATATCATAATTCTCAAGACGTTTGATTATCATTTCCTCATTCCAATTCATTCACATAGGGTGAATCATATAAAAAATGTCACATATAATCCCTTTTTTATTTGAATTTCAATAATAAAATAAATCTCAAATCTATTTTCTTTAGGGTAAAAATTAGTAATCCCAAATTCCTAAATCATAACCACTTTAGGAAATTTTATAAATTAAAATTCCAGGATTCTAAACCTAGTATAACCTTACTTTGATACCATATGTAAGAAAATTTAATATCTTTGACCAGATCCTTTAAAAAAAACATGTAAATAAATTTAATAGCTTTGACCGGATCTATAATAGAATTTAGAACACCTAAAATAATAGGAACTAATAGGACCTACGTACCTCTTAAAGACATTCTTGAAACGTTTTCTTGTTTCGTGTATAATTGTACACGTCAGGAGCAGAGTCTTCCACCCATACTCTAGCTCTATTACAACCCTCACTTTAATGAACTATGAGTCGTCAGAGTGTGTAGAGACGAATGAGGATCCTGTCCTCTTATAAAATCACATGTAATCTAATTTCCCTCCATCATGGATATTAGGCCTATTTGGCCATACATAAAGATTTTTAGCACACTTGCCAATTAGGTTTCAAGCTTAATAAAAGAACATAATGATATTTTTTAAAACCCATAACAGATCACATATATAATTCTAATAAACTTATACGAAAAATATCAGATTATTTATTCAAATTATTTTCATAAAATCAAAATCTCAAATTAATAGAAAATTAAAATTAAAATTAAATTTTCAACAGAATTATGATAAAATCTAAAATTTTAATGTTAGTATTTTAATTAACGTTAAATAGTGAGCTGAAGGAGCATATGACTTTGAAGGCAAGACTAAGGATCCTCCAAGACAAGGAAGAGGATGGAGGGTACAAGACAAAGAAAGAAGAGAAACATTTTTAGGATTGTGTTCAATAATTTTATAAGAAAATATATATATATTTATATGAATTACACTTTTAACTGAATAAAAATATATTTTATATCAATTTAATTTTTAATTAATTTAAAAATATTTTTTATATCAATAATTATTAATTAATGTAAAAATTCGATTTATAAATTTTAAAAATATTACATTTTCTTTATATCAATTAATTACTAATGTAAAAATTTATTATAAAAGTATTTTTACACTAAAATTAGATTACACGTTGAAGTTAATATTTTATTTTAAAAAATGAATTAATTTATTTAAAATTATTATTATTATTGCTTTTAGGGTTTTTTATATTTTTATTAAAAACAAATCATCATATACACATAATTCATAATATTCCTATTTATAATATTTTTTTATTTACCGAGTTTCAAAAAATTATAGAACCACACTCCCATTTTTTCTTATTTTTAGTATAAAAAATTTCTAACAATATAATTAGACGAGTGCCATTTAAGAACAAAGACACATTGGTTAGTAAGACATAAAATAAACATAAATTACTTCGTTTCCATCATAATAATCTTTGTAATACCTTTATACACATTATAAAGATTAAATGTTGAAAATTATTTCATCTTCCGAAGAATTTGAATTTTAGAAATAAAGATCAAAAGCATTGCATTAACATTATTCATAGTTTTGTTGATATTATAATATGTATAAAATGTTTTCTTCATTCATTTAACTTTGGGATATATTAATAAAATCTTTGGGTAAGAAAAATAAAAAAATATTATAAATATATCTTTTTTAATTTCAAATGCATCTTAACATAAATTTTAAAAAAAAATTAATTTCTTAACATAAAATTTAAATTTATAAATTCAAGTAACTATTCCAACCTCTCCCCATTAAATTGATCTAATAAATTTATTTTCATTAAAAAATAGATTAACAAGATCTTTTAAGTTGAGAGATAAATATAATTAATACAATAAATACATGTTTGATTTAGTTTATGTTGAGAAAATAATTACTTATTTTATTAGTTTTGTGAAAGAATTTTAAAAAAAGTAAGTGATTATTTGACTAAAAAAATGTTAATTCATTGTTACCGATTGTAATTTTAAATGAGCTATTAAGTTTTAAATTAATTATATATAAATAAAAATTTAATGATAAATTATATAATAAAATTCATAATTTCTGTTATATAATACAATTTATTTTGAGTAAATCATTGTTTTAGTTATATCATCAGTTATTGTTAAAAGAGAAAAAGCTAATTATTTAATATTTATATTATTTTAATATATGTTTTGAGTTTTTGCACTAATTTTTTATCTTTTAAGTATGAAAAGTAATTTTTTTTAAAATCAATGCGACTGATTTTAAATATTTTAAACACATAGATTTGTTTTTTTTTATAAATTTCTAAATAATACATAATACAAGTAGTGGGTGGGTAAAGTCGTCGAAAATATTTTCAATATTGCAGGAGTATGTACTGCCTTCCCTGGAAAGCAAACCACCTCAAATATATGACTATTTTTTCTTAATTCAATATTTTTATTAAAAAAGGAAAAGAAAAAATTGGTACATAAGAAAAGAAAACTGCATAAGAGTAGGTATTACAGCAGTACCAATAATTTATTTTCACATTTGTCATTAGTTAATAAACACTAGTAATTTTACTGTGCGATGCATGGGATTTTGTGGTTGAAATTGTTTGTATATATTATTAAATATTATATTAAATAATATATTATATTGTATTGTATCATATAAAAATAAAATTAATATATTGTGTAAATGAGTAATTATTTAGTATATAAAAAAGTTAAAATTATATAATAGATAAAATTTAAAATAAAAATTATTGTTCAATTATCTTTAATATATATATATACAAGATATGAGACCTTATTGTATAAGGTGATAAAGTAAGTGTATCTTCAATTTCAGAGTTATTGTATAAGGTGATAAAGTAAGTGTATCTTCAATTTCACTCTGAATCAAGACATGTCTATTATCATTTTATCAATCTTATCATATGTCAAACAAACATAAAAAAGCATACCAAGTAACATAGTCCTGGTACATGTATGAGGCATTGCCTGTTAATATAAACTATGTTAGAAATTAATTCAAATACAATTAGTAACACATCTAAAACAAATATTAATGTTATTATCAATTAGTTGTTGACCTGAAATGCAGTCCAAATTTTTTCACACAGTCATATGAGGTATATTGGGATCAACATACATCGATTCATATTGAAAACATTACAGTAAGTTCGGTAGTCTAATATTGTTGGCAGGGATGCTTCTTTCCTCCGCTCAATGACTAATTTCATTATGCCTTAAATTATAAATTTTCATGGAAGCATTATAAAAAAGTTTTTTTTTTTGTACCATTTGAGTCATTGAGATCATTCAATGATGAAAGATTTGATATTAAACTATCAATAATTTGATTCTCATCAATATCCTACAGATATTGGTTAACAATTTTCTTTAAAAAAGTTATAATAATTTAAAAAGTAACACAATATATGACACAACAATCTAAATAAATTAAATTTAACACATAATATCAAATTATTGAATAATTCACGTATTAAATTTTTTTTTTCATATAATAATTTTAAAAAATCATTTATTTAATTTTGTCATAATTTTATTAAATTCTTTGGCATTAGCTTCTTATGAAGATCGCTTGTTATTTTTAACAACAAAAACATTGCATGAACATTTTTACAACTTATCACTATTGAACAATCTTAATTTCAATTTGCTATCCTTTTGTTTCAACTTAATTTCTCATAAAATTATGCATTTTTTGATGAACTTCTTATAATCTATAAATAAAAGCTCTTATAAAGTATATTTGTTTTACTTTCAATTGAAAATACATAGGTTGTTTAAATTTTCTTTCTGATTCTTTTGAAAATGAGAAATAGCTTTAAAATACAACACAAACATGTGCTAAATCATATAATTTAAGAGATTTATTAAAATCCAACTTAAAAATACAATAAAATTTAGCTTAAAATATAACAAAATAAGGCTTTAAAAATAAGTGAAAAAAAAAAGAAGAAAAAGTATGTATTAAAATCCAATAAATAATTAAGAATGTTGCATCCTTATTTGTTTCTTATAAAAATGTTATAATTCAATATCTACGGAAGCATGTAATGCTTGGTCTAATGAACAAAAATACATTAATATAATTCTTAACCGTAGATATAAGTAAGAACTCATTTTCGACAGAGATCCATAACATAAGATATAAATGTCAAATCTCTTTTTATTAATAACCTCTAAATTTCATGTCATTGAAAGGACAATTAAAATATATTAAAATACTAACACTAATTTTAATCGTTAATCTTAATACAAAAATTATAAACTAATCAAATATCTTTTTCCTTTTTACTTTTACTTGTAGATATGCAAATGAAATGGTAGTAATTGTAATTTAACAAAATTTTTTCTTGATGTCTTCAAATCATTAATTATTGATATTTTTCTTTTTGATGTGTTTAAAGTGGAAATTAAGATAAAGAAAGAGCATAACATTGGAAAAATACTATTGGAATAATAATCTTGATTCTCAATATTTACGACATGTATATTTAAGTTGAATTTTTTAATACTTTGCAGATGTATTATAAAGAAGAAGATATTCTTTATTTTTAAAAATTAATAATCCAAAATTACTCAAAAAATTACAAATATTTACTATGCAATGAATGAAACAACATGTAGAAATATTTGCATAGAAAAATTATAAGCGAGACATTACTATTTTGTATAATAAATTTTTTTTTGATTAATTATTATTTATTCAAAATAAAAATATTTACTTAATTGTTGTCTAAAAAATTTAAAAATAAAATTTCTTACAACTATTTACAAATATTATTCAAATATTGTTAATAAATAAATAATGATAAATATATTTACATTTAAAATAATTACAATTGAATAATGAAAAAAACAATGCATGAATCATAAATATATATTTTTTAAATACATAATATTTAATTAAGTTGAAACTTTAATTAATATAAATCAAAATGATAATAATAATAATAAATAAATAAATAAATAAGTATCATACAATTTGATTAATTATTACTAATTTATGTTATAAAGAAAATAATAAATAAAGATATATATTATAAAAATAATTTTTTATTTTCAATTTTTTAATGTTAATAAAATTACAACTATATCTGATATTTTTTTAATAAATAAATTTTATATTAGTTATTATTTATTTAGCAGAAAAATCTACATATCATTATTTTCTAAAATGTCTTAAAATTGTAATAATAATAATAATAATAAATTTATATTGACATGATTTGTGACATCAAATATAAAAAAAAATTATTATTAAGAAAAATTCATAACATAAGATGTTGTTCTTCTTCTTTCTACTAATGACTCCTAAATTCAATTATAATTGTTAAACTCAATATAAAATTTATATATTAATTAAAATTTTCTTTTTTTATTTTGAAAGGAAAGAATGCAAATGAAATGTAGTAATTGTAGTATATCAAATTTATTTTTCAGTGTCTTCAAACAATTAATTATTAGTAATATCATTTTTAATGTCTTTAGAGTAGACATTAATTAAGCAAAGAAAACACTATTAGAAAGAACAATATGAGAATAATAATCTTGATACTCAAGTATTACAATATAAACATTTCAATTACATTTTCTAAATTTGTAAATATATCATGAAAAATAAAAATATTCTTTATTTTAAAAAATTTAATGACTCAAAATTACTTTTAAAATTGCATAAATTTGTTGCTCACTTTCTACTATATATAATAAAATATTTTTAGATTAGTTATCATTTATTTAAAATGACAATTTATATGCAATTATTTTTAAAAATATTTAAAAATAAAAATATTGTAAAACTATTTAAAAATATTATTATAATATTGGATACAAATAAATAACGACATATATATATTTATTTACAAATTATAGTTGAATAATGATAAAAATAAAACATGAATCTCACACACACACACACACACATATATATATATATATATATATATATATATATATATATATATTATAAATACATAATATTTTATAAATTTAAAATTTTGATTCATCAAAACAATAATAAATTAAAATTATACAATGTAATTAATTATTGATATTTTAAATTATAGTGAAAATGATATTTATATTGTGAATTTTTTTAATATTTGAATATTTTGTATATTAATAAAATTAAAATTCTATCTAAACAAATTCTAAATGAAATAATTTTATACTATTATTAAATTTTAGAATTTTTATTCATTTAGAATAAGATTATAAATATGATTTTTTTCAAAAGATTTTTAAAATTATAATAATAATAAAATAAATTATATTAACATAATTTATGGCTTCAAATATAAACAAAAATTTGTTATTAACAAAAGTATACAAAGTAAGGGATAGATGTAGAATTTATGTTCGTTATGACTCCTAAATTACATTTATGTTATTGAATAAACAATTAAAATGTTATCACTAATTGTAATTTCCAATCTCAACATAAAATTACAAATTAATCAGTTATCTTTTCATTTTTCATTTTTAAATGATAGGCAATGAATTGGTAGTAACTATAACCTGTCAAGATTCGTCTTCAAATCATTAATTATTGGTAATTTTTTTATGGTGTTTTCAGAGTGAAAATTAATTAAGTGACAGAATAAAACATTGTAATGGAATGAGAATAATAATCTTAATATTCAATTTTTATGATTTGTGCATTTAAGTTGTAATATTCTAATATTTTGCACACATATTATGAAGGATAAAAATATTCTTAATTATTTTTAAAGTTAATGATCCAAAATTACTCTTAAAATTGCAAATATTTGTTACTCAATGAATAAAACAATATATAGACATATTTGAGCGCAAACATCAATTTGAAAATTTGATTAATATAAATGAAAATGAGAACAATAATAAATAAATATCATACAATCTAATTAATTATCGATGCTTTATCTTATAAAAAAATAAAGATATATATACATATATATATATATTATAAAATTAACCTTTTAATTTTAATTATATCTAAAAGTTTTTAATAAATAAATTTTATATTATTATTAATTTAGAATAAAAATCTACACATCATTATTCAACTTTTACGATTTTTTCATTTAAGTTGTATTATTCTAATATTTTTCACATATACTATGAAGAATAAAAATATCCTTATTTTTAAAATTTAATAACCAAAAATTACTCTTAAAATCGAAACTATTTGTTACTCAATAAATAAAACAATATATTGAAACAATTAATTAAAAACATTATACCTTAGATACTACTACTTTATATGATAAAAGATTTTTAGATTAGTTATTATAATTTGAAAATAAAAATATATATAACATTATTTTTTAAATATAATTTGTATGACTGTAAGTAAGGATATGGAAAGGTATATAAAATTTAAAATTTTTAATTGTTAAATTTTATTCTTATTATATGATAAAAAATATTCTCTTATTGTTTTAACTTAACAAAATTTGTAACTTTTGTTATATAATTATTTCCTTATCATTAAGGATTTATGAGGACTTAATTTTAATGTATTTTAATTATATATATATAAATATATAAATACATATACAAACAGTCATATAATATATATATATATAGAAAGAGAAAGAATTTTTGTTTTAAAATTTTCAAAGCACTCATTTTAAATTTGAAAAGAATTCTTGCGTTAATATGTTAAATAAAAGCAATGTTAAAAGAGGATGAAATTTCGAAGATAACTATAGAAAAGTCAATAACAATAAGGCTACACATAGGTTCTTTCTTGATATCTTCAAATAATAATTATTAGTAATTTTATTTTTGATATTTTCAAAGTATAAATTACTTGAGAAATAACAAAATATTGAGAAGAATAAAATGAAAATAATAATCTTGATACTTACGTGTAAAGTTAAATTTTCTAATACTTTGCAGATATTTCATGAAAAATGAAAATAAATAATGACATATATATTTATATTTACAAATTATAATCATGATAAAAATAAAGCATGAATTTCTCTCTCCATCACACACATATATATTGTTACTTTAAATTATAGTGAAAATAATATTTATATTGTAAAGTTAATTTTTTTACTATTTAAATATTTTGTATGTTAATAAAATTACAATTCTATCTAAAAGATTTTAAATGAAATAATTTTACATTATTAAATTTTATAATTTTTCTTCTTTATGTAGAATAAGATTCTAAATATTATTTTTTTAAATATGTTTAAAATTATAATAATAATAATAAAATAAATTATATTAACATAATTTATAACATTAAATATAAACCAAAAATTTGTTGCTAACATAAGTCTACAAATAAGAGATAGATGTGGTATGTCTTCCTGTTAATGACTCTTAAATTACATTTATGTTATTAAATGAAACAATAAAATGTCAAAAACTAATGATGGAAGTGAACAAGGTTGTCCGACAGGGGCTACAACTCGATTCGTTTATTAAAAAGTCTTTTTAGACAAACAAATCAAACCTAAACTTGTAAAAAAGTCTATTTAACCTATTCAGGGATCTATTTATATTTATAGATTATATATTTATATTTATTTTAATATATTATATTTGTATAATATTTATTTTATATTTTATTTACATAATATTAATATATAATATTTTAGACCTATTTAATGACCTTTTTATCGTATAGGCCTTAAGTTTGCAAGACTTTTTAATCAAGTATTTATGTAAGCTTTAAATCTATTTATTGATTGTTTTGTAATGTAGGCTTTTAGACAGACTTGTAAGTTTTGTATACTTTAAATCAGGTCAGACCTCGATAGAAAAAGAAGCCTTTGACAGATAACAAGTCAGGCTCAGACCCCAAAATTTTTAAACAAGTCAGATTTAAACACTTAGAACCTAATTCGACTCGATTTACTTCCATCTCTAGTCAACACTAATTGTAATCTCTAATCTAGTATGAAAATTACAAAGGAATCAATTGTCTTTTCCTTATTCATCTTGCACGCATGCAAAGAAATAATATGGTAGTAATTATAACCTATCAAAATTTTTTATCTAATAATTATAACCTATCAAAAATCTTTATTGATGTCTTCAAATCATTAATTATTAAAAATGTTATTAGCAATTTCCTTTATGGTGTCTTAGGAGTGGAAATTGAATAAGAAGAAGAATAAAATATTGGAAAAACAAAATAATAAAGAATGAATTACAAATATATATTTTTTAAAATTTAATTTTATTAAGTTAATATTTTGATTAAGATAAATCAAAATCAAAATAATAATAATAAATAAAAATCATATATAATTAGTTACTACTACTTTATATTATAGTGAAAATGATATATATATATATATATATATATATATATTGTAGAATTAATTTTTTTCATATTTGAATTTTTTATATGTTAAAGTTATAATTATATCTTAAATTTTCTAACTAAAATAATTTTATGTTATTATTAATTTTATGATTTTTTATTATTTATTTAAAATAAAATTTTATATATAATTATTCTCTAAATATGTTTAAAATTATAATAATAAGAAATTATATTAACATAATTTGTGACTTTAAATATAAGAAAAAATTTATTGTTAACAAAAGTTCATATCGTTAGAGGAGGATGTGGGATCTCTTTCCACTAATGACTCCTAAATTATATTTATGTAATTGAATGAACAATTAAAACATTAAAAATAATTGTAATATTTATTTTCAATGTAGAAATTACAGAGTAATCAATTATTTTTTTTATTTTAAACGGCAAAGATAAAAATTATTAATTATTAATTTATATTTTGGTTTCCTTAAAGTGAAAATTAATTAAGAGAGATAACAAAATATTGGAAACAATAAAATGAGAATAATAATGTTGATATTCAATATTTTTTATGTGTAACTCCTAATCATAATAAAAAAATTACATACTAATGAAATGTATTCTTCTTTTATATTTTATACACCGATAAATATGTATAATAAAATGGTAGAAATGGTAACATATAAAAAAAAATTGATCTTTTCAAAACATTAATCTTGATGCTCCACAACACCTTGCACATGTTGACTTTTGTTAACTTTGTTTTCCCTTGATTGCATAAATAAATAAAAATAATGCAGAAAACAAATAAAAATATGGAACCATTGTTGTATGATTGAGAAAAAAAATGCAAACATTTGTTGATAGTAAACGGTGTGGACGTTTCCCCTTTTATCATTGATAGTAAAAGGGACACCCAACAGAATTTTCTCCTAAAGATCATCACATATAGGAATTTCTACCTACAAAACAAATTTGTTAATAAAAAATATTAAAAAATGCGCAATTTAAAAAATACAATATCATACAAAAGGAATGTAAAACTTACAACTACAAGTCCAATCATACAAAAGGATTAGACTTTCGACACCCAACCTAATATAAGTTTCGTTATGTCTCTCCTCAACAACAACAATGTGGAGGTTTCCTCTTCTATCAACGACAATGACAGTCATAGGGAAAATGTAATCCTGAAATTTCTCCTAAAAAAGGTTGAGATATAGAATGTTCACCTTAAAAAATAAAACGTTAATTAAATACAAAATTAGAAAACTAAGTACATTTGGAAAACACTGCATGATGGTAAAGTGAATGACAAACTTACAACTCCATGACCAATAATGTCTTTGAAGAGATACGTCATTGATATTCGAATATGCAAAAAAAAAAAAAAAGATGACCACAAACCAAAAAATAATAACATAGAGACATTTAACAGCCCGGAGCTTGAAACCTAAACTCGATGATGAGGAAGACGAAGTAATGCAACCTTTCACTAATGTAATGAACGTTCAAGTTAAAGACATCTACGTACCTTTAAAGAATGTGAAAAATGTAACTGAGGATTTCCTTTCACGGATAATGGAAAGCAGTGGGTATAAAGAGTATTAAAGGTTGATGTTTAACAAAATCACATATCAGGAATGTGTAAAATACTTTGATAAAGATCTTTCAACTATAATGCCGAGCGTTGGAGTTAAGATTTTGGGATTCTGTGAAGAGAAGAAAGGAGGTAAGAAATTAGTTTTGGGAAGAGGAGAAAGGGTAACATTTTTTATTTCCTCCATTAAATGAGTTATAATGGGATGAGTTGTTTGAGTTGCATAATTGACTTGGAAATAAAAGGTTTTCAAATACCCATAATTAACTCTTTTAAATTAAAGCTTCCAAGACGATTGAATATTTATAAATATAGTCTTCTTTACCGATGATCAATTTGGAAGCAAAAGATTGGTAATAAGCAGATGTTTTGTCAGTAAAATATTGAAACAGAGTGGATGTGTGTTTGAACGAGAAAGTGAATACCCCAGACACTACTATTTTATATAATAAAGAATAAAGGTTTAATTACTTTTTTTTCAAGTTTTTTATGTAATTATAATTATGTTATTTTTAAAATTTAATTAATTTTTCCATATTGTTTATTTAAAATTTATATTTATATTTTTATTTAAAATATATGATTATTTTTTCTCAATTTAATCTTTTTTTAAAAGAAAAAATTGGTACATATGAAAAGAAAACTGTATAGGAGTAAATATTACAGGAACACCAATAATTTATTCTCATATTTATCATCAGTAATTATTCAAAGACATAAAGATTTAATTACATTTTTTTATTTTTAAAAATTTTTCATGTAATTATAATTTTTGTATTTTAAAATTTAATAAAAAATTTCTTTAATTTTATTTAAAATTTATATATTTATTTTCTATTTAAAATATTTATACATTAATTAAATTAAATTATGTTTTACTATAAATTTATAGATCAAAATATTAAATTTTATCTAAATATAAAAAATATTATTTTCTTTTTAAATCACAATCTTATATCTTATAAAATCTTTTAAATTGTATCATTTCTTTTATAAAATTTATTATTTTTAAATTTTAAAATTATTTAATATTCTAATATGATTATAGTTTACAAAAGTTATATAAAAAATAAAAATTTAAAAATTGAACTGTTTGATTTTTATTTTTTTTTATTTTTATATCATTTTTATTTCTAAAATTATCATTTTATTTTTTTTATTTTAAAATTTTAAAATTTATTTTTATTCTTTAATTTTTATACAAAATAAAAAATAAAATAATATTCTTATAATAAAATAAAAAATAGAAAACAATTTTCCAAACGAAAGCACGTCTAAATATGTAAAAGGAGGTCGGTATAGCTGGACATAATCTACTAATCTAGTTGTATTTTTTTCTGGTGAAATTTGTGACGTTTTGACGCATCGCGTAATTTCCCAAACCGTTGGATGAGAAATCCACGGTGATTATTCATCCGCATGACGTGTCCTTCTGAAGGAAAGAACAGAGATACAAAATTACAAATACCAGAGTCACGATACTTGTTGGGAAAAAAGAGGGAAGTGGTAGTGGTAGTGCTGCCTCGCGTTTTCTGGATGGACCGAACACTCTGCCTCTCTCTACTTCTTTTCACGGCGGCGATCGGCAGCGCAGAAAACAACCTCACTTCCGGTGGGCTGTCATGGTCCACTGCCACGGAGGACCCTGATCTGTCCCCGCCGAGGGATTCCGACCCGGACGGCGGGTTTTCTTCACTCGACAGCATGTTGCAGTGGGCTATAAGTATGCATATCAAGCTATTTTTTTTACTTTTTTTTTAATTTTTGAGTTCTTAAAAATATAAGGCTGTTCATGTCAATTTTAAATAATAATAGAAATTATACATGTTGCCATTAAATATGCGTTTAATTATTAAATTCCATGAAGTTGTATTTCATTCACCAAATTAGTCTTCGAATTCGTGACATATGAATTGATTTGGTGGAAGAAAAATAAAGTTCTAGAGTATCAAGCTTAATTTGTCTTTCTTCCGGACTAATATGATGGACTAAATTCACTAAAAAAAATTTCTTAATTTTTTTGTGGGAAATAAACAGAAGAGCCATTTGGTTAATTTGAATATTCATTGCTATAAATAATAAAAAAAAAAATCTTTGCATTAGGTCATTCTGACCCAGAAAAGTTGAAGGAATCAGCAGAAGCTCAGCAACGGCTTTCATCGAGCGAGCTACAAAAACGTCAATTGGAAATCAAGGTGCGTGTCACTTGCACTGAAACTAATTCAATCAAGGGTTTTTCTTTTTTATGTGTGTGGGGTGCTATGTATGTTTATTATTCACTGGCTTGATGCATTATTTGTGGCGATTAAATAGGAAATAATGGAGAAAATAAAGATGCCTTCGGATGCTGAATTGATGAAAATCGCGATAAGTGACTTGAACAATGTTTCTACGTCTTTGGAAGATAGGCACCGTGCTTTACAGGAGCTTCTTGAGCTTGTTGAGCCAAGAGATAATGCAAATGGTACGTGTATGTAAATGTTTGCATATATCATAATGTCTACTAACCAATCGAATTCACTTTACTGCCAAACAAGGTTTTAAAGTGAGGTTGTGTTGCAGTCACTGAAATTGTGAGACATTTCGGGCTAATGTGACTGATACAGCTAAAATTGCCATTGCGATGTGGTTGCAGAAACCTCCAAAGCCTTGATATTTTGGCTGCAATTGCAGTTGCAAACTGCAATTTAAAACTTTACAGTGTTGAAAGCCAATATGTAGGTCTCATATGTTATTTAGGTTGAACTGACCGTGCTAATATAGAAATGCTATAAGAGTTTTATTTTTCCTTATTTTAAAGGGTTTGATGCTTTCACTTGCACAGTTACTATGTCCAAATAGATGCTCTGTAATTTGGGAACTGCAAAATCTGTTTTTTTTTTTTATATTATGTGCATTAAATTTTTTATACTTGTTTTGCCTGGGATCTTGTCAATTTGGTTTTCTCGTTGATATTTGTTAGCTGAACTTTTAAACATATTGAAAAGAAACTCAGGTCATAAATACTGTTATACAAACAAATGGAACAAAGAGTGGAAGATCCCAACGTTACATGTGTTTTGTATCTGCTGAATGATGTTTCAAGAAAGATAATACTATGTTTTCTTTCTTTTTATACATCACTTCTTCAACCACTTTTCATATACTTAAAAAAGATCATTCGTTAAGAATCTCCATCTGCCTTTGTTTCCATGTGTTAGAAATTTAGAATTGTTCTTTACTGTTTAATTGTGTGTTTCTGATAGATAGTCTCATGTCTGTCAGATTTAAACAAACTTGGGGGACTTTCTGCTGTTACGCAAGAACTTAATCACTCTGATCCAGGTATAAGGGCAGTTGCTGCATGGGTTCTCGGAAAAGCTAGTCAAAATAATCCAATTGTTCAGCAGCAAGTATGTCATTTCTTTTATGATCAATGGAATTTATGAAATTCTTAAGCATTGATGGGAGCTAATTATTATAGTAATGCTGCCAAATATCGACTGTCCCAGATCTTGGAACTTGGAGTACTCTCAAGACTGATGAATATGGTAAAATCTAACTCCATAGAAGAAGCCAATAAAGCATTATATGCGGTTTCAGCTTTGATTCGGAATAATTTAGCTAGTCAGGATCTGTTCTATGCTGAAGCTGGAGGTTGGATGCTTCAGGTGATGAACTATTTGAAATTTAATATTATTGTTTTTATTTTAAAACTACTTTGCGGAATTGGTAGATGACTTTGGTAAATTTTTAGGATATTTTGAGCAATGCAAGTTTGGATATTAGACTAAGGAAGAAAGCTGTACTTTTATTGGCTGATCTAGCAGAGTATCAATTAGAGAATGTAGAAAGAGATGAACCATCATTTTTCAATGACCAGGATCTGTTGAAGTCTGTTGTTGATTTAACTGCATCAACCGACCTTGATCTCCAGGAAAAGGTAATTGTTGACATGGCACCTGGATATTATAGTTAAAGCATTGCTGAAAGATCTATTTTGTTCTGTCACTAACCCCTATCTACACAATGCAAATGTGAATGGCCCAACTCTCAGCTTTGAGAAACAAACATTTTGAACAACACCTCTTACATTATCCTATGTTTGCATGTAAAAAATTGACCCAGTGAAGCTATCTGATACCTTTATTTCCATTTTCAATCTATACTCTCTCAATGTGCCAACAATTTGTTGCATTTCTGGGAGAAGGTAAACGCACTTGTGGAAATAAGTAGAAAAAACTTGTTTAGATTTAGATTTGACGCACAAGGGAGTATGTTCAGTAGAATGAAAGTGAGGGATTGGTTTAAATTACTAATTTACAGTTGTTCTTTATTTCAATTTGGTATACCTGTATGCAGATTATGTTTGTGCATTCCTTCTATAAATCTTGTCTGCACAAATTGGCCTCTTTTGTTGTTCTTTTTGAGCTTTTGGTTTGACTTCTAGCATTGCGTCTTCTAACCAGGCCCTTGTCGCGATTAAGAGTCTCTTGCAACTAAGGATCACTGAAGCCCGTGTTTTCAGGGACTTCTGTGCCTTAGGTGATGCACTGAATAGAATGAAGCAGTTGTTGCATGATTTGATGGTGGATGAGAATCAGAGAGACTATGTGATGGATGTGGAAAGTCTTCGCGTTGAAGTGGTACACATTTTCCATAGAAAGCTGGTGAAGCAATGATATGAGTTGACATCCCTTTAAAATATGGTGTTGATCTTGTATCACTTTCTTGTTTCTAGAGATTTCTTTTTCTCACAGTTTTGATGCTGCTGTAGACGTTTGATGAATGCATGTTAGACTTAGAGGTATAAAATTGATTTCATAGTTGTACAGGTTAATCCACGTAAATTTACTAGGGTTTGGTGATTTCTTATTAGGTTTTATTTATTTTTGTATAAAATTTGAGTTAACAGGCGTCTTTTATGGAGTAAAGAAGCGTAAATTTAAATAAATACTTGATAAAATAAATTTGTACCGGTTCCTTTGTACTTTAAACAGTTCATTGTTGAGATAGAGCATGATAAATGAAGACTAAAAAATAGGCATAATGGCACTCCAAACGGTAAATTATACTCGCACGTCTTTTAACAAAATTGTGTATAATATTTGTCTTTTTATATCATTGCTCGAACCTCTTCTTAAGTGATCTTGTTTGGTTGCAATATTAAAGTTTTTTGTATAAATAAAATTATTTTTTTATATTTTTTTCTTCAAGCTCTTGAACCTTTTCTCGAAATGTACAGAATTGGAAATCAAAATTTTCATATAACGGTAAATGAATATAAAATTTAGTACATAGTTGAGCATTACGATTGTTTTATTAATTTTTGTGGATGAGTGGTATTTCCAACAAAAATTCATGAACCACTTCATTTGTTTCTATTAAAATGCAATTATACTCGTTAGTTTTATCCTTATTAGTTTTCTAAGCAATTTTACATCATTTCACCAACTAGTTGAGGTATATACTTTTGACAACATGTAATTCAAATACTATTTTGTCATTTCTTTACTTAACTCATCACAAGTATCCAAAAACCTTCTTCATATAATATTTGGAACAAAAAATAAGGGCAACGTTTTAAATTATTTAAGGTTAAAGATAGGAACATTTTTAGAATAAAAATTTAATAATGGATATATGCATGTCAGATGATAACTTTGTTTACTCTATTAATGTTGTCAAACTCATTGAAATACACAATATAACAAAGTTTAAATAATTAGAAAATTTTTTATAAATATTATAAAAGCAGGGGTTTTGGATGAAATTTTTTTTAAAACATAGAAAGTATGTGTGTAATTTGTTATAAATATAATGTCCAATAATAGTTGAAGATTTCGAAACTTTGAAAATTGAAATTCCAAAATCATTAAATGGAACATCAACAATATTATTTGAGTTAATGAGTTAAAGAAAGTGTTATTGTAGTGGATGTGGTAATCATCATTTTGTTTAGCCATATGGGCTTTAACCATCCATCCTTCATTATCGTGGCTTATGACCTACAAAAGTTACACAAGCTAGGTTTAGGCACAACTGAAATTCGAATTATCAGGCTAGGTTGTGTCTATGTTTGCATGAGTGCCTTCATCTTTTTATTCCAAGGCCTCTATCTTACTAACTTTATAACAATGTGATCAACATAGTACATTCTTGCCAATTGAGAATCATTCTTTTTCACATGTCTATCAGCAAACAGTAATTGGTTGCTATTACTAGTCGAGTTTCCTATGATGTTCCACGTGTCCTATAGGGGCTATGCAAGATACCCCTACCAAAAGCTGCGTCAATGATATTTTTATTAGTATAGGAAAGATTCTTGTAAAAGATCTACACAAAATGGGGCATTTGGTCTCATGGTGTGGACACCTTAAGAGAAGGTTCTAGAATCAGTCTCAAGCCTTTTACTAGGACTTGTTCTCAAACTGGATAAAAGGATCGGTCTCCACAATGACCTTGAATTGCATGGATTGCAAAAAATATTATATCAAAAATAGATGTAATAACTACTCCTAAATGGTAATAGACTCCTCTGGTAAAAAGTTTAGCTAATCATTCACCTTCATTTATCTTTATGGTGTTAGCCTAAAAAACTTTTTGATTTGGAGATATGGGTCCTTCGAGGTTGTCCCTTCGAATTGAATCGAGTTATGAATCATATTAATAAGAGTGGGCTTCAATTCAAAATTTGGAACACTTTCCAATATTGGGATATATATGCTGCTCCTTTGGCCCTTATCGTTAGAGTCTATGTAATCCAACAATGTCTTACATTCTTATGCTGTCATCTTTCTTGCTTTAGTTTCTCACCTCAATCTTCAAGTTGTTCTTTCTATATCTTTATTAAGCTACAAATTTGAAGTTCAAGAGTAAGTTAGCATACACAAAAAAGATAACTACGTAAGAAATTTTTTAATTATTATTATTATTATTTTAAATAATATATATTTGCAAGTCTTAAGCAATCAAAGTTTAAGCTTCAAAGACTATTGAGGAATAGTCTCCAACAACAGTGCCAAAAACTTGCAAATCCTATAGAGATTATGCCAACAATCTATGGAAGAAGTTCAAACTCTCAATTTTAAGCTCACCAAAAAAGGGGGTTTGTGTTTATAGGTGTAAGAAATGAGAATATGAAAGCAAGTTTAAAGAAAAATAAAAAATGAAGAATACAAGTGCAAAGTTATAGACAAGTATGGAACATTTGATCCCTTTAAGACTTTACCTATTTTTACTCTCAAATTTTCTTATGAATGATTTAAACATTAGTTGTTAATCATCTAATTTAATGTTATTAATATCCAATGATCATAAAATAGTAATAATCTTTTCCTTAAGTACTAACCCTAATAATCATGCATGGTAAATAGCTAAGAGAAACATAAAACATACTTGGATTTGTTAAGTTAATAACCAGTTAGTAGCCTATGATTCCGGTTGATACTCCAAAACTCTTAGACTTGGTTATCTTATAGTTTCGCCTATTGGGGAATGGAACCTACTCCCTAAGAGTAACTAATTCTCATTAACGGATTAAGCACAATAAAGCAACACAATTGGATAAAGAACCATGCAATTGTCTATAATGAAAACATATAATCATTTATAATAAAAAATGATATTCAAATAGTTATATCACAAGGTTCACTAAAGTCTCATTCATGACTTGGGGGTTAGTTACATATAGCGAAAGAAAATAAATTGGAACAACCTAACCCAAAAAATTATCCATACCTAATCATAAGATCAGAAACATAAAACTGTAATACCAGCAAGGCTAGAAAAAGACTCAATAACATGTACTGTGAAGGGTTCCTTCTGTCAAGATCTTATAGGAGGATGCTGGAAAAAGGAATGAATGGGAATGGGGGAGATGAAAAATGAGAAATGAAAAGAACGAGGTGTGCTAGAGGATCTCTCGAAATATCGAGAATGTCAAGGCGTGGATTGATGTGTTTCTTCCAAGCTGTAGCCTACCTTTTATAGGTTTAGATTAGGACTACCTCCATTGCAAATTGAGTTGACCCAAGTCATCATTTCAGCCATCACGACTACTCTGGATCACCTGTATTGTTGTTAGGGCTAACTAAGATCCTTTCTTACATCATTAGGACTAACTTGGATCATTTCTAACATCTTCTGAGATGGGCACGATCATGCTTAGGTTGCACGACAATGTTAGGAACTTAAAGGTGCTGCAAGACCATGCTCAATTTTACACAGTTGTGCTCCTTATCAGGCACGAGTCGTGCTCAAGATTACACATTTATGTCAGAAAGTCTAGTTCATTGTGAGGGTATGTTCCAACCAACATGGCTATGCTAGCTAGCCTCCTCCAAGGAAAATTTTTATCATTTTATTTCTCTTTAGTCCTTTTATTCCTTTTTTTCTCCTTTTAATTCAAAATTCATCTAGTTTTTAATTTCTTAGTTATGTGATCATTGCTTCAAACATAAGAAAAATTAGATAGAATTACGATTTAATAATAATTAATCGTATAATAATTATAACTAATTTTATACATATAAATTAAGAGAATGATAATTTATTAATCACCTACTTCTATTATTTATATATGGTTTTGTCAAACATAAATAAGCAATGCCACAATTATTTTTAATTAGATTTTTTTTTCTTCTCTTCTTGAAAAGCACAATACTATGCATTATGTCTATTAGTCTAACTATATCATAAACTTCATATGGAGATTGGCTTATATACATCTAATTATGACAATCAAATTTAATTTAATTATTTTTATGGTGACTTTCTTTTTAAAGAAAGTTAATTTAACCCAAAACTTAATTTTTTTTCTTTCATTTAGGGTTCAACGATTTCCACATAAATTGAATCTTGTATGACTTTATTTTTTATCCTAATCATACACAAAATACAGAATAGAGACATTATTTAATTATAATTATATATATATATATATATATTTTTTTTATCATAACACATTAATGTTTAAAGTTTAGGATAATTTTTTTATGAATTTTGATACTTATTATTTTTTATATATTTTAAAAAATAGTAGCAGTTAAAATGGTCACAAAATATTTTATTTATTTATTTTTTAACTTATTATATTGGTTACATTTTAAACTAATATAAAAAATTTAACATTTTATTTTTTAACTTATTATATTGGTTACCTTTTAAACTAATATAAAAAAATTTAACATTTTATATCTGTTAGGTAGTATAACCAATATAAACATTTAATTTTTACATCGGTTAAGTTTAGAATCAGTGTAAAAAGTTGATTTTTTTATATCGATTATTCAACCGATAATTGATTTAATTATCATTTTTTATATCATGTAGTTCTATACAAAACTGGTGTAAAAAGTTTGATAAAATCAATGTAAAAATTCTTTTTCTACTAGTATTGTTAGAAAGTTTTTTAGATGAAGAGTTTGAAGATGTGTTCGCATGTTAAGAAGGAAGACAATTTGATGTTAAGTAATGGTAAGGGATCACATTTTCAAGCTCAAAATAGAGATGAAAATTGTATTACTTTAAAAATTTGAATTCGTAGAATGGAATTGAGATGATTGAAATAGTATATTCGTACTTGAATTTTAAAGGAAAAATAACAACAAACCGATGAAGAAAAATAGAAGAAAAAAAGAGATACAAATGTAAGAGAAAGATAACTGCATGTAAAAGAAAAAGAAATTATCGAAAAATAATTTCTTAAGTTGCATTTCTAGAGCGGTTAACATGTATCCACGTTCTAGATAAAGGCAAGAACTACAAGCAATGCACTTTGAAAAATAATTTTTAAATCAGTATTCTAAATAACACTTGAAATATGATTATGTGGAACTGTTCTCTAATACAATCTAGAGAACAATTTCACTACTATCATTTTCTAAATGATTAATTATTTTTTAAATTTGTTTCTAACTATTGTTTGTTAAATGGATACCATATAAATTAAATAACATCAAACTAATTTAAATAATAGATTCTAAATCTAACTCAAATTAACAATTTCTTTTATAACTTATTCTAATTTTATGATTATTTTTATTAATAATCACTTATTAATTAAGAATTTATCTCTCAATTTAAATGAACATTTTTTTTTGTATTAACGCATCCTATTGATGTGTGAGAAAATATTTGTATTATTTATATTCTATTATTTTCTCTTATAATATTTTTTATAATTTTTTCTATAATAAAAAAGGAGCAAAGTTATTTTTTTATTTTTTTTCTTTTATATTTTTATTATAAATGTATGATTAAGGCCATGTACAAGCTAGGTAATAGATTCAATAGTTGGAAATTTTTGTTATAAATATCTTAATTCAAGGTGTTTGAGAGGTGAGCACATCTAATATCGTTTTTATGTTTAGATTATAAGTTGCTTTTGTGTATATATGCGAAAGTTGGATTTTGGAAGAAAAAAATAAAATTATTATTTTTTGACAAATATTCTATAATTTCATAACTTTAAAAAAATAATAGATAAATATAAATACAATATCCTGATTATATATATATATATATATATATATAATAAAAGAACATAATAAAATAGTAGAAGTTGAATATAAAAATTTAAAATATAAATAGAATAAAAATAAAAATAAATATTCAACTTAATTTTTAAAGATAGAAATTATCATCATCAATTTAGAAAGATAAAAATTTAACTATTTTATTCTTTTAAAAGAATTAAAATGATTAAATTTATTGTTTTTAAAAATGAAAATAACCAACTCTTTATTTTATAAGAATCAATGATGAGTAGAATGACTTTATTTTGTAACATATACCATGAAGCACATTAAAGTTTAATTGTATAGTTTTTTTTCAACAATTATGTATTGCAATAATGTAAAGCTACAATATATTTATTAATGAATATGAGTATGTTTATCGAATATTGGTACCAGATATTCTTCTCATTTTCTTGCACCTAAGTTTATATGATACCTTTAATAAAACATTGAACAAGGTAAGGATTTTGTCGATAACTTTGGTAAGCAGAGAGATATTCAAACTAATCCACCATGATTTATCATGTTGTGATAATTAGTTAAACATGTATATTATATGGTTAACTAAACAAAATATATTTATAATTGACTCCCTACATCAAATAATATGTGAACATGGTACTTTTCAAGTTTCAGTGCATCATACAGGATCAAATACTACATTTTCAGTTATGTAAGAAAATATTAGGTTTAATGATGACATGGCAACCATGACTTGTTTTCTATGATCAACAGATATATCATTAAATGGTGGTTAATGTTATGTGATATTTGGTTAACTCATGTTTTAGCCCATTTATATAAATAACATCCTATACTGCCTTTACAAAAATGTATAAATACCTATTATTGTGTACATTTTTAGAGAAATATACACTTTTCACACACTTCCTTGTTTGACCTTTAATACATGTATAAATGTTTGAGAAATCATTTACTTGAGTTCCTGTGATCTTGGGGTGAATGATTTTATCAGCTGCATAAACATAAATATTTAGGTAATAGAATTTGATATGCGTCAATAATTCCTAATCCAACAATTTATGCATTGGTAAGATTCTGATTCACGTAAATAAGCAATTTTGTTTCACATTTTTACCTAACGCTTACCTACATGATGAAATAAATGTCAACTTACAATTATAAGCATTATAATACAATTATGCAATCAAAAAGTAACCAGGAAAAATACTTTGCTGCATATGTTTTAGTTGTTTAAGGATAAATCAAAAGATCAAATTTTTGGTACTAGTGTTATTTTTTGAATCAGCACTCAATTGAAGAAGGTAAAAAATACATAAATATAAAATTACATAGTCAAACATATTATTACTCACATAGTTTATCTATTCAAATCAGAAAAACTCGACAAATCACAATTGTTCTCCAGGTTGATAGTGAATAGCTTGTTTGCTACAAACATATGAAATTTAACATTTTGAATTTACATCATATTACCTTTTAAAACTCATCACTACTTTTGCTCAAAAATATTTTTTCTTGCACAAGTTATGGATATTTTAAGTTGGCCTGATTAACTCGTATAAGAACATTTGCAATAAAATCAAGATATTGGTTGCTATAAATTTTATATTTAACTATCTCTTTATAAACTTTTAAAATTGAATGTAATATTTTGACATTTAAAATGGAATTAGTAGCAATGAAAAAGAGTACATTTTGAACTCATTTTATGACCTCTTCATTCTAGTTGCAAATGAGTCACAATCTTAAGTTTACTAGAAATAAAATACTTAGTACAAATGTTTGAAAATATCCAAAATAACATAATAGTGTTTAAAATTGTTTATTCTAGCATTCCTAAAACTTTTTTATTTTCAATTGAATTTTCTAAAAAAATATTAATTAATATATATTTAAAATAAATATAAACTTTTTTCAATAGTTAAAGATTTCAAGACTAACTATTAACTTATTAACCTAATTTAAAAATTCAACATACATAATAAATTATTTGTGTCTGAAATCAAATTTTATAAAAAAACAATTTTGTGTTTAGAATTAAATTACTATTTGTTTAATTTTTACAAAAATTCTTAAGGAAATAAAAATTTAATTTTCATATATTGTTACGGAGAAAATTGGCAAATTAACTTATAATAATTGTATAAAATTAAAATTAAGATAAAATTGTTCCAACTTTCACTAGTACAAAAATGACCTTTTATAACAGGATTTTATATCGGTTATCTGTGAACCAATGTAAAAAAAAAAAGTTGTGGCATTTTTGTAAATAAAGTTGACACTTTCTACATCGGTTACTCTACAACCAATGTAAAAAAGTAGGTGGTGATATTTTTGCAAATAAAGTTCAAACTTTCTACATCGGTTTCTTTATAATCGGTGTAGAAAATGATTTTCTACATCGGTTGATTTATAACCAATGTAGAAAGTGGTATATTTTAAAGCTATTTTACATCAGTTAAGTAGAGTAACCGATGTAATAAGTTCTTTCTACCTCGGTTCTTTGTAACAACCGACGTAAAATCTCCTTTCCCTCCTCTAAACCTAATGTGACCATTGTTTCTAAGCATAAGTCTAAAAACACCATCCGTCGCCATTGTTGTCCTCCTCCCTACTAGCCCTAGCTTGTCATTGCCAAGGACGTCATTGTTACACCCTATACTGTTGTCTGAATGTCATTGCGAAGCACGCCGTCGTCTGAACGTCATTGCGAAGCACGCCGTCGTCTGAAATAGGGGTGAAGCATGTCGTCGTCTATCCTCCGTCGTCCGTTGCTAAGGTAGGTAGCATTCTTGCTCAACACCCTTCTTCAATACCATGTTTGCTTAGGTTTAGGGTCTCTGATTCTGCATTACCTTTTTCATGGAGGATTCGTTTTGCTCCATACTTCCAGAGCAGTTCTCTATATCTCTAATTCAGTTTTGCTCGTGGGAGAAGAAAGTCTCGTATTCGTTGTTGCTAGCACCTTGAAGGTTAGTTTCTTAAACCTATTTTACAATGTTAAAATTAGTTAAATGATGTGTATAAAATGAACTTAAATAACTGTTGTTGGGGTCTGTAAATGAGCTTGAATTAATCTTGTTAGCAATAGTTGGTGCCATTAGTGTATTTTTGGATGACTTAAGTAATGGGTCAGAAAGGTTTGAACTTCGGTGAATGCTAAATGATGAATGTTGTTTTTGGGGTCTCTAAATGAGCTTGAATAACCTGTTAGCTTAATGTTGTGTATAAATTTGGGTTGGGGAGAGCTTGTTCAGTGTTTGTCACATAACCAGAGGGTGCCTTCTTGTTATATGTTTGTGCTACATAAGGATATGCCACTAAGTTATATTGAATATAGGGCCAAAATTCTGCTCTCTTTCCTGTGCTTTACATTTTTTGTAGGACCTTGTTCCTATCCAAGTAACCAGTTATTGTTACCTTGCTTTTTTTTCGATTCACCTTTACTTGCTTCACACCTGCATTAATGTTCTAAAATGATTTATTAATAGCTATTAAAAGGAAAAGGTATCATGTCAAAACTATTAATAGCTTTAAGGTAAAAGCATGTTTGGAAAAGCTTCAACTTTGCTACAAGCTAAAAGTTTAGTGTCAAGTATGAAAATAGGAAGGTTTGGTTCTTTAATATATGAGAAACTTGGGGTAAAATTTAATGTATAAAATAATACTTAGATAATGACTTTTGTCTCTAATCATGTTCCTCTCTCCCTAAATATCATGATCATAGCCACTTGACATGAAGGCACAAAATTATTGAATATAGGCAGTTAATTATTTGAGAATGATAAGAGTTAAATATTTATTATTAAGCCGCAGTCTTGTTGGTTTCTTTTGCTTAAAGAAACCATATAGGATCTGAATTTCATAAAGGAGACCAGTATTTGTTCACTTATGGTTCTATTGCATGGCTTCGCAGCTTGCTTTTCTTAGCTTAGAACCAATATCTTCTAAGTTATAGTGATACGATAGTAGACCAGCTAAAAGATAGGTTTGTGCCTTCAAATCTGTTATATAAGGAGTGATTAACTATTGTTGGACATAGGAGCTAAAATGTCAAATGATAAAAATAAGAAGCAATAATAAAAATATTAGTAATATTAATTAAATATTGGTAAGTAAGAAGCTAGATTTAAGACTAATTGGTAGGAAATATACCATTAATCCAATTCTTGGGAGGTTGAAAGTGATAAGCAGTTCTATAAGGTTGGTTTGAGGAATGAGGAGATAGCTAACAAGAAAATTGATGAGATAGGCATGATAATGGTCGCTTAATGGAATGAGGTGAGGTGTACGATTGCTTGTGCTATGATATCTATTTATAGATTCGAATATGCTACAATTTGGTAAAAGGTGTGTGCAATCTTGATTGTTAGAAATTTCTAGTTTTCTTAAACAAAATAGGAATTGACGAGTATATATAGTTAGCTTAATTAGTCTCTATCTTCAATGTCTCTTAGCCAGAATTTATATAGTTAGCCAACCCCTTTCTTCTTTCATATAGCTTCTCATTATATCATCATTTTATAGTTTTTAACATATTTAGTATAGTTTTTAACATATTTTTTTCTCTACTTTTAACATGTACATGGCTGACCCGTCTAAGAACCCTCCTTCCCAAAGTGGGTTTGAGAACCCTTCTTCTCGGCAGAAGAAGGGAAGACGAGCCACACGGTTAAGGGAGTTAACCATTAGCCGGAGTGACGAGTAGAGGATTCCCATAGTGTTTGATCAGGCCACTGGAAATCCATTAGGGCTAAACAAGACAAAGTTTAAGAGTTATGTGACCCTTCTTTGACGAAGCAAAGCTAGTATTTTGAAGAAGGATTGAGATGATGTTGAGATGCGAGTGAAGGATCAAATTTGGGAGACTATCATGGTATTTAACTTTAAAGCTTTAAGTTTCTCCATATATTTATTATTCACTAACTAAATACATCTTCTTTTATGTGGCTTACATATGATGTACCAAACACTAACTTCTTGAAGATGAAATGGCTTTCATTTGCTGGTGAGCGCTGGAGGGGCTTCAAGACACATCTCACCAGCAAATTTATATATATGGGGTCACTCAAGGATGTGTCTCATTGTGAGGAGTACCAGTTCCTTGATGATGACACCTAGCAGAGATTTGTTGAGTCTCGAATGGATCCTGCATTCGTTGTATGTATCTTTCTAAATTTATGTTTTTTAATTGACTAATATAAAAAATATTACGATTAATTGATTTTATTTCTTATTACAAGATAAAAGAAAGAAGGCTCAACAAATTTCTTCCGAGAACTATCATCCCTACAAATTATCTCGTGGTGGTTATGAGTTGCTTCAGGAGAGGCTGATGAAGCAGAAATTAAAAGAACGTCAGCAGTCGTCTGAAGCAGACCCCTCTACACTTCTCTCTCTACCCTCTCCACCTTCACGCCATGAGAAATGGAAGAGGGCACACCAAAAGGCATCTGGAGAGTACACATCAGAGCCTTCTCGCATTATTGTTGAGAAGATTGTAAGTAATTACACAATTTGATATTTTATTTATTTATCTTTAAACATGTACATTACTGATAAGAGTCATTTTTTGTTTTATAGGATTCTTTGGTTGAACAAAGCTCACAAGGAGTCTTTGTTCCAACTAGTCAGGATGGCATCCTGAGTACTGCTATTGGCCAACCAAAGCATCCAGGTCGTGTTCGTGCAGCTGGGCAAGGTGTTGGCCTTAAATAGTTCTTTGGATTATCTTCTAGACACACTTCCAAAGAAGGTCTAGTGTCTAGAGATGAGTTGGAGGTCATATGCGAAGACATGCGGCAGGCATCGCGACAAGAACTTCGAGAAGAGCTCAGACAAGAACTCAGACAGGAGCTTAGGCAGGAGCTTGCATCTTTGGGACTTTCCCAAACACAGACACAGGGTCACCATCCATCACCATCATCTTCTCCTAGGCGCGTGAGCACAAAGGGAAGTTGTGCTTTGATGGAGGAGCAAGTAGCGGGAGAAGAGGATGTGAATGCAACTACAGACGATTATGAGTTATATGTTGATGATCCATATCGTTTGGTAGCCATTAGGAAAGTCTACACCTTGGGTTCAACCATCCATCACCAGCAAATTGATGATGATCATGTTAGAGTGGTGGTTGAACGGGTTGAAGATACAGATGCTCCTGTTCCTGTGCTTACTGAGGAGGTTCATGTCGTGGGGCAAGCCTCCAATCATTTTATTATATGGCCGAGGAGACTTGTGCAGCGAGCTCAACCTCAGGTATTAAATAATTTTAGCCTATGTTACTAATTTATATATATATATATATATATATATCTTACTATTTTGTGAATTTATTGTAGGTTTATAAGGAAGATCGTGGGAAGAATATTGATTTTAGTGCTAAAGAAGATCTTCCTGAGCCTCCTCAAAAGAAACATGAGATTGATTTGCTCACACGTCTATTTGGTATTGCCATGAACTTGGGCGACGAAACTTTACAAATAACAATGGAACTAGATATCATAGGGAAGCCCACACCTATCCCCTTCTATATTACTAAGAAGGATATATTGGAGTTGGTTGTGGGTAACGATCTCTTATGTGTATGAGTTCTATAATTATGGTTGATGTAAGTAAATTTCTAAACCTTACTTGAATTATTTGATTATCAAAATCTAACATATGAAAATTATTCGCAATATTAGGTACTTGTATCGTACCTGTATTCAAAGAGGGAACTTACACCTCTATGGATTCCTCTACTCGGTTCATATGCAGAAAATCAGGAACAAGGCAGCTGAGATACATGGATACCTTCAGAGTAGACTGCAGGCTGATAAAGACTGTTACCTAGCCCCATATTTTCAATCGTAAGTCAATACTTAAAAGTTTTATTTAATGAATTCATTTAAATTTCTAATTGTGGTTCATTGTCATCCATATTTTGTAGGGCCCATTGACAATTAATCATTATTTGTCCAAAGTGGAATCTAATTGTATTTCTATGCTCTATTTGGCAAAAACCAAAGAAAGACATAAAAGGATATTATAGATTTGTAAGTTTTTAGAATTTTGGTATTTATGTTCATATAATTTTTTATTTTCAAAGATATTCATTTGCTTTTTATTTTATTGTAGACCAATGAATGCTCGACTTCGGTTAAAAGGGATGCATTCATCAAATATAAAAAAGCCTTTATGAATAATTCCAAAGGTAAGTACTTTATTAAAAGTTATTCAATTATTTTATATTCTTTTATTAATATATCATCATCTCTAATTATATTTGATACTCTTTCTATTTTTTTGAAGTGTCCAAGACAACCCGGAGGAACCAAGTGTGGATATTATGTGATGAGACATGTTTCACATTGTCTCGGCTTCTATTGTTAATTCTTGGAACCAGGTAATTGAAATTGTCCTAATTTAATTATTTAATTTTAATGAATAACATGACATTTTCTCTAATTTTATTCAAAAACATTTTGTAGATATTTGAAAATCCTCGACCTCTATTGGATGAAGAAATTGATGATATCAGAAGACGTTGGGGGAAATTTATGATAGAGGTCGCCAATTTGGGTTGAATTGATGTAATTTTAAGGTATTTAGTTTGTTTTTATTATATTTCATAATAAATATTAATGTATTTAGTTTAAATATATAGATTGTTATTTCTGTATTGTCTGTCTGGTATTCTGTTTGTATATGCAGGTATTGTGAATAAGTAATATGGTAGTTTCCCTAAAAGAAATAACATTTAAAAAAATGGACTTTCTACATCAGTTTAAACCATAACCGATGTAAAAAGTCATACTTTGTACATCGGTTGTGACCTTAACCGATGTAGAAAGTGGACTTTCTATATTGGTTATGGTTTTAACCGATGTAGAAAGTATGATTTTTTACATTGGTTATAGCCTTAACCGATGAAAAGTACACTTTCTATATTGGTTCTTCCCACAACCGATGTAGAAAGTATACTTTTTACATCGGTTCTATAATTGATTTAAAAAATTTTATTTTCTATATCACCCACTTCAATACCGCTCAAATAATCAAAGTAAAAAGTATATAACAGCTGATGTAAAAAATTTATTTTCCACTGATGTTTTTTACATTTTGTTCACATATATTAGTGTGTAAATATAAATTTTTTCATGTATAACATAAGTAAATTAAATATTAAACTCATTTTTAAAAATTTTATGTATGTAAAATTTGTAAAATAAATAGTGTGTATGTGGTAGAAATAAATATGTATGTAATTAAAGTGTGTAAAATAATGTATGTAATTAAGTGTGTAAAGACTTAGTTCCTTAACCTAACTATGTATGTGTAAATAAAGTCTATACAATGATTAAGGACTATATAATTATATTATGTCCAAATGCTAAACGAAACGATTTACTACTTTGAGTTATGTTGAACTAATTTACTACTTACTAGAGAAAACTAAACGAAAGAAATAATTCGTAATGTTAACAAATTATACGTGCACAAGAGCACCTAATTGTTTACATTTTGTTACGAATGCTATTTCGACGAGGCTTGTATTTGATATCAAAATGTTTTAAATAAATTTTTTTAATCGTATTTTCACTAATAATTATTTTCTAAAGATTTTGCATCATGAGATAATGGTCTTTTGATGGAATTGAATGTACGACTTAAACGTAAAAACGGTATTCATTATTAGAGTGTTATAACTAAGGTGGTCATAAAGGTATGAAAAAGCCATAAGACCTTATGCATACCTTTTCACCACATGCAAATCATGGAATAACTCTAAGTATGCAACTAATTGCATTCTTATTTGTGAAAATCGTTCAGCCTACTAGTTAGAGTAAATAAATTCAAGGAATTGCACCCATCTGATGCTCCCAAATGCATCAGTCAAAAACATCCTATATCCAGTTAAATCGAACCATCTCATCCTATATATGATTGATCTCCTGGTTCACCTCATCCTTCATTACTCTAGAAAGATCTTACAATACCTGACAAGCCAATTCCTTTGGCATAAGACAAATATTAAATAACTCACCTATTATTGGTAAGTGTAATATTGAAGACACATCATCCAGAGTGATAATCATTTCTTCTATAAGCAAGTGAAACATGCAGGCATCCTTATATCACTGTTTTATAAATACAAACATCAACATCCTTTCTACTATAGATGACTACAACGAATTAAGACATCTAGTCCTGAATCTCTAACTATGCCATAAATATAATCATGCTTCGTCTCCTTCAATTTTCTTCTATGAATAACCACCTTAAATGTAGCATGATGTTGTGAAAAATAAAACCATTCATATAATTACTAAAGTAGTTATGTGGTTACAAAATGGCTGCAATATAAACAAAAATCCAATGAACCATAAGGAAAAGACTGTTTCTGCATAACATCATCAACATTATCATCACGACCTTAACATACAAATATGAATCTTACCTTGTACACGACCTTAACATACAAATATCGTCGAACCAAACACATTCGTTCTTGAGGACCTCCTTCATCGGTATAACCTCTATAAGAACCTTATTTAGTTCAAGTCATACATATAAATGTGTAATAAAAAGTTTATTAAACAATAAAAAAATTATTAAATTATTTATAAAAATGATTAAAATTATAAAAAAATAAATAAACACAATATTTAAACATATTTTAAAGTATAATTTTAAAATATATTTGTAATATTCTAGAATTATAGTTCTAAAATACAACAAATATATTTTGAAACTATATTTTCATAATACAATAAATATATTTCAAAAGTACACGTCTAAAACTATTTAATGCATTTTAAAAGTATATTTTTAAAAAATTAACATTTTAAAAGTATAATTTAAAAATATCCATAACCCACATTAAAATACATTCAAAAAATGTATTTTTAAATTCTATTACCATTGCAGAGATATACTTCTAAAATGCATTTCACCTAACAATAACTATTTTCCAAAGCTTAATTTTGGAAGCTTGATAATGTATTTTGAAACAATAAGGTTGATTAATATATTTTGAAACAATAAGTTCATAATGCATTAATCATGCTTTCAAATTTATGTTTTTGGAAGAATATCCGAAACATAGAACCTATGTAGCGAATGAGAAATCCCTGTACCTAAGATTTTAATATAGACGAATGAAGTACACACATATTTTTAATGAAGATAGAATAGGAAGGACTGAATGCGCTTCTTAAAAAGATAAAATCTACAGTGAAGAAGACGAAGCCAAAGTCGTCAACAAAGGAAAGCTTTTCGAAAAAACAAAATACCTAACTTATGAAATAGGATAAAAATACTATTTAGGGAAAATTAGAATATAAAATTAAAAAAATAAGAGAGATGTAAATAGAAAAAAGAAGATGAAAAAGCGACACTCTTATTCCTTTTTTTACAATGGTTTTAGATATAAAAAAATTAGCATTCTTATAAAGCAATTTAACCCAATTCTCTCCGGACTTCTAAGTATCAAATCAAATCTTTTCTAAATTATTAAAGATATAAGCCGACGATAAATACTCTTCAAGCAAGCTTCAATGAGCCTCTTATTACAAAAACATTACTAAAAACTCTTTATTAGTGAAAAAATAATATTTTATAACAGGAATTTACATCGGTTGGTCATGAACCGATGTAAATAAAAATATGATGATATTTTTGTAAATAAATATGAACTTTCTAAATCGGTTCTCAAAACAACCGTCGTAGAAAGTACTTTCTACATCGGTTACAGAATAACTGTTGAATCTATAACAGTTATTCTGTAACTGATGTAGAAAGTATTTTCTACTACGGCGGTTGTTTTGAGAACCAAGGTAGAAAGTCAGTTTTTTAAAATAATTTTTTACCTCGTTTCTTAGGGAACCGATGCAAAAAGTTGGAGATGACATTTTTGTAAATAAAATGGACAAGATTCTACATCGGTTATTCGTTTAACTAATGTAGTAAGTAGTTTTTACATTGGTTCTGAGAAACAACCGATGTAGAAAATCTTTCCCTTTCCCTTTTTTTTCGACCTTGGTCGTCTTTAACCTCATTTTCTAAATCCCTAGTTTCTCGTCTTGGCCTTTTTTCTCTGTTTTTGTTTACATCTTAGTCATTGCCACCGCCGCTGTTGCTCGTCGTTGCACTCCGTTATTATGTTTGTGGTTGTCGTCGTCGTTGCCGTTGTGAACATTGCCTCCGCTCGAAGTTGTCGTCGTGCAGCCTAAGGTATGAGCAACCTCCATCGTCTTTGTCGTTATTTATCCATCTCCTTCTGTTATTATATTTGAAATTTACATTCATGTTGGTTGTTTTCTATAATTTGCAAGCTTTTTATTTGGCTACCGTTGTGCCTTAGCTCAACTACCGCTCGGACACCACTCGACCACCGCTCTGCCATTGCTCTACCATTGTTGTATTGACTGTGATGTATCTATGTGAAAGTTTGCTTGTGTTAGCTTGAATAAAGAAGCCTCTGCACCTTTGCTTTGTTATGTGATATGTATGTTATAATATTGATTTCATTATAAATATAGGTAATACTTGAGTGCATGAACCTGGTTTTGAAACATTCAACAATCTTCATGACTTAAGAATGTAACCTAAGTTCAGCCTCTGTAGATAAATTGTTAAGGGAATATTTTTAATTCATAAAGAATTCATAACTAAGTTTATTAAGATCATAATAAATATGAGATAGGTTACTTGCAGTTGATCACGACTTATTGTTGATTACTAAAATGATAATTACCATAATTATATGTCTAAATTGCATGTTAATCTTTTTAAGTTAAGTTGGTTTCTTTTCTTGAGTTCAAATATGAGCACACCCTTAGTTTCTCGTTCAAGGTTGAATACAATGAGTATATTACTGAATAAGTAAATAATTCATTGTATTCAATTTTGTATTGTCCAAGGACAGTTTGGAACTAAAATTTTTTATTCAGTGGTTAGCAACTTTTTCTTAAATCCTTATTTTAAAACTTTTAAAATTACAATACATTTGATGTAATTTTAAGTTATTTCATTTGTAAATTAAAATTTAATAATAAATAATGATGTATTTAGTTTAAATATATAAATATGTGATTTCTGTATTGTGTGTCTGGTCATTCTGTTTGTATATACAGGTATTATGAATAAATAATATAGTAGTATACCTAAAAAAATGAACATTAAAAAAAAAACTAGACTTTCTACATCGGTTAAGATTATAACCGGTGTAAAAAGTGATTTTCTACATCGGTTGTAGGTAGAATCGATGTAGAAAGTATACTTTTTACAGCGGTTGTGGGTAGAACCACTGTAGAAAGTATGACTTTTTACCGCGGTTCTGCCTACGACCGTTGTAGAAAGTCCTATTTTTTGTATCATCCGCTTTAACACCGCTCAAATAACCGAGGTAAAAAGTTTATAACAACCAATGTAAAAAAATTATTTTCCACTAGTAAAATAACAAATTGGCTCTTGATTATAAATAACTAATCACAAGTTGTACCTTTAAAAAAGTCAAAGTATTTGCCATAAAAGCACATTACTTAGGATGACAATCCAATATACTTGAAAATGGAAAGAAAAATTGGTTGTGACCTTATGTTGATATTTTGAGTAGCTAAACAAAAGTGAATTATGAGTTGTTATGAAGAGGCAAAATCTCGACCACACCTTGGGGAAAATCAACCCTCCAATCTGCATCCACGATACACATATCAAGCTTTTTACGCACATGGACCCTATGTTGTTGTTCTTACGCCAAGTAAAGATTTCCCAACAATAACTAAGTTCATAAGCCTAGAATTCAACATGTTAGGAAAATTAAGCTCCAAAGAGGCAAAGGGAACCTCCAAATACTTCACTGGAATTAAACACATCATTACATTCACCAATGTGAGTTCACAGACCTAAAATAGAATTTGTCTTGTTCACACCAAATTAATGATTTGTTATGGTTAAAGACGAAATGTAAGTAGGACCAGTATATGGTGCTGTACAAAACCACAACCTTATTTCTTGCTTCTATTGAAAAATAGATAACTTGAAACATGTGATCAACAAAAATATTACCTACAAATTTTTGTTTAAAATTTCGTAGACTCAAACTCAAACCCATTTAATGAGTAAAATTACTCTATTCATTGCACATTATATATATACATATATATATATATATATATATAGTTTTATTTAGTTAATTAATAAACTTATATTAGTCAATTAATAAACTTTTTTATATTTGACTATATTAGTTTATAAGAAACTGTGATTGAAATTATGATGAACAATATGTGGTCATGTGATTGGAGGAATTGGTTTGTATAGCTACGAGTTACATTCTTTCTGACCCCCATTGAACATTTTTTATTAGATGAATTTATTTCAAAATCTATCGTTAAAACATTAAAATTTCTATTATAATAATTATATTTGTAAAATTTTGTATTACTTTAAAATTGTTTAATATTTTATTTATATATAATATAATATAATATATATTTTTAATATATATATAAAATACTTTGATATTTTTTGTTATTTTTAAAGATAATTAAAGTAATATATAATTAACATTTAATAGTAAATCAAGAAAATTGTTTTTTTATAAAATTATTGATGATATAAGAGTAAATATAACTCAATTCAGAATAACTGATCCCTTTTCAAGTATAAATTAATATTATATATTTTAATAGTTAATTAATCATAATAATGATAAATAATAAATGTTTATGTATAAGTTGCATTATTTTGAACCCAAAACAAAAAAGGCAAAACAGACCACAAATGACAAGTAGGTGTATGTTCTTGTGGTTGAAAAATGCAACTCATGAGGGAGGGTGAGTGAGTCTAAATGATGAGAATGGACCCTCTCAAGTAGACACGGTCTACCCAAACCCAAACGCAATCCACTCCACAGGAATCACCTAAAGACCTCTGGTCCATTGTTGGGACATTAATTGATGATGATGATATTCGGGTCCCAATAACCACCCAAATACTTGGTCTTCGTCCTCACATAATAAAACAAAAAGGATTTTTCATTTTGAAATTGTCTATGGTGTTGTTGGTGCGAAAATAAATATATCAAAAAAATATTTATAAGATAATATTAACGAATATTTTTAGAATATTGATTAATAAATTAATAAATAATTTTTATTAAAATTACAGTGAAATATATTAAAAACAAAATGAAAGTATATTAATAATATATATATATATATATTTATGAAAATTTATACTTCTTATTCTTATTTTTTCATTGTGGTTCTTAACAATACTTGTTTGTAATCTCTTTTTCATTAAAGAAAAATATTAATATAATTTAATTATGTTTTTAATTTTTTTAATTTGGATTATGTATAATTTGTAATTTTTAAATTAATTAAATTTATATATTTTTAAAATTTAATATGTTTTATTTTTTCACTTTTTAAAATATAAATCCAAATTCTCATTTCATCCAAGATTTTAGAGTATTATATAACGAAATTTTTTGATACCAACATATAAAATAAAATTAGAATATTAAACAATTTTAAAGGTATAAATGTAAAAAGTTTAGTAAAAAACTTAATTAAATTTGAAGATTTGAAATTAAAATTTAAATAATTTTTTAATTTAATTTATTTTATTTTGGATGATATTTGGTGTTTTCTTTTGTGATTTCAAGTGAAAATAATTTAATAATTTAATTCATAAAATATTTTTTAAAAAAATAAAAATTTGAAAGGTTTAGAATAAAAAATTAATAAGAGATTATGTTACTACTTATTTAAGTTTTACATATTACACCTATTTTAAATTTACTTTCTATACTTAAAAAATTTATAATTAAATTTTTATATGTGAAAAATTTGTAATTTAACCATAACATTACAATTGTTACAAGTTGTTTATGTTTTGGATGATGTAATTAAAAAAAGTTGATGTGATAATAATATATTTTTATTTAAATATATTTTAGTCTTTATGTATGATGAAATTTTAATTTAATCTTTATATATGTTATGCATTTTTAATTTAATATCTATATGTAATTATTTTAATTTAATCTTGATATGTAAAAAGAATTAATTTAATTATAATGTGTTTTTTTCATTGCTGTTGAAACATATCCTTACAAATTTAGATTTATATCTATATATCTATATATATTAGATATATTTTTTATTATAAAAATCAACTTATCAAGTTTCGAATATTTTTATTTAATTTATAATCAAATATTTTAATATATAAAGTATAATTAAAAGAAATATTATATCAGGATTTAACTAAAAATTTATGGTACATATAAGAATTAAATTATAAATTTTTTATACATAAAAATTTAATTATAAATTTTTTAAATAAAAAAACTAAATTGAATAAAAATATATAACTTTCATATTATTAGTCAAATAAAAAAAAATAAGTGACCTTACAAGGAATTGTAACATTAAAGTTAAATTATAAATATTTTCATATGTAAAAAATTAATTACAATTTTTAAGTAAAAAAACAAATTAAAAGTAGATATCATATGTATGGATTAAATAAGTAATTTAATATTATATTAACATTTAAAATAAAAATCTTAATTAGCTAAAAAATAAAAAAAATCAAAAGTACACATAATCCTAAATTAAAAAACCAAAAATATAATTGAGTATATTAATGTAAACTTTTAAGATTAATTTAAATATCTAAAAGTGTTAAAGTTTTATTAATTATATTTTTGATTCCCATACCTTGGCCAATATGCGATTTTGGTCCTTTTAATTTTCATTTTTTACATTTAGTCCTTCTAATTTTTTAATTATTCAAATTAAATCTTACGTATAAAAATTCTATTCAATAATTAAAAAAAATATAACAGAATTGTGATGTAATATCGATTTGTATAAATTAGAAAATAAAAATATAAAATATTTTAAATGAAATAAAATAGTAAAATAGTTTTTATTTAAATATTTATATATATATATTTAACATTATACAAATTAATAACATATTATATTTTTTATTATATTTGTAGTAATTAGATATAAATTTACGATGAAAATAATTTAAATAATTATATATTATAAACATTAAAAAAAGAAATATAAATATTTAAAAACATAATTAAACCAAATATTTATTATATAAATATTTTTTAATAAAAATTTAATATATTTAGATACTCAACATTAACTCTAAAAAATTAATATTTACAAAAATGTTTATTAAAAAAGGAAATTATTTAATAAAAATAATTTACGTCATGTGTCCATACGTCCGTGTATAATAGGCACCATAAAAATCCCCTTTCATTTTTTGAAAACTTTATAAAGTGTTAATAATTAATAATGCTAATAATAAAAATTCGGAAAGTGGGGCACGAATGTCATTAAATTCAGATCCTGCCCCTTTCCTCTCTCTCTCTCTCTCTCTCTCTCTCTCTCTCTCTCTCTCTCTCTCTGGGAGCGTGGACCTGAAATTCAAACTCAAAAGACATCTCCTTTATGTGAAACACAACATCAACGCACAACTTTGCATGTTCCCTTTTTCTTCTTCTGTTGTTCCTTGTTTATACTAAAAAACACGCACAAAATTAAATTCCGCTCATCAACACCTTTATTTGTATTTCTTCTCACTAGGGTTTACGGGTCAGTGCCCAAAATTTACACTTCACTTTCTCTGATTTTCTTGCATTTTCTCTCGTTTTCTCGTCCCAACCTGAAGTACTCTCAATCTTACTCTCAATGTAAGTACTTTTCTCCTGTCAATTTCTTAGTTTCCTGCTTCTGCAATCTTGGATTAGTGAATATTGTTTTCAATGGTAGTTTTGGGGTTGGTTTTTCATTTTTTCTGATTAGGGTATTTGGGTATGGTTGCAAAGTTGTGTAAATGATCCTCCTATGTGTGTTTTATTCGTTAATTGTGTTGTTGTTGTTGATTGCATGCAGTTTCAAGGTTGAAATTTTGATTCGTTTGTAGAAAAATCAGGGTTGGGATTTTTCTGGATTTGGGTGTTCTAGATATGATAAAACAGATACTTGGTAAAATACCACGCAAGCCTTCAAAATCATCGTCACATAGTGATTTGAACGGTGATGGAAGGGTGGCCAATGGTGGTTCATCATTAAACTCATCTTATGGACTCAATTCCAATGGCACCTTGAAATCCAATTCAAAATCTGCAAATACTGGTTCAGGTGGGTCGCATTCTGGGAATGGGACTGTTGCACCACTCTCAACGAGTTCTAATAGAACAAACCAAGCTAAGAAATTAGCTCCTTCAATTGCATCCCAAGTTGGTCCCGTAATGTCTCCAGGAGCTTATGAAGCTTTGCCGAGTTTCCGGGATGTTTCTAGCTCGGAAAAGCCAAACCTTTTTATCAGGAAGTTGCATATGTGTTGTGTTGTATTTGATTTTAATGATCCTGCTAAACATCTTAAAGAGAAAGACATCAAGAGGCAAACTTTGCTTGAGCTTGTTGATTATGTATCGTCTGTGAATTCAAAATTCAATGAAGTAACAGTGCAGGAAATCACAAAGATGGTGACTGCAAATTTGTTTCGAACTCTACCATCTTCTAATCATGACAGTAAGGTTGCAGAAACGTATGAGCTTGAAGAAGAGGAACCCACTTTGGAACCAGCATGGAGTCATCTGCAGATTGTGTATGAAATTCTCTATAGGTTTGTTGCATCATCAGAGACAGATGCAAAACTTGCTAAAAGATACATTGATCATTCATTTGTGTTGAGACTGCTTGACCTCTTCGACTCTGAGGACCAAAGGGAGAGGGAATACTTGAAGACCATTCTCCACCGTACTTATGGGAAATTCATGGTACACCGGCCATTCATTAGAAAAGCTATCAACAATATCTTTTACCAGTTCATATTTGAGACAGAAAAACACAATGGAATTGCAGAGTTGTTGGAGATATTAGGCAGCATAATTAATGGATTTGCTTTGCCTTTGAAGGAAGAACATAAGCTGTTCCTTGTCCGTGCACTGATCCCCCTTCACAAACCAAAGTGTGTCTCTATGTATCATCAACAGCTTTCATATTGCATTATGCAGTTTGTTGAGAAAGATGTCAAACTTGCTGATACTGTGATTAGAGGCCTTTTGAAGTATTGGCCCATAACTAATAGTTCAAAGGAGGTAATGTTCCTTGGTGAACTGGAGGAAGTTTTAGAAGCCACTCAAGCAGCTGAATTTCAGCGTTGTGTGGTCCCATTGTTTCATCAAATTGGTAGATGCCTCAACAGCTTACACTTTCAGGTACTTACAAAATTTCCTCATTTCCTTCTTCCTATGTGATATCTGCTTTAGCATTTGCTAATACCAGTGATCTCTGTTTCTCTATTTCTGTCTGATGTTCATTTACCTTTCCCAATTTACTTTGCTTAGTTGAAATTGAATTATAAATCATATGACATGGCAAGATTCATAAACATAGCAAAAAATAGCTTGAATTATATCATATAAATAATGTATTATATTTAGAGTGCTCATTGTATAGATTGTAATATCTTCTTTATTTTCTTTTGTGGGACCCTGATTGTATGTTAATCCAAGATTCAAAATATGATGATAGAAACAGGGAAATAAGAGAGCATAGTTAAGCTTTTCAGTATCTTGCTGTCAAAGTTAGACTGATTCACATGGAAGTCACAAACAGCACAACACAAGTATGGGGAATTTTGATTTTAATTTTTTTTTGGAATAAAATAGATTTGAGTTACATATTTGTGCTGTTTTTTGTAGTTTCTATTTCTATCCTTTATTTGTTTAAGAAAAGTTGTTTCGGGCCTTGGGCTGCACCAAGTCATACATGAACCAACTTTGTGACCCATGCAACTCAGCATAAGGTACAGTCTATGAGTCATCTGCAAGCCGTGATTCATTAACGATGCACCAGGTTGTACGATTCCAGCAATTCATGGTGGATTCCGCCCAACATCCAGTTAACTTGTTGATTGAAATTGTTCATCTTGTTACACATGTTGAACCAACCAGGTGATCTCACTTGCAAAGGGGATGATTTCAACAACCATGATCTGGCTCATAAATTTGACTAGTTGATGTGTTTCCTGGTTCTTGTGTGATAGATGCCCATTAATCCCTTAGTTACTTTGTTTAGTTAGTTACAATCAACAGTTAGTAGAATAATTAGTTAGAGTTAGTTGAGGGCTGGGATAATGAGAGAAGTATATCTAAGAAAAGGTGTTTTGGGGGGGGGGGGGATTTTATCTTGTAATTTTAGAGGAATTTCAGATTGTTTTGGGAGGGTCCAGGCCTCTCATAAGTTTGTAATTTTAGAGGAATTTCAGATTGTTTTGGGAGGGTCCAGGCCTCTCATAAGTCCTGGGAACCATTTGTACTCTTTTCTTTTAACAGAAACATTTCTTGTAATTCTGGTCCAGTTTCTAACAACTGGTATCAGATCTCCATCCAGTAGCTGTGGGTATGTTGGGATTGATGGCAAACAAGAGAATGGAGGGGAAACTTGAAGCCTTGGAGAGGTTGTGGCAGTTCCAAAGAGAAGAGGATTTGCTGATACAAAGCCAGTGTTTCAAATTACTGGAAAAGCGGTTGGAGGTGCCAGACCAACGCTTTCAAAAGCTGGAGAAGATGTTGGATACCTTGCTCCAACATTTGGAACCGCACATGTAAAAGGAAGAGGAAGAGCAAAATTCAAAGATCAACCCAGAATTAGGAAGCAGCAGCAACAGGGTTGAAATGGAGGGAAGTGGTGGTGGATATGTAGGGGAGAGATGGTGCAAGATAGAGGTATGGATTTGGGATGAGAAACAAATCTTGGATGCAAGAATTAGAACATGAAGGTTTGGAGAGCAAAGAAGATAAAACGCAAAATGAAGGGTTGAAGATCAAGAACCTGAATTGCTGTAATGGAGAAGAAGCCAATGTAGTTGAAGCAAAAATAGAGGCAAAATGAGAATTATTGGCACCAAAGAATGAGAACAATGACTTGTCTCTATTACAAGAAAAACTAATAGAAATTTCAAAAGATTATGAATCACATGAGGAAGAGGGTGTTAAGAACAGGTAGGGTTTCAGCACAACGGTGAATGTTGGAGGAGCTGGTCCGCCATGGCCACAAAACCCAACATCTCTGGTTGTACAGTAAAGAGACCACCATCCAAGCCTCCAGACCTAGACTTATCCTTAGAGGAGGGTGGATCAACAATGTCATCAAAGTTTCGGATTTCATGTGTACTTGCCAAGCCTCCATCAAGGAGGCAGGAACTGTGTATGGTGGCTGATAAGTAGCCTCTTGTTCAGATGAAGAAAAATGTACATGGGAAACAAAGGAAAGCAATGGCAGGATGGGCATCTGGAAAACAGGTCAATTTTTTATTTACTATGCCAAGCCCAGACGCTGGGGAACAGAAATGTTCTTTTCAGAAAAAGAAACCAATGTGCTCTGCCTATGTTGGTTTTCTGTTAAAGTGGAGAATCAGTGGGTGTCAAGGCAAGATGTTTTTTTGGATCCTTGATACAGATAGAACATATCATAATTGATGTTGATAGGTGCAATACTAAAGGTCCAACAGATTCAATCGTGAAAATTTGGCTTTGTGCAAATATGGTATTTGATCAAGTGACAGTGAGAGATGTCACAGTGGAAAATACAGATTTCAGAAGGTCAGCATTTCCTGTGATAGGATTTTTCAGAAAAAAAATAATTTGGTGATAGCACTACTTTGGCAAGGAAAGATGCCTCGATGCCTGCTATGTGGTTTCTTACACAATTGATAACTGATGTAGTCTTGGGGGAAGTGCTTGGTAATGATTTTCGAATAGTTGATGCAATAACTAGGCAAAAGAGTGGGCTATTTGTTGCTACTGCAACATCAGTTTGCAAACTCAGCAACACTAATGTTGGAGTAACTGTGGAGATGAGTTAGCAATTTGGCAAGGTCAATATGCTAACTGACCAACTTGCTGCACAAAGGGTTGAAGGGCCTCTGAAAAGGCCTTTGGGTGATGTTATTGTTTGTTGTGGTTGTGTTTGTGGTGAAGGAGGACATAGATGGCAATCTTCCTCGTGCTTCGACCAGTGGGAACCTGGTGACAATTTATTTGGCAGTCCTGGGTGCATTCATGGATTCTACCCAACACTTCATGTTGAGAACAAGGTGAAACTTTAGGAGGGAGGTATTAATAGATATCCGGTATTGATAGATATCCGGTATTGATAGATATCCGGTATTGATAGATATCCATTAGTCCACTAGTTACTTTGTTTAGTTAGTTATAAACAATCAATAGTTAGTAGAGTAATTAGTTAGTTAGTAGTTAGTTGAGGGCTGGGATAATTAGAGAAGTATATCATGTTGCCTATAAACAAGAAATTATCTTGTCATTTTAGAGGAATTTCAGATTGTTGTGAGAGTCCAGGCCTCTCTTGAAAGTCCTGGGAACCATTTATACCCTTTTCTTTTAATAGAAACGTTTCTTCTTGTAATGCTGATCCAGTTTCTAACACTGGGTAGTTCTTTCCTTTTTTCCTTTATCCCACATTTTGCATAACTTCCTCTGTGAGTTAACTGTTGATGATGAACTTACAAACTAAGTGATTATGACCTTGTATGTTATTTGAATATGCATATTACCTTCTAAATAAAAAATGTTTTGCATTTGATTTAGGATGAGCTAACCCTTGTGGATATTAAATGGTTTAAATTGCTGTGTGCAACTGCGATTATGGTCTCAATATTGTGGTCTCTCTGGTCTTTGAGACCATATCACAACCACAATGAGGGTCACATCCCTGTATATTCCTACAATTGTATGCAACTTTTATATTTGTGACATAACCGAAACTCTAACCAATTCTGCAATTAGAACTTTTGAAATTATAAGGTTTTATGTTGTGAAGGAGGAAAAATAAAGAATAAAGGTTGAATACATTTAGATTGATTTTTACTTGATATGATATGATGTTGTGTTACATGTGTTACAAAAGACAAACACTAACCCTTATTTATACTCATACTAGATCATATTCCTAAACTAATAAGGAAACAAATAATGAAATCTAAAGTAATATGAAAACTACTCGTAAGAGAGAAATAGGGAAACTACTTGTAAAAAATAATCTAAGATACTCTAAATTCCTCTAGCATAAAATCACGATATTATTGATATTTTTCATATTCTAACAACTATTGATATTATATATCCGTAAATTTTCAATTGTTGATCTAGATTTTTTTTTTGCATTAGCATTTCTTTATTATGTTTCCATCCTTTCCATTACCCTCCAAGTACTAGAGATGATGTATTAGTACTTTTTTTAATCAAAAGAAAAAAATATATTAGTAGCATATTGGTAAACAATAGCACAGTAAACCACATTGCATTGCATCAATTTGTTGGGGAGTGGATGGAAGCTGCTCCCAACAGCTCTTATCATGTGGTTGAGTGGCAGCAATTGTGGCTGGAATGCACCTGCTAGTTTTTGGAGCCACATTACAGAGACCCATATGCATGCAGAGGATTAGATCTGGTTTTATTCCACCTATGACTGTCCAGTTCTCTTCACAGATGCTTCTTCCTCCATTCTGTCTTTATCGCTAATACCCATCACTTTATCTCATGGAAATGTGTGTATTGCTTTTAAGAAAACTAACTTTTTTTTTCCAAAGAAGAAAACTGATTCAGAAATGAAAAGATATTACTGCCCCATAATTAAAAGGCATCACTTTCCTCTTTGCTATTGCAATTTACATCACCCTCCTTTTATCTTTTTGTAATTGATTTCACTGTCTCCTTTGGGTAATAACTATCTTTTTATCTGTTTATTTCTTTATGCTTTTTTACATTTTTCATTGATACTTTTAAGTGTTTTTATAGTACTTAAGCTAAGATGAGTGATGAATACTCATTGAGCATTAAAATTTTGTTTATTTATTTGTTTTTATATAATTTTTTAAAACTATTATGAGTATTGTCTATATGTGTTTTACAAATTTTTCTAATCTTATTCTTTGACAAAGCAGCTGGTACACAATCTGCTATACTCGGAATAGCTTTATAGCATTGTTGTGGCTGGCTCCTTGCACCATCATCTGCCATCAACTGCTATGATTATGATAAAAAGCTGGTTCCAATATTAAAGAAAGACTCCTTATTTACAGAAACTGTATTTGAGAGACCTGGGTCTCTCCTAATGTTCAAAAGCCTAAGACAAGATCCTCTCTCTCTTAACCTCCTATTATTTATAGGCAATCTGCTTTGATTCTACTCTATCTCAGCCCAACCATCTAATAAAAATATGAAACTAACTAACTGCTAATTAACAAACATAACTATGTATATCTATCATATTATGATAAGAACCTTGGGAGAACCACCGAAGGTTCTTATCAATTGGTATTAGACTCTTCCACCATGTCTCTCAACTCCAAATGAGTGGCACGGGTAGTGATGCCACCATTGCAGTGTCCATTCAGGACTAGTCAAGGGGTAAGTGCATACCCAGCCTGTGTGAGTGTCAGGGCTGAAGAGCATGGTGGAAAGTTAGGATCTAATTGTAAGATATGAGACTTAAGTTTCATATTGGAAGTGAGATTGTAGCATGGAGGTTTTTACAAGGCCCTTGAGTTCTCCAACTATAATAACCAGTTTTTGTAATGTGGTTCTCCCAAAGTTATTATTAGATTAACATTTGGTTCACTTAAGCCACTTTTATGTTTGAATTTTTTCTAGCTAAATACCTGTAGTTTGCTCGACATTTTGGTAAAAATTAGAAAGGTATTTTAACTTTAAGAGGAATTATCTAAAAAGTTCTTGTGATTTAGGGTTGGTTTGGTGTTTGGATAAGTTTATAAAATTGATTTTATTTTAAATTTTTTTAAAACATGTCTAGTTATCTTAATATTGTTTAGACATTTTAATTTTTTTAGCATTTTAGGCTGTATACATGTTCATAGTGACTGCAAAAGTAGTTTTGCCGTTTGATTATATCTAGGAAAAATTCAATTAATCAAATTACCTTTGACAGAAGAAATTTTATATTTGATTTAGATAATAAGTATGGGTTAAGTGGTAGAGTTATAAATATTAGGGTTCCTTTGGCATTATACTTGTGTAAACAATCTTAACACAATCTGAAGAGGGAAGAAATCTCATACCCTTCAATTAACACCTCAGCAGACCTATTCGAAGTGGTGGCTAGCTAAGATGAAGAGGAAGGGAAGTGGGGGATTTGAATGTTTGGGTAGCTTAAAGATTGATTTTTCATTCTATTTCTGGTCCTGTTCTGTTACATTCTTTGAAAAAAGCATTTATATCATGTAACTGGGCTTCATTAAAATTTTGAATTTTTGTAGCAACATTAGGGTCCGTTTGGCATGCGATAACATTTTGTGTTTTCACTTTTATTTACAAAAATGTCACTATTTCATTTGGTTCCTTTCAAAGTTTTGTGGTAAACAATAAAAATAACCTTTTTCTTGTTTTCATTATTTCTTGTATAAAACTTTGAAAAAAGAAAGTAAAATGATATAAGATGACATTTTTGTAAATAAAAGTGAAATAGGAAATGAAAACAGAAAATGTTTTCGCAAATCAAACGACCTCTTAATTCTTCCTCATAGCGTCCAACATTGACTAGAGATTTAGTCAATCAAATATATATAAGGTGAGGACAATCTTCATCCTATGAGTTAGCTTTTGGGATTAAGTTAGGTTCAAGCCCAATTTCTAACATGGTATTAGATCTTATCCTAGATCTGATATTGGGATTGCTGTAGATGTCCAGTTTTGCACCAAGGTCATCTGCGGATGTTCAATCCTACGAGCTTTACATTTTGGAAGTCTTGGTTGTGAGGGGTGGGTATTAGAGTCCCACATTGACTAAATATATGGTCAACCAAGTGCATATAAGGTGAGAATAATTCTCATCTCATTGGCTAACTTTTGAGATTAAGTTAGATCCAAACCTAATTTTTAATACTTTATTTGTCGAACTTTGCTGATAAAAGGGAGGGGGGGTGATTCTTGGACTATTTTCTTCCAGAACCTGATAGAACTGAGCTTAAATTGTGGGCTCAAGTGCATCTGGTTTTGGACTTGATTCAGATTTACCAAAAAGTTGGAGAGTGCATTTAAGGAGGAAGAAAGGTGGATCATGAGAAGGGGAAGCAGTTAGTGGAATAAGCGGGAAGTTGGAAAGGAAGTCTCATGAGTCAGCATAGATTTTAGTAGTTGTGACTGAGAGTAATAGGTGGCATGAGTATTTTGTTAGTTAGCTGTTTTAGCTTTGGCAGAGTGTATCTCTAAAGGAGCAACATTAAAACTGAGGGGCAATATTAACACAAATTTATAACACCTAGGTGTGAGCTCTTGTTTGGACTGCGCTGCTACATAAAATTAGCAGAAGTGACATGTTATTGTCAATCTTTTCTTTTGATTTGCTTTCATGTGATTTTGAAGTTGAGAAAATAGCAGTCATATTTTCCTACCTTGTGAGGTTTCTTGGCTAGTATATAGCCAGCTATCCATCATGTACTTGCTTGTATGTTTTTGGTGAATTTTTTCTTGGAGAATGTAGGTTACCCTCTATATCATAATTCTTTTTCCTTGTAAATAATGAATTCCTCCAGAGTTATATAGTGTGTGTTTGGCAAGTCATTTAGCAAGCTTATAGCTTGTAAGCTTGCTTGAGTAAAATAGATGTGTCTGGTAAACAAGCTTATTTCACTATCTTATAACATTTTTTGAAGGGTACTTGTAGTAGTATATGAGCTTATAGCTTTTTGCATTTTTTTCCTTTAATATTTTAATAAAGTACCTCTTTTTACCCTCTCTTAAATTAAGAAACCCAATAGTCTGGGGAAAACCCTCACCTTCACAATACCCATCTCCCTCTGAAAAAACAACTACCACTGCCTCTGCCTTTGCCTCCATCTGTTGCCCACAAAGCTAGAGAAAAATGTTGAACAGAGCATGTCCAATGAAGCAAATCTCTACTAAATTTCATTCAAGATTTTTGTTAAGGATGTCACGCAACAGGTATTTTGGTCTAATCAAGTACTGATTCCACTAAGTGACCTTCACATTAAAGTACATTTTGTAGTGAATTTGCAATTATTTTTTTTACAAAATAAAAATTTAATTAATATGAAAAAATACTATGAAGAAGACTATCATCATGTAACCTGCCAATTGCATCACTAATTTGAGATGCAAGGTTGTCTAGCCTTGGGGGAAAAAGTTTAATTACACAGCCTAACTATGGGATGTGATCGACTGGCCAGTGATTAGGCGAAGCCTTCTAAAGAACAAGACACTTTTCTTTATAGAACCCAACTTGAGAATATTATTAAAATGACCTAAACATAGCTACATGAGAAATTGTAGTTTATCAATAACTATTTAATTACAAATAGAGCACTATGATGCAAATAGAGTTTAGGGTTTATAAAAAAGAGACACAATAAGGTGAGTTTTAGAACTTTGAATAATAGGCTACTAAAGTGCCACTAGGTTAAGGAAAGTTATTTATAATTTATATAGAAACTTATATAAACTTATCATTTTATATCATTTTAAATTTATTAGTTAGTTCAAAAAATAGTTTTACCAAATAGTAATACTTCTAATTCAATAATAGCTTATATAAACTTATCATTTTATGCCATTTTACATTTATTAGTTCAAAAAATAGTTTACCAAATAGTAATACTTCTAATCCAATAGGTTAGCTTAATAGCTTTCAGTTTTCATCCAATGGCTAGTTTATCATCTAATAAATTTATGAAGGTATAAGACCACTTATGGGTTGGGATACAGTGTTTTTTCTTTGGAGGTAACATGTTATAATGCAAATTGCAGATGATTTTTAGTATGTAGTTATAGTGGAACATGATTTGTTCCTAATATCAAGCTTGTTTGCCTAATATTTTTCTGAATGATGTAGGAAGTCTAAATATGATATAATGATCTTCACTTTTTTATAAAATAATGCAATCCAAATACTCAGCTTTAACAATTGAGTATAAGTTGTATGTAGCTTATTCAAGTCCCTATAATAAAATGATTTTTTGAAAATTGTCAAATAGCTCAGTAGCGTTTGAATTTATGATTAGGTTTGAATAGATTTAATATTGTTTTAATCGGTTCCCTTAAAACACTCAATTTAGCAACGCAATTTGAGAATTATTTGAAAATATAGGGATTCTATTTAATTTTAACTTTAAGGACCTCTAATAATTTCCAAGTACAGGGAGATACATATTAACTTACACTAAATGGACTTATTATTGGTTAATTTGTTAGAGCATTTAAAGTTCTCATTTATCCTCAGTAAATTGAAAATTGCATGAATGAAGGTTCACTTTATTGTGGCTTCTTCACGTGTTGTTATCTTTAATGATAACCTCGGCATATCTTATTATTGCTGGCCCTTTATGAATTAACGATTAAAATTGACTTTGATAGCTGTTCTGATTCAAATAAAATGATTAATCGATTTTGCTTCAAAGTTGGATGTCTGTTCCTATTATATATAGTTGTTTTATGGCTGAAACTTGTATTAATGACCACTGCCGAATTGGTAGGTTTGTATGTAGTGTTACATTGCTTCTTGCTGCTTTACTTTGCAATACTTAATTAACTAAATTGCATTCTCAGTGTTAAACTGCAAGAGTCAGTAGAAAAAATATATTTGGAGGAACATATCTTAAGTGGAAGTATTTTGGGAAGATTGAATTTTGCTTTACTGAATGAATTTTAAGGTGGACTGGGTTCTGTTGACAGGTAGCTGAACGGACTTTGTTTCTGTGGAACAATGATCATATTAGGAATTTGATCACCCAAAACTGCAAAGTGATACTACCTATAATCTTCCCTGCTTTAGAGAAAAATACACGTGGCCACTGGAACCAGGCTGTTCAGAGTTTGACCCTGAATGTGAGAAAAATATTCTTAGATGCTGATCCGACACTTTTTGATGAATGCTTGATGAGATTCCAGGAAGATGAAATCACTGAGCGAGAGAAGCAGGAGAAACGGCAATCCACCTGGAAGAAATTGGAAGATGTCGCTGCATCTAAGGCTATAAGCAATGAGGCAGTCCTTGGCTCAATGTTTGCATCCTCTGTCTCCATTGCTGTGAGTGCAAATCAACTAGCAACTGCAGGTGGTTGAGAGCCATCAGATATCTAAATGGTAACTCTGGATCCCATGACATGGAACCAGAATGAATGCATCCAGTTGGAGGGATAGTATGCTTAACTTATTGCAAGAAATGAGAGGGTGGAGCTTTTGTGAACATGTGGTTTCTCCTGGTTTCTGGGCTGTGTTGTCCTCTGCATTTTTAAGCAATGGGGCTTTCCAACCATGAGAAGTATATGTGATCTAAGGGATCTAATTCTTAATGAGCAGTGCCTGTTTAGATTTTTAGCCATTGGGATTGTGCTGTATTATAAAAGCAATCTTTTCCTTTTGTTTTCTTTCTTTTTCTGTACTTTACATTTGTAATTTTTATTATTTCCAGCTTTTAGAAGTAGCAGCAAAAGATATCAAGCCATGATGATATGTGCTTTCTTTTGTCAGTTGCTACCTGTCTTGTATTTGTTGAACATGCTGTAATGGCAGTTTTATTTTTGAAAAGCAGTCATGGAATGTTAGCCTTTGCTGCTTTTGCTGGCTCCTGTTCTTTTTATTATCTAGCTATACTTTATGGGCTCTTTATAACGAATAATATTTATTGTAGAGTTCTAATTTCATAATTAAGTTTTTGTTTGGGATTATTGATTGTTATTTGCGTTTAGGGGTTTTATGTATTTTAGATTTTCATATTCCAGCTAAGAACAGGGTTAAGTTATTGGGGTGTTTGGTTTTATTGGGTTTATAAATAGGCCTTCAGTGTAAACATTTTTTATGATTTAGTTGCTATGGAATTCAGTTTGCTTGTTCAGAGTATTTGATATTTAAGTAGGAGGAAAATTCCATCCTAGAAGAATAATTTAGGAAATGCTCTGTCAAAAGGAACAGCATTCTTGGATTTGATGTAAGATGAGCTAAGAGGGCCTCCCTTAGCAGATTTGGATATGATTTTTCCTTCATTAGATTGTTTTGCGCATGAGTTTGTTGCGAGATGGGCAAGGGTTCCATAGCTAAATTACATGGTTTATAATGTGGGAAAAGGGTTTTATTTATTTGTTTTTTTATTTTTGGTTGGGGAATGCCATAGGGATCTACATTCGGACGTTTTCAGGGTTTAGGTTTTATATGCAAACCTACAGATCAAATATTTTTGGCATATAGTTCGAACATCTACGGTTAAGTTTGAACAATCTAATTTTATTACATTTGATATTGAATTCGAAAACGTTCCTGAATTTTACAAATAAAAAACTTATTGTTAAATGGGCCCTTATGTTTAGGTCGGCAAGTTTATGCAATCCAAATACTTAAGGGAATTGCTTTTTGTATTTTTTCTTCTTTTTGTATCCTTTTTTGTTTTTTGTAATTTTTTTATTATACTTTTTAATAAATTAATTTTGTAAATTAATTTGTAGAATATAAATTTTTATATTTTATAAATTAGTTTATAAAATATATTTTTATATATTATAAGTTAGTTTGCAGAATATAAAAATACCTTCTGCAAACTAGTTTTTAAAACATATTTTTTATGTTAACTAACGAAATATATATTAAAAAAAAAGGTAAAATGGGAATATTAAAATTTCAAAAAAAACAGAAGTATAAAAAAATTTGAAAGGTGCAAAAATCAATTTCCAATACTTAATTATTTGTTAGGAATTGATATTTGCATCTCTCTAAGATAATCGATATTTTGTACTTCTTTTTTTTAAATTATTTTTATATTTGAAGTTAAATTTTCAAAAGTAATTTATGTATTATCCATCAAAATTATAATTTTAAAGAAAAAATAAATAAGCTTTCGAAAAGAACAAGATATATTTTAAAATTATATTTTTGGAAGTATGTTTATTATGTTTTTGAAATTATAATTTTGAAAGATAATATATTCTGAAATTATATTTTCAGAATGCAAACTGAATGTACATATTAATTAATATTAAAATGGTTCAAAATTTTATAAAATATTATGTTATATATTTATAAAATATCATTACATATTATTAAAAAATATATGTAAAAATTAGGTAGTTGCATGAGTTTTTTTCTCTTTTAGTACGTGATGGTTTTCTAGATATACATATGTGCTATATTTAGTGCTTGATGTGCAAGGTTTGCTTGTCATGTGCCTTTTGACATGGACCTCAATCAATTATATATTGTAGTATCTCAACTATCCTTTCAAATTTTTTCTGCATACAAACACATATATTGATATTAATGTATTAATATTCAAGAGATATTTATATTGGTTTGGAAGATATTTAGCCATACTTGGAAAGAAAGCATCTTGCTCTTAAATGTTGCTACCTGCTACATTCAGCTTTATTGAAGATTGTGTAGTGACACATATCTTAGATGAAGGAATTAGATATGGATGAAAGATGTTACGAAACTTGTCCATGTATTCATTAATGCATTAAACCTCAACGGAAACATCATGACTAATCTCTTGTGGTACCATTGACTCCTCATAATGTTAGTAAATGTGATCTATATTATCTGGACTGATGACCACACTAAACCTATCAAATGGAGATGCATGTATGCTTGAACATGACCATACAAATGTAATACTCTCTAGTAAGTATGGATAAAACATACCATTGTTGGAATAAGGCAAACGCACCTATCGCTTTTTCAAAGTAAAGGGTGAGAAAGAGTATCGTCTCCACAGGGATTTTGTTCAATTACTGAATTCCTACTGGTTCACTATTTGAAATAAGGTTATGGGAAGTTGTTATTAATACGATGATCTGCACTTAATGACTTTTGATAATACGATGGAATACTACTCCAGCATGTGTAAGACTAATTAAAAACAAAACGTATAAACTACCTAGCACTCACTATACAGCACAAATGAGAGAAAATCAATATATGAAAGGTGTTAGGGTTAGAGTTCACCAAACTGAACCTAATGTAATCTTAATTCATCATTGTCATTTAAGTTAAAGATGTGATTAAAGATCGAATTCCCTTGTACGAATTGAAGGTCAATCCCTTGGCTCATCAACACTTCACCCGAAAGTAATCTTAATCCCTTAGTGATTCCTAATTGAAGTGAACTTTAAGTTCAAGAATCCACACAATCTCACAACTATGAATCTATATTCCTAGAGCACTCGCAGTTATGTTGTTCAATCTCAGTTCCAATTCCTAGTCCAATTTCTCAATTGTGAAGAGGAATTCAAATTCAATCTATAAATGGCCAATTCATAGAGGCTTTAAGCAAGGAGAAGAACAATCAATTGAAGGAAAGATAACTTGAATGCATACAAGAATTCCATATTACATAAATTCAGAAAATGGATCCCTCCTTCCCTAACAAAAGTCTAATTACACATAATGAGAAAGAAGGAGAACAGAGAAGAAGATAGGAGAGTTGGAGCCGGCATCCATGGGCGGCTCTACGTTGATTCCTTAACCCTACAAGTTCTCCACCACCAGGAATGAATCTAGTGCAAGGGAAGGTCTGGGCTAACTAATAAGAAAGAGACGACTCTGTTTCTGCGTTCAAAAAACTGCGATTTTACTGGAATTCTGGGCCTTTTATAGGTGCTGGTCTGGTACGTACGTGTCCAACGTGATTAGCTCTTGCATTGCCAATGCGGGAGGTAACAAAGTGAATCACTTTTTCTCAAACCTTCATGTGCTCCACACACTTCTGGTTCACGTTGCCAACACGAAATCCTGTGACAGGTTGCACACAGTGAAAACACATCAGATTCACAAGGATTCATCACCAAAAAGCTTTAAAACTATACAATTCAGAATTTGCATGGGTTACTCAGTTTTCAATGAATTTGTAATCATTTATGTTCCAATTTCTTCTTATTACACCAGAATTTTTACCAAATAAGTGTCATGTTGGACACTTATCAACCACCACATCGATCAACCCAAAATACCAACATATATCATGGAATTATCAGTGTGCTTTATAACTCATATGATATCCAAGTGATGTCATCCATATGCAATCGATCCAATGTCTCTATGTATGGGCGAACATCTCCTGAATCATGGATCACTGTTAACTACATCGACACAGACATATCCTCTAGAAACTCCATGTTCAATTGGCAAATATTGATATATAGAAAATTGTCAAAAATCTACACTTGAAATAAATATTACAATTAATTAATTTCATATATAATAGTTTGTACATATTATACAATAACTCTAAATAAACTCTATTAATACTTATAAAAATATCATGTAGCCTTTTATCTGGTGAGTGTTATAAGAACTCACATCACCAAGATGGTTGTATAGGTATGTCAATGAAGTTGTCTTCATGCATACTTCCCGATCATATGAAGATCCTGGAATAATTCTAGGTGCACAACTCCAATAGAGATTGAATTTTTATTTGCAAAGATAGGACAACCTATTAGTCGAAGTAAATATGCCTTGGTAACACCATCCAACTGACCTTTTTAATGCATTACTCCTACATATCCTAGGGCTAGCTAAATCAAATGTTTTCACCATGAGTATGATGGGTATATGTTTTTCTCCTCCAGAGATAGATGTAACAACTCTTGTAACATGCCACATGTGACCCCTCTTTGCACCTGATGAAGAGTGAATAATTCACCTGTTACTGGTATATATAATAAAGAGGACACATTATCTAGTATGATGGTCATCTCTCCTACTGATAAATGGAATATGCATGTGTCTCGATGCCACTTTTTTGCAAAGGCAAACACTAGGCCATGATCTACAATTCCATGACTCCAGATAACCAATTCCACTAACCCAACATCTTGTGCAACAACATAAACATATTCATTTTGTGACTCATTCATCTTACTTCCTTATGAAACTATCTTCAATGCAGCATGATTCTTCATCAACAAATTTCACATCCAATTTCAATTTTTTTAATATTACTTAAAACAAAATTCAATAAAAATTGCCTCTTCATTCAGAATGAGGAAACAATATGCTCACTATATGACCAGAGCATTGAAGTATCCACATGACCATTAGGAAAACCCTTTGTTGTCTAACTACAATCTCTTTGCATAGATATTGTTGGCATCAAGTGTTCCTTCTGTCTTGCAACTAGAGTACACCTTTCTATGTGTGATATACCTCCTCTATCCCTTGCACCTCGTCCAGTTCCTTCACCACCTTTAATTCTTTCCATGGCTAAACATTTTAAAAAGTATAATAAATCATAAACTATTTAGAGGATTCCTAAAACCACTATTTATCATTTGGAAAATAAACTTCTAGAATGCATTTGAATACTTTAGAAGTTAAAATCTAGAATGGAATGCAGTTTTAAATCCAATAAGTTATATTCTGGCCTGTAAAAATAAGTTTCAAAATCTTATTTCTGGAATGATACAATATGATCCAAAAATAAGATTCCAAATTTTCGGAATCAATTATGTATGTTCCAAAAATAAGATTCCAGAATTCATTCTTTACATTTTGAAATCTTATTTTTGGAAATTATGTAATTCATTTCTAGAAATAAAATTATGAAAATGATATTTTTATTTTAGAATCTTATTTTTGGAACATATGTTATCATTCCAAAAATAATATTTTCTTATTTTATATGAGAGAATCTTATTTTTCGGAGCTTATTATCTATCTCTAGAAACTTGACTCTAGCAAATCTACACTGAAATATCCACCATAACTGCGTATGGAATTAGAAAAAAATAGGAAATTGAGTTTGAGATTGAAGTTTTATCTCACAAATGAAAGATAAGAAGATGAGATGAATAAAGGCTTGAGTTTGAAAGGTTGAGAAGAAGAATCTAAAGGAAATAGGAGGTAATTTCTTCAAAAGGAGAGGACGAGACAAAAGAACCGAAAACAAAAAGGTATTTTGAGATTTTAATAAGTTACAAAAATTAAAGAAGCATGAAATTTAAAACAGAAAAATGTATATAGCATAGGTTCTTATTGTTTGACATTATCTTTAACATTTTTAAGAAAGTTGTACCAAACGAAAATATTTTTAAAGGATTCTTTCAGTATATTTTTTATTATTGATATCAATTTTTATTGTACCACTTGTAAAATTAAATTTTAAAAAAGATAATTTGGAATTAAAATTTTAAGTGTTTTAATTTTTTTATATTTAAATTTGGAAATATATTAAACACATTAAAAATTAAATTTTTGAAGATGATGATTAAAAAGTGTAACTAATAAAATAAAAGAATGATATAAAAGATATTTTTTTATTATTAATTTAATTTGATTGAATGACTGTGAGGCTTAAATTGGATGACTCACTTAAATTGGATGGCTCAATAAAACTGGCTCAATAAAACTATTAGATTAATCTATTGATAAGGATGAAGTATCTTAATGTGGAGAATTGTTTTCAGCCTCTTCCTTAAGTATTTTTTACACTTACTTTACATATAAAATAATTAAATTACTTTTGAAAAATTTATAACCATACATACAACTATTATGAAAATATAATTTTAGAATGTATTAATAGTATTTCAGATATATATTTTTTAAATTTAAAATTTGAATTATGAAAATAAAATTTTAAAATTTATTTTTATAAATACAAATTCAAAAATGTACTTTTGAAATGTTATTATTAATAACTTTCTTAAAATATACTTATAAAATGAATTAATAATGTTTCAAAAATATATTTTTGGAATTCAAAATTGACATTCTGGAAATAAATTTTTGAAACAAAGAAAAAAGGAAAATATAAAACTCTACTGATAAAGATATTTTTGGTATAAAATTAAAATAAAAAAATATGTGAAAAATAAAAATAGATGTGTAAAAAGTTTGAGCAATTTATTTTAGAATATAGATTCAAACTTTATTATTTATTCAAAAAGAATCTTGCTATATACATATTTTTTTTCTTTTCATATCCTATTTTTTTTTATTTAATCCCTAAAATATTTTTTTAACATTCTTGAAATAAGATTTGGAATGCATTTTTATATTATGGAATTAAGATTTCAAAATGCATTTTTATATTCTAGAAATAAGAATCTAGAATGTATTTTTACATTGCAAAATTTTATTTCCGCAAAATAACAATACATATATTTTTTTTAATTTCGTAATGTAAAAAATACATATATTTTGGAATTATAATTATGAAACATAAAAACTATATTTCGGAATACATATCATTTATCTTCATAAATTTTAATTTTAAAATATAAAAAATACCTTCCAAAATTAAAATTTTAGAAAAAAAATATGTATTTTGAAACTAAAATTTTAGAAAATATTTTCTATATTCCAAAATTAAAATTTTGAAATAAATTAGTAATAGAACAAAAAATGTGACATCTCGTTTATTAACCTAAGTTATCTTTCTCAGTGTAGGCAGTTGTTACATGGAGTGAAATAATAGTAAAAAACAAACAAAAGTACAAATTCTTAAATATTTATGTGCATAAATAATAGAAGGTTAGAACATCTATATCAATACTAGCGTAAGTGTTTATTCTAATATCATTAAAAGTTGAGTTAATGTAATAATCAACATAAATGCAATATTTATGTCATACATAAATGCATATGATGGACCTTGTTCTCATAGAACTTAAGTTTATAGCAACTATATTGAGTCTCTTCAAACCTTTGGTTTATCTTAGACTCAAAATGTCATGAATGTGGGTTAGCATCTATTACCTTGAAAAGTTGTGAAGACTTGAATTTCTATGGAGTCTCTCATTGAAATTAATCAAATCTGTTGGACTTCTCCTTAAACCTAATATTTATGCTCATTTAACAAATCAATAAAAAATCAATTCTTTGATCATGATAATCCTCGAGGAAAGTTAGAATGACGCAGTTATAAAATGTGACAACCTCGACACTAAAGAGCTACCTCAAATCCCTTATAGGTCATAATACTTAATCATTAATCATCTAGGCTCTTAAATAGTCTGCCTTTATGGTTTCTTAGCATAAGCAGTTGTGACTTCCCAGTTTTCATCACATTTAATATGCATGATCCATGCATGCAAATACTTGTTACATCCACTTAACTTGTGACATATTCACATTCAAACTTTCTTCTTAACCTTCAAGTCAATTTCTTTTCTTTTAGTCGTTTCTAGAAAAATTATGACAAACCTTCATCTATACCCAAACACTTCTTTATCTCTTATAAGATACCATATCACCACATGAACCATTCAAGACAATTCATCAAATCTTATGAATTTCACACCATAATGGAGATACAAATACACATTATTAATTTTTAAAATTTTTTATTTATCGCTTTAAAAATAATAAACAATATTTATTAAAATTTAAACTAAAAAATAAAATAAAATTTAAGAGTGTTAATAAATAAATAAAATAGATTGATGATTTAACGGTGGGTATAAGTACTCTCTTGAAGAAAGGAGGTGTATTTCCTTGGAAAAAAATTGGATAACCCAATTTGTTAGAGGATGACACCAATTATTAATTATAAACAAAAAGATGGCGATGTTTCTCTATTTTTTAAAAACAAGTTGTGCTCCCTGTTTTTAACAAAAATGTGAAGGCTATGTCTTCCATCTCATGATTTTTATCCACGAGGATTTGGAAGGTTTCTTTGACTTTAGTTTTACCACTTCCATATGTTTATTGCCATTCTAATTTATGAAATTTTTTATAAAAATTTAATTAATTTAGAGTATCATAAAATTTGTTATTAATTTATAAATTTTTTAAAATTATCTATATCACTAATGAAATACATTTTTAATCTTTTTATTTAATTAATTATTCATTCTCCATTTAGTTAAAAATATTTTTATAAAAATAATTAATATAGTAAATAATATGAATTGAGACTTATAAAATAATCAAGATAAATTTTATTTTTAATTGAAGGAAAGAAATATTTTCAAACATGATATAAAGAAGTATTTGTACAGTGAAGTTGTAATTAAAGGTTGGGTCAAAGTTAAAAGAGTCATCTATACATTCATAACTACGAAGAGAAGTAGGTCAAATCGAGTTAGGTTTTAAATTTATAAGTTTGATCTGTTTAAAATTTTTGGAGCATATGTGTCAAAGATTTTTTTTATCAATCTACAAGTGTATTTAAAAGCTTACGTTTCAAAAAAAGACCACAAAATAAGCTTAAAGCCTATATAAATTATTGATTCAAAATACTTACATGATTAAAGCCTACAAGATAAAAAAAACCATTAAATAGACCAAAAACACACACACACACAGATATATATATATATATATATATATATATATATATTATTTAAAAAGTTCACAAACTTAAATCTTTTATGAAAATATATTTTAGTATTTTTTAAGTTATAAAACCTATCAATGCAATTCTTACTAGTACCACTTGTGCAGAAATAAATCAAAATTATCTAATATTAAAAAATTTTACAACTATTTATTTTGGGATATTATAATATGTTACATATTATATATTTTTACACAAGATTACATGAGAAAGATGTAATGAGTGAGTTGTAGTCTTGTAGATAGATGACAATAACAAAGAAGGATTCTAGTTCGAGGATAAGAAGAGTCATCTAGGATTTCTTTTGTTTGAAATTAAAAATTAAAAATTTTAATTTTAATGAATTTTGTAAATATATTAATATTATATAAATATAATATATTAAAGTAAATAATATATAAATATAATATATTAAAATAAATATAATAAATATCAAAATAAATAGATTCTTAAATAAGTTAAATAGACTTTTTTGTAGGTCTAAATCTGGCTTCTACGTAAAAAAACTTTCTAATAAATTTTAATTTTTCTATTTATTAAAGAAATTAAATTAAGATAAACTTTAAATAAATTAAGTCCTGAATATCTATTAAACTACATTGTTCACTTTCATCTCTACTTACAACCATCTATATTTTCCTTAATACATTAATTTTTTAGAAAGAAAAAGTGAGAAAAGAATTTGATTTTTCATATTTAAATAGATTTTATTTTTAATTTATGTTTCTTTTAAATTTAATTTTATATAAAAGGATAAAATTAAATTTTGTAAAAGAAATTTTTTTCTTCTTATAAACCTTGAAAATGAAAGATATTTTTTAGTTTATTTATTTATTTTAAATTGTTAAAATTATTAAATATTTTTAAAAATAAAAATAAAACTATGTTAATAAAAAGATAGTAAAAATCAAAATTTTAAATTAAATTTATTTTTTATAAATTTATATAAATTAAATTTATTTTTTATAAATTTATATAAATTAAATTTATACTACTAATATTTTTTGCTATTCACTTAAATATTTTTTTTAATTTTTTTATTTATTTTCATCTCAACTTAATTTTCTATTTTTTTTTCATCCGATTCCTTTCCTTATTATCCAAAGATAGCATAAAATTTCAGAGTTATTAGAAACGGATTGGAATTCATGACAAACCCCACGCATATGTTCAGAACATAAAAGTTTATTATAATATGTGAAAACTTATATTTTTAAACTATCCTTTAAACATTATTGTAAAAATACTGATTGAAAAAATTAAAAATAAAATTGTTTTATTAAAAATAATATTAAAATACCTTTTAGAGATTTGATCGCTTTTTAACTTAATTGTTAATAAAAAGTTTACTTATAAAGGTAGTTATTGGTTGATGATAAAGGCGAATGGGCAATAATTTGAGTTGCATATTCAAAGTTGAATCCATGGTGTTGGTGGCGGCATGCCATATCTGAATGTTATGCCATACTACTTTTGTTTTGTTTTCAAAGTACATAATTATTTATGCAGAAGCATGAGTTTCAAAAATCAACACACTCACTCACACGCTCACACGCTCACACGCTCACACGCTCACACGCTCACACGTATAAAGGCTTCTTGGCTGGAGCTGGTGCTGCCATCGTGGGGTGTCCTGTAACCTGACTCTATGTGGACCCCACTCCATTACCTTTCACTGTTATCTTCACATTAACTCCTTTCTGTTTGCTGCTATTCACTATTTTCTGCCCTGCACTAGTATTTTTTTTTTTTAAATTTTAAGGTTTAAATATATTTCCTATTTTTTAAAATTTTTTAAAGTAGATATTTTTAAATTTTTTATTATTAACATATTAAATATTAATATATATTATATTAAATATTAAATATTAAATATTAATTATTTTAAGAATAAAAATAATTTATTTTAAAAATAATAATCAAAACTCATCATTTAAAAAATAAAAAATTAGAATTAGAATTTTAAAATTTTAAAGAGATTAAAAATATATTTTATCCTAATTTTAACTACAGTGTCCTACCTCATTTTAAAGAAAAAATTCATTCAATAATTTCAAAATCTAAAAAAATGTTTAAATAAAATTTTAATATTTGTTAATATAATCTTATTTCATTTTAATTATTCAAAAAAATTAATTATTTTTATTTTTTTTATACTTTTATATGTTTTTTGTTATCAATTAGTAGTTAATATATATAATAGAATATATAAATATATGATAAGCATAAGAATATGATCAATTTCATAAAATTATAAAACAAAACATGACTATAATATTAATCTGAAATTAACATAAAGTAAATTTTTTAAATCATCAGAAAAAAATTATAAACATAATAAAATATAAATAATATCTGATTATTATGGTGTTTTAAATAGTAATAGTATACAATTTAAAAATAAAAGTAAAAGATAAAAATACATTTAAATCTATATAAAATATCTATATAGTATTCATATTCAATTTAATAGTCATATGATATATATATATAATTATATTACATTAATGATTATTATAAAATAATATGTAACGTGACATGATTAAATATATTTTTTTCAGACAATAACTATTTTAAAATTTTTGAACTAAAATATAAACATAAATGTTATTAACTCGGACTTGGAATCGATTATGAGATCATTAAAGGAAGCTTTTTATGATCTAAAACCTGCCAAAAAAAAAATTAGGAGACTAAAAATTAAATGAATAGAAACATAAACATAAATTTTATTAACCAATTTTACGTTAGAAATATAAACATAAAAATTCATTATGAGATCATTAAACGAAGTTTTTATGAACTAAAAAAAAAATAAGACTAAAATTAAATTATATCATATTAAAAGTTTATTATATAAAAAGTACTAGACTCCTAGAAGTTATTGGGACGTCATTGATATATAATGATAGCCTACGTACTGTCAGAAAATTGCATCCTTCAATTTTCAAATATAAATCGCAATGAATTTCCTTAGAAAACAATTACTTTAGAGGTGCTTTCTATCAATAATCATAGCATTGCCAATTAATTATATACTAAGTCTTTGTTACTTATACCACATCTCAATAGCAATAGTCACATGTTACATGTTCTAATTTATAGTATGTTGATATTTCTCCGTGTAACAAACATATTAATGCAATTTAATTTCCACTCAGAAGAATTGTGTGGTTGTTGTGGGAAGTAATGGGTGTTTAACGCACTGCATTCAAAGTTTGGGGCCTCTCGCTCCAGAGGAACTATGATGGTTGATGACTGAACTGTGATCACTAATGAGTAGGTTCATGTTATTTCATTTTTCTATATCGGTACTTTTACGTGCGTTGCGAGATACTCAATTAAATTTTTTATGTAATAATTTTTTTATGTAATAAATTTTTATTTAGAATCATAGAATAAAATACCATAATTTTTAATACAAAATTGTTATTTATTATTTTTTTATTATATACGCTTATATATATATATATATTATGAACTTCAAGTTTCCACCATTTTCATTTCAAAACAAAACCAATTCCGTAGAACTTGAATATTAAGAGTTAGCCAATAAATTATTCTTTCATTTTATACATGCATGTAAATTTGTTTTTAATTTTTAAAATAATACAAATTAGTTTCACTTTTAAAATTTTTATAAATTAATTCTTTATTTATTTAAAATAATACAATTAATCTCTTTACAAAGATAAAATTGTAAAATTTTAAAAAACAGAAAACTAATTAATTTGTTAGTTATCTCAATACTAAACCCATAATCTGTAAGAAATTGATCCATTTGGCACAATTCAAATTGTCACCGGTTGAAATACTGCTTCTATTTCATTATTATTTTTTAAATGTATTTTAGCTAACTATATATTTATTTTCATTAATTTAAAACTTAATTTTTATCTTTATAAATGTGAATAAATTTATTTTTATTAATTTTAATTCTCATTTGAAAATAACATCACCTAATAATAATAATGTAACTTGTATTTACCGTATAACGTTAATAATGATTTTGAAATAACATATGATGTTATATATATATATAATCAATAAATATTGATTGAAACTATTTTAAAAATATCTTAATATTTACAGCACTAAACTTAATAAAGAAAATTTTAAAGTATTATTACACATATTAAGAACCTTACTCATATACAGTATATAGTGTAATTCTGATTAAAATAAAGAAAGCAAACTATTATTACGCGGGGTCAGGTAGCATTTGATAGAAGCACAGAGAGAGGGAATGATGACATTGAAGATTCTGCAAAGTTGCTGCTTTTCCCAGCAACCAAACCATCAGAACAGAAGCATAGCCATGAAAATCATATTGAAGAGCTAATTGATTTCTTAAAATTCTGATGCAAGTTCCAATGGAACAGCAATCTTCATTCAAGGCAAAGAAAATGTACAAAACTGAACACCATGTAATTTCTAATTTTCTAATCCATATACTGCTTCGAACTCAAACACCAAATTCTCTTTACCTTTCTGTACAATAAATCCTAAATTCTAGCTAACCAACCACTCTTTCTAATATCAGATACAAATGCAACTTCAATTTGATTTGCTAACATATATATAAAGTATATAATATATATATATATATATGTACCTGTATTTGACAAATAAATATTGAAAGAAACCATATCTGAAAATTGAGTATAATTTGCCCCCCAAAATCTATCTCTTGTTGTGTAAAGGGTTAGATCCTGTTGGCACCCTTCTCTTCTGAGACTCAAATTCTCCACCTCTGCTTCTAATTGGAGAATTGGCCCAAGGATGAAAAGCTTGTTGGCTTGAAGTGGAAGAAGGGCCTGAAGAAAACTTGGTCCTAATGGCATGAGATCTTGGTGTGAGGAAGAGAAGAATACTCAAGAGGAGGATCAAGTGGAACTGCTTCATGTTCATAATTTGAAAGCCTCAGAATCAAGGACAAAAAAATGGGAATGCTAATTTGATGTGGGCTAAGCTTGTTGTTTATGCTAAATGTGGTGAGATTTATAAAGTACTTGTCTTGTTTTTGTGTGCATGTATTTGGGTCATGGCCTCTCTGCCCTCTGATTGGGATCAAATGGTGAATGGTTGGTTTTATATCAATTTCTATTGGTAGGGTCTATATAGGATTAGGGGCCTAGAATGACGGTTGTGAGATGATGGTAAAAATGCTATATTGTATAAAAAATTATTATATGGTATAAGGTAATAATCATATGTGAATAATCTTGACTAATCTTTACAAAATATATGATCAAAATTTTTAATTTATAAAAAGAAGTAATAACATTTGACTATATAATATATAAAGATTAATCAAAAGTATGAACCTGATGATGGTTAGGGACAATAATTTTCATATTCAACAAGAGATAGTGACTGAGAAAATTGAATACTGACTCATAGGATGTGTAACTCCCAAAATGTGAAAACATGGAAGAAACAAGAAGCCGAAAATATGGGGAGCAGTTTTGCAATGACCTTTTGGCTTCTTCTTAGTCTGACCAAAATACCCCTCAAATAAGTTTGCTTGCATACTGTCTTACAAATTAAAAAGTGATTAAAAGTAAAGCCAGTGAGTGAAATCCCATTTTTTAGCTTGAAAATTTGTTGCACTACAAAATTGCAAAATTTTGCTCTTAAATAATCAAATTTACAAAATAATCTAATTAAAACACTTAAAGGGAAAAACAAATGAGAAATTAGGAATGAAGTTCTCTATATCCTTGTCATCGAATTCTCAAATTAACAGAGATCAGCTACTTCTTTTTTCAAAAAAAAAAATAAATCTCACCAAATTAATTGAAATCAGTTATAAATTATATTGGAAAGAATATCTATATGTCATCATTTAATTTGAGAATAGAAGGCTAAGAAGATAAGAGTTTGTTTTTCATTTTTATTTACAAAAGAGATATATTTTATTTTATTATTATTTTTAAATTTTTGTTTAGAAAATAATAAAAATAAAAAATATTTTTACATTTTTTATATAAAATTTATAAATAAAAATAAAAATATAAAATATTTTTGCAAACTGAGAGATTCTAAAACAGTTAATCTGAAAAATGCAGAGCAAGCTAGGGGCTTTTTGATCATAAAAATAAACACGGTCAACAAATTGAATTGGGCTGGTAGAAACTATAAAGAATGAGCATGTGAAAGTTATAGTAGTAATAAATAATGAAATGAAGTTTAAGTTATTAAACACATATTGTTGTACGGGTATTAAAGTTATGCATACCCATATGGTCAAGCAGATCCGAATTTGGTGGGTCTAAGCAAACGCGTGGATTTCCAAGATTGGATGATTTTCATGGACAATAGGTCCCAAATATAATACAAGGGCTTCTTGAAATCATGTTATTTTGTCACACCAATGGAAACCTCTTCTCAATTATCCAAGATAATAATAGATTAGTGTATCTTTCTTGTTATGTGAATTAATATTCGTGTCTATAAATAGTTTTTGTGATGTATCATACATATAGTTCATGTTAAGACATAAAAGGAGGAAAATAACAGACATGCCACAACTTTGTCATAAAATTATGATATATATATATATATATATAATTTCTTGCACAAGTGTTCTTTCTGAAAATCCATTTTATTTTTAGCCTTAGAGTGTTACACAAGAGATGAAACTTGAGCAAAGTACTTTTGTATTAAGAGATCATCATTTAACTCTCAAAACTTGAAATAGTGTAATTGGTAGTAATTTTTAACAAGCTAAAAGCTTAATTAATTAATTAGATAAAATATTTGTTTAAGAAAAATATATAATTCTTCTTAATAAAGTAATATTTTTAATTAATAGTTTGTAAAAATTTCTAAACATTACTTTAAGTAGTATTCTAATTCTTTAGCTCTTAAGTCTGTATGTTTTTCCTTGATATTTATTTTTACATCGCTAATATCTTGAAAAAGGTGATCGGCATAATCTTCAATCTTTATAGTACGAAATTATCAAAATAATAATATAAATATTTATTTATTTTATTTTATTTAATAAAAATATTTATAAATAAGAATAAATTTAAAATTATCAATTTTTAAAATGATAAATAATTTAAATAAATCAAATTATAAAAATTATAATTATTGAAAATATATATTTATCAAATTTTAAATTATTATTCAATAATTAATTATATTTTTATCTATATTTATCTACTAAATATTTTTTAATTTAATCAATTTTATTTTAATTAAATTGTAAATTATATGTTAATTTTTTGTAAACACGTCCAAATCTATAAAAATATTTAATGATGTGTAGTGGACGTAATTAATTCAACTTTAATTTAAGAATAGTCAACGGTCAAGAATTTCAAAAGGAAACATCAAGTGGGACAACTATAGAAGCTAGCAAGGAGAAAAACTACTTTGCGGTTTAACACCTAGCAAGCAAAAAGGTAAATTTTGTTATTATGTTTTGTAATGTTCTCAAATGATAAACGTAGCGAAATATGGTTTTATAAACGCTAATGGCATGAGAAAATGTCAAATATAAAGTTAAAGAATAATAATAATAATAATAGGTTAGTAGGTGTCATTTTAAAGCATATATAGATTGAATGATATCACTTTCTCATCACATCAAACAAAATTTCATTGATTAACGAGTAGTGTGAGGGATTAACATTTCCTTCTCATAGTAATTTATGTCTGGTGTCATAGACAAATTAATTATATATGTTGGCTCTAGAACATTAATTAAAATATTCTTCATAATTAAATAATTGACACAACAAGAATTTAATCCTGTAATTGTGGGTTTACTCACTAATACTAAAATGTTCATTTGTAGTAAGTCAAACCATTGGGACTATAAAAAAAAATCAGAAGAACTGCTAGTATGAATATGGTGGTGAAAAGTTTAGATTAAAAAAAGAAATTAGAAATCTAATTTGCATTGAAACTTTTATTTTCCGATCATAATTAAAAATAAAATATTAATAATATTTAGGATATTTCTGATGTAATTTAGTTCAATTTAAAAAAAAATATTCATTATAAAAAATATTACGACTTAATTTAGTTTGATTTTCCTAATAAATATTATAAAAATTAAACTAAATTAATTATTTTCATTTAACTATTTTAATTTTTATTTTAAAAATTTAAACAATAAAAATTTCTCAGATAAATTAAAATATTACGTTTAAAATCATAAAAAAGTAAATATATAATAAAAAATTCATAATTTTTAATAAAAATAATTCACAGTAAATAAAATAATACATACTTATAATAGATATATAATTTATATTAATTTTATTCTAAAATAAAATATAAAATTAAAATATATATAATTACATACGATTCAGTTTAACTTAATTTTAAAAAATTAACAGAATAAAAAAGTTATAATATTAAATTTTAAATATTTTTAATTTAATTATACATTTTAAAATAGATTGATTCCTTTCTTAAATATTTCTAACAACATCTTTATAAACATGCCTCATTCATTAGTTATTTTTAATTAAAATATTTATTATTTTTAAAAACTGATTAATCATGAAAATTTATTTAAAAAATATATTACTAATTTTCAAATGTGTTGATATGGTCATGTGCATTTGTTTTCACCGACTTTTGTGGACGAAACAAGCTACGTGTTTATGGCATTGAATTAATCAATTTTACTGTTCTTGATATTGACTGTGCACATACATAAAAACATATATATATATATATGATGGTTATATATGTAAAGCATATTTATATTTTATTAATATTCCGCAGTTATGCTACAAATGGTTGGTTTCATACTAATTCAATGTATTATTTGCATAGCTGTCACGTTGAAAGTTCAATCTAAGCTATAAGATCTTAATGATCATCAAGTGTATGGTTGACTATACTTATGTGGCCTTTGAGCTTTACCGTCAAAATCAAGTAATCTGAAATTATAAATAAATATTTTCTGTTATTTTTAATTAAATTAAAGGTTTACTCTGATAATTGATATCAATTTTTAATATAAATTTTTATAGTTTTAATTTATTTATAGCCATAAAATTGGAATTTTAATTAAAAGTAACATAAAAAATATTTATAGTATTATATCTAAGTTTCATTATTATAAAATACATATTAGCGTTTGCAAATAATTAGCATTTTTCCAATCCAATCTCTCCTATGTGAGGAACCTTTTTTGTTAGGTTTGCCTTTGTCGGGCATCATTACATGAAGGAATGTGTACGCGTGTTCATATTCAACCTTGACCAAAATTTTCATTGATTTTGTATATAGGTCATTACCCATGTTTCAGGTGAATTATATATAAACGCTTGATTTTTAACTAAAAATGTATTGATTCCCTCATTAAAAAGAAACTACATATCATATAAATTAATCGTTTATTACTTAGTACTATATATAAAATTTAGAAAGAATTATATTTACATCCTCTTATTTTCATCAAAAAATATTTGATATTTTTTTATCTTATATAAATTTTTTTGAATTTATATAAAGAAATAATATTGTATATTATTTTTAATTATACAACTATACATAAATTTTTGTAATTTTTTATAATTTTATATGTATAAATTTTTTAAAAAAGATATAGAGATATCAAATGTTTTTTTAATAAATTTTAAAAGATATAACTATAATTCTTCCTAAAATTTATCGTCACATATCACTTGAATTAAAATATATGTACTGCCACATTCGATGCGTTGGCAAAATTGTGATGAAAAACGGGATTTTAAAGTATAAGAATATGATAGATATATTGTAAAGTTTAGCGAAATAAGAATTTATTTTGATACATTTATCTACAAAGTTTTTTAAAATTAACTTTTGAAAACAAAAAATGATAAAATACTTTTATAAATTTAAATAATCTCTTTCAAATACCTCTAAATGTTAGCCATTGATAACCTTTTGCAGAATCAAATTTTATTTCTGAAATGAACTACCATCATTTTATGTTTTACAAATATATCAAAACTTTCATTATAAATACGACCAGTTAAAACGACTGCAAATGTCAACTTTACATAGAAAAATGCTATTTGTGTTATATTTTTGTATAAAAAATTATACCAAAAAAGAGAGATAAAAATATAAAATAAAAAATTATATAAGGTGATGGAGAAAATATGAAAAAAATCTTATAATTCTTGTAAAAAATTAAAGTACAAATTTCATAACTCATCCGTTTCCCACGTACTATTACATTTCTCCTTTTTTATATACAAAATAGATAACTAATTTATCAACATATTAATAAAAAGTAGTTGAATAATTAATATATTATGAATGTACATCTTTATTTTAAAAATATTTATAATATTAAATGTTTAAATTGATAGCATAAAAATATATAAATATTTTGTTAATATAAAGTTTATAATAAAATAAATATATAAAAAATTAATAATAATTAATACATTAAAAAATTATATTTTTTTATATTTAAAACCAGAAAATTATTAACAGTGATTTCTTATAAAAAGAACAAAATAATTAAAGTATCTATTTTAAGATAATAATATAACACTGCTCCCTTTATAAGATTTTAGCTTAGCGTGTGGATCGAGCAAAAAGTCTTATCAGCTATAGTTATATACACAAATAAGCAGTATTTTGGAAAAGCTAGCTTCAATTATTTTGATTAGTTTCAGCAACTTAATCAACAAAATTGGTTCAAGTCTTCAAAGAAAGGATAATTAAAATGTACGTGCATCGAAGAATATCGATATTATCAACCTAAACATTATGCGTGTCTAATAATTCAACATTCAAGTGCCATACCCTCAAATTTATGTTTCTTTGGGTTGCAAATATTGACCTTTTCTTCTGTAACCCAACATGCACATTAACAAGGCTTCTTCCCATGACAAATATTCTTCCACATATATGCTTAGATTTTCGTTCATTTAGAATGATTATACTACTTCCTTTATTTTCTCTACTTTAAAATTTGTATAAATGAGCGTATGCAACGTTTATTTTACTAAAGAGATAAGTTAAGGATAATAGAATGAATTAGCATCTAAATTTTTTAATGTAAAAAAAAATATTAAATTTAAACTTATAAATAAGCTATCATAATTTTTTATTATTAGATCAATCTAGGACTACGCAAAGGTTCAAATCGTTAAGAATCGATAACCTGAAAAAACAAGTTAAAATTGTCCGTACAATCAGTTGGGTAGGTAGAATTATGGGTTGATTGAGTTGTAGATAAAGGTTTAAATTATGTCAGGCTCCTTTTTAACATTTTTTGACCAAATTTTAAAAAAACTATTATATTTTTTTAGTTTGTTGTCCTGTTAATTGGTATCTGATTCTTATCATTAAGAAAATATAAAGTAACTGAATGTAAATTTAATTGTTTTCAATAATTAAAAGATCATCAATCCTTTAAAAAATATATTTAAAATTGAAATATAAATCATATATGTATATATATTATTGTATTAAACCTACTAAAATTTAACAGTTAAATTTAAAATATACTTATCTCAGTCTCATATTAATTAATCATTATGAAATATACATAAAAACTAAACTGAAATTTACAAAATATATATGATGATCATTTTAAATGTCTCATATTAATTAATCATTATGAAATATACATAAAAAATAAATTGAAATTTATAAAATATACATAATGATCATTTTAAATTTGTTATTCGTACTGATTATATCTTTATAAACTATAATATCTTCTAACCAATAAATACTTAAAAACAAAAATAAAAAACATAAAAATTGGGACTAGCACACAACAAGCCAAAATCTTCAAATTTATTTGCAGACTTTTAATAAGCAAGTAACACTCCAATAGTACAAATGTACATTCTTCGTTACTACAAATTCATAAAACCAATAATTAGTAATTATAAATAAAATTTAAATAAAAGAAATAAAAATTAAAAATTTAAAAGTGATGATCAAATAAAAATTATCTTAAAAAATATGCATAATGATAATAATTTTATTTTAAATAATATTCTATTTCCAATAAAACTAAACTATTAAAATAATAAGATAATAATATTATTATTAAAAAATAAATCTAACATAAGAAATGCATTAACTACAAAATTAAATGAACCTAATAATAGTTTCAATCCAATAAGCAAAGATCATTGAAGTTTATTAGAAAATTTTAAAATAAATAAATCTTAAAATATATATTGTAAAAAAAATTGGAATTATAATATAAAAAAACAGAAATAGGTATATATCCTTTAAGAATAGAGAAAATAATATTTAAAAATTTTAGAATTAAAATATTTAAAAATATAATAATTTTTTTTTATTTTAATCCATACTAATTAGATGAGTGAGATGATGGATCTGTAGGTTAAAAATTTAATTTTTTAATAGAAGATATTTTTCTGTAAAAATAATATAAGAAAATATTAATTATTATATATAAATATAGAAATATAAATGAAAATTTAAGAAGTAATTCTAGTTTGTTAAAATATTTTTATATATCTCTATAATTTTTCCAATGCTAGGATCTTTAAATTGATAAAATGAAAGTCTTGGCCAATTTTGACAATAGATCAATGTCAATGAAAGTCTTGACTAATTTTGACAATAGATCAATCTCAATGAAAGTCTTGACTAATTTTGACAATAGATCAATGTCTCTGTCATTTGAGAGGATGAATAATTTCTGAAAGTGTCCAACATTTTTCTACTAGTGCTAAAATCACTTTCACAAGCCACAGTAGATACTGGTGTGGCAAACACATCTCTGAATAATGTACAAAAGTATCAAAGAAATGAAAGTTGTTCTATTTTCACCATAAAAGAAGGTCAAATTTTTTTTCCACCATCCACACAAGATTTAGCAAGAAATTTGTCAAGCTCATTTTTCTCTCTTAAATGCATTTGTTCTGACAACATGTATAGCAATTTTAAGAATTTGAGAGGACTCTATGGGAGTTTAGGATAATTGAGAATTTCTATTTTATGGACCATGATTGGCAACATACCATTGATAAAGCCTACAAATATTATGTTTGACCCTAAAAGACAATTTAATGGAAAATTCAGCATCATGTTCATACATATTTTTAAAAGACCATTCTACATACTTTAAGTTGTATCTAGGGTCTAGAATTATTTCAAAACACAATAGTTGATTAATATGAATAATTTGTCCGTAATACTTGTTTTTTTTTTTTTCATTTCAAGCCCTATATTAGCCAAGATAATGTTCAGATTCATATATACTTGATTCAACTCACAACTAATAAGAGCAAGTTGATGAACCGCATAATGTATAATGACACTAGTTGAGGAAGAAAATAACTTAGTTGTATCATAAAATATTTACAAGAATTTAATTTTCAACTACATCTAGAAATAGTAGGTACTTAATTTCTTGTAATGTGCCACAAAGAAAGACAAGATTTGCATCCATCATTTGGCTAACTTGCTAGCCAAACATGAACCATTACATGATGCAAATCTTGGATTGTCTTGCCTCTCTATAATAATGTGTTAGATGGATGTTTCAATCTTTAGTTAAGTAATCTTAGATTATCTTGATGATGGGACCATAACAATGGAAGTAAGGGTCCATGTTGATTAATGACATTGCTTGTTTGTAATCTGATTTACAATGAACATTGTGCAATCCTTTATTCCATGCAAGGTTGAGATAATGCACATTTTGAGTACCTACAATGAACATTACAAGTAGTTCATCTTGAATGTCATCTAACCTTCAACAACTACCATAAAATCCTTATAACCATTTATTAGTGTTGTCTCAGAGGACCCTACCATAACCTGATGGCCCAAGATTACCAAAGGAGCTTCTGTTCACGTTGGTCATGACAACTTGATCTTCCGCTACAATCCACCTTATACAATGTTTGTTAATTTCACAATCAATCTGTGATGCCAAAAAAGTGAGGTACACTATAGAAGTCACATCCTTACAACGACCTCTTGGGTTTAACGGTGCTAGTCTAAAAGTATGTGCAAGTTTCTATCCATCCAAATCTACGATAATCCTACAAGGAAAAAATGCTCACTAACTTGTGTATGTTTTATAATCTAGTTTTATATATCTAGAGTGAAGAAATGTGGCTCAATGGCTATGGAAAGAGCTTCCCAAATCTTTAAGGGGTACGTGCATTCTCGTAGGTAATGGGTTATGTATTCTATGTCAGTATTGCACTTTGGGCCTAAGGAGGTCACAGTTAGATGTCTACGATGGTGTAGCTTAGCCGTTGGGAGGGTATTGTGCCAGATTTTCCATAAAAGAAATCAAATTTCCATTGGGGATTCTATCCACCAAATCCATCTTCATGACGGTTCCTAGGGTAAGAGGTGGTATCGCATGAGCTAGTGGTAAGTGTTCTTGGTGGTGTATATACCATGTTGGTGGGTGCTCCAAGTGTATACATTTAATAATGCATCATTTAACATAACTTGGAGATTATCTAGTTGTATCCTAAGTGTGGTAGGTAAGATGGTGTAAAGTTGTTGGACGTCTCAATTGACCCAAATATGAAAAATTATAATATGCATGTCATGGATGTCCATATATTGAACTACATCACAAAGTTTCCCTAAATAAGGCCAAGGATGGTATCCGAAGTTGACATCTCCTGTTCCTTGTGGAGTTTAAATGTTAACTTGAGTATCTTTAGCGCAACCTAAATACCTCTCAAAATAGGCGATTTTGGTGCACCTAATGGATGCATAAGTATATTGTTAATGCGATTGCATTTTTTTGAAGTTTTTGACCTATACCTTGTCATCAGCATAGAGTACTTGTTAGGTTAACTTTCCAAGTAGGAGTATATTTGCTTCACCCACTTATCAATATCTAGTCCCTCATCTTGCTTTGGCTTAGTAAATTATACCTAGCAAATAAGGTGTACCTAGACTTGTCTTGGTTCCTTTAAGGAAGCCTCTAGCCATAGCATCAATTTTTATATACACTAAGTTTGGGATCCAACACATCTGCATTATGTATATGTGTATTAATGTGAAGATCGAGTTGACTAAGGTTAATTTTTCTTCTTTATTAAGGATTTTTATTTTCCATCATATGAGTCATCCCTAAAGGTTGTCTAAGGTTGTTGAAATGGGCCTTTATCACTCTACTATGACATAAATTTTATATTGGTAATACTTGTGAAACGTTCCTTTATTGAGTGATTTTTTAGAGTAAAATACCTTTGACTTTTATACGTTTATGGAGACATATAAAGCATAGGAAATATCGGTGTCCTTGTCTATCATTTAAAAAAATAAGAGGGGATATCCTTGGTCCTTTTTTGGAAAAGGTGATAAGGATCCATCACTTGTTCATTACTTGTTTCTGAATGGGGTAGCTAGACTTTCCATACACAAAATAATTATGTAGGGTGACAAAGGATCCCCCTTTTGGAGGCCTTTTATAGGTTGAAATAAGGATAAGAAAGCATTTTCCATGCCATAAAAGACTCATGTTGGATGACATCACACAATGCCCAATTAGGTCATAAGTAAGACTAGGAAAGCCAAACATTTCTAAATTTTTGGATATGAAGTGCCAATTGACCATGTCATAGCCTTCTCAAGATCAAGTTTAAAGCCCACTAGTCCTTGTTTGCATTTGATTTTTCCCATATGTGAGATTATCTCTATAGAATGATTGTATTATTGGTAATGCTTCTTCCTAGTATAAAGTTGCTACATAGTGGCCCAATTAGGGTTTTCATGTGAGGGCATAATTTATTGACCATCACCTTAGTAATTATTTTATATAAAATATTACATAAATTTATGGGTCTAAAATCCTTAAAGATACTTAAACATGCCACTTGAGGATAAGGATGAGCAGTGACTTCATCACCTTTCCATTGAAGGAACCAAGTATAAAGGCTTTTAGGTTAGATCAGTTATTGTAATGCTTGTAATATTCTAGTGGGATTTAAAGAATATGACTTGGAAACCTCCTAGACCAAGTGCCTTGTACATATGCATTGCAAGCTGGACATTGTGAACCTCATCTCTTGTCACTAGTTATGTTATAGTTGAAAAAACCTCTTGGGATACGATGGTAAAGATAATGTCAAGTATCAACTGTGTTTAGATAGTGCAATCCTACTCAGGGCGACAAAATATTCCCTTGAAATATTTTTGTACCTCCTTACAAAGTATTTTAGTTTATGTGCAAATGGTTTCACATGGTCCTATCTGATTTTGCCGATGATGCCTTATCATTTGAACATGGAAAAACTTATTGTTGTGATCTTCCAACTTAACCTAGTTCTTACAGACCTTCTAATACCATAGAGTCTCTTCCTGGTATAGGGTTTGTAGTGTCCATAGGAAGTAGGAATACATGTGTTCAAGGTGTTCGGAAATACCATGTAATCTTTGTTCTAACTGTCTTTTATGTTGGTGAGTGTTGCCAAATTTGTGTTTATTAAAGGAAATAGATTGTCATCTTACTTTTCTTAATGCAAAGGTCACACTCAGGTGATGGTTATTCCAAGCATCTTTAACCAGATAATCTACGGGGCTCATCCAGCAAGCCTTAGAGTGGAATGATTTACATGTATGTTGGATGGTTAGCCTACACCTCAAAAGTAGTGGATTATGGTTGGGGTGAATCCTTGTAATGGTTTTAACTAAAACTCTTGGAAAAGAAATGTTCCATGTCATGTTACACATGTATTGATTTAAATGCTTTTCTTTGTATCTTTGGTTGTAGGCTTTTCTTTGTATCTACAAGACCATAATCATTCATCATGTCTTGCAATATAGTGGCCCAATTCTAAAGGAAATCACAACTAGTTTGTTCTAAGGGTTGGGTGATCTCATTGAAATCATCCATGAGTAACCAAGAGAGATTAGCATGTTGTCAAATTGACCTGTAATAGTCCTATAGTTTTTGCAAAAGGTAAGAATGATATTTTTGTAGACACTACTAAAAATTCACTTATAAGTAATTCTCATGATTAATACTATGAGTATTTAATTATGCACATCAACCATGTCAATATAGATGTCACTATCATTCTGCTTAAGCAACCAAATACCCCCAAAGTAGTCTTGCATCTATCATGATATGATAAGGTCATACCACAAATTAGTCCAATAAATATGTGTAATTGCATACTAAATATGATGTTCAAATACACAAATCAAAGTAGGAAAAAATATCTCCTCTAATATTTTCTTGTAAGTTTAATAGTGTTTTTCTCCATTCCCCAAATATTCCAAGAAAGTACACTAATGTCATGGAAGTACTCTTTTCTCATTAAAACCATAGTACGATAGGAATGAGGGCAAGATGAATGCCCTAAATGATCATACCAAGGATGATTGTGATGGGAAACATTTCTCCATCACCTTCTATGATCTTATCCACAAGCCTTTCTTGTGGGGGATTGGTAATAGGAAGTCCCTCAAGTGAAATTGATTGCATAGGATAATATCATTCTATTATCATTTATTTATGGACATTGGGGATGAGGTGATAGCTTGGGTGGAGGCAGTTTCCTTTCCGGTGCCTTTTTCCCCAATTTTAGGTTTCAATTTGTCTTTCTTTTCTTGGTGCAGTTTTAGTGCGAACATTATTTGTGTGCGTAGTGTTTATCTATGCTTTGTCAATTGAGTCAGCATTCAAAGATATCTACTGAGTTGTTTTGGGCATAACTATCATGTTACATTACATACATTACACCTACTATTTTTCATCGAAGTGTTGACTATATTTTCCTTGTTTTAATATTCTCTCAACCTTTCACTTTTGTTTTGTAATGATCACCTGCTTCTTGTGGAGTGGGTCCTCCTGTTTTGTAACAGTCTCTTCTAGGGCACTAATTTCCTATGTCAGGGGTTCTCATCAATGATTGATGTAGTGGGTGGTGGTTGCAACGGAACTGTGGCAGTATTGGTGGCATTAACCTTATTATAGTAGTTTCATCTCCAAACTTCCTAAGTCAAAATCTAACTAAGTTTAAAATTTCCATCTTTAAAGCTTAAGCTCAAATACTAAGCAAGCAAGCCTCCTTATTTTCTCTTGAAGAAATTTCATGTGGGATCATCGAGAGGGTGATTCTCCATCACTAAATCCATCAAGTTTCCATTTTAAGGCTTCAACAAGTAGGTCTACCCTTAAATTTTTCTAAGTACTTTTGTTAAGTATTCTTTCCTAATCTTCTTCATCCTTGTGGATCTTTTCTCTAAACTTCAAAATACAACATCTTTAAGTATTATTCAGTTTAAAACTTTCCTAAACTCTTAAAATAAGCATTTTTAATTTTTAAATAATTTTTAAGAGTCCTAAATGAAGCTTAAATGATTTAAAGTCCTTATTAAGACTCCTTAAGTATTTTAATCGATTAAATCTTCTTGAAAATAATTTGTAAAGTTTTGGGGAAAATTAGAGAAGTTTTAACTAAATCTTGAAATATGATCAAGTGATGGAGGATTTATATATTTGAGAAGATCTAAAATGTATTGCCTTATTTGAGCTTAAAATTTCTATGGTTGTTTTATCTTTTCCAAAAGTTTACACTTGTTACCTTTCTTAAGTTAAGTTAAAATTTTAACCTTTAATACTTAAAAGTCCTAGATTTGGACTTTTATGGACATAAAACTAAAAATTTAGAGAGAAAAACACAAATTAAATTTGGAAGGTAAAGATTGGACCTTTATGATAAAGAGGTGAAGATAAGGACTTGTGTACTTAAGTGATGGAAGAAAATTTCCAAAAAAAAAAATTTCAAGGACAAAGGCATTTACTAAGGATAAAGACTTGTAAGAATTTAATGAACTTTAGTCAGGATCCAAGGTTAATACATCTCTTGATCATGAATCTAAGAGTTATTGTAGTGGAAGTTAATAAAAGGGCACTTTGAGAAAGAATAGGCCATTTGGCCATGACCATATGATGGACAATAAAAAAGGCTTAAAATTTTGAATCCATGATAATTAGCAATCCCCATAATTATTAATACATAAGATCACACATGAAGCTAGCAAGAAAAATTTAATTAAGAGACCTTGGTGAGTTGTTATGACCATTCAACCAAGCTCCAAAGTTAGGGAAAGGAAGGTTATAAAATATTATAAAATTAATTAGTTAACCCTCCTAAAATAAGACATTAAGAAAATAAACTTTTGGGGTAAGAAACACAATTTAGTGACCTCTCAAATTCACATGGGTCGTTCGACCATAACTTACAAAAAAATGAGGTATTAAAGCTACAAAATTTTCTTATTAATTAGTTAACCCTCCTAAAATAAGACATTAATAAAAATAAACTTTTGGGGCAAGAAACATAATTTAATGACCTCTTAAATTCACATGGGTCATTCGGCCATGACTTGAAAAAAAAAAAAAAAGAGGTATTGGAGCCACAAACTTTTCTAATTAATTAGTCTAAGAGATTAAGTAAAAATCTCAAGAATACAACTCCAAAGAATAAAGAGATATAAGGTATAAATCTCTAAAGGACATCGAGGTTATTCGGCCAAAGTTAGAATCAAAGATAGTTAAACTATTTTACTTAAGCATTAAAGTTAGAAATTTGGTCTTAAAGACTAAATACGATGAAATTTTTTTTTTGAAATTGGCAAGAGAGCATTCAGCCAGCCAAGGAGGCTTAAAGTTTAACAAATAAGATTAAGCAAACAAACTCTTGAGAAAAGGAAAGGTTAAGAGAAACATGGAAGAAATGAGTGACATAGATTTTCTATGAGAAACTTATTTTAAAATGCTAAGAATGTAGGCAAATTGGACAATCTTAAGAAAGGTGTGCATGCTGTTTAAAATTTAAGAATCATGCTCAAGTAAATATTTTCACTAAAGAAGTAAGTTTTGGATAACTAATTATGTCTATTTATTATGATGACTCTTGAGTATGTTTATCCATGTGCAAGTGTACTATATTCTCTCTTGAATAATGCATAAAATGATGTGAATTATGGTTCCAAATGATGAATTATGTGATAATTGAATGATTTGGATGCTATATGTGCATACCATATTGGCTATTGAGCATGCATGTTTGTATGAAAATTTAAAAGTGAAACCTAATAAATCAAGAGATCGTTTAAAAAGAACCTTCTGTGAAAACTTAGCATTACTCCTAGTGTACTAAATGTGGGACTTGTGCATACTCCAAAGGTTGTAGGTCATTCTATGATAATCAGAAGGTACATAACCTTCTATGATGAAGGCTTAAGGCTTCAAACAAATTTTTCTATTGGAAAGTCGTAGATCTTCCACAATTATGATGGTAATAATAATTCATAATTAGTTTATATTCTAGATCAGAAAATGGAGTAGTAAACAAATAAAAGATATTACTTGACTAAAGTATTAAGAATATGTCTTAAATGAAATTATATCTGAGAAAGGAATTAGAGAATGAAAATGATTATGATTAAGGAATAAAGTGAGTAAGAGTCAAATAATATTTATGTTATGATGAGAAAGTAATATAAAGAATGAATAAGAATTTTTTTTGTGTATAAAAGCATGTATGAAATGTATATTGTTGTTAAATTTAATTTCTATCATTGTTAAAAAGGACCCATTTCAGATAATAATTATTTTATAAAACAGTAATTGAACTTGCATGTTTATCATCTCTTTTTAATAAGCTGAAGTGGTTGGATTAGAAATGATGTCATTAATCTTAGAGTAAACGCCTACTGAGAAATTTCAATTTCTCATTCCTATCTCTTATTTTCCTCCTTAAGATCGTTCAAGCTCTTCGTAGTGGCTAAACAGTAATTGAACTTGCATGTTTATCATCTCTTTTTAATAAGCTGAAGTGGTTGGATTAGAAATGATGTCATTAATCTTAGAGTAAACGCCTACTGAGAAATTTCAATTTCTCATTCCTATCTCTTATTTTCCTCCTTAAGATCGTTCAAGCTCTTCGTAGTGGCAATAGCCTAAGTGAAAATAAATAACATGGACTGAAGATTTAATTATGCAAGAAGAGTTATAATTGGTTTAAGGTGATTTCCATCTACATAGTCCAATGACACTAGGTTGTGTTGGAAGAAGCTCACCTAGTGTTGGAAGAAGTTGAGCTTTTTCTATCATACAGGTGCACTATTATTACTAAAACCTTATCATGGAAGGAAACTATTTTATGGGCCATGTTAATATTCGGTTGTCATAATCATTTGATCATGTACGCATCTCTAAGTTAAAATCCTAATAGAAAAAATAAAATTCTCTACTTCCATTTTATATTAAAATTAACTTATTTACTTCACCTTATACTAGCACTTATTTTAAGTGTTAGAAAATTATTTGATTATTTTTAACCATTAAAAATTTTAATTTTAATCATTAATAATTTAAATGATTTTATCTCAAATTTATTTAAAAAATAAACTAAATGGTTATATAACTTTAGTTTAGATTCATGTTAATAAATTTATAATTTTAATAAAAAAAATAAATTTTCAAATGTGTAAATAAAAAAATAATTACATAATTTTTACCAATTACCAATAAAATATAAAAATAATTCTATAAAAATTTGATTTTTAGTGTGTATATTAAATACTATCAATTTCATTTAAAAATTGTTTAAAATGTAAATAAAGTAATTTTTATTTTATCTAAAATAAATTAAAAAAAGTATGTATTATATGTTGTTTATTCAAACTTTGCGAGAGATCCATTTAAAAATTATTTTCTAAACTTTTCATACCTTTTCTTTTCTACTCACACCTCCTTTCTAATTATTTTAAGAAAAATATTTTTAATTTTATCCTTATTTATATTTTTTAATTTTTTCTTTTGTCATTGTTTTTCTCCTTTTATTTCATTTCATTTCTATTTTTTTTAAAACTCAAACTATTTGTAGAATATATTTCTATTCATAAAAATTATTGTCTGTGATCATGAAGATTTCATCGATGTAAAAGAAGGTAGGTCATTTTCTTTTTTTATGCTTTTGTCATTTTTTCTTTCACAAAAGACCATCTTTTGAAATAAGATTACAGAATTTTAATTTTGAAAGCTTAAATATTGTTATAAAAATTTAATTTCAAAAGATAAAATATTGACTTTTGAAATTAAATTTTAGAAATTATTATTCAAGTTTCTAGAATCTTATTTTCATAAACATGTTAATTTTGAAAAAAAAAATTAAAATTATAAAGTTAAAATGCATATGTTATATTGCAGATTTTAGAACTAACTCAATCTTAAAATCTAGCATGAGGATCAATTTTCACTTTATATTCATTTGATTGACCATAAAATTTTAATACACCTTCTCATGTTCATGAATAGACTTACATTTATGACTAGACATTTGGAGTGTAAACATTTCGTGCATGAATGATTCTAATATCATGTTAAAAATTAGATTTTGAACTTACTTTATCTTAAAATTTAGCTCATAAGATAAGGATTATCCTATAATATATATATATATATATATATATATATATATATATAATTATATTTTTAAATAGTATAAAATTTTAACAAATATGTATGCTACTTCTCATCATATAATTATGTTATGCATAATAATTACTTTTTAATAAAATTTTATTTTTAAATATTTAGTAAAATACATAATACCAATTTATAATGAGATTAATGATCATGTTTGAGATTGAATCTTTCCTTTATTTTAAATTAAAAAATAATAATAATTTATTAAAAAATTAAAAATATATCTTTTTCATAATTATGAATATTTCTAGAAAATTATTTTAACAAAGTTATAAATTATTTAATTAATTTATAAATTTATTTTATTTAAGATAAAAAAATTATTAAATACATTAACTTTTCTAGTGCTTTTTTAAAATAACATCTAAAGTAAAATTTAAATTCAGAACTTAGAATTTATTATTATTATTTTATTTTTTATCTTCAATACCTTGATAAAAATATTTATTTGCCTTCTCTTTTAATATTATAATATTGATTTTAATAAAAAACTATTATTATACTATTTATTTTAATTATTACATAATTTATTTTTAATATAATAAAGTATTTAATCTTTAAATAACGAAGAGAGTTCAAAATAGTTAAAAAACCTAAAACTATAGCTACCTAAAAATATCTTTTTATCTACAAAATTAAATATATATATATATATATTGTATAAATATAATATTTTATACCATTTGACATTTATGAATCAATTCATGAAATAATTTTATCAAATACTTATAACTTAATAAACTATCAAATTTTAACAGTTGTCCACTAAATGTTAACTTTACAACTTATAACTATCTTATGAAACACTTATGTCAAGCATAGTCTGTATCCAATTGACATTTCGTGGTACAAATTTTGTTATTCTCTAGCGATAGTATACAAATATATGCTAGTTTTGAAAATTAATTTGATAGATATAGATACCATCATGTACATAACATAATATGTGTGATTTTCAATAATGAGTTTGTATAAATATCTCCTGAAGCTTAGAAACAATCTAGTCTTACTAATTAAGTAGACAAAGACCTTTTCGTAGACAACAATTTAGCAAGACCTCTTATTTGTATCAAAGGTAACCAACCGCTCCTTAGATTGATATAGACATACTATGTCTTGATTGTGACAAATGTTATTCATTGACAGTTACTAGATTTGTTCTCTACATTTTGCACATCGTTCACATCACATATAAGCTTTCATGGAGTTAAAGGATATAAATAGTGAATAACTACCCACTTTGTCTAAAGGGTGTAAAGTGTAAGTAGTCATCAAAGTCATGTTCTTGTCTCTGAAAGTCATTTTAAGTCGGCTTACCCTGACTATGTTCACAAACAGTAGTATTGTCACTATGCAACCCACCAACAAATGTGACTCAGAATATGTGTGGAATTTGAGGTTTGGAAAAGTAAAAAAAAAAAAATGATTTTTTCATTCTAGAAAAATATTTTTATTTTGATGATTGTTTAAATAGAAAAATAAAATAATAGATTAACATATAGTTAATGTTTTTGTATTTTGTTTTTATGAATATCATATAACTCAAGTTAAAGAACTTATTATCATCCTAAATAATTATAGGTTTTGTTTGAAATCACACAACGTGGATAGAAAGGAAGAGGAACACATAAATAAGTCACGCATTCTTGTTCCTTCCATTGTTTGGTTATCATAAAAAAAATAATATTATAATTTTGAAAGATTAAAAATTGATCATATTTATATTTATAAAATGAAAATTATTACTTTAATTTTTTAAAAAAATTATTGTTTTGGTCTCTAAAAAAATAGATCATTTAATTTCCAAAAAAAATTAAAATGATTAATTTCTTGTTTTTCAAAAACGATAAGAATAAATTTTAACTTTTAAAGATTAATGCGATTGATACCTAATCTTTCAAAAAAAATCATAATATAATTTATATCTATTAAATTTAGTTCTCTCTCCTAAACATTTTTGTATTTTTTATAAATATAATTTTTCTTCCTTTTCACTTTCAATCAAACAAAAATATAAAAATATATATATTGGAAGAGTCATTCATTTCATTTTCTTTCTCAAAGCATAAAAAACTTCATTTTATTTTTCATTCCTTCCATTTTCTTTGCTCTCTGCAGTTTAGTTTTATTTTACAACCAAAAGTGTTAGGCCTTTCTTCAACCACTTCAGTATTATTGCAATGCGCCCCTTTTCACGGACCTTCTTCAACGATGGTATTTGCCTTAGGTTGGTTTCCAGTTGTAGACATTTGGAGCAAAAATCCTTGAAATTAAGTGCAAAGTCAACATTGCCCTTTTGTCAACAATCCCAATATTGTTACCTCTTCCATTACACACTACTTCTTAACAGCATTAATACTATGAAGTGTCACGTGTTCTTGTTGAGATATTATAAGTGTTTCAATTAATACATTTTTAAACTTCGAACATCAACACCTCTTGATTCAATTCATTTGCAACTGTGATCACAATTGAAAAAATTCTAAGGTAAATAGCTCATCGTAACTATGAATAATATGAAAGAATCATTTAATTGAAATATTCTATCGAAAATTAAAGGTTAGGGTATTGGAAGTTTGATCTTGGACAAGATAGTGGCAGGACACTTGTAATTTTAAGTGAGTGCGACAATAGGATGAGGATCATATATATCTACAAAGGCAATGTTTGTTTGATACATGCCTTCTTTATCATACAAATTTTGATTTCCCACTCTCTCTTGTATCCTCAGCAGGGTCTTCAAAATTCTATTCCTCTCTTAAGTTTTTTGTCGCACTTGTTTTGTTCTTATATTCTCACTACGTGTAAAGACAAATTCTTTGCCAAATCTGTCAAATGTATTTTTCTTTGCTATTTATGTCCACAAAACGGTTATCGTTGTTTTTGTCCTTAACTCTAATGTTCATACATTTCCTTTGATGATGTTAACATTTTTGGAGGCTTACCCGTTCTTCTCTCCTCTACCAGTGTTTTTCCAGCTACAGTCATTGTTCCCACTCCACCATCGCTAATCACTTATCAAAGACGTTCTTAGGTTTTGGGTGTCAGTTGTTCAACTAATCATATCAACCTGCTCTACCTGCCCCTATACATGTGTCACCTGCACTTGAATCCTCAGCAATTAAATTTCTCAGCAGTATTCTGTTGATTTAATTAATTGGATTGATGTTAAACGGTTTAAATTTTAAGTTAATATTTATAATAATAAATTATCCAAATAACTAAATATTATTAGATCTTTATTTAACGGTTATAATTTGTTAAACCAAATAGTGAAAAGAATTTTAAATGCAGAGAATCTATTTCCCTTGAACTTCCCATTGCTTTAACGGTATTTGATCCTCTCACAATCCTAATCACATTTATGCTTGTACCATTAATTATAATTGTCTATTTCCTTCCTTTTTTTTTTTCTTTGGCATTGTCATTACTCAACATAAGCATGCTTTTGATATTTTTATTTAAATTGGTTTGCTTGATTGTCATCCCTATCATATTTCTATGAATTTTAATGTCAAATTTCTTTCAGAATATGGGGAATCATTGGAAGATACGAAAAGATATAACACATAGTTTGAAATTTGAATTATCTTGATCATCAAACCTAACATCACCTTTGTTGTTTGTGTGATAAGTCAATTTCTAAATTTTCATGTAATAATTGCTAGCAAGTTGTCATACATCGAAAAAACACTTGAACAAGGATTGTTATACGAAGATAAAGGACATGGCAAGATCACTTGTTACTTTGATGCTAACTAGGGAGGGTCACCATCAAATAGACAATCCACCATTGGATACTGTGTTTTCATTGGAGGAAATCTCTGATACCATGAAGGAGCAAGAAGCAAAATATATTTACTAGATCCAATGCAACCACGGCAACAACCACGTGTGAGCTTAAATGACTTCAGCAACTACTTCAACAACTACAATTAAGGAACATCAAAGATACGACAAAGAGATTACATCATCCCAATCTTCCATGAAAAAATCATTGACTATCACTCTGAGAGATGCTCTTTAAAAAAAATCACAGTTGACTTAATTTTAGTGATCAGTTTGACCAACATATTCACCAAATCTCTTAAAAACTCTCGCACAAAATATATTTGTATCAAACTTGACACATTACATATTTGTTCTAATTTGAGAAAATATGTTAAATAGGATCATATTAATCATTATTAAGAATATAATAATTATTTCATATATATCTTTATACATTGCAATTATTTTTAAAATTTTATTTTAAGAATTTAATTGATTCTTTATACCCTATTATATTATACGATGATGAATAGTAGAAACATGTGCTTAAGAGATACCTAACATTCAAACAAATCCTTCTCCTTTCTTACATACACGATTCAGATCAATTATAAAATGTATGTGACCAGAAATACTACATTTACAAAGATAATACCCATAAATCATTAAAAATAATCAAAGAGGCCTCGACTAGAATTTATTAAACAAACTTACATGGAGATATGTACCTGAGCAGGAAAAAATGCATCTCTTAAACACTACATACTGCGTACATTGGTTGTGAATAATCATAAAATTGTTAAACTCCTCACCCTTTCTATCGAGTCCTGACTAGTGAAATGTACAAATTCCTCATTGCTACATCCATTTTACACACATCTTTCGCTTCAAGAATTGCTGAGTTGCCTGAAATTGATCGTAAATGCAAAATATTTGCTTCAGCATCTTCCTATCTTCCCGACATAAGATTCACTAGATTTTGGTTTTCGTAGAAGGAGCCAACATCCCACTCATCAGTAGTTGAAGAAAGTGTCATAAGAGCAACCACAATGGATCTCATACTTGGACGCAGCTGCGGATTGTCCTGTGTGCATGCTTTGGCTAGTTGTGCCATCTACAAGCCAAAACAATGACCAAGCATAGGTTGTTGACTAATGTTTTGAAATCATAAAAACACATGTTCAACGGGTTTACTCTAATAAATATTCTCACCTTGCGGACTGAATCAATTGGATAGTTATCTCCAAGCCTTGGATCCACTAGTTTGCAAAGATCTTCTGTTGGATCAGGCTGACTAAGAACTGCATCAAACTGCATTACATGATAAAAATTGAAAAAAAAAAGAAGTTAATAGCATAATTTGGATTGATGAATAAGCATGATGATGGTTAATTTGAAAACGTTATGAATTACTACAATGATAAAAATTAGAGTAGAGAAATCAAGATTGACCAAAGCTACGAGACCCTTTGAGTCAGGATCAGATTCGCTTGTCTTGACGATTGCTTCCTTAGCCGAAATAAGTTCATAAAGAACAACTCCAAAAGCATACACATCTACTTTGGGAGAAACATCTCCATATTGAGCATACCTATGGACAGAACCATGGAAATCAATAAATAAATCCACAACAAAAGTGAAATTATTCCTTAACAGAATTCCAATACAAGAAAATGATAGATACACAATTTTTTCACAAGAAAACAAATAGACGGAACTTTGGCACTTGCTAGAACATAAGACTCAACCCCCAACAGAACAGACCAAGAGATTTGATCAGTCACTATATATGATATGCACCACATATCAACTTCATGTGCTTGTTCTGTTTTGTAGCATAATATGCATTCACCAGTTTCAAGACAGATGACTAGAAACATATAGACATCAGTTAACCTTATTAAATATTATTCTGAACTGAGGCTTGGTACATATCCAGTAAAATTTCCTGAACAAAGACTAAATCTTTAAGATTTGCAAACTCAGCCACGGAGGACCATGTTTTCCTTTTTTGGGAGTGCCAGTAACATAGTTGCCAATTGCAATGGCCCATTCATCATATCATTAAAAAAATCTGACATGTGAACTTGGAAATAAGTTTGATGAAATGTTCAATATGAACAGCAACACTTTATATTCAAAGAACATTTAAGTTATCATACTCTGGTGGCATGTATCCAAACGTTCCAACAAGACGACCAGTGGGAAGTGATGAGCTTCCAACTTCTGTCAGTTTGGTCAATCCAAAATCAGCAACCTGTGTGTATGAGCATTTTATTAGCTCCCATAGACCATAGTGACTCAAATAATAAAAGTAAAGGTAAGATCTCAAAGCATATTCAACCTTCCCCCGGAAGTTTTTGTCTATTAATATATTTGCTGACTTTATGTCACGATGGATATAAACAGGCACTGTATGCTCGTGAATATATTCAAGGCCTCTCGCAGAATCCAAAGCAATCTGCACCCGAGTAGCCCATGGCAGTGGATCTCTACCTGGCACCATTATCAGTTCACTGTCAACTCAGGACAATTACAGCAAATCATACGTAAATTAAACTAAACTTTGGGCTAACATAACCTGAACCCCGCAGATGTTGACTTAAGTTTCCATTCTCAATGTATTCATAGACAAGAAAAAGAGAGCCCTCGATACTATATCCAATCAACCGCACCTGCATGGTCATTAAGAGTTTAAGGCTGTTAGAGCTGGTTCAGAATTGAACCGAAAAATATAGATCTTTATTAAAAGAAAGCAATATTCAAATACTGTTCCGATGTGGCTACAGCATGAGAGAAGGTACAATAGTTTCAGAATACTTTGAGAGGCCTGGTCACTCCTTACAACTGACTAACTGTCCAAAAAGTTGCCTAGTTTGTATCAGCGAGGTTTAATATACACCCTGTAACACCCTTACAACTGACCTCCTTATATTGCTATTATGAAAGAAAATATCAAAAGAGCGGGAAAAAAAATTGGACTAAGGAATAAAATTTGAAATTGAAGCAAATTGAACAGGCAAAGGAAACTAGAACAGCTCCCTGGATGAATGCAATAACAAATAGAAATAAAAGATGATAGAAAACATTCACCACTAACAATTCTCAATCAGTAATCTACTATTTTCAAACCTAATAAATTCCTGGTGTTGATCTAATCTTAGGTTTATCAATTTCAAACCTAACTCTATGCCCAAGCTAATGCTAGATGCCACAATTAAAATCACTAAAAATCCACTCAGAACAAATCTCCACCTGCCAATAGGTAACTCAATAGGAACACAGCATGAATATTTAAAAATGCTTAAAGGATAAGTATGATAAGTCTATAGTACCAGGTTAAGATGATGAACATGTGTCAAGACTTTCAATTCAGCTAGAAATTCTTTCGATGCTTGCATATCCATCTTCTTGATTGCAGCTTTCTGCATGGACAAAATTATTGGCTCATATAATGAATATATTGATTCTGAAAAGAACAAGATGAATGGCTCTTAAGAACAAACACACTTTGATCCATCACTATAGCATTATCAAGCATTATGTAATGAGACAATATATGTTTGTTCAACAACTGAAATTTATTCTGCTGTAATTCAAAACAAGGGAAACAGTTGTTAAATATTATGCAATAATCTTATTTCAAGCAAGGAAGGATATACACTGTTAGTCTTTAATTTGAGCTTGGACATAACCCAACCCAAAAAGTTAGCTCATGAAGTGAGAATTGCCAAAGTTTTTATAAGGTCTACTTTTGCCACATCTGTAGTCAATGTGGCATCTCGACAGTTAGTAATACAGAGAAAACAGTAGGATAACTATTGATTAAATTGTTTCTATATTTCCTTCATTTCCTCTTAACCGGTTTGGGTGATCAGATCCCCTAATACATTGTTTTCTAGCTTGGCTTCAAAATTTATCCATCTCAAATAACCAAACAATGCTAACATAATGATATTTAGAAAAATGACATTCTTTTAGCACATCCACCATAAATATCATAGAGCAAAATATTGTCAATTTTCAGTTCCGATACAGCAAGAAAAATTTACTGCTCCCAAGTAAGATCAATCTGAATTATCAAGGTTTTCAGATTCTCTTTTCTTTTCATCCAAAAAAATTATACTATAAAATCTTCTATTCCAAGATATCTTCATTCAACTGACAATCAGTCAAAAATACAAAACCTTGATGAATCAAAGATGATAAACTGCTAAAAGAAATAACAAAATGAAACTTTCTTCAAAAAAGCTTCGAATAATAGGCAGTTATAAGTGTGATTACTAACCTCACCCCTCAGCTCTGCATAATAGACAGAGCCAAAACCACCTTGACCAATTTTGTTAGCCATACTAAAGCTATTTGTGGCAGTTGCCAGTTCCTCATACGAGAACTCCACTGATTTGTCCACTGTTAGGCCTGTGATGCCAGCCGGACCACCAGGCCTTGAAGTTCCATTTTCAGCATTGCGAGAAGAGTCATCTGAAAAGGCACCAAATCATTAACTTCAATATTTTACATGTAAGAGCTAGAGGAACTGAATGCTGGACAGGGTTCCAACAAGAACAAAAGTGTAGTAGCATAGATCAGATTGTGGTGCCGGATGATTGGAATGAGAAAAGATGAGATTAGGAATAAATGTAATTGGAAGAATGTCAACATAGCACCTATTGAGAAGAATATTATATCAAATTCAAGATGCAGTTAGCTCATGTGAGAACACCAAACAAATGGAAGATTGTCCAACTAAAACTGGTACAGGAAGATTGTAGAAAATTTCAGAAGAACCATAACAAGATTTATCAATATGGATTTTCTGAAAAGCTAGTATTTGATAAAGCATAGGGCATCATTTGATCTATATAGTTGACCCTTCCTAATAGGATAGGGCATGGTTGTTGTTGTTGCTATCAGTGTGCAAGAGCAAAAGGATCATGGTTCTTGTTTCAAAAATCAAAAGAAACCATTTAGAACAAGTATAGCACACAACTAGTTTATATGGATGCCAAAAGGTCATTAAAATGGAATAAAAAATTCTAAATTCTTTCTTAGTTGATGAATTTTCTGTATGTTTCACACTATTTTCTAGTAACAATATCGACAATACCGATAACAACATAAATTAAGAGCTTGAATGTTCTAAGTGATATTGGACACAAACAGGTAATTTTTTCCACTTGGGTTTTAAGTAGAACCAAGATATGTAATCTACAATTAAAAGGGAAAATGAGGTTATTTCAGTTAGATCATATATGCAATAGGACAACTGGAGGACTGTTAAATCAGGTATACATTTCAGTACTTCATATTCACCCAATCCAAAGGGTTGCATAGATGGGGGCATTAGAAGTTGTATAAGTAGAGATAATTATACCCTTCCCATCTTGAGCAAAGAGTGCACTGGTATCCCGCGGAAGATGTTCCTCCTTCTGCGTCTTCTTCCGGAAATATCCAACATACAAACAAACTCCCAGTAACAAAAGACCTGCCACAATACCAACAGCTATTCCTGCAATAGCCCCGCTAGCAAGACCTGCTTAAATAGAAGCAAAATATGAGCCCAAAGTAGCATTATCCTTCTACTTTGAGTATATGCTGACCATGTGTTTAATACAAATATCGAACAAAAACATCACAACCAATATTCTGAGAAGAAAGTCAAACCTCCAGAACTGCAGAAGAAAATGAAAAGATAGTCATTTGATGTAATAAGTTTAATGGAGATTGAAAAATAATGAAACCATATGAGCAGATTGAAAACAAAGTAGCTTTACCTGGATGACAGTAACACAAAGCTGCCATTTTGATCTGGAATAATAAAACGAAAGAAAGAAGTTAGAGGCATATATTGAAATTTGTAGTAAATGGGAAAGTTACAAGCAGAGAAGGTTACTATTTCAATAACAGATGCTTCATTCAGGTTGTCAAACGAAATCAAAATTACAAGCCTTAATTAAATAGCAAGTTATCAGACTTTAAATTTTATTTCAATTTCTATCTGCCAATGATATTTAAAAAGAAAAAATATCAACATCAAGGCCTGCTCCTAAACCCTAGATGAATCATAATTAGGCATCATTTCCTCAAGTATAAACAAGTAGCACATCATTATCAAACCCTCCAACATCAACCAATCACAAACCATGGGGAATGCATAATTACATAATCAGTACAAGACATAATAAAGCATCCAAACTAGCACACACAAGCTCCATATTCAAACCCTTGAAGAAACACAATCTTAGAACCAAGTTACCAGCATCCTTCAGCACACATGGAAAACTAATTCACTAACCAAGCAAGGTTTTGAATTGCTATTCCAAACAGTAATTGCAGCCCCAGTATCACAGTTTTGGAGATCTCTGCAACTAAAATTGCAATAGCAATATGATAGCTGCATTTATTAGTATTAGAAAATTGAGCCTAACTTACTCCTAAAAGCTAGCTCAAGAACACCCATGAATTTTGTGCAATTTCAATAACCACAACTGTAATTTAAAACCTTGCCAGGTACAGAACACTCATTAATTCAAATCAGAACACCAAAATAAATCATCATAGAAAAAAGCACCTTTGTCAGGGATATAAACCAAGCTACCAAACAAGTCCCACATTTAGAGCAAACATGATATTTATTGAAACATCTAAACTAGCACAAAAACAAGTTCAATAGTCAAATCCTCGAAAAAACACAAAATCAGAACCAAGTTAGCAACATCCTTAACTCACAGAAACATTCATTAATCTATATTGCATGAATACAGTATTATCTGGTATGGGCGTGGGTATAGAATACAACAATTTTTTAAAACTAAAGGTATGGGTAAACTAATATTATTTTTAAATATAAACAAAAAGTATAAATCTTTTGCAATGTGTAATTAAATTATTTATAATAAATGAACTTAATAACTTCATATCTCACATCTCACAAGCAGGATCGAGGGTTTTGATTAAATAGAGAAACAAAAATAAGAAAATTGTGAGAAAAGTAAAATAATTTCTAAATTTACTTGAAAAAATGTCACTTATTTGTAGGGATGGAAGTGAACAAGGTCATCCAACAATGGCCTAGCTCTGCTTGTAGCTTGACTTGGCTTGGCTTGTTTAGTAGATGGATAGGCTCAGACATGTTAAAAAGTCTTTTTAGATAAACAAATAAACTTAGGCTTACAAAAAGTCTATTTAGTCTATTAAGAAGCCTATTTATTTTTATATATTATATATTTATATTATTATACTTATTTTAATATATTATATTTGTATAGTATTTATTTTAATATATTATATTTATATAATATTAATATATTCACATAATTTGTGAATCTTTAAATAATATATATGTTTTAGGTCTATTTAATGGCCTTTATCGTATAGCTTTTAAGTCGGGAAGCCTTTTCAATCGATTGTTTATGTAAGTTTGGCAGGTTTTAAATCAAGCTTTGAAAAGAAAAAAAAAATGTTTTTAACAAATAATAGGCTCAAACTCGAATCTTATAACTTTTTAGACAGAACACACAAAGTCTAGCTCAAATCTACCTACTTCCCATTCTCTGTTTAAAAAGAAAATTGATCTAGCCAACTTAAGGCGTAACTAGCTTACATTTCAATTATGCTTGACAAAATGAATTACCCGTACTTAGAGTCGTTAACCAAGCACAGAACCCCACCAAAACCATCATATCAAACACAACATAAAAAACACCCAAAATAGCTCAAAAACCAGTCCCACGTTCTAAAAGCCAAAACCAAACTACCAACACCCTTTAACACCCACCAATCCATATTGAAACACCAAACTATAGGAGCATTTGAAAAACTAACCAGAAGCTTATGAAAAAACATCTTAATTAGTTTCATTATCAAGTTTATGCCATAAGTACTCGTGTGATAAAAAATTACTAAATAAGCACTTAATTAAAATGTTTACCCGGTCAAACCATATATATCTATATACCTTGCGAACAAATAGGCAAAGTAGTAAAGTGAGATTACATCCATAATTGATTTCAATTATAGAATATCTTGTAATCACGGATAACTTAAAATGATATACCCTCACTTTTTCACTTAACATATTTGCTTGATTCTCAATTTATCACCACATGAAAACCTTAAAAAAAAAAAAGAAATCTACCTTTCCCGGGAATAAAAACCAGGCCACTCCCTTGGTTGAAATTCACAGAAGGATTATACCTCTGCAGCAATCCCGAGTCAACCCCCATAGTGGAAGCCACAGACCCCAAAGTGTCCCCAGGTCTAAGAGGGAACGTAACGAACATTCCATAATTCGAAACATCACTGTTCCCACAAGAACAATTCACAGTAACATTCAGCGTTCCAGTGTTCGGAATGCTATTCTCTGGATAACTATTGAACCTCCTCAACCACGCAACATTCGTGAGGTTAGCGTAGTTTGTCCCGGCAACATGCGCGTACGTGTCCCCTGTCTGAACATCGTACTTAAACGTGTGCCCTAAAAACTCGCCGTTGATGCACTCACACGGGAACGGAACGTTGACTCTTATCAGAGCTTGGACGCTGTCTTTGTTGGGAATCGTGTCTTTGTTGTAACTGACTATGTCTTCGGCTCTTGTGAGAACGCTGGATGACATGATTTGCGAGATGTAAGTGAGGTTTGAGCCTCTCCATACGTAGTAGGAAGCTAGAGCTAGTGGACAATCCTGTGTACACTGGGATTCCGCTGTGAAAGGAAGAGAAAATAAAAATAGTAACAAGAAGCATGAGTGGAGAACCAGGAGGAACCCGAATCTGAGTTCCATTGTTAGAGAAACTGAAGAAAAAAGAAACAGGAAGGAGAGTATGCTAAGAAAAAAGAAATTGGGAAGTTTGAAATGTTTGTTGACCCGGCGATGGTGAATGATAGGAGATTTGAGCGACTTAGTTCGCTTCAAATGTTAAGATGGCTTTTACTCATACTTGACATTTCCGTGTGTTGAACGAGGAATTATTTAAGAAAATACTAATAATAATAATAATAATAATTAATTTATCCTGGAGAGGCACGTCACCCTTTGCGTTTGTCCCAAATGTTACATAACGCGGCTCAGTTCTCCGTGATCAATTATTAGTTAGATCAGTTCGTTATTAATTAAATTCATATATATTAAAATTTTTATTTAATATTATTTACAAATATTATCGTTACACAAGTTTAAATTTAATATTATTTTTAAAATTTATATTTAAATTTATAAATAAAAATAATTATCATTGTCGCAACCGGGATCACGACGGGACGACGAACAAAAGCTTTTAATTAGAAAAATAGAGGAGTCGCCACCAAAATTTATTAAAGAAAATTTTGGAAAAACTTAAAAAGTGTGATCTTTGAAACCAGTTTGAGTTCGGGAGTTATTTACGCATGGGGAAGGTACTAGCACCCTATGACGTCCATTAAAATGGTTACCTCCTAATTAATTATGCACGTATACCATTAACTTTCAAAAAAAATTTTATTTCACTCAAATAAAAATATTTTTATTGATTTGTATTGTTAATAAACCTCTCCCTTTTTTGAATTTTTTAAAGGAAATGCATAGGGTTCAAGGTAGCAAATGACTACTCAATAAACCCTTACAAATCAAACGGTATCAAAGGTGGATCAACCACTCAATTAACATCGCTTGACCCCTCATATATAAAAAAAGAGTAATCAATCAGGATTCACAAATTTAATTTTAAACTGATTAGGATATTAGGGGATTTCACATATCAGTTTTGGAAATCGGAAACATGTATCGTTATAGCAAACATCAGACAACAAGGGAACATATGGCATATCTGGGATAGATTCTGTACATCAGGAATAAAAGATAGAAACATTAGGGGCATATTCTACGTGTTAGAGTTAGGAATTGGGGAAACAAGCACAAAACAAAACAGGATAAAGATGTTACCTAGTTGTCGAAGCTTGGATCTGATTTGCCCTCCTTTGTTGCTCTTCTTGTTATGTATAACGTCCTATGTCCAGTGCTCTTTCTCACGTACTTCACGTCTGTGCGTATCTCTGTGTATACTTATCGTAGGTAGGTCTGTATCTGTGTATAGCGTAGGTCCCTATCTGTGTATAGTGTCGGTCTCTCTCTGTGTATAGCGTAGGTCTCTCTCTGTCTATAGCGTAGCCCCCTTTTTCTGATACGTTCCCCTTAATTATATGTCTTGCTTGTTCTCTCAAAGTCCTCTGCCACTACCCCACTAAACAATAATCACTCCCCCACTTCTCGTTAACTGCTCTTCCACTATCCCACTTCTCGTTAACTGCTCTTCCACTACCCCTACCTATCAGAAAAGATAACTCCCTTATCCCTATTATCTTATTAATTTTTATTAATCAATTTTTATCTTTTATTATTTTTTTTATTATTATTATTATTATTTTATTTTTTTTAATTTTATAAATACGGACAAAATTAGTTATTCACAGTTGCCCCTCTTTACAAGTTTCTTATCAAATAATAAGAATAACAAAGCTTTTCATATTATTATTATAAGAAATTTGAAAAGAAGTGAATTAATTTTGTCTATGGTAAAAAATAAATAATAATAAAGTAAATTAAAAATTCCTGTGAGTCCATTTTTGACAAAAATGTTTGTGCAAGCTATGAACGTTGGAAAGGGATATTTTGCACCATGAACGCAAAATTTTGATGAACTTGGGGTCTAGAAGATATATGGATATTGATAATCCACGGGTGCAAGGACCCTTGGAAATGAGTGGGTACGTGGACTCTCGGAATGAAGTGGGTACGTGGACCTTTGGAATGCTGTGGGTGCGTGGACCCTTGAAATGAAGAGGTGGGTGCGTGGACCCTTGGACTGCAAAGGGTGCGTGGACCCTTAGAATGCAGAGGGTGCGTGGACCCTTGTGATGAGGTGGGTGCGTGGACCCTTGAAATGCAGAGGGTGCGTGGACCCTTATGATGAGGTGGGTACGTGGACCCTTAAACATAAGCTTAAGATAGTTTATTAATGGTGATGATGCAAGAGTACATGATACTAAATGCTTTGATGATACAATTCAATGATGATGCATGATGGTCGAAACTATTGTGATTTTATTAAATGACTTTTGTGACGTTACTGTTCCTCCCGAGCTCGCTTGTCCAAGATCCAAGGATGAGTGAGATTTCTTGATTTAATTCAAGTGTCTCCTTGTTTGGTTTGTGTTTGAGTTACTTTTAGTCTGCCATGAAGATTGAACGAGTTAGAACAATATTCTCACCTTCCACCACATGCAACTTTTATTGGGTCCTCGTTAAGCTTACTGCAATATTTAACACACAAATAATTGTAATGTTGTTATTTTAATATCAACACATATTTCCTTTCGGTATATCACTATTAAATGTTGTGAGGTTAGGTGGTGAGAGAAAAGTCATGGTCTTTTATTGAACAAAGTGATTGTCGAAGACAATAATATTTAGCAAGGAAGGAATGGTATATACATTGAGTGAAGTTTAGAAAATGAAAAATATTTACAGAAGGATGCTGTGAGTGGCAGAACTTTATTCAGGACCGTTTTTCCAATGAGTAATGCCAGTATCACACTTCAGTAACCTCAGTAACCCACTAATAAGCTTCAGAGAAAAGATGAAATTGCCCCAGTTATTCGTTTGTCATAATGTTTCCCTCAGATTGTAACTGTCAATCCACAACTTGTTCCGATTTTCGCATTCAACTCTTCAATTGCCCCAGTCTATCATTCAATGCAACTCTTGCCCCAGTTTGTAACTGTCCAATTGCCCCAGTTTGTAAAGTCTGATGCATTTTTTGTGCTCGTTCATCTTCTAGACCGCCTATCCAGGTTTTCAGTCTAGTGATCATTTTATTTGACCCTAATTTTTGCCTAGATCGCTCTTTTCGAGTTTTCAATCTAGCGGGTCGCTCTAACTTTTGCCTAGATTGCCTTATAGGTTTTCAATCTAGCGAGCATTTTTTATTGCTCTAACTTTTGCCTAGATCGTTTTTGAGGTTTTCGATCTAGCGAGCTTTTTCAATTGTTCTAACTTTTGCCTAGATCGTTTTGGAGGTTTTCGATCTAGCGAGCTTTTTTTTTTTTTTTTTTTTATGCATAGTACCTTCTTACTGCATCTGAGTTCACAGGGTGTAAGAGATCTTTGCCATCCATTTTTGTAAGGATCAAGGCTCCTCCGGAGAAATCTTTCTTGACTACATATGGCCCTTCATAATTTGGAGTCCATTTTCCCATATGATCTTTATAAATTGGCAAAATTTTCTTGAGTACTAAATCTCCTTCTTGAAACTCTCTATGATGCACTTTCTTTTCAAATGATTTCTTTAGTCTTTTCTAATATAACTGGCCATGACAAATTGCCTTCAATCTTTTTCCTTCAATGAGGTTTAATTGGTCAAAACGGGTTTGGACTCATTCTGCTTCATTTAACTTCGTTTCCATTAATACCCTCAAGGAAGGTATTTCGACCTCAATAAGTAAGACAGCCTCCATCCCATATACTAAGGAAAATGGTGTTGCCCCAGTTGAGGTGCGAACCGAAGTACGATATCCATGCAAAGCAAACGGAAGCATTTCGTGCCAGTCTTTGTAAGTCACCACCATCTTTTGAATGATTTTCTTAATGTTCTTATTGGCTGCTTCAACTGCCCCATTCATCTTTGGCCGATAGGGGGAAGAATTATGATGTTTAATCTTGAATTCTTCACATAACTCAGTCATCATCTTGTTGTTTAAATTGGTCGCATTGTCTGTGATGAGTTGATTTGGTAGACCATAACGGCAGATTAACTCCTTTTTTATGAACCTTACTACCACATTTCGGGTTACATGCGCGTAGGAAGCTGCTTCAACCCACTTAGTGAAGTAATCAATTGCAACCAAAATAAAACGATGTCCATTTGATGCCTTAGGTTCAATGGGACCTATGACGTCCATTCCCCACATCGAAAATGGCCAAGGCGATGATAAAACATTTAATGACGTTGGTGGAGCATTAATATTATCAGCATATGTCTGGCATTTATGACATTTCTTCACATGGTTAAAGCAGTCAGATTCCATGGTCAACCAGTAGTAACCGGCCCTTAAGATCTTTCTTGCCATTGCATGTCCATTCGCATGAGTTCCAAAAGATCCTTCATGTACTTCCTTGATGATTTTTATGGCTTGAGTAGCATTAACGCATCTAAGGAGCACCATATCATGATTTCTTTTATACAATACTTCTCCATTTAAAAAGAAGCTCATTGCCAATCTTCTCAAAGTTCTCTTTTCGTTCTCCGAAGCACCCAACGGATACTCTCTTCTCTTGATAAAATTCTTGATATCATGGTACCAAGGTTTTCCATCTGGTTCTGCTTCGATGGAATGACAGTGCGCCGGATGATCACGACGTTGGATCTTTATAAGTGGCATGTCCTCTTCCTGACTCAGTGTAAACATGGACGACAAAGTGGCCAATGCATCTGCCAACGAATTTTCCTCTCGGGGGATATGATCAAAGGTTACTTCTTCTAACTGTTTTATTAATTCCTTAATATAGGACTGGTAAGGAATTAATTTTGAATCTCGAGTCTCCCATTCTCCTCTTAGTTGATGAATGACCAAAGCCGAATCACCATATATGTCGAGGATTTTCACCTTTGATTCTATGGCCGCTTCGATTCCTAGTACACACGCTTCATATTCTGCCACATTGTTTGTGTAATCAAAGCATAGTCGGGCTGTGACTGGGACGTACTGCTTTTCTGGGGAAATTAGTATAGCTCCAATCCCATGCCCCAATACGTTGGAAGCACCATCAAATAACATCGTCCATCTTTCTTTCATTGACGGTTTTTTCTCACCAAATGATGTCATTATGTCTTCGTCAGGGAACCTACATTGCATTGACTCATAATCTTCCACAGGTTGATGTGCCAAGTAATCTGCCAGAACACTTCCTTTGATTGCCTTTTGGGTAACATATACAATATCATACTCTGATAAGAGGACTTGCCAACGGGCAATCCTTCCTGTTAGAGCGGGTTTTTCAAAAATGTACTTGATTGGATCCATTTTAGACACTAACCAAGTTGTGTGACTCAGCATATATTGTCTTAAGCGACGGGTGGCCCAGGCGAGAGCACAACAAGTTCGTTCTAACAATGAGTAATTGACCTCATAATTGGTGAACTTCTTGCTTAAGTAGTAAATGGCCTGTTCCTTTCTTCCAGACTCGTCCAGTTGGCCTAGCATGCACCCCATAGACTCATCAAGCACTGTCAAGTACATAATGAGAGGCTTTCTAGGGATTGGTGGTACCAAGACTGGGGGACTTTGCAAATACTGCTTAATCTTCTCAAAGGCTTCCTGGCAATCATCATTCCATTCCATTGGTTGATTCTTACGCAACAACCTGAAGATTGGCTCACATGTAGCTGTCAATTGGGATATAAATCGAGCAATATAGTTTAGCCTTCCAAGAAATCCTCGGACTTCCTTTTCTGTGCTGGGAGAAGGCATTTCAAGAATAGCTCGAACTTTTTCAGGATCCACTTCAATCCCCTTTTGGCTAATTATAAATCCCAATAACTTGCCAGACTTTACTCCAAACGTACATTTAGCCGGGTTCAGCCTCAACTTGAACTTTCTTAATCGCTCAAACAATTTCTGTAAATGAACAATATGATCTTCTTCATTTTTTGACTTGGCAATCATGTCATCTACATAGACTTCAATCTCCTTATGCATCATGTCATGGAATAAGGTCACCATTGCCCTTTGATAAGTAGCCCCAGCATTCTTCAATCCAAATGGCATAACCTTGTAGCAAAATGTGCCCCAAGGTGTGATAAATGTGGTCTTTTCCATGTCTTCTTCAGCCATCTTGATCTGATTGTAACCCGAGAAACCGTCCATAAAAGAGAAAAAGGAATGTTGAGCTGTATTGTCTACCAATACGTCGATGTGAGGTAAGGGAAAATCATCCTTAGGGCTAGCCCTATTTAGGTCCCGGTAGTCAACACACATTCGGACCTTCCCGTCTTTCTTAGGGACTGGAACTACATTGGCAATCCATTGGGGGTATTTTGAAACAGCAAGAAAACCAGCGTCGAGTTGCTTTCTAACCTCCTCTCTGATCTTTAAGGACATCTCTGGCTTCATTCTCCTTAACTTCTGCTTAACTGGGGGATATTCTGCCTTTAACGGTAGTTTATGTTCTACTATGCTAGTGTCGAGGCCTGGCATATCCTGATATGACCATGCAAAGACATCTTTAAAATCGTGCAAGAGCTTTATCAACCTACAACGCCCCTCCTCTTTCATGAATGTGTCAATTTTGACTTCTTTTTTCTCCTCATTGGTCCCCAAATTAATCATTTCAATCGGTTCCTTATGAGGTTGTATTACTCTGGCCTCTTCCTCCATCAATCGCAACAGTTCAGTGGATGGTTCTGAATCATTATCATCCTCCTCATTGGCCTGATTAATGGGTAGATGAAAGCTACTTGATGTGATACTAGCATTATTTTCATCTTCAAACGTGCTATTTTTAGATCTGCATCATTTAGGAATGGAAAGAGGGAAATGAACAAAAATTCTAACGAGGTAAAGAATACAAGTAGAAGAGCGAGACCAGTATTTAGGAAATTCAGAATGCATTTTATTAATGATATACTGAAAGGAAACATGTACGCCCATAACAAAGAGAATCTTAAAGCCTTGGGCAGAGCAATAAGGTTAGCATTACAAAATTACTTGATGTCTGAATTAAAATTCACAGGAAGCTCAACGATTTCCCAATTGACAAGCCTTGTGTTTGGTGGACAAACGTGAACCCAATTGACATGCTCATCCTTCAAAGTGTACTCTTCCACGACAGCTATTGGGCTTGAAGACTCAAATCCAGCACTCCAAAAAGTATTCCTCAGATCATATATGGAGATCCCCCCAGTCTCGGGCTTTCTGTCATCCAACCTGGCCAGTCTTTTCTCTCTTTTCTCCTCTGCAATCCTTTTCTTATCTGCTCTTGAAGGTTTGTACCCTAACCCAAAGCGGTCTTTATTTTCTATCAGACTTGGTAGCTTGCTCAAACCTTGCTCGTATTTTCCCAAGCCATGTCCATATTGGTACCCGTTCTCAAGCATGACTCTTGCTACCATTGTAGAAGCACCTGATGGTTGGATCTTTGTAATGGGCATTCCTTCCTTGACATAACTAGCATTCGCAATCTCAAGTGCCTGAAACGAAGTCTCAAGAGCCTTTTCAGCTGCTTCGATATAAGGGGTAGAGGAAGGTTTACTCACTAGTAAATCTTCCTCAGCAGAGACAATGATCAGATTGTCATTGATGATGAACTTCAGCTTCTGGTGGAGTGTGGATGGTACAGCTCGTGCACAATGAATCCATGGTCTTCCCAGAAGGCAACTGTAAGCAGGAGTAATGTCCATTACTTGGAATGTCACTTCAAAAGTAATTGGACCAATCTGAACAGGTAGGTTTATCTCTCCTATCACTTCTCTACGAGATCCATCAAATGCCCGGACTACCATGGTGCTCGGTTTCATATGCGACATGTCAAATGATAGTTTTGCGAGTGTTGCCATTGGCATTACATTCAGTGAGGACCCATTATCGATTAAAACTCTAGCAATAATATAGTCCATGCACTTCACTGATATGTGTAAAGCCTTATTGTGTCCTGCTCCTTCCATTGGTATCTCATCATCAGTAAAAGTAAGGTAATTATTGGCGGTGATATTACCAACAATACCTTCGAATTTTTCCACTGATATATTATGGATGACATGAGCCTCATTCAATATTTTTAACAATGTTTTCCTGTGAGGCTCTGAGTTCATCATCAAGGATAGAAGTGATATTTTAGCTGGAACTCGGTTCAATTGATCAATCACTGTGTACTCACTTTGTTTCACGAGCTTTAAAAACTCATACACTTCTTCATCTGATAGTTCTCCTTTTTGTTCTTTCCTCTCTGCAGCTTCCTGGTCGACCACATGCCTTCCTTTTCCTTTTTCTTTCTCAGTCTCATTCATCGGTTTGACTCTAAGCTCTTCGGGAGTGTAAATTCGACCAGTTCGAGTCATACCGCCGACCCCGGCAATATTGGTAATCTCAGAATCCCCTAAATCAGTATCCTTTTGTAAGTCATCTTTGGTATCATCAGTACTCACCTCGAACCCATATCTCCAAGGTACTGCTTTGTTGCTTTTATAAGGAAAAGCTGTTGGAATTTGAATTGTGATAGGTTTTGGCTTACCCGAGGTTGGAATGGTAGGAGTACTGGTGTAATAGATAGTCAAGGGTCTTGGTAAGCCTGAAGTTGAATCGTCAACTACCGACACACTGTTGTCCCCTTTGAGATGACCCACTTGTACCAACTGTTTGTCCATTAGGTCTTGCAGAATCAACTTGAAGACATCACACTCTTGTATTGAGTGATCTGCACCCGGGTGTAATTCACAACTATCATTCTCTTCAGAATTTCCCCTGACCATACCGAACTTGTGCATCTCAGCAAAGATGAACTTCAATGGAGTTTTGACATCTTCTACCTTATTTCTCAATGGTGGTCTTTCATCTTCAATAAAGTTAATCGATGGCCCTCTGTGCCCTGGTAGAGGATTGCTTCCAACATTGGGAGTGTCCGCTTTGAAGTTCAACCACTTTGCATTAATCAGTTCTTGCACCTTGAATTTTAATGCTCGACAATTTTCAGTTGAATGACCGATAGCACCTGCATGGTAATCACATTTTGCATTTGGATCATACCCCCTAGGATAAGGTGGTTCTATTGGTCTCATTGGGCGAGGTACTACTAGGCAATTTTGGATGAGCTGAGGTAGTAGTTCTGTGTAAGACATGGGGATTGGGTCGAATTGGACTGGACTCCTACCTTGGTTGCTAGGGCTACTTTGGTGGTTTGGGTTTTTGTTCCATGGTTGATTGAATTGGGGTGGCCTTATAGAGGGTGAGTTGGATGGAATGGGTGGGATTGAAAGGTGAGATTGAGGGTATGGATTTTGTGAGATGGTGGTGATATGTGGGTAAGGCATATGAGGGAGGTTGTAGGTTGGTTGGAGATGAGGAGGTTGAAAGATGGGGCCCCTAGGAGATTGAAATGTTACTGCATTGGCTTCTCCTTCCTTCTTCTTCACTGATCCAGTTGAGGGTTTTTTTGCAATGTTCGTTCCTGAAGGAATATGAGCAATCTTTCCACTCTTCAGACCATTCTCGACTCTTTCTCCGATGATGACTATGTCAGAGAAATTTGAGGAGATGCTTCCAATCATCTTATCATAGAAAGGTGCCCGTAGTGTATCAATAAATAATGCTACCATTTCTTTATCAGACAATGGGGGTTCCACTTGAGCTGCTAATTCTCTCCATCTTTGAGCATACTCCTTGAACGACTCTTGATCCTTTTTTGACATGCTTTGCAATTCCCATCGGTCTGGTGCCATGTCGATATTGTATTTGTACTGTTTGAGGAAAGCATCGGCCAAATCCTTCCAGCAACGAATATGGGAACGCTCAAGGTGCATGTACCAACTTGAAGCTGCCCCAGTTAAACTGTCTTGGAAGAAATGAATCAGCAACTTGTCATCATGAGCATGGGATGCCATCTTCCTACAATACATGGTCAGATGACTTTTTGGACAAGTGGTTCCTTTGTACCTATCAAACTCTGGCACTTTAAACTTTGGAGGTATAACTACATCAGGAACAAGGCAAAGATCTGCAGCTGCTCCGATGTTGTAGCTACTACCTTCTACAGCTCGTAGTCTCGCCTCTAACATCTGTAATTTTCCTTGCTCACAAGGGTTAAGTTGATTAAACCCTTCCGTGCCTTGGTGGAGATTAAGCTGAGATTGCAGGGTGGCTTGTGCGTTAAACTTGGAAGGTGCTTCAGGAGTTCTTGTGGCCAGTCTTGGATTAACTGGATGGGCTTGAGTGGCCCGCGGGTCGGCCTCAACTTCTGGGGCTACATAACCAGGGGGAAGGTCATATTCTGGCCATTGGTCCTCTTGAGAATCGACATGTTCTTGCACAGGTTTGTTGTAATGCAGAGTGAGCGGTGTCTTTGACTGAGCCTGGGGGGTCTGTTCAGAGTCTTTCTTTTCCAAAGCTCGCAAAGCTCCTAGGACCAGTGCCATCTGCTCCTTTAGTTGGTTGAGCTCACTCCTCAATTCTTCATTCTGTTGTTCTAACTCATCCATGATCTTGGATTGCGAGCGAGTTCTGTAGGGATGTCGGAGGAACAGCTTGCCTGCTTTGTTATTTTTCTTTTATCTAGTATGGAAATATGATGTTAGTATGTAAAGAAAAAATAAAGGTTAATGAGGGAATGATTTCATTTGAGCATTCAAAATTAGGAAAGTTCCCCACACTTCTATTCAAGGACCACTCGTCTCAAGATGGAAGTGTGGTTGACACTCAACCTAAGGGAGTATTCGCTCCTCAATAAGTGAGGTCTTTGTCAACTAGCAATGAGTTCGTGACCCATGTCTTCAATCAGGGACCACTCATCTCAAGATGAAAACATGGTTGACGCCTAATCCAAGGGAGTATTCACTCCTCAATGGATAGGGTCTTGACCAAAGCAACCAACAAGCGAAGTGACCCATATCTTCGATCAAGGACCACTCGTCTCAAGATGAAGACATGGTTGACACCTAATCCAAGGGAGTATTCCCTCCTCAATGGATAGGGTCTTAACCAAAGGAACCAACAAGCGAAGTAACTCATCTTCTTAAAGTTTACACAAGCTTTTTTGGTCATTTTCTTGCACACTGCATTTACTTTTTGAAGATCATTGATTTGTGCAGTGATTCTAATGCTTCTCATTTGGTCATATACATTGCTAGTACAACCTTGAACTTCCTTCATTTGAATGCTATTAAATATTTCCAAAAAAAAAACAAGAAATAGATAAATGATGCAATGCCCTGTGTAAAATATGCATGAACCTATATGCCTAAGATATTATGCGTGAGCTTATATGAACATGTTAAACATGCATGGACCTATATCAAAGTTTTTTTTTTTATTATTAATTTTTTTAATTAATTTTTTTTATTAAAACCCAACTGAAACATGATAAATGTATGGTTTTTTTTTATTTTTTATGTGGAAATGTGATAAAAAAAATTAATTCTAAAAAGGAGGATGAACATGTTATTTTTATGTTTTTTTTAAATATCCAAAAAGAAAACAATGCATGAGCCTATATAAAGTTTTTTTTTTCTAAAATGCTAACAAAAAAAATATAAAATAAAAATAAAAATGAATGTTCCTAACATGTTACGTATTTTTTGTGTAAAATAAATAAAAATAAAAATAAAAAAATTCATAAATATGTTCCCTTTTTTTTAAATGTACAAAAAAATGCATGAACCTATATGATTATTTTTTTTTTAAAAGTCCAAAAAAATGAACGCACCTAATATATAATTTTTTGTATGAATGTGTTATTTTTATTTTTTTTTTATCTAAAAAATAAAAAACGTATAAAATTTTTCTAAAAGCCCAAATAAACACAAAAAATGTATCTAAATATGTGATTTATAAATGTGAAAGAAAGAAAAAAAAATGTATGAACATGTTATTTTTGTTTTTTGTTTATCTAAGTATTCAAAAAGAAAAAAAAATGCATAACATTTTTTATTTTCTAAAAGTCAAGCTAAAACACAAAAGAAGAAAAACAAAAATATATCCAAACATGTGATTTTTTATTTATAAATGTGAGAAAAAAAATGCATGACATGTTATTTTTGTTTTTTTATTTATCTAAATACAAAAACAATACATCATTTTTTTATTTTCTAAAAGCCCATCTGAAATAAAAAATGAATACACCTAGGATGTGATTTTTTTTAAAGAAAATGCATGAACGTGTTATTTGTTTTTTCCTAAATGTTTAGAATTTTTTTTTATTTTTCGAAAGGCCCAACTCAAATAAAAACTGAATATACCTATAATGTGATTTTTTTTTAAGAAAATGCATGAACGTGTTCAGAAAAGTTTTTTTTTTCGAATAGCCCAACTGAAACAAAAACTGGAATACCTAGGATGTGATTTTTTTTTTAGAAAATGCATGAACGTGTTATTTTTTTTTCTAAATGTTCAAAAAAAGTTTTTTTTTCGAAAAGCCCAACTCAAATAAAAACTGAATATACCTATAATGTGATTATTTTTTTTTGTAATGCATGAACGTGCTATTTTTGTTTTTTTGTCTAAATTTTCAGAATTTTTTTTTATTTTTCGAAAAGTTCAACTAAATGTACCTAACATGCGATTTTTTATGTATACATGTGATAACATATTTATAAAAAGAAATTAACGAACATGTTATTTTTATTTCCTTTTTTCTAAATGTCCAAAAAATGCATGAATATTTTTATTTTTTCTTAAAGCCCAAAAAAAACTGAATATATTTACAATTTAAAAAAATAAAAAAATAAATTTATGATTGAGATTCATGTCCAAATTTAAAAATTTAGTATTATTTTCGATGAAAAAATGATGATAACGATGTGATTGATTGGCTATGCTCATGTGTTATAATATGATGAGACGTGAATATACATGTGCAAGATAAAGAGAAAGAAACATGCTCCCCATGTGTCCTGTTTTAGGTGAAAAACTAAGGAAGGATATTACTAATGTTCATGTCCTAACTTTGGAAGGTTTCTTATTTCTTTCTATGTGCATGGTTTCATGGGTAGATCTAGACACCTCACAATTTATCATGGCTCTCAGATTGCCCTTATCATATAGACAAAGACCCAGTTCTTGAACCAGTCATAAGTAGGGAAATGCCCTCTCAATATGACTAACTCATGATACCAGTAACACTCTGAGTGGTGACTTAACAATTACCAAGTGGGCATGAAGCCCCTCAATAGCAACCATCAAGACACCCGCTAATCTTAGGCTTGCACAAGCTCGGGTATAGAGCCCAAAAAGTGTGTGAGGTAAGTGAGAGTGAATTGTGTGAAAGGGGCATACAAACCTTTAAATCTAAAACTACCCAACCCCACCTGCAACACAAACAAGCAACCAAGAATATACAGCAGAAAGTCTTCTACCCTGTGGTTCACAGCATTGAGTATACACAAACACCCTATGATTCACAGTACTGAATATATACGAACACAATGAGCACGAGAGGAAAAATCACATTGAATATATACAAAAACAACGAATACGAACAAAAAATAAATAAATAAATAAAAATCATAACATTGAATATATACAAACACAATGATCACGCACAAGATAGAAAAAGAATAAACAATATCTACATAAAAATGAAAAAGAGTGAAATAAATAAAAATAAAGTTAGAGGGAACATGCACAATTAATCAGATTAGGCTTAACTCTCAGAAAGCTGTCCCCAGTGGAGTCGCCATCTGTCGCAACCGGGATCACGACGGGACGACGAACAAAAGCTTTTAATTAGAAAAACAGAGGAGTCGCCACCAAAATTTATTAAAGAAAATTTTGGAAAAACTTAAAAAGTATGATCTTTGAAACCAGTTTGGGTTCGGGAGTTATTTACGCATGGGGAAGGTACTAGCACCCTATGACGTCCATTAAAATGGTTACCTCCTAATTAATTATGCACGTATACCATTAACTTTCAAAAAAAAATTTATTTCACTCAAATAAAAATGTTTTTATTGATTTGTATTTTTAATAAACCCCTCCCTTTTTTGAATTTTTTAAAGGAAATGCATAGGGTTCAAGGTAGCAAATGGCTACTCAATAAACCCTTACAAATCAAACGGTATCAAAGGTGGATCAACCACTCAATTAACATCGCTTGACCCCTCATATATAAAAAAAGAGTAATCAATCAGGATTCACAAATTTAATTTTAAACTGATTAGGATATTAGGGGATTTCACATATCAGTTTTGGAAATCGGAAACATGTATCGTTATAGCAAACATCAGACAACAAGGGAACATATGGCATATCTGGGATAGATTCTATACATCAGGAATAAAAGATAGAAACATTAGGGGCATATTCTATGTGTCAGAGTTAGGAATTGGGGAAACAAGCACAAAACAAAACAGGATAAAGATGTTACCTAGTTGTCGAAGCTTGGATCTGATTTGCCCTCCTTTGTTGCTCTTCTTGCTATGTATAACGTCCTATGTCCAGTGCTCTTTATCACGTACTTCACGTCTGTGCGTATCTCTGTGTATACTTATCGTAGGTAGGTCTGTATCTGTGTATAGCGTAGGTCCCTATCTGTGTATAGCGTCGGTCTCTCTCTGTGTATAGCGTAGGTCTCTCTCTGTCTATAGCGTAGCCCCCTTTTTCTGATACGTTCCCCTTAATTATATGTCTTGCTCGTTCTCTCAAAGTCCTCTGCCACTACCCCACTAAACAATAATCACTCCCCCACTTCTCGTTAACTGCTCTTCCACTACCCCACTTCTCGTTAACTGCTCTTCTACTACCCCTACCTATCAGAAAAGATAACTCCCTTATCCTTGTTATCTTATTAATTTTTATTAATCAATTTTTATCTTTTATTATTTTTTTTATTATTATTATTATTATTTTATTTTTTTTAATTTTATAAATACGGACAAAATTAGTTATTCACAATCATTATATAAATTTTTAATTAAATAAGAATTAAAATTTTATTACAATAAAAATTAAAATATAATTTATAATTAATATTTTAAAATATTATTAAAACATATTTTAACAAATAAAAATATAATTAAAATAATATAGAATTTATATTTAAAAAATTAATCAATTAATAAAACAATAGTTTAGGACTAACATCATATTTTCTATATAAAATTTTTTAAAATTTATGATTTAAGTTGATAATTTAAAAAATATTCAAAGAAAAAAAAATCAAATAAAATTAAATAATAATTAATATAAAATTTTACCTATGAAAATTTAAGTTTGATAAGTTCAATAAAATTAAGAAATTAAGATTATCAAAAGATATAAAATTTTTGTTTTTTTTTCTAATTATATTTTAGTTTTAATATTTATTATTATTATTATTTTAAAACAATATCTTTTTAAAAAAATTATTTTTGTCAATTCTAACTAAATTGATTAGTTCATCAATTTTTTTCAAAACATCGTTAAGTTAAATTGAATCACACAAGGTTAATAATATAATTGATCCAACATATCACTTGACTTGGTTTATTGATTGATTTCTGATCCAACTGATTCAACCAATTTGGTTGATCTGATTTAACCAGTCGGGTTGATCCAAGTTTTGTAACTATGTTATCACCTATATCAAGACTATGAACCAATCCAATTCCAAACGATTAGAGATAAATTTTCTCATATGTTTAGACTCTTGTGGTCACAATACATCACAAAGTAAGAGATGTGATTGATATATGACTTGATAGTATTCAGGTATGGTCAAATTTGAATAGTTGAATCAAATGTTATAAAGCTCAACTTAAATATCGATTCAATCAAGATTTTAGGTCAATATGTTATTGGTTCAACTAATGAATCTTTGGTTGCATTGGTTAAACTAATAGAAATCTATAAAATTTATATTTAATTTTTTAAAAAAAATAAAACATTCAAATTTCAAAATTAAATATTTCTAGTAAGCATCTGTTCTCTCTAAACACAAAATGACAATTGATTATGTGCATGTTCGGTTAAATCTAGGTTAATAAGGTCGATTTGAATCTAAAATTGAACCATATCATATTTTAGCTCTAATTTAAATAAAAAATTTTAATAATTTTATTAAGTTATTATAATTTTTTATAATCTTTAACTATATTAAATTTATAAATAATTTTTAAAGAGTAAAATAACAATAACAAAAATACATCTCAACTTTTATAATAAATATTTTTATTTTATCACTTCAAAACTCACTTAGATTAGCCTTAAATTAAAAAATTCAATACTAAAAATTTTGAACTATGTTATGAAAAATTGCATCTCCATTTACAATATTATCAATGGTACTAGAAAACAATTAGATAATAGAAAAAAAAAATGTTCACAAAAAATTAACCAAGCAAGTCCAACAACAAGTGAGGCCAGAATAGATTCGATTCCAACTGATGTAGCCATTCATCCGAATTCTATTATACAACATCAAAGTAAATTACATTCAATATAAAATAGAAACCATAAAACAATTGAGAGCAGAATTACAAATTGAAATGATCTAGAACTAATGAGCAAAAAAATTTACAGCACCAACAAAAACTAACACCGACAAAATTCAAATTCTATAAGATAATAATTAAAAGAAAATTATAATAATATAATTAAAAGTTCACTAAAATATACTGAAAACCAAATTAAATTATTAGTGATATATCAAATTTTAAAATTAAATTTAAGTTTAGATTGACTAATGTTACCATAATATTAAATTTTAATTTATATTAACAATCCTCAATTTAATAATATAGTATATCAAAATTTAAAATTTAAAATATTTTAAAAAAAGTCAAAAATTTTAAAATCAGATTGATCATTAAATTGATTAAGATACTAGTTTAAGGTTTACTAATTTAATTATAGTTAAATTAATATTAATTAAATATTTTTTTTAAAATATTTATAATATATTATATTAAAAATATAAAAATATGTATATATAATAATAAAATATATTAATATTATAATTTTATATGATTAAAAATTAAAAATTATATATTTTTTTATTTTTTAAAATTTAAATTATACATATAAAATTAGTTAAAATATAAAAATTTTATTTTTTAAAAAATAACAAATTTTTTATCATTTGTTTAAAATAAGAGATTTTCCAATTTTTTTTAATTTAAAATAAAATTGGTGGTGGTTCCATTTTCCTAAAATTTAATCTCTTTAATTTTTTCGCCTTTTGTTGCGATTTAGGTGATTATAATGGTTACTAGTTTTAGCCTTTTGGATTCTCTATTTCACATTTTCTAGTTCTTCTCCTTGCTTTATTTGTTTTGGTGCCCTTTATGATAGTGTGACTCATTGATTTTGGTGCATTGTGTAACTTGAGAGACATTTATTCATGCTTTAGGGTAAGGTTTTTCAAGATTTTTTTTTTATTTTGTTTCTCTATTAAAGTGTTATTATTGATTTTGTATGTTTGTTTTGATGCTGTGACTTTTGAAGACTGTTGACATGATACTAGTAAGAGTTCTTTATCATGATGTTTTGATACTACGTTTTGATAATGAACAACGGAGACCATCCTCTTATTTTTTATTTTTGTTTAGACTTTGAATGTTGTCCATTGAGTTATACATGTTATGCTATTTATTTTTATATTTAGTGCTTATTTCCTTTGTATTTGTGGCATAGTTTACCTTGACATATGGTTGATATTTAATTTCAATACTATTAAAATGTCTATGTGCTAAAGTTTATGAGATGGTTTTTGTTTTCCTGAATGTTCATTGTCTTCGTGTTCCATGATTTTATTTTTGGTTTTTATTAGGATTACGGAGAAAAAGGAATTAGTTAGAATATTAATTAATTTTGGCAAGTTTGGTCTTAGTTATGTGTTTGTTACCTTTCTTTTCAATCATAAAGGATTTGTTTTGCATGCTAATAAAAAAATGGATCAATAAAAAATAATGATATTTATTTTTTTATTTATTTTTAATTTTTAATTTAACTTGTCTATTTCTCTTTTTCTTTATATATATATATATATAAATTCTTCTTTCATTATTTCTTTTATTTTTATTTCGTTATTATTATCATTATTTAGTAATTTATTTATTTTAAAATTTCCTTTATTTATTATTTTATTTACTTTTTTTATTATTTTTTTAATTTTTAATTTTATTTTTTAACTAAAGGTAAGGTAATAAGATGTAAAATAGGAAAAGTTAAAATTAAAAACTATAAATGAGAATATTTATTGTTTGGAGAATAAAAAACAATGAAATCACGTTAGGCTTCTTGAAAGGAAAAATGAAGGTGGAATTTGAATAATAATAATATGATTTATGGCTCTTTTACCACTTTGGTGCAAGAATTAAAAATAATTGCTCGTTTTATGCAAGTTTAAAAGTATTTTCTTACAGAGATAGGAGTAGTATATGTGACACACAAAGTTTTGCATCACATATGTGACACATAATAAAATGCGTCACATGGTAAATAAGACATATTTTATTATGCATCATATGCTGAGATTTGACATCGCAAAGGTCTAGCAAGATTGGAAGATGTGACGCATTTATTTATGCATCACATAGTGGTGTAATACACAATTAAATAAGTATGCATCTCACTTATGACATATAACTTTACGTATTATATCCCTCATAAATTTATGTCATACCCTCCAAATTTTTGAATGAAAAAATGGTTGTTACAAAGAAGTTATATATGCATGTAGGGCCAAACATGGTCCCTACATGCATCCTTCTTTTAAAATCTTCCAAATTTCTCCACCTTTTCTTCAATTTGCTTCTAAAATATTTGTTGTATGGACCATTGTTGGAAGCTTTTTCCATATTTTATGCAAAAAAAGTTTAGTATAAGTTTAATATTAAAGTTATCATATTTATAGTATGATTAAAAATGGTAGAAATAATGTTAGGATAGGTTAGAAATAGAAATAATTTAAAAAATTAGGTTATTAAATTTTGATTGAAAATTTTGTAAATATTTAGTTATGTTAGTTGTAATTTCTTAGTGATATTATATTTTTGTGAAATGTTAATATTATATTTACTATGTATAAAAACTTAAGTAGGTTAGATTGTAAAATTAAAATTAAATAAATAAATTTAAGAAATGTAAGGTTACTTAGTTTAAATATTTAGTTATTTTAGATTGAAAAAATTAAGTATAAATAATTAAAAAAATTATGCATACAAATTTAACTAGTTATTTAAAATAATTAAATATAATAACATAATAAATATTAGGTTACTAAATTCCAAAATTATACCCAAATGATCATTTTTTATTTAAAAATTTTGGGATGTAACACATAAATTTATACGTTCTAGGGGATACGACAATTAATTTATGTGTTACTGACACGCTCGTCGTAAACGCGCAAAAATAATTTCTAGATTTCCCCGAAACTATTGGTATAGTATAAGGTGCAACCTAGGTCATCTCCCAAAGACCATTTCAGATTCTTAAGCAAATAAGGAGAAAATTAGAACAAGGGGGTTTTTGTAAAGATGTGATATCAAATGCTAAATACAAAATACAGAATGAAATTAATTTCACTTAACAATTATCAACTCAAGGAATTCAGAGGCTATTTTCATAACTAATCATTGATCACTAAAATCATGCATTGTGTTTATCAACCTAGGATCATCTGGAACCCCTAAAATGATCCTTGAATTCTCTACTGAGAAACCTCTCAGAATTTAATTGATTATGATCAACAAGATTTAGTAACCACTTAATCTTTTATCTAAACCAATTTTACAATCAGAATTCAGTTGAAGTAAGTAATAAAATGAAAACCTTCAATTCAATTACTTAATTTCTACTCTTCAAACTTTTGGAAAATGATTTACCAATCAAAAACCAATTATAAATCAATTATACATTAACCAAAATACGTCAACCGATCAAACTTTGATTAAAGAATAAAATTGAAGAATATAGTGAAGCAGAGTAGAAACCACTTAATATGCACGTAAATAAAGATCAAGACCTCAAAGTTAAAATGAAAATAGCTTGAATCCTTGAATTGAAACTACAAACCTAGCCTTCCATGAAGGAGGCAAACTAACAACAAAGAAAGAGGTAAACTAACAACAAATAAATCCTAAGCCTTCGATGTAGGAGGCAACTAACAACAAATAAATCTTAAGCCTTCCATGTAGGAGGCAACTAACAATAAAGAAAAGCTAAGCCTTCCATGTAGGAGGCAAACTAACAAGAAAGAAAAACTAAGCCTTCCATGAAGGAGGCAAAACTAATAAGAAAGAAAGAAGGGAAGAAAGAAAGAAAGAAAGAAAGTGGTATTGGAGTTAATCTCCAAAATGGTGTGTGTCTCCTCTTGCAAACCCTTCTATTTATAGAGGATTTTTGAGGCATCATCTTCAGAAAGTCACCAACTAGGATATTACTTTTCTACCCTTTTCTTGCTTTCACATGGGCTTTGTTGAAATTGCAAAACACTTTTGAATTTTTGCCACCAATGAGCACAACAATTTTGACTTTCTTGCACCGCAATTTCGGATGTTCACATGTCCGAATTAGAGCTTGACTTCTGAACAAAAGTTGTAGCCCTGGATCTTAGCTATCCAACAAAGTTGAGTTCATCTCAATATGACTTCTATATCTCAAGATATGGCCGGATCTTTGCACACTGTTCAAATTCCACGTCAGCAACACTATCTCATCTTTTGAGATAATTTCGGAGTCCTAAACATCCCATTTAGAATCTGCTCTTACTTTGTAAATATGGACACTTCTTTAAGCTTTCATTCAAGATAGATTTCATGATTTTTGGATGTCTACAACTCCTATTATGCTCAAAATACTATAATAGTGTCATTTTAATCGGGTAAGCAAAGAAATTCAATTAAACTTCATATGAACCCAAACTCATAAAATATGACAAAGATCACTTAATTGAACATATAAGAAGTCTTAATGAGATAAAAGTGAGAGATAATTATTTATGAAATCTATGCTTATCAAATTCCCCCACACTTATCTTTTGCACGTCTCGGGCAAACTTAAGTTAAGGATTGGTGACTTTTTTTTTTTTTTTTTTTTTTTTTTTTTTTTTTTGAAAGAACATCAAAGTTTTGAGTTGATTTCTCAAGAATTCACAAAATTTCATGAAGCATTCTTTCATCACATTTTTGAAATTATTTAGAAAGGCAACTTTAATTTGAAAAACATAGATTGAGAAAGATAAAACCTCACATGATATACTCTGAATCTCTCAAGTGTTTGATTTGGTAAGTGTTTCTCTCAAATTCAATCCATGAAAGATGAACTATCATAGGCTTGCATATCTTCTACTTCTCTACTACTATGTACACATGCAATGCACAAATCAAGAGGTCTTTATTTTGGTTCTAACGGGATTAGAAAGATGAAATGATATATTGAAGAGATACAATGTTAGACCAATGAAAATGGTGAGGATTGAGAATTGATTGTAAGTGCAAGTGTGAGAAACAGATATCACTTCTTCAATTTTTTTTATTTTTTTTTTTCAATATAATAGTTTATTTATTAATTTATTGCTTCAGTTTTTTTTTTTTTTTTTTTTTTTTTTTTTTTTTCAACCATGATATTGATGAACACAACAATAATCTCCCCCACACTTATTGAAACACTTATGGTATGATAAATCCAGTATTCCTCACCTTCTATGGTCACACAAAGTTTTTTTTTTTTTTTTTTTTTTTTTTTTTTTATTTGTGGTGAGCTAAAAAGAAGAAAAGGTTAATCGGCTCAAAGGGCTGATCAAAGGATAAAATTATATGGTTTAGTTATTTGGCCAAGTGGTTTGTTCAAGAAAAACAATGCCTCAATCATTTTTGTACAAATCATGTGAAAATGTAGCTTCAAAAAGAATCAATGCAAGTTCTGAAGTAACATATTCCATGAATGAAAATCACACAAGAATGAAAATAATAATAAGGCTCAAAATCTCACAGGTAATATATTTATCAAATCTAATCTATCCAGTTCAAATATGTGTTGCCAAACTAATTAATCTCGAAATGTAAATCATTTTGCTTCAATTATTTTATGAAATCTAAAGAAAAACATACTTCCACATTCAAAATTTTTTTTTTTTTTTTTTTTTTAAATCATAAGATGCGTATCAAGAGTCAAGTGTAACTCCTTACTCAGCCATCTTACTCAAAACAAGTTTATGAATCTAACCTAATTTTTTTTTTGTTTTTTTTTTTTTTTTGTTTTTTTTTTGTTTTTTTTTTTTTTGGGTTTTTTTTTTTTTTTTTTTTTTTTTTTTTTAATTTTAGATATCGGACCATCTTCCCCCCAACCTATCCAAGACATTGTCCCCAATGTCTTAGATGAAATTTCATATAACAGGAAAAGAAATGTAAGAAAACCATCAAAGTAAGGAAAAGTTATAACCGAAGAGTGGTATCTGGTTCTCTTTTATCTCTGCCATCCTGATTTGGTTGGTTCACCAGCTGCATTGCTTGACTGAGCTCAGATGTAGGATTTTGCAAAATCTCAAGTAGCTGTTCAACAGTTGAAGCAGATACTATGATGTTGCGCATGGATTGTGGCATGAACTCCTGCTCTACTGCATGATCTAAAAAGGATATCAAACCATTATAAAAGCCATTAATATTCAATAAGCCCAAAGGTTTTTTATGAAAATTCCGATAGGCCCAAAATATAATGGTAAAAATTTCTTCCATTGTTCCAAGACCACCAGGTAATGCAATAAATGCATTAGAATTAACCAACATGTGTCTCATACGGTCATGCATGGTTGCAACCTTCAATTCAGTACCCAGGGTGAAGTAGGAGGTGCTCCCATTTTTTAAGCCAACACCTAAGACGTTACACCCCTTTGTGAGTGCAGATCCTGCAACACATCCTTTTAAACCCTGAATCCCTCCCCCATAAACAAGATTGATTTTTCTTGCAGCTAATGCCTTACCAAGGGTAGAAGCTGCATGTTGAAATGCTCCATCCTTTCCAAGGTTAGACCCACCAAAAACACAGATAGTATTGATCTTATCCATATACGGTGTTTCTGTCTTTTTTTTTTTTTGAAAAAATATGTCATAGAGGTGGATAATTTATAGGGACTCAATATCAGACAAGGAGATCGCTTGAATAGTGCGGGATCAGGATTTGGTAGCAAAAGTTTGAATTTTTGCTACAAAAGTTTGAATTTTTGTTGCAAAAGTTTGAATTTTGGTTGCAAAAGTTTGAATTTTGGGTTCAAGGAAAAGGTGAATGTCAGAGGGGAAAGACTTTAAGCAGGGGTGAAAATTTCAAAAAAAAACGGTGGCCCAATAAATTGAAAAGACAATGTAAATGACAAACATACACGCATGAGAATGAACAGTAGTTGTGATTGTGGCTCACATCTTCCTCTGGTTTTACGTCCAGTAACGGCTGAAACGCCTTCTAAGAGTCGAGGATGTGCTTCCCATTCAGTTTTCTTGTAAACTGACAACAGGGTCTTTTAAAGTCAGATTCCCAAGACTATAACGTGCTTTTTCCTTACGGAACAGTTCAAACAAATCAAGAAGGACTCCTTGTACATGCCCACTAGGATGCGTCTCAAGAGTCTGAATGATATCATCCAATGACTCCTTACTCAGTCCATCCTTTATGAATTGAATTTTGTCCTCTCGATTTCTTGAAACCATTCCAGGGTTCTTGCATCTTGTGTTACAGGTCCATCTTGCACACCTGTAGCAAACTCCAATTCTTTTTGCCCTTCTCTTCTTTGCATAGGAACTTCTTCCCATACCTGGCATATTTTTAACAAATGATTCTTGAAATTCACCTGCTAAACGTACCTTAGCTTCAATGATCCAACGGACATCTTCTGGAAGGCCTAAGAGTGTTAATGCTCTCAATCGTTCAAGTCTGCAATTGTAAATGTCTTTAAGAAAATTTCTGGGGAGAGTAGGGAACAAAATTTTGATCCTGGTGAGAGCTTTCTCCATTTTTTTTTTTAAAACACTCAAGTTATTATTCCTGCAAGCTCAATGTGGTGTAATAGTTAGGATGATTTAAGAGGTGAAGAAGGAAGTTGAGAGAGTAGTTGAAACTTATAAGCGAGGAATGGGAGAGAGGGAGAGGGAGAAAGAGAGAGAGAGAGAGAGAGAAAGAGAGAAAGAGAGAGAGAGAGAGAGAGAGAAAGAGAGAAAGAGAGAGAGAGCGAGAGAGAGAGAGAGACTTCTCTTGAATTTATTGCAGGTATGTGGCATTGTGCAAATGCACTTCTTCTACCGTGTGCTTTTGAAAACCTTCGAAAAATGGTTTAAGACGATGTCCATTCACCTTGAAGATTTTTTCAGTTACCTCATTTTTTATTTCCACTGCACCATAAGGAAAAACATTAGTAACTACAAATGGTCCTAACCATCTAGAGCGTAGCTTACCAGGCATAAGCTTTAGCCGAGAATTGAAAAGGAGAACTTTTTGTCCAACGAAAAACTCCTTTCTTGCCAACTTTTTGTCATGAAAAGCTTTGACCTTTTCTTTGTAAATTTTGGAGTTTTCGTATGCTTCCAATCGAATTTCTTCAAGTTCCTGCAATTGAAGCTTCCTATGGATTCCTGCTTGGTCTAGATCCATGTTGCATTTCTTTACTGCCCAAAATGCTCTATGCTCTAATTCAACTGGAAGATGACATGCTTTACCAAAGACAATCCTGTAGGGAGACATGCCAATGGGTGACTTGTAAGCTGTCCTATATGCCCATAATGCATCAACAAGGCGCAAGCTCCAATCCTTCCTGTTAGGCTGGACTGTTTTCTCTAAGATTTTCTTGATCTCTCGATTAGAAACTTCAGCTTGACCATTTGTTTGAGGATGATATGGGGTGGAGACTTTATGCATGACTCCATATTTGCGGAGTAGGGCTTCCATTGTGCGGTTGCAAAAATGAGTACCTTGGTCACTAATTAGAGCTCTAGGAATGCCAAACCTGCTAAAAATGTTAGACCTGATAAAATCTGCAACAACTCGAGCATCATCAGTACGGGTGGCTTTTGCCTCCACCCATTTTGAAACATAATCAACAGCTAGCAGAATGTAAACAAAGCCAAAAGAGACAGGGAATGGACCCATAAAGTCTATACCCCATACATCAAATACCTCACAAAAGATAAGTGGTTGTTGGGGCATCTCATTTCTGCGCGAAATACTCCCTATTCTTTGGCACTGCTCACAAGTTATGCATAATCTGTGTGCATCACGAAATATTGTAGGCCAATAAAAGCCTGAGTCTAGTACTTTTCTAGCTGTCCGTTGTGGCCCAAAGTGTCCACCACAAGCTAAGGAATGGCAAAAGGTAAGTACAGACTGAACTTCATGATCTGGAACACATCTTCTAATGATTTGATCACTGCATGTCTTCCAAAGGTATGGTTCATCCCATATGTAGTGTTTGGCATCACTTTTCAACTTGGCAAGTTGCGATTTGGTGAAGTGTTTGGGTATTTCTTTAGCAACCAGATAGTTTACCAAATCTGCATACCAAGGATCCTTCCCGTGCAAATGATAGAGATGCTCTTCTGGGAATGAATCTGCAATTGAAGTTTCTTCACAAGGTTGCTGGATCCGACTTAAATGATCTGCTACAAGGTTCTCTGCACCACTCTTGTCTTTAATCTCTAAATCAAATTCTTGCAACAGAAGCATCCAACGAATCAGTCTTGGCTTAGCATCTGTCTTCTTCAGCAAGTATTTCAAAGCTGCATGGTCAGAGAAGACAATAACTTTAGATCCAAGCAAATAGGAGCGAAATTTATCTAATGCAAACACAATTGCCAAAAGCTCCTTCTCAGTAGTTGTGTAATTTGATTGGGTTGCATCAAGTGTGCGAGAGGCATATGCAATGACATGAGATCTCTTGCTAACTCTTTGAGACAGTACAGCACCAAGGGCATAATTGGATGCATCACACATTAATTCAAATGGAAGCGTCCAATTAGGTGGTTGAATGATGGGAGTGGTTGTCAACCGCTTCTTTAGTTCATCAAATGAATCCTTGCATGCTTGATCAAACACAAATTTGGTATCTTTTTGTAGTAGTTTAGAAAGAGGTTGTGCAATCTTGCTAAAATCCTTGATGAATCTTCTGTAAAAACCTGCATGACCAAGTAAAGAACGTACTTCTCGCACAGAAGTGGGGTAAGGTAGAGAAGTAATAATGTCTATCTTGGCCTTATCAACCTCTAAACCTTTGCTAGATACCAAGTGTCCTAAGACTATACCTTCTGTTGCCATGAAATGACATTTTTCAAAATTCAAAACCAGGTTAGTCTCAATGCATCTGTCCAAAACTTTAGAAAGGCTTTCTAAGCATGCATCAAAAGAAGAACCATATACAGTGAAGTCATCCCCGGCAACGGCGCCAAATTTTGACACGCTCGTCGTAAACGCGCAAAAATAATTTCTAGATTTCCCCGAAACTATTGGTATAGTATAAGGTGCAACCTAGGTCATCTCCCAAAGACCATTTCAGATTCTTAAGCAAATAAGGAGAAAATTAGAACAAGGGGGTTTTTGTAAAGATGTGATATCAAATGCTAAATACAAAATACAGAATGAAATTAATTTCACTTAACAATTATCAACTCAAGGAATTCAGAGGCTATTTTCATAACTAATCATTGATCACTAAAATCATGCATTGTGTTTATCAACCTAGGATCATCTGGAACCCCTAAAATGATCCTTGAATTCTCTACTGAGAAACCTCTCAGAATTTAATTGATTATGATCAACAAGATTTAGTAACCACTTAATCTTTTATCTAAACCAATTTTACAATCAGAATTCAGTTGAAGTAAGTAATAAAATGAAAACCTTCAATTCAATTACTTAATTTCTACTCTTCAAACTTTTGGAAAATGATTTACCAATCAAAAACCAATTATAAATCAATTATACATTAACCAAAATACGTCAACCGATCAAACTTTGATTAAAGAATAAAATTGAAGAATATAGTGAAGCAGAGTAGAAACCACTTAATATGCACGTAAATAAAGATCAAGACCTCAAAGTTAAAATGAAAATAGCTTGAATCCTTGAATTGAAACTACAAACCTAGCCTTCCATGAAGGAGGCAAACTAACAACAAAGAAAGAGGTAAACTAACAACAAATAAATCCTAAGCCTTCGATGTAGGAGGCAACTAACAACAAATAAATCTTAAGCCTTCCATGTAGGAGGCAACTAACAATAAAGAAAAGCTAAGCCTTCCATGTAGGAGGCAAACTAACAAGAAAGAAAAACTAAGCCTTCCATGAAGGAGGCAAAACTAATAAGAAAGAAAGAAGGGAAGAAAGAAAGAAAGAAAGAAAGTGGTATTGGAGTTAATCTCCAAAATGGTGTGTGTCTCCTCTTGCAAACCCTTCTATTTATAGAGGATTTTTGAGGCATCATCTTCAGAAAGTCACCAACTAGGATATTACTTTTCTACCCTTTTCTTGCTTTCACATGGGCTTTGTTGAAATTGCAAAACACTTTTGAATTTTTGCCACCAATGAGCACAACAATTTTGACTTTCTTGCACCGCAATTTCGGATGTTCACATGTCCGAATTAGAGCTTGACTTCTGAACAAAAGTTGTAGCCCTGGATCTTAGCTATCCAACAAAGTTGAGTTCATCTCAATATGACTTCTATATCTCAAGATATGGCCGGATCTTTGCACACTGTTCAAATTCCACGTCAGCAACACTATCTCATCTTTTGAGATAATTTCGGAGTCCTAAACATCCCATTTAGAATCTGCTCTTACTTTGTAAATATGGACACTTCTTTAAGCTTTCATTCAAGATAGATTTCATGATTTTTGGATGTCTACAACTCCTATTATGCTCAAAATACTATAATAGTGTCATTTTAATCGGGTAAGCAAAGAAATTCAATTAAACTTCATATGAACCCAAACTCATAAAATATGACAAAGATCACTTAATTGAACATATAAGAAGTCTTAATGAGATAAAAGTGAGAGATAATTATTTATGAAATCTATGCTTATCAGTTACACATCTATAATGCATAAATTTATGCAAGGTGGGACACATAACTTTATGTGTTACATCTCATATGATGCATTTAATTATGTGTTACAATACTATGTGACATATAAATAAATGTGTCACACTTTCAACCATGTCATACCTCTACTATGCCTCAAACATCACCATATGACGCATAATAAAATGTGTTTTATCCACTATGTCACATTTTATTATGTGTCACACATGTGATACAAAACTTTGTGTCATTCCATCTTACCTAAAATAGTTTTCAAAACCATGGTGAGAACAAACTTTCCACAATTGTCCAAATTCAATATCATCAGCATATAAGGATTTTGGTAATTCAAACCCAAGTAATTTGGTTTGAACAGTTTTAAGTAATACATACCTTTGCAACAAAGTGTTAGCTACAATGTTTTCCTTTTCTTTTTTGTATTTAATAACATAAGAAAACATCTCAATAAATTCTAACCATTTAGCATGTCTTTTACTTATCTTAAGACTTTAAAAACTTCAAGTTAAAATGGTCAGAATTGATGACAAATTCCCTCGACCAAAGGTAATGTTGCCAAGTTTGTAAGACCCTCACCAAGGCAATTAGCTCCTTATGACAGGTTGGCTAGTTGAGCATCGCTCCACTAAGTTTCTCACTACAAAATGCCACAGGTTTGAAATCCAATATTAAAACAGCTCCTATAACCCACTCTAGAGGAATTATATTCAATCTAAAAGACTTTATCAAAATTAAGTAAATTTTACACAGGGGCATTGGTTAACTTATTCTTTAACAAATTAAAAGCTTATTCATATTTATTATCCCATTTAAAATTAACATTCTTTTTAACAAGCTCATTTAAAGGGACACTTATATACCTAAAATTTTGTACATAGAAGTTCCTTACCTTATTAGCATTTACAAACGTGGGTTATTCTCTAATTGCCTTCACTTTTTCTTCATCAACACTAACTCCTTAAGAACTTACAATAAATCCTAAGAAGACAATTGATTCCATACAAAAAGTGAACTTGCTTTGTTGCCTATAAAACACTCTCAACCTCCCTTTTGTGAGCAAATACAAAACTTTCTTTTCTTTTTCTTTATTTTTTTAATTTATCTTTCTTTTCAGTCTCACTCTTTTTATTATTTTATACTTTTTTTTCATTCTCAATTTTCTCTCTTTTCTCTTTCTTTGTTTTCTAATTCTTTTTCTTTCATTTTACATTCTTTTGAAATTTTCATTTGGTCAGAATAAGTCTCAATAAGCCTTAATGGGGTCAATACAATTGTTTGATTATCTTCTATAAAAGAATATCTATTTTTAAATCCATCATGTGTAACCTTCTTATCGTATTGCTACGGACGTTATAACAATAAGTGTCCTGCATGCATAGGGACAACATCACACAACACCGTATCCTTATAGTTTCCTATAGAAAAGGACACTAAGACTTGCTTACTGACTCTTACATCTACACAATCATTCATCCATTGCAGCCTATTGGGATTAGGATGCTTCTTAGTAAGCCAGTTTAATTTCTTCACTAATAAGGTACTAGAAACGTTAGTACAATTGTCGCTGTCTATAATCATACTACATACATTGTTATTCAGATGACAGCAAGTATAAAAGATATGTTCCCTTTGATCTGAATCTCCTTCATCATTTGGCTGAATGTTTAATGCATGTCTTGTGACCAAGATTTATCCATGCACAAGTTTTGCTATCTCCACATCACTACAGTCCTTTACTACAACATTTCTTCTTCCTCCGAGCTCATACTCTTCACTCTGCCGTTATCAAGAATGGTCATGGTCCTTTGGTTTGGACATTGAGAAGAAATGCCCCAAACCATAACATTTAAATCAAAAAATGTGACTTAACTTATAAGAGGATTTGGTTTTGGATTTACCTTTGAAAATAAGTACTACTAACTTTTCCTTAGATTCTTCATTAGGTTTAGGGCCTTCCTTCTTGTTGGACTAATTAGACTTCCATGATGAACTAGAAACATATTTATGAGTGCTCCTAGGTTTGAGTTGTATTTCCACCTGAATAGCTTTATGAAGCAATTCCTCCATCTCTGCATAATGTTGTAGCTCGACCACATTAGTTATCTCTCTTTTTAACCCTCCAATGAATCTTGTCATAATGGCTTCTCTATCCTCCTCAACATTAGCTCTTATCATGACAATTTTGATCTCCTTGTAATAATCTTCAACGTCTATGGCACCTTAAGTAAGACTTTGAAAGTTTCGGTACAAGTCCCTTTGATATTAATTTGACACAAATCTTCTTATCATGACTACCTTTATCTCTTCCCACGTTCAGATAGGTCTCTCTACATACCTCCTCTATTAAACACAAACTGATCCCACCAAATATTAGCATAATCATTAAAAGATACAATGACTAGTTTTACCTTTTTCTCCTCCGAGTAATTGTAACAATCAAACACATGTTCCACCTTTCTCTCCCACTCAAGATAAGTTTCAAGTACATTCTTTCCTTAGAATAGTGGAAGGGATAATTTAATACTCCCCAAGTTATTATCTTTTTCTTCTTGATATCATCTTTTTTCTCTGAAACTTCCACTGTCTGATTCCAAGTTCTTCCTCCAATCAGTTTCTTCATCTAGGTGAAGTAAGCTTTGGGGACTACTTCAATGAGAAACCTGAGACCTCCTCCTTAACCAACCCTTCATATCATCCAACCTCCTACTCCACTGTTGGAATTGATTTTGAACAGATTTTATGAATATTTTTAGAGATCCTGTTCATTTTGATAGAGTTTACCACTCATATTGGCAATGCTACAAATTAAATAAATAAATAAATTAGTTTAATAAAATCTCACCAATCACTCCCTTAGTGTTTACCCTCAATATTGACGCTCTTCACTCGTGTTTATACTCGAATTGGATTTTTCTATAATGCTCTCACCAACTCTTATCTTTTATCTCTCAATTATCCTTATAAGTCCTTGAACCAAAAACTTCATAAGTTGATTTTTTGACAGATAACAAAGGAATCACTAATACACAAAATGAATAGGATGGGGGTACTAGTTAAAGAAATAAAGGATTGGACTAATCAAGAATCAAGAACTTAAATATTATAGTGAACTAAGACTGAATTTTATTTTTTTTATTTTTTAACTTGAATTTCTATCATAATTTTTTTCTATTTTTTTTGTCTTTATTTTGTTTGTTTATGAAATACTTGGTAACAAGAACTTTAATGTTGCAAGAGGCAGGGATATAACTTTTATTTTGGTTTTTTTAAAGTGAATTTATAGGATAGATGATAGAAAAAAAAGGATAAGTAAAAGTTTAACGAAAACAAGAAAGATAGTGAAAAATAAAAAAGATACGAATAAACCAAAACAAATTATAGATGACACTTGATTCCAAGAGTTAAAGTTCTAATGCCAAATGATATGATTCACCCTACGTGAATGAATCAAAATGAAAAAATGTTAATTAGAACATCTTGAGAATCAGGATATGATAAGGTAAAGGAACCCAACACAAATCATGACCTAAGAGCATCGAAGTTATCAACTTGCTAGAAGAACCAACTTTATTAGGGGTGGTCCTTTGCCTAAAAACTAATGGAACTAACTTACTTGGAGATTAAAAAAAACTCTCAAAGAGAAAGATTATTATTCATCAATACTTTTTCTTACAATGAATTCTTAACTCCTTATATAGATAACCTAATTGACCTAAATTAGGAGAAATTCTAATAAAAAAAACAAATATGAAATCCTAATTAAATTGAAAATCAATCTAAAATATTAATTTAATTTACAAATAATTTAAAATAAATAACTTGTAAATAAATATCAAATCGTAATGCAATCTATAGAAAATCAATTACAAATCATAAACCTTATCATTTAAGATCTTCAATAATATGACTATGTAAATTAACTCATATTGGATTTAGGTTTGGATCAACATAGTCTTTTTCTTAAAGTTTCTTGACGAGACCTTAAAGTGTTTGTTCTATACATTTGATCCTATTTCTCATCATATAACCTCCCACTTCTTATAGAGAATCTTTTAGATGATCTCTTTTGCTTAATGCGGTGCTCACATTCATATCATCCTAGGTGTATGGTTCCTTGCATGCTACTCTGCTAACCTTGGGAAGCAATATTAGAATCAAGTTGCATAAGAGGTCTGCCGAAATTTCACTTTCAAGGTAGTGGTTCTTCCATAACGCAACATTTACTTTTCTTGACAAATGCATATGAAATGAACATAAGAAGGTAACAAATACTAATCCATATTTTTCATATGTCATATTGAGTTCTCCTTATTGATAAAAGATAAAATAATAGATAAAAAGTACACAATTAACTTAAAAGATAAATTAACAAACAAAAATAATTATTTGAAATGATATTGATTTGGAAAAATTAGCAAACAATTTCATGTCACATAATCTTCCATCAATGCATGTTATGTATCATGTGTATTATGAGTTTGGATTTAAGAACTCTTGTGCTACGCCTGATCCTATAATTCTTTCCCCCTTGGAAGTACACCCTATCTTCAAGGTGTAGAACTCTCATGTTGCATTTTATGATCCTGTAACCATACAATCTTAAAACCATGGGACAGTGCTCGTAGGATTACTATATATAGTAAGAAGAGGGGTATCTAAAAATGACCAATACAAATCTTGAGTTCAATTAATCGATGGAAACATAACTTTTTAACTATTGCTTAGAGTCATAAGTAACCGCAATGAATTACCTTTAATATAAGGTTTGAGTTTCATGAGAATGAAGTATAGTGATGGAGATATGTTTTTCTAACCACAATGAATTACCTTTTAGTATAAGGTTTGAGTTTCATAAGAATAAAGTATAGTGATGGAGATATGTTCTTTCTAATTGTCTGTTCCCATGAGGTAAAGACCAATTTTCAAGATGCATATTAGCATACATTTATGCTTTATTTTGATGAGTTGAAAAATAGGAAAGAAAGAATTAGGAAGATAAGAATTAGAGTGAAAATAGAATGGAAAAATAAGTAGTTTAAATAGAATGAAAAAGAATAAAAAAAATATTAGTAATATAAATTTTAATATACATATATTTTAAAAATATAAAATTTAATTTTTAAAAAAATTAATTTTTACTATATTTTTATTAATATAATTTTTATTTTTATAAAAATTATTTAATATTTTAAAATAAAAAAAAATAAAATTGGCCCTCGGTTTTCTCTCCTTTTAAAAGAAAAAAATATTTTATGAATTTCACAAAAATTAATTTTTTTCTACATAAAACAAATATAAAAAATATAAAAAAACGAATAAAATTTATCATAAAAAATATTATTTTTCCTCCTACTTTTCTTCCATCCAAACAATGAATTACGAAATGAAATTAAAACGGTCTTGATTTCTTTTGTTAAAAATATTCCTGGTTACTATCTCATAGTTGTTGTTTTATAACTTCATAATTTCAAAATCTAGGCTTTAAAGCATAGTGTCATTGTTTGAGGGCTATCTTTCAACTTATTTACCCTTAAACTTTTGATATTATATTTTAATCCTAAACGTATGCTGCTTTCATTTTAAAAGCTTTGGATGCTATGATGTGTCTTACCGAAGCATATTAAATTATTTAAAAAATTAAATTACTATAATTTTGAAAAAAATTACATTAATATGCTAACTTTTAAATTATTTAACAATTTTTAAATAAAACTATTTTTAAAAGTTTATAATTAAATTTTATACTAATAAATTATTTTAATTAGATTTATAACTTGGAATTTCGTTAAAACTAAACGACATATTATGAATTTTTATTATAAACTTTAAAACTACGTGAACTTATTTAAACATGTTTAAATACTTTAAGGACTTATTTTATAAATCATATAAAAAAATTTTTTTTTAAAGAAACATACTTAAAAAAATTAAATAATTTTTTTGAAAAAAAATTCTAACAGTATCAAATATCAGTAAATTTTTTAAGTATGTAAATCTATTTAAATTTTTTAAATAAATTAAAGTAAGATTTGAATAGAGTAAGACTTTAACATCTACTTATATAATAAATTAAAGTAAAAGAATTTCATAAAACCCAAATATTTCCAAATGAATAAAGTAATGGCCAAGTCAGCAATAATTTCTGTTGATAAGCAGCATTAGGGTATGTGATTTTATGGTCAAGGTTTATCATGGCAGTAACTTAAGCACGGTGCAATCAAGTAAAAGATGATTTATAAGTTTAAAGACTCAATTTCAATTTTTAAAAATATAAGAACAAAAATATTTTAAATATTTCAAAAACTAAGATATTAATTCAAATAACATTTGAAAAATAAGTAAGATATTAATTTAATATAGATAATAGAGTAAGATATTAATTGATTTTAAGCTTTAAAAAATTTAAAAAATAAAAATTAGATTAGGCATTCATTTTGCACGGTGAGAAAAGAAAGAGCGATACGCGGTGCTCTCTCTCTCCGACTCCGATGTATATCTGTAGCCGTCGGAACAGATGGGAAGTTAATGAAGACCGAGTCTGAGTGTGTGAAGTGTGAACATTGAAGAAGCAGCGCAACGCAGGGGAAAGGGTATAGTATATGATCGATTTCGTGGAAGGCGCTACCATGGAATTAAAATTATCCCTTCACCGTTGACTTGAATGTTGGTCCGTGTGTATTGTGGGGCAAGAAAAGGAACGAGGCAATAACAATAGGGTTAGAGTATTGGAATTTGATTAGAAAGATTGAATTGAAGGATGGTGTTGCCGCTTTTGAAGCTTGGGACGTTGGCAGTGAAAACCCTGAGCAAACCTGTTGCCTCGAGGCTGAAGAAGCAAGCTGCGCTTCACCCTAGGTTTCGCCAACTCATCGTTAATATGGCTCAGGTAGCAACCAAACCCTACTTCCCAATCCAATTTCATCAAACACACACGATTTATTTCTTCTTTGATTAATCAAATTAATGTTAATTATGGATGGATTCAAAACATAACAGAGTAATCATCAACTCACAACAAAGATGCAAAGGCGCATCTATGGTCACGCAACCGATGTTGAAATTCGCCCTCTCAACGAGGAAAAAGCAGTTCAGGCCGCTGTTGACCTTATTGGAGAACTCTTTGTCTTCTCGGTAAACATTTTACTTATTATATTCGCTCTTCAATATCTACAATTAACAAACATTCCTTTCTCCATTCTCATATTCCTTCGCTCTCAACTCTGGTATAGGTTGCAGGAATTCTCTTGATCTTTGAGGTACAAAGAAGTGCTAGATCTGAAGCAAGAAAGGAGGACCTACGAAAACAAGAGCTTCACGTAATTTCAACATAATTATCTGCTACATTTGTGTCTCACATTATGCGTTTTCTTTTGCTTTCATTCAGATTGTCAACTTCTCTTTTTCTTTCAATTTTACTTTTTTTATTTCCTTCACTCCTTTTCAAATTTTATTTATATATTTTTTCCTCCTAATTTAATTATCTTATAAACTATCCTGCTTCCTATGTTCCTATGCTAACATATTACGTATATCATCTCCCGTTTTCTGATACAATGGATGTTGTGCCAACACCATGTCATCCTGTGATCCTGTAGTTCTTTGCTTAATCATGGTCCTCAATATATTCACCTTTTTTTTTTATTGAAACAGCTTGACCAAATTGAATACATGATTAATTTTGTTTGGTATTATTACTATTATGGATGGAATATTCCCACTTTATGCTCGTGATTTGAAATCCATCTGACGGCTCATGTAGTCTCACGTTAATTTTTAACTTTTAACCATTAATCTTTCAGATAAACAAATAAGGTGCTGCTGGTTCAAACCATAGTATAAGCAGCTGAAGTGTTAGTATTGATTTTTGAATTAAAAGTTAATTTCTAGAGCAACTGAGAGAGGCTATGATAGATTATGATGCATAGGGCTTTATATTTGAAGATATCAAGATACAGGATTGCAAACTTTTTCAGCTTTTGATTTGTTGAATCCCTATATTTCTCAGCTGGTGCCATCAAGTCCTAATTACATTATTGTTGCTAAAACCCAACATCGGTTGCATTAATGTTTCGTGACATATAGATGTATAATTTTAAAATCTCAATTTGGGATGATTAAATTGACGCTCATACTGAATTTGAGAATGAAAACATATATCTATGAATGGCTTGTGCTAGACCTTTTGGGAAAAAGCTGCAATAGGTTATAGGACAGTATCAAGGCTTTTGTCAATGTGCTTTATGTTGAAGTGGATATTGTTACAAGTCTGAATTGTTTAAAGTTGGAATAGATTTTAGGCCAAGCAGTTTATTTTAGCCTGGGGTTTTGTAGCATAGTACTGTCTAAAAAAAAGTGATTTATTTTAATAATTCATGGCAATTTGTCCTTCTTGCTCTAAAAGATTAAACCACACTAAACAACTCTGTATATTCACTGTCATTGATTCCCAGTTCAGGCCAACTGAGAAAAGTTATTTAACAGTCATGTTTTCATAATTTAACATTTTTCCAACCATTGTTCATTCTTCTTTAGGCTATTAAGCAAAGCAACGAGAACTTAGCAGAAGAAGTAGAACTTCTCAAGCATAGACTTCAAGAACTGGAACAGCTGGCCAGACAACGAGGACTTACTGGCATTCTAAATTTCAGACATGGTAATACAGAAAATGGGAAGACAGATAAAATTGCTTGACCCGATGGAGAGTATAATTATTTGTCACATTTTTTAGTTCGTCTTTGTGATGAACGTAATTCTGGCACAATTTCTGATTCATTTGAGGGTCTCATCAAAGAACTTATGTTTACTACATTCATTGGCTTTTAGCTTCAAGTTTCAAATTCTCTATTTTTAGTAAGGTACTAGCAGATTGAAATTCCTATTATATTCCCAAAATAAATTACAGAGACTGTATAATTCGCAGCGGCAAAGATGTGGCGCTATCAATTGAGTAGAAAAATGCATCATCTCAAATATACCATTTGCCTTCTCAAGTCCTCTTGTACATTTATTTTTCTTGTGTTCGCTTTCTCTTTCAGCATGAATGGCTGCACAGCTGTTGATTGCTTTGATTTATCAGCATTGGAGAATAGTAAGGACCTCACCTCCTTATTCATTTAAGCATGAGCATAGAATATGTTAAAGGCCATGTTGTGTTTAAGATGATCGGTACCATTTCGCGGGCACGGATCGTCTCCAGTACTGGAGAGGTCTAGTCCCTAAAACAAAGGACAAAAGTGAAGCCATTCATGTGATTTTTGAATTTTGGTGACAAGGTATCCACCGCATTTGATCCTCAACTGGTTGCGAGCCCACCCCACTACCCTCTTCTACGTTTCCTTTGGTAAAATAGGGGGTTATGGACATGACATGTGGATAGTCCGAATGATAAACCATCTGATGCAGGAGGATATGATATCCATTGAACAGTCTCCTGTAAAGCTCTTCCATTAAGGGAAGCATCAAAACAGGAATATGTTGGACGGTAGTGGAAGTGGACTTTATTCTTTCCTTACCCTGATCATCTTTCACCTCTTCAGCCAATAAAAAAAAATTCATTTTAATTTGTAATATTTAGCAAGAAAAGAGGAATAACCTTTACTTTTTGGTTTATTTTCTTGTATGAGTTCTATTATTTCTTGAATTTCTCTTCTCCCTTTTTGAACAGTTGTCTCATTGGGTCACCAACAAATAGTTTTCAAAATATTTTATGAAACCAATGCGGAATTGAGCAAAGAAAAGGAAAACACTCGCAGAAACGGATGTATGGGTTCTATTATTTCTTTGAGTTCTTTTATTCCTTTATTAGTAGGGATTTCATTGAGCCACCAATAAATAATTGTCAAATAATGTTTTGCAAAACCCTTCGAAGAATTGAGCAAAGAAGAAAAAGAAAGCTCACAGTGCACACACATACAGTGAGAGAGTGTTTATTCCCTTCACTTCTCAAAAGTGATTAGACTAAAATCAAATTTTGAAGAAGCATGAATCATTTTTATTCTTCCAATTGTTTATTAACAAGCAGCTGATTTTACTCTAATTACTAAACAAGAAGTTGACAACTATACCTCAATCGATGTCCTTGTCAATTTCCGGTAAAGTGAATAATAGTATGTATACACATATATAAATAGTATATTATTATAATATTGTATGTATAAAAAAAAGGTTTTTTATCTTCAAAAGTTATGAATGTGAAAATAATATATATATATATATATATATATATATATATATATATTTACTTTAACAGTAAGTTGATCATAAATTATTTTGTTTAATATTTTTTTAAACAATTAAATCTTATCAATCTAATTGATAACAGATTTTATTATATAAATTTTATTTATAAAATTTTAAAAATATAATTTATATAATAAAATAAAATTGATTATTTAATAGTTGAAATGATAAAATTTAAATATTTAAAATAAATATTAAATAAAGTAATTCATGTTACATTTATTCTAAATTAAGTTAATCTTTATATATATATATATAAAATATGTTAGGATCAAATGTCAAATTTTATAAAATAATAATAAAAGAAAATTTTATCAATTCAATTATTAATTTACATTGTATCATCATGCATATAAAATTTTATATAATTTAAACATTTGTAAATATATATATATATATTTTAATAATAAATATTTATTTATTTTTAAATAATATATTATATGTTAAAATAAAATGAAATAACAAAGTATCAAATAATTTTTAAATATTATGAGACGTTATAAATTTGAATTAAACAGTATAATATCTTTAAATTCAAGGATTGTGTTGGTAAAGTTTAGTTTTGAAAATAAGTTATTGATCCTAACTCATTATTTTTTATTATTAAATTACTTTTATTAGGACGAAGAAAGATTAGCAAGAAACTACCAACTGGGCAACAGTCATATGAAGGACCACTCTTTTTGTGAACTATGCAATATCTGCCATCTATATTGGGGTAGTTATGAGACAACGACATCTTATATATCCTAAGAAGGAAGCATTTATTTAAATTTTTTTTAAAAGTTTTCTTCAATTTTATGGTGCACATTACTTTTTACATAAATTTTATCCCTCTTTTATTTTGTTTTATTTTTGTTTTTACTTTCGGTGATAATTGACTCTGTGTTTTAACTTTTAATAAATTTTGCAATATTTGTAATATAATACTTGCCAATGATAATTATAAACATGATATCAAATCACTAATAAGCCTAAACTAATAGTTATAACTGAAAGATATAAAATACATACCATAAAATCAGTATGTAAATACATTATTATAATAATAGATTTTTAAAAAAAAAATCCTCTGTAAATATTGAAATTACAAAGAAAATGATGGAGGTTATAACTATTATTGGGGTAAGACGTGGGTATATTTAATAGTTATTTATCCAACAACATATATTCTTCAATCCTCACTTAACTGTAACCGTAATGTCCCAATGCTTTTTCCTTTTTTCGGCTGTCCCATTTCATACACACTTACTGATCTCAGCAATGCAGAAGAGGAAGAGAGGGGAGAAAAAGCACTTTCTCTCTCTTCTCCCTTTCCATCTCTTTATATGAGTTTCTCCCTTAATAAAAAATTGGAGAGAGAGAGAGAGAGAGAGAGAGAGTTGAACCTCTATTTTTAATAGAAAATTTGGAGTCTCAGGTGAGCATATATGGCTTTTCTTTTCTAAATTAGGTATCTTGGCGGAAAACTGTGATAATGACTTTGGTTTTTCTTTCTAGTATCTTAGTTGAGTTCCTTCGAGCTAATATTGTCTATTGCTTCAGAGTTGGAGATTATTTTAATGATGCTTTGTTCAATGCTTTTGAATGGCTTCAGTTAATTTTTTTGTTTTTTCTTGTTTCATTTTGTTAAAGTTGTTTCTAAATAATTTGATTATTTTGATCTTTATTGATGTTTCTAGTTTTCATCAGAAAATGGGCTTGTGCTCTTACCTCTTTTTTTAGTTGATTAATTGAAAATGGGGTGAATCTTTTACAATGATTTGACTCAATTCTGTGGTGGGGATGTTGGAATCTTGGTTTTAGAATTTCTGGACTTTTTGGGTGGGGGTGGGGGGTGAGCTGGAATATGCTTCTGATCAATGATCATGATAAACTTATCTGGAAGTTGTCTACATATTTTGGGCTTTGTCTCTTTTTGAGTTTTAATTTGTGTTGTACTCAAACTCGATTATATTGGCCAGTCTTGGGACTTATAGGCAGGAATTGAAGTTTGGAGATGAAGAAAATTTCCACAAGCAGCTGCAAGTCAGCTTCACATAGGCTCTTCAAGGACAAAGCAAGGAACCATGTTGATGACCTGCAGGTGATGTTCTTGGATCTGCAGTTTGCAAGGAAGGAGAGCCGTACGGTTGATGCTGCACTTCTTGAGGAGCAAGTCCATCAGATGCTTCGTGAGTGGAAGGCTGAGCTCAATGAGCCATCTCCTGCTTCTTCTTTGCAGCAAGTAAGCTCATGTAGTACTGTAGATTGGGGACTTATTTGTCATTGGTGCTTCTAATCTGTACTATTCCAATTGTGGATTTGTGATGGACACATCATACATGTAAAAATGAATGCCAATATTTCTGGTCATGAAAGGAATTATTTGAGTTTTCATATTTATGGCTTACTATATAGGGTGGCAGTCTTGGATCATTCTCGACCGATATCTGTAGACTGTTGCAACTGTGTGAGGAGGAAGATGATGCCACTAGTTCATTAGTTGCACCTAAGCCTGAACCGAATGATCTGACTCTCCAGGCTGGGACAAAGTTGATATTCCAAGAGGTGTGCCTTTTTCCTTTTGTGAGATTATTCATCTATTTTGGCCACAATTCATTTATTTTTTGTGCCTTCTTCTTTTTTTCCTTTCTGTATGGCATTACCTATCTCAAAAAGAGTATTGATTTTGAAGCTTCTCTACTTTTGTTGGGTGCCTTATTTCAAATCATATGTAGAATAATGGATGTCTCAGAATGGTTGATATCGTCTAATGCAAACTGAAAAAGATTATAACCTGACATATTGTATTTCACATGTGGTAGGCTTTTTTGTTTAAATATATTTTCTGAATCTTCCATTTTCAAGCGATGAAAGAGGGCAGCTTTGATGGTTTAGGTTTTTGTTAGTTAATACCAAATTTCTCCCCAAGAACTCAAAGCCAAATCTTCCTTCTTATGCATTTTAGTTTTAACCATTATTTCAATACCGGTTAGTATGTTGGATATAACCTGTAATTGTGACGAATTTCTTGGTATAACTGTAAATCAGGGCCAACATCAACGGGATTTCCTATTACTTAATGAATTCAAACACTCCACTGTAGGAGTTTCCAATATGACAGCTAACAACTTGGATGGGACTGCTTTAGAGTATCATCAATTTGATTTGAATAAGGACTTCAATCACAGCTTTTATGCTGGTTTTAATGGTACAGGTTTTTGTGAGGAAGGTGTTGTTCCTCATATATCTAGCTATCTGCCAAGTGTCTGCCCTCCTCCCTCTGCTTTCTTAGGCCCAAAATGCGCACTTTGGGACTGTCCAAGGCCTGTTCAAGGGTTGGACTGGTGTCAAGACTATTGCAGTAGCTTTCATGCTGCTCTAGCTTTAAATGAAGGACCACCAGGTATGGCCCCAGTTCTACGACCTGGGGGAATTGGACTGAAGGATAATTTACTTTTTTCTGCTCTTGGTGCAAAGGCACAAGGAAAAGTTGTTGGCATTCCAGAATGTGAGGGAGCAGCAACTGCAAAATCTCCATGGAATGCACCTGGTAATTTAATTTTGATGCCTCTTTACCTGTAAAGCTTATGTTTTATACAAGTATCAAGTATAAACATTAAGAATATTGTTCTTCCTACGGAATTAAATAATTTCTTATTTGATTGTAGAGCTCTTTGATCTTTCTATTCTTGAGGGTGAGACTATTAGGGAGTGGCTTTTCTTTGATAAGCCTCGAAGAGCATTTGAGAGTGGAAATAGAAAGCAGAGGTCATTGCCGGATTATAGCGGGCGTGGATGGCATGAATCTAGAAAGCAAGTGATGAATGAGTTTGCAGGGCTGAAGAGATCCTATTATATGGACCCGCAACCTCTGAACCATTTTGAATGGCACCTTTATGAATATGAAATTAGCAAGTGTGATGCATGTGCCTTATATCGTTTGGAGCTAAAGCTTGTTGATGGAAAGAAGAGCTCCAAGGCAAAGATAACAGGTGATTCAGTTGTTGATCTACAGAAGCAGATGGGAAGGCTCTCTGCTGAGTTTCAGTCTGATAACAAACGGTCTACCAAAGGCAGAACCAAACTTGATCCCAAGGTTGGCTTGGGTGGTGTTTATTCAGCTCCAAACAGAGTTACTCTATTAAGTGCACCATATGAATTCGGGTTAACTGCACCATATGACTATCTTGTTGAGAACACAGGCGACTATTATGTGACCTGATTGATCTTGAAGAATGTACAAGATGCTGCGTTCAAGTTGCTAGTGCTGGGTTATGAATTTTGTCCTCCTTCCTCTCATTTGGTCATTTCACCTTTTCTTCTTAGGAGCAAGAAGACAAGGCAATTTTGTTTCCCTTGTCAAGATATTGTGAATAGCTCATTCTCACAGGAGTGCTGCATTGAAGGCTGATGGATACCAAATTCTAACTTGGGAAGACCACCAACACAAAAAATAAAATAAAATTGCTATTTAACTATTTGTAATCAGCATTTGGGAGTGCTAGAATCTAATTGGCATTCCGAAATTGTATTGCTGAGTCACAATGTTGCTGTAATTCAACCCTGACTCTATTTTCCAAATCATGCTAATGTAAGTCACATGTAAACACTTTGAAAGGATTAGATACAGTCTGCAGGACAGACTATTCAGGGTACATAACATTGGCTTTGTAATAAATTTTCCAGACCCTTTAACAGCAATTTATCTATAACTCAGAGAAAGAAATCTTCAAAAGCCAGCAGTGATAATGTGGTACGATCTACCCAAATACTACATTGGATATTCAACTAATTTGGAGTCAAGTACAACAACTTATAGGCATCAGAAGTCAACCTTGGGTTATTATTATTATTTTTTATGAACTACCTTGTGCTATTTGAGTCAGCGGTGAATTTATCATTGGATAGATTGTCATGTTACTTAAAATTTATGATTAATTAGTTGTTCATCAAGTGAAAATACCCTTGATCCACTTTGGATCTTTCCTTTGCGGACGGTTATAACCAGTATTCTGTCTTTCAGCAGAGAATTGAATAGCATTTGAGAAGGCTACCAGATATGCCGTAACCACCTTTTATATCTATATTTAGATAAATGTTGCGACTTCTAAAATGTAAAATTATTATTCCATTTGGTGACAACAAAATGTAAATGATTACTCCAATAGAAGCGGATGTCGCTTTTAACATTTAGTCAAAACTTAAATATTTTGATTATAGGATAAGATTGATTTTGTTTTCCACCAAAATTGGCATTTATCGTGGTTGAATTGATAGATTGTGAGGAGGACAAACAAGGTAGGATTTATAATTTTGTTTTCTCGTATTTTATAATGAGATTTTGGATTACAACAAGTGGAAAGGTCATATTTATAAATATCCTTCTTTGTTAGTCACTTTTTTTTTTGAAAATGAGGGTAGATTAAATATTTCACAAATTTTATTCTCTTTTTCATCATTTTTATTTTATTCTTTTTATTTATTTATTCAAACACTACCTATCCATTTTATTTCATCCTTATTTCTTCTTTTTTTTAATTTTTCTTTTTATTTTATTCTATTCTTTCCTATGTTATCTCTCTATCCAAACAAAACCTTTTTTTTAATCGTTTAAAACTTTAATTACCAAAATAAAAATAATAATTATATACATAAAATATAAAAAAAAATAACATTAACAATATATCAAAATTTGTCCTAATAACAATAAAAATAAACCAACTAATTTATTAAATTACTGAATTATGTCATTTCATGACACTAAAAACAAGCGACTCTCATTATCTCTCTCGTTCATGTCTCCATGACATCTTGCAATATTTTGAGAGAATGACTTTTAAAAACAAGCGACTCTCATTATCTCTCTCCTTCATTGTCTCAATAATGTGAACACATTCATTTAAACACATTTTCCAATATTCCAACACTATTGGTAATTGATCAATTTCTAAAAAAGTGACTTTTAAAAAAAAAATAATGTTAGACTTTAAAAAAACTAACAAAAATATGTTCAAAAGAGTATTGTAAAACCTACTTCAGTACAATTATTTTTTACTTATTTAATAGTTTAGGATTATTTTTTATAAAAAACAGTTAATTAAAAAAATAATCATTCAGGTAGGGCATTTTACTAAAAAATAATCCCCCAATCCCATCACCTATGCTGTCAATGAATAGTGATTGCCATGAAGTCTCGCAAGGCACAAATGAATCCGGCTTCAACCTCTTGAAAAGTGCTTAGTAGTTTCAAGTTAGCATCGCTACTCTTGTAAAATATCTCATAATTTGTAGAGAAAATAGTTTTCCCCTGATTGAAGCAAATCGGGATATCAAACATAAGTTGAATATTTAAAGAAAAAAATGTCAACAGTATGAGAATCAAAAGTCAATCCCATGAAGCTTCAAGTCAAACCCTTCGTTCCAAGTCACTTTGAAAGGAGTAGAAAGACACAAGAGCTTTATATAAGCAACCAGCATATATACTGCAATAGTACAATCTTAGATATATTACATAACAGCTTCCCATCAAGGTGGCTTCATTTAAATAGGACAATTATTCTCATGTTCTTGCACATGCTATTACAAACTCGACTATTTTGAGTGATGTTCTTTTAGTTGCACCTGCGCTCACATACGGAACTAACATAGTTACAGGTTGATGACAGGAATTAACATAGTTACAGGTTGAAGAACAGGGTTCTGAGCATCACTGCTAAGCACCATCATCTTCCAGGTTGTTCACCCGTTCACATTCATCAATCCACTCACTGTATCTGCATATATTGAAACAAGTTCCTTGAGTCACTAATAGGAAAGAAACTGAGAGGGAGAGAGAGAGAGAGATGGAGAGTTTTTTCTACATATTGAATTGACTTACATGTCTATTGGCTCTGATAAAGCTACAAACACAAGAAAAAAATAATTAGCAATATTCGAAATGTATATGCTCTAAGCAGATATATAAAATTGTCAATATCTTGACTTCTCAGATAACTTAAGTAAAAAATCAGCATACTTCTTTATCAACATGAGTATAAACTGCGAAAAAGACACTTTACACTCTCAAGTAGCCATAAAGAAGAAAGGGAAAAGCGGAGAGAAAATTTTTCCTGATGTCCTGCCTACACCATAGAAATGATAATTTCTTGCATTTTTTATGTGTCAAGAGGCAAGAGGTATGCAAAGTTAGGTAGCACATCCCAGTAACTTCATTTTAGTCAAAAAGCATCATCAAAAGCAGGTATTGAGGGAACAACATCAATATTATATTGTTTTTTATATTGATCAACAAAATATATCATCCTTAACTATTTCTGATTTCCTTATCCAGTGCTAGACATGATGAACCAATTGGAATTAATTGTTTCTCTAAGAATCAATGTCAAAATAAATGACACAGCCCACTGAAACAAACCTGTGATGGTAGTGCTAAAGCTCTCTTGACATATCCTGCAAGAAGCTTCCCCAATCAAGTTCTTCATGTCACTGACAAAAGAACCATCCAAAATGAGCTTAAAACCCAGTAAAATCCATCTCTAACATGTAAAACAAAAGATTTCCTAATGATTTCAAAGAAATACATGCCTCAACGTCCCTGGATGCACATTAAAAAGAAAAATATTACCAACACACATCCCTCACCAGTCACAAGTAATTAAGAAGTACTTACATGCGGCATTCAACACTGGTACCATGATTGCAGAAAGGGCAGCTGAAGACAGTATCAAGCTTATCCATTCGTTTCTTTGGAGGAGGCTTTGTTTTTGCCTTCCTTTTCCCCATAGCTTAAACCCTGCTTTCAATATAAAAATTAAAACATGTAAAACAATTCAGTTAACCGAAAATTTCTCCGCATCCCAAATATTAAAAATGCACACATGGTTTATCATAAAACCATCCACAGTTCCATAAAACAATTAAACTTCGCTAGCAATTCACTCAAGCAAGAAATCTGCAATCCCTTCTTATCCATCAATGCTAAGCAACACTAGTGGCTTCGACTTTTGATTAATGTCAAATAAATATAAATATAAACCTGAAGGATAAAATTCAGGGCGTTACATTCTTAGCATTTTCGGTTAATAAACAATTTGAAGGAAAAATATTAAATGTTTAATCAATTGCGTGGACATGGGAAAGGTTATGCAGCATCAATCTCACAACTATTCTCAAAGTCTGTATTGCATCGGTGCCCTGAAAACTTACGGGAAAACAGCGGATGAACACTGTATATGAAATTTGAATAATTTTCGTTACCGGTTGAAAGAAAACATAATCTTGCACAAAAAAGTTATGCCCTACGAATTTTCTCGGCATCCAAACGGCAGAAAGAAAAAAAGGGAATCAAATCAACCACTAAGTGACCCCAAAAAGAAAGAACGCAAGAAGGGAAGACGTACCCTGATCGAAAGCAGCAAACCCTAGAGAGAGTGAGAGAGAAAGACAGCAACAATTGAGAAAGAGAGAAATAGGCCAAATTCATCTTACCAAATTTTTTTTCTTTCCCCTTATAAAGATTTGTCCTAAGAAAACAAAGATTTTGCAAAGAAAAAAAAAAATGCAAGGAAAGAAGTACAGAGAACAACTTGCGTTTACCAAGAAACGAGAAAGTCAATATAATAATACGTTATTATTTTAAATCTTAAAAACATTCTTTATTGATTTATTATTAATTTTACTTTTAAGAAAATCATAAAATTAATAAATATCTGATAAATAATATTAATTTATTAAAATTAATTACAAAAATTAATTTAATATAGTAAAATATAATATAATGTTGGTTTTATTATCTAGCATTAATTTTTTTTTATATTTTTAGTCTTCAAAAATGTTTATGTATATATTATAGTTTTTAAATTTATTTATTTACTCATATTTAATTTTTTAAAATATTATTTTATTTTCAAGAGTCTCAATTAATACATTTTAATATTGGAACATACTAATTTTATTTATATATTATTCACATATTTTTATAAAAAAAATGATTGAAATATAATCTAATTAAAATCAATTATATAGATAGATATTTTTTTAAGAGTAAGCATACAAAATACAACTTTTAAAAATGAAACTATATATTTATCCAAGTATTATTTTTAAATAAATTTTTTTAATAAAAGAATCAAAATTAACAATTTTAATAAATTAAAATGCAAAAATAATAAAAATAATAATATAAAATAAAATACTAAAATTTTTATTAAACCTATAACTTTATAAATATTAAAAAAGGAAATTTTTATAAATAAGTTTTTATTCTAATAAGTTAATTTTCAGAGTTTTATCTCATTTTTTCCTATTTCAAATTCCAAAATTCAAGAATTTTTAATTTAAGAAATATTAAGATAAAATAAATTTTAATTTAAAAAATTATAATTATCAAATATTTTTTTATCTAAATTGCAAATAATTTTTATTAAAAATAATGAATAACTTTAATTTTAAAATTTTTAGGTTCAATTTTAAAGTAAATAGTTCAAAGATATTTAAATTATATTTTTATCTTAAAATATAAATTTTTCTCTTATAAAAGATAAATCTAAATCACACTCAACCTCATACGTGCAAGGGTACATATTTTACTTGCCTGTTTACAAGCTCAAGGGATGTTTTAGTATATCAAGCCTATCATGATTCCTATTCTAAGTAATGTGAGACTTGGTCCCTTTTGAAATGTTGCCAACACTTTTTAGAGCAGCACACTATTCTCTCATCTTTGGTTCTTCACATCCCTTCCGCTCAACATTCACATCTTGCACTCAATTGTTGGATAAAAGTAAAATTTTCCCTACTCTTTCTATTTTTTATGACTTATTTTGTGTAGTCTCTCTTTATTCCTTACTTGGTGGGTCATGGTTGATGGGGTTATATAGTTTTTATTTATGCAAAAAAATTATTTAGAATACTTTTTATTAAAGTATATGAAATCTTAAAATTTCGCATCCATGTGGTGAAAGATGCAATTATTTTAACTTGTTTTTGTTGATCTAACTCAAAGACACATGATGATAGCATGAGTTTAGCACCATATGAAGATTATAGTAAAGTTCACATCCATAAGTGGGCTTAAGAATAAACAGACAGGGGCACTTCCTGTTATATGTAGAACCAATTATTTGGGAGCTATATATAAAGTTCTTGATGACTTTCCATATGCTACTAATATATCAATGTGGTTGATGCACTATTTTAACTCTAAGCATACATTGTTCACAATGATGATTAGCTTAAAGATAAGACTCGGTACAGATAACATGATACTTCCTTAAATTATATCTACATCTTGGGAAGAAATATACTGGTCTTTGCTCTTATTCCTTAGTCATGGAGAATGGTCTCCATCCTTAAAAAATTGACCTTTAATTAGGGTTTCTCATACCATAAAGTTATACTGCATTGAAGTTTATACCATAAATTTAACAATGAAATTTGTTAAAATAAGCTAAAAATAGCTTACAAAGGTTATATATTATTTTCATAAATTTTCTATAAGTTTTTTCAAACACACATATAATAATAGTCTAACAAAATAGTACTTCCTTTGATGGTTTAGATAAACCTTACAATTTGTTCAGGAATGAAAACGAACCATTCAAATTAATAAACAACATATATAAGGTTGTGTGGCCTACGTAAGAAATGAACCTATAATTGAAAAATGGTTTTCCATGTCTTAACTATTGATTTAAGTACCTATATAATATATTAGACCATACCTACATTAGTTAATTTAGAAACTCCAATGCCTATTCACATGATCAAGACATAAGGTGTCAAAAGATTACCTATGCAAGAACTAGAGAAAATTCAAATAACATATTCACAACTCACAAGTATAACAGTCCAAGATTGGAGTATACCCAAAAATATCCAAAGTAAGACTAAGAAAAGGACAATCCATAATGGAAATAGAAACAAGTTAGCAGAAACATGATAATTGTGTCTTGCACATGTTGCCAAAAATAAGGCTAATAAAATGAGGCAGAACCAACACAATGATGTTACAAGTTTTCATGAAATAATTTTCATGCTCCTACTCCTTAGTCATGGAGCATGGTTCTTATCCTTAGAAAATTGACCTCTGGTTAAGGGCTTCTTATACCATTATATTATTATCTATTAAAATTTGATCATCAAATAACCTTTCTTCCCTTGATCGCCTGCATTAGTAAGCCCACACAATTGAAACAAAATATGTTAAGAGAATACTACCTCGATAAGGGAATTTAGTTTTATTAAGAAGAATCGAATTGGCAGCAAGGATCAGAGGGTATACCCGCTATTCCCAATTTATGCAACCTATTATGATAATTTTGACAAATCTAATTTATGTGTCCTGATTTTGCATATGGATTAGTTGAAGCTAGATTATCTTTTCCATGTATAGTAAACTTAAATACTCTTTTTAATTTTGTGAAATCAAGCACGATGAACTTGGAGTTTTAAGAGCAAGGATTATAGGGTATACTTGATGTTCCCAATTTATGCAACCTATTATGATAAAAAGTAGAATACTTTGAACCAAAGCATCAATTTGTGTACCAATTTTCTTAAGGTTGATAACTTTGACAAATCTGAGTTATGCAATTTGATTTTGCAAATGGATTAGCTGAAACTAGATTGTCTCTTCCATGTATAGTAAACTTAAATACTTCTTTTAACTTTGTGAAACCAAGGATAATAAACTTGGAGTTTAGAGTTTTAAGAGCAAGGATTAGAGGATATATCTGTTGTTCCCAATTTATGCAACCTGTTATGATAGAAAGTAGAATAGTTTAAACCAAAGAACCACTTTATATACCAATTTTATCAAGGTTAATAACTTTGACAAATCTAATTTTGCAAATGGATTAGCTGAAGCTAAATGGTCTCTTCCATGTATTTTCAAAGTTGATGATTTTAAGAATTTAAATGTTCCTCTTCCCACTATTATTTAGGAATATGGTACGAGTGAAAAAACTTTCTATACTGTTAAAAGTCAATACAAAATACCGATATCTTGAAGAAACTATCTAATAGTGATTACCTCAAACTTTTAGTGTTTCATAGTTTGAAATTTGTACCTACAGCTTACAATATCTACGATCCTGGAGTGAGTGGCCGTGGTATCACAAGTATGAGTCCATTAACCTTAAGATGGTTATAGATGCTACAAACTGGCTTAAGAGAAGGCTTCATCTTACTTTTTTTGTTCTTTTTTTATATACTCTACTCAAAGAAAGATTCAAATTATCAAGTTAAATTAGTTAAAAAAAATCTGACTAATGGTTAAAGGGTCATGGTTAATATTCTAAATTTGTCTTAAAGTTTTAATTATTTGCGGATTTTGGTTTGTAATATTAAATTTATTAGTGGAGTATGTGGTAAATTTGTAATTCAATGCTATTAATTTTACTTTATTTTCATTTCTACTATTTTTATTTGTTTTCCTGTTTAAACTTTATATTACTTTACATTGGAGATTACTTTTATATTTTTCTTCTCCATCTATTAAATTCAACTCTATGAAAAACACTTCTTAAAATATTATAATAAATTAATTTTATTTATGTGCAATCCAACTCAAATAAAAAAAAATCTAATTTCTTTTTTTGTTTTAAAAATTTCATTAAGTCTATGTGATATATTGTATTCAGACTACATGTTAAAGTTATCATATGAACACACTTAAAGGGAAACTATTACAATTAGAGATAGATATATGACCATAGAGGAAATTCATATGAACACACTGCTAAAGAATTTTTTAAAACATGTTTTGACATTTCCTCCTCTAAAAATGTATTAGTAATTTTTCTTTCCATTTCATTTTAATTTACTTTTTTATTTTTGTATTCTAAAAAATGGTACACACATTAAGTTATATTGGATACATCATTAATAAAAGAGACTCTTAGAAGATACCTTTAAAACTGTTGATCTTCAAGTAATGTAGAAAGATTCTTCATATCTTCTGTTGTTGGAACAACTCATAAAAAGGAGAAAACAAAAGAAAGAATACATAATTTTAATATGATTCGACATTATCTTCTTACATCCATCAAAATCTCAAAATTATTTATTACTAATTTCAGTTTTTGCATAAAGAAAATTGTAAACCCTCATTTACAATTTTTGACACACAACTATCTAAGTTTATAGTACACCCAAAGGACTATATTGTTGTGATGACATACAACTACTGAAGTTTCAAATGACTACATTGTTATGGTGTACAAAATTTTATATATATATATATATATATATATATATATATATAATATAATATAAGAGTTTTCTACCTTTTCTTCTACAAGTTTTCAATGTGAAACTTGAATAAATAGTATCATAACACAATCCAAATGACTTTGATGGATGAGTATACTAGTAATGTTGATTTATTTTATTCTTAATTTTTGTGTTATATTTATTTGGATTTACTTTTATAAGTTAGATACATTTCAACCTTATCAAACAAATTATACTAACTGTGTAGAGGTGAAATAAGAATTAGATTCTTATTAAATTCTAAGGTTTTTTTCACATAATTTTTTTTGTCTAAAACTTAATACTAATTCCATCTACTGCAATTTATGATCTTGCAACAATTTTTCCTTAAATACATTACTGTATAAATAGTTGAATTCATGTATATAAAAATGTTATGTTTTGGCAAGAACACAAGACTAAGGCATAAGTGAAGGATAAACATGTCAATAATTGGAGACAAAAGCTTAGGCAGGATTATATGACCTTGAACATCATCTTCATGATCAAATACAAATTAAGAAACACCTAACTCCAGAGAAGGCTGGTTGAGAATAGAAAAGTTAAAAAAAGATAAAGAGACAATGGATACCCACATGAATGTATTTTTAAGAATGGAGATAGATAAGATTATAATTTTATTTGCAAAAGCCCAAGAAGATCTTGTTCACAACAAGAATACAAGATTTAAGAATATGTGCTATTTATTTTATTAGGATTTATACTAATTCTAGTTAAATATTTTAACTTTATTTCGAATTTATTAGGATTTATTTAGATTTAATTAGGATTATGTTAAGCATATGAATCATATTTAGATTCTATTAGGATTGATTATAATTTTCTCATATTAGAGATTCAGAAATTTTATTAGAGTTTAGTTATAGTTTTATTATATTAATGATTGTACAAATGTAAATAGTTCTTTTATAAGTAATGAAAATGAAAGGAAGATTAAAATTTATATTCACCAAAATAAGAGTTATTCTCTAATGTGAGGATTATATCTTTCTTTACTTTTGTAAAATTTTATCTTGTCAATCTTATCTATAAGGTTGGTGATTCAAATGTAGAACAGCTTGCAATTTATGCTTCAACCCACATGTGTTGGTGTGTGGATCGGTTATATATTTCATATAATATTGGTTAGCTATTTATTTTAGTCAAGTCATTAAACCACTTATTTATTTTTTATTTATCCTTTTATAATTTTTTATTAAACCTACATTGTGGAAATTAGGTTTTCTCGGTAAGTTCATATTAGTTAGTATTAGACGGATAACAACTGAGTGGGGTATCTTAATCTTCATGTAGGTTAAATAAAAAAGTTATAAAAGATAAATAAATAAAAAGCTAGTGGTTCAATGACCTGACTAGAGAAAATAACCACCCGACCACAAATACAAGATAATCAATCCATACAACAACACACCTAGGTTAAAGCACGAATTATGGGATTTTATAAATTTGAATCATCAACCTTATAGAGAAGATTGATAATGTAACACTTTAAAAATGAAGTTCGTTTTTACACTTAAGTCATATACACAGTCCCATTGTTAGATTGTTTTTTCATTATGCGAAATTTTTAGGAAATTATTATTAGTTTGAAAATACGGTAAATTTTTTAAAAACACTTTGGTATAAAATGTGAGTCTTGTCAGAAAAGTTATTGTAACTAAATATAAATAAACAGGTGTCCTCATTCACGTTTAATTCATTAATGGTCTATATTTCTTCTACTATTCTATACTTCTTTAATAAGTAGTAATGCAGCTTATCACAAATACAAACATGATAGAAGTCATACATGCGTATAATTATACAGTCCATAATTATACATACTTAATCCAGGTAAGTTAAGTAAGAAAAGGCATCTACATCTTTACACACTTAATCACATGTACAATTACTACTACTACATACATATATTACTTATTGTAGCATCCATAATTTTTTATGATGAACTTTCTAGGCTACAAATACCCTATGTAAGGAATAAAGTAGAGATAAGAGCAAAAGTCAAAGAAATTAGAAAATGTTTAACAAATGACGAAAATGTCCTTCACTAAGATAACATAAATAATGTGCAAGAAAACCTAAAACAAATGTTAAAAGACATTATAAGGAATTATAATACATCAAGGATGATTATAAATTCATAAGAAAAGAATAAAAACAAAAAGAGAACGAAAAAACCATAAGAAACTCTAAAAATGACTCAAACATCCTTGAAAAACTCTATCTTCCATAAGGGTTAAATTGTTCCCAATTATTATAATCCTATAGTCATCATATATTTTACAAGCTATTTATAAACTTGGTTTCTAAAGCAAGAAAATGATTATTTTAAGATATACAATTGCATCCATCTTGGGATAAAAAGAAATAAAAATAAATAAGTGCAATACATGTAATATTTCTGTTTATTAAGATGTTATTTTAAGTTTTTTAAAGGTTTTAATTGGTAATTATATTATTGAAGTCTTGTGTATATGTAAGTTAATTTTGTCACAATAGTCTAGGTTATTGTAAATTGTTCAAATGGATATTTTTATGTCGAAATCTTCAAGTATACTTTAACAATGTACACAATACTCTTTATTAATATAATATATTAATTTTTAGGAATTGTTTCTTTATCCAAGTGCAATGAATTATTTCTATATGTGTATCATATTACCTAACTTTAACATTTAATTTTGATTAAGGTCTCTTCAGTAGATATGGATAAAGAGTTATCTAAGCATAAGGACCCAACTCAAGTCCATGAAAAATGGAAACGAAAGATCAGGTGCAAATGATTTCTACCATAAAAAGGAACCATGATTTCTAAAAGGAAAGGATTTACAATGAAAATGCACATAACATGTTATTTCAAAGGCAAGTTGTAGGTAAAATAATGTGTATACATCATATAGGAAATACAAATTAGCATGATATCTATCTTGGTCCACACCACCATGTTGTTACTATTTATTGTAATATAATTTTATAAATAAAATTTGCATATATGCCTATCCTTTTTGGTTCGTTCTTATATTACTATTTCAATTAATTTACTTTTTTGCAAAAAAACATTTAATAAAAATTATGATAAATATAAAATTGATATATGAATGAAATTATATTTAGATATATTCAATAATGAATGTGAACAACTTGATTAATGAGATTAATCAAAGTTTGTAAGAGAAACTTAAGTCTCTAATATTTGATTCGGAAAAGAAGTTAAAGTGATAAAAAATTGAAGACCTTCCAAATTAAAGATGCTAAGAAATCTATAATACATGTGGTAAGCTAAAAGGATTTTGAAATATAGCCGATAAAAGTTAAATGTAACTAAATAAAGAGGTATTACTAGTTGCTAATCATTATAAATAAATGTAAAATTTAGAAGTTTATTCAAGAAACTGAAATTGCAAATCAAAATACTTTTGAACTTGAGTTAAATATATATAAATAAACATAAAATAAAAACTAGTTATATGTATCCTTTTAGACCAATAGGAAAAGAGATAGCAGTGTTACAAGGACTTTTAGGAGTAATAAAGTTATGCTCTGTTTGGATAAGGAAGGAAATAGAGTGGTAAGAAATGGTAAGGAATGAAATAAGAGGGAAAGAAAAACCATGGAAAAAGAATGGAAATTTAGATTGTTTAGATGGTATGAAATAGAATGGAAAGGCTATACTTTTTTCTTTTATTGCTGTTTGGATGCATTGTACGTAAAATGAATAGACAAGTGTATATTTTTTGTCATTGACAAAAATACCCTCAATGACGTTTTATCATAATTTGGAATAAAAATGGTGAGACAAAGCTGAAACAAAGCTCATTTCTTGTACCAGGGAAAGAAACAACTCGTACCGTGTAGCAGGAAGAGAAGCGCATAGCTTGCTAGCAGGTAATGCATGTTTCTACGTTCTGGATCTTTCTCCTAGTCTGTAATATCTTGAGCATCGTCTCCCTATCAGCTTTCATCCAACAATGGTGTGATTGAGCATTTCTAGGTTTTGTAGAAGATGAGTTCAGCCCGTTCATCCTCGTCAAACCCACGAAATAGAGGCAGACGTGTTCAGTGTTATTGTCACCTACAAGCACGTCGGTATCGAGCAAATACTGCTGCAAATACAGGAAGATTTTTTTTTTTTTGTGCCCAAATTGGGATAACCAACATGGATGCCAATTTTGGAGGTGGGAAGATAGCGATCCGCAATCAAGCACATGTTTTTCAGGTCAAGCAGAAATTGTTACAATGGGTGAAGTTAAGGAAGTCAAAATTTTGATTGAGGAGATTCTTGATACAAAAAAATGTGTACTACAACATGTTGAAAATCTGAAGAAAGAACAACATTTGTTGTTTTTAGTTTCTATCTTGTTTTTATTGTTTGCAACAGTGTTGTTTACTTGCTTAATGTATTGCATTCACAATTGTAGAACTTGTAAGTAGTGAATTTGGATGTTTGGTTGCTCCATTTTTTGTAAACCAGTGGCTGTTTTGTTTGTCAAAATTTGTTAGTTATTGTAAGGACAGGGCATTATACTCAGTGTGTGTTATAGAGAATCAATTATTAATGAAAAGTTATCTAGCATTTACAAATGTTTTTTTTAATTCTTTAGATATCAAATTAATTATTTATAAGCTTGTTTTTGTCAATCCACAATCCAAATTTTCTTGGAAAGCACCATATCAATTTGCTTTTACCAAGACTTACCAGAATACAAACAAAGATTAAAGCAAATTTCTTCTAAACCGATGATTTCTGCATTAAGTTTAACACAAATTACACAACACCTTTTAAAAAAATTCTCTATGTATTGTTTCTAATCTAAAGATCATATCTACCAAACAAGTTACCTGAGTTTCTACAGATGTGGTAGGTTGATCTGGCCTTGTATATGCATAAAAGATGCATGGTGGCAGAAACTTACTTTTGCTCCAACCCTAATCTGCTTCAAAACCATTGATATCTAACTTTTCAATCATCATTTCAAGTGGCCTGCCTCCTTCTCTATCAGGTTTCACTGTTAATTAAGCTTTAAATATGTAAGTGTCATATATATAATACATAGAAATTTAGTGAAGTAAATAGAAATTCAAATGATTGAAGATGAAAGATAGAAATGTGTTTCTCTTGTCCATAAGCAGCAATATTAGATAGTTCATGCTTTCTTTAAATGCAACAACATTAGAAACTTGGAAATTAGAATACCAATGGACTTGACAAAAAAAAAAGAAACTGAATATTAGGCAGATTTAGGCTCACTAGTTTGAAATCTAAAACAGTTGTTTTCTATATAGATCATAATTCAACGTCCAAGAAACAGTGAAACAATTAGCTACATCATCATTCACCAGCGTTACTCTTGCTGGTTGAGTCAAAGATATATGTTGTCTTGGTTATTCAATACTAGTAGTGAACATTAGGTGATATCATGTCTAGGCTTAGGCTGAGGCATGCATATTTTTTTTTTTTTCACAATACAACTTGATCCTTTGACTGTTTGATTGAAAATACATAAACTATATATCTTTTTTGTTGATATGGATTTGTAGAGCAAATTCTTTGAGACATTTGCTGCTCCATTCACAAAGAGGGGACTGTTAACTCAAGTTTTTGTTATTGGGAGGTGGTTCCACCCTTGAATACCTGAGTATGACAGTCTCAGATGATATTCTACCAATCAAGAAAGGCACACAACTTCCACCAAAGCCCGGCCCTCGTGGCAAGATCTACCTTAATTACAATTAGAACTACATCTATCATGTTCATCTTTTTTTTTTCTTTTCTGCATAATGTGTAAGTATGCCCTCAGTCAACTATTCAAAGATGTTTATTTCCAGTCTAATTGAGTGATGTTTGTTATGATTTTCAATTGAAACAAAAACAAATTAGTATGAGCTGTTTGATTGGGATGTTTCTCTTAAATTCTTAATTTGGATTTGAGTTTTGTTTAAACAGACAACTGTAACTCAAAGCTTGAGCCTAGATTACCTGATTACCCTTTTAACATGTATTTTATCTTCGAATTTCGAAATTAATTAGATCTTCTTTGACACATGAATCAACACAACTTTAGTTTTCACAGTACTTGAGAATTTATAAATCTTAATTTCTGAAAGTATTTAGGTGAGTCTCAACAAATTACCTTTATATACAACATAGAATCAGATATGCACTTTGAATTTTGAATCATAAAGGCTCAACTTGACACTTTTATGTTCTGTTTTTGTTCTGCTATTATAGCCTTCTGGCATCTCAATGATGACATAAGAATCATCAGAGGTGCTGGGAAAATTACATACTAACTTAGGCTGTCATGTGAGGGGAAGTAGTGAATACGTTAGAATGGTCATATCCGATGAACCAAAGGCTATTGAACCTGGAATCTTGGGGCCTCGAGTAGAATTCAGAATTAAATCTTTCTATTGGTGGATGAAATCCTTTCTATGGTGCTCTGTCATTCTTACACTTGCTTTTATTCTTATGAAATGGGGAGTCCCACTTTTTTTGGAAAAGGAATTTCCCCTTTCTTTACAATTATTCTAATATTACACTTGCTGTCTTTAAATTATTCTCACTAGGTGTCTTCCAATTCCTGTTCAAAAATTAACTAGTATTGTAGTTATTTGGCTGACATGCATTTGCTGATATTAATAAAATTATGGCAATCTTTTGTCACTTTCAGTGTTCTAATATTGGCGTCGGATAGTCTTTGGTTATTAATGTTATTTCCACGCTTTCCAGATAATTTTTCAAACGTGATGAAAAAAATGTTTAGGGGAATTGAGTTGATATGTGATCCATACAATAGTATTCACTTTGCTGGGACTTCATTTTAGATTATGACAAATACTTGGGCTGTAGTATCATTTATGCACTTTGCATTTGACTTCGTGGCAAATAGAACTTGTAGCATGGATGAAAGTCAAGGCAGCAGTATAACATGGAATCTTTTCCTTCAAGTCAACAGGAAATTCTTTTTTTTTTCCTACCTTTTCTATTTTTCATTTGCAGTTCCCAAGTCTCTAGACAATTTTAGGGTCCTCTAGTGTATTATATTATGAATGCTTTATTGAAATAAACTTGAAGGGATTGGGAATTACATAAATAATGATGATATCAGGATGAACATATATATTAACAAAATGAATTGCTTTTCAAACTATATACAGACAACAAACATTCAAGATTTAACACTACTTCTTATGTCAGGCACACCCCACCATTGTACAACCAAGTGTTATCCCATAAACCTTTTTTCTGCCAAATCTATATATCATGCTCTGAAAATTCAACCCCACAAGCACAACCCAAATCTTTGAACTCCATCAAACTAGCAATTATTCCTTAAAAAACCAAACATCATATGATTTCTGTTCTGTATGTGTTCATCTGATTCATATAGATTGAGATAAATTGAGAGAAAGATAAATGTTGAGATATCTCACGAGTTGTCACTTTGTGCTAATATAAACACTCAATTATGTCCAAGGCTCCCAATTATTTAAAATACTAGTTTAAATAATAATAATTAAATAAACAGAGCAGCAAAGAAAAAAAACAGAATGCAAAAAGCATGAAAAAGAAAAAAAATGAAAAAATAAGAAAAATAGAAAAAGAAAAAGCCTAAAAATGAAAGAAAACAAAAAATAAATATTTACAAGAATTAACTAAATAAAATCTGAAAATAAAAAATATAATAATAATAAAATAATAGCAATAATAAATAAAAATGGAAAATTGCTAAAATCTGAAAAAATAAAAACAAAAAGTAAAGAGAAATAAAAATAAAATAATAATAATAAAAAATAAAAAAAAATATAATAATAATAAAAAAGGAGAAATTAAAGAACAAATAAAAATGATAAATAAACAGAAAAAATAAAAATAAAAAAAATAAAAAAGGTGAAAAAGGAAAATTGAAAAAACAAATGAAAAATCAAACAACAAAGGGTTACATAAAAGCTGAAAAATCAAAAATAGGAAACAAAAATTTTGAAATCAAGGGGGTTGGCTTTTGGCTCCTGGAAAGGGGTGGCTCTTGACCCTTTGAAAGAACTTGGCCCTTGCCAAGAGAGAGGGGGCTGGCTTTTGGCTCTTTAAAAGAGCTTGACCCTTTCCAAGAAGGGGAGGTGTCTATATATACCTACCAACAGGAAAAGAAGGGGTCTTTTTTCCTTCTTGACATTTTTTGGGAAGAAATCAGGGACCAGCGCAGAGAGGAGGAGCACTTGGAGTTTTGGGGGAAGAGGATTTTTCATAATTTTTGAAGGGAGGACCTAAGAGATTCTCTACCTCTGCCTTCAAACCAGTTCTTCATCACCTTCCAATCGAGGTTAGATCCTGCTTTTATTCTACATAAGTTTCTTGCTTCTTCTCGGATTTTAGAGCTCATTTTCGTCTCTGGTTTTCGTTTTCATTTTTCATCGGTCAAATGATCTCCGATTTTGATGATTTTTGTTGAGTTCTCTTGTTCTTTCTCTCTAGTTTCTATAATGATATTATTTGTCTAATTTGGATCTGAAATGAAATCTATATCGCCTGATTATCAAAGCTTGTTCGTCCTGGTGTGCAAATGAACCTAGCTTGTTTGATTTGTGCATAACTTACTCATTTCTGATTTGATTTATGTCAAACTTGTTTTGTTTAATTCCTATAATCCATATCTTTAAATTTATCAGTTTTTATTTTCAGATCTACCAAAAAAATAGTTTTGAAAAATTCTGAGATTTGAATCCAAATTTTGGCGCCAAAATCTTGTGTGTGCTTGAGGTTGATCTTCATCTCGGTTTTTCGTTTTTATTTTTAATCGGTCAAATGATCTCCGATTTCTATGATTTTGGTTTTTTTTCGTATTTCTCTCTAGTTTCTGGAATGATATTATTTGTCCAATTTAGATCTGGAATAAAATTTTAATCGCCTGATTACCGAAGCATGTTCATCTTGGTGCGCAACTTAACCTAGCTTGTTTGATTTATACATAACTTGCTCATTTCTGGTTGGATTTATGTCAAACTTGTTTTGTTTGATTCCTATAATCCATATCTTTCAATTTATTAGTTTTAATTTTTCAGATATATCAAAAAATATTTTTTAAAAATTCTGAGATTTGAATGTAAATTTTGGCGCCAAAAACTCTTGTGTTCTTGAGGTTGATCTTCGTCTTCGTTTTTCATTTTTGTTTTCAAATGGTCAAATGATCTCTAATTTTGGTGATTTTTGTTGTTCTCTCTTTGTATTTCTCTCTAGTTTCTGGAATGATATTATTTGTCTAATTTGAATTTGAAATGAAATTTCTATGCTTGATTACTGAAGCACGTTCGCAATTTTTTTCCTTAACTTTAAATCAAGTCAAGTTTATGTTAAATCAAGTCCAATTCAAGCCCAATTATTTTAACCTTAAAACAAAAATCTAATTTTCTTTAATTTGGGTCAAACCCAATTATATTTTTTATCATTTTCTTTAATTTTGGGGTCAAGCCCAATCCTTTTAATCTTCATCCAACTTTCCTTCACTTGAGTCAAGCCCACTTCTTTTCTTTAATTCTAAATCATTTCTTTAAAGTTGGATTTTACTTAATTTGGGTCAAGCCCAATTCTTTTCTTTAATCGGTTCTTTGGGTCAAGTCCAATCTTTTTTCCTTTTCTTGAAATCAAATTCAATTTTTACATGGGTCCAGCCCAAACCCCTCTTTTCGTTTAAACTCAATTCCTTTCTTTCATTTTCTTTTAATTTGGGTCAAGCCCAGTTTTGGTTCTCTAACTATTAAATTAAATCCAATCTTTTTTTGAAACATTGTCTTCACTAACTCTGTAAAAACATCTATTCTCAAAATATCTATTTTAATTTTTTAAAATGTGTGCACGCGGATTTTAACATGAACAGGCAGCCTTCTCTGCTGTTCTGTGTTTTAATTCGTGTGGATTCAAATGCGACTTACGACGATTTGGATTTTGCAAGCACACAATTTTAGAAAATCATTGTTTAGTAACTCCACTAAAAAATGTCTATTCCAAAATATCTGTTTCAAATCTCTAAGATTCGTGCAATGGATTTTAATGCGAACAAGCATCCTTCTCTGTTGTTCCGTATTTCAATTCATGTGGATTCCAAATGTGCCTTACGACGATTTGGATTTTTTAAGCATAAATTTTAGAAAATCATTATTTACTAACTCTGTTAGAAAACGTCTGTTTCAAATATCTATTTAAAATCTCTAAGATTCGTACAACGGATTCTAATACGAACATGAAGCCTTCTCTGCTGTTCCGCGTTATAATTCGTGCAAACTCACTCACGGCCTACGACGGTTTGGGTTATGCAAGTACGCAATTTTAGTCTATTCAAAAATCAATCCTATCCTGACATCACCTCTCTACTTCTTCAAAAGATCAAGTCTCTTAAAACCAGAACTATATAAGCCTTGAGTTTCCCATTGCACCAGGGAATACGTAGGAGCAGGATCGAGTCCTGTCAGGCTAACATCCATCAACCTATTCATTTTCACATTAATTAAGGGATCAAACAATTTTCAAAAATCACACACTCAGTTTAAGGGTACCGTTCTTCGAAATGGGCGAGCGGGATGCCTAACACCTTCCCCACTCGTAACTGACTCCCGTACCTAAATCTCTTCCTTGAATCAGGGTTTTTTCCAAATATTTTTCCTTGAATAAAAATTTGGTGGCGGCTCCACATAATCCAAATCAAATCATTTTCAAATTTTAGTGGGTTCGTCGTCTTGTCGGAATTACGGTTGCGACAGATAACATAACAAATAACTAAACTTTTATATCATCAAACAAGATTAGCATCATTACATGTTCCATAATAACAACACACTATATAAAAACATCATTTTAACATAAGTTCATTAAAATACATAGGGAAATATCATCAGCAGAATTCACTTTGCACAGTATCTCCTAGTGGCACATTGGCTGCAAACAATTAAACCACCATTACATAACATTATAAAGGCTCATGGCCTAAATCTTGCTTCCAACATAATGTCTGCAAGAGTATGTAGTCATTCTTCAATAGGGACCCCAAAAACTTCTCTCTTTTTGTCTTCATGGTTAATCAAATACCTATAACAGGATCTCTTGTACTGTATTGAAAGACCAAGGTCACTAAGCATGGCCCAAACATCCTGCTCACTATAGTGACGTGGCCTGCTTTGTTGTAATATGGTTAGGCCCCTTTCAGCCACATGTAGTTGCTGTTTAACAAGAAGTTGTTGCTTCTCGGATATCACATTACTATCTCTAACCGCCTCTACAAGTGCACCAATCCCAGCAGTGACCTTGTCACAGTTCTCTTCCATGATATCCATCAATTACGATTTGCATTTTGTTCATCTTGAAGTGGATGTACCTACAGATTGACTACCTTGTCCTGGCACAGTAGTGAACTCATTAACTGATGGAGAATGAGGTTGTTTTTCCATTGATGGCATGTCAGTGTTGATAACACCAACTGGGTCTTTCTCCCACCTTCTTAGCTTCTAGATGTCTTAGCATTTTTGCCACTTGCTCTATCTTCAGCATACAATTCTCTCATAATTCCATAATGCTTGATAGCAATTCCTTTAAACTTTGAAGCTTATGGTTTCACCTGCACATGGAGATGAGGTTTTGTTAGGAGAAATATATTCAGCACCTCATGTAAATAATTGAAAATATCATATAATAAGTTATAGGCATATCACATTGCTAACCTGTATTAAGTCATTCCATATCTCATCTTCAGCATCAAACATCTTTGTATATGGGTTCCATGCAAATCCACTTAAGCCGTTGAACATGTCAAACGCGACATTGAAATTTTTTTTCAGTGTCTTCAACTTATTTTTTATATTCTCCCTTCCGATAGATAATCCAAACCTTTGGTTAATTTGGTCAGCAACCGCATTATATGCAGTTGTGGTTCAACTTCCATCAGGCCTTCCACCTTTATGTTGTTGTTCTAGTAATGCATCAAGCAATAGAGTATCCATGTCATCTGTCCATCTAACCATTTCAACGGTAGTAGGTGTGTTGTTATTTGCAGATGAAACGGATGGCCTTGGTATCTTAACCTTCATTAAACAAATTAGCATAAAATGCAAATGTAATTATTCAAGAGACCATCATAATTTAACAACTACAATGAACACAACTAAAAGGAATTCCATACAATTGCCATAATTAATTGAAATTTTCAGTTAAACTTCAATAAACCATGACTTCAAAATTACTTAAATTAAACTTCTTCGTACATAGTCAATACTAAATTTAACATAAAACATCAAGATAATATAAGAGAACAATACATATTAAACATGATAAACATTCAACATTTCATTAGCAATTGTTTCTCTCATATTGAAACCATCTCTGTAATCCTCCTGACGGGCTTGTGCGGATGTTTGATCCAACTCAGCATATTACAATTTCCGATCAACCTCCGCAATCAAATTTTCATCCATATCTACACCCATCAAAAAGTTATGCAGAATACAGTAAGCAATGACAATGTCACACATTGTTGGAAATGAGTAGTGTGGTTCGGTCATCCCACCAATAATAGGGAACCTTTTCATAAGCACTCCAAAAGTTCTCTCAATGACATTTCGAAGGGATGCATGTCTAAGATTGAATAACTCTTTATAATTCAGTGGACCTCGAGAAGAGTATTCCTTTAAATGATGTTAGGAAGCCACCTTTAAGCATAAATCTTGCATCCCCTAAGTAATATTTTCCTACAAAATTTTTTTAAAGGTTACTTGCCAATTAAATAAAATAAAAGGTTGATTAGGAAAATTTTACTGTCATGTTACAAACCTTCAGGGATTTTTAAGGGATCCTCCCTTATTAAGGCATCTTTTAGGATTTGTGAATCAGATGCTATTCCTTCCGAACCAGATAAAACATATGTAAATTTCATGTCAAAATTACATGCAGAAAATACATTTTGAGTTGGGTAGTCCTTCATTCCACGAAATCTAGGGGCATCAGACCTTGGAACCTTCACTCGAATATGAGTTCCATCTATAGCTCCAATACAGTCCTTATGGTGATGAAATTGACCAACAAGTTAGTCATGGGACAAATGCAATATTAAGACACATTACAACAAAAATACATACTTCAATGAAAAGTACAAATAGAAAATACCTTGAAATAAGTATGGAATCTTCCATTATTCAAGATTTGTGGAGGAACATCTGAACCCGTAGGTTGGATTAGGTACTCACCCTCTAAAGATATGACAGCCCTTAAGACATTATGAAAATGTCAACTAATAGTTTCTCCTGATCGATGGAAAAAGAAAGATACCATTCGATTTTTAACATTATGACCTATAATATGAAGGAATTTTGCAACTTTCTCCTTAACAATTGTTTTGGGGGAATCTTTGACCCAACTAGTCAATCTTAGCCTACGACATAACTCCATAAATGTCTGAGGACTCATGCGAATAATGTCTCGACACCGTTGTGTTACCATCAAATATTTCATTAATTGTAGACGCATATGCTCTAGGTCAATATTGTTCTCACAAATTGACATGCCCCAAATAGTTGACATAAGCTCTAACAAATGTAATGCATGGACAATAACACATAACAAGACAATTTCATATCGGCGTCGTTCTTGAGCTAACTCACCTGTCAAATGATTTAAACCATGCATTTGAATAATTGGGTCAAAAGAAATCAACTTCCTAACATTGGTCTCCACTTCATCCAACTGATCAATTGACTCTTGACAGCTGACTTCATCAAAGTTATCCTCAACGATATCTGTATCCATACTGACAATATCTACAAAATTGTTTTTATTATAAATTATATTTCTTTACACACAAAACAAAGTTCAACCAAGAAATGGTGTAACTGCAATTTAAAAAAGCTATCGTTATAAACCTAAAATTAATTTAAATAAACAAAAAAACATAAACATTAATTAAAATTTTATCTAAATTTAAAATGAAGTCATATGAGATAAAATAATAACTACTAATTATATAAATAATGAGTAATGGGCATTAGTAACAAATTATATTATTAAACATGAGTAACTTTTTGGTTCACATACTGCACATTTGTCAAGGACGTGATTTATAAGAACGTATATTACCATTCTCACAAGTTTATTATCACTCTAATTTCAATAGTATATATAAAAAAAAAACCCTTATCTTTCTTTGTTAATGAATTTAGTAATTTATAAAAATTTTATAAATTTGAACAAAACTGAATAAGAATGTGGGAACAAAATGATCACTTTATGGTTTACATATGCTATACATATTTAACCCATTAAAATTAATATATATAAAATAAATTTTTGATATTAGATAGGTGAAAATTGTTTAATTTAAAATAAATAATGAGTTAATTGATGATTTTTTGGGTCAACTATATTATGAATTAGTGAAATATGCACAAATTAAATTTGTAGTTGGATTTGTCTACTAGAAAAGCCTACAACGATCCCAACTTGGTAGCTATAGTACACAGGTCAATAAACCCCTTCCATTCCTCCACTCACAACCCCTTCCATCCCTTCCATCCCACCCCTTACCGGTTGTTGAACACGACATATAACTTCCTCTCCACTCTCTTATACATGGGCATTACTAATACAACATATTTTGGCTCACGTAAAAAGTTCCCAATAAATAGGTGTTAAAAAACTCACACAAATTGTAATATTCAAATTTTTCAAATCAAGCTTGGCTTACTAGTCTTAATAAAAGTTAAAAATGAATCAACATTAATAAGAAAATAGATTAGAGGATGTAAAAATCATAGTAGATATCTCACAAGATTTTGAGATTGAAGCGGTTGAAGATGGAAGTTGTATAAGTTGCAGCGGAAGCCATATGAGTTGCAACAATACGAAGAAGAAAGTAAAGTGTGTATGCTTTGTATATGGAGACAAATACAAGGGCATAATGGTCCGTAAGGGATATTAGTTCAGCTTTCTCACCTTTTTCAAGGCATTGCAGGTGGGAACAATTTTATGTGGGACCCACGGAAAATAAAAACTTCCATTCCAATAAACAAAACACACCAAACGTATGGAAGGAATGTAGTTCCTGCCTTTTCCTTGCTTATACTTCCTTTCCTATGTAAATCCATACATCCAAATAGAGCATTAAAGGCAAACCTAGAGACACTTCACACCCAGGGAGTGAATGTTAGATTTAGTTGGTTCCAAGATACATATGATAGAATGTTATTTAAACGCTACTGCACGTGCTTATTACTTTGACTGGTAGGTTGCACAATATTTGCATATAAGAGTGCAACCTATGTAGGAGTTCCATATCTAGGGTTGTTTCAAGATATGCATATGACTGGTCGTTATGCATAGGGTGTTGCTGCATTGGCCCACCTTTATGATCATCTCAATGATATGAGTTTTTGCAACATGCGGCAAATGGGGGGATACATGACTTTGTTACAGGTATTTGTTACTATTTGATATTAATATTTTATATTTTATTATATACTAATACATTAAATTTTAATCAAGAATGAATTTTAGAATATTTTCCTAGAATTGGTAGTCGTCAGCACAACTCAAACTTTAGAGAAAGCATGCCCTTGCCAATGTGTTTGACAATGATACAATATTTGGGGGATGTCCAACCATTTAGGGAGACCTTAGATCATGTACATGTTCAGGAGATCATTTGGATTCCATATATGGGCATGTGCAAGGGATCCCAGGTTCACCATACGATTCACCAATTGAAGTTTGAAGTCCAAGTGATGTTGATGTAATTTTTCAGAAATATGAATCAGTATTTGTTCCAAAGGAGGTTAGAGGTCATCTTGCTACAACCCCTAGAGAGTATGTTGATGGGTATATAGAGTGGTTTCGTAAAATATCACATCTTTACATCCTACCTTCTTACCAACCACACATCGTTGATGTTATACATGTGGCTAGAGCAGATGTAACTATCCCAAAGAGTGCATCGGGCATAGAACATGATTACAACACTTGTGAGGTAATGATGTTTAATTAAGTAAATACATGTCTTGATTTTTACATATCTTTATGTTATGATTTAAGGTTTTCTTTTGCAGGAATGATTTGAAAAAATTGCAGAACTACTTCAAATTCTATTAGATTTAGGGCGCATTGCAGACGGAAAACAAGGAGAAGATATTACACGTGATGCATTAAGATTAGCATGTGGTGGAATGCAAAAGACCATTACTTATCAAAGAAGGAAGAAGGGTCCTTGACCAACTTGATTTGGATATTTGTTATTACATATTTGGTTTATTGTTGGATATTTTAAATGTCATTGGATATTTGGTTATATTGATGGGTTATTATGGATATGAACAAAGTGTAGGAATAATTTGATTATTTTCTATGTTCAGTTATCAAAATGGATAATAAGGTTGAGTTATCCAATAAAAATAAATATCATTTGGAAAGAGGAAAAATAAAAGTAACTAATAAACCTTACATAAATAAGTTGTATAATTTAATTTACAATTAATTTGCGTAATATTAGTAAAATTTTCAAGATTAATCATAAATAATGAACTTTATATTTGCATCCTTGTAGCATATGTTTCCTCCCACATATGAGCATTGTCATGACAATATCTATCCAATTGCAAAGTAGTTAGAGGGATTGGAGATCCATATACTAAGAATACCTGCAAGGATAGATATTATCATCAAATCCTATTGGTCATTAAACATATGAACTTAATTTTTTGCACTCATACGTGTACAAAATGACAATTGTTAACAAATTTGATACAAATCATACAGTGAAACTGAGGTGCTGATGGTTTACCTCTAAGTGAAAAAAAGGTCATCAATCCATACATCAAGATATGGATAAACACAACATTATATTTAGAAGCAATTATATAATCTATATCAGGAATGACCATCCATTTATCTGAAGACACATTTTTTCACCTCCAACAAACAAAGAATCTCGTAATTAGGTATATCTATTTTCATTCCCAAAGAGTTGAACATACTCAAAATGAAACTGTGCAAGTTCTCACATTAAATCAATATGGACTTGAGCCCACAATTCCTCACCCTTACCTAGTAATGCCGCAATTGCATAATACCTACAATTTCATTTGCATCAACATCAATAATGCATTCAATGTACTTATGTAGTTGAATGGGAAATTGGAAAAGAATTGACATTATCTTTTTTTGCTTGGCACTTTGATATTTACTATCCGTAGATACTTTGGGGGATTTTCTATCATGGTGAGAGACTAATTCATCAGCATATTCAAAGTAAGATAGGATCGTTTGGTGTATCGATCATTTTTGATTGTTTATCCTTGATTGCCCATTTGGTTATGACTTTGTCAAATGGTGGACACATTGAAGTTGTATTAGGAAATGTTAGCTTATGCAGTGTACTCTTCAATATTATTTTCCCACAAGCATCAAGTACCAAGAATCATTTATGTAACGATTCTATGTCTACTTCCAATGACAATTTGGACCACAGTTCTATTATTTTTTAGTCAGCAAATGTCAACCTTCTCCAATGAGTATAGATCGAGGGTAATGGTATAAAATTTCCCACCATTGTAAACCTTTCTAGTTCACATGCACATGACAATCCATGTGTAGTTTTTAGAGTACAACCACACATCGCACTATCAAAACCAATAGATTTAACTTGTTCATATTTAACAACAATGTGAATTAGCGCGTTCTTCGAAAAAAACCCTTAGTAACATGGCATAGAAACTCTTATTAAGTTTGTGCTCCACTATAACTATGCTCTTATGAAATGATGTCTTAATCTTATTGAGTTGCAAAATGATCACATTGTTCATGGCATCCCAACATGAACAAAGGTCTCCTCTACTATCTTGAAGTAATTTTTTCAACCTCGCATATGCACTCTCAACCTTACAAAAATAAGTTACACATACTTATTTATTGAAATCACATTGAAATAACTATTAGATAAGATAACAAAACTTAAAATATAACTGTTACTTGTGATATTTCCAATATGCATCACCTTATCTATCCAACAACTAACAAATTTCTCCTTATGAGGAGTTAACCATGCTCTGTTAATATAGACAAAAAAAATAGGAAAATGTGAAAAAATGTTCTCTAAATTACTCACATGCTCCTTATAGTCGGTTAAATTTGGAGAGCCTATCACACTAACTCATGCATCCATTACATAATCTCATTTCTCAATCGGTGAAACTAATAATTTGCATTTGACCTTAACATTTTTAAATACATGAAATTGACACAGCAAATGTCTTAACTTGGAAATATTATGTCAATAACATTCATCAATGCAATATCTCTATTTGTGATAATAACTTGGGGGGATTGATTCATCTTTCAAAAATAACCCCTTAACTTCTGCAATACCCACATAAAGTTTTCTGCATGCTTAGACCCCAAATAAGCAAATTCCATAGAGAATGTCAATTCTTTTGAGGTTACACCAACAATTTCCAATAACGGTAGTTGATATTTGTTAGTTTTATATGTGCTATTAATGATCAAAACAATATGGACTACATTCAATAATTTAATAGCATCTGGATGTATCCAAAATATATCTCGCATAACATTAGACATTTCAACATTTCTATACCAATACACATATTTGTCAATTCCATTAACTTCATTAAATGTTGAAGTTCTATCCTAAATTCTCTTTGTGATTTTCGATATGTTTGACGAGCATTATACACTTGTTTGATATTAGTCACATTATGATCTTTTAATAACAAAATACTTTTCGATTTTACCAAACTCTTTATCATTTCACCAAGTAAAGACATCTCTTCCTCAACTTAGTCAACCCACATATGCATGATCCTCTAATATTTCACCTATATATGGTTGTGAAATCTACACACAACACTAATATTCTAATCTTCACTATTTCTCAACGGTCTATCTCTTAATCTAAAGGGAGACCCACATGTTTTTAGTTATAGTCACCTTGTGTGCTAATTCATTCTTTTATGATCTATATTTTTTACTTCTTTCACAATCCAATATTAACATTGACCACCTTTATATGATCTAACAATGACAACAACAAACTCGGTATCTTTATTCACAATTCTAACCCAATTTAATAAATGATGACATGAAGGAAATACCTAATCATGAAGATATTGAATATTTTAATTAAACGACATGAAACATTGTAACTTAATCACTAAATTCTCAATCCATTTACCATATTAGTCATGAACACATAATTATAATTTTCATTCTTATTTATGATTATGATTTTATTTCCCTTCAAAGATACATCCTTCTGTGATTGTAAAAAAAAAGTTATAACATTTGGATAAGCAAATGAAAAAACTTAATTTCAAAATTTTCATTTACTACTTCATCATCTTCTATAAAAATTGGCATATAAATTTCATTTGAATAAGAATAAAGTAAAGATTCTTCGAGATCCATTTCTAACAAAAAAAAAAGATCAAGCTTAGGTATTGGTACAATTTAACAATTTTGGAGATGCATATCCAGAACTGATTTATTCATGTTCCGAAAACACGTATCCGAAAAGCAAATTAGAGATTCCAAAAGCCCAAACAGGCTTCCAGATAAGCAACTTCTGAATTCTCCAATTTGCCTTCTCGATACGTGTTTCCATAAATCAATTTAAATTTCCTAGATTTACATTTTTGAAAGTTACCCTGCGAAATGCACTTTCAGCTTACCTCAACAAACCTATTTTCCAAACCTCAACACTTTCATTTGCGAAATGAAATCCACAACGATCACAATACAAAACTATTCAATCCATTTAATGAACAATACCTTTTTTACTTGGTTGAAGTTGAAGAAGAGAAGAGAAAATAAATCCTTTGATGCATACATCCATCAACTTAAATTAATGAAGATAAGGATAATTTTATAATTTTCTATTTTTATGGATAATTTTATCTTTTTACATGAAGAGGGTGAAGAAAGTAAAATAGGGATACAAAAAGAAACTTTCCTTCGTAATAAACAAACGCTCCGTTCGGATGATTTTTAGTTCTTAGTTTTAAATATTTTAAAAACTAAAACTAGTTTTTATTTTCAGTTTTTAATTTTATTTTTTATTTTTTAAAAGTTGTTACAAAAAGCAAATCAAATCACTCTATTGTATTATTTTATTAAAAATTTATAAAAACACATAAATAAAAATATTAATTTAAAAAATTTAAATATATTAAAATAATACAAATTATTATTATTATTATTATTATTATTATTATTATTATTATTGTGATAATGGTAAGAATAAAAGTAATGTTTATAAAATAACGATAGTAATGTGATGATTATAATATAAAAATATTATATAATTATATAAATTTATATTTTATATATAATTTAATTATCAATATTAAATATAAATAATTTTATATATGTTATTATTATAATTTTTTATATTAATATTTATTTTATATAAAAATAATATATATTATAATATTATATTATAATTAGTTATATAAGATAGAATTATATTATCAGGTTATAAATTTAATATAATTTATATATTAAATAATATTATTTATTTTTTAATATATAAAAATTAGATAAATAAAAATTTATAAAATTAAATTATTTTAAAATAATAAAAAATAAAAATTATTATTATTATGATAATTGTATTGATGATGCTGGTTGTGATGGTTATAATATAAAAAATATGATATAATTATATAGTTTTATATTTTATATATTATTTGATAGTTAATATATTAGATAAATAATTTATATATTATTTTTATTATAATATTTTTATATTATTTGATATAAAATTATATCATAATATTATAAATTAAATATAATTTTATATATTAAATAATATTATTTATTTGTGAATGTAATAAAGATAGATAAATAATTAAATTTTTTGAATATATTAAAACAAAATTTTTTAAAATAAGTTTTTATCATTATTATGATGATGTTAATGATAGTGATAATAGTTAAATTAAAAGTAATTTTCTTGAGATAATAGTAGTGGTATAATAGTTACAATATAAAAAATATTATATAATTAGATAAATTTTTATTTTATGTATATATTATTTAATTATTAATAATTAAGATAAATAATTTTATATATTATTATAATATTTTTATATTATTTAATATTTATTTTATATAAAAGTAATATATTATAATATTATATGTTAAATAATTATATAATATAAAATTATATTATAATATTATTAATTTAATATAATTTATATATTAAATAATATTATTTATTTTTAATATTAAAATTAAATAAATAAAAATTTAATTTTTTTAAAAAATAAATTATTATTATTATTATAAAAATAATAATAATAATATTTATGATAATAATAATGATTGGTATAATAACTTGGTAACATTTATAATGATAAAGATGATTTTATAAAGGTAGTGGTTAGGATAGTAGGAAATGTTAAATAGATTTAAAAATAAAAATATTTTAAAATTTTAAAATAATATTTAATAATTTTTTATTTTAAAATTTAAATTAAAATTATTTTAAAAATATAATAAAAATTATTTTTAAATTATTTTTTGTTGAACAAATTTTTATTTTAAAATTAATTTAAAAAATGAAAAGTAACAACCATTTGGAACGGGGCGTAATTTTGTTTGGGCCAAAGATATAAGCCAGCGATCCAGTTTTGAAGATGCAGCCCATTACATGTCTAAATGGTAGACACAAAAAAAAGAAACATGTTAAAATGATAATAACAGCCGAGAGAGGAGGGAGGTCCCCACTGTCGCCAATGGCAATGGCCGTTGTAGGAAGCAGCACCTCACTGTTCACTCGTCTTGTTCCCCTTCGCCCCAACACCACTTTCTCACTAACCCTACACCTTACCAACTCCAAAAATTCCATCTCTGTCCTCTCCTGTTCCTCTCCGAAGAGCATTCCCTTGACAGAACAAGAAGTGCTCCAAGCCATAGCTCACTCAGACGGCCAGACCCTCCCATGTGTCAGAACCTTCGAGAACGACTTGTCTCAGTTCACTCTCGTCGGCGCCGTCGATTTCCAGCAGGCTGTAACGGCGGCCGCCGCCGACGGTGGCCAAGTCGCCTCCGATCATATTGACGCCGGCCAGGATGCCATGGTCGTAGAAACCGTGTTCCCTGCTCCTTCCAGCGACAACGGCACTGTCTCCACTCGATTGGTTCGTTCTATTTCATCTTCACCACTTTATAGCAGCACGAGCAATAGGGTTCTTTTCTCTTTTGTCCCTATGATAAATGCACTTGTAGATTCGTTACTTAATTTTGTATCTTGAACTACGAGGAAAAGGGAGTGCATTTTGGGTCTATGATGTATGTATGTATGTATTCTTTTATCATCACAGAAGTGCAGACTGCGATTGTAGGATGTGTTTGAAGTGTGATTTTCTGAAATGTTTTCGTGTGAATTTATCTATGTTGACTTTGGTAGAAACTTGTAGCAATGCAGTTTGACTGTTTGAGGGTGAAATTTTAAAGGTTGTTGTTTTGACAGTTCTTACCTGCTAGGAAAGTTAAAGAAAAAGCAGCTAAGCTCAGGAAGTCTTTCTCTCAAGATGTATTTTCCAGCACTACATCTAAGAATTTACTTGCTATGACCTTTAGGCAAGTAGTTTTGCAGCACGTTTGGAGCTTTGACCTGATTGTCTTCCAACCAGGAGAGGAACGGAAGATGGAGGACCTTGAAGAACCAAGAGAGGTTCGTTACCTTTTATTTCTCTTGAAGCATTTTTTTGAGTTTTTATATTTCCATTGCTTTTGTAAATTGTAATGCCATACTATAATGTCTGTCCTGCAGGTGGACCTGATACTGATGCGTTCGGTTCTTTTTATGCATTTCATATAAGCAGGTTCCTGCATCTTTTACTCTCAGCTCATCCGATGAATATGTTGTCTCCCTGCTTGCAGAAGCTGTTTGCTTCTCTGCTCTTCAAAATACTCAAAAACAATTTCTTGATGAAGCACAAGGTAGTAATAGAAGAGGTTTCTTTCACTGGTTTCAAAAGCCTGAAAGGGTACAATCAAAAGATTCTGCAGTCATCTTATCCAAATTATTTGAAGATGAGATAGTTGAAAATGCTAGGAGTCTATTGGATAACTATAATTTAATGAAGGATGGCTTCAAACCTGTGAAAATAAAATCAGGGCATCATTGGTGGAAGCCATCATGTTATGAAAAGTTAGAGAAAATTGGTGGTTCTGGTTTCAGTGCTTGGACAAGTGAATATGTACCTGCATATCGGTTAGAGATTGACACCAAGATAATGGGAGATGCAAAATTTGATGGCTGGAAGAAGTCTGCAGAGAATAGGTGGGAAGTTCTTTTGACCCACTCTCAAATGGTACTTTATCTTTTCCTTCTGCATTGGCCTTTATGTTTTGTGTTAAATTTTTCTCATTTATTGGGAATTATTTACATTAAGCTTAGCAATGGACTTTTTCTTTTGTCCTCGGTTTTATTAAAAAAGAGAAGGAAAAATAGTAAGCCGCTTGGCTCAATATTCTTGTTGTAGTTGTGGGTAGCCTCCTTGCTTCTCACTTCAAGTTGACAGATAGCCAATTGATTGTATGCCTAAACCACCTAAGAGTAGGCACTTGGATACATTCGTTGATTAATTGGACCAAATGCGGTCAAAGCAAGTCCTTAAATTTCATGTCATCAAAACTATTCAAAGGCATAACTTCATCTGAATTTTCTCATTAAATTATTATTGTTTAAAGCCACTTGTAATAATTTATTGGGAAGAGAAAAGGAATGTGCAATCAAACAAACTAAAATTTACAAAGGTTAACATTAAATATTGAAGAAAAAAAAGAATGAAGGAGAGGTAAAACAAGAACCTGTCAAGTCTTACAACAACATTTGATTTATGATTTATTTGTTGAAATAGCCACAAAGGAAAAGAGAAACCTGGAAATTAATTGAACCTTGTTCAGACTTACAAATTTTCTAAAAGATTTCTGATATTATTCTGAAATATAGAAGAAATCTGGAAGTTCCAGAAAACTTTATAAACTGATTGGGCGATTTACTTGGTGCTAATGTCTATATTATATTTGGTAATTTTGAATATTGTGGCTTTAGTTCAATAATTAGTTATTGGTCTGTTTATTTTGATTTGCTTATTACATATGCACCTATGCTAAAGAAGGGTTGTACTTGGGTCGCCTGAAGTTATGTGATAACTGCCATCAAAATCGTGCATATAACAATAGATGTTCATTCAGTTACAAGTTTAACAAATTGCAGGTTGGGTTGGCAGAAACGCTAGATATGTACTATGTCGATCCTTATTCATTACCTGATAAGAAATTATCCTGTGGTGTGGCTGCCAAATTTGCCAGTGTGCCCAATAAAAAGGTAATCAAATGTCAGTTGTTTTTTTCCTTAAAATTCACAAAATCTAGCATTTACATGACTTGATCTTACATGGTATGATAAAATCCATGGGAGTTATCCTTTGGTGTGGTTGCCAAAGTGTCCAATAAAATGATTAATCAAATGTCTGTTATCTTTAAATCTCTGTTAAATTTAGGATTTAAAAGACTTTGTCTTGAGTGGGAACAGTGTTTCAGCTCTAAGTATGAGAGGAAGATGAAACTACATGATAATGTCTTTCTGTATAAGATAGTCTTCCAATAATATCCTCATTGTTCAATATCACGGTGAAAAAATGTGTAGTCTTCCAAGTGTGAAGAGGAGAATCAAAGCTAATTTTCACTGTTTTCCCATTTCTGTTCTTTCTCTTTTTTAATAAAAAAATATTTTGTGGCTTCCATTTGTGGACCAGAAATGGGGGAAAAACCAAAATTCTTTTTTACAGGAAGAACTGTGTATAAACTTTCCTACTTGCTGATGCTGAGATAAATGCTAAAGATATAGTTTTCTTTTTGTAGTTATACTGTTATGAACCCATTAGGGAAAAGAAAGAAGAAATGTTTTTCATTGATTTGAATAAAAAAACAGAAAATAAGAGAGAGAGAGAGAGAGAGAGAGAGAGAGATCTTCTTCAAGGGTTTACCCTCCACCAAGGATTCTCCTTTCACAAAAACAAATGCTCAATCTGCAAAATGCTATAAGATAAAATGAGGCCTTTCCCCTTAATTCCCCTATTTGTTAACACCAACCCTCTAACTAACTAACTAACCACTCCAACAGTTACTAATTTTCTCTTCCCTCTCTCCTAACTCCTAACACATACAACAAGGAAACAAGGATAGCTCTCATTGAATTTTTTCATTAGTTATATTTTCTGCTCACTAATTGGTCTTTTGATGTCACTGTTGAACAGAGTACATTATGTAGCTGATTTTTATTTTATTTTTTTAATAGGGGAAATCTTTGTCAAAATTGTTGTCAGTCACTCTTGCAAGTGGTATATTTCTTGGAGCAATTAGCGCTCTGGGTCAACTTTTTTTGCCTCGTTTATCCAAGGAAAGGAAACACCATATTGAACATAGATCTCTACCTTCATCTGAAGTCAATGTTGAAATACATGACATTTTGGATGCAACAAAGGTATGCAGTCTATCCTTTTTCTTTTATTATTTTATGTAATTTTTGTGTTGAAAAGAAGGTTGTCAAACTTGAGAATTTTTAGGTGAACTCATGAAGTGCCAGTAAACTTGACTCAAACTCATAAGAGTTTATCTCATGAGAAAAAAGAAATAAAAAACCATAAGAATGAACTAAAACATAATAACAAAGTTAAAAGAACACACTCAAATAGGCAAATCATACAATGACAAAGTTATAGAACAAGTTCAAACCATAAATAAATGACCAAATGTCCAAATCTTTGACCAAATGCCCATGTCTCCAAGACTCTAACAATATATGCTAACAGAATTTTATATTTATTAGTTAACAACACACACAATAAACACTCCCAACAAACTTGAAGCATTTAGAGTAGTAGAAATCACAAGAGAGAGAGGAAGGTTATGGTGTTGGTGGATTGCGGAGCATCTCATAGCTTTGTATCATCTACACTGGTACAAGAAGAGTGGCTGCCAATAACGGCAACCTACACAGTAGAAGTAGGTGATGGAAGAAAGATTAGGAGTGCAGGGATTTGCCATCAGCTGATACTCAGAGTTTAGGGATTAAAAATTCAGCAAGATTTCTTTGTATTCAACTTGGGAGGAGTGGATATTGTATTGGGAATGGAATGGTTGGCAGGACTAGGGGAGATTAAATCTAATTTCAGAGAACTCACTTTAAAGATACCCACAAAAGGAGGGAACAATGGTATTGAGAGGAGAAGCTGCGATGTCCGGAAGCATAGCTTCTCTAAAAGCTATAATGAAGGCTTTACATGAAGGCCAATGTTTTTTCTTGGAATGTAAGGAGATAGTTGCAGAGCCTGAAATCAAACAGCATATCCCACCGAAAATTTAGGAGATATTGGTTGAATATAAGAAGTTTTCACACAGCCGCAAGGTCTGCCCCCACCTAGGAGACAAGATCATGCCATAGTGTTAAAGGAAGGAGCTGGAATTCCCAATCTAAGACCATACAGGTACCCTCATTACCAAAAAACTGAGATAAAGAAGTTAGTAGATGATATGTTGACTTCGGCTATTATAAGACCGAGTATAAGCCCCTATTCTAGCCCCATTATACTGGTTGAGAAAAAGGACAGAGGATGGCAATTTTGAATGGACTATATAGGGCTCTAAATAAAATTACAGTTTTGGATAACTTTCCAATACCCATCAAAAGCCATTGTTTTTTCTAAATTGGATCTTAAATCTGGCTACCACCAGATCCAAATGAGGGAAGATGACATCCCTAAGACTGTGTTTAGAACACATGAAAGGCATTATGAATTTGTGGTAATGCTATTCAGACTAACTAATGCCCCCTCTACTTTCCAATCATTAATGAATGAGGTGTTATGCCCATATTTGAGGAATTTGTATTAGTATTTTTTTATGATATATTAATATACAGCAACAGTGAAACAGAACACCTAGAGCATCTCCACACAGTTCTGCTGCTATTAAAGGACCATAAGCTAGTTGCTAGTTTGAAGAAATGTAGCTTTGGTCAAAAACAAATAGAATATTTGGGTCATCTAATTTCAGAACAAGGAGTGGCAGCAGACCCAAGAAAGCTGGAAGTTATGATGACATGACCAACCCCTAAAGATGCGAGAGCATTAAGAAGTTTTCTGGGACTCACAGGTTATTATAGAAGATTTGTAAAGAATTATGGCAGCATTGCTCAGCCTTTTACACAGTTGCTAAAGAAGGAAGGATTTTGCTGGAGTAAGGAGGCACAAGAGGCTTTCGATACATTAAAAGGCAGCCATGGCCAGATTATCAACACTCACAGTACCTGACTTCTCAAAACCTTCATAATAGAGACAGATGCATCTAATAAGGGATTGGGAGCAGTTCTTCTACAAGAAGGAAAACCAGTGTCTTTTCTCAGTCAAAAGTTATCAAAGAGAGCTCAAAAGAAGTCTGTTTATGAGTGGGAATTAATGGCTATTGTGATGGCAGTACAAAAGTGGAGACACTATTTGATGGGGAGACATTTTATGATTCATACAGATCAAAGAAGTCTTAGATTTCTAACTGACCAACGATTACTAAATGATGAACAACTTAAATGGACCTCTAAGTTGATTGGTTTTGACTTTGAAATTAAATACAAACCTGGATGCCAAAATAAAGCTGTTGATGCATTGTCTAGGAGAATGACCTATGCTGCTATCTCTGTAGTACAATATCCCGAACTGGAGGAATGGGTTGACAAAGTACAAGCTGATCAGAAGTTGAGGGGTATGATACAAGATGTACTCAAAGACGTAGAAGCACATTCCGGATACTCGTTACAAGATGGGAAGCTGTTGTACCAAGGGAAGTTGGTCTTGCCTCGAGGATCTCCACAAATTCCTTTGTTGCTGTCTGAATTTCACAATTCTGCCATAGGTGGTCATTCTGGGATCTTCAGAACATATAAAAGACTTTCAGCAATAGTGTTTTGGGAGGGAATGAGGGACATTCAGCAATATGCTGCGGCCTGTGAAGTGTGCCAGCAAAACAAACACCAAACCTTGACCCCAGCAAGACTTTTACAACCTCTACCAGTCCCTACACAGGTTTGATCTGATGTGACCATGGATTTTATTGAAGGTCTCCTAAAGAACAAGGCAAAGATAGCATACTAGTGGGGTGGATAGACACAAAGTACTCTCACTTCTTCACGTTATATCATCCTTTCACAGCTCGGGAAATAGCATAAATATTCCTTAAGGAAATCGTTCGATTGTATGGATTTCCAACCACTATTGTCTCAGATCAAGATAAGGTCTTCCTCAGTAATTTCTGGATAGAATTATTTTGCTTGGCAGGCACAAAATTGAAATTCAGTTTAGCTTACCACCCTTTATCAGATGGACAAACAGAGGTTGTTAACAAATGCCTCGAAACCTATTTGAGATGCCTCACAGGGAGCAAGCCGAAGCAATGGCCTAAATGGTTGTGCTGGGCTGAATTCTGGTTCAATACTAATTACAACAGCTTCACCAAACTCAGGAAAGGGATATCATTCTACATGACTTAGAAACTAATCTGGCGAAGGCACAGGATCAGATGAAGAAATTTGCAGATAAACACAGGAGGGAGGTCAACCTAGAAGTGAGGGATTGGGTTTATCTTAAGCTGCAACCTTACAGAATGAAATCCCTGGCCAGAAATACAAATGAGAAGCTCAGTCCTAGATTTTATGGACCTTATCAGATTATCAAAAAGGCAGGTTGCATATCATCTACAATTACCCCAGGAGAGCAGAATACACCCCGTTTTTTCATGTGTCACTTCTCAAGAGAGCAATTGGCCCCATGAACACACCTCAACCTCTACCTCTAATGTTGACATAAGAATTAGAGCTGCAGGTTGAGCCCGTGGAAGTCATGGCAGCATGCAACTCCCCTACCAGACAAGCTGAAGTTTTGATCAGATGGAAGGATCTTCCAGATTTTGAAGCAACTTGGGAATCATATGACGTCATATAGCAACAGTTTCCATATTTTCACCTTGAGGACAAGGTGAAACTCTTTGGGGGAATATTGTTAGTAACAGACCCCCAATTAAGAATGTATATGTGAGAAGAGGGAAAAAGATTGAGAACAGCTAATTAGCTATGAAACAATTATAACAGAAACAGTTACAATTAGGAAAGGATAAATAGGGAAGTAGGGGGGGGGGGGGGGAGGGCAAGATCAGTTTACTTTGAGACTTGGGGGAGAGTACAGACTCTCGAATTCCTGTTTGCAGCATTGTATTCGTTCAATCTAGCTCAGTTTGGGGATTTGGCTCTAGCTGGGTTCATTCAATAAAAGCATATGTTTCAGTAATCTTTTGATTTTATTCCAGCACTAGTCCAGTTTCTTACAAATTCTTAATAATAATTAAATTAATAGGAAAACACAATTGCAAGAGAAGGATAAGCTATGAGAATAAATTTCATTATGAGAAGTCAGGGTTCAACTCTAGTCACCAAAAGATCCACCCTAACCCTGGGGACATAGTTGCATATGTTTAAAAACAAAGGAAACAGAAGTCCTATTAAAAATCATAATCCTAACCTAAAAGAAATAACAAAAAAAACCTGTGACAAATGATGTTGATGTTAAGAAACTTGAATCCCCACTTAAGTGTGTCTATTGGTCTTCTAGAATGGCTTGCAGGAGAAATGACGATGGAAAGCAGGGGTAGGAAGTCAGAAGAAAGAAGGGAGATGGTGGAAGAAAAATTGAGTGAAAAGTGTCTAAAAGTCTCTAGAAGGCAGAAACTCTCCTCTATTTAAAGAAGCAGGAGAGGAATCCTTATTGAATGCTACGTCATAAATTAAGCACGATAGTACCTAATCAAGATCATGATCATGTCGGAAATTAAGATAAACATTGTGCAGACATGCTTGTGGATCAGCACGGCCATGTTGAATGTATCGTGGCTGTGTCGAAAAGGGGGGGTTTCATTGTGCACTTGAGCATGCTCATGCTTCATGTCTCCTTGGCATTGAGTTTGATTGTGCTGGAAATGGAACTTCTGTGGTGATCTTTTGATGTGTAGCAGGGGCATGTTGACTTCAGCTGGGGCATGCTCAGCTTGGGTATTTGAAGTTCTGCACGGATTAACTCTTTTTTTGCACTCATTCAACTTATCTTCATCCAATCCTTATCTTAGCCAATTTGTAACAAAGCAAACTGAAATTAGATTATATATTTTAACCATTTATTTAAAATGGGCCCAATTATCCTATAAAAATTAAAAAACCACTAGAACTGAGAAAATATCAGTTTACCTGTTGGTAATTTGTTGTAGACTTCATGGAGCTTTCTGTTTAGTATTTTAGATGTCTTATAAGCATATTAGAATTTTAGTCTCATAGTGACAGGTTTTATGTAATAGCTCTGCCCCTGTCCTTTTTATCTACAAAGTATTTTTTTTTGGATAAGTGAATTGAAGAATTCATCTAGAAATAAAAAGATTACAAAACAGGAGAACCAGGGAACCTTTTACAAAGGACACTCCAAATGAGAGTTTATCAAAAGGGGTGACTGAGTGCATAATGCTCCTGCCTCTGTGTGAAATAAACAATATTAGTTCAAAAGGGCCAGCCTATACTTACACATGTCAGACAAACAAATTCCATTTCAAAGTGCATGAGCAGAAACCCAACCAGAAGCTAAGAAAACAACTGAAGAAGCTTATCTTGTAAAAGTTGCAGGGAAGTTGGTGGCTAAAATTTCTGGAATTACATGCTAGCCATATGAACCATACTCCAGCTAAAAATGCATGACCTTCTAGAGTGCTGCTTTGCTTTTCCTACGCAGACAGGCTTTATAATGTTAAAATTTTCATAAATGTCAAAACTTACCGAGTGGTTATATAGCGATTCAGGGATAGGCTTGAATGTTCGCACACAATCAAAATGGGCTTAACAAGAAATCTTATTATATACAAAAGAAGTAGACATATTTGGGACAATGATGACATGGTATGGAAAAGGCTTGTCATATGAAATTGATTGATCTAAAATGTTAAATGTTAAATAGCTGTCTGAATTTGTGACTGGCATGAGCCCTAGAGTTATCGTGTTTGAAACTGTTTGCTGTACTAGTCCTAAGTTGTAACTCTGACTCTGCAGAGCAAAGGTTATATAGGTCATGTTTAGTAGCTGCTTTGTTACTGAGTTCCTCCGGGCATATTTGTACTGTTTGTTTTATGGTTTACCCTTTACCGTGCCTTACACTTTCTAAGAAGTCCTTGTTTGGATCTTTTACATGGATACTTGGAAAAGTTTTGCATGTTGGCTATTGCTAAGGTAAAGGACGCTTTTGGCTGGTCCGATGAAATTAAGGTGGAAGATGGTATTGGTGTTTTGATTGGAGAATTGCCAGCTTACTTGAAAGGTGAAGGTGTTGATATTCTTTCTACTTCTTCGGAGAAAATAGATGTTGATGCCAAAGAGTCCATGCAGGACATTGCTAGTTACCAGGTACTCCAGATTTTCAGAAATTGTAATTAATTTGCTTCATCTTTGGCTTGCTTGCTTATTTTTGTGAAGTTAAGATGTGACTAGTCACCAGGATTCTAATTTCATGAGTCTCCTATGCATTGGGGGGGATATTGTCTGGCAACACTTGTTACTGCATTTCTTAATGTTCTTGCCCTTGCATTTGTTTGAAATTCAGGTGGTTTTCTCCAGCGAGGGGAAGATAGTTGGTTTTCAACCTTTGAGTCGGGTGGCTGTCAATCATTGGGCTGTTAATCCTCTAGCAAGGGAACTATATGGAGGGAAAAAGCTTTCCCCAGGTAGGTTCTAATTGCTTTTGATACTTTATGTTTTAGCATAACCTGTTATTAAAGTTGCTAACTGTTCTCTCGGATTTTCTCAAGCAGGTATCATTGATCCAGGTCTTAAGGTATCCCTTCCAAGAAAGGTTATCGTTGTAGAGTTGTTGATGTCAACAAATCCAGATGCCTATTTTGCTCTAGCCAGGCCATTCCGGTGACCCTTTTCTTGGGATTGTAAGGCTAGAATAGAAGCTTGTGAGGCCCTACTATACTGGTTTGACTTACTAATCGTAATACTGTAACTTAAGGTTAGATTCTCCCGAGTGAAAATTTTCCGGCACTAGAAACTATGCCTTGAGTTTTTATCATTTTTTTTTAAAGATACTGAATATTTAGCATATTGTTTTGGTGAGAAGTTGAAAATCGCCACCACAATTTTGTTCCCGAATAGTGCATAACCCTTTCTCAATATGAATCTACTTGGGAGGATAGATATTGAGTGAGAGAAATCGGAGAGAAGAGAAAATGAAGACAAATACTGATTGTTGTTTTGGATGAATGAAAATGAAAAAGAAAGAAAAGGTAAATTTATTTATTTGTTTGGATGAATGAAAATGTGAGGAGAAGAAATATAGATAATATAGATGTAAACATTTTAACCTCGGTGTAAGGAAGAATGGGAAATGAAGGAAAGGATAACAGTTTTGCCTCTTTCTTTTTTGTTTTTTTGGCACTTAATGTGTGCTAAAAGTAACATAGCGTTATTACTGATAACGTCGTGAAAATCATGAATCTGTTGAATCATTTGACAAGAGTAGATACATGTTATTGATTTCTTGAATTGTGGTATGTCTAGTTAATAGTACTAGTACTTTGCTCCGGTGTAAATGTTACCGATTTTTGGACTTTTATCCAGTATTAGAAATTGTGTAAATTAAACGGATAAAGACTAGAACTGGATTTAAAGTTCTCAGAAAGTTAAGAGAGAATTGTAACTAGATATTTTTACATTCTATAAGGATATTTAGGGTTGTGTTTGTATCTATATAGCTCTATGTTTTTTATATTAAATTCAAATTTAAGAAAACTATATTTTACTATTATTCTTCAATAAAAATATAACATGAATTATTTTAGGAAAACTCTAAATGGTACGCAAGCAAGTATCCAAAAATGGTTATAATCCTTGACCTGCCGAATTTCTGGCTATTTCTTATCTTTTATTATTTTTAAATTTATTATTCCACCAATCACGTAAAACAATCATCTTGTTGTCGTACTGAATTTGCGCTGTAGCAGGTCTGATTATTTTATACACATTGTAAAGAAGGATAAGTAATTTAATCCAAAAATGATGCTAATGTGGTATTTTTATTGAAAAATTGCACCATAAACTGAGTTTTGTCAAATAACTTATCCTGTCTAATCACGTGTGCACTTGCTTTATATTGCATAAAAGTTTTCAGGAAGTAGTGATACACAAACATTTGCATTCACGTTTGATGGGAAAAAAATGGTGATATTTATATTGAAACTATTATATTTTTTTTATAAATAATTAGTATTAGATTTTTTAATATTAAAACTTCTTTAGAATTATTTTGAGTCAAATAAGATGTTTTTTGAAATTTTTAATTTTATTAGGCTGCTCTTGTGTGAAATTATTTTTTCACTGTAAGAATGTGTGCATAGCTGCTGTTTGGGGTTCAATGGTAATACCAATAAGGATGAAAGTTAACAAAAACATTCGATGGAAGGTTTATGATTTCTCTTATTTAAACTCTAACTTAGTTCGGTTTTGGTTTCTTTAATAAATAGATATGTTTAGATTTATTAAAAAGTTTTTTTTAGATTAACAAGTCAGGCTTAAACTTATAAAAAATCTATTTAATCTATTTAAGGATCTATTTATCTTCATATATTATATATTTATATTTATTATATTATTTTAATATATTATATTTATAAAATATTTATTTTAATATATTTTATTTATATAATATAAATATGTTTTAAATTTATTTAATAATTTTGTTTATTTTATAGATTTTAAGTTTACAAACTTTTTTTATTTTTTTATATAGATTTTAAACCTACTTTTTGGCCTTTTTTAAAATATAGGTTATTAAACAGCTTTGTAAATTTTTTAGGCTTTAAATCAAGATAGCCTTAACAGAAAAAAAAAAGTTTTTAATATAAGTTTGGGCTTAGATTTCAAAATTTTTAAATAAGTTAAACTTGAACATTTATAACTCAGCTCCTACTTCCATCCTTATTCACAGGATGAAGATAAAAGTAGATATGAGACCACTAACAAAGTACGCAAAATCTAAGAAGCAGAACTTATATTTATAAAGCTTTTCCTTATTTAGATAGTATATTTTTTGTAAATAGCAATTCTATTTAAACCAGATAGAATCACTATAAAAGATTTTTTTTTAAAATTCATAACGTAACTACATATTTCAGAACTTAAATCCAAAACCTTTCACCATGTTCATCATTGTGAGTTCGTATTTGTTATTTTTTAAATTATTTTTAAAAATAAAAATTGTTTGATAAAAAAAGATTTTGAGTTAATTTTTAATATATTTTTAAAATAATTTTAACTTAATTTTTTTTAAAAAAAAAGATTTCGTAATTATTTTTAATTTTAAAATATTTTAATTCTTAATTCTATTCAATTACATCACTATTTACTACTACCACAAAATTATTATCATCGTCATTATTATCATTAATTTTATTAATAATCAATTACCAATATTTTATTATAATAATAATTTTAAAATTTTTGAAATTTTAATTTTTTATTATTTTGAGATATTTTTTTGTTATTTTTTTAATTAATTATTTTTATAGATTTATGATTAAGTAAATAATATTATTCAATATATAAATTATATTTAGTTTATAAAATTATAATATAATTTTATATTAATTATTCATGATATAATATTGTCATATATATATATATATATATATATTATTTTATTAAAATAAATATAAAATAATAATATAATAATATATATAATTGTTTATTTTCCATATTAATTATTAGATAATATATAAAATAAAAAATTATATATTTAATATTATAACAACCATCATTATTATAATAATAATTTTTCTATTTTATTATTTCCTAAATTTTAAATTTTAATTATTTTAAAATAATTTGATTTTTTAATCAGTAAATTTTTATTACCTATATTTATAAATTTATAATAAAAAAATAATATTATTTTCTATATGAATTATATTTGATTTATATTATATAATTACATATAATATATAAAATAAATATAATAATAATAATAATATATATCTTTATATAAAATAAATATTAGATAATAAAAAATATAATAATAATATATAAAATTATCCCTCTTATCTATTTATTATCAAATAATATATAAAATAAAATATTATAAATATAATATTTTATATAATAATAATAATAATAATAATAATAATAATAATAATAATAATAATAAGATGACTCATTTTGTAACAAGTTAGATTTGGTCTTATTTTAAAATTAAAAATTAAAACTAATTTAAATTTTTAAAAATTTAAAAAATAAAAACCAAAAATCATATCAAATGAATCTTATATTAAATCAACATGTTATTAGTTAATTCATATGTTCGATGATCTTGTAAATATAAGATTTAAAATAAATATGCAAGAAAACCTTAAGTTTAACGACCCATGTATATAATTATACAACTTATAACTAGGGAGGTTATTACATTCTTCCTTTCGAATTTGTTGTACTGCAATCATTGCACATAGAGACTACCGAATGACTTAAATTTTCGCAATCTTCTACATCGTATTTGGTTTGTTCTCTTCCTATTTTTCTTATCAGTTTTATAAATCTTTGTTTCTTTGGTCTGGATTAGTTTAATATATTAACTACTACTAAGTTGCTATAACTATGCTTGAGAGGCGAACTTTCTCAACAGACTAAAAAAAAAAAAAACTTATTTGATAAAAAAGGGTTTGAGTTGGTTTTTAATATATTTTTAATTTAATTTTTAAAATTAAAAAAAGTTTTATAATTATTTTTAATTTTAAAATATTTTAATTCTCAAATTTACCTAACTACATCATTATTATTATAAAAATATTATGATTATTACCATTGCTAATAACAATAATTTAAAAATTTTTGAAATTATAATTTTTTATTACTTTGAGATAATTCTTTTGTTATTTTTTAATTAACTTTTTTTTAAATTTTAATTTTTTAATTAAATAATATTATTTATATATAAAGTATATTTAATTTATAAAATTATAATATAATTTTATATTAATTATTCATGATATAATATTATCATGTATATATATTATTTTATTAAAAGAAATATCAAATAATATAAATAATAATATAATAATATATAACTTTTATCTTGTAAAGGCATTTCATTTATGGAGCGTGAAATGATCTCTTTTACCAGCTGCGATGCTATTATTTTCAAAACTTGCCGCAAAATGGAAGGCCCTTATTGTGATTATCTTGAAAACCATATGAGAAAGCAAGTATTTTTGGCAGGACCAGTCTTGCCAGGTCCACCAACTTCAATTTTAGAAGAAAAATGGGTGAATTGGCTAGGAGGTTTCAAACCCAAAACAGTGATTTTCTGTGCCTTTGGAAGCGAATGCATTTTGAAGAGTAATCAGTTTAAGGAACTTTTCTTGGGTTTTGAACTCACAGGTATGCCATTTCTAGCTGCCTTGAAACCCCCCTGTTGGAGCGGAAACAATAGAATCAGCTTTACCTGAAGGGTTTAATGAGAGAATAAAGGGAAGAGGGTTCAGCAGCAATTGATCTTGAGCCACCCATCTGTGGGTTGCTTTGTGACTCATTGTGGGTCTGGGTCATTAACAGAGGCCATGGTAACTGAGTGTCAATTGATATTGCTACCCCACGCAGGAGATCAATTTATTAATGCAAGAATAATGAGTAGAGACTTCAAAGTAGGAGTAGAGGTTGAGAGAAGTGAAGATGTACTATTTACAAAGGAGGCTGTGCAAAGCAGTGAGAGCCGTAATGTACAATGTTAGTGAAGCGGGTCAAATGGTGAGAACAAATCATGCTAAATGGAGGGAGCTTTTGTTCAGTAAGGGGCTGGAAAACTCTTACGTGGATGATCTGGTTCAGAAGCTGCATAATCTGCTCAAATCTTAATTGAGAAAGAATTACTAGTTCTGAAAGTGACTAGGTAAATAAAAAGCATTAAGTATTTCGAGAAAATAAATATTGATGATAGATGTGATTTTTCTTTTTGATGTATAAGCTGAATTGCCTGGATGGTAGACATCCTGCTTCCGGAAAGTGGAAAGCTTAACGTGTATAAATGACAGATTTTATACTTTTCTCATATCTCAATTATGAGATATATCTATTGTGTTTCCAAGTAAAACAAACAGGTTTAAAGGGTTGTAGCATAATTATGTTCTCTATCTTATTTAAAACATGAACAGAAAAATAATGCCGATAACACAGAGCCAATCACACAAACAAAAACATGTGAACAAATTGAAAAGGGCATATTGAGGGCTGCACCTGTTTCCGACAAGATTATTCTAATGAACCAAATAATCACTAGATTATGCTAATGAACCAAATCATCAACTAGTAATAGGATCCTTCAACACTAACATCATTTTATCCAAATCCCCAACATCAATTCTTCTCTTTCTATGATGTCCAAAAATGCCAACAAAGAAGTCCAACTTGAACTTACATTGGAGAAGCTCACAAGCAAATCTCAACTGCTAAACACACACTTACAATGAGTTTAATAAGGAAATATTTCTGCACTTTAACTAGATATACTGAATGCTACAAAAAACCTGCTTGAGTATCACCAATTCCCTTGTTATTTTCCACCAAACTACATGAAATAAAAGGCCAAAGTTCCGTCTATTCGTTGGACAAGTCATTTTTCATTGCCGCCTTGATTTTCTAGCCCGAAACGGCGTCTGAACTTGGCAATCTGTCCTAAACTCTCGGCCATTTGACGCTTAGCGCGGAAGTGATAGACTTTCCCAACAGGGTGTATCTTTGTCATCATGACATGCATCAACCTACCTGTTTGTGTAACATAGGATATCCATTGCTTCTGTGGGTGCACTCCTTTCTTCATATCCTGCCAATTAGTACCCCTCATCATCAACACACATTTTATCAAACACCTGGTAGGCTAGGTCAGGCTAAAGAATTAAATTTCATTTTGAAATTATAACTCACAGGAAAGGAAAATAGACCAACCAAATTTCTGGGTAAGGAAGATGATGAAGCCTAAAAGTTTACAAATTTCTCGGCAACCAGTTTAAAAAAAATGAAGTTTCGCCTTTTCAAGTTCAATTATTAAACTAAAAAAACTGAACCTTCAAGTCAAATTGCAACAGCCAGCGAACGAATTAAAAGAAAAAAGATTTGTTCACTTACCCAAAGCGAAGAAATGCAATTCAATCCTGAGCTCCGATGATCGTTGGATGGACTCGACAGTTACAGAACGAAAGAAAAGACGAGGATTTTAGGTTTAGGATCAATCAAGGTCGATACTGAAATCCTGGGCTGCCAGTTTAGGCCCATTTGAATTAACCCAAATATATATGAAGTGGGCTAACATATTAAGACGAGGATTTTAGGTTTAGGACCCATCAGCGTCGATACTGAAATCCCGGGCTGCCAGCTGAGGCCCATTTGAATTAACCCAAATATATTAAGTGGGCTAACACATTAAACGAGGATTTTAGGTTTAGGACCAATCAAGGTCGATACTGAAATCCCGGGCTGCGAGTTTAGGCCTGTTGGGCCCATTTGAATTAACCCAAATATATTAAGTGTGGGCTAACGTATATTTTTGAGACGAAAAAACCCATATATTTTTAAATAACAAAAAAAATAAAAAACGGAAAAGCCAATCGACTAAAAAAAATCATCCTAATTTGTGTGGAGTTTAACTAGGGTTTTTGGAATTTGGAATAAAGTAAAAGAAAGTGCATCTCCTTTTGTTGTTGTCAAACTTCAATCTGAGAAATTAGCAGAAGGAAGGAGAATTTGATTCGAACATTGTAGCGTAGCGTTGGTGTAATCGACGATACGATGGGAAGAGGAAAATTCAAGAGCAAGCCCACCGGTCGCCGCCAGTTCTCCTCCCCGGAAGACCTCCGTAAGCCTTTCGTCTTTGGCCTTTGAACTTCAATTGCTTATTCCCTTTTGTTTTGTGGGTATTGTTTTTCCCCCTCCTCGCGCATCAGCTAAATCCAATAACTTTGTTGCAAAATATGGTTTCATGCTAAAAGGGTAAATTATGTTATTGTTTTTACGTTTTGTTGAAGTAATAGAATGGAATGAAGGGGGTGGTGCATAGATGTTTTAATGTGAGAATGAAATTTATTGGGATTGTTAGATCTGGAGATACTGCTTGCTTAGGAACTCGCTACTTATCTGTTTTTGTTTGAATTGAATTCAAATTACCGGTCATCAATTTTAATTAGTTGTTGAGATTTGTGCCTTTTTGTTTGATTCTTTTCCCTGAAGCTTTAAATCGAGTTACGGCTCTAATAGACATGAGTCTGGACCTAGGATGAACAGGAGAAATTATATATTTTTATGGGTGCAAAGGGAAAGGTAACCATCTGTTGATAAGTATCAATTGCCTCTTTAATCTGCCGGGATTGTCACTTCATTGTCTATGGTTTTGGTGAATTTCCATTTTGTCCACCCCTAAGGAGGAAATTGTCTCCCCCCTTGTTATAGATTATAATTTATAAATATCTCTGTCGTGTCTGTGATGGGTTTAATAAGCATGAGGAAGGAGAAGAGAACTTGGATAGCCGGTTTTGTGGGTACAGTTTATTTTTCTCTTAAGAGTTGTTAACGTTACATTTTTAAAATGGATATCAGGGGAAAGTGGCTTGGACTGTGGATGTGGAACTGGTAAATCAGCCAGTTATTTTAAAAGATTCTAGAACATGTTGGTTGATCTGACAATTTTTACACCTGGTAACAGGTTTGACAAAGGAAATATGTGAAGAAGCTTGTGTAGTATATGTATTTGTTCAACCCTGTCATTGCTTTTAGAATAATATTTCAGTTAAATGCTGGATTTTTTCCTTTATATGTCTCTTGGGCCAAGGTAGTAATAATATACATATTTCGCAACTAAATGCTTGTTATTTTGTCGTGACTTCTACCCGTCATGTGTTGGGTCCGATATCATATTATTTTGTGGAGGGACTAGTTCAATTGTAGATCATTTCCATAATTTTGAAGCATAGCAGAAGTAAAAGTTCTTGTTAATGGCAACACCCTTTTGGTCCTCTTCCCCCTTAAACAGAAAAATGATATTTCTTAATAGTAGAAGGAGAAAAAAAGCACCACTGAAAACTTTAAAATGTTTCTTTTGACAACTGCAGTTGCTGGAACCTCTAACCGTCCTCGAACTTTTAAACAGGTTTTCTTCTGCATCCTTTCCTCCTCTCTCTCAAGTGTGCACACCCACACATGATCCTTTCCCATAGAATACTTTTCTTTATGTAGAGTATCTATGTCAATGATCCATTTTTATATGCACATGATATGTATTAATTTTTTTTTCAATTTGCTTTATATCTTTTTCTTATTTGCATGGTCCTTCTGAATCTTCACAACCTTGTTAGAAAGAAGCTGAGCATGAAGAGGAAGAACCTGAGGAAGTATCTGGGGATGAATCTGGAGAAGAATCTGAAGAAGAAACTGCAGTTAGTATCTCACAGCAATTACTAATATAGATGGAATGCATTTTTTTTAGAAAAAAAAGATTTCTTTGTTTCTATGGCCTTTCCCCATCAATATGAAATTTACTGTTTTTGCTGCCATATGCAGAAGAAAAAAGGAACTCAAGGGATTATTGAGATTGAAAATCCTAACTTGGTAAAGCCAAAGAGTTTGAAAGCTAGAGATGTTGATGTGAGTTTAACTTTCCACTGTTGGTCCTTACATAGAGACATCATTATTTAGGTTGAAAGAATAATGCTATTTTTCTTGTTGATTCAGGTTGGAAAAACAACAGAACTTTCTAGGCGTGAAAGGTTTGCTACTTTTCATTTGCTTGTTGTTCAAATGGGGGTAAGGTTGTCAAAATTAAGATCCTACCTAACATCAGAAAAAGTGAGAGGGGGGAAGCATAAATTGTGGGATTGTAACCTGGATTATAAGATCCTACCCACCAGCTGTATTTGTATATACGCATATGGAATAACATAGATGAAAAAAATAACCTATAAATCAATACCAAGATTTAGTTAAGCTTAAATTAAAATGCATAAGAAGGCCAAACACAACTAATAAGTCATAAGAACAGAGATAAGCTAAAAACTGAGAACTCAACGTAGCAAGAGAATGGAGAGAAATGTTCCAATGAAATTTTAACACAAACAGAAAAAAGAACACAGAGAGGTGGGTTCAAAATGATGGGAGAGAAGCCTCAATGCTGTTTAGGGAAGAGAAGAGAGATTTCAGGCAAACAAAATTCATGAAGCTGGTTTTTTTCACTTCTGGGTTGTACAACCTGGTCTGCAATGTAGTGTGAGGAAGATCAGTGACTTTTTCAATTCCACTCTTCCCCAGCAATCCTCCTACAATCCCACCATTCCCCTGAACCTGGAAAGGAGTGAAAACTTGTAGGATCATAAAACTATACAACTATCAGTATAACTCACAATTTTAATAACAATTGGAGGAGGGGGGGGGGGGGGTATTATGTAATAATGCACTTATTGTTAAAGGGAAGCAGAGCATTATTTTACATCCAATTGTTTCATTTCTATATTAGGGGAATACTGAAAGTGAGGCTTTTGAAACATGCTTTCTAATAACTTCAAAATTTCCCATCTGTTTGCAGAGAGGAGCTAGAGAAACAGAGAGCCCATGAGCGCTATATGAGGCTGCAAGAACAAGGAAAAACAGAACAAGCAAAGAAAGATTTAGGTATAGCTCTTGAAATAGTGTCTCTAATTACACGCTTTTGCCTTTGTGTACATCTTTTCTTTTCTTTTCTTTTTTTCTGTCTTACTTTTGATATTATTTCATATGTAACTATTGATTGGTTATATGGTAAGTACTAAGCTGTAGAGCTATGCAAAATGAAGTACACTTTGCACGGACAAATGATCTGTTATGAGGGGCTTTTTTTCCCTATGATTAATGTTTTACTTCCTTTGTCTTGCAGAACGTTTAGCTCTTATACGTCAACAAAGGGCAGAAGCTGCTAAAAAGCGAGAAGAGGAGAAAGCTGGTAAGCTCCGAACACTGTTTGTTCTGGGTACTTTATTCTGATATGTAAAAGTTTGAAACTAACAATTAAACCTGTTTCAGCCAAAGAGCAGAAGAAGGTTGAAGCTCGCAAGTGAATTTCCTGGTGAATGTCATGTCGTTTACTCCAATTAGTAGGAGGAATATGTGCTCTTACTACACTTAAACATTGTGTCCATTTTAGCTTTATGATGGCTTATTACGGTATTACCATACCAAGTTGGTAACATGTAATGCAATTATTTTCCAATTCTATGGTTTAAAATCTTGAATATATATATATATATATATATATAAAAATGTTTTTTATCCTCATCGAGCCAAGGGAACAGTTTCTCGCTTTTTTCCTCCCTTTGGCACTCTCTGTATGTCCTTTATTTATTGAATGCTAAAAAACGATAGTCTAGTACTTTTGTTTTTGGGGGGTTAGGATAGTGCATTACTGCATTTAGTGCTGCCTCCTTTTTTTTAAAAAAAAAAAAAGATTATTGGTATGATCCAATTAGGAGTAATTCTATCTGTTAGCTTTTCCGTGTGCTTGCTATCTATTATTTGGTAACTTCACAGGCTTCTTCGTTACAGTATCTTAGTGCATGCATGTGTTTTAAAGTTAAAAGAGCTAAATTTTACAAAATTATGTTATCGCCGCCAAGTAAACTTCATTTCCCTAGCTTGATTATTATTGAATAATTTTCTTTCAATCGCACACAGAACTCCCCTACCCCTAAAAAACCTCATATTGAAGGTCATCTTTTATTTTTATAATGTTACGGTGGCGACAAAAATTTCACTTTGATTAAATAAAATTATGTCAAACGTTATCATGTAAAGCTAGTTTAAGTAACTATTGTTAAGGTTTAATTATATTTTTACTCCTTACATTTTAATCTTTTTGTTTGAGTTTTTTTAGATCTATTTTATGGTTTCAGTTCATAATTTTTTAAAGTTAGTTTTTTTAACGGTAATCCAAGATGTTATATGATGATTATTTCTGTGATTATATTAGTAAGAGGGATTAAAATGTCTAAACTGCACAAGGATAGTGACTAAAATTATATAAAGAAAGAGGAATTAAAAAGAAAAAAAAATGTGAAAATGCATGAACTAATGTCCGAATGAGCGTCTCTTTTGCTGCAGCTGTAGGCTAATATTTTTAAACAGTTGGGGGTCCAGATCCTGAAAATTGAGTCTAGTGTTTGGGGCTGCGATAGCTGTTTCTGGCGATTAGGTTCTTTTACGTAAGAAAAAGTTGGTGTTTGTTTAATGTTACAAATGGAAAAATGAATAAATTCCGGTTCCCACTTGTTCGTGGCATTAATTATTTTCCTTTGAGAATAAAGAAACCTGTTTATTTTCTAGCACCAAATACATTACTTGTAATGACATGGTGATGCAAATAGGGGATGGTTCCATTAGTGTCTCCAAACTTTAAAATTGAAAGGGTACATTAATATAGCAAATGGGATAACAATAGCTTAGGCTTTGTTAAGTTCTTGGAAAATACCATACAGCTAGCACTTATTTGGAATTTTAATTAGAATAAGTTGACATCGTTATTCCCATTTTGGATGCATGAGGGTCCCTAGCATTTTGACTTATTTAATCTACCTTTAAATCTTGTCGAATTTTGTCTGAATTAGTTCAAAAATGTCAAGTTTTTATCTAGCTTGTGTGTTATTTGTTACTCTTTAGCGAATAGCAATTTCCTCAAGTGATTGTTGAATTAGTTGTGATGTTCGCAGGTTCTATAGAGGGCAAGTTTTGCGCCAATTTTATGGTGACAATCAGGTCAAGCGAGGACATGAGCATCATCTTTTCAACCATAAACAAAGGGAGAGCAACATGAGGACGACTATGCTTTGAATATAGCTGATGTATGCATGTAGTTGAACACAATTTATATAATTAAGAACGGCATAACTCACCTAGATTGATCTGAATGATGCAAATATCAAATCTTTAAAGAAGATAAACAAAAGCATAAGCCCACAAAAAATTAATTAATTCAATGTTGTAGACTTGAAGTCATATGCATTACCATTCAATTAACTAGTTATATTCGCATACTCAATAAACCACCATTTGTTAGAGGTATACAAGCCACTTAAACCGTTCTGAAATCAATGTATTAGGAAAATGATAAAAGACAATAATGCTGCCGGCAACAAGAACGATGAAAGCCGGCAGCATTCCTGGAAATTTTGGAATTAAACCTTACTCTATACTTTATAAGCCTTACTTGCTTCTTTTCAAAACAATGCATAGTAAAGCTGTTAAATTTGGTTTAATGATGAACGATTATATATTAAAAAAATTGGTCTAATGATAAAGATTAGATGTCAAAATAGTTTTACATAAAGATTTCATATTTGAACTTTATCATTTTTTATATTGTAAAAAAAATGCATAACCACTATTAATTAATAATGAAATCATTATTTATAGACTTCCCTTCAAAGAACCCTCGCAAAGTTTTGCCCTCTATGGCAATTGTTGCATTACAATGATGTTTATTTGAGCGGCATAATCTTTGACAACTAAATTGTACTAATTTGAAGGTTTTGGTTTGGTTTCTGTAGTTGCTTCAAACTGCTGAAAATATGTGTGAAAACTTGTTAGAAAATCTTATGTATTTAACATACAAACAAAAACGCGTAATATGATATATGATATATAATTAAAAGTGAATAAAAATGTATTTAACTTCAATTTGAAGTAAAATATTTCATAAACTTAAAGGTAAATATACTTTCATTTTCTCATCTTTGGAATCAAATGTGTATAATAAAAATGAGGTTTGGTGGCTCTATAGGATGATGACCGATAACTTTGTTGTATTACAGTTTTATATCATCGCTACTTGTGTCTGGTAGCATGCTTTTGACAAATATTGCAACCTCCGTGCATTATGTGTTTTAATTGAGGTTGTATAAACTTTGAAGCAAGCATCAACTTGCTACGAAAGCATGATGATAAATTCAATATAAACATCAATTTGTGCCATTTTATTTTACTTTTATAACGGAGCCAATAAAATTTGTATATAAAATTTTATGCTAACTTCTCAAAAATTTTATTATTAAACTAATTCTAATAGCTTTAATTTATATCATTTTAATGCATATCCATATATCCCAACTTTGTGAAGTATTAATTCACTAGACTTTATGAAATATTAATGTGATAAAAATATTCAATAAATCAACCTGAGTAAAATACTAAAATTTTACTCATCTCCCATATAAAGGGTTAAGTTACTTTCCTCTACCTTGTATTTTGTGTTTGCTGTATATGCATTCTTTTTTCTATTGTTGAAAAGCTCAGATTTTTAAGAAAGTATAATTAATTCTATGAACTAGCAGTTAGTAAATATGCGAAGATTTGTATTTTTCGAATAAGCTGTAGAAACTTTAATAAATTTAAGGAAATTTGTTGTAAGTTCGTATTATAAAATTGTTTATTTTTATATTCCTTATAAAGAATCTGTATTGTAAACACAAAATATGTAAGAAATTATTTTAAAAATAAAAATAACTAAAAATAATTTGAAATTCACATTTTTTTTCTTCCTTAAGATATGTAGTTTCACAATTTTTTAACACCTTTCTTCTGTGTCTTCTTCAAAACAAATTCTCAAATGATTATTTTTTCATGTATTTCTCAAAATCTCAACCGCTTCTAATCTCAAGATAGCTATTTTTAAATCTTCTTTCCGTAATTTTTTTTCTTAGATCTTAATTGTTTAAATTTCCAAATTAACTTCTTTCAATTTTATTTTCTTATAAAAATTTTAAAAATAAGACTATCAATTTAGTTCACTAAAAATATAGACATTACTCACCAAAAGTTTTCGTCAAAATATTAGTCTTTTAAAGATTATCTTTTAAAACTTTTATCGCTAAATTATTTCACTAGAATAATAACATAGACTATTTGAGAAGTAAAAAACCAATTTAGTGCCAAAATCTATAAATAATTAATATAGAGATCATTTAAATTTTTGAAAAAATAATTTTTTGACTAATTTTTTTAAAAAAATTAATATAGTAACACAAAATTTTGGAGGATGAAATTAAGGATTATCTCTAAATTGACTCTTTCTCTCTTGATCTTAAGTAGTGTACTGCTGTATATAATTAAACCAGTAAACTTTCTCGTGTATTACCAAGATATTTTCGGATTAATTTAAGTAAAAATTTTAAATAAAAATAAATTAAGAAGCATAGTATATATTTCAATTAGTGATAATGGACGTTCTACTATATCTCATTTCAGCACATGAAAATGTTACTCTCCGAAACCTATCTATTTGAAGCTGAAATTTCTTTCTTTCACGAAACCCATATTTAGGATGCGGGAATAAAAAAAATTTTGCAAGAAAATTTCTAAATAAACAAGCTTTAAAATAATATGAAGACCAGAAATTTTGATGGAGAAGATAGAGGATCCTAATCGTTCTATTATATTTAATGCACGAGTTGACATTTTTATTTAAAGAGATAAAGTGTGGAGGGTGATGCTTCAAATTAATTAGTAGCTCAAAAACTTTTATCTATCAAATTCAATATAATCATATTTGTACACGTTGTCAATTTTGATTCGGATTTTATCATCAGCAATATGATTTTTATGCTAAATTACTTTATCCTTATGTTTGACTAAAATAGATTTTTATTTGAAACGAAATAAAAATGATAAATATATAAGTCGTGAAACATTATAAAACGTTGTGTATGAATAAATCAAACTCTTAAATCAATATCATTTACTAAAATAAAAAATAATAACGATAAGGACCATCCTTTAGGCTTGACAGATATGCCATAATTGATTGATAAGTTTACATTTAATTCAATTTATTTTTGAGAAAATAATTACTTACTTTTATATAATTTTATGAAAGGATTTTTAAACAAACGATTATTTTGTAGAGAATCTCTTCGAAAAATGCATAAAATATTTGATCTATTAATCAGAACTTACACAGAGGCAGAGGGAACTAGTAGGTTTGACGAGATCCTATTGCCAACAATTTTGAACAAGAATGGGTAACAAACATAAAAATAAAAGAGAAGGCCACTTGCATAAGGGTTCACATAACCACTAATAAGAGAGACCCTCCATCTCTCCTTTTCCACCATAATACCTCTTTCTCTCTCTCTCTCTCTCTCTCTCTCTCTCTCTCTCTCTCTCTCTCTCTCTCTCTCTCTCTCTCTCTCTCTCTCTCTCTCTCTCTCTCTCTCTCTCTCTCTCTCTCTCTCTCTCTCTAGCTTTTAAGCAAACCTTAGAAAGTCAGCGTTCCAACTTAATTTCTTTCGTGAAGTACCAACTCTCTTGTTGGTGGGAATTTTTTTTATAACTTCTAATGTAATAAAATTAATTTAATTTAATTATATAACATGTGATATAAAAATTACATGTGTTAAATTGTCTCATCAATCTTCTATGGAAAAAAAATTATACTAACACCCTTGAATTTCAATGTATTGCATCCAATATCTTTATTTTTTTTTCGTTAAAACATGCACATGATTTAGTTAACATATGATTTAGTTAAAACATTAAAATTTATTTATTTCTTAATAAAATTTAGATCACCAACTGTATTACATTTTCTTAATACAAAAACTTTTTCTTTAAAAAAAGCCAAGCATAAAAATAAAAATATTTTAATTATAAGTATATACCATGCACATGATCACTAACATTTTTTTTATTAACATGGTCAAACTCTAGGAATAAATAATGTAACAACCTCAAACAATTAAATAAAAAAAATTTCTATTGGTTTCAAGATATAAAAGTATCAAGCTTAACTATGTTAAAATTTAGGAAATGTCACTATAATTAATTTTAGAGATAAGAATAAGACTTATGTATTATAAGAAAATGGTAAGAAAGTGTAATATAGAAGTTAGGAATTGAAAATTGTTAATATTAAAATTTTATAAAATTAGACCTGAGAATTATAAGTATAATCCTAAAGGGTTTTTTCAATTATTATAATTACAATGTTAAGGTTGAGTTCAAAATCAAAGTCCCAATTCCATACCTATTATGCATTTAAAATCATCTCAACGTACACAGTACCTGCTCCTACGGTAGAATTCATTTAGTTTTGTCACATTTAACTGCCATTTGTTTGAATATATTTAAATAACCCAACAAGAAAAGTACTAATATGTGAAGTCTACACCTAAAGAACACAGCACTCTTTTATTTTTCTGTTAATCTATGAGACAGTTTGTTAAGCTAATGGCACTTTGTAAAAGCTATAATACTCAAAACAAAGAACATTAATTTTTTCTTTTTCGTAAAAACGAGGTACGTTTTATTTTACTGCTAAAATTTGTTTCTTTACATTTGTCAAAGTACAAAACTGCATTAATCCCTCGCATCCACTTTGGTTGCCCCTCCAACTTGCTTAAATACAAAGATCTGAAGCTGCTTATAGGCTGTCCAAACAGCTATGCAATTATCTAAGCTTTGAATCTCTCAAATAATAATAATAAATAAAATCTTTTTGTTTATTCTTTGCTTTCTGCTTGCATAGTTGTGCATAGAGCGATTTGATTGGAATATCTCAGCTTGAACTTAGTGATAAATAATAATAATAATAATAATAACAAAAGTTATTATTGTCATCATCATCATCTTTGGACGGCAAGTGGGTGGTAATTGTCTTGTAGTATAAGACCATTTAATTTTCATTTTGTCATGGAACAAAAAACAGAAGCTGAGTTTATAGATGAAGCAAGCAATTTACTAACAATATGATATTGCTTATCTTTGCACCTCAAAAGAGAGGTCTCTGGTTCAATCCCTCTTCTTCACATGGTCAACAATTTACCTAGTATAAACTACCAACATTTTTTAGTTACTTTTAATATTGAAAAGGGTGCTGATGAAAGCAGCAAAATAAGGCATTGTTTAGGTGGAGGTTGATTCCAACACTAGATGTTTTCTTGAAGCTTTTACTTTCAAATATTTATTTGATTGAAAGACTCCATCAAAAGTTCTTAGACACATCCCTGTTGTTCTTCTGTGCCATTTCTTTGTTCAAATATATTAAGAATATGGTTATGGTTAGTGGCCATCATATGGCAATATTTTATATTTTTTCTGTTGGGATTAACTCCCATTCTAACCTTTGAAAATTGCATAGAAACGTCATTGACTAAGTAAAAGGTATTAGTTAGCCATCTTGAGAACGCGCTAGTCTCCCTTTGTTGATTCAGTTTTCTCATAATATTTTCAGAGGCTTTGTTTTCTTGTTAAAATATAATGAACTATCCCTTCACTTTATCTCTTTGGTGATCATTGCTTCCATCATAAAGTTTCAATGTTTTATTTCTGATCAAACATCAGAAAATATTTTTTGTAATGGACCAACAACACAAAGTGATTCTTCTGCTTCTGCTGCCACTGCTGCTTCTTTTACAGCTTCTGTTTGTAGCAGCACAAACAGACAACCGAGACTGTAAGATATTTTGCTCTTTATTTGGTGCTTCATGTTTATTTATCCATTTCTTGCTTATATTCTCTCACATCTCAAAGCATGGAATATTTTTTATTTTTGGGGGGTGCTCTTATATCTGGTGAAAAAAGTAAAGAGATATGCAGTCAAAATAGTGAAAATCTATGTTTATGCATATAAGATATATTCTACTATCATGATCCTAAGACACAGGTTTGTTTGATTTTATAAATTGGACAGTTGACCTGTTTATATCATTGATTGATGTGCAAAACTGTAGTTTGCATATTGGAAGCTCCTTTGTTGCCAATAATGTTCATTAAGAAGTTTTTAGGAGTGGGATGATGGAATTGTAACAATTAATGTTACCTTGTTTAATTTGTTTTTCCATGGCAATTCTTTTGACATGTTCTGGGTTTTCAGTCTTATGAATTGGCTTCTATGTCAACTATTTAATTATTTACCTTAATGAAAAAAATGTTTTACATAAAAAACACAAGCATCATGTCTTGCAATAGGTTTCGCTATATAAGTTGCATTCTATAACTTTCATAGTAATTTGTGGTAAGAGGAAATAAATTATTGAATACCAAGCAGTTATGCTGTTTGGTTTTGAGAAATTGAAATTTTTTGACACTTTTTTAATGTAAATTGTGTGCTGCAGATTCTGGTCTAACATCTCTTACCCAATCCTGGGCTAACAAACCACCAAGTTGGGTGGGTGAAGATCCTTGTGGCAGTGGTTGGGATGGAATTCGTTGCAGCAGTTCAAGAATTACCCAATTGTTAGTTCTTTGTTTTTTGGGCCCTTCAAATTGATATGAAAGTTTGTTTCTTACTTTCTATTTTTGTTTTTCTTTTAAGAAGTTAATATGAAAAGATTGCTCTTGTTTTCAGGAAATTGCCAGGCTTGAATTTGGTGGGCCAGCTTTCTTCGGCAATCCAGTCTTTAACCGAACTGGACACTCTGTATGTGTTCTACTTATCATATAAGAAAGTTAAACTCAGTTTGAATAAACTTTTCAACTAACATTTATAAGAGAAGAAAATAAAATAATTTTTTTAAGTTAAAATTATCTTATGCATATCAACTGTTAAAGAAGTTAAAATAAAAAAACTTTTAAAAAAGTTTATATTCATAACTTCATTTTAGATTATAAATTTTTTTGATTTATTTTACTTTTCTATGGAGAAATTTGTTCAAATTGGATCTTAATGTGATCACCAAGCCAAAGTTCTTCTTCTAACCTTCAGATGCTTAAATGTTTCTAAACTTGTGATATGTATAGATCAGACTTTTTATAAATGTTTCCAAATAATTTCCCTGAACTGAATCCATCAACAGAACTACCACTCAAAAAGGACATTTTATTTTGACTAGGTTATTTATTTGTGGATGCAATGCTCAATTGCAGCTAAATTAATAACATGATGTTTTTGTGCATATAGGGATCTTTCTTACAACAACGGCTTGACTGGAAAAATTCCACAAGAAATTGGGAATTTGAAAAAGCTAGAATCCCTGTAAGGATGGCAATTTATTTAATAATAAATGATTTGAATACACACTGAATTTCTTTGATTGAATTCTGGTATCAAATATTTTGTCACTTTTACCTTTTATTTTCCATTGCAAAATATAGTATGCTTTTTTATCAATTCCTTTTCAACTGCTTTTCAGAGCATTGGTTGGTTGTGGTTTCTCTGGTCCTATTCCTGATTCAATAGGATCTTTAAAGCAGCTAACGTTTCTGTAAGTGTTCCATCTTATCAATTCTGATAAGTATGAGAAGGTCCTGCACACATAAAAATTATGAGAGTCACAAGTAATTCCAATGTAACAAAGGATAATGCACCCTTGATATCTAACTTGATCTTGAAACTCAATGTTTCTTTTTTAGACTAACACATGGTAAATTATGTATTGCTTTTCATGCAGAGCACTGAATTCTAATAAATTCAGTGGAACTATACCACGCTCTCTTGGAAATCTATCAAATATTAATTGGCTTGATCTTGCTGAAAATGAGCTTGAAGGGTCTATTCCTGTCTCTGATAACCAAGGACGACCAGGTCTTGACCTGCTCCTTAAGGCCGAACACTTGTACGTCAACTCTCATTGTCAGTTTTCACTTGAAATTATTACATTAACATCACTAGATATTTTCAATTTCACTGAATGACCTAACATTATGTTCCCTTCTTGCAGCCATATGGGGAGCAATAAGCTCTCTGGTCCAGTACCAACAAAACTTTTTAACTCCAGCATGATTCTGAAACATGTGTAAGCCCCATATATCTTATACTAATGTTTATTTCTCTGGCATTTCAACAAAAAAACAATGCATGGAAAGACAAGAGTTTGATTTTTCAAATACATTAATTTTATTCATTAGATGAGTTGATTCCCATTATACATATTCTTTTTGCCAGGCTTTTTGACAGCAATCAACTAGAGGGTAGTATTCCTAGCTCCCTTAGTCTTGTGAGCACATTGGAGGTGGTGTAAGTATATTGTGGCCAGTGTCAAGTGACTTTATTAACACAATTATCTTGTGTCTGAATTTCTTTGGACTTTCTCTGTATTGAATATTTTCTCTTGATCACAGGCGTTTTGATAGGAACCAATTAAGCGGGAGAGTGCCTTCAAATTTCAACAGACTTGGAAAACTAAGTGAGCTGTAAGAAAAACTAAAGAAGCATACCTTATTAAGATTCATATTTATATGTAATAATTATCACTGTTTCCCTAAAATAGATTTAGCTGAAAGAAGCCACTGTCTTGTCTTTACTTTTGCAGCTATTTAGCTCACAATAACCTGGATGGCTCTCTGCCGGATCTTACTGGGATGAATAGTCTCACTTATGTGTAAGTAGTAAAATAGTGATATTCTACTATATGTTACTGATTGCACTTCATATTTGGATGAAGTATGCAAAATTTAATCATACAACTCGAAGAAATGCTTATAACAATATTTTCCCTTCATGTACATTATGCGAAAACATCATGCCAAACACAAACATTCATGCATAATACGCTGATTTAAATTTGCATTTTTTTTTTTTTTATGGAAAACTATCTGCAGGGATCTCAGCAACAATAGTTTCAATTCTTCTGATATTCCTTCATGGGTTTCAAGTCTTCCAGAGCTGACAACAGTGTATGCTGTTCCTTCCTCCTCATATTACCTGTCTCTAATTCTCTCTTTCACTCTTTTAGTCATTTCTGAGTATGCTGTACTTAAAGATACGAGAAAGGAGAGTATATGGTACATAACAAGGGTTGTGAGAACTAAATCAGATAAAAAATGTTCAGTATAGTTATATCTTGTGACCAAATCAACAGTAAGATTACTCTAAACTAGTAGAAACCTGGCCGCTTCATCAACTTCAATCCTATTAATTTTTGTTATAAAAAACTACTCACTAATAATTTTTATGTGATCGGATGGACCTTCCGATATGAACAAGTAAACCTTTTAGATGAGAAATACTTGTCCTTTTGTGTGAGATATTGGTGTTTAATTTTTCTGTCGTATTAGATTGCACTTAACCATGTTAGTTTTAGTAAAAATTGTTGGTTGTCGTACTGCGTCAGGTGCATATCAAAATTTACCTTTTTGAGTTACTTATATAAGTAACTACTGTGACACATAAACACTTTTTTTTTTTAATTTAAGCAACTCCTTTGGAGATGCTCTTAGTACTATCTTAACAAAGAGATTGACATGGCTATATTTAGTTAAAGTTTTCCTTGGCTATATGAACAAAATGGTTATGAATATAAAGTGATTGCTTATGAAATGTGGTAACAGGATACTTGGGGACAACCAGCTCAGTGGCACATTAAACCTTAGCAATGGCTACAGCAACAGTCTGCAACTCGTTAATTTGGTGGATAATGATATAACCGAACTTGAGCCAAATAACAAAATACCAAATTTTGATCTGAGGTAAGCTTCATTTTCTATGACATAGCATTAAAAAAAAATACTGTGCAGCTATTCAGGTGGCTTTTATTCACTGAGGTGGTTATGTAATGTTTTTGCAGACTGGCTAACAATCCAATTTGTCGCGAAAATGGAGCTTCTGATAGGAGTTACTGCCAAGTGCCTAAAATCATTCCCTCATATTCAACACCAACAAATAATTGTTCACCTCTACCTTGCAGTTCTAATCAGGTTTCCAGCCCCAACTGCAAATGTGCATTTCCCTACACTGGAGTTTTGTTATCCAGAGCTCTTAGTTTCTCAAACTACAGTAACACAAGCTACTATAAGCAACTTGAGCAGTCTCTGCTGGATACTTTTCGCGTCCAACATATTCCAGTGGATTCAGTTTCTCTTAGTAACCCTTTCAGGAATTCAACTTCTGATAATTTTCAGTTGACTCTAGATGTCTTTCCATCTCAAACCGATCGATTCAATACAACTGGAGTTTTAAGTATTGCCTTTCTGCTTAGCAACCAAATTTACAAACCCCCAGAATTTTTCTCCCCTTACATCTTCAAGGGTGATAATTATGGATTCTATGGAGGTGATTCAGTGTCTCATTATGAACTAAAAGTGCTAAATTCTATGTCTGTTCTGTCTTACAATGCTCTTTCTCTACCCTGACTTTCACTCTTATGTCACCTAGGAGAACCAAAAGGATCAAAGTCCAATCATACAGGGGTTATAGTTGGTGCAGTAGTTGCTGTTTCGGTCTTTGTTATACTAGCTCTCTTAGCAGGAGTGTATGCCATCCGCCAGAAAAGAAGAGCAAAAAGATCTGCAGAGCTGAACCCTTTTGGTAAGCAGTGATTGAACCAAGCTTGGCTAAATTTTACACCTTGCAAGGATTTTTTTAAAGATCTTTTATTAATCCTATGTCATCATAAATACAGTAAATTGGGAACAGAACAAGAATAGTGGCACTGCTCCTCAGTTGAAAGGAGCACGATGGTTTTCTTTTGATGAGCTAAGGAAATACACCAACAACTTTGCAGAAGCCAATACTATTGGATCTGGCGGCTATGGAAAGGTTTTTATTAATGAAATCTCGTGACTAGCTTTTTCCTCTGATGTGCAGAAAACCAGATTTCCTTAACGTTTCTAAAAGAAATGCTTATATCCTTTCACAATTAAAGATTTCCATTTGTGACACTAGTGTCAGCAATATCCAAGTATTTTCCCAAATAATTCTCTTCTTGTTTACTGCTCTACAAGATCTAATTAGTCCTCTTTCACAAGGTTTATCAAGGTGTTCTACCCTCCGGGGAGTTGGTTGCTATCAAACGGGCTGCCCAAGAATCCATGCAGGGTGCTGTTGAGTTCAAAACTGAGATTGAACTTCTATCAAGGGTCCATCATAAGAATCTCGTCGGTCTTGTGGGTTTCTGTTTTGAGAAGGGTGAACAAATGTTGGTGTATGAGTACATTCCAAATGGAACTTTGATGGATAGTCTTTCAGGTACTTCCAACTCCTTCACCACTTCGTATGTACCATGTTGTATCATAAACTCAAAATATAGAAAAGCCTGGGGATTCAGACACGATAACTTTTCTTCTGTAAATTTGTGCAATCTCATTTCTCTTGACCATTAACCAGCTTCCATATATGCCCACTTCATTGTAAACCATTAAATCACCATGATTGCTTTCAGTATTAATATTTAGATGATATAACATTCAGTTATCAATTATAAGCTCCATAGAAAATCACTCACTATAAAATGGATATGTTAAGATCCTGAGTTTAACACAACAACCAATTCAAAGATTTAATAAAGGAAAAGTGTTTTAAGTTACCTACACATTTCTTAATTAGTTTTCTTCATTTGACTTTGTCAATGCAGCAAAATCTGGGATCTGGATGGATTGGGTACGGAGGCTGAAAGTAGCATTGGGTGCAGCCAGGGGTCTGGCCTATCTTCATGAACTTGCTAATCCACCAATCATACACAGGGACATAAAATCAAGCAACATCCTACTTGATAATCACCTCAATGCAAAAGTTGCAGATTTTGGTCTCTCCAAACTTCTTGTTGATAGTGAGAGAGGCCATGTTACTACTCAAGTCAAAGGGACAATGGTTTGTATAGAATGCCTCCACTCCTACTTTATAAAGCATCATACACCTTTGTTTAAGATGGATGTTAAGTTTGAAAGTGACCAAACTTTTAATAGTTCAAATGGTTCTCCACCTTTAAAATTTAGTACACATGGAATCAGATTTGCTATGTGGCAACGCAATCAAACTAATTTCTCTAAGGTTAAAAAAATTTAGAAGTTTTGCAGATATCTGAAACTGTCAGAAAAAGTTTAGGTACAACCCAATTACATCTTCACGTTTCTTGTGTTCATATGTTGATCCCTCTTTATGCAGCGCTTGGCATAAAGCTTAGAATATAAACAATCTTAAAACTGTTTGGAGAAACTTTCTGTTCAACAAAGCAAAAATTGAATCAATGTTTTGAATCAAGAGGGATAGCTGATGCAAACTGATTTCCTTTAATTCTTGTAGGGATACTTGGATCCTGAATACTACATGACTCAGCAATTGACTGAAAAGAGCGATGTATATAGCTTTGGAGTGCTAATGCTGGAACTAGTAACAGCAAGAAGGCCAATAGAGCAAGGAAAGTATATTGTAAGGGAGGTAATGAGGGTAATGGACACATCAAAAGATTTATACAACCTTCATTCCATTCTAGATCCAACCATAATCAAAACGACAAGACCAAAAGGTTTAGAAAAGTTTGTGATATTGGCAATGAGGTGTGTCAAAGAATATGCTGCTGAGAGACCTACAATGGCTGAGGTTGTAAAAGAGATTGAGAACATAATTGAGCTTGTTGGAGTGAACCCCAATTCTGAATCAGCTACAACATCAGAAACTTACGAGGAAGCAAGTGGAGGAAATATCCAACATCCTTATGGTGATGAAGATTTTAGCTATAGTGGAATCTTTCCATCAACAAAGGTAGAACCTCAATAGGTTTTGGTATATTTTGTTTTGTAATTCTTTTCCCTCTTCAGATGCAGTGTCTGAGATCTGGTGTGTCAAATTTGGATTCAAATCCCATTGGACTCCATATAGGCTAGTGCTTTAGAACAACTTGTTCCTTAGAGAAAATGATGAGGGTTCAAGTTGGATGTTTAAATTGATTGGTTTTCATTTCATTGGAAAGGGTATTGCTTATTTCAACAATGGTTTTGTAGGGAGAAGAGAAACGGTCTTGGTGATGGAATGCCATTCCGAGTTGTACTTATATCTTTTTTCTACTCATGAAAATACTTTGTGAATTTTGAATTACTGTAATATTTGAATGTAAGTATAATATTAAACATTGAATTTTCAAAAGAAAGCGTGTGTTTTTGTCTCCTTTTTTTTTTTTTATATAAACTCTTGTCAATTTGACTCACTTAACTAAATAGGACTTCAAAATTTTCATCATGAAACAAGAGCATAGGATTCACGCCCATCCTAGCTTTTATACATAGAGAGTTAAGATTTTGATTAATCCAAATAAGTAGTTAACACTTTTAATAATTTTATAATTTTTTATAAAATTTATTAATTTAATCGATAAATTATTTTATAATATTTTTGTAATTATGTATGTCAATTTTCAATTAATTTGAATATTTTTATGTATAATATTTAAATATTCATATTTATATATATTTAAATAATATTTTAGATGTTAAAATAAAATTTTGTAATAAAATATTTATTAATTTTTATTTTATATAAAATTTTATATGTATGGTCTATTTAATAAAAATTATTAAATTAATGGTTAGATAAAAAATTTTATATTTTATGATAAATTATTAAATTGACATAAATATTAAAAATTGATATTTATATCAACAAATTTTATTTTATATATATATATATAGAAAGAATTAATATCAACTCCAAGTATTAAATTTTAGTACTTTAATTTAATAATTTTATATAAAATAAAAAATTTATTAATCTAATTGTTGAATCATATTATAATATCTAATAGATAATATATATTAAATTTTAAAAAATTTATAAATTTATAAATATATTATTTAATTATTAATATTTATATATATTTAAATAATATAAAAATTATAAAATAAAATATCTATTAATTTTTATTTTATATAAATTTTTATTATATAATCTACTATATTATGCAATAATTCAACAATTTAAATTAATAAATTTTAGATTTTATATAAAATTATCTCAAATAAGTTTAGCCAGAACATTTATAAGATGATCCAAATAAGCCTCACTTACCCGTATCTGAGCAATTATTCCTGTACATTAAAAGGGGACAAAGAGGATGCCGTTACAGTTGATGGCGTGGGAAAAAACGTAGTAGTAGCTTATATCCCGTGAAAAGGTTACAATTCTGAACATGCTGTACTCATTAGTAGCGTCTAGATTATGAAGATATTTTTACTTCTTTTTACATATATAAATATAAAATTTATAAATATTAAAATTTAATATTTGATATTAATATTATATATATATATATATATAATGATGAACACATTTTATCCGCAAAATATGATGATTGACTTTTGATAACGTGAAGGTTAGGAAAGATTCAAAGAAATAAAATTATTAGTTAGCAAAAGGTCTAATGATACATTTTACAAAAAAAAAAATGATTCACCGAATCTTTCAAGAAAAACAATAAAGTTAGTTTAAATTAAGATGATGTTTACTCCAAATATGATATAGATATCAAACTTTTTTTTTTCAAAATAATACTATTTATTTATCTAAATAATATAACTTCAAAATAAATTATTGTAGAAAGTTATTTAAGTTATTATCATATGATGTATAATTTTTTATTAAAAATTATATACTTTAATATATTAATAATATTGAATATTATAATTTTTAATAATAAATTTATTATTTATTTAATTTTATTATATATTTTTATATTTATATAAAAAATTATCAGATAAAATTAAATCAAATTTTTACTTTTAACTATTCTATTTTCAACTGTAAATATATACACATATCTAAAACTACAAACAAGTTGAACAATATAAATATAAATATATATATGAATTTTTTTAATGTTATAATATTTTATTTTATATTTAAATAATAAATTAAATAAATTATTATTTTAAATCTATTTACTAAAGTAACTTATTTTAATAATTTATAATTTTTTTAAACAGTTATTAACTTTTTAAAAAAAATACATTAAATATTACTATAGATTTATTTTTATATTATTTGTATTTTAAATTATTTTTTACTACACACTATTTATTTTAATTATTATATTATTTATTGCATTTTTTAAAAATATTAAATTATTTAATAAAAAATTAAAATTATAAAAATATTATTTTAAAAAAATTATTTAAAATTATTTATGTAAAAATAAATATTTTTATTTTTAAAAATTATTTAATTAAATTTTAATATATTTTTTAAAAAAATATAATATATTATCATATTTTTATTTCTTATGTAACTATATTTTTATTTTATTTTTATATTTATCAATTAGTTCAACAATTAATTTTAATAAATATTTTTTATTTAATTAATAATTTATTAAATATTAATTAATTTTTTAACTTTAAATTAATTTATCTGTTAATTTATCAAATACATCATTAATAAAAAGTTAAAAATTTTAAATAAGTATTTAAATTTAAATTTATCATTTTTAATATTGTTAAAAAAATATAAATTAAATATAAAAATATAATAAAAAATTTATTTAGATAAATTAAAACTTTTTTAATATTTAAATAAGTGAAAACATAAAAAAAATATTTTATATTAATAAAAATTAAATTAAATTTTAAAAATTAATTATTTTATATTTTTATTAATATAAAATTATTTATTAATTTTTAATATAAAAATAATTTAAACTTAAAAAAATAAAAATAAAATATGTTTCTCTCTGCCTTCAATTTCACCGCAAAGCAAGAGAAACTATACATATGAAATCGATTTTTAAAATTATAATTTAAAATAAATAGTGGAAATAATATTTTTTATTTTATTTCCTTTCTTGTTACTTGGAATCAAAGATGAAACAAAGCGTAAGTGAGAGTGAGATTATATTTGTGAAAAAAATGAAGTAATGTGAAGTGCAGGTTTTTCCACCATCATCACCACAATGAGTGAGCCTAACAATAACCCTAACCCCAAAAGCAGGTACCCTGTTTCATCTTCTTCTTCTTCATCGTCAAGTGGGAGTGGGGTTCCCATTGATGATGGGTCAAAAAAGTTTTCAGGGCATAAGAGTCATATAAACCCTCCAGAAAGAGAGATTCCTGATCCAGCAACTCTGAAAGATCAATGGAGATATGCCATCAGACAATACAGTAAATGGTACTCTCACGCTTGGGGCACTGCCATTCTTGCTGGCACTGCTTTCTTTGCCCTTGGTTGGATCATCAAAGGACAAAATCCCATTTCCTCTTTTCACTCCAATTCTCCCTCTCACACTGACAAAGACAAAACCAACCCTTGATTCCCCTTCACTTCCTTTCTGGTCAGCTTCTCCACTTTCATCAATTACCCTGTTTTCATCATCCAATTTTAAAGCTTTTTGATTGAATTCATCACCAGGAAACACCTTTCTCTGTATGTTAGGGCTAGTGAATTTGTGTACTAGTTCGTTGGCCTGAAAGAATAAGTTAAAATGTGGATTTGACCGGTGTCATGTGTTGCTTTTCTTCCCATCATATTATCTATTATCGTTTTATTGCGTTTTGGGACTCATGCTTATGCTTCTGCTCTTGATTTAAAGTGTCAAGGTTCGTGTAGTTTCTGTTGTGGTCTATGAAGATGAAGGTGATAATTGATGTTAGAATTCAGTTATCCCAGGTAGCTTTTGTTTATGAACACTCTATGTTTTGGTGAACACTTGTAACTTCAGTTTCCGTAAGTGTGATACTGTTGCAAACATGTTCCATGAAGAGTGTGACCTATGGTTTCTGGATTAATTCACAGGTTACCCTAACAATGGTTCTGAATGATTTCATGCTCAGCCTATGCTGGGTTGCATTAAATGGGCTGCCGAAATATGATTGTGTATTAAACACTCTTCTATCCATTTCACTCCAACCCAGTGTAGGCTTGGATGGTTATTTTGCTTAACTAATTAAATAGCAGACACTTCTTTGTTTTTTTGGTAAATTAAAGATTATTATGTTTTTGGACCTCTTAGTCGCAACAAATTATTCCTGGCAGAAAATCACAATCTCAAGAACCTGCTGCCAACATTTTCAGTGTCCTTTTTGGGTTAATTTCTTGAACCAAGCAAATACTAGAGTTGACCAACATCATAATAATCTTCAACTTCAAGGTCAATAACTAGGTGAATGCGTGTTGTAGTATGCGTGAATTCAAGCTTCATGCATATTGGTCTGCTTTTATTTTAGGTTCAACCCATTAATCAACTTCTCCTAATTCTGCTTACTACTTGCACTTTCATATTTCGGCCAAATTAACCTCATAAGTTTATATTCGAATAAAAAATGATTGATTAATTCAGGTTCTAAGTCTAAAATATAGTGAATAAACTATATTTGTTAGATTAGCTTCTATCTGCATTTGCATTAAATAAACTAGTCGATATATTATGCATGAGGCATCCTTCATAACAGCATTAATTTTGCAGGCGCCATTCACTGGAATCAAGGCAACGTAAGAACTGCTTTTGGTGACAGTAATCCTGATTGCAATGCTCTATGGAACTTTGATGTTTATATTCCAGTCACCTAGGTGACACAGTTCTTGTTTTGCTTCTCTTGTATTGGTTTATGATTAATAGAGTTGCTTTCCCAGTTCCTTATTATGGTAAAGTTGTATTGATGCACGATAATATTCCATGTCTGGAAACCATTGCTTGTGGAAGCAACACTGCTTAATGCAGCAAAAACCTACCGAAGTTTGAAAAATAATTACTATTTGTGTTTGTCATGACTTCTACGAGCAACTTCAAACATTGAGCTGTTTAGCAATTAGTTTTGTGATCTATATTTTCAAGGGATGGAGGACTGCACCATTATTGGTTCTCTTAAGAAGAAATTACAGATCTCAACATGGAGACATTAGCAACTCCGTCTAACGATTTGACCATACCCCTAGCCCTATCCAAAATGTGGTTAGTAAAAGTTACGACATGTTCAAACGCTTTCCATATGAGATGCAACGCTAATTGCATGTTGGGATACGCGTGTCTAAAAAACACAAATGTAGCGTTGAAGAAAGACGCGAGACTGGACCTGTGCGGACATGGAACCAAACACACTGTAAGTTGTACAAAGATCAAGACACGTTGACATGTTGTCCACCATTTTTTATACTGCTTTTGACCATTCTCTCTTTATCTGCATGAATTCATTTTGATCTTTGTATGAAATTTATATAAAAGTATAAATAATATAATACTGTTCTCTTTGTTTTAGAACATCACAGCTCAGAATACACTATAAATGGCTTAAATATATGTTTGTCTTTGTAAAATAATTAAATTTTATTTTAGTTTATTAGTTTTAATCTTCATAAATTTAAACATTTTTGAAATGTCTTTTGTTACGGGGAGTTTCTTTAAAAAAAAAAACAAAACAAAAAAAAACCCTGTTTTTGGAGTTATTCTCCAGTGCCCTTCGTTTTAAGTTACTGACAGCCTCATGTTTTACAAGGTTTGAAATCCGGGCCAAAGCAATTCTCATGTTCGCAGAAAGAATGCCCAAATAACATTACTTGCACATTCGGAATTTAACTTCGAGAATTGAACCCTAAAAAAAGAAACTTTAAGAACAATATCAAAGGAAATTTAGATAGCATGGATATGCCATGCATGAAAAAAAAAATAGACAAAATGAACAAGTCAAGGAAAATATTTGATAAATCCGAAATACCTTCATGAAACAGCAGAATAATCGAGCAAAATAAAGTACATGCTTCCTTAACATTTGGCCAACATTGAACAGATTTCTCTACAGACCAAAGCAGAAAATTTATAGTGTGATGCTCTCTAGACAATCATTTTCATGATGTAAGGTTGATCTTTACATGGATATAAACAGGGAATAGGTTTAAAGTAAACATGCTGAAATTTTTAGTGCATGCTCAAGAAGAACAACATCCAGCTTTCTTCACAGCTGATACATCATCACGAGACCCAACATTTATTGTCTGTCCTTTGGGTAATGCTGCTGGATCATCACCAACTTCAAGGGCCTTCTTGCTTACAACATGATAGATCTGTGTTAGCACTTCTGTGAAGGCATTTTCAACGTTCATGGACTCAAGGGCAGATGTTTCCATGAAAAATGTTTTCTCCTGTTCTGCAAAAGCTGTAGCTTCTTCTGTGGGAACAGCTAGCAAATGACGCAAGTCTGCCTTGTTCCCAACAAGCATCACCACAATGTTGCCGTCGGTGTGATCTCTTAGCTCCTTCAACCATCTCTCCACATTTTCAAATGTAACATGGCGGGTAACATCATAGACTAGCAAAGCACCAACAGCTCCTCGATAATAAGCACTGGTGATTGCTCGGTACCTTTAGTAAAGGAAAAGCAAATTAAGATATCTTACACAAAAAGTCAACAACACATTCTAAATCTTTATTCTTGTCAAATCCAAAATCAGGTGATGTTACTCAAAAGATTCTTGTTGGGATTATGAATCAACAAGACTACCAAGCTTCATTAGAGAATATCCATATTATTCTGGTGATTATTTTTATAGCCCTGACCTGATCAAACTAAATGGTGCAATGAATGATCAATGTAATTCACCGGAAAAGGAATATTAATATTTTTATTTTCAATTTTTTCATATGTTTTTGTGCTCTCTTATAAAATTTATTCTCAACCAATCTGTTAGCCTACAATCATCAAAATCATTATGATTTTCAAGCTTCAACTTAGATATACTAAAGCAGATTGGACAGGAATTGTTGAAAGTGCCATTTTGGAAATAAAGCAACATTGTCAAAAGTAGTTGATCTCTGAAAACTAAACTAACATTAAGAAAGCTACAATAAAAAATCATATTAATGCCATCTGATAAATTAAACAATGCAGTTAAACTGAGCATAGAAAATAAACTCTGTAGCATAGAATGTAACCAAATGAAGGAAATATAAGTTTCCCACTGAACTGGTGTTTCATTGGAAGGAATCCAACTTGAGGAGCTGATTGATATTAACTTTTACACAAGTTTAAGTCTATAATTCGTCAGCTAACTATTATGTCAACAACGTTACCATAATGACTTTCTTTTATACCAACATATAACAACAAACTTCAGAGATTAGTAAAGAGTAATCATAAACAACAGTAGCCCCAGCAGACTTAAACTTTTCTATTTCTTAGTAGCTAGTAACATAGTATATGATCCCTAAACAATTACGAGCAATTCCTAAATGTTCATCATGCTACTACAACCATAATAACAATATTCACACGAATATCAACTATCAAATACAAGGGGGAGAAATCTTAACATTTTAGCAATACTGGAATTCAAATTTTTAGTACAACACCGAAATCTTCAACACAAGGACTTTATAAGTCAACTTGCATTTTTTATATACCAAGCCAATTTAAAGCCCAGGTCAAATAAGAGTAAATCATACCAACAATATGGATTAAATGTAATTAGAACATCTTAGTGTTACAAACTTGATACATTGGTGGTAACCTTCGCAACCAAGACTAGCCAAGTGATAACTTCAAATCTTTTACTGCTCAGTATATGTTCCTTGCATTTTTACCAGCTACGCTAACATATTTTTCAATGATGCTATGAGCATGATTTGAATACTAATGTCGACATCTTTACATATTGATATTAAGTAAGTGCATGACAAAAGAGCTTATCTGCATTATGTAAAATGCCATAGTCCAGATTATTTCAACAGGGACTCAATACATAAATGGTCCCGGTTTGAATGAAGTAGGATCCAATAATAATACAGTAACACTGGCTAGAGAAAATTAGATTCAAAATTATATGTAAAGAAAAAGGCAAATTTCTAATTACAATGACATTTTTCCTTTTCCAAACAAAAGAGAACAAACTTGAAATCCAAAAGAGCTTCCAATTCATCTTCTCGTCTAATTATCAGCATAAAGGGTGCAGGAAAACTGGAGCAGCTTAATAAAAGCCACATACCCTCACAATCAAATCAGGCAAATTCACACACTTCAAGAAGACAAGAAAACACATTTAAGGCAATAGCTAACATAACAACCAAAATGCAATAACCCAATTCTAGCACGAAGGAGACAAGAGAGAGAGAGAGAGAGTAAGGAAAGGAATGTTGACCTTTCCTGGCCAGCGGTGTCCCAAATCTGAGCCTTGACAACCTTATCATGAACCCTAATGCTTCTGGTGGCAAACTCAACCCCAATGGTGGACTTGGATTCAAGGCTAAATTCATTCTTTGTGAACCTCGACAAAAGGTTCGATTTTCCCACACCAGAATCCCCAATCAACACCACCTTGAACAGATAATCGTAATCATCATCAGCTCTATATGCCCCCATTTCCCACACTCACCCCTCTTTTCTCTCCGGTGCTTCTCTAGAGAGAAAATCAAGGGAAATTTTCAATTTTGATAAATGGGTTGCTTGCTGCGAACCTATATTTATAATCAAAGAAACATGCTTTATTTTGAAATCCAGATTGGAACAACGTTAAATGAAAATAGGAAGTTCAGGTAACAATGAGAAGCTAATAGAAACAGCAACGCTGGAAATGTGGGTTTTCTTAGTTGGCAAATTTTTTGGGGGAATTGATGACAGTGGTCACCAAAGTGCAAATTATTTTTTGATTTTCCCTGCTGGTTGGTTAAATTCCAAATTTCAATTCCTTTATTAATTTATTTTCTTTTTAAAAAAATCGTTTTATTTTTTTCAGAATCAAGCTTTTAACTGAAAATTAAGCAGGACGTTATAACTAACTTTTGTTACAACTAAAAAGCTAACCATGTATTTTTTTTATAAACTGAAATAAATAAATTTATTTTCATTAAACTTTTATTAAAAATATAACCAAATATATAAATTAACTCTCAATCAAGATTTGAATTTAAATATATTTAATTTTATGTTTGGATGGAGAATTTTAATATTTTAAAAATTTTGAAATAATTGAAAATTTAAATGTTTTCAATTTAAATATTTTTATTTTAAAATTCAATAAAGAAATCTTAATTTATTATAATTAAAATTTTTTATTTAGATGGTAGAATTTAAATTTATTAAATTTTAAATTTTTTATTTAAATTAAGTAATTTAATTTTTATTATATACAAAAACTTTAGATTTAAATATTCATAGATTTATCTTAATTTTTCTTTTACCTTTTTTTTCATAACATAATTTAGATATACAATTATTTTTATTATACAACATCTTTAATCAGAATAATAATCTAACAAATATATATATAATTAAAATGATAAAAATATATAATTATATTATTTAATATTAAAAATGTTATGTCTAAATATGAGAGATGAAGGAAAAAAATATAAGAGAACAAACAAAAAGAATAATATAATATAAAATAGCACATATATAAAATAATAAAAGAAAGACACATGAAGAAATTTTAAATTCTATATATTTTAGAAAAATTTAAAATTCTCTTGTTTTAATGGGTTAAAATACTTTTTAAAAATTCCTTTAATTTAAAATTTTTTACAAAACAATAGATAAATAAAATATTTTAATTGCTAGAATTTTAAATTCTTTTAAAAATTATTTTTTCTTTTTAAAATACCACACCCAAACATAAAAGAAAAGAAAAACTTTTGACCTATACAATAATATTATTCAATTTAAGCAAGATTATTTTTAATAAAAAATATTTATAATTTAGACAAATAAAAAAATCTTATTATAAACATATATAAGAGATGAATTTAAAACTTCTACTTTAATATATTTATCTTTATAAATATTTAATTAAAAATATATATTCTGATAGGTTTAAGAAAATTTTAATAGAAATAAATCATAATATAAATGTAGTTAGACTATTCAAAGTTTTTTTTATTAAAAGAAAACAGGTGTACAAAAGTTTATTATGTTGGCATTTATTTACGTCACCATTTGCCATTTCTGATAATTTATTTCAAGTCGTTTTCTCTTCACGCTGACTTTAAATTCAGGATATCAACAAATTGTCTATAAATATTGTAGTAAGAATTAAAGAAAATAAAATCAATTAATAGTAAAACTAATGACGAATTTCTCTTTTCTCATTGATAGTGATAGGTTGGAGTAATAAACTTCCAGGTATAAAACTTGTATTGTTCACACCTTATGTTATTGAAATAGAATAACTCAATATTTTTATTAAGATATTTTTATATGGATTGAATTTCACTCTAACTGAATAAAAAAATGGTCTCATAACTCATAACACAATTATTAAAATAGAATTGTTTGAATTTAGATTATTTACAATAATTTTTTTTTTAATTCAATATTGCCATGATCAAAATGTAATCATGGAAGGGTTTTTTTTAGAATATTAATATTTAGCATATATATATATATATATATATATATATATATATATATATATATATATATATATATGTTGTGGGTCTAACTTAATTGGATCCTATTCCATTATTCTAGACATGTATATTCTTTTTACTGGTGTTATCAATTAAATATATAAATCAGCCTTTATTTATGGTGCAGAATAAAACTTATGACAACAAACATATGTTTTATATGCTTTCACACATAAAATCAAGATTTAAAACTCAAGCTATTGAAATTATAGATTTTAAAATATTCTGTTAAGACTCCCATTACCATGCAGGATGGTATTATATATATGGGATATTTTTTAGTCCAAATTTAGTTTTTATGTAAAAAAACATATTCGTATATTACTTAAAGACGTATTATAATATACATCGTTACAGTGTTAAAAAAAATTATTAACTTAGATATAAAAATATCATGGTATATATTTTTACTATTTATTCAAGATTTACAGATAAAATAACAAGTCTCATCATTTAAATTGGAAATTTAAACTTGATTCATGAACCTTTGTCTAAACTAAAATATTAAATATTTTTATTTGTACAAATAATTTTCACAAGAAAAAAAATATGTTAAGAAACTGTTGAGAAACTAAAATACAAGTATTTATGTTAAGAAACCAATGGGTGTTCAGATTTTTATGTTTTATATTTTGGGTGTGTGGGTGTTTTATATTTTGAATTAATACATGGAGATGGAAATAGATATTTTGAGATTTTTATAGCCTATATATTTGCTTCAACATATGACCACGTTATTGATAACAACTATATACATTATATAAAGAGGAAAGAAAAATATCATACATAAATAATTGTATTATATATAAATATATAAAAAGAAAATGTATGGGACTATGGGCCTTAATAAGGGGATAAACAATTGGGGTTAAGAAAGGAGAAATATGGAGTTTGAGGGAAGGATTTGACATTGGCCACTATTTGGGGATTGAGCTGTTTTCTTTCTATTGGCTTTGGTATAAAACGGCATGACATCTTGACCGAAAAGAAAGGGCATCGCCATTTCCAGATTATATGATTATTGAAAAAAGAATAATAATATGAATTCATAGTAAATCTATCATTTGTCTTTACTTTTTTCAAAGTTACAATAGTGACAATTTTTTAAATAATTTTATATTATATTTCTAATATGTTTAGAAAAGTTGGTCTTTTTTAGAGCTAACTTTCCCTGATTTGGACCCAATGTTGCTAGTGATTACGTTAGGCATATACGTAACACCCTCTTCGTCCTCATGGGGAATATGGCTAGAAATACAAAATAAAATTACCCTTTGCCACCATCACACCAACATCCTCAAGACAAACTATATTTTATAATTTTTTATTGTATGATTTTTATTATTACAAATAGAATAAAATAGGGAGAGAGAAAAAAATATATTTTACTAACAATTTTTATAATTTTTTATTTATTTTATCAAAAAAATTCTATCTATTTCGTCCATTTGTAAAAAACTTGTAAATTTTTTCAGTGAAAATAAAATTTTGGAAAACAACAAATGTTAAAAAAATGAATAATATAATAATAAAAATATAAGTTATTGTATAAAAATAATTTCATATCTGTGCGCTGAATTGTAGTACGTTCGAAAGCAAACAAACATCACGTCCATGTGACCAGAAAGTCAGAAACTCTTCTGGCAACGAAAAAGTGTGAGACACACATGCATGTATATATGTGCTTCTTCTTCTTCATCATCTTCTTCTTATTTTCAATTATAAATTAGTGTATATATATGATTCACATAGGTGATAGGTGATAGTTGATGCAGAAGAAAATGGGTGTGACATAGCATAGAAAGAATGGGTTAGGGTGTGACATAGCATAAAGAAAAAGAAAAAAGAAAAGAGAGTGAGGAATTTCAGTGTGCAGATAGGTGTTGTTGACATATCCAAATCGGTGTGTCAAATCGAGGCATCAAAACATGAGAGGAAACACTGTTATTATGAAAGAACACGTAAACCAATCTGTGACCTCTCGTCAACAACCACTCTCCTATTCTCTTCTCTCTCACTCTCTGAAATTTGTAGTAAAAAATGAACAGTGAGTGAGTTGGGAACATATGCCACATTCAATTTCGCAGTTTCTGTCAAAACGTTGGTACCATTCCGTTTCGGGTCAGACCTTTCACATTCGTGTAAACAAGATCCGCTTTTAAATGGCATAGTGTCATGTTAGTACTTACAACCCTTCTTCTTTTTATTACACTAAACATTTCCAAATCTTCAACTCCTTTCTCTTAAGTTTTCCCAAAAAGATACTTACCCACTGTGTCAAACAAAACCACAATGTCATAATCATTTTTCTTATTCTTCTATATATACCTTTTCTTTAATAAATCAAACTTATTACTAGTATCTATGCATATCAAGGATTTATACACACGCTCTATCATATTATAAAATATCAACACACAATTTTACGGTGTAAAAAATTTATATATATATATATATTCTCAATAACATTGTTAGTTAATGTAACTGATAGTATTCATATTAATAATTTGATATTTTTACATAAAAACTATATGAATAAGAGGCCAGATTTTTTTTCGTCTCAATGAATTACATCTTTGTTTTTGTAATGTGTAATAGTACGTATATAAAACAAAATCAATCAAAGCTCAATCACTTTTAAACAACTTTTTCACTACACTGTATAAATTCAACTTTAAGAATCACTACAAGAGTAAAAATATCATTACTAACATTTAATTAATGTTAGATTAACTCTTATTATAGTATAATTTTTTTAAAAAAATAACTATTAATATAAATATCATAAATTTGTAATAACAGATAAATATATTATATTAATATTTATGTAATATAGTATTTGTTAGTATTAATTTTTAAAATTTACACTAACAATTTAATTTTATTAAATAAAATCTATACTAATAAACACTATAATAACATTTAACCCAAAAAAAAAAAATTTCGTTGGTAAATATTTTTTTCGGTTAATGATCACAAACTTGTCATATCTAAATGAAGCTACATCATTAATAAATGATGAACTATTAAAAATTATAAAATTTACAAAAATAAAACTAAAAAAAAATTTAATTACATTTATTGTAATCACTCGTAACATATATATGTGGTACCATGCATCATAGTGAATGTGTTAAGTGAATGTCTCAAAAATGTGTTACTATTAATTCAAAATCGGAAAACTCCATTAATAGATTGTGTATTGAATACTCAAAATTAAATGGGTATTTAGATATTGTAATTTAATTGGAAAATATCCCATGTATTATATGAGCTTTCTGAATTTACATAGAATTAAAAAATATAAACTAAAAATTACAAAAATTCATATATAAATTTAAATAGAAGTAAAAAAAAAAAGGTTTTAAACATGAAAAAATTTAAAAATAATTTGAAAGTATAAATAGATAGTATCTAAGTTGAAAAACATAAAAATGTTAAAATAAAATTAAAATTGATATTAAGAAAAAATATTTATAAGAATTAAAAATAAATAATAATTTGATAATTTTAAAAAAATTTAAAATATCTCTTAGATGATTAATAATAAAATCATGTATTACACGAAGAAGTAAGATATAATAAACTTCACAAATTCAAAGATAAAAACTCAAATTTATGATACATAGATTAATAATATTAACGTTATTTGGTAAAAGTAAAATTTTCATTAAAATATACCAATAATAAAAAATTTATACTATCATCCAATTACAAATTATTATATACTAAAAATTTTGATGAATACTACCAACACATTCTTTTAAACATAATTTTTAATATCCTTCTTATGATTAGTTAATTTTTTAAAAAAAGTTAAAATAATTTTTAAAAAGTAATTAATTTATAAAAGTATTTTAAGTTAAAAAATTAATTAATCACAAAAAAAATTTAAAAATATATTTAAAAAGTGTATTATTAACGTTTCTGAAAAAATTTAAATTGTTATAAATTTTAAAATGTTACGTGAATGGGGTCAATAGTGTCAAACTATTCATCCAAATCCGGAAAGCCATTAATAATTTAGGTAAAAGAACTCATTATAATTAGTCATTAACAAAATTTAACATAATAAATTAACATCCTCGACTTCTTTTGTTAAAAAAATAATAAACGTTTCTTCACTCGACAATTTTAAATATTTAGGTCTCAAATAAATATAGATTTTAATATATAGTACAAGAAGTTATTCTATTTCTGGTTTTATTAATTAAATAATTAACTATTATTATTCACTTGATAATTTTAAAATTCAAGGTCACAAATCATTATAGAATCAGATAGTTACAAATATTGTAATTGGATACAAAGAAAAACATTTTAGTGTAATTTTAAATAAAGGTTTTCTTCCGTGTCATTTTTAGTAATTCTTCCTTTACCTTCTAATTACATAGACGCACAAATAGTTCTTATCTTCTTTGTAGAATTTCAACGTCGCAAAAATCTGGAGCAAACCCAATCATATTTTTAATTTTATTTTCATTGAGATGTAGCATGAACAGAAACCGAACGAGATACTTCAAAAAATAGTGTCATGAAGTATTCTAACTTCTAACTAATCACGCGCAACCCAAAACCTAGCTCTAAATGAAATAGATATATCTCATAAAATAAAATAAAAAAAGCTGCATAAAAGAAAATGGATGTATGAATTTGATGATGACTTTCAATTCAAAACCACTGTATCGTCGGTGAAATTCACACAAGGTTTTAAATACATTTCCGGAGTACTATTTACTGATTGACAATAACAGAATATAATAAATAAAAACACACTCATAACCCACATCCACATATCATATCATATCATATCATATATATATATATATATATATATATATATAAGCAATAACGATAGTTTGTTTTAAACTAATTTAGAGAGAAGATCAAATTACATATTTTGGTGAACAAAGTCATGACATTCATACTTGAACATTATAGATCATCCCAAGTCATTTCTCATAAGCAGTGTCTACAAACCCCTATTAATAACCCTAATAGTAACAATTAATACACACATGGACATAGATAGATAGATAGATAGTAAATTCAAAGAGTAGAAAATTAGAGTAATTGAAATAAACAGAAAAAAACACCATTTCTAAAAACCCATCCTGTGGATCCTTCAGCTTTAATTCAATTTTCTATATCTGCAAAATGATAAAATTAAAAAAAAATTAAAAAGGTTCAGTAACATATATATTGAATTAACGAGGAAGCGAGTAAGTTTTGTTCACAACAAAAAAAAATAGTGTTAACGTGCGCACCAAATAATAAGATGCACCATGCTGAAGTGATTGAAGAGTGACACCCCATTGGTTTGTTAGAACAGGTTGACCAGTGGCATGGATAAGCACAGCATCATCTCCAAAGGCATCACGCACGTTGAAAGGTCCCACCGCTACCTCGAATGCCATATCGTTAATGAACACCGTTGATCTCGGCGTAACACCTGGATCACCAATAACCGAGATACACTGAATCCTCTCTCATGTGCAAGTCGAAACACAACAATATAAGCTAATAAGCTAATTCAAGCCAATAAAGCCATGCACACGTGACCCCAAACTATGCTACCCACTCACCTCCATATTTAAATGAATAAGCCCTATGCCATTCTTTTACATAACCATTTTTTTTATTTTGAAATTAACTTAAAAGTGACAAGCAAAAACCCCCTATTTAGAATGTGACATTGATAATATTGTTATAAATAGTTCAAAAAAAGTTATGCATTATGGAGGAAACTTGTATAGATTACCACCATGCACAACCAAATTTAATTAAAGTATATTATGACTTCATAACAAATAAAATTTGACTCCTCCTCCAAAATATATGGAACATTTTTTACAAGATCAAAGTGTAAAATAATAACTTGTTGTTTCAAATACCAACCGTTAAATTTCAATAATTTCATAATATATTTTACATATAAATGAAATTAATTATCACAATCTCTCTTAACGGTTGATATTTAAAATTTATTTTTCAATTAATGGTTAGCATAGAAATTATTATATCATATAAGACTCTCACATTTTTGCAACTTCAGTCAATCTTTTCCACTCCAATAATCTAATTACGATTCTCGTTTAAATGAATTTATCTAAAGTATATATTTTTTTTTTCTTTTCTATGAATCATATTAATAAAAAGAGACATTTAAGAGAAAGGCGAGTTATAAAGAAGTGGGAACAGTCATTGATTGTGATACGTAGAATTTTGGTGAGATTACATATATTTAAAATGTTAGTGTAAATAACAATGTATGGTATAAAAGTGAAATATAAAGGTACCTTGAAGTTGAGGAATGAGGGTGGATGGAACAGTAGTAGTGGTGGTGGTAGGGGGTAGAGCAAGAGAGGTAGTAGTAGTAGTAGAAGAAGAAGAAGAAAGAGTAGGAGGTGTTGTTGAGGGAGAGACAGAGAAATTAAGCAATGGAGGTTGGTGCATTATTTTGAGAGACTTGTCTTGTTCTAGATCTTTCTTTGAGTTTGGAGCAGTGGCATGGGAAACATTAATGTCACTAAGAAAAAGATTAGTGGAAGGAGGAGGAGGAGGATGTGATTGAAGTTGAACAACATTGGAGAGTTCGGAGAAGCAAAAGGGTTGTGATGTTACAGCTGGGAAGAAGAAAGGGTGAGGAAGAGGAGGAGGAGGTGGTGGAAGCATAATGGTGTCATTATTGTGGGTTTGAAAATAGGTCTGGTTGACGGAGGGAGTGGGAGAATTGGGAACAACATCGGTGACATTAGAGAAACCAATGGAAAATAGCTTAGCTTTTGGGGAAGATTTCTCAGAGGAAGAAGATGAAGATGAGGGTGCAGTGATTTGAGGGACAGAAACTGGGGGGTTTTGAGAGTTTTGGTTCTTTGAATTTTGGAGATGCCGAAGCTTGTGTTTGCTCCTTGATTTTCTGTTCTGGAACCAATAGAACACATTGGCATCACCTACTTGTCCATACTCTTGTAACTGTGCTCTTATCTTCCTTATCTCATCCCTTGGAGGATTCACCATTCCAGAGTTAAATATAGCTTCCAGAATGCGAATTTGTTCTGGTTTTGGGTTCCACCTTGGTTTTGGCTCTGGACTTCTCTCCTCACAACCTCCTCCTCCTCCTATTCAGTTACCAAATAACAAAACAACTTTTATAACACTATCAAAAATTTTCAAAGTTCTGAATATACTACTAGTTAGGTTAACAGCTAATTGAGCTTTGGGATTAGAATTTGGAAAGGGTTTCAACATTTTAAAGTGTTATTTAAGAGTTTGACAAACCTGAAGTGTATGGGCTTCTATGGCAACCGGTTGAGATGAGAGAGGAGTTGATGTCATGCTGCCATTGGTGGTGAGGGTTGCAGGGTTTAGACTTGAACATGCTTGGCCAGTGTCTATTAGAAGAAGCCATGATGATGATGATGATGATGATGGTGATGATGATGATGATGATGGGGAATTAGTGAACTGAAAGTTAGATATGAAAAAACGACCAACCAGATGAGAAAAACAATCTAGAAGCAGCCCTTTTTGTTGCTCTTGCTTTTTGGTCTGAACTGAACCCACAGGGCCAACATAACATGCCTTCTTATATAGCCTCTTCACCTACCCCCCCCCCCCCCCCTTCCTTGTGTAACTGTGCATCTCACCGATTCTTTTCCAAATAATAATGAAAAAATAAAATCTATTTCGATGGGTCATGTATGTAAATTTGTAAGTTGTAACATATTGGGTTCTCTACTATTACTAAAAAAATGAATAAAAGATAAAATGGTTATTAAATATTAAAAAAGGGGATGAAAAGCAACAGGAATCGAGTGTGAGAAAGATAAACTAGAAATGAAAAGGGAAATAATAAATAAAAAGGGAAGAAGGATAAGAGAGAGTACAATGGTCTCCCATCCCCTGCTCTATAGCTAGCTTTTGCAATACACAACTTTAGCATTAATAGTGGGAAGAAAAAAAGAGAGTTTTGTGTGTGTGGAGGTTCTTTAAAGTACAAGGAAATTCCCCCCGGACGAGAAGCAAATGGAACATGGAAAGGAATACATGCTGGGGACTTAATTAGGAATCTTGTTGTTTCAGAGATGGCAGAGAGAGAGAGAGAGAGAGGTGAGGTTGTGGGTGCTTTCTCATCACTTTGTCTCTTTCTTTTACCACATTATTATTATTATTATTATTATTATTATTATTAATATTATTATTTCTATCCGATTATTCTAATGGAAGAGGTTGTTGTAGAAATAAATTGGGGTTCCAAGCATGGGCTCTTTCATTGGAAACTCCTCCTGCACTCGTTAGTAATTGCAACTATTTTCTCCAAACAAAATTCCATCAACACCTTTGGATTGACTCGAGGGACCATATTTATTATCCATTATACTACACTTGTATGTTTTTTCCTCCATATATATACACACTTTTCCACAACTACAAATTTTTATATACTTCTTATTTACATTGGACTCTAAATATCATCTTAAAACAACTTAAATGGTTACTAAATATACATTCATTACTCCCTCAATTCTTTTTTGTCAGCATTTCTTATGCCTGTTTGATTTTAAATGATATTAATTTTCAACTGTTGAATATTTTTATATGTATATAAATTAATCTGAATTCTATTTTTTAAAAAATTATAAAAATTGATTTGTTTATGCTAAGTCAAACAACTCTTTCGTTATTTGTGATTCCCTTTACGGCTCTCAGTACGCAAAACTATATCCGGGGTTCTGGCCATTCTGAGGGTTTACCAATAGTAATGCATTCTCTTCTATACAATAATCAGTGTCTTTGGATATATACATCCTCATATTAAACAGTGTACTCAAATCTCTATTCATAGTTTACCAACATATAAAATTATCCAAATTTTGCCTTAATTATTTTCATTACATTTTTTTTATAATACACATTTTAATATATTTTATTTTCTAAATAAAGAGTGGAAAAGTAGTCATGCATGAAATGTTTAGGGTTTAAAATGTCAAGCTAAAGAAATGTTACTTTTAGTGTTGATATATATGACAGGTGACAAGCACTGAAGGAGTCTTTGATTTAAAGTATAAATAGAAAATAAACAAAAATGGATAATATACGGCGAATGACAAAGTTAAATCATTTTTCTGCTTTATTTGTTTTCTCTTGCATATGGAATTATATTTGTTAAGGTTACAGATTTTTCAATTCCATCGAGGCAAAGGTAAAAGCCTAAAAAGTGAGGCCTTAATTAATTAATTTAGAAAGAGTAAGATGGTCAAACTTTACCATATTAATCGATGCCCTTAATGAATTATAAAGAGACTTACGTAATAAAAGTCTCTCTTTTTTTATTAAGATGAAACTCACGTCTAACATTGACGGAACGTTGTGTCTAACAAAAAAGAACAGTTCCTCATAAGATGACAAGTCAAGGTTTGAAATTTATAATGGAGGGTGTACATACATTTGTGTTTCAAAATAAAAGTGTCTCTTATGAATACTTGTGAAAAACCATCAAAACACACACACAAAAACAAAAAAACTCATGCCTAAGACAGGTTTGATTTCGAATCTTCTGTATGTTCTATTCCTGCTCTTTTTTTTTTTTATTATTTAGATATTATATTTTAACTATGAGGATAATGAAGAGGACATGCTAAGAAACAAGTGATTTATTACACATTGACCACAAGATGCTTGTGCCTTTATTTTCTTGGTCCGGGTATCTTGAGGGGGCATACTAATCTCATTTAGAATATTAACCTTGCACCTCATAATAATATATTTCCGTTATTTAAACGCTTAATATTTTGTGAAAACCTCAAAAATCACAATCATTTAACTTAAAATTATAGTGTTAGTTTACCAAAAGAAAATTTAAATATTTATATTTCATTCATTTTTTAGTGGGACCGGCCAGTGCTCCACAATAAGGTATTTCAAAATAAATTCTTTCCCTTTTTTCTATAAAATATATAAAATTAAAATTAAGTGTTTAATCATTCGTGACATGATTTTATACCACATCTTTCTTTAAGGATTAGACTTTTACATGAAACATTTTCTCCTTATAATATTTTTGTACTCATTTTTCTTTATTTTTCTATTAAATCGTTCATATTATCATATATTTTCTCTTTATTTTCTTATTTCTATTATAATTATAGAAATGTTGTAAAAATATTAATAAGAATAAAATTTCTCTTTGTAAATATGTGTAAATTGGACGGGTGTAGAATGAGAATTAAAATATTAAAAAATATTATTTACCAACAATTTAATATTAGATTAATTTTTATAGGAATTTCATGTGGGGAGAGATTTTTTTGGATGACAACAAAAATAGAAAAAAGAAAGAGATGAGAAAGAAAGAAATTAAAAATATTAAAAAAAAATTATTTGAATGGATAGAAATAGAAAGAATAGAGAAAGAAATTTTTTTTCTTATTTAAAGAGATAGAAAAAAATAAAAAAAATATTAATAGTATAAATTTTATTTTATATAAATTTATAAAAATAAAATTTTTATTAACATAATATTTAATTTTTAAATTTTAAGAAATTTAAAATAAAAAAAATTCTTCCTCCACTTTTTTTTCTAATTGGAAAGGATTGAAATTTTGATGAGTTCTAAAAAAAATTATTTCCTTTTCTCTTACGGTCAAAACATTTCTATATTTTCTTTTTTTTTTCATCCAAACAAATCGTTTATATATTAATTTTAGATATAACATAGAAAATATTGAAGATTGAATCTAGAATCTTATATAAGTTACTTTAATCCTTAACTTGTCATAACATAAGCTTAATTAATATATAAGATCCGTCAAAATAATATTTCGTTTATTTTTTTTATCTCTAAAAATAGTTTATATAATTTAGTTATTGAAGATGTATTAATTTTATTTATATTTTAGTTCTTTAATTTTCCAAAAAAAATATAAGTAAAAATTTATATATTTAATGAACAAATTATACGCATTTACATTTCTGAAGATTAATTAATCTAAAAAATGAATATAATTAAATTAAAACATTTAAAAATAAACCGATCATTGCTTTCTGATACGAAATGTGTAGTAACTCTATGATGGAAGTCAAGTTGAGAATACATCCAAAACATATAAGGTAAGTAATTATATATTATTATTATAAATTTAAATATTAAAAGAGTTGAATATATATGGTGGATGCAGTGAGTCTGAAAGGAAGGTGCATTATTTCAGGACGTAAAAACTTATAATTTACTCTTCTTTAAGAGATTGATTGCATATAGTACTCTACACTTGTGCTTTGACTGTGAGAATAAGTTAATGAGTTTGTTTGTCTTTGTCTGTTAGAAAAATATGAATAAAAATGATATACAAGGTTACGATTCAGCTGTCATTCTTTTAGAATGACCACACACTGGCTTTGGAAGATGCATGCATAGGTAGGTTGAGACCCTATTCTCTCTTTTTGCAAAATTGTGGCATGGAATAGACGTCAAGAAAAGAATCCGCACAAGCATGAAATCATACATTGCTTCTTATCTTCTTCTTTTTTTTCTTATAGGGAAAACAAACTTGATAAACCATTAGAGTAGTTTCATAAAATATATTCTTTTAAAGGTTTGTACATAAAAACAACACTCTTATTATTTTCACAATTTCTTATGGAAATTATATAATATTGTAAAGAGGAAATTAAAAATAAAACAATATTATAATTTATAAAAATATATTTCCAATTCAGTTATCCTAAGTTCTCTTCAATTCTCATTCAACCAAAGAAAAATCCTTGTTCCTCTTTTTATCAATCTTTCCTATATAATAGTTTCAAAAAGTAATATATATATATATATAAAGAGTAAGAACAATTAGCTATTATAAAAAAATGAAAAACAACCGAAGAAAAACCCTTGTTCCTCTTCTTTTTTAATCTTTCCTATATAATAGTTTCAAGAGGTAATGTAATATATAGAGAGAGTAGGGCCAATTAGTTATTATAGAAAATAGAAAATAAAATAAATTTATATATATTTTATTTAAATATATAGTTATAACTAAAATTAAATATACATAATTTTTAAGTGATTATTTGATTATTAATTAATTGTACATACTAGCTAGATTTTAAACTTCATAAAATGATACATATAATAATTTTTTTTTATCAAAAATAGATTTGATCAATTAACAAATTTCAAATTTCTATATAATAAATTGAGTATAAAAAATAATATAATTTAAAAATGAAATAATTTTATTATTTTACTTCATTTCAACATATAATACATTATATATAAAGATTATTATTAAAAATAAAAATGACAAATATACATCATTAAATTTCATTTGAATGTTAAAGATTAAATGATAATTAAATACCAGTCTCAAAACATCAGTTTCTCTTACATTAAATTTCTCATATTTTTATTTTTTAAAGAATATTATTTAAATTTAATTGATTCAAAATTAGATTTGAATTTTAAAATTTGAGATACTATATTAGATTAATAGACATGAAGAGATGATATTTTTTATTTAAATATTTTTTTAAGTTGATTAAAATAATTTATATCTATAATGTTAAAAGTTTTATATCTTTGTTTATATTTATATAACAAAATTAAATCATCATTATTAGCAATGAAGATATTTTTTTATTTTTAATATACACGATTTTTTTCGTTGTTTCATATGAGAGTAACTTATCTCTTATATTTTTTTAAAAAATTTAAAAGCACTCTTAAATGCAGGAAAAACTAGTTTTTCACTATAATTTTGATAACTCTTATAGTTAGTGGTAATGAAATGCATCTATTATGGTACTACACTTTTAACTATATAATGAGGTATGTTAGTTATGTGTCATGTGGGAAAGTTGTCATATATAGTTAGAAATTATATATGAATATAGTTATATGCAATTAATTGAAAAATGAATATACATATAAAATATGATATTTGTTTTAGTAAAACTTTGACATCACATAAGAAAACATATTAACTATTTGGTGAAAAGTGTTTCAATAGCTCTGACTGCTATAACTGAATAGGATACACCTTGACAAAACATATTGTGAAGAGACGTATTCTTCTGCAGTACTAGACCATCTCCTATGTAATCTGAACTATTTAGTTATCAAACAATTTTTAAATTATTATATAATTATAACCAGTTTTTTTGGTAAGAAAGAAAACTGGTTATGCAGAGATGCAGACGTCAAATGAATGACATTTTATCAAACCCATCGGTTCAAAGAGTCAATTTTCCATAAACTAAGTCTTTTAAAAGATTGAGTTATTGAGAGTAAATATATGAACAAGGGTCTTTTATATTAGAAGTGTAGATATCAGTTGATAAAAAAAGGTCTAGTACTATGTCGTAACCTTTCTTGAAAACCTCAATTGTTGGGTATAAACTTATTTATTGCATCTCTTAAATCAATAGCTTTTGGTTACATCTCTTATTTATTTCATATTGTGCTAACACCCTCTTCTGGTTCTCCTTCAATCCTTTCTATATTTCCATTGTTTAATTCATAACTTATAGCAGAGAACTCACACCCATCCAACCTCATTCGGTCCATTTTTTTCTCTTTATATTAGATTTGCGTGAATGAAAAAGATTTTGGCACCATCATATATATATATATATCATGTCTAAGCCAATGCAATGATTAACTTCATCTTAGAAGTGTAATTTTCTAGATTTAAGATGAACTCGATTACAAGTTTTCTTAATGAATAATTAATCAGGAGCATAATATATGTAACTCATGCAGCTTTAAGTAAGAGGGAAGGTTAGAGTTAAGGTTGAAGGGATGTAAATATGAAAGAAGTTATGAGTGATTGCAGAGTAAAGAACTAAAGATGGAATTGATGAGGAAGAGGGAGTGAGAGAGATAAAAATGATGAGTTGTTGGGGGATTAGTAATTGATAAAGAAGATAGTGAAAAGAAAGAGGTACAAAAGCATTGAATAAAAAGTAAGAAGAAGATGTAGATAAATATTTTTGATAGGTTCTGACATATGAAAAGGGGACCATATGCATGGCGGAAGTCTCTTGATTGTCTCTGTTTGGGGCAGACAGAGAGGAAACTAGGGAGAAAATTGGGAGTAGAATCGCATCAAACAAGTTTAGAAACTGAAGTAGACCTTCCTGAGAGGTAGCATAAAGCATTACAGTAAGTTGTGGTTGATTAGTGTAGTGGACTAGTGGCTACAACTTTTGCAATCTCAACCTCATTTGGCGTTTTGGCCATAACTCCACTCTTCCTACTGCACACAACACTTTTTATTAATATAAGCCTAAGAAAGTGCAAAACGTGCGCAAGCAAGTGTACGTTGTTAACAATTATGAAGCAAAAATGAACCTATCCGTACCATTCCCATATAGGTGAAGCCCATTCCTTACCTGCAAAAATTTTCTCTATAATGCCATTAATTAATTATATCTCTTTGATTTTGCACTTGTAGTTGTTGTAGTTGTAGTTGTAGCTAGCTAGCTTCTGTACCAGACACAGACAGAGGGGTTTCATCCTCTGCACCACTGCCCACGTTTACACATATTTATTTTATTTATTGCTTTTTCCTTTCTAATCATATTTCCCTTTTTCTGTTCCCACCGTTCTGTCTGCACCAAAAATGAGACCAAAATCTCTTCCTGGACCACTTCTGTAGCTCTCTAACTTCAAGTTTCTTCCACTCTTTTTCTCCATCAAGTCACTGTGGCACCTGTCTGTGTTAAAAGCTTTCGGTAGGTTTCTTATTGGTGGGATAACCATGTTTATGGTGCTTTGAGTATCACACAACTTCTAAATGATTGGAGACAAATTTTTTGTTATTTTTTTCTATATGCCTTGGATTCGCCTCTTTACCCACAGGTCAAAACACTACTGATATTAATTCTTTCATGCTTTGATGAAAGCAAGTTAAGCAGTAAAGACCAGAATCACTATATGTTGATTAAAACTTGTGTTTCTTCTCTGTAATCCCCTTGGTTGATTTGCAGTGCCAAAGAACTCATTTAATTAACTAGTCTTGTACAAAAATATTGAAAGTGAATGGGTTGTCTTTTTATTGAGAAATATGTATGATTAGTCTTGTAATCTTTTAAGATCCTAATATTATATTCTATTCTATCTAGAAATATGAAAGTTCAAATTGGTGATATGGCACATAAAAATCAATAGAATTGTTATGAAGCAGGTGAACTTGCCTTTAACTGAGGCTGAGGTTACAAATCCATTACCTGTCATATACTTGTATTTTGATTGTAAATATTCTCGGTCACTCTATCAGAAGTAGCAAATGTTTATTGATGGATGCCATTGTGGTAGAGTAGCATTGTTATGAGGGTAAAAACAAATAAACTGAATCCCAGACCCTGTATCAACCTCATCATTAATGAACAAAGTTGCTTTCTCAGTCAATTATTTTTCCTTTGAGCCCATTTCTAAATATCTCCCTATCACTAGTTATAACTAAGCAAATTATAAAAATTTATGCAATAAAATTGACTTCAACAAGGTATTTGTTTTCTAGATTCACATTCGGATCTGGCTTGAAAATGGTCCTAAGTGTTATGGTTTTTCAAATTTTAAAAAGCATGGATATATACTTATCCATCTAGAAGCATTTAAGAGGAAGAATTCCTCATTTCAACAAGCAAACTATCTCTCTTTATTCTTCCCCCATAGCCCCCACTCCCTTGAAAATACAACAATGGTTTAATGACAACTAAAAAATATTACATCCATATAACTATTTTATTCTTGAAAAAAATTAGAGACTTGTTATATTAATCATTAAAAGATAAGAAAATATTTATTTTAATATTTGCAAAGAATTAAATAACAGGTTTTTTTTTATATCTCAGATAAAATATTTAATCTTTAATTTTTTTTATTAAAATAGTTATTTATTTTTATTTAACATCTCCTTTTTTTTCTATAATTGTGTTTTATTATTTATCAAATGAAGTCTATCACATTTTTGCTTCTTTTCTTTCTTGAGGGATAGACACCTCAAACATATCTTTATGTTATTAATACTTATATTTTTTTATGGTTTTGATTTCTATTATTAAAATTGTTTATATTTTTAGTTTCCAAAATTACTAGTTACAATTTGATTTTTAAATTTATTTATTTACTCATACTTTATGTTTTCAGAATTTTTTTTAAAACAATATATTTTGATTCTTTAACTTATTTATTTTGTTCATATTTTGTAAGAAAATAATAAAAATATAATTAAATTAATATTAAATTAAAATGTTAATACCTATTAAACTAAAAATACACATGATATTTTGAAAATTATAATATATATATTTAGTTATTTACTCAAATAATATATCATTTAATAGAAATTTCAAACAATAAATAATTAAAACCAATAAATTTAATAAAACATAAAAAAAACTAAGATCAGAACTAGAACAAAAAGTAAATATAAATCTAAAAATAAAAAAAATTCATTAAACCTTATTCAAAAACAAAAGCAAAAGGACTCGAGCAATATTTTTTTCAGGTCCTCGTCAAACTGTGAAGAACTTTACAAGTCTAACTCAACTTTGAATTGTTTGCATTTTTTATGAACAAAACAGACTTTGAAAAATTTGTATTATCAATGGACATTCAATGCCAAAGTTGGTTTTGTCTTCCTCTCGATACTGTTCTAAAAACACCCAACAACATGAAAAAAACGAGATGAGTTCGATGTAAAATGTTCACTTTTCTCCGGTCAAGATTTCAAACCACGTGAAACTTTCGCCTCATTGGCAAGTTTCTAGTCTCAATTCTTTGAACACGGTATGTGTCATATACCTGTATTTTTATTTTAAATCTTCAAATATTAACACCAAGTTCTTCTTTTTTGGTATGAAAAAAGGATTATAAAAATAATAAAGAAAAACGTTTGAACTTGTTGGCCGATGTAACATGTTTTGAAGCACAAAAAATATCATAAATTAATTTGAAATAAAATAGATCTAAATAAAAGTCTAAACAAATCATATATAAAAATAATAAAGTTGGATAATTAAAAATAAAAATAAAGAAGAAGGGTGAAAAGTCAAAAACAAAGACTCGTATAAGACTTCTAGTAACTGTGGGACCCAGCAGATTTATCAACATCTAGTCTCATCGGATGGTGACGTCATATATAAAGGAATTATTTCAAATATTCCAAAGTGCTTACGTCAAGCGTCTAGAGTGATGGCTTTGATGACGTCACTTCCAAATATGAATGAGCCAGCCACATGCTGAGCTGTCATGTTCCCCCACTTTTTGCCATCGAATTTCTCATTAATTGCAAACTTACCCCACTCCCAATTTTATGATATTTTTACAAATAAATTCATTTTGAGAGGGTTTTCTTTAACTCCATTCCAATTAATTCAAATATGGAAGAAAAAAATATTTTCAATCTTTACCAATTTATGTTTAATTTTACAGTTTCTTTTAACAAAATCGTTTTCATATATGTTATTAAATATTAAATTATGATTAAGGATTTATAATCTAATATATAATCGTGTAACTAATGGGAAAAGAATCTAACATATGACGCACCGACTAGTGTGTAGAAGGGATTTTGACTAGTAAGCAATTCTGGATGAAATGGAATAGAAACAACAACAATATCCGTATACATTTTTTTTATTAAATAAAATCATTAATTATATATTCCACCATTTTCATTTTCCCTAATTATCATAATAAATGAAGTGTGACTTCACTCTTTGGCCATGGAAAATCACTTACTACATTGATTATATTATTTGGGTTGTAACTATTCTGTTCTCTTTGGTCACCGTTGTCAATTTGTGTCGTGTTTGTTGATCTCGCTTTCTTTTCTTTGTACATTTCCAGCTAAGGTGGCACGCCTAAACCTTCGCAACTGATCAAAAAGCATTAGCCACATCACATTGTCTATTCATTGATTTTAGAGAATCCTGGATTATCCTCTATGCAAGATTTTGTGTTACTTTATAACTGGTTGGGTTCCAAAACATTGTGACCAATTTTGGCACAAAACAAATCTCAGATACAACTTTATTTTGATGTGTAATTTAAATTTTAAAAATCCACAATCAAGTGGCCTTCAACATGTCCGTAGTCATTTTCATCCTATTTGATTAGCATAATAAGAAAACTAATTGAGTGTTCAATTTTATTTCATATTCTTCGTGAAAGGCAAGTAGAAATAAACCGTGATCATTAATGTGGTGCAGTCGAGATTATGAAATGTCAAAACTAATTATTTGTCCTTTTTAATAAGGGTTTGGGACAAATTTGACTCCAATTGAATTATTGGAAGCAAGATCTACTACTCACTATAAAATGCGTGCAGTATTTGGTTCATGTGATTATTCTCTAGCGTTTTTCATTTCCCAGGAAACCAGAGGAGAAAGGAAGAAGGCATTTGCTAATGAGTAATTAAAATACTATAATTTGATCTTTAAAAATTCCTATTATTAATTAATTGGATTTTCAATTTTACTAAACAATAGCAATCTGGCATTTAAAATTGATATTAAAGGTTAAAAAATAGGAGCAAGTCAAGCCAAATTTTAATTGATAAGAACTAATTTAAATTGAATCAATTTTTTCAATTAAAATTTAACTTGACTTAAGTTCAAAAACTATAAAAAAAAAATTAAAAATAAAGGGTCAAGACAGAATCTCTTATAAAAGATCACTATCACATAGCTTGTACTTGTAACTCCGATTATGCAAACTAATAAAATTAGACCAAAAATTAAAAGCTATCAAAAACATTAAAAAGAATTAGCTACTGTCCACCGACTCATGGAAGGCATCATAGTTTTATTTTCCTCGGTTTAGGCAATTCAACTTACTCATGAGTTCTAAATAAGATAGGTTATATAAATGCATACACACATGGTTCTAACTTGCATGGATAAGATTGGTTTTTCTTATTTTTCATTATATATGTTCAACATGAATGTGTGCATCAATTATCAAATTAGTTTATAAATCAAACAAATCCAATCATATTTAATTAAGATCTAATTTTTTTAATTAATAAACTTAATTTCAGCTCAAGTGTATTTTTTTAATTCATATACTGAGTGCATCAATTGATAAATCAAATATTAAATTAATTCCATTAATTTCTAATTAGAAGGGAATTTAGACCTTAACATATATTAAAAATAAATTTAATTTATAACTTTGTTAATTATTAGACAATTTAATTACTAAAATCAATGCGTGTGATAAATGTGTTTAATCTATTATGTCAACAGAAACTAAATTTATTAATAATAATTAAAAGTTAATAAATGTGTTTGCTACAATATTTCGACTAATTAAAAAATAAAATTTTTAGCTAAAAAAATTATTAGGATATTTTAGTTTTGTTTAGTAAAATAGTTTATTTTAATACATGTAACATTTGAGTTAGTTAATAGCAATTTTTTAAAAAATGGTTACAAATAATTTTTTATATTTTTCAGCTTTTAACTGAAATATTTATTTTATCTTCAATATTTTTATAATTTGATCATTTATTTATTTTATAAGTTTAACATTTTTTATTTTTTATAATAATACTAAAAATTTTGATGTATTTATTTTTATAATTATAAAATACTATATTTAAAATTATGATTTTAATAGATTAATTATTTTAACTATTATAATATTTATTTATTTTATTAAATAAAATATTGAACCTTTTAATAAAAATAAAATTATAAAAATAATTAATTTTTTAAAAATTGTTATTTAAAATTTATTTATATGAAAATTAAAAAATAATTCTTATTTTAAAGAAAAAATAATTAAAATTTAATATATTTTGTTGAAAAAAATATATATTATAGTTATTAAGTTTTAATCTATTATTTAACTATATTTTTATTTTGCATTTTATATTTATCAATTAGTTTAATTAGTTTTATCAAATATTTTTAATTTAATGAACAAATTACATTGATACTTCATAAGTTTTAACCTAATGTGTCTGATATTTAATTTTTTTAAATTCTAGAAGATTATTTGAGATTTGTTATATGTCTATCTACATAAATTTGAAGATGTTAACCAAATAAATATAAGTGGACCATGCGCCTGCACTTGTCCATTAATAAAATTTTATTTTAAAATGTTCTTTTCTAGAATTTTAGGTATTTTCCTTTAGCTCTTACTTTTCCATCTTTCCCTGTCTTTCTTCTTTTGTCTCATGACTCTTCTACAGTTTTTTTATTTATTTTTTATTCCTAAAAATTTATAGTCATATAATCTTTTTCAATTTTTAATTAATCTCCTTAAATCATCATTATCATTCTTCTAAACAAATGGAAACTAATGAAAAAGAATACATATTTGTATTATTTTTTTACATCTTAATATTATGTTGAGTTGATTTTGTATAGGATAGAGATGTGTCTTGATTCGTAATGTTAAACATATTTTTTCTTTCTATAAATGTTGAATTCAAATGAATTTTTTAAAATATTTTTTACTACTTATTTTTCTATTTTCTAATATTTATTGTACTTTATTTTTTGGAAATAAAATTTAATTTTTTTAAGTCCAATTTATGTTTTAAAGATCCATTTTTTAAATGTAAAAATTATCTTTAAATTTGAATATTTTTAATATTATCTTTTTGAAAAAATTTAATTTAAAATATAAAAATTTACTATTATAAACAAGGTTTTTAGATTATATTAAAAAAAAATAAAAAATAATTTTTTTAATGAATAAAAATAAATAAAAATTTGTGAAAAGATCGTTGAAAATTGATTTTTATTATAATTTAAAAGATAAAGATAATTTCTATAATAATTAAAAATGATAATTTATTTTTTATAATAAAATTTAATATTATAATCAAATAAGGTTATTTAAAATATTATTCTTATAATAATAAAAAAGGTTATAGTATTATATATAATTATGTTAAAATTTAGGATATTAATATATATTTTTTAATTTAATTAGTAATTTTTCAATTTTCATCTTATTTATCAACTTTTAATTTTAAGCTAATATTTTAATTTTTAAATAGCTTATTTACTAATTTTATTCAACACATTTAATAACTAAACTTGACATTTTATTATGCTAAGATTTAATTAGTTGATAGAGTTTATTTTTACAATTTAATTTATTAACAATTTTTAAATATAATAATTAATTTTCCTTTTTTTATAATATGGCTAATCTCAATATTTTCAAGAAGCCAATTAGTTGATAATACTAATACCTAATTAATATTTCAATATATATTTGATTTAATTTATTTGAAATAAGGTTTGTTATATTTTTATAATTTTTTTACATAATATCTTCTTATTTTATAAAATAAATATTAAATAAAAATTATATGTATTTACTATATTAAAGAGAAAAATAATTTTTATTTCCTTCATTTACTAATTAAAAGAATAATAAGAATAAAAGATAGGAAATTGAGAGTTATTAATTTTAAAAACACAATGATCTCATTTTTGAAAAGAAAATATAAAAGAAAATTGGCAAGTAATATTTAGCCAGGTATGCTTAATTTTATGAAGGCATAAAGTGCAATATTGTAATATGAGGGAAAAGTGATGGCACATATAGTATGAAACAAGAAATAGAAAAGTAAGTCCACTCTTCTCTCTCCGTGTTCCAAAAACCATTGTTATGTGCCACAAAATATTCTATGGCCCACCTTAGGCCATTTATTCCATAGATAAATGGCAAGTCCAAAACCACTTTAACACACCCTTCCCAAAGGAAAAAAAAAAAGAAGAGAAAAACAAAGAGAAAGCAATGGTTTTAATTTCCCAATCTCAAACAGAGTTACCCTTCAATGAGAATGACTCACAGGACATGGTGATTTACCAAGTTCTCAACGAAGCCAATGCTCTCAGCAACACATTTCTTCCTCAAAGACTTCACCAACAACCCCAACACGCCCTCGAACCCACACGAAACATAGTCAAAAAGCATTACAGAGGTGTCCGCCGCCGTCCTTGGGGGAAGTACGCGGCGGAGATTCGTGACTCGGCGCGTCACGGAGCCAGAATATGGCTTGGCACATTCCAAACCGCTGAAGAAGCTGCCATGGCTTATGATAGAGCCGCTTTCAAGATGAGAGGTTCTAAGGCTTTGCTCAATTTCCCACCTGAAGTTGTTGCTGCAGCTTCCAACCACCATTTCAACAATCACGATGCTGTTTCTGATTCCAGTGCTAGCAGCAGCTCTTGCACGAATTCCACTCAGGTAAATAGGTCTCAGTTAGAAAGCACAAGTAGCACAAGTTAAAGTTCTTCGAAGTTGAAACTCACTATACTACAAAGTGGAATTGGGATTACACAATTGTAGAAATCTTTTCCTGAAATTTTTCTTGGTCTATTTCTATCTGTTTGCTAAACATTAGAACCAGAATAATTTATTGTCATAATGGTTGTTTGGACATTTTTTTCCCCTTGTTAAATGTTCTTTTGGTTTAATCTATTTAAGCTCTCTTTGTTTCTGTGTCTGTATATAAAGATAATGGGAATTCGGAAAACTGAGCCAAGTGTGATTTTCAACAATTGCAAAGTTAATCTCTTCTTATCAATGATTTTATCAAAGTTTTGTTTGATTAATTCATATTGTGTCCCGGAATGGAGGCTATAGAGAAACTGCAGTAAATAACCATTTCAGAATTGGTTGTTAAGGATGAATAGGTCATCAAGTTTGCATTCATTATTTAAAGGGAAAAATATCTCATTATGTAAAGGTAGTAACATTAAACATAAAAGTCAATATCTAATTGTGGTGTAAGAATGAGAACCATTATTATCTAACCCAACATTCATAATTTAATAATTGTAAAAGTTGTTTTCTATTTGTCCTTGTCAAGCACATGTTTTGAATTGTAGGAGTATTTTTTTTTTATATATTTTGTAAGAATTGACTGTACTTTTCTCTCTCAAATTTTGATTTTTCTGATGGAAAATAAAATATTAAAATAAATGAAATCAGAATAATCCTTCACCATTATCATTTTATATGTGTAAAGCTTTAAGGTGTGGTTTTTAGGCGAGATAAATACGAGAATTATAGAAGATAAAAAGTTAATGGGCAATATATTCAAATAGAACTTGGTGTCAATTTCAGTAATGTTGTGTCTTGCTTATCTGTTCACTGTAGCATAAAGTTAGTTTGCCACATCTTTATTTCTCCCAGCAAGTAGGTCTCACTGTTTTGGTAGAAGATTAATTCATGTTCCGGCATTTGGTAACGTGACCTTAAGTCCTTAATCACGTTAGTCAAAGTGCTTCCAATAAGATTTAAATCCTGTAGTATATGTAATGCCTGTTCAAATGACACTTTAGATTATAGAAGAAGGACGTGCTTGTTTTACTTTTAAAATTAATTTCCTCCTACCATATTCAGCTTTCAAGGCAAAAATTATAACATTAAATTGGTGTATATCTTAGTTTTGCTTAATGATTTGAAATTAATTTTATTTAACTTTAAAATAGACAGATAAAAAAAGTTTCACCATATAAATAATTAGTACATAACCTCATTTCCTTTCGTTGGGCATTGAAAAAAAATCATCATTTCTAGAGTAAAAATGTTCTTGAGTAATGGCATATAGCCCCTAACAATTTTCTTTAACAAAAATTTTAGGATAAGGAAATGGATTCCAAATGGTGTCGTATTCCGAGTTAAAATAAAAGTTTTCAAATTAAAAAAAAAAATACTTACAAAAATCATCCATTTACCCCACTTTGTTCTGTAAAGGTGAATGAAAATCTGACTTTCAACTAATATGTAAGACTCTATTTTACTTCACCTTGAGTATGATTTTTTTATTGATTAAAAGTTTAAATTAAAAAAACTTAAAAAATAATATTTAAATACGTTTCGATAATATTGGGTAGAAAAAAATTTAAAATCAGATTATTTGTATTCACAAGAAAAGTTATTTCTAATCAATTAAACTTAAAAATTTATGATTAATTGTTATTAACTCATTTTTTAATTAACTTCTATTTATTTATTTTAACCATACGTATATATTATTTTAAATACAAAATTTATTATTATAAATAATTTTATGTTCATATTTATAGTTTTATTATAAAAAACAATTGATTTATACAATCTAAATAAAATAATTATTTTAAAATCATTTTTCATATAAAATATTTAAGCATAAAATTTATTTTACATAAGTAATTATAAAATATCAATTATTAAAATAATCTAGTTTTTTCCTCTAATCTAAACACACTTTTAAATTTAGCCTCCAATGAATTTTAAAGATGAAGCAAAGAGCTTCATTAGTTAATCGATGCTCTCAATACTACACATAACTGAGTCAAATTAAATTAGAATGTGCAAGCTTTACCAATCGGTCCTTAATGCATATATATATATTTGCATTACGTACACATCACCTCATATATTAAACATAATCTCATATTTATACATATTTAAATACCATTAATTATATGTTGTTTTAATATGATTGCATTCTAATTTCATCATTTGATAGTAATAAAAAAGATGACGTGAGATTATATTGTTGGAGGTTAGTATAGCACCACCGAACCCATTCTTATTGGATTATGGGTGTGTTGGGGTTAATTATAGGGGAAACGATTATTTGAATGATTAATCATGATAGTTTGATATTTAAATATGTTAATTAAAAAGTAATTTTAAGATAAAATTATTATTATTTAATTTTTGTAAACACTTCGTCTTTAGATAATAAATTACAAAGAAAAGTCTTGGTAAAGAATGTATAGTTCTAATTAAAAAATAACCAAAATTTTCAGGGTAAACAATTCCTAACTACAAAAAAATAAAATAAACAACTCCTAGATTACGATCAATTTTATCTTATGGTAAATATCTCAGAAAATACTTAGAACAACATTTATTATAGACAAAAAAAAAAAGAAGAGATATCATATAATTAGAAAAACACTAATATTTCCCAAGTTACACAAGATTGAAAAGGAAATAAAAGGAAAAAGCTATGGCATACTAATAGTGGATGAATGGGGATATGTGCCGTGAAGAAATGTGCACATTGACATGACAGATTGATTAAATCAAAATGAAAACAAGATTGGCCTCACTCGTAGCAACTTGTATGATCCCAAAAATAATGATGAGTCATATGACAATTTTATTCACACAACCGTTAGAAGAAATAAAAAGATCATTCTCAAGTCTTTCTTCCCATTTCAGGCTCTTTGAATAGATCTCACTCGTAATTATGTTGTCTCAACATTTACTTTGGTTTAAAATAAATTTTAAAATTTTATATTTTAAAAAGAATAAAAATGTTTTATTAATATTATTATAATTTTGTTTAAAAATTATTTTTTGAATTTTTTAGGATATACAATTATTTATTAAAGTAACATAATTAATTTTGTCTAATACTTTTTTCAATCAATATAATAAAATCAATCTATTCTGTTTATATCATTGAAAAAATAATCAATAATGTATAATATAATTGAATTAATCATATTTTTATTATTGATTTTTTATATTAATATTTTTCAGTTCATCAAAGATATTAATTTTTCATTAGTACTTATTATTTTAAGTACATAATACAATGGATACGTAAAGATGTTACTAATTTCTAAGCGTTAACATTAGATATACAAATTCTGATTTAAATTGCTAAAAACTATTGTAAAATCTTGACAAGAGAATAAAATGTGGTTAAAAGATCACTCATAAAAAGATTAATTTTTTAGTCCATCTTATAACAAATAAAAAAAAACGCATTAAACTAACTGAAAAGGAAAAATACCCAACAAGTAAAAAAAAAAAACTGAACACGTTTAGATAATCCAAACAAATAAAAAAAAAATGTTCTAAGATCATAATTTTCTACTATAATCTTATAGGATGAAAATAATTTTATATTAAATTTTTTTCTTTGAAAAAGGTTGAAAAGACAAAAGATCACAGTATTATTTTTTAAAGCAAGAGAATTTTACAGAGTAAAATGAGAAGTTATAATCATTGACCGGCAAATTAATAGTTAGGATTTATATAATCATATAACTTATTATAGTGTGCATATATTTAATTGTAATTTTAAGTTTAATTTTTTAATCAATAACAATGAATATTCATTTTATGAAATTAACCAAATCATAAAATGAAAGACTTTATTTGAATAAAAATTATTTAATTATTTTAATGGATCAATATTATTTATCAAGTTAATATTTTTTTTAATTTTTTAAATATATATTATGTGTATGTGAAATTATTTTTTTGTGATTTAAAGCAAGTTTTTTGGAGGCTTTATCTTTGTGTTCTCCTTGTTCCTGATTTGAAATATTAATAAGGATGGAAATGGACAAAACTGTCTATATTAGGGATGAAAATGAATAAGGTCGTTCGATAATAATTTACGGTTTGACTCGTTTAAAGTTTAACTTGATTCAACTTGTTTAATAAATAGATAGGATCATATTCAAATTTGTTAAAAAACCTTTGTTAGATAAACAAGTCATGCATAAAAACTTTTGAAAAAACTTATTTAACCTATTCATGAACCTATTTATATTTATATATTATATATTTATTTTAATATATTATATTTGTATAATATTTATTTTGTATTTTATTTACATAATATTAATATATATATATATATATATATATGATTTAGGCCTACTTAATGGTTATTTTATCTTATAAATTTTAAGTTTGTAAGCATTTTTAATCAATTATTTATACAAGCTTTAAGTATATTTATTGATCCTTTTTTAAACGTAGACTTTTAAATAAATTTACAGGTTTTGTAGATTTTAAATTAGGACCTTGACAGAAAAAAAAACCCTTTAACAAGTAATACGTTCAAGCTCAAGCCTCAATATTTTTAAACAGATCACTTAAACATTCAAAAACTAACTCAATTCAGCATACTTCCATTTCTAAATATTACTTTTCATATCTTTATTTAATTTTCACTAATTTTATTTTTCAAATTTATGTTTAGACAGACATATAAATTTTTAAAATTTTAAATTTTAAACTATTGTCAAAAATTTTAAAAACATTTTCACAATTTAACTTTTGAAAATATAAAAAATATACCTTTAGAATTTAATTTCTGAAATTATATTTTTAAAATATATTTCAGAAGTTGTTTCATTGAGCAGTTTCGAAAAAAAAATTAAAGGGTGTAAGTTGAAAGGAATCCTAATTAATATGTAAATGAATGGATCGGAGAAATTTCATTTAAATTATAATGGATAGATTAAAAATAAATTAATAATTTATTTATGATAAGTTAAAATTGTATTGTGAAAGATATGATTTATTATAGTATTTAATAAAAAATTATATTCAATCTATTTGTTTAAGTAAGTGTCAAAGACTTTTTTAATTTGTTTGAATATGAAATTTTCGACCCAATATATAAGGTTGTCAAGCTCAAATTGCTTCCAATGTTGCTAGCATCTCCTTCTCGTATATTGACCAAGACTTCTTCTCGCCTATTACTTAAGTATGTTATAGGTCACATGTTTTAAGATAAGACAGCCCCAATACCTAATCCTGATACATAGTCTCGATGAGAAAATTCTTGTAAAAATTTGGAAGTACAAGTATTGGTGTGGTTGTCATGGTTATTTTTAAATCCTTAAAGGAATGTTTAGCTTTCATCTCCCTATTTAAAACATTCTTTCTTTAATAATTGAGTTAGAGATTTCATAATCCCTCCATAGTGTTCACAAACTTTCGATAATAATATGTGAGACCTAAGAACTCCCTACGTGCTGTGGTGGTCATGGGTTTTGACCAATATATCATGGCCTCAATTTTCCATGGGTCAACTTGAACATCCATTCACAAGAAAAAATATCTCAAGTACTTGGCTTCCATTTGACCGAAGTGGCATTTCGATAATTTTACAAAGAATTAGTGCTTTCGTAAAATAAGTAAAGTAGTTTTGAGATGATCCTCATAGAGTTCCCATGTGGTGCTATAAATTAGAATGTCATAAAAGAAAACCAAAATAAATTTACAAAGATGGGTCGAAAGATTTCATTCATGTTAACTTTAAATGTTAATGTAGTGTTGCATAATCTGAATGACATAACCAAATATTCATAGTGACCACTATAAGTTTGGAAAGTTATCTTGTACACATCATCAAGATAACATTGTACCTGGTGGTATCTAGATCATAAGTCAAGTTTATTGAAATATGTGGAATCATGTAACTCATCCAACATATTGTCAATAGTGAGATTAGAAATTGATCCTTTATAGTTACCCCATTCAATGCCCGATAATCAATACAATGCCCGATAATCAATACAGAACCTCCATGATCCATCATTCTTCTTAACTTAATGTACTAGTGAGGAAAATAAAATGGTGTTAGATCGAATTAACCTCAAATGGAAGAATTTCTCCTACTTTATTCTTAATTTTATTTTTTAAGAAGTAAGTGTAACTATAGGATGCTACATTCACAACCTTTGACTCATTTATTAGCTGTATTTGATGATCGAAGGTACATCATGATGGAAGCATCTTTTGGGCTACCATAACACCATGAAACTTGTGTATAATTTTCTTGAGTTATCCTTGTTGATATTTGGTTATTGCAATTTTCTCGATTTCCTTGCGCTTGACCATTAAAAAAAATAGTTCTACACCTTGGTTCCAATCTCAAACCACTATTTTGAAGTTGACTGTTTCCACTTTTCTCATTTTATCTCTAACCAAACAGAATTCATTCTCTTTAAGACAAAAGGTCATCGTAAGATGTTGGTAATTTGTGGTGACTGACCCTAAACTCATCGGCCATGAAATTCCCAACATTATATCCAACCCTATGATCGGTAATGCATAGAATGTTATCATAAAATACCCTTGGACTATCAAGGAAATTGTTTCATGCATTTCCTAACATTCCAAATGTTCTTTGTTTGTTACCTTCACCCTAAAAAGCTTGGTAGTTATGACCCTTAAATGCATGCATATCGCCAATTGTTTTATGAAGTTCAAGCTTGACTTGGAATAGAAATCTATTGATGTTGTATTAGACCATTTACTCAAAAGGTTCATCCACCTAATTCTTCCACCAAGGTATGCAAGGATATCAAATGTTCCTTATCATCCTCACCATGGTTTTCTTGATAGCATTTATCTGCCTCCTCGTATATTTCAATGAGGAGCATTTGCACATTCTTACAACGATGTCTTGCAGTAAATTTCTCGTCATAGTTAAAACATTGGTTCCTTGTCTGTCATTGATGCATCTTTGTCCAAGAAATTTGTTTTGACTTATCGTCTTCAGGCTTCATTGATCTAGCAATTAGCCTCGAGATTGCTTGAGAATTAGCAAGGAATGTGTTAGTCGTTGTCTTCTTAGACTGTTGAAGTTACTTGTCCTTCCTTTAGGTTAATTTAATGACTGATAGTAAATTTTGAGGTTTGAAAGGAGAATATCATCTACAATTTCTTTGTTCAATTCAGCCATAAACACCCTTGTTAAGGCATTTTCCAACCAATTTGGGAGACAATTCATTAGTTTCTCTTTTCATCCTCGTACTCACATGATCCAAAACATAATAATAATTCTTTCATGAACATATTTCATGTGATCTTTATATTTTTATTTACATGCGAGAACTAGCGTCACCATTAGTTGGTTTCACCGTCAAGATAAAACAAGGCTAAAGAAACCTTTTTCAAGTGATGGATATCCAAAGAAACAAAATGTGTCTGATCTAGTCAAATTTAAGGCTCCTCTTTGAGAAACATGGAAAATTTTATTCAAATCAGGTTCTTAAGTCACTTCCTTTCCTTCTTCACTTAAGTTGCTTTGGATCGATGAGTTAGAATACAAGTTTTTACTGTTATTATTAAAATTTGTAGATGTTGATGACGATGATAATTGACGGCTATGCTTTGATTTCATGAACATCATATCAAGGATCTTGTTTACGAACTCATTTATTTTTCCTACAAAAATTTCAAGGCATCACAATGTTCTTTATTGATTGACATTTGATAAATACACTGTTGATATAATCACAACCTAACTCGAATGAAGTATTAATCTAATCGCAACTCAATTTTACTACCAATTGATACAATCTCTTAGCACCAAGATAATTTTTATGAAATAAACATAAGATATTAAACAAATATTATTCGGTATCTTATATATCATACATCCATATTTTAAATATTTTTATTTATCATTATAAAAGATAAAAAAAATAATTAATAAAAAAAATTATCAACATTAAAAGATAGCTAACTAATATATAAAAATAAAATTAACATATAAAAATATATTATTTTAAAAATTATCATTTTAATTTTTTCGAATACCGCATCATATATGTGTACTGTGGATTTGATTTAGAAATTTTAATGTTGCGTTGTCGTGATTCCATCAATTAATTAATTATCAATTTTTTATTTTTTTATAAACATTTTCTGAAACAAAATGTTGTTATTAAAAATATTGAAATTCTTTATTATCCACAAAATAATAAAGAATAGTCTTATCTAATGTGTTTACTATTTTATATTTTTATAATTAGATAAATTAGTTTGATTTATACATAAGTAATTTAAATGGTTGGTAGATAAATAGATTGAATTGAATTGTCGGCTGATTCGTAATAAATTGGTGAATACTAATAAAATTATCATTAAATATATGAATTAATTAATAAAAAATCTAGCATAATTAATAATTTTAAATTAATTAAGCTAGATTATTTATATTAACTTACCTATTCAAACAAAATTATCACTCATAAAACATGTATATCTAAACTAAAAAAAATGATAAAGTTGCCTCCAAAATGAGAAATATCAAAATGAATGGATAGTTATCCAGAATAATAATACACCATAAGCATGTATAGAAAGATAAAAGATCCCAATAATCAAACACGAAATTAATTAATTAATTATTTAATTACTTATATTAAAAGAACAATCTTCTAAACTTTCATGAGTACCAGATACTTTTTTATAAGCCAATAAATATATTAAACTTTAATACCAGATATTTATAAAAATAATGTCTTAACCTGTAAACCAAAGAAGAGTAAAATAGACATCAAGATTAAATTAGGAGGCAGCTGCTACTCCCTCATATGCCAACGTTGTTTCCTTGTGTGCCTTTGCACTAAGATGAGGAAATTAAAAGTAAATTAAATATTTCTTAATTTCAATTGGAACGAGTTATGTAGAATTGGGGCCATGCATGGTGGTCATGATCTTGATACCATTAATTCCAACATTTGCACCTTTAAACAGTCCAATCCTGAAGATTGGAAATGTTGGAACCCCCAATCGTTCTTATTAATTTCTTCTCCCTTCGTTTACCATTGAATCTTTCATAATAATTGACTTTGCTAAATATCTTTTTATGTTTATATTGTTTTAAGATAAGATAAGATGTGCACAACTGCTGACATGATAGCAATTAAGTTTGACAATAAATATAATAATAATAATGAAAATAATAGAGAACCTTTCTACTGGCAAATAGTTAAGTTAGTGCTTATTTTACATGATCTTGTTAAATAGCATAAAAATGACAAGGGTCTATATTCCCAAGTGGTGTTGTACACATTAATCATGTCATGATCTTAGATATTTTGTTCTGCCAAACCATTAACAGTGCGGTTTGATTACAAATACAGCAAAAGATATACATATAAGCAATAAATAGGCATAATATTCCTAAATGGGACCATCTTCAAAGACTAATAAAGTGTATTGTAATGAGTGTTAATTCAATGTGAAAAGGAAGAGAGCAAAGTGTCCAAGTAATCACTTCCTAGGTCCTGAAATACAAAAACATCTAGTTCATTTTCTAGCACGTGTTCCAAGCCTACCATCTTTTTTGGTGCAGGTTCTTCATCCACACTATGTTGTGATCTTCTCTTCCTCTCTTTGCTCTCAATGCATGTAGCATCATGAGTTCCTTTCTGGTCACATCTTAAAGCATGTGTGACCCTTTCAAGTGGGAAGTTAAGGTATGCTTTTGGACCTCTAATTCTCAAAGAAGCTTTGTCATAAGCTAAAGCTGCTTCTTCAGCTGTATCAAATGTCCCAAGCCAAATTCTTGCACCTTTCTTGGTTGAGTCTCTAATTTCCGCAGCATATTTGCCCCATGGTCTTCTCCTTACTCCCCTGTAGTGTTTTGCATTGCCCTTCTCACTTCTCACTGTATCTTCTTCCTTTCTATTGGATTTTCTAGAACTTGCAAATTCCAAATTGTTATTTCTAGAATCTTCTCTAGTATTAGGTAAAATACCATCTAGAGCTTGTTCCCAAAAATCAGCTCCCATTGATATCCACCTCCCTAAACTTGGAAGCCTTTGTAGAATTTCCATAGATCCATCTCTTCCTTCAAGATTAGGCAATTCCTCCCAAGAATTTGAAGATTCTGCTGCATCAATTGTTCTTCCATCTGCTCTATCACTGCTGATAATTTTAGCCCACACATTCTCAAGAATCCCCTCACAAGTTGCATGGTGATTACCATGAATTTCCATGCTGGTTAGTCAAGTAAATGAAGAGGGGAGAAGGGATTGTTATGAGTGAAGATATATATAAAGATAGATATGCAGTGTGAAGGATGTTTGACAGCTCATTAGCTTTGCTTTAATATGATAAATGAATGGAAACCCGGTTGGAAAATTTCTGCATTAATATAATTAATACACTAACCAACTAGGATTAAGGAGGATTTCAGGATTTTCAACACCAAGACATGTTTTAAAAAAATGGGCTACATTTTTTTTTATTGTTTCCCTCTTGACTTGTGTACTTGTTCAATCATTTGGACTTTATCCCAAGTTGATTTGCATACTTTGTGCGTTGTATTGGAATACATTCCTTAAATTCATGGATAAAACATTACGAAACAGAGAGGCAGAAGCATTTGAAAGCTGGCATGGGTGGACTTTGTTGCTTTATATTGGAGTTAGGAACCATTGTAAGTTTGGAACAAATAATTTAATGTTTCATTAGTCAAACCAAAACCTATAGCCCAAATATAATTTAAGGAGATACAAGTTAAACAAATTTGGTTGCTTTCATCTTTTCTTATATATGTTACTCAAAAATATATTTGGCTTACTTGGAAATAGAAAAACAAATGGGTCATACATCACTACCGTGAACCCATTCCAAATCAAAACAAGGTGGCGTGAAGGAAGCCACAATGAGAATTTCTTGGAGCGAAAGAATGGGGGGTTTGATTAAGGAAGTGATGGATTAATAGAAGGATTATTAAAAAAAGTAAATAATAATGATAAAAACTAAGCCACACGGTTGGTTCTTAAAAAATAGATATCTACAACGCCGCAACCGGAGGGCTAGGAAGCTTCTTAGCACTGAAGCAATATGTTATGTATGCAAATGCGGCGCTGCGCACTTGGTTCCATGAACCAAACCATGAAAACTTGTGTGCTTGGTGATGGAAGAGAAATTGTAAGTATATATATATATATTATAAAAATAAAAAGAAATACAACAAATAAAGTGCTTAAAAGAAAGAAAAAAACGAAAAATGATATAAAAGAAAAATAAATGTATATCAATCATTGCTTATAAAAGAAATACTCAATCAGGGTGAGTGTATTTGAATTAGCCTTATATTTCATAACATTGACTTAAGCATATTTTAGATTGCGTGGTTTGGTTTGACATCGAAATAGAATAAGCAAAAACGATTATTTAGTCCATGTTGGATTAATCTGGTGCAGGTACGGGCTTTAGTGGATTGAATTAAAAAAAATTATTTATTTTTTAACTTTTTGAAGATTAAATTTTAATTGAACTTGAAAAGGTTTAGAATTAATTTAGGCTCACAATTTAAAATTCATACCTCATATTTTTATCGGACAAATTCAAACGAATCCAATTGGAACGGTCCATTTTACTAGATGTGCACCAAAACCCCTATGTGGAATACACTTCTAATCAATGATCTTGGGCTTGGTCTTTTTTTTAGTAGGCTTTTTGTCTGTACCCAATGGACAACGATTTGATGGAATCTCAACATATAGAGACACCAATCATTGCGACCAAAAACACAAAAACAAGAGACATTAGCCATCAATTGTCCCTGTGCTACTTTTGCAAATATCCAAATAAAATTACATGTTTTTATAGCCCATAAATTACAAACATGTTTGTTTTCATGATTAGACCGATCAAATATATGATTTGGTGATCCTATCGAAGTTTAACAACATTGCCCAAAAGTTTTACATAAAAAAAACCAGGGTCTTAAAATGAATTGAGTTAAATAAGCTACTTCGAATAATTTGATAGAGGTTGAAATATGTGTTTCTGGTCTATGTAAACATTTTAAATTTGATTTTAGTCTTTCAAAAAATATATATTCAGCGGTCTTTTATTTTTGTTTAAATGTGAGGATAAATACAATTCAATTTAACATTGGCATGCTTTAGCCATTAAAACCATGGGTCTTAAGTGACTATTATTATGTGTCATTGGCATTTGTCCACTAAAGGCACGCACATTGCATACAATGTTAGATTGCCCAAAAAGGTGAAGGAAAATCTTGATCTCACATTTCGTGCACACAACTTCAAGTAATGTTTTCTTCAAAGATTCTGACTAGGGATGAAAATGAATAAGGCCGTTCGATAGAAATTTACGGCTTGACTTATTTAAAGTTTAGTTAAACTCGGTTCGTTTAATAAATAGATAAACTCAAATTTGTTAAAAAGTTTTTTTGGATAAACAAGTCACACTCAAACTTATAAAAAAAGTCTATTTAACCTATTTAGGGGCCTATTTATATTTATATTTATTTTAATATATTATATTTATATAATATTTATTTTATATTTTATTTACATGATATATATATATATATATATATATATATATATATATATATTAGGCCTACTTAATAGCCCTTTTATCTTGTAGGCTTTAAATTTGCAAGATTTTTTAATTAATTATTTATATAGGCTTTAAATTTATTTATTAATTTTTTTTGTTATGTAAGCTTTTAAATAGGCTTACAGGTCTTGTAGGCTTTAAATCAGACCAGACCTTGACAGAAAAAAAAAGTCTTTGACAGGTAACAAACCTAGACTTACATCTCAAAATTTTTAAACAGATGAGACTTAAACACTCAAAGTCTAGCTTAACTTGGCCTACTTTCATTCCTAATTGTGAAAACAAAATTGAATGGAAAACCTTACTATGCTTCCGTGTGCATCCTTGTTAGTGTTGGTGCTGCCTTGTGCATCATTGTTAGTGCGAAAAACAATAGAGACAATGTATTGTGGGGGGGGGGGGGGTTTGTGTCTTTTTCATTGAATAATGTAAGGTTAGGGGGGGGGGGATTTGTGTCTTTTTCATTGAATAATGTAAGGTTAGGAATAGTATTTTTAAGTGTACGAGGGGGCCAAAATAGGGTAGTTAGCTAGCTACACCCATCCATGTGTATCGCATTTTTTTATTGGATTTTTCATGATGAAAAATAAAAATTGCAAAAGAAGAAAAAGATGAAGCTAGCAAAGTGGGATGATAGAATATTTAAGATAATTTGCTTGAAAACAATCTTCATCCAATGATGAAGTTGATTTTGATGCATTCACCTCCAAAATACAAAAGCCTAATTACCACATACATTTATTTTTTCTTTCTTTTTTTCCACAAAAGATTGAGACAATATTCTACCACACAACACTATTGCCGGCTAATATTACGACCATAATACATAATCTATTTCGTACTAAACACTATTTTTTCATAAATACATTTCGGATTTAGGTCATATATATAATATGGTAGGACTAACTTTCTTAACATAATATTTTTTATCAATAAATTTAAAATATATATGATTTGAATCAATTAAATCTTGATATCATTTTAATAAATATAAAAAATATGCTTCATATGACATGAAAAATTAAGAGAAACTTACATAAAAAAAATGGTATCTCAATGCCTCTGCTACTAGCTTTGAACAATGAAATATGCTCTTTGTTAATGTCTTAGAAAACTTAAGAGAAAAATAATATATCTGAAATTGAACAAGATGAAGAGTGAAAGGAAATTTAAAACGAAGGTGAAAATGGTTTTAGGTGAGGAGGGGAGGCGCCTTACTTAATAGGCCACTATTTTTGTTCAAATGGATAAAAAAATGTTTTATTCTTTTTGCCCAAACAAGCATTGTTGCATCAGCCTGTTCATAGCTGTTTAACAGGACAATTCATTATGCATATTTTTTTATTAAATATATTTTTAATTTTCATACAATAATTAAATTTTTATATTTTTATATATCTCAACTACGATTCTCATATTAATCTAAATCATATTAAATTTAAATAAATTAATTATAATTCTCTAATCATAAATTAGATATTTGAAAAAATAATTAAAATTTATTTTGATAATGGTTAATCTAATTTGAGTTATTGTTAAAAATCATAATCGAAATATTTTAAAAAATAAAAAATTTAAAAACCGAAACCAAAATTTAATTTTTTAAAAATAAATTAAAAATATATTTGATTTATTTTTTTTTTCATTTTTGTCTTTCCATTATTTATTTATTTTTTAAATAATTTTTCTGCTATTTATATTGAATTTCATACAAGCAAAATTTATCTTTTTTTTTCTCATTAAATGAATATCTTTGTTTATTGAAAAGAATCTATGGTCATCTATCACATGTTTGGCAATGTCATAAAATTTTTTTATTTTAGCACAAGCAACTTGCCTATTTGACTCATCACTGCTGCAAGGGCTATTTTGGGAATTCCAGGGAGCAGGGCAGCCCATGCAAAGCATTTTTCTTATCTTGATGGGGGTAGATGCCCCATTTTTCATACATTTTAAATCAATAATATACACAAACATAATTATAATTATATTCATTTCTACCTTCAAATTTATCATGATAATTGAATACAGTAAAAATTTGTGATTATCTGAATAAAAAATAATGATTAACTTTTTTATGCATATAATTATCTAAAATAAAATTATAATTATTTATAAATATATAATCAATTATGTAATAAAATAATTATTACATGCATGAAAAATATATATAAAAAAAATTTAACCATTATTTTTTATATTTTATCATAATTTTTTTATGATAATCGATTACCAAATTGATAATCAATTATCATAATTTTTAATATAGTTATGTTTATTAATTATTTTTAATTTAAAATTTGCTGGATAAACATAGTTTTATTTTAAATTTTTTAAAAATTTAATCATAAAACAAATAGAAAATTTTTATTTCACAAAAATACATCTCTTTAAATGCCAACAAATACTATAGCTAAAAACTCCACTAAAAAAGTTGAATAACCTTTATATATCAATGAAAGAAACCAATTAGCTTACTATAATCACGTTTATGAAAAGGGGTATTTTTAATGGATACTTAATTACTTAACAGCGCAGTATATGTGATGGCACTATTTAAGATCAAATGCATTACATTAGCTTGCTTTTATATCTGCTTTCATTTAAATGATTGTTTTCTGTTTATAGCCGAAAGCTTCGATGAAAATGAAGATAGTAGTTAAACTATATGAGGATATATATAGTTATAGTGGATATTGTCATTTCTGAAATATTAACAATGTCATTTTCTTTTGACAGAAGAACATGAGTGATCCTACCTAAATATTGTCGGAGTCATGCATATGGCAGAATATTATATTTTATATTTATGTTATATGTGATCTGTCTCCACCTTATTATATCCATATAATTCTTGTAATTTTTCAGTAGTTCTTTTACTTAAGTACAACGAAAATGCTGATAAAGGCTCAATTATACTAAAACGATTTGGAAGCTAGAATTTGGGTGATTATGTGAGACAAACCAAACCACCATTTCAGTTACTTTTTATTGGCACCAGAATCAGTTGATTTTGTCATTATCCATATGAACAATCATTAATATCACAGGTAGTTAAGAAGTTGTGACAGAGAACGAAATGTTAGACTAAATTCCCAACCAAGTAGAAGGAAATGTTAGATTAAATTTCCCAACTAAAGCACACCCTAAATTCATAATAAAAAAAGTTATGGATATAACATCATATTTCGTAATAGGGTCATTTTGGTCATGAACATTACCCTTGTACTTTACCTATAACTCTATAAAGACCCACTCATGCTTTCACCGTTCCAAATTCAAGGTTCATACTTGAAACACAGCTTCAGCTAACTTGATTTTCTCATTTCTAACCTCATTCACTTGGCATGGGGACTTCAGATACACGCTTGTTTCTTTCTCTTATGCAGATTTTCATTCTTTGCTCCTTATTTTTCATGGCCAAAGCTGTAGGTTTAAACAAAAAGGTCTCAGGCTTTTATGTGTTTGGAGATTCCACGGTAGACCCAGGAAACAATAACTATATAAAGACACCTTTCAGGAGCAATTTTCCACCCTATGGAAGGGATTTTTCCAACCATATTCCTACAGGAAGATTTACAAACGGGAAGCTTGCCACTGATTACCTTGGTAATTAATTAACTTAATTTCTTTTTACTTATAATGTATTTATGATTCATGCAATAAATAAACCATAATTGATTAATTAACCTTGTGATATATACATATATAAGTGTGTGTACATGCTGTGTTACAGCTTCATATGTAGGTCTCAAGAAAGAGCTTCTTCCACCTTATTTGGAACCTAATGTCAGCAATAATATTGAAGAGCTAATAACAGGAGTTAGTTTTGCTTCTGCTGGTTCAGGGTTTGACCCTCTTACACCAACCATCACTGTATTAATTCCTCTTTCCTTCATTCTATTTTTGTTCCTATGTCATAGTCTGCGTGCCCAAAACTAGTCTCTCTTTGTCTCACTCTTATCTATATTTATATACCTGAAAAAGAAATTACTTAAAGACTCGTAATTCATAAATAAAATATTTATTTTTTCAATGTTTATGCATCTAACCGATCTCATCATTTTGCAGAATAAGGCCACTGTTGTTAATTATTTATACATCTTTTTTTCCATATATATATATACTATTATTTACCAAAGAGGAAATGAAAGTGATACATATAATTTAATGTGAAATTGTGTATTTATTTCAGAATGTAATTCCAATAGCAAAACAGTTGGAATATTTCAGAGAATGCAAAAAAAGAATGGAGGATGCGATGGGTAAGCAAAGAACTGAAAATCATGTGAAGAAGGCTGCGTTTTTCATCAGTGCTGGTACCAATGACTTTGTTCTTAATTATTTTACTCTGCCACTAAGAAGAAAGAATTTTACTCTCTTAGCCTACCAGCACTTCTTAATCCAACATGTTAAACAATTTATACAGGTTTGCCTTCAATTTATTCCCACCTAATATCTTCATCAAATGCATTTCTTCTTGATATTTCAAATTTTTCCATCAGTTTCCCTTTTATTTTTTAAGTTTGAATCTTCCACACGTGTGGCTATATATAGTGATGTGCATGGTAAATTAATTACTTTTTATTTTACTTATATTCTAATTAAATAAGTCATCATTTCTTTATGGTAAAAGACATGTAATTTTTTTTACTACCATAAAAGAGATAAAATAAAATATGACATAACATAGTTAATATAATAAAAAATAGAAAAATAATATTAAAATATAACATGAAAATTTATTATACAAATAATATAACTCTTTCTCATTCATCCAATATTTGATCTTTTTAAAAAAAAGTTTGGTTGACGTCAAATATTTTTTACACTTTTACAACTCATGCTAAATGTCAAATCATTTAACTAAAAAAGAGAACAACAAGAAAAAAATATTTTTGTAATTTTCAAATCTTTATTTGGTTAAATTTCCATTCCAAATTCTTCAAAAGTTTCTGATATTTCTATATTGAAAAGCTCTTCAAAATTCTAGTGTTGTGGTTTTACATTCAAATCCTATTATATATGTTCATTGCACACTAAAAAAACTGATTCACCCAAATAAAACAATCTAATTAATTTTTGTTATGGCATTGTTATGCTTTAGTAACGGAAAATTACTTACTATGATAAACTTATATCATACTCAACATTTTTCTACCACTGAATATTTAGGGATTCCAACATTGTAAAATGTGCAAAGAAAAAGAAAGTCAACAAACTGCTTTTATGATGAAACTTTTACTAATATGAACACACTGCAACATGTTGATGGAGGGGAATAAATTAAGAAGAAGACGCTCAGAAGATGGTGGCCAATAATGAGGAGGGGGCAATATGAATGGGTAGTGTGGTTGAGGGTAGATAGAAAAGCTAATAAAGACCCAACCCCACAACCCCATAAACGAAACTTCACCTCAATAAAAAGCAAAAACAGGGTAACATAATTAAATTGCTTGTTATAGCAAGAATATGGCAGGATAAGAGTACCTGTGTCTAGAAGAACTAGACAGCCTTAAATGATAGGTTCCGCCGTAAAAGTAGGGTAGTATTCATTTTTTTTTTCTTTACTGAAAAAGGACACTGCACATACATAAATTATCACTCACAATGTTTATAATTTTTTCTTTCTCTGTTTCTCTTTAAATTACTTATCTTATCTTAGACTTGTTTATTGTATCAATTATTGTGACAATATATAACGTTATTTTACATACATGCATATTCATAATCTTAAACATTACATATTATGATATCAACCTAGACTGCAAAATAACAAATAGCAGTACATTTGGATTTAATGAATGAAATTAGTAGCACATGAACATTAATCAGCTTAAAAAATAGCATAGAATATGAGTTTGTAAGAAATTTTATTATTAGTTCAATTAAACCAAATAGAGTTAGTTGAAGGTAATAGTTACAACCCTATCAAGATTATCCACTTACCTTGGAAATGGAGACCTATATATGAATGATATGAACTGTGTAGAATGCTTGTATTTAATGGTTAATGAATAATTAACAGGACCACAGGAAATGACGTGGCCTGTCTTGTAAGTCTTTGTGTTAGTTTTTTTTTTATATAAAAAAATAGAGATATATTATTTCTGCAACATATTTTATAATTTTTAGAATATTTTTAATTTTTTATTACATCATTTATTTTATTTCTCTTTTATTGCAAAATATTTTGTAAACTCTTTTATAAATATAATTTTTCTTTTATAAACTCCGTGGCTACGATGGGAGAGCAGAGATGAAAATACTCAAATACTTATTAAATTTAAGGATTAAAAATAGATATTGTTAAAAAATAAATTAAAAATTATTTAATATAATTTTAGTTTTAATAAAATATATTAATATTTTAAATGATTATCCTTATGACATTCATTAATAAAATTCAATAGATAATTAAAATTACAACTAAAGTTCACACCACTAAAAGTTAGTTCAAATAATAAAAAATCATCATAAAAAATACCTTACTTAGAGACCTATCAAATTGAAGGTGAATCTTAAATAATTGGAGCTACAATTTAGGGATTTAGGGTTTCAGTACGTACCGAATCCCAAAGTAAGGAAGAATTTGATGGAGCCCTATGTTCAAAATCTTGTTCCTACTAATTGGGTCAGATTTATTTAAACTTTATGTGGTGTAGTGTGTTGGGCAACCATTGTCTACTTTTCTAAACGATGTGTCCAATTGATGAACGTTGTATGACAATGGAGCCATGATTCAGGGTTTTGATATGTACCCCCCAAAGTAAGGAAGAATTTTTATCTAGTCCTGTGTGTTCAAAACCATGTCTCTTCTTAGTGGGCCAAATTTATTTCTGCCTAATGAAAATTTATTTTTCAGCAACCATAGCACACACACAAACACATATGAAAATACTAATTGGTATTTTAAAACAATACTTTTAATTAATTAATTAAGTAATTAACCATTACAAATAATATAAAAAGTATTACCAAATCAGGTTTCCTGAATGTTAGGGGTGAAAGTGTGATTTTGAGATAGCAGAGTTTGGAATATCCTTACCCTTTTGTGTATTGTGTCCCTAATCTGTGAGACAGATCTAGAAATTGAGCAGTGGGGCACCGTAACATCTTTCGCTTCACATGAAAAAAATTTGGGTTTAGGAGAGAAAAGCTAAACACACAATAGGGCGTAAATAACAATTTAATAATATAATAATATTGTAATTTTTAAAGTTGAATGAGAGCATATATCCTTATATCATTTAATGAATTAATGTGCGCCTGTCCTTGTCCCCACTCCTTCCATGAGCTACCTGTCTATTAGAGGGGTGGGAGAGAAGACATATAATAAATATATATTATATCTCATATAAGGTGAAAAAAATAATAAAGCTAAATAAAAAATATGTGCTGTTTAAATATAGTATAAATTTTATATATTTATAATAAAAAGATATAAACAGTGTATTTTTTTTACCTTTTTTTTAAGTGATGCCACTATTTATAGATAGAGAATGAACATGAGTTATATAGATAGTGGGTTGGGGTAGGGCATGGCAAGAAGCCATATAATAAAGAAAAATGATATTCTTATAATAAATATATGTTATATTTTATATAAAAAGAGACAAAAGAAAAAATAATATCTAAAATAATGGAAAAATAGAAATAAAATGTATGTTATATAAATTGTAATATAAATATGTAGCATAAATTTTATATCTCTATAATAAAAGATGTGAACAATGTATTTTTGACATGATACTTTTATATAATGTTATTGGGTAAAAGATTATGATGTTACATATTTATAGATAGACAATGGACGTTAATTATATATTGTTGCATGGCTGGTGAGAAGTCATATCATAAAGAGAAATGATATTTTTACAGTAAATATATGTTACATTTAATACAAAATAAAAAATAAAAAAAAGAAAACTATGAAATGTAGAGAAAAAGCAAGAAAATATATATTATGTGAAGTATAATATAAATATATTATAATTGTATATCTCTAATAAAAGATGATAATAATATATTTTTGATATTATACTTTTTATAACGTTATTGGGTAAAAGATTATGATGCCACATATTTATAGATATAGAGAATGAAGGTGAATTACTTAGCGGGATCAGCATTAACTTTCATTTAATGATTAAAAATTATGTTAGGAATGGAGAGAGTATTAGAAGGGCTTGGATTTGAATTGTAGTACCCTTGGGCTTCTAGAGAACCACGTAGCCCATCATCAAGCTTTAAGAATTCTTTTCACAAAGTTACGAATAGGACCTTAAAAAATCAAGAATGAAATTAACTGAATTTAATATAGACGGAAATTAATATTTTTATGATTAATTTTAACGATGATAAAATTATGTTGAAATTTTGTATCTGTTTTAATGTTAATAGTTATTAAATAAATAAGACCTATTTAATATTTATTAAGAAAAATATAAACCTAAAATTTGAACATAACTTATTATATACATGAGAAGATCCAACCCACTGTTAAGAATATGTAGCAAGACTACATTGTGGACCTGAAAAACAAGTAGTAGGTATATTGGGACCAAAAAAATAAGTACTAGACAAACATATAGTTTGGATGGGGGAAAGTACTAGAATATAGCACTAGAAAATTCACTGAAAAGAAAATAACTTAAGTGGATGCATATTAAATCTTTTGTATACTGCATTTGACATCCCGCCACTTATATATATATATTATGTTGGAAAAAAAATTCACAGTATATACTCATTTTATATTTAGTTGTTGAATCTGTTTTATTTTTTTTAAAAAAAATTATTAACTTTTTGATAAGAAGTATAAATAAATGAATGATATTATTTATATGTGAAATAATTATTACTGTCTTATGTTAAATAGGTTAGGTTTTCGTTTTATTGCATATTGCATCATACAATTTTAATATTCATACTATATGAGTAAGGATTTCCAAGAAAGGTGTTTAACAAAAAAAGAAATATTGGTCAGGGTTTGTTGACAGAAGGTGCTAGAAAAATTGCAATAACTGGAGTTCCTCCAATGGGATGCCTACCAATCATGATCACATTGAATTCCCCCAATGCCTTTCTCCAGCGTGATTGTATTGACAAATATTCCTCCATTGCAAGAGATTTCAATCTACTCCTTCAACATGAATTACACACAATGCAATTGCAGCTCATCAATATGTCTATTTCAGATGCTAAAATCTTTTACGTTAACATTTATGAACCTATAGCCAATATGATTCAAGACCGTAAAAGATTTGGTTTGTAAAAACTTTACAACTTTCTTGGGATATATAGCTATATTTTCTTTCTGAGCAAATATATTACAAAATAGTTTATCTCCTAATTAATGTTTTTCTTTTGTTTGTTTATCTTAGGATTTGATGAGGTTGACAGTGGCTGTTGTGGAAGTGGGTACATTGAAGCATCAGTTTTGTGTAATAAGTTTTCAAATGTGTGCACTGATCCATCCAAATATGTATTTTGGGATTCAATTCACCCAACAGAGAAGGCATACCACAACCTCTTCTTGGCTAGCTTGCCCACCATTGATTTCATCATCAATAACTAGAATAAGTTATTATAGACAAATTTCTTCTTTTTCTAAGCTAGCAATCATAACCTCCCAATTTAATTAATGTATTTTTTCCTTCTTTCCCCGTTAAAATTAAGGCAATATGTGATTTGTCAAATATGCAGAGAATGACATATACAAAATAAAATATGATCAATTTTGTGCATAAAAATTGTGACAATATTTGGTTGTAATTATTTCTATATAAAATTAATATTATTAGATAATAAATAAAATCACAAAAACATTCAATTAGCCTCACTAATATTTTAGATAATAAATATTTTAATAATTAGTGAAATTAGTCCCTAAAAGATCATTGAGTAATTTATATTTGTTCTTAAAATATGATAATCTTCATGTTACTAACATTTATTTAAATTAAAAGAGATGCACGTTTTAAGTGTTATATTACATGCATGCATGAAAAATAAAGGTTAAAACGTTTGTTTGTTTGTTTTTTTTTTTTTTTTCTCACGATCATGGTGTTAGATGATTTTTTACCACTTCTTAACCTTTTCTTTATTACCAAAGATATACCTTTATAAAAACTTAACCTTATTACATCATTTGAGAGGTAAATATAATCAAGTTAGATAGAGTTATGGTAATTAAGATGTTACACATGAATTGTATTTTGTTAAACTTTAAGTTTGTTATAAATAAACCTTTATTTTTAAAAAGAATGTTAATCTGTAGCCTTAAAATAAAAATTTACATAAAAAAAATGTATTACTTAATATTATTATGCATCCTTATATCATGGTTTTCAAAAAAAAAATCTACTTAGTAACTTATTGATCAATGCTTTTAAGATCCTTGTTAGCAATATTTTTTTTTTTAATAAAACAAGATTCATTAAAGTGATGTTTAATTTGTAATTTTTTATTTTTTATTTTTAATACAAAATTTTAAAAATAAAAAATAAAATAAAAATAAAATAATATTTTTATAGATAAAAATAAAAATAAAAATAAAAATATTTTATCAAACTAAATCTCACCTAAACTTATTAGTAATATTTTTTTAATTAATATAGGATTCACTAAACACCTAAACTTGTTAATAATATTTTTTAATTAATATAGGATTTACTAACTCTTAAACTTATTAGTAATAATTCTTTAATTAATATAGGATTCACTAAATTTTGTTGAAAATTGATTGAAAAGGAAATATAGATTTGATTAGACTTGTTGATGTATAAACTCAAAATATGTGATATATTATTACAAATCAGTTATTTAATTAAATTTTTTTAATTAATTCAGATAAATTTTAACTTTTATTGTAAACACATAAATATTAAATGCTTTATTTTTTGTAATTAGGTTTTTAGAATATATGAATTTTTTTTATTATTCATTTTTTAATATGGTATCATGAAATTCTTATCCGTTTTAAAGAAAAATTATTAATTTTTTAAACTACATACACAATATATTTATTTTTTCATACTTTTTTTAAAATTAAAACAAATCTATTAATATTAAAAATAAAAATAAGACAATAAATTATGATTTCATAATTTTGAATCATAGCAAGAATAAATTTAAACTTGAAAAAAATAAAAATAATATTTCACTTTTATAAATATAATTTAAACTAAATAGAAATCATTATATTTAGAGCATCGCCTGCCAAACTAAGAATGGTGTAATAATTTTTTTTAAAATACTCTAAATCATTAAATGCATAGAAACATTAACCCAACAATGTTTGAAATAAACTTTTGTTTATTCATTCATAGAAATAGGCCCTTTTATACAAGTAAAAATTTTAATGTGATGCATTACAAAGTAAGGTGACAACAAATATGGCGTAGTATGGATTTGACCTACTTGTGACGCATAATGGACCTGGTGCAACATATGTTGTGACGTCTTTCCAAATGCTTTCACATCTTGTGACGCATCCTCATGTTGGTCCATGGTCAAAGTTATGTAGGGCCCATGTATGACGTCTCTCAAAATGATCCCACACAAGGTTGTGGCATCTTTTGGTAATGCTCCATATGTGGTGTATCTTCAAATAGGATCACATAAGATTATGACGCATTTTTATTATTCTCCACATTCATATGTTACACATTCATTTTAATCCACATATATGATGCACCTCTGTATTGGTCAACAATTGTCATACATACCCTATACATGTTTAATGTATTAAAACAATCTCCTTTTAGTAATTAATTTTAATAACAACCTTAAATGGGTCAAAAAGAAAAAAACTTATTGGAAGGATAATTGAAATGTAACCAAATATAATGCTAAAAGATTATATCAATGTTAAGTTAAATAAAAAAAAGGGGATATTAAATAAGGAGACCAATGAGAAAAAGGTATGTAGGTGCAATGTTGTTTGGTTGTTTGCACAAGGACATGTGTCTTTAGAAAAAAAAGATATTGAAATTAAAAAAAAAACAATTGACAAACAAAATAACTCTATATTTTAGTAACATAGTAGAATGTGAGGGGATAAGTTTTAAAACATGATATATATTGTTGCATTAAATTTAAAAGAGAAGAAAAATAAACAAATAGAGAGATAAAGGAAATAAAATTATTGGATATTTATTGGCACAAAAATTCATTGGGCTAGTGGCCAATTTTAAAGTCTTAGTTATAGCATATACAAACAATAAAACTAATTGCTAAATTTCTTTGATCTAACAATAGTATAACATTTAGGTAGTACCTAGTGAAACATTGGTATGTAATTACTAATTGGTAACATTTATTTTGTAATGCAAGAAAAAATGTTACTAATTTTTATTAATTAATATATTTGGTAACAATTTTTAAATTAAATATTACAATATAATTTTTTTTAATTTGTCCTTTCCTAATTTTTTATTTAAGAAAATAGTTAAAATTAGTATTCTAATATCTGTCTTAAAATACATGATAAATCCTAAAAAAAAATACAGAATAATCCTACTTCGAACAAAGCATCATCGAAATTGTGATTGTGAAGTCAAGATTACCTATAGATGAAAAATTCTAATCCCAATTTTTGTTCGAGTTCACATGCTTACTTGTTCAATCTTACAGAATCACAATGTTTTCCGCATTTAGTATACATCTCCTTTCTACTTATGTTAAGGCATCGTTCAGTTTCTATTCTCTTCGAAACAATTTCAGTTGTTCTATTTTCCCAATTTTCTTGGAGAGTGCACCGATGGTGGTGGAGAATGGATGGGTAGCGGAGGAGAGTAGACAAGTGGTGGTGATAGAGAATGTTGAGGTCTTTATCGTCGTCAAGGTGCTTTTGTCAAACACATATATGAAACCCTTAAGCAATGTCCTCCTTTAAATTGCACCAATGGTCTTTTTCCTCACCTTCATTTGTTAACTTGCCTTCTTCTCAAAAGGAGCTACTTCTGAATTGTTTCTGTGAGACTCATAATTTTAGTGTTTCATATTTTCGTCTCTCTTTTTATTTTCCAAGTTGCATAGTACCTTATCTACATGAATCCTAATTTCTCTTTGTGATTTATGAGTCCTAGGTGTAGATTTAATGTGAAACATCTAGCTTAGGTGATCATGATGTGTTCTACAAGGTTTGTTTTGGTCGATTCGTCACTTCATGAATTTGAATCTCATGCATCGTATCCTATCTATTTTTATTTAATTATTTATTGATAATCTTGTTTTAGTTACATTTAGTTCAAATTGAACTTGATTACTACTTGATTGTCTTTGGTTTTGCTTTTATTTAGGAAATCAAAATCGTTTAACTAAAAGTGTAGATAGCAAAATTGCATAAATAAAAAAATAGATTAAAATTTTTATTTATAAAATTATGATTGAAAATTAAAAAAGAGTTATGGAATACACAGTACCAAGGGATAGACCTTGAGTACTGAACCTTATACTTTAACAAAGAGTGATGAAATTAGTGATGAGCTTATGGTATCAATTTTAATGTATACTAAATTTGCTTCAATTATTAGAGGATTTAGAGCTTATAGAATCTAGAACACTAGACCATAAATTGGAACAAGCTCAGCCTTTTATCCTAAATGATTTTATTGATTTCTTATGTTTGTTTGATAAAAATAGGACCATGTGAGTCCCTTTTATTTCTTTATTGAATAAAATGTTTGTCTGATAAAGATAGGTTTTGAACTATCTACGTTTATTATGTGATATCTATTTCAGGCAGAGGTTATATATTAAAATTTTTTCTATTTTATTAATTTGAGATATTTTATTATTAGCCTTTGGAGTTTAACTATCCAACCTACCTTTTCAACTTCACAAGATCAGATCATTAGATTAAATAAAGAGAATGGTTCATTGAAACAAAATTTAAAGGCTACAAGACTAACATCTACAAATGGCGCTTACATAGTCAAAGTAACCCTAAATCCTATAATTTTCTCCTTGTTCTTGCTGGGAGAGGGTAGGGAAAGGTGGTCTTGTATTGATAATAGTTAAAGAGAATGCAACTTTAATGATGTGTTCTCTTCTTGTAGTAATAAAAGTTAATGCAAAAAATACTAATTTCTGTAATTTATATCATTATCTCTAGATTACTCATTACTCATTAGGCTTGTAAAAATGTATGAGTAAAAGCTTATTCTCTCTGTCTATTATTGTGAAAAATGTCAACATGAATTTAGTTCATCAAGCTTTTTGTGGTACACTAAGTGATGTTCATGCGCTGCATTTTGTCTGGAAATTTTGAAGAATTGGAAAATATAGATGAGGATAGCAAAATGATTGAAGAATTATGTGATAATAATAATAATTATTTAAAGGCTCAAATATCATATATTGAGATAACTCTAAAGTAGATAACAAGTTAAGAAAAATTGAAGTTGAAAAACGATAATAAAAGTTTAATGTACAAAAGAAACTCTAATCTAAATGTCTTGCTAATAGATGAGGAAAGTGTTTTTATATCCATAAAAGGAATTTTTTGGTTGACTAATGTAAGCTCTCCATGGATCATGGACTATGATCATGCATAGTCTCCATTGTTATAACATATTTACTCTAGATGAGTTTGTTGGAACAAGTAATTTAACATGACAAGATTTATTTAAAGCTTAACGCATCTTATATTATTCACCATTCTTTTTCGAAACTTTTTTCTAGTATATTAATATATTATTTTTCTTTTCTAAAAAAAAAATAACATAGAAGTTAACTTGTTTCCAATTAAATAACACATAGATTACACTATTGCTAGGATGCAAATCGCAGAGAAAATGTATTGTAATATTTTATTTATAATTAATTATATTTTTAAAAATATTACTAACACTGTTTTAAAATTAGTAACATTTTTAAAATATTGTTTAAAATATATTTAGCAACATTTTTTAATATGTTGTAATTTTTATACAAATTGTAATTTATTACATAAATATTACTAAAATAATATATTATAATATTTATTAATATTATTTAAAATATAAAAAAATATTAATAATAATATTTTGCAATATATATCAGATACAACAATTGTTAAAAATATTATTAAAATTAATATGTAATTTTTTATATTTTTATAATATTGTTAAACTAACATGTCTATCCGTAAAAATGATTGATAGTACTTATTATGGAAGTGAGGAGGCAATGTGGGTGCTACTTAGTAGATATTAATTCCAATGAAAACTAAATGCATTTAGCACACAAACTACAAGTTACTCTTTCTTTCTCTCATTTAACATGATAAACATATTATTGTTATTATACTAGAAATCTTAATTAATTCATTAAGTTTTAAAAACATGAAAAGAAATTTGGCATTAATATCACGGTTATCATGCAAGGCAATAAAAGCTACAAATGTGAACCACTAGCAACCTAGCTAGGCCATAACAAAGCACAAGATCTTAAATAAATTCTCAGGTATATATGCAAGCAAGTGACCCATGTTTTGGCCCAAACCTAATACTTCATATTTTAAATTAATTTTGTCGTGAATTGAGTTCTTTACTAATAGATTCGATGGCCTCATCAGCTATTAACTTGTACATCTTCTCCGTTGGATGAACAGCATCCCAGAATACGTATTTGTTTGGATCTGAACAAGTATTCATCCCTCTGCAAGAAGTTCCATATTCTATTGTCCCAATCCCACAACATCCTTTCGACCCTTCGATGAATCCTGCCATCAACCAAAACGAGGGTTAAAAAATGGATCACATTTGTGTTTAATTTGATTGGACAAAAGCATTTTGTAGGCTGTAGAAGTAGTCTGGAATAATCTTTTTCTCTTCTTGGATACAAACTCAAAAACATTTCTAGTGAGTAGTGATCTTATATGCAGTTAGAAAATTCTGGGCAATTTAGATAATCTCTCAATAAATATTTATAGAAGAAGAAAATATATAATAAAAAATTTTCACAAATTAAAATTGAGTTTCGAAAATTATGATAAATTATTTCTTTAAAAAAGAAACAATGATAAAAGTAATTCTCTCCATACTAACCGTATTTTTTAGGGTTCATGACTGCACTTTGGATCACACCATAAATATCAACATAAACAGTAGTGTGGAAGCCCAGCTTTGTCTTCAAGTTGTCTAGTTGCTGTGATAATTTTGCATTGAATGAGTGAGCTACGCTGTTTAAACTTGAAACACAACCATTCTCATTCATAACTGTCTTTACAAGTGGAATGCATCCCAGAGGTGGGACCCCTACAACCACCAACATGTTGGCACCCAATCTACGCATTGCCTGAATCCATCAAATATTTAATTAAGAAAATGAGTCACAGATTAATTAAGAAACACAACTAATATGTTTATTTATATTAAAATGATACTTCTAATTTTAAAATTTTCCTTTTTAATATGACATTTCAGTTACAAACTATAGCTATTTTTAATTTTCTAGGTATTTTTGGTCCATAAAAATCTGGTGTGATTAATTCATGTTGAAAAGAAAGTCAATGAAGAAAACAAAATAATAAATGCAGAGCAGTGAAGTAGGAGAGGGTTTTAAATTGAATGGAAAAGAATTAATTTGAGGGGGTGAAAGAGGGAACCTGAGCGTCCTTAGAGAAGCGAGAGAGCAAGAAATTCTGAAATTGATTCAAGCTGAATTGCTTTGGGCGAGTGGGTTCCAAGAAATAATTCTGCAGGAAGTCATTTGTGCCCATACTAACAATATATAAGGCATTTCTTATAATGAATTCTGCTCTTTCTTCACCCACCAATTTTCTCATTCGGATCTTATAATGCGCAAAATACTCCAATTGTTTGGAAACAGACAGAACATTCTGTTTCATCAAATAGATTTCAGTTAGTGGATATATGTATTCAAATACTTGGCCTTGTATGTATGTTGGAGAATGGTTAAAGAATGTACCGAAACTTGAGCAGTATAATCATCAAAACCTGTAGCTGCTGATGCAAAACTAACTCCATATGGAAGATCTTCCTCCTTCAAATGTGGGTCCAGAAATGCCGGAATCACTTTTCTGTACCCAACTGCTTCAGCTGCACGTGTTTGCAAATACTTAGACTCACTTTTTAGGTTTCTTCTAATATGACAAGAAATATAACAAAGAAACTGTTATGAATCCAACATTGAGTTCAATAAAATACTCATTGTGGTACTTTAAGCCTTGTAGCTTTCCTAACTAAGGTCTAATTTTTTAGGTTGGACTCTCTTCATGTATTTAAATCATAGCAATTGATACTTTCATAAAAAATAAGATTACGGAAAGGATTACTTATAAACTAAATTAAGTTCTAATAGATGCGGCTACGTACTATTAATTAAGTGTGGGTGCATGGAATTAAGCTAGTATGTATGTTTGATTTGAAGAAAATGTTAAGGTTATGAGTCTTATGTTGAATAGAATAAGATGCATTATGTGATAGTTAAACGGTGAGATTCTTTTATTTAATGGATTAGTTTTTAAAGTTTGATTTTTTTTTTCACGTAATTAAGTGATAACAAAAATAGATTTTTACATAAGCACATGCTATTCCTGAAATGGATATACTGTAGCTGTACTAGTATTGGCAAAAGCAGCTAACGCTCAGTCCTCTTTTTAGAAGGATGCTTTAATATTTAACTTTTTAAATAATTTTTAAAAATAGAATCAAAATAATGTGTCATTTTTATAAATATAAGTAAAAACAGATATCAATTAAAATTTAAAATCAGATATAAACTATAATACCTTTCTAGATGGTTGTCCATTTTACGTTGTAAAACTTTCAAAAATTCAAGTTAGAATTTATTTTTAATTTTATTATTTTCAATTTTTAAAAATTATTGCAAACTAAAGATGCATAAAACTGGTCAATTCCCTCTAACCCATATTTATTTCTTTATGAACTTGTTTGAAATGAAATAAAAACATAAAAAAATAAAAATATATTAAAAATAAAAGTAAAAAAGTAAATACATATTATAATAAAATAATAAATATAAATAATAAAAAGCAATGAAAATATTAAAAAAATATAATAAAAAAGAAAAAATATTTAAAATGATAAATATACAAAAATATATTAAAATAATACACACTACTAAAAAATATAATATAATTTAAGAATAGAATTGGATATATGAACCCAAGCTCACATGTCAACCCTTATGATCCCATAGCTTAAAGGAATATGTTAGGATTAGGGATGAAACCAGTTAGTTTATTTGTAAAAAGTTAAACTTGAACATTGTACATTATCTTGACCTAATATGTTAAACCTTACATAAAGTTAGAAAATGAAAAGAAAGGAAAAGGGGGTTGAATATTTTTACCAACAAAATCTGTGGGAAGTCTTCCATTAGTAAACCTTCCTGTTGGGAGGCTGTTAAAGAAGTTCTTCCCATAAGGAGGAAAGTTGCTTTTCATTGTGGTGTTAAGAGCATCATTGTTGCCAGGGTCAACACTTGAGTCTCCAAAAACTAGGATGCAACTCACATTATACTTAGCTGCCAATTGCCTCACTAGATGAATGTCCACACCAAGTGAATAATACCATGGCATTATGGCCAATGCTAGTAACATTTTCACCATTGAGTACTCCATTTGGGTCTTTCAACTAAACACCACCTGGTAAGAATATAGAGGACCCTGTAGGTAACTCACAACTAAAGTCCCTCTTAAGCAAACAAATACCTGAGTAAGTGCCATTCACCAATCTATGCACCATTCTTTAAATACACCACATACGGATCCGTTGTGGTTGCTCAAGTATTTAAAATATGGTTCCCTGAATTAATTACAGCATTTAAAGTTTAAAACTACTACTGCACTTCCTTAACTCCACTGTAATTGTGATTGAGACTTCTTATAAATACCACATCAGCATTGGAGAAGTTGAGTTTGGTATGTTTTAAGAAAGACAATAACTTTATCACTTATTTAATTAATTAGCATAATACCACCATGCCTGACTAAAATTTAATTAAGTTCATGAGGAGCTCATCAATTCTGTTCAACATAAAAAGAATGGTCTCACCTAAAATAGCATTTATCCTCTTATTAGATTAATTCTATGTGCGCTAAAAATGTATAAAGCAATGAACAATAATCACACTTTAATATCTAACCTTATATTAAAATCAGGTGTTTTAATCAGTATCTGATCATAGGGCCAATAATAATATGTTCCAAAAAATGATCTTTTCATATTGTTTTATATGAAAAGATTTCAATTTGCTCTAGATATTTATTTACCAATTCACTAGAATGGATGATAATTGAATCGTACTGATAGAAAGGAGAATCAATCCTAAATGAGTCTGCGTCCTTGAATAGGTATTCACATGTTGTAGTGAGAGAATGAGTGCGGATCTTGATACTTTAATTCTCATTCATTTATTTTTTTCATTTCTGCGTTCATAATCTCTTTCTGTAATTTTCTCTCTCTTAAATATATAGTAAATCCCACACTACCCATCAATGTCTCTCTCACATAAATGGAGCTGGAGGGGATCCGTGCTTCTGCCGTTATACTTGTTTATATATTAAATTAAAGATAAAAAGGTAATATTATATTTATAGCTTTTAACATTATAAACTTATAAAAAAATCTATTTTAATCTTTTCCACGTATATATAAATTAGTTGTGTTAGACTTGAAATTAATTGGAAATTTTGTTTATTATGTGCTTTTATAATTAAGATGTAAAATAGTAATTTTATTTAATTAAAATGTAAATAATGTGTATGGAGTTACCTATTAAGTATGGTAGAAAAGTCCATACTCATCCATTCTTTTTCGATTTTAATAAAAAATAGTTTCAAATTAACTGTCAAATTCGAAAAAAACTTGATTTTTAAAAACGAAAGTAGATAAAGAAAAATTGATATCCGTTCTATCCTTTTTTTCGAATTCGCTTATTTTTAAAATTATCAAAATATTTTTATTATTTTAAAATATTATATAAAATTAATAAAATAATAAATTATATAAATTATATAAATTTTAAAAAATATATAATAATTTTAAAAAATATAAAAAATATTTAAAACAGGTACGAGATAATTTTCTTTAATCCTAATAAAAATAAAAATAAAATTTAATATTGTAAATTCAGTAAAAACCGAAAAAAAAAATACAGGAACGAATATAAAAAATATGAAACGTACCCTATTATCATACGTACCTGTAAGATCTGATAATGAATATTAAAATTTCAAACCGTACAAACATAAATGTTCATAATTTAAAAAAGTAGTTAGAGATAGAATTCATAGTATCGTACTCAAACTTATCCATGTTCATAAATGTTTTTCTCTCCTATTTATATTATTCATTATTTAGCAATTTTTAATCTATTTTTTGTTTTATAATATAATAAAGAATTATTTTTTATTTTATCCTTAAGTAATTAAAAAGAAAAAAAATTAAAGAGAGAACTTCAAACAAAATAAATAATTATTATACATATAAAACTATGATAAAAATTATATAATACTCTTTATAAAAAGAAAAAATAATGAACGGGAAGGAATAAATGATTTAAACATTTAAAAATTCCAACTCAACTCAAAACTCTGTTCTTTAACTCGTACCTAAGAAAACAGTTTTTTTTTTGTTTAATTAAAATAGAAAGAACACCGCATTCTACATTTAAATGAAAAGGTTCGAATAAAAAAATATTACTCAAGATGCTAAGAAACTACAATCAACTTAATGGCTTTTGATCTGAAATGGACGGTAGAGATTAATATGAGAAGAGAGAGATAGATTTTAAATTATAATATTAATAATATCAGAACTTGTTATCAACATCCGTTGTAGTCTAGTTGGTTAGGATACTCGGCTCTCACCCGAGAGACCCGGGTTCAAGTCCCGGCAACGGAAATATATAATTTTTTCACGATGGCAATAATGGTAGTAGCTTATCATAATATATTGATTCAACAACTTACTTTAATGCACATCTGAGCTTTTTTTCGTAGTTTCTGGTCACACTCACAGGACAGATTGCTCTACCCTACATTTTAGAGGCCATGAATGATAAATCATCCATTGAAAATTTGAAATGAATAAAAAGTAAAAATACAGATCTGTTCATTTTGACTAAGATTCTCATGTTTACACTGACTGCACATTTATATATATATTCATTTGAACAGTACAATGTTCACAGTAACAAAATATTTTTGCTCCAAAAAATTGTACAAACATTGATGATTAGGAATTCATCCAACGAAGAAACTAACAAAATATTTTGCATACAAGAACTTCCTTCAAGCACATACGTGTAAAACATTAAGCATGTCCCACCAGAGATTATTGAAAGAAAGTTAAGACACGTTACATTGAGTCACAATTCAAATAGTACGTTTTGCTCCACCAAAATACAGCTAATATCAAATTCCGAATCTCTGATTCTATTATTCATGTCAAGTTGAAGAAGTTCACATGGAAGAGGGGGGGGCCCTCTACGTAGAAAAGAAGACACAAATTAAATTATTAACGTGTCTAGTAGTTCTAACTATGGTTTCCAACCTACATGTATATGACCGATGTCATGTTAAAATTAGAAATTTGTCCATTAGTAGGTTGCATGTTGCCTCCCCTTTCAGCTGCGTCTACCTCCAATATAAATAAATAAATAAAATAACACACCTAACGTTTAGCTTAGCTACACTCGAACTTTTTTCTGTTTAAAAAACTACACCTACCTCCATTAAAATTTCGACAATGTTTGGTAAATAAAATTAATCAATTTCTAGTTTATTTGTTTGGTTTATAATTTATTGAATTTAATTGGAATACACTAATAATATAATTTTTTTTACATTAACTTATAGAATAGTTATTTTAAAAGTTATATATATTATAATTTTTAATTGATTGATAGTGAAAAAATATTTACACTTAAATTATACCAAAACTAAACTAAATTCAAACTCATTTAACTAAAATAAAAGTATTTGTATTTGGTAAACAAGTTTATTCAATAGCTTGCATGTTTTAGTAAATGCTTTTGAAGTGGAGTTTGATCTTGTAAATTTTTATTTTTTATTTTTTATTTTTTATTACTATTATAATTATTATCTCAATAATATAATAAAATTCCTTCTTTAATATTACATTATTTATTTTAATTTTAATAAAATAATTTTTGAAAATTCAAAATTAGTTAAAAGATCTAAAATTATAATTATCTAAAAAATATTTTACCTACACATTAAAACAAAAAATAAAAAATTTAGAAATATTTGAAAAATATTAAAGAAATAAAAATATACTATGTGCTTGGTTGGAGAAAGAAAATGAAAAGAGAGAAAACAGAAAGAATTTGGATAGAAAAAAAAAAAGAGAGAAAGAAAAGTAAAAAAAAATGTTTGTTTAATTGAAAAGAAAGTGAAAAAATTATTTTTATTAAATAAATAAATGTCACTAAAAATATAAATTATATACTATAAAATTAATATTAATATTGTTTACGAATTTTATTTTGTTATTTTTGATTAAATAATATAAATATTATTTTAAAATTATTAAAATATAATATTATTTGAGGATTTGTTTAACAAACATCCTCAAGATTTTGTTGTTCTGATGGGCGTCAAATTAAAAGTAGTTAATTTAATGATATATAAAGTGCGTGGACATTTGAATTGGGCACGTATTATCTAATTAATTTTTAGTATCATCGGAGATTACATTTTTCCCCCTTAGAATAGCAATGCTTATTTCATATGATCATTTTTTCTAATTAATTTGATAATTGCCTTATGCTGCCATCCTCCCTATTATCTTGAAGATTCATTTTCTATTTCTCTTTCTCTTGTTAAAGCTTTTAACGCGTATGATGTTTCATTCTCCTTAAAATATTTTAGAAAAAATAATATTATTCTCACAACAATTTTTACAGCAAGAAAATATATAGAAAAAAAGAAATATATAAAGATAGTAATGTATGGATATAATTAGAGAAGAAAAAGTGTTGAGAAAATAATATTATTTTTTGACAAGCTTCTTAAGCGCATATTGTCAGAAATTATAAATGGCACTTTTGACTATCAAACCCATCACAACCTTAGTTTTATCACAGGATGCCAACTGCATAGTGCTGCCTCATAAATGCTTCAGCAATAATTTCATCGAAAATATACTAGGCCATTCACAAAGCATGTTGCAAATTATTGGAGAACTTGTAACAAGAGGGGAGAATGGAAGAGAAGGAATTGTTGTCTTGTTGGGTTAGCACCTTCTTCCGCTAACATACTATACTAGGACTCCGATACCTGCAGTCAAATTCTTCTCTATTTCTCTTCTGTCATTTCTTTCTCTTCATTTTTTTTCCCTCTTACATACGTATCAAATCTCTTGCATATATTCTTTATCTCACTCTCTCTCTCCAAAATGGAGAGGATTATGTGGAAGACTTGGTCTGCATGACTGAAAGCTCGTCGCAACTATGAGCACCTTTATCACATGTTCAAACACTGCTACCACAACTGTTGTCCATCGCCAACCCCAGATTTTCCGCACCACACTCTAATGACAAATACACACTACAGAATGGTCATTAACAGAAGCAACGGTCATCCTCTAAGTCAACACTCTACAAATCTACAATTCAATATTCATTTAAAATTATGTCCATGCAGAGGTTTTACGGCCAAAGAATTTAAGTTTTAACTGGTCGGGATTGGTTAAATTACGGATGCACCGGTGGGCCAAATTTAATCAGAAGCACCGTGTGTCCTATTATTTGATGAAATAAAATGAATATTTATGTATGAGAAATGCATCGAATATATTCAGGTTGAGTTTTAAATGCACCAATACAAGAAATGCTACTTCACTGGAAATGGACTTAAATTTCAGCTGAAGCCGGCATTATTACGAGAATCTTGTAACATTAAAAAAAATTTTAAAAAGAAGAAGAAAAGAAAACAGACCCAAGTCATGAGATGTGAAAAGGTTAAGGGCATAAGTGGAAAATAAAAAAGATCAGCCTCTCCTTTCACTTTCTTTCCAAATGCACAGAGCCTGAAATTTGGACCCAGAACGCAGAACGGACAGGGTAAAATTGGTAGTCTCATAAACTTCCAAATGTCGCAAAAAGAGATCCCAACATTTGTAATCTACTTCCACACGGCTAATCAGAGATAATAACATTTTTGTTTGATCTGTTAAAAAAAGAAACAAAAAGGAAAGAAGAGAGAGGAAGAAACATGCAGGAGACAGAGTTCATAGGTCAACTCGTCGTTTATGACTATAATCAGGTATTCATGCTAGCAAACCAAAATAAAATAAATAGTCAAATACAATAAAATCATCCATGGACAGTAGAAAGAACACAATTTTATTACAAATTTGGGCATACATTAGATATGGTTGTGGGGCTTCAACAGGAACAGTTTTTTTCCCGTACAATAAATTTTCCAAATGGCCACTAGACCTTCAGCCAGGGTAACAGTTACCCAGATTAGTAGTCATCCAGTATTAGTTTGTCCAAAACGGATCCAAACTCTATTCCCAATTCACAGAGGACAGGGGCAATCTTAGGCATTCTTAGAACTGAATAGTGTTATACAATGGTGTTACTGCATTGAGGGAGAAAGAACTTCAACAAGAATAACAATACAAATAACATCTTACATTTGGTCTTGCTGAGCCAGTATTCAAACTCATTTTCCTCAAGACAGATCAACCACTGATCAAGATTCTGCTGCATCCGCTGTATTCCTGAATGATTTGGGTTGTCAATAATATTCTTATAACTTATAACAGAAAAGACTTTAACATTTTCATTCAAAATGAAAGTAATATCATCAACTCACTTGGGTGATTGTGAATCAAGCTGCATGGTAACTGGGCCATCATTGACCAAATTTACCTGCTCACCATCACAAGTGTGAGGATTGTTAACATAGGCAGCTTTAGAAATTGTCATACAATAAAGGCACCCTACATATAAATCAGTTCAGGTTACATAATTTTACCTTCATCATTGCTCCAAATACGCCATCTGTATAAGGAATCGAAAGGATCTTAAAAGTAAGATTCTGGAAGAATTTAAAAATAAATCCATACAGTGCAACAGAAATACAACAAAGATCCCTTAAAGCTAATCTATATTGACAACTTTCATAGAACAGCCAATATATTTCCACGGGCGTGAGAGAAGAATTAAACAGTCATCATGAATTTAAGATCACAGGTATTCTCAAGATTACAGTTTTATAATTTCACTAGCGATCAGCCAAAAGACTTAAGGACTGTAGACATTGGAAATTGCATGCCAAGCAAAGTTCTTCATTAACATGTTGATTTGATAGAGTGGATAAAAAGATTGCACTGCCATTCTGTCTTTGTTGACCACAATACACAACATCTTAATATTAGTTATTACTACATTCCATACTACATGCCTCTGCTCTGTCAGGGAATATAAAAGGTGAAATAATTTAATCATAGTTTCTTAGAGGAAAAAGGGTAAACTACTCCAATCCAACTCACCAATGTCCATACACAACATTCTATAGCATAATCACATTGCAAGTTCTAACCACATCAAATACTTATAACCTGTTTCTTAAATATATGAATGGAAAAAGAGTATAGCTATTCCAATTAGCTCTTACTCAATGAAGAGACAAAACAAATATAAAAACGATGCCCGGTGTCTGTGAAATATTATATTATCATAGAAACAGAAATGAAAATTGAAACATAGATAACATACCCTTGATTGCATCAGAGTTATAGGCGTTCCTAAATCGGTCAAGTAAAGATGCATAGAAGGGCTTGGCTCTCTGGGGCCCCATTGCAACGTGAAAATCCGGCTTGTTACCCTTCAGGAATCCATACAGCGTAAATTGACTCACTGTTAAAAACCCACAAAAATAAAATAGAATAAATAACTTTTTTTTGAAGATAATTGAATAAATAAATTATTATTAACAAGCAACTAAAGCGAATATTCCATAATTAAGGTTCAAAATGTGAACAACAAACTTGCCTAGTAAAACTTGATAATTTTTCTGCATTACACTGTGGTCCCATGCTTTGCCTGTATTTTCATTAGGGAACAACCTCATATTCAAGACCTTTCGACATCTACTAGAAAAAAGAAATTAATTTCAGTAATGGGAAGTTGAAATTGGACAGAAAAGCGTAAAGAGATGGAGATGACATGTAATCGGCGTCGGCGTCGGAATCGGAATCATGGATTCCGACGAGGACAAGAAGGCCGGGGCCAATCTCGGAGACGATGCGGCCTTCAACCTCAACGGATGCAGAGGCCACGCGCTGAACCATGGCTCGCATTGCTTTCACTGCGTTTCTTCTTCTCACAGTAGAAGGTCCAATTCTTGTTCTGCCCACGCCTCCCACACGTGCAAGTGCCACTGGAACCCTACACCTCCACCCACATTGTAATTGCATTTTTATTTATCTTATGTTAGTTTTTTCTTCTCTTTCCTTTTCTAATACATAGTCAACAATAATAAACAGATTTCTTTTTTAGAACAGAAAAAATAATTGTTCTGTATTTCCGTGTCTACCTCTTTTTTTGTATAATAAAAAACTTAGGTAAATTAACTACTTGAATAAAATTAAATTTAATATTATTTTTGTTTAGATATCTAAAAATAAAATGAAAATTTTAAATATTTAAATAAGATAAAATAAAATTATCAAAATAGATATACTATAATATTAAATATAATGTTAAATAAATGAAAAAAAAAATGTACTTCTATGCAATTTCGTCACTCACATTTGGATATTATATCCTAAAAGTGAATTTTGAATCAACTAGTAAATAACCTGCAGTATTACAGATAATTTTGTGATTTATTCTATGTTGTCCGTGCTTTTAATTACATATAATCTTTTTTTGTTTTTTTATGCTACGAAAGTAACGAAACTTAAATTTAGCAGCAAACAGTCCTCGTTAGGCCAATTCGGGTGAATTGTATGTTTAGTTATAATCCTATTTACCATGTTGCATAATACATATTTGAACATAATTTTATGGCAATGGTCATATTTATGTCATATATTACAGACATTTGTAATTGGTACTACATTTTTGGCATTTCCATATGTTGTAGTAAGAAATGTTTGCAAGATTTCATCTGAAAATAGTAAAAATAAAAGTGAGAAGTATAAAATGTAATCAAGAGAGTTGGTGAAGTGTCTGACTACTTTGATGAAGTGTTGGTGATTCCTAAATCAAGTGTTGTCAGAAGAGAGCATTAGTATTCAAGGTACTGGAGAAGCCATATCATGCTGATGCTCAGGGGAATCAGTCATGCTCTCATGATCCAAACTTGAAGAATAATCAGTTACATCCTGTGAATCACTTGAATTATTGAGCCTTTTGCTATTAATCTGCTTTGCTAGTGTAATCACCTTTTTCCACACACTATAATCGGTTGGTGTGTCATTGCTTTCTGGTGCCGCTTCTTGACATTGCTGACTGGATTTTAGACACTGGATGGTTGATAGTAGCAAGCAAATGGTGGAAGTGGCACCAGAGATGACATATAGAATCCATAAGCTTCTCAGCTTCAAACTTTCTGTATTGTTGGAGGTCATATTGGAGCACTCCTTTGAGGTAATCAACCACTTTTCTTCCAATTGTTTTAGCTCTGCATTTTCTGAGAGATGTAATATAGCTTTTGACACGTCTCTGGTCACTGGCGAGCCTTTCTGGAACATCTGCATTCAGTAGTTTGAAATTTCTGTCATAATTGAAAGAGTAATACTAAACATGCATAATTGAATTAAATGGGTATAAAGGTGGCTGTAAGAAAAAAAATGAATGGAAAAACAGTCTGATTCCCTAACATTAAAGTGCATCCTGATTATAACCCACTAAACATCAAAGATAAATACATACTAATTTGCTCACTTTAAAGAAAAATACTCACTTTAGATTAACTTTTTCCTTTCATAATGTATTCCATTATTCCTCTATATTTTTGGTGAAAGGTGGTGAAGGGCATTAATATGTCAAAAAATTATATTATCACTTACGAAGCCCAATCCTCCAAATCTGGTTCTGGGAGAGGAAGCGGTGTATCTGTTGCAGTGTTCACCAATGAATACTTTTTCATATGGGAGTTCAAGAAAGGCAGCTGCTATAGTGTTATTTTCCAATGCATCAGCATACTTGTATTCATTAGTAACATTTATGATGTTCTCGGGCTTGAACTTTTCTACTTTCTCTAGGAACGACCTAACAAATGAGTCACCATCACAACCAATTTTCATGTTGTTCCTCTTCAACCACTGAATGTCTGTCACATTTGGTCGCAGTTGTTTAATTGTGAGCATTGAAGAAAGACTAGCAGTGTAGCTTGAATTAAGAATCAGAACTAGAAAAAGCCATGAGACCATCACCACCCTAGTTAAGTTGCTATGCATTTTTTCCCCTGCATGATGAAAACCATTATTACTAGAAGTTTCATTCGCATTTTCCATTCAGAAACTTCCTTCAATCGATTTGCCAACTTTATGTAATTTTATTTAAAATAAAAATAGCTAGGAACTTTGAGATTGATACTCACTATGAGCAAAGAACAAAGAGGAGAAGGTAAACCAAAGAGCCGTGCTGATCTGACTCTTCCAATTGCCATGAAATTCAGGATTAGATTCTCTCTCAAGATACCAAACTATTAACATTGTGTAAATCAAAATGGCACCTGTAACCATCCACAATTCCCAGGTAAACGGTTTTGTGAACATCCATGCTGACTCTTCAGCCTTTGCCGGAACTATCATTGACAATCCTGATTCTGCATATGGCACTGTAAAATCCACATACTGCAATCTTTCCTCTAGAATAGTCATGTCCCCAATGACAGCATCATAAGTCTTCCATCATTATTTAACCACAAGACAATGAAAAAAAGTCCAAATCAGTAGAGTAGAAACAAAGTGAAACTCAAAATTCAAGATAGTTAAGTAGTATTTAGTATAAACTAGAGTTATTTATTCCTAATCACTAATTATAAGTTAACATTGTCATATGTATTTTTGATGGCCTCTCTATGATGACATTGTCACTGAAAGGGCTAGCTGTCCTTATACTAACATCCTGCCAAGTCTTCAATTGAAAGGGAGGATAATCAAATAGCGAGCAACATTGTATTTGACCATATGATAAGCATTTCACATTCAGAGAAAATAAAAGAAAACTAAAGAAGATGAAGAGATTTGATACCTTGTTGTAGACAAGATTAACCAAATCATTATAGGTTCCATCAATGGGATGATACTGATATGGCAAGTCGTACCCCAAAAGGTTGAGAACACTCTCAAAAATATCAATGCAGAATCCACTGTATTTTGCAGGATTTTGATTCCGATCATAATCAACATTGACAAACTTGGAAAATGAGGTTCTGCTTCGGACTGCTATTTTCAAAGGATTTTGTGTTGTAGGCATGTTCCAACCCTTTGGATCCTGCTGCAAATTCCCTGGCCAACGTACACCTCTCAAACATTTTGTATTACCAGCTACATTGTTTCCACCTTTTCCTGTGGGGAGGTCTGTGGTGAACCCATTTTGTGGAGTCCAAAAGCACAATTCATTGTAACTCTTCCCAACCACATTTACCATCCTGAAGATAGGACTCTTCACAAGTTGCCCAGCTTCAAATTGAATTTGGCCACTTAAACCAAGAAAACTTGTAGACAATATTTCTCTTAGTAAAGTCTTTGGGTTTCTATAGTTTCTATTGTTCATTCTGTCTACTGCTCCAGTGACAATATTAATGCTGTCATATGCTTGCAAAGCATAAAATCCTGGGTAGCGGTTATCTTCCTCAGCATTCTTGAGCCAAAAAGTTCTTCGGAACTGAGCCTCAAAATTTTTATACTCGCTGCTTCTTTCGGAGTAGTAGGTCTTGATTCCTAAAGCTCCTTGCATATAGGAAAAGACAGACTTATTGACAGAGTCCAGCAAATTAGTTATGCTCTCTGGGATAATCCAAGCTGATTCTCTGTCTACAAATCCCATTATTGAGGCTTCTTTAAACAAATGAATCACCATTTCTAATGAAGATTGTAGCACAATGAACACCCGAGATTGTGTTTGCATTAACTTATGCAGCTCTTCACGCACAAACTCTCCTGGATCACGTAGAGAAGACATAGGTGGAAGAGCTAAGCGGTGATCAATCATTGAACCCACATCCTGAAGAGCCTCAGATAGCAGGGCTAGCATCCCATTATCCCCACCATATGCATCAACTTCGTAGATAGCTACTACTCTCTGCCAACTGTAAGTTTGCACTATATTTGCAATGCATTTTATATATGCTGAACCATTGTTAGCCAGTCTCACCAAAAAAGGCCATCTTGCTGTCATCAATGGCGGGGTAATGGTAGGTTCTACAAATGCTATGACAGGAATTTGAGCTCGGTTTCCTATTTCAGCAACTAAAGCTGTTTCTGCCCATGTGTGCATCCCTATAATCACTTGCACCTTCTGCTTGTTAATCATTTCTTCAGCTGCAAGAAAGGGTCTCACATTCTTCAATTTACACATTTTAGAAAAGTTAAACAAAGTGCATGAAAACCTGATTTTTTATTTTTTCCTAGCAAATGCTAGATATACTAACCAAGAATGGCGGCTCTGAGGGGATCCTTGGTGGAGTTCCAAAAATAGAGAGCCAGCTTGTAGGTCTTTGAAGTGTTGTTGTAACGTTGAGCTGCAATGTCCATGCCTACTTGCTGTTCTTTCCCAATGCGAGAATTAGCATCAATGATTGCCCCAATAGATATAACTTTGTTGTGTGCATTTGTAGCTTCATCTCGGAAGCCATTAATGAGAAGTGGGTAGATGAGTAAATAGAAGAAAATCCAAATCATTGCTACTGCTTGAGGAATAGTTGAAAGGAAATGCATTTTGCTTCAATATGTTTTGATCATATAACCTATTAGCCTTTGGTGGAAAATTTAAGTATGGATAGGCTGCCTCGGATTATTACATGTAATATGAGTAAATTTTCGAGGAAAGACACACAATGAAAAGACAAATTAATAGTACCTAGACGCCAAGGATTCTGGTGGGGACATGGAACTTGAATCTTAGGACAGTTATGAAGATGTTGACTCCATAATTAATGACAAAATTCTATGTTCGTCATATAAGACTTGCACCCAAAATCATATTATTAAGCTACTTTTTTTTTACATGATGAATTGTTTCCATGTATTAGTTAATCAATGTTTAGGAAAGGAAAGATGGTTGGTCCCGAATTAAAGAAAAATATCTATATACCCTGGAATACTCTCAATAGTTAGCAACCGTTTAATCTAACTTAATAATATTTTTATTTAATTGAATGGCATGTAAATTTACTATATATACACATGCATATGATTTAAGGGTAGTGTAATTCTTTACAATTTGTAAGAATTTCTGTTAATTCTTAATCAGTACCCTAGTCTAAAAGATAAAGTTTTATTTAATATTTTCTTTTTCTTTAGAAAAAAAGAAAAGGTCTCATGTGACAATTTCTTTTTGTCCACAAGTGCGCTTAACTTATGGTTTGAAATTGAAGCTTAGGTTTAAGAGCAATAGGGAAGCAACTGCTGAAAAATTCTAGTGTTGACAAATTTGGATGGAAGAATATTATATGATTGGCAAAAATTCTTGATTTTGAACTGTCCAACACGGCAGATACACCAACCAAACACAGACAGAGCATCCATATCCACAAGTTCATGAGAGAAAGCAACTGTGGTAGGCTCGTAGAAACCTGCAATAAGTGTTAACGGTTGAGATGTTAGGAAGTGGCACATCTTATGTTTAAGGAATATATATATTAAAAGCAGATTGTTGGCAAGATAAATTGGCGTTCATTTTTGGTTGACTAAAAATTGATTAAGAAAAACGAAGAAGAGAAGCTTCTGCTACAAAATATAACAAACTTTCTCACAGAAAAAGAAAATAAGTATGATGTGTGAGCTACTTCTGCTTATTGTTACTGATCAAGTCACTCCAATAGGCATGTATATCTCATCCCCTAACAACTTACTTATACACAATATACTATAAATTATAAAAAAGGTACTCATTGCATCTGAAATTCAGCTGCATCTGTAGTATCTTGCATCCTTCAAGCAATAATTTTGAGATTTAATGTGTTTTTGGTCCTTCAAAGTATCAACATTCTGTATTGGCAAATAGCGGTTGACTAGACCTTTTTTATCTAGATCCTTGTAATAAATTTCGTTCGTTTTTAATTCATACACAAAAAACGGTGTGAATAGGAATCAAAACATATGATTTTTACAATTTTAGAAATTAAAAAAGAATAAAATTTTACAGATATTAAAATTAAAAGCATTATACTTTTAGGAACTAAAAATGTAAATGTGGCAATATTATCCCATATTTTCCCATCCCCTTTCATATGTCAATATTGCAGTTATATAATTAACTTGCATTTTTTGGATGAATTAATTTGTTATTTTCAGAGATAAGAGATGTAAAAGTTACAGGAAAGTTCTTTTTAGGAGTTGGGGCTAAGTTGGGACCTAAGACAGGAATATTACTAAAGAAGTTGAGCATATAACATTATTTGACTTGGAACTTGGAACTGTGTTACAAGTTTCTTTGTGAAAGTCCACATTGGTTTACGTACTATGACTATCATAATATTAAACAGAGTAACATTTTTATATTATTCCTGCCATAATTTTGAAAATATATATATATATATATATGTATGTATATATATATATATATTTATATGGTGGAGGAACTGGTCATAATCCAATATAATTGACATTGAATTTGAAAACATTTGTGGCAATGATGCTGCTGAAACTTTCAGCCTTAGGTTTAGCATCTTGCGTTACGTTGGACTTTTTGGTGTTCAAGAAACACGTAAAGATTTCTGTGGACTTTGCCATGGTACCTACAGAATCAAAACTCAAACTTTCACGGCATAAAAATAAAAATATTAAATCTATAAATTTTAGCACAATTAATAAATAATTGTGTTCTTTAAACACGGTGACAAGAGTTTGATTTTTGGATGTGTATATAAAAAATGTTTTATTATAAAAAGATAAAATCCATTTCAATAATTTCTATATTCTGAAGAAATTTCTCAAATGGTTACTTAAGAGATGTTTTTGAGATACATAAAAAAAATGTTAAAAATCTATTATAATATATATTTTCTTAAGTATAACTATACAGGCATTATTTTAGCAAGTTTTATTATTCTAAATAAAGTCACATAATCAAGTTGGGATAATTTTCAAGTGACTTTCACATTTTTTTTATGAATAGTTTTAACAATATATATATATATAGTTTCAAATTTTTAAAAGATTCTTTAATTTTCTCATGTCTTTTTGCATATTTTAAAACCCATATTTTTGAGATTTTTTCTTATATATTTTTTTATTCTTAAACAAATTTATTATTTCTTTTAATAGTGATATTTGATGCCAAAATATATTTTGTATAAACCGTTACAAAATAAATTTTATCATTTTAGTTAAAGTTGTGTTAGCGCGTTATAACAGTTATTAGTTTTATATTAAATACTTGATCTAATTAGTAGTTCTAAACTTTAAAAATCAACATATGAAAAAATGCCGAAATTTTAATTAAATAAAGTATGTAATTAACACAATATTTTCTTTCCACTTACGTTTAGTTTTCATTGAACAAAACGTCTATGGCTGAGAGAAGTTGAAAAATTAAGACAAGATTGGTATCTATTTGATTTAAAATTGAATATAATTAATTTTTTAGTAAAGTTAATTATAAATTTTTTATTCTTTATTAGATATATATATATATATAATTATTCTGAATCATTTTTTATTAAAACTGTATATAAATTTTTTAATAATTACTTTAAAAATATCCTGAATAATTTCTAATTAATTGAAAATATAAAAAAATTATATAGATAATATATCAATTTTTTTTTCAAAACTGGTGTTGAAATTTTTTTTCCGCTTTCTCTCCAAAATCGACTTATGTGTTCTATTATTTTGTAGCATTGTAAAATGATAACTGCGTTTTATTATTTTGATGTGGAAAAAAATCAATAAAACTGAATATATATATATATATATATAATATTTACATTAGTAACATATGAAGAAGGAAAAGGTACAGTAAATATAATATATACCGCATGCATATAGGTATATTTATGCATAAATATATAATAAATATAAGATGGTGCTCCAAGTTCATACTAGTGTGTTTAATTAGGTTATATTAAAAATATTAAATTTATTTAGATCTCAAAATTAATAATTTTTGCTGTCTTTTAAGAAAATAATTTTTTTATTTTTTAGCATTAGTATTGTTTTAATAAATGTAGTTTATTTTAGATAAATTTCATCTACTAAATAATAATGAGTTTTATTTACTATAAATTTTATTTTAGGAGTATTTTTTGCAAAACATCATTAAAGATATCATATTGGTTTAGTACATTGATAATGTTGTTTGAATCAACAATCCCGGAAAATACATGTTAAATCTACAACTCTTGTGATACCACAATGATTGTGAGCTTAGCTTGATCTTCTCGACAAAATTATCTCTTCCTAACATACTTGGAAAATTACATGTCTCTCCCATTTATAGTAGTCTATGAATGTCATTATTGTTAGGTCTCCTCAAATATTTTATTCCAAAAATCTCATTGACACCTCTTACAAACATTTGTAAACATTGTATTGAAGTGCTTTCACCAATTTGTGCATATTCATCTACACTATAGTGGGTGACCTATATGCCAAAATATGAATATTAATTATGCATTTTTGTAGCAATGAAAGAACTTTCATTTGAAAATACTTATCGTAACTATTGAGGGCTTCTACAACGAAAAAGAATATTTGTTTTTTCATTCAAAACCTTCAACGAAATTATACTTTTGTGTAGATTGGATTTTTTGAAAACTAGTAGTTGAACAATCACACATGACCTTCTTCATGATTGCGATTTATATAAATTTTTCTTCGTGTACACCAACTAAAATTACTAGCTTGTGGTCTCACATGACTTTGACATAATAACCTAAACCATTCTTTCTCCGTAGAATCATTAATAACATTCTTTATATTTTTCACTCAATTATTGATTGATAATTACGAACAGTGAGATCCATTTAGTGAAAGGATTAGTATTAAAAAGTGGTATGATAATCGAAATGGTAGATGATAGTGAATCTTATCTTCTTTTTTTTTTTTACCTTTGTGCGTTTCGCTTTCACCAAATATGATATTATCCAAATTATTTTGAGTAAAAAATATTAAAAATTAAATATTGAACATATTAATATTTCAAATTTATTTTAAATGGATTGTAAACTAATAGTATTCATTAAAATTCTATACAACATATAGGAATTTGATATGAAAATATACAAATTTTTAATAACTTTACATATAATTTAAAAAGAAATTTAAATTGAATTATTGAGATTCATTAGAATAATTTAAAAAAATAATAGAAGTAACTAATTAAAAAATTAAATATAAGAAAATAATTAAAATAAAATAATTTAATTGAAAAATAATTAAAAGAAAGCAACTTCTTAAAAAAATTAATAAAAAATTAAATAGAAAAAAATCATTGAAATAAAATCATTAAAAAACAATTAATTGCAAAAATTTATAAAAAATTAAATAGAATAGAATAATTTAAACTTAAAAAGAAAATAATTAGATCAAATAACTAAAATTAAATAATTAAAATAAATTAATTGGAACAAAATAATAAAAAAATATAATTAAAATAAAGTAATTGATTCAAAATTTGCACAAAATAATTATAATAAAAAAATAATAGATCCTTTTATAAAAAAATAATTGGTGTTAAATTTCTGACGTTATATCGTTACAAATTAGAGTTATAACGTTTCCTTCTTGTTTTAAGTAATTTTTATTTTAATTTTCTTATTTTCAATCATATCTTTCCTTCATATACTTACATGTCCTTTCTCCCACTTTTTTAATTTTCAACTTCTTTTACCATCCTTTCGATTTATCAATATTCACACCACACCTTCTCCATTCTTTTACTTTTTCTAACTTTCACCTTCTTTCATTTCATCATTAGAAGTTCCCTATCCGTTTTCAAAACTCTCGTTTCCATCCTTACCTCCACACTCACCCCTATCTCCAACTTATCTTCCTTCTTTTTCCCTGTTTTCCAATGTTTATCTCTATCTTCACTCAGTTTTATAATGCTTTCTTCACACTTATACTTCCATCTTTAGAATATTTCTTCTTCTCTAATTTCCTTGTTTTTTTCATATATCTATGTTAAATTTTGGTTGATGATATTATTTTATCTTTATATTTTATTTTATTATTATTTTACAATATAGATGTTTAAATAAATATAATATTTATTTAAGCAATTCAACTTTTTTTTCTCTTTCCATGTTATTTTTCCAATAGATCACTCGGATAAGGAAGGATTGCAGCTTAAATTTAAGATCTGGACTTGTACTAAAAGACCATGTGGTGAACAGTGCACAGTGTTTGCATCATTGCATGCTCGAACACAACACTATTATATGGAAAATTTTACAGAAATAATATTTCTACAGTTAATATAAACAACAAATTATATAATAAAAAGAAAATGAGAAAAAATAAAAAATATAATAAATGATATGACGAAAAGAGATAGAAAAAAATATAATATAAAAAAACTAGTTATATGGAAACAAAAATTATATATAGCTTGACAGAGCAAAAAAAAAAACAAAAGAAATATAATAAATTATGTGAGGTGATAAAAAAATAATAAAAACAAATGAGATTAGTCAAATTCACCTATCATTTTCTGTTAAATTCAGTTTCATCCGAGGATGCATTATATATACCAATATAGTAAAAAGACTAAACGGCGCAGAACAATTTTGAAGACAAGGCTCAAGAGCTGTGTAACACCAAATTTTCTGGAAAAACTACCACCACTACCAGGCTAGCTAAGCAATACTATACACAAAAGCTAAGATGTGAGACTCTATATTACATACGGGTTTCATTAAAAAATAATAAATATATATATTCTAACTGTATTTACATTTTAATATTTTTTTTTCTATATTTTTTCTCTTATCATATCAAATATAATACATCTCTCTAGTTTTTTTAATTCCTATCTCTTTCTTCTTATCTTTATTTGGATGTACCAATAACATGATCTTTGATTAATTAGTGCATATAGTGTAAGTCTATTTTTGAGTTTTGGGCAACATGTCAGAGGCTACATCATTTCTATGACAGCTGATTGGGAACGATGTGGATTGGCCAATTCATCAGAAGTGCTTATACTCTCCCACTTTGAGGAATTCCGACGACGCATACACTGTGTTCCAGTTCCACCAAAAGTTGCAGCTCTACCCAAATTTTTGAAATTCACATCATTGTAAAAGCCTGTACTGATTCTAAACTCCTTGTTCCAAACATTATTATCATAACCAGTTTTGTTGCCTTCAAGTTGAGCTTCCTCTTCATGATGGTAATAGTTATGGTTATGAAGGTAATTTGTTAATAAGGACCGTACAAAGCAGATGGTGGAAATGGTAGCACATATGATATAGAGACCCCAAAAGTTGTTGAGGGTCAGGCTCTCAGTTTCTGGAGATGTTGAGTTGTTTGAACATTCCTTGGAAGGGGTCAACCATTGATCTTCTAAAGCTTTTAGCCTTCCATTTTCTGCTAGTGTTAAAATGGCTTCAGAAAAGTCTTTTGCCATAGGAGATCCTTTTTGGAATACCTGCACATATCATAAAGTCAGTGCAAGAAAACCAAGCACAACAAAATAAGTTTCCATTTCCAAAGGTTTCTTTAGAATGAATATACTTCCTCTAAGTTTGCAACTATAGAAATCAGTGAAAGCATCTTTTTGTTTTTTTGTTTTCCTAGTTTTCTATACAAACTTAAATAAAGTGAAAACAAGATAGTATTTTTGTAATTAAAACTGAAAATAGAAAATGGAAACAAAAACCAAATCCTAGAGAATGTTAAATACATAAGGTTCAAGGAGTTGTAAACACTTACAAAGCCCAGTCCTCCAAATTTATAGGCTGCTGTAACTGCGGTGTAATCCTTGCAGTACTTGTTCAAGAAAACCTTCTCATATGGGCTCTCAAGAAAGAGAGCTGAAATTCTTTTGCTTTTGAATTTATCCACAATGTCATGTTCTCCATCAACCTCAATTATTTGCTGAGGGTGGAAATTATACACGTTCATCATGTAGCTCTTTACAAAGGTACTGCTGTTATCACAACCAACTGGTAAGTTGTTTTGCTTTAGCCACTCAATGTCTCTTCCAGACTTCAATCGTTTGACAGTAAGCATTGAAGAAAGATTGGCAGTGTAGCTTGAGGTTAGAACAAACACAAGAAATAACCATACTCCAACAACTACTCGTGCAGGGTTGGTGTTTATTTTCTCCCCTGAGGTACATCAAAATTAGATATCATGCTATTTGGAATTAGTTTCAAAAGCAAGGTTTTGCAACTGAAGAAGAAACTTTAATGAAATACAACATTTTAAGTTTTTCTCTTAACACAATTTGGTTAAGCATTGCAGCTCAGAAGTTCCTTCAAATCCCCTTAAAATTACCAAGAAGTTTCAAATTCGAAGGAGTATACACTACTGATCGCTGCAAGATGGAAGAGATGCTAAAGACATTTTTCCTCTTTATATATTGTTTTATCCATACTTTCAGATCTTTGAATAATTCGTGTAAATTGTAACTTTCTAACACAGAAACCACAAATTATAGAAAGCCTACATTAAATTAGAATCAACTTTGATTTTCAGAAGTAACAAAAAGGAAAGCAAAACTTTTCTTACTCGTACATTTATACTTACTATGAGCATAAAATAGAGAAGAAAAAGCAAACCACAGTGTGGTGCTGATTTGATTTTTCAATGGTCCGCCAAAATCTGGATTGAAGTGATGCTCCAGAAACCAGACGATAAACATTGTGTAGATGAGGATGCAAACAGTTGCGATCCACATTTCCCAGCTAAATGGTTTCATAAACAACCATGCTGACCCTTCAGTTTCTATTGGAAGTATCAGTGATAAGCCTGACTCAGTATATGGTTGAGTGAACGACACATCCTTTGATCGGTTGGCAAGTATAGTTACATCTCCTACAATAACATCATGGGACTGCAATTGTTTTTGGTCCAAAATAATAGTATCAGTTTGCTTTTCCCTTTTTGTTAGGAAAAAAAATTGAAATATTTTTAAGAAGAATAACTAACTACATGATTTGACATTTTGATGAACAATTCTATCAGTCAAATTCTTGTCCTTCTTTCCTTTCCACACAAACTTGCCTAGCTCTTTCAATCTCCCTAAGGTTCTCTGTTATTCTCTTGGTCATGTTCATAAAGTATCATTAAAGTCTGGCGGGAGGAAATAGTTTAAGAAATATAACAGAAAGCATTTGTGCTGAGAATTTCTCACAGTAGGAAGGTTTTGTTATGAATTTATTTTCCTTGACAAAATGCTGTTATTTGTGCCAATTGGTGAGAGTAAATTTTTTCACTCTCAATTAAATCACCAGCATCGGGTTGTACAAATTCAATGGTCAATTAAATCGGTTACTTTACAAACAATTTGCTTCAGTTTTGAGAAAAAATATGATGTTTGGTGACTTGGTCTACGTGCATTATGTTGTGGTGTGCAATGCATATATATCAAAGATGACAGATACTATAAAAAAAGAAAAGAAAAGAAAACTCAAGCTTACGAGAAGAACATAAAGATTTTACCTCATTTATGACATTCAGTAGAAGTCTATCATAGGATTCATCCAAGGGCTCAAACACATAGGGCAGACCAGCATACTTGTCACTCAGAATTTCTCGTACCTCGTGGAAAACATCAATACAGAAGCCATTATATTGCTTTTGGGAGTCTTCCTTCACAAAATTATCAAAAGCTGGGTTTACAGGAATTGCAACTTTTAAAGGGTCTGCATCGGTAGGCACTTTCCACCCCTTAGGAGGATCAACAGAAATTAGGCCTCCTGGCCAAACCACCGGGCTAGTTATAGTTAAGCCTTCTGTAGCATTATCACCTCTTTTCTCACTGTCTTTCAATATTTTATAGGATCTGGTGAACTTCAACTTTGGGGTCCAAAAGTCCAATTCCGTGTATTTCTTATTAGCCACATTTATGATTCTGAATATTGGAGTGTAGGATAGATGACTTTCTTTGAATCTTATGTTACCACTTAAGCCATTGAAATTACTAGATAACATTTCCTCCAAGAACACAGTTGAGTTACTCGACTTGGTGTTCATTTTCTCCAAGGCCTTGGTGATGATTGTAATGCTATCATAAGCTCGTAGTGCATCATATCCTGGTTTAGAGACAACAATTCCTGCATGCTCAGCTTGGAAATTTTCCTGCAACTGAGTATAAGCATTAGAACTTGTAGAATAGTAGGTTTTGATTCCTAAGATACCTTCTATAGAGGGTAAAACAGATCTATTGACAGATTCCAACATACTTGTGATCCCCTCATTGATTATCCAAGCTGAACCTTTCCCCAAGAATCCAATTTTCTTAGCTTCTCTTAACAAATGGGTTACCATAGGGAGTGATGCATGAAGTACAACAAAAACACGGGATTTAAGCGGCAGCAGCTTAAGCAATTCATCAAGAACAACCCCTTTTGGATCAGACAAAGAAGTGAACGGTGGAAGGACTAAAGGGTACTCAATCTGCGAGTTAACCTTTTGGAGAGCCTCAGAAAAGAGGCTTAACATTCCAGAATCACCACTATAAGGGTTGTCTTCATATATAGTTATGACCTTTTGCCACTTGTAAGCATGGATAACATCTGCTATGCAGTTCATGTGTGCAGCATGGTTTTTAGCCATTTGAATCAAGAAAGGCCAACGATGTTGCATTAATGGAGGCACTATTGGGGGAGAAGAAAATGAAATAACTGGTACTTGAACTTTGTTTCCAAAGTCAGCAACCAGAGCTGCTTCTAGCCATGTCTCCATGCCAATAATGACTTTAACTTTCTTCTTAGAAATTAATTCTTCAGCTGGAAACCAGAAGAAGCAAGATATTCTTTTAAGCGCTTAAAGGAAAGAAAAAAAGTAAAATGTTTACCACCGAAATATTCATCATGAAAATAGTGCTTACTCACCAGCTGAAGCTGCTTGTAATGGGTTTCTACCCGAGTCCAGGAAAAAGAGGATTACGTTTTGAGTCTCTGAGTAATTATTGAAACTTTGAGCTGCAATTTGCATGGCTCTTCTCTGTTGTTTTCCCATCTCAGAATTGACATCAATGACCACACCAACACTTATATTTTGGAAATTGATGGTAGCTTGAGCTCCTATAAGGCACATGAATAGAAGAAGCTTCTTTATTAGAGAAAGCCGAAGCAAAAGGTTAGGAACTGCTTTGGAAGTTTGGGCATAAAGATTCATATTGGCTCAACTATTATTTATGACTGACATAAGAAATTAAAGATAATCAGAGTGATGTTATATTCCTATAATGTTAGTACATTTTTTGTGGCAATCATTCTGCTGTAAATATTAATCAAACTGAAATTTAACATCTTGACTTGTATTACGTTGAAACGTTTCCTCCAAGAAACACTTCACGATTTTTCAAATTTTCTCCTCGGACTCGGACCCTGTCACAACTAAATTGAGAATGAAAAGTCCCATATTTGAAACGTCAATTAGATGGCTGAGAAGGTTGAGGAATTAATACAGGATTAACTTATTTGTATTTTGTGAGCTCATCTTGTGAAAATAATAAGTGTTTGCAAAGGTAATACAAAATTTTTATATCTCGTATAAACTTATAAAAATTCATTAATACAACTAATATTGTGTATAGAAATTAATTTATTTTGTATTTTAATAAATTATAACTAAAAAAATCATTGAGAAACTTTCCGAAAAATAAGTAACTTTTTTTTAAACATGATAGATTATATTTAAGAAACTGTACTCAAACAGGTACCCTTTTCAATGTTACAGATTCCCATATTAAAAAGAAAAAGAAATGGTTTTTTTGACATCAATATTTATATTTATATAATAAATATTTATTTTTTGATAAAACTATAATATTTTTAAATACATAAAATCAATACTAGTACTAAGACCTGATGTTAATATAGAGTTTGGTGCATAATCGGTTATTAGGTTTGGGTTTGGGTTTGGGCCCCACTGGGAGTGGGTCGTGCAGATTAAGATGATCCATTTGGAAGGGTCGGGTCGGGGTGGTGTAGCTTTGGGGAAGGATGTCGCAATTCTGGAAGCCAGGGACGGAGAGGCCTCAGGGTCGGGTGGTGGACGATGAAGAAGGCGGTGTTCTCTTCTTGTCCGGTGCTCACCATTCCTCTTCTTCTTCTGGATACGGATACGCCAGTATCGAGAAGCAACGGCAGCGTTTGCCTGTGTACAAGTACCGCACCGCCATTCTGTACCTCATCGAGACTCACGCCACCACCATCATTGTCGGCGAGACCGGCAGTGGCAAGACAACTCAAATTCCTCAGGTCAGCTTCCCTCTCTCTCTCTCCGCTGCAAATTCAAATTCTCGGTTCTCAAAGTTGACACCGCACTGCAGTACCTGAAAGAAGCAGGCTGGGCCACCGGTGGCAGACTCATTGCTTGTACTCAACCTAGACGACTAGCTGTTCAGGTTAGTTTCGTTCTTCATCATTCCAAAAAACAAAACTCTCTTCACTCATCGTTAATCTCATTATCACTTTGAATTTCACAGGCTGTTGCTGCCAGAGTTGCCGAAGAGATGGGAGTGAAACTCGGTGACGAAGTTGGTTACACCATTAGGTTTGAAGATATTACCAAACCAGTGAGTATCTATCTCTTTTACACTCTCACACATACATATTATACTATATTCACGGACATTTTTCCCGTTTCTCGGCAGCACAGGATGTAACGGTGCTAAAATTTTTAACTGACGGAGTTCTTTTAAGGGAGATGATGAACGATCCTCTTTTGACCAAATACAGGTACCTGTTATATCTCTCTCTTTTAACATCTCGGCGAATTACCTATATAACTACTAATAAAATGGCTTATTATGTGTACACATATTGTGAGTTAAACATCGAAGTGCCTGGATGAGCATGAACTAGGGAAACCGTGGTTGTATGAAGGCAGTTTAGCATCCTTATGTTTTGATATGTTCTTTTTAACAAATTCTTCTTCCATCCACTTATTTTTTTAATTAAAAATGAAAAAGCATTAAAGCAACAGAACTTTTCAGGGGAAATTAGTCTAGCTCTTGTACGAAACAAATGTTCATGACCACTGAGACTTCCATGCAAATGCTTATTTTAAAGTTGAAATATAAAGTGTTCCTTATGATGACTTTTACCACGCTTGGACGTTGTGCCAAATGGCAAAGATCTTATATCCGTTTCTATTAAAAAGATGCTACTCCATTTTCCTGTTCTGAACTCCTTTTACCTCGACCTCCTTAAATTCCTGTTGCAGTGTCATAATGGTGGATGAGGCTCATGAAAGGTCGATTTCAACTGACATTTTGCTTGGACTGTTGAAAAAGGTATTAAATGGCTGGGCAAGTTGTCTATAAGAGAATAAAATGCTGTTCTTTTTTGGTAATTAAAAATGATGTCTTTATTTCTACAAATTTTGAATCATTTAATCTGGATGTTTTCCGTTTGCTACATTTCTAGATTCAACGACGTCGACCAGAGTTGCGATTGATTATCTCATCTGCTACTATTGAAGCAAAGTCGATGTCTGACTTTTTCCGGACAAGGTTTTCTTCTGCTGTTGCTATTTTCAATTGTTCAGGCCTTTTTTTAATTCATTAACGCTCTTCTGGAAGCTCTGTTTATAGAACTTATCTCCATCAAAATATCCCAAGATTTTATCAGGAAAATTGCCTAAATTGCAAATATCTGATTATGAGATTCACCAGGATCGTATTAAACAGCTACAAAAAGTTACTTGCAAAAGGCACCAGAGTCCAAATTCATCAACGAAGAACATATTTATCTACGTTTATATCTGTTGGCATTTAGTTGTTTGTAATGCTAATATTTTCTCATAGAAATAACCATATGATGCTGTGTAATTGTCTGACTGGTAGCTTTAAACTGACATCTTTCACTGTTCTTCCTCTCTGCTGCACCCACAAAAGCACAGTGCAACAAATATAACATTTGCAATACCATATTAAATTAAACCCTTTTGTTACTCTATTCTTAAACTATGGTTAAAAGTTAGTAGCATGTCTGCCAATATTAACTGTTATTATAATTGCTTGCTTTTCTCCTTTGGTCAGTGTAGCTCTCCTACTTAATTATAACCTATATGATCATGTCCAGTTCACTATACTTGTTATTATCTGGTATACAAGACCACATTGTTACAAATTGTTTGAAATTGGTAGTGTAATTGGGGGTTTCTTCTTTTGAGTATTCAGATTTTGATTGTCTCCATAAAAAGCGGTTGCTTATTCAACAATATGCGCTTTATTAACAGAAAAAAACGCCGAGAACCTGAAAATGAGGAGCATGGACTACAACTGGAACCGGCACTTTTATCTGTTGAGGTACTATTTTCGGAAGCATGACTCATGCTTGCATGTCTCCTGTTTTCTAAGTGAGTTTGCCTGAAGCAAAACACATGCGTATTCAAGGTCAATTGAATCTCCTTTACCCTTAAATCTGCTTTCAGAAAAAAGTTATGTCATTAATTTCTCTCTGGTTTTGAGCCTACGATCATGCTTGCAACAATGTATCTGGTCTGTGAAGGAACCGCACTGCTACTGCCTTCCTTGTTTCCTTAGTTATCTACTTTTTCATTATTATCTTTTAAATTTTCCTGCCCTTGAGAGTACCATATCCTCACCCTAATGTATTTCTTATCTTCCATTTAGTATTAATTTTCAAAAACAAACATCTCATTTTTCAAAACCTAAACTACAATATAACTTGAAAATGTTTTAATTGAGCCATCACTATGGTTTTGTAATTTACAGGTTAAAGCTTTCAATTTTCAAATTACATATACAGTATGTTTTTTGATTTTCAGGGTAGAGGCTTCAATGTACAGATTAATTATGCTGAGGAACCCATCCAAGACTATGTTCAGGCTGCTGTTTCAACAGTACTGTTGATCCATGAACGGGTATTTTTCCTTCTATTAAGATAGGATAATGTCAATTAATTCATTTTATTTTGAGGTATTTAGTTCAGTGTAGTATAATTAGAAGTGATGTTGTACATTAGGTTTGATCATGGACACCTTAATGTGGCATTCTTTTTGATACATACTATACTAGAAATTCTGGAGCCCTCCACAAGAAACACAAACACACTAACTCCAAACATTCTGCTGTTGATATTGGCAGAAAGTCAGATTTATCTTAGTAGTTAAAACAAACAAAATTGGTTGAAATGGTGGTTTTGGTCTTTTATATATCTCGTTAGGAGCCCACAGGAGATGTTCTAGTGTTCCTTACTGGCCAAGATGATATTGATGCTGCTGTTCAGTTACTTACTGACGAAGTTCAAACTAATGGAAAACGCTCTTCAGGTACACATTCTGAACGGTTCTTATTTGCACTGTAAGCTTTTGATGTCTTTAATTTAAATACTGACAACTAACAATAAATGGTAAAATGTGTATAAAATTTTCATATTTTGAACATAATGGGAAGAGTTTTCGTATTTACTGTTTGCATATAATTATGCTTGTCAATGAGATACTTCTAATGCATGGAATTTTCTTTTGTTCCAGGATTGATTGTTTTGCCACTGTATTCAGGATTGCCACGTGCCGAACAAGTTAGAAATACATCTGTGGATTTGACCATAAAAAATTTGTATATTTTTGTTTTAAATTTTGAACGTAGTGATTCATATTTTACTTTCTCTCAGGAGTTAGTGTTTTCTCCAACTCTTCGTGGAAAGAGGAAAGTAGTAATTTCTACTAATATAGCAGAAACATCACTAACATTGGAGGTAACATCTCTTTTATGATAAGTCTGACTATATTTAGAGAGGCAACAAAATCCAAATCCTCCTTATCCATTCTTCTTTTTCTAATCGTGCAGGGCATAGTCTATGTTGTTGACAGTGGATTCTCAAAACAGCGGTTCTACAATCCGGTATTTCCATTTTGTTGTTTCCAAAGATATGTAGTAATGAGCCCCTGTAATGACCTGTTCCTGTTTTGGTTGATAAATGTCATTTTTGGTCTATCATTCCTTCCATTCTTCATGTTTTTTTTACCTCTATTTTTCATAAAACACAGTTCCACTGCAGAGGGGTTATTCTTGGGGTTATTCTCACTTTCTACCTCTTCCCTTGCATTTTCTTGAAAAATTAGAGAAGCTTCATCAATTTTTTATCTGGCATATTTAAACAATTTGCTGTTGGTCCATGAAGGATTTAAAACCTTAAAAATTTCAGTATATTAGGAAGACAGATTCTGAGTTATGGTATACTGTTATATTTCAAATCAACATACACTCTGTATTATCTTTATTATTCAGTTTATTAGAACTTATCAACTAAAGTTTGATTGATTCTAGCTGGCATGCTAGTAGTAACTTCATTTTTTTGAAGTCATTGCTTCTCCACTCTTTCTCCCCATTACTCAGATGTCTTGATGTCACCAAGTGTAATTTTCTGTTTTGTAACAGATTTCTGATATTGAAAATCTGGTTGTGGCACCAATATCTAGGGCTTCTGCTAGACAAAGAGCTGGTAGGGCAGGACGAGTTCGACCAGGAGTGTGTTACAGGTGTCTGACTGAAGTAGTTTGTTTGTTTCTGCTGGCTATGCTATGTATGTTGTTTAACCAGATACGTTTACAAAAAAAACAATAACATGCTTTAAAATAGTTACCTTTTTACTTCTTTTTTAATTGTTTTTTTGGGGTAAGAATTCACTTCCGACAACAAGGATGCTCCTTCCACTTTGGAGCTATTTCTTAGTTCATCTTAGTAAAGTTTAGCAAGAATGAAAGAGGCAAAATTTCATGATAATTTCTGTAAAAAATTTTTGGCAATTTTTACTCTTCTTTTGGTTTATTTGATTTGATTAAGCAGAATGCATTTATTTTGAAGAGCCACACTTTGCACCTAGATTTTTTTTGGGATTTAAGGCTTCTCTATGGCCTTCTGCTCATAGTCACGACTATTTTACTGGGTTTTGTGTTTCTGATATGCAAAGAGATCGGATACCCTGATGCATTCTTGATTCTTTCTTACTCATTTTTTCTGGTTTGGAAGATATCTTATACAACCCTGTGCCTAGATGTACCCTTTCTCTCTAATAAATTCTGTGTATCAGAACCCTACTTTTACTCTCTAACATTAACTTTAGCTTGGCACACTGCTTCTGATCTATTCCATTATTAAGTATTCTGTTCAGAGTTAGTATAGATTCTTCAATTTGTAGTGCAATATTGTTCATTGTGTTTTCTTGATGCATTGGTTTATGCATGCTTCTTCTATTCTGTTTTTCATGTTCCTACTTTTACTCTTTATCATTAACTTTAGCTTGGCACACTGCTTCTGATCTATTCCATTTTAAGTATTCGGTTCAAAGTTAGTATAGATTCTTCAATTTGTAGTGCAATATTGTTCATTGTGTTTTCTTGATGCATTGGTTTATGCATGCTTCTTCTATTCTGTTTTTTCATGTTCCTGTTGCCATGTCTACATCTCCAATTGTAACTTCTATTTTGTGATTATGTTAACTGTGGCAACCCCTTTCTTGTCATTCATTGCACCTGAATGCAATCAGGCTATATACAGAAGATTATTTTCTTAACCACATGTTGAATGAGGGAATTCCAGAGATACAGAGATCAAATCTGGTCTCCTGTGTAATCCAGGTTAGTAATTGTTATGGAATAATTTCACAGCAAAACAAACTTTTAAGCCCAGCTATTTCTTATGGTGATATCATCATAATTGTTTATTTCTTTTTCTTCAGGCATGGTAGTTTGACTGAGATTATATTTTTCTGATCAATAGGAATGGTGACTAATGATCAGCTGCACGATTTCTCATCAGCTTTGTCATGAATTTGTCATTTATTTGGTGACAATTATCATGAATATGTTTTAATTTAATAAACAGTGATAAAAAAAGTTTATCTGCCCTCCATATGGTAATTTAATTCAAAAAAATGATCAACATTAACTGGAGAAAGAGAAAAGGGGGAGTTTTAATTTGAAATTCACTGTTTTATAGTTCATCATTGTACTAGTTTTTTCTTGCAGTGAATTCAATATGCTCTTTTTTTTCCTGGTCTGGTATTTTTAACTTAAATGTTGAAAATCCTGTATGCTAAAGCCATTCAGAGATTTTCAAAGGAGGTCATGGACTAAACTCATTGTTATTTTACCAGAAACCTGCATATCACTATTCCCCTACAAATGATATGGGATAAGATTATGCTTATTATTTATTTATCTCTGTTATTATGGTAATGGTTACTTAATGGATTGACCAACATTTTGCATTATTTAGTAATAAAATATCTCCTTTTATTCACAAAAGAAAAAACATAGTACTTGCAGTATCATGTTTAATGAAAAGGATTGTCCAATTGTCACCTCTATCTTTTCTAATATGATTGATATCATTCCATTTGAGTGCTATTACTGGAGTATTCTTGCTTGAATAGTGTGCATGTGTGTATTCTAGATCAAGTTAATGGTTGATCCTAAAGTTAAATTACTCAATGCCTTTTCTGATGATTTCCAGTTAAAGGCCTTGGGGATTGATAATATCTTGGGCTTTGACTGGCCAGCATCTCCATCTCCTGAAGCAATGATCCGAGCCCTAGAAGTTCTCTATTCACTTGGGGTTTTGGATGATGATGCTAAGCTGACTTCACCAACTGGATTTCAAGTTGCTGAGATTCCACTTGTATATTTCCATTGCCACTAAAATCATGTTTTCATTCATTTGATACATGCTTCTTCATCTTTATTTGTAGAATAATAAAGACCTGTTTTATTCACCATGGTTACAGGATTTGTTCTTAGTACACCTGGCATATAGCACATAACACTAAAGAATAGCAGGCAAGAAAGTATAGAACTTAAAAATTAATACTTGGAAGCAATTCTATAATTTTATTTTGGAATGTTGTCTTCAAAAGATAAATTAGGAATCCAGTCATTTTGTCTCCCTTAAGATCCTCCAGTTTCTTTACAGCCTTAGAAATCATCTGATCTTCCCTGTCATTTTCATGGCTTTGGTCTGCGGTGAATCTGGCTCTAGTATATATTACATAGTTTTCTTTGCTCTCAAGTGTTTTCTTAACGGTTTATTTTTCTTCATATTTTCTGTTATGTGTAGATGCAGGTGTGGATTCATTATTTAAATAATATAGTAAAAGGGTCATATGAAATGCCACTTTCTTGTCAATATTATTTAAATTAATATTGCAACTACATATAATGCAATTATTCTGCTGTTGAGGAATTTTTGTTATGTCTGCTCACTTTTAGATGCATATTTTACCTTTTCAAAATTGGCTGTCCAGATGCCTTTCTTACAATTTTACCAATACCTGCTTAATGGAATGTAATTTTGCCAGGATCCAATGGTCTCAAAAATGATAATAGCTTCCAGCCAACTTGGGTGTTCAGAGGAGATAATCACAATTGCAGCTGTTCTTTCTGTCCAAGTAAACCCTTCTGCTTTAGTCATGACTAATTGCTTTGAAACCAAATTTCAATAAATTTCTGTATATTGAAATCAATTTTCATGCTTTGGTGGGAAATATTAAACGAAATATTTCAAATAAAACAACAAAAATATAGTTAAACATTGACATATAGAGCGGATCTTAATTTCAAATTATCTATGTATACAGTCTATCTGGATCTCAGGGAGAGGGATACAAAAGGATTCAGATGAAGCAAAATTGAGATTTGCTGCTGCCGAGGTACTTTAGTTTACGTTTGCTGTTCCTGCATACACAATTTCACTCACTTTCTCTATTTATACCCATAATTTTCTCTAGATTATTTTTTACATTAAATTTCCATTGATTCTTCACTTAACAACTCTTCCACTGTGTAATACAATTGTTTTTCTGTAGCAATGTGATGCATGAACTATTTTTTTATTAAAAAAATTGATCTTTTGATAATTGATACAATTACAGGGTGACCATGTAACGTTCCTTAACATATATAAGGGGTTTCTTCAGTCTGGTAAATCTTCACAGTGGTGTCACAAGAACTACGTAAACTACCATGCCATGGTTTGTATATGTTCAGCAATTTTGCCCAATGTGGGTATTTCAATTTGGCCTTTGCATCGATTCATGTTGACATGGCTGCTTAAATTGTGCAGAGAAAGGTTCTTGAAGTTAGAGAACAACTCAAAAGAATTGTACAGAGGATAGGCTTAATCCTGAAATCTTGTGAAAGTGATATGCAGGTTGGTTTTTTGGTACTCTTATTATTGATTGAGAAAAGACTTTTTAAAAATGCATTCAAACTTCTCCTGATTTATCCTTTGTTGGGTGCCTAAATATTTGGGTTAGGTAAAGCTCTGCCTTTGAGTATTTATTGTTATTTATTGGTCCTTTCCCATTCTTTGGTTTTTCATCCTACCACATGTTTTCATTTTCAGTTCCTTGGTTTTAGTTTGTTAGGTAGTTTAATTATAATTGAAGGTTGTCCTTTTTCCAGGTGGTTAGAAAAGCAGTTACTGCTGGCTTTTTTGCTAATGCGTGCTATCTAGAGGTGAGATAATTCTCAACACTAAGTTGCATGGTTTTCTTTTTCATTTTTCATGCGTATTACAATTTTTTTTGCCACAAATTTTTTGGTAAAGCAAATTGTTTGACTTCAGTTAAATTTTATTTGTTTTCTGTTTCTTGTTAAAAGGCATACAGTCATAATGGGATGTATAAGACGTTAAGAGGATCACAAGAAGTTTATATTCATCCATCATCGGTGCTATTCAGGTTAGTTAAAACTGAGTTTGGGAATATTTTTTGTGGCATCATGTGCTGGTTTTACCATGCGCCGCAAGTAAAATCAATTTTACATACTTCGACTCAGGTTTAATATAAAATCTGTGGTTAAGACTTGAGATTAATTTGGATAGATATCCTAATCACTTTCTATAGTTCAAAATCAATTTTATCATAACAAATTCTATCCAAGTCTAAAACAAGCAGGCACCATTTCTGCTTTAGAGATTAAGAAGCTTGGAATGTCTAAACAGAAATCCTCTAGTCTCTTTCAGCATCTGAAGTTGTGCCTTTTTTATCTGTTTTTTTTTTTTAATACTTTGATGGATGATTCCTGTATCTAAGTCAGCTAAAATTTTGTTCTTTTGCAGAGTGAATCCAAAGTGGGTTATTTACAATTCTCTTGTATCAACTGATCGCCAATACATGCGTAATGTCATAACCATCGATCCCTCGTGGCTATTGGAGGCTGCTCCTCACTTCTACCAGCTACAGCAACATAAGCCTCTTACCTGATTTGCTTTAGGCTTATTAACCGTGTCCGAGGCAAAGGGAAGGGAAGAAATTGTTAATATATCAAATCCCAGATCACATAGAGCAAATTAACCGGTGATGTGAGGATATAAGATAGAAAATTCTTGTTATTCGCATGTAAATTGGATGCATTGTCAGGTTATTGGAGGTTTTTTGTTCTTTCATACTCCTCACGGTCACGGCTAATTGCTAGATTGCTGTTATTTTTGTTTAAGGAACGAAAATGTTTCTTCTTTTTTCAAGAGTTTTCAAACTCCAGAATGTTCTCCAGTTCCTACTATGAGAAAGTATTTGTGGGTTGTGGCCTTTGTAAAATGGAATTCTTTCATCTTTGTTAACCGTAAAGAAATTTTGGTACAAGTCGGTTGACCATGAACTCAATACCGATGATTTATTGATTTTAAACAATGACGGGTCAAGATGGCAGAATACCTGTTAGCAAAATTAGGGAATGTATTTGGAACCTTGGTGGAATAGGATCTGGATGTTAGAGCAGTTTCTTTGACGATCTTTCATTGTTTATACTTTGTACAGTGCGAAATTCTGCACAGTTTATTAACATATACAAATGATTTTTGTACTTAATTATGGTAAATAGACTTGTCTATATTTTAAATTTTATTTTTAATAATTAATTATATATTTTTAATAATTGATTACTTAATCATATATATATATATAAATAAGTTAACTATTATTTTTTATACTGTTTATATCTTTTGGTGATTGATTACAAGTTGTAATTAATTATAAAAATATGTAATTAATTATTAAAAGATATTGTGTTTATGTCTTTTGATGATTGATTACAAGTTGTAATTAATTATAAAAATGTGTAATTAATTATTAAAAGATATTATGGTCAATGGTATAAAAAATAGTGTTTGATTATTTGGTAAATAATCATGCATTACTGGTAATTGATTGCTAAAAATATAATTTAGGATATAGATAAATAGATTCACTGTAATTATGTAAAAAAAAAATTATTATAAACATATATTTTGTCCAAATGTAAGTTATGTCCGCATGAATGTTTATTTTATTTAGGTCATGACTTTGAAGGTTCGTTGTCCACTTTGTTTATGTAGATAGGGTAATTGTTCATTTCCTCCTAAAATTTCAAGCTTTAAAATCCTTAAATATCTAGTATTTGTGTAATCTGTATTGATTTTCTTGTGAATGGCTATAGATTAATATTTACTTTCTTTTTCTGGATCAGTTGTTTTAAGTTGTATATGGTGGAATGAGTTTTAAAAAATATTGTTCTTACAAAAATATTACGAACTTTGAAAATTTTCTATTCTATAAATCGTTGTCAAATTTGCTTTGAAAATCAGGAAGTCGAAACGAAGTTTTTTTATATTAGTCTAAAAATAAAATATTCAAACTGATCTTTTAAATTTTAGATAAAGATAAAGATAAAGATAGAAGTAAATAAAATCGTCTAATAGAATTTGTTAAAAATTTTTTTATAGATAAACAAATTAAATAAATTAAATTTAAATTTATAAAAAAATATTTAATATATTTATAAACCTATTAATATTTATTTTAATATATTTTATTTATATAATATATATATATATATATTAGGTTTATTTAATAACTTTTTTATCTTGTACACTTTAAACTTGTAAACCTTTTTAATCAATTAGCTATACAAATTTTAAGTCTATTTATTAACATTTTTTTGAATGTAGGCTTTTAAACAGGTCCGTAGCTCAGATTTAGCCTTAAAATTTTTAAATAAGCCAGACTTGATTTATTCACACTCAAAGCTTAGCTTGATCTATTTCCATCCTTAGGTCAGAATAGGAGACTTAAGTAGGGTATAAGACTAGCTCCAGAACCTTTTTACTCTAAAATAAAATTTATTAATTGTGTGATAAATTTATAGGTTTGATTTAATTATATCTGAATTTAATTGTAGATAAAATTTAATTGTTTATAGGGATAATTCTAAAGCCCTTTATTCTAGAATAAAATTTTACACCAATCATGTGAAAGTTTAAAATTTATCTATGATTATATTTAAATTTAAATATAGATAAAATATTATATAATTATAAATTGGTGATTAGATTAGTTAGGAATTAAATTGATCAATTTTAGATGAAAATGTGATATAAAAATTTTAGTTATGTATGTATAACTACGATTTCTTAACGTGATCACTCTCCTTTCGACGTTGAGGTGATCACCAACGTAAAGAGAGTAGAGAAGAAATTCTCACTAACCAAGGGCATAGTACCAATTCAAAGAAGAGAAGCGGATCCCTGTAATTTTTTAGTTTAAATAGAATAACTTAATGTTATATGTATCTATCTTATTCATAATGTCTTATACTATTATTATTCTGGGATTGTAGAATTGAAATAAATTGAATTGGAATGTACTATGTATTTACTAGGAGTTTGTTTATTCAGATATATGTATAATTGAAAAATCAAGTATATCATAAGTGTACGACTATTTCGTACCAGTATCTATATATACGGAATGATATGCGACTAATATTAAGAGAATATAAATAATATAAGAACTTTGACATATTGCATATAATTTAGTTTTTGAATGTGTTAATTTAATCATCGTAGGACCAGGTAATACTTGAACATTATGTTATGTTCTTTTTTGCGGGAAAAAAATTAACTAATATAATTCACATAAAACAGATAAAAAATATACAAAAATATTTATCGATTCATCTTATTAATAAGAGCTATATTTAATCTATGTATATTATCAATAAATTTTTTTTTATTTTTTTATTTAATTTTTTATTACAACACTATAAATAATATAAAAAAAATGAAAATAATTATACACTAACAAAAAAGTTTTTTAACATCCCGAATTTATTAAATACATGACTTTATATTAAATTTTTAACTTTGTTTTTTTTTCATTGTAATTGTTTATCCTACAAAGCTTCACTTTGGCATCAAATATACTTTTTAGTTTGAATCAAATTTTCATTTGTTATTATATATTTTTTTCTCACATAAATACGAAGGCTTCACTTTTGCATCAAATATACTTTTTAGTTTGAATCAAATCTTTGTTTGTTATTATATATTTTTTGCTCACACAAATATAAAAGAGGTTACTCTTCCAGACAAAATTGAATGAACTGGTAAAGTGTTTTTATATAGTAAACGAATTGTTGCCCAATAACTTAAATATTTATCTATAAAATAACTCTAATAGTCATATTATTATTAAAATAATTTAAAATAGTTGGATCTTAATTATTTATCCTTAAAGTAATAATTTTAATTTAGATTCCAACAATCATATTTTGATTATTTTCTTACAAAAGTATAAACACAATGTATATAAAATATAAATTAATGTATTTAGAGATTAAAATATATAAATTAATAATTTTAAAATTAATTAACCTTCTAAAAATCAAATTATACATATTGATATGTCTACAAAATAAAAATATATAAAATTTGAAAATAAATATAGGAATGAACAACGTCTGTAAAATAAGGATACAAAATCATAAAAGATAACATAAAAAAAATTAAACTTGAGGATAAAATAAAAGATTAAAATTTGATTAAATCTTTTAAATTTATATCATGTTACATATTCATTAAAAAAAGTCTTCTTAAAAATTTGGACTAAAAATAAAAATCTAAGGATTTTATACAGAAAAAAAATAAAGAAAGAAATTAAATTTACTAAATTTTGAAAGTATAGTTCGAAAGGATTAAAATTGTATAATCCAAACAAACGAGACTAAAAGTGTAATTAATTTTTTTAAAATTATCCTTACCAAATTCTATAATATAAAATTTTTAATTTAATTTACTAATAAACGTAAAAAAATCTTCTTACCAAATGCTTCTGAGAGTTTAATCTTATGGTAATTTTTTTTTAAAAAGTAATCTTATGGATAATACAACTGATGATAAAATAACTAATTGGACCATAAAATTTTAAAAATTAATGTAACGAAAATTTAAATTTTTATAAATTAACTTTATAACTCAAATTTAGTTTTGATTTTAAAAATATTTTTTTTAATAAAAGCCATTTTAAAACTAGTTTTAAATCCATTTTTAAAGGATCAATTTATTATATTAAAAATTATCATAGTAAGAAAATTTTGACTATAAAAAAAATCAAAGTTGAGAATAAAATAAAAGATTAAAATTTGATTAAATATTTTAAAAATATATCATGTTACATATTCATTAAAAAAAAGTCTCCTTAAACATTTGGATTAAAAATAAAAATCTAAGGATTTTAAATAGTAATAAATTTTAAAGAGTTTAATTTTATGGTACATTTTTTTTAAAAAAAGGTAATCATAAAATTTTAAAAACTAATGTAATGGAAATTTAAATTTTTATAAATTAACTTTATAAATCAAATTTAGTTTTGATTTTAAAACTATTTTTAAAGAAAAAATCATTTTAAAACTAGTTTTAAATCCATTTTTAAAAGATTAATTTATTAGATTAAAAATTATCACAGTAAGAAAATTTTGACTATAAGAAAAAAAAAATCAAACTTGAGGATAAAATAAAAGATTAAAATTGGATTAAATCTTTTAAAAATATATCATATTATATATTCATTAAAAAAGTCTCCTTAAAAATTTGGATTAGAAATAAAAATCTAAGAATTTTATATAGAAAAAAATCAATAAAAAAATGAAATTTACTAAATTTTAAAAGTATAGTTCGGAAGGATTAAAATTATGCAAACGAGATTAAAAGTGTAATTAATTTTTTTAAAATTATCCTTACTAAATACTATAATATAAAATTTTTAATTTAACTTATTAATAAACTTGAAAAAATCTTCTTACCTAATGCTTTTAAGAGTTTAATTTTATGGTAATTTTTTTTGAAAAAAAGTAATCTTATGATAATGCAGTTGATGATATAATGTAATGAAAATTTAAATTTTTATAAATGAATTTTATAACCCAAATTTATTTTTTATTTTAAAATTATTTTTAAATAAAAATCATTTTAAAACTAGCTTTAAATTCATTTTTAAAAGATTAATTTATTATATTAAAAATTATCATAGTAAAAAAATTTTGACAATACAAAAATATACGAGAGACTAACTAAACATTCCATAAGAATCTTTATATAATTTCGTTAATATAAATTGCATAATATATATAGAACATCATTATATCATCCAAGATATTAAACATTGCATTACTCTCATCCTTTATAAAATATGAGTAAAATAGATTTGCAAATTATTAAATTTCTCAAATACCTTTCAAATAATTTATATAATCTGCATGCTAAAATTCTCGTGTTTATCTTATCATATCAAATGCAACTTGATGTGGGGCCATTAAATCATGAGAATAAAAAAAAATTAAATGCTTAAAATGGGTATAGGGTTTAAGGTTTAATCTAAGAAACTATAGATGTAGGTAGAAAGTGATCTAAACCCTCAACTTGTAAACTTGAGTTTAAAGATAACGATTGTTAACTTAAATTTGATAAGCAATAACTAAGTTTAATAAATCCATTAAAAACATGTGATAACATCTCGTTAATGATAGAAAAAGGGATAAAATTTTTAAAATAGATAAAGTTTTTATTAAATCAATTATATAAAAAGGATTGAATATGATAAACTGATTTTTCTAAGATTTAAATATTTTAAATGGACCTGAAATCAAACTATATTTTAACAAATAAAGTATTGAGCATAACAAAAAAAATTGATATTTAGCCACCGAATATATTTGTGGTAGCAAATTCGGCAGCAAATTCAATCGCAAATTCAGCAGCAAATTCAGTTGCAAATTCAGAAGCAAATCGATCTCTAATTTGGTGGCAAAGTCATTCGTTAAATTGGTTGCACATGAGACATAGGTGTCTAAATTTGTGACGGAATGGGGAGTAACAAATTCGGTGGCAAAAATTAATTTAATTAAAATTTTCGATTTTTTTGCTGTTTACATAAAAATTAATTGCAATAAACCTGGTCATGTGGATATATACACAATCATTATTAATAAATTGATAAATTATAAAATAAAAAATCATTAAACAAATAAATTACCATAAATAACATAGTTCAAACATAGTTTAAGTATAATCCTGAATGCAAGTTCATACAAAATCCATACATAATAATAATATAAATAAAAATCTTTGAAACTAAATCAAACAGGTGGATGATTAGGAGGTTGAGTGTCATCATCATGATCATGAGCAACATCGTTAGTATATTTATTTTCATTGAAGCTCATGAAATTAGAGCTAGATGGTAATCTTAAATGTTCCATGATTTGTTGAAGAACTTGTGATTACATATGTATATGTGACTTTGCATGAGTTAACTTTGCCTGGTGATAATTTTGTCATAGTTTGTCCCAACATCAACACTAGGCTGGGTACTGGAGGAGGACAGAAACTCATCACCCAAGTGACCCAAGCCATATACATGTCCCTTTTTGTTCTGTCCTCCAACAATATCCAAAAAAATGACATTTTCAGAGGCTACAGAACGTTACCCATCACTAGAGACATGTATATCATTTCAAAGAGAGTCAGCTCGACGACAAATAAATTCTTCTTGCAAAGTACAAGTACAAATACATGTTTAGAATTAAAAAAATAAAATAATGTACAAATAAAACTATAATTGACATATACATATAACAACATTCTTTGCCTTGTCATTAACCCATTATCCAGCTTTATTCCTTTTAGTTGTTTCCATAATATCAAATGCAGTTGGATCTCGTTCAAGCTCTTTACTCTGTGCAAATAATATTGAACGTGACTTTTAAATAACTAAAAAGAACACAAATAACTTACATATTTTATTTTAAATTACCATCCTATAACGATGCACAACAACAAATACAAAACCACCAGTGTATAAAGAGGCTCCACTATCACAAGCTCAATTTTTCTTGACAATAGTGCTCTTCTTTTGGAAGTTTTGTCCTGCCCAATGAAGATCCAATCTTTGTCTAACCTCCGAAGTAATCAAAATACCCTTATCCTTTTCGATCCGCACCTTGTTCATTGTATTCTTCATCGTCACTAAACCTTTATGCTCAAAGGTTGTTTTGATGGTAACATTATGTTGTGGTAACCATTTATAACTTTTCTACATCAGAGTAAGATATACATAAAAATTAATGAATAGAAGGTAAATAACCTAAATAAATTTAAAAAGTATAAATACAATGTTACCTGAAATTCTTGAAATCACATGTTTCTAACTTCTGCAGGGACAGAACTCCAGGTAGGCCAAGAATCATCAAATTTGGACTTAATAATTTTTGTAATTTCTCTACTACATACATCTAGAGACAAGAAACTATCAAAAAATAATGTTAACAGTGATATTCATTTGAGTAAACCAAGAAAAACTTGATAATCATATTAAATGGGAGAAAAATAAAATACTTACTCATGTTTAGCTCCTAGGCTAATCCATACCCTTCTATCAATAGGATCTCTAGTTCCAACAACCGGTAGAATTGGAAGTATCTAATGAGCAGGGTGTGTCGGTGTGGAGGAAGGGTGTGTACCAAATGTAGGAGTAGATGTACCCATGTGTGGGGTGGATGGACCTGATGTATCGATATGTGGCAAGGATGATCATGATCTAACATCCACTCTTATAGCTACTGAAGACGGTGTAGAAGACATGTCTTGTGAGTCAAGAGATCCTATTGTACATGGTGGAGATGTCCTACCATAAATTCTGTCCCGAACTCTTGGTCGGCCTAGACCTCTACCTCTAGTTGTGTTGTTATCCATCTGTATGCATAAAATGTTAGAAACAATTAATGTAAAAGGTTATACATAGAAATATATTAAAAGGAAGACATAAAAAATATTCAAAATTACCTAATTAAGTTGAGTTATGATCATTTAAATCACTCCCACTCCCACTATCATATTCATTATCTATTGAGATATATGTGCTGTCACTATTTTCATCCAAATCAAGTTCATTAAGCAAACTTGTATAAACTTCCTCATTGATACCGTTCATATCAACAAGAGTATCATCATAAACGTCGGCATCAATCTTCAACATGATATGGAGGTCATGAACTTCATGGACATTTTGATATGCAATGTCATTTTCAACTTGATTAACTACATTATTTGTGATCATACTGCGCACCCTTGTCTTAATAACAACTAACCAACCATGATATCCCTTTGGATATGGTGTATAATAAACTTGCTTAGCTTGTTGAGCAACTATAAATGGCACAAAGTTTCTATATCTTTCTAATTGTTTGACTTGAGCAATTCCATATTTTTTGTCTATCTTTGTCCCACGATTAGGAGTATTATCAAACCAATCACACTTAAAAAGGACTATCTTTTTAGTGGGAATGCCAGGATATTCCAATTCAATAATATCAGTTAAAATTCCAAAAAAATCATCTTTTAATTGACCATTGGTGCCTTGTACACAAACACCATAGTTAGAAGTTTGCATGCCTTCATTCCATGTCTTGGTGTGAAATTTATATCCATTTATGATGTAAATAGGCCATGATTGTACCATTCTTATTGGTTTCCAAGCCAAAGAAATCAACAATGGATCTTCAATTTGATTTTGTGGGTTTAGAACCTATAATAAACAAACTTACTTTGTTTAAATTGTAAATCATATATGAAAATATAACATCATTTGAATAATGTATATAATAGGAACATACATATTCTATAAACCATTTAGGGAAATGAGTACTAATTTCTTTATCGATTTGAGAGTCAGAAATACCGGGTTGAAGCTAAATCGGCATACTTGCTACAAATTAAAACATACATAGGAGTATTAGATAATAAAACATGGAACAAATATTTTGTACAAATATTTAAAGATAGTTTCAGCATGAACTTACTCTAAAAAGGGTTCAACTTATTCACAATTTAAAAGAATGTACAAATGTGCAGCTTTCATATCACGTTCTTCTAAGTAATATTGAATAGATTTACCACTTCCACGTCCTGGATAATTAAAAATTTGAAATTGGTATATTCAATGAACAAATTTTGCCTCTAATATTACGTGGCAATGAACAACTTTCGCCTCTAATATTACGTGGCATTCTACTCCTTCGAGTATTTATGTGCGATAGATAGTAAAAAGAATCAAAAGTAGATGTTTCTTTCATTAAATAGGCTTGACAAATAGAACCCTCAACCGTAGTTTTGTTCTTGCTCTTTTCTTTCAAGGATCATAGAAATCTAAAAGGGAAAGGAAGTAATTAAATGACACATATGTTGAAAAATATTATATGAAATGGATTGTTAAAGGATATAGTAATAAGCATTATTATTTGATTTCGTATATATGATTTGATATTCTTCTAAAATCATTCACTATTTTAGAAAGTGTAATGTAATATCTTGATTTTGTGATGAAGTTACAGTGAGTTGTATAAGGAATTTCCTCTTATATTTTAACTTATGCTCTTGTCTATACCTAGTTACTCTATTTTAAATTTTACTTTTGTCATGTTTAAGTGTAGTTAAAACTATAAAATAATTTGTTAATATTACATGGTTATTAAATTGATATTCTGATGATAAGGGATACACATTATATGATTAAGTAGTTTAACAATGGAGGTACAAAAAGCTAAACAATGCAACCCTTTAGAGATAAGTATGCCCTTCTACTGGTTGTATGTTCTTGTTGAAAAAAGTCCAAGAACCAATCGTAGTTGTAGACATAAGGTAGTGGCAACTCAAAAAAGAGAGAAAATCCTTACTTATACTTAGTAAAGAAAAAGAAAGAATAATGACACAAATCGTACGAAAGATGGTAGATTGGAATAGGAATAAGACCATGGGAGATGGCAGATTTGAATAGGAATGAAACCATACGGAAGATACAGACCCAGATCAAGAATTGGATTGATTGGCAAGTAGCAAACATGCCTATAAAAAGTGATCATAAAGAACCATTGATTACTTTTTTAAAGAATTTTTATGAAAATATGGAACTAAAGCTACACAAAATTTGCTTTAATTTTATTTTTTATTTTTGAATATTTCTTTGCAGTGTAAACATCGTAAATATATTTTAATATTCCTTTCATATTATTCTTGAAATTCTAAACTTTTGCCCCTCAGATTGGAAACCTATACATAACAAAGCCACGGGTCTATTATAGCCCTAATATAAAGCAACAGTGCCTAATTAATTATATTAGAGTTTAGACACAATAATTTGGTCTAATACTTTATTTTATTTTCCCTGCCATTTGGCACCTTGGTCTCATCTTAGAAAATTTTTACATTTCGCTCGCTGCCTGTTTTTCAAGCACTCAAGGTTCTAAATTTCCAACGAAAAGTGAAATTCTGAATAAAAATAAAGGGTGCTTGGTTTGACCCTGATACATCTCGTGAATTATTATGACTCCTGGCAGTTTTGATTGTGCAATGGACTAAGCACATTCAAAACTTTCAAATCAATTTTGAACGTTGGTCATTGTTCAAGGCTTCAAGCAATTGGACGTCTTCCTTGTTTGATCTGTTACTTTTTCCCTTTGCATTATGTCTTTCATTCCTTGACTCCACATTATGTTATATCATTTGATGTGTTGACAAATGACAAGAAGAAAAATAACTTAGATTCTATGGATCTTAAGTTAGATTGTCGTCATTTATTATCTTACACTAATTCTAGATTAGTACATTATAATTTGCTCCAATAATTGGATCATATATGGAATTTCATTTATTAATTCAACATAAGTTCCAGTAACCAAGGTACAATGTCCCATGCCTTGTACAATTTAGGGGAAAGAGCTAATTATCTAATTAATCATTGTATTGTTATTTTTAAATCATTTTAGATGTCTTTAGTGACGACAACCACTTAGCCATATGCTTATTAGTATCTCAGATAGCACTATTGTATGCATCTTTACTATTAACCTCACCACATGGTTCTGTCTTACTTGGGATACCATTCACCATCCAATTCAACTTCATTTTATTACTTTCTATGTTAAAAAGCCATGAGATTTTAAACATTGTTTTTGTCTGTGCATTTTTTAATTAATTTTTTTGGTGTTATTTATGCTGTAAAGTCCCTTGTATAAAAGACTGTAAGGCTTGGTGAAACAGCTTGAATCCTTGTAGAAGGACTTAAATCTGTGTGGATATTATTCTGGTTAGTTCAACATTTCATGTTGGTGGTAAATATCCTGCTACTTCAAACTATAGAGGATTTTGTGCTAGTCTATTATTTTTTATATTCCACTGATCCAAGTTATGAACTATTGTTCTTTTTTTTTTGTTGTCTATTCAGCAAACTATGTTGACTATTAAAGATTCGATTCTAAACTGCTTAATGGAATGAAAAAGAGTATCTATAGTGTTTTTTAGGAAGAATTAATTCTTTTGTTGTAGCTTCTTTTGTACTACTATAAGTAATGAACTTATGATTATTAAGTTATATAAGCCTATGTAGTGCCTCTATCATACATATAACCATGTGACATTGTGCGATTGTGACTCAAATTTCCTTCTGCTTAGTACTTGATCTTGATGCTAAATTGTCTTACAAGCATGACGTTCCACTTAGAAATGTGTATACCATCCTAATCCTTATTGTATTTTGCATATGTTTGTCATTATCACTGCTTTTCAGTGTAGTCACTTTATGTAAGCATTCTTCATCACTTTCCCATGAAATTACATGTAAATAATGCTAAAAATATAGGTTTTTTTATGGTGAGATTTAGATTAAGGTTTTGAAATAACAATTATTTTTATTCATATAGTTACCAACCGTGGAAATTCCCGAAAATCAACAATGGATGTATAATAGGTTGGATCATAATAGACATGTGACACATGAATTTGTAGAAGGAGTTAATAAATTCATCCAATTTTCAACTAAGCAGGAAAACTTTCAAAGGTTGAAATGATTGTACTCTTCATTGGCCACTACATCACATATGCGATGGCATGGTGAGAACCGTAGGGAGGATGGTGTCTTATGTCATCCGTCAGACGAAGAAGCTTGGAAGCATTTTGATAGGATTTACTCACAGTTTTCTCATGATCCCAAAAATGTAAGGTTAGGATTATGTGCTGATGGTTTAGCCCTTTTTGGTCAATATGGTAAGACATATTCATGTAGGCCAATCATTTTAACGCCTCGGATGTGTATGAAAAGTGAGTTTATGTTCCTTACAATCATTATTCCTGGTTCAAACAATCCTAAAAGTAAGATTGACGTTTATCTGCAACCGCTTATAGAGGAATTGACAAATTTGTGGAATGACGGGGTAGTTACATATGATGTATCATTAAGGAAAAATTTCATAATGAATGCAACTTTGATATGGACAATTAATGACTTTCCTGCTTACGGGATGTTATCTGGTTGGTCAACTGCAGGAAGACTTGCTTGTCCAATATGTTTGGAGAGATCAAAAGCAAGTTGGTTGTACCTTAGTCGGAAACATACCTTTCTTGACTGTCATCGACAATTCCTTCCAATTGATCGTCCTTATAGAAGAAACAAAAATGCTTTTGAGAGAAACTGTATAGATACCTCCTTCCCTCCCCCCCCCCTCCCGATTGATCGGAGAAGAAATTTGGCAAAGAACTTGGCAATTTCCATTCATATGGGAGTTTGAAGGACAAAAATTGCCTAGATTTGGTGAACATCATAATGGGACTAAAAAAAAGTATCTTTTAGAAATTACCTTATTGGAAAAAACATCTTCTTCGTCATAACATGAATGTCATGCACACTAAGAGAAATGTGTTTATGAATGTGTTCGACACAGTCATGTATATTAAGGGTAAGACAAATGATACAGATAAAGGAAGAATGAATTTAGCCAAAATATGTAGGCAACCGGAGCTTCACTTACAGGAGGCTTGAGGTGGGAAGTATGTAAAACCAAAAGCTAAATATGCATTTAACAAGTTTGAAAGAGTAGTTGTTTGCCAATGGGTTAAGCAATTTAAGTTGCCTGATGGATATGCTTCAAATTTAGCTTAGTGTGTTGACATGGGATCATCAAAGTTGCATGGAATGAAAAGTCATGATTGTCATGTATTTATGCAACGATTACTTCCTATTACGTTTGAATCTTTACCAAATGGTATTTGGAAACCATTTGTTGAGCTCAATCACTTTTTTAGAGAACTAACTTGTACAACTTTATATGTAAACAAATTGATGGATATGAAATTTGATATTCCTGCATTCTTGTATAAGTTGGAGCAAATCTTTCCTCCAAGCTTATTTGATTCTATGGAACATCTCATGGCTTTCACACCAAGTAATTACTATATCCTTTAATAATCCATTTAGAAAAACCATCCATGGCTATTAATGAAATTCCAGAACTTTATTATCAAACTACAACCAATTAGCAAATATAAATTAAGCACATGGAAAGATATTGAACAAATAAACTTGGGTATTCACCTGATATATTCAACGTGCTCTCTTTCGAGAATGAATTTCTCAACCACCACGGCTCACTTTATTCTATGCTTCAATATTGACAGTCAACTATAGAACAAAATGGGACTTCATTTCAATATCTATTACCAAATCAATTTGTGCTACACTATATATAGTTATATTCAACCACGATAATAGAATGCCCCTGTTGAAGACAACAATAGAATCTATCCATGAGCTAATCTTTTCTAAAGATAAACATGAAAAAAAAAATGAAGCTTGTTTACTGAAAACATGACTCCAACAACAAAACTCAAGTACCCAACCATGCCCCATAGGTCATTTCTCTTACTTTAGCAACTCTGAACCATTTAATGTATCCTTGCAAAATTATAATCACATATTAAATTTCTTTAATTAAAGTATGGTAGATGAAATATTGTTGTTGATGAAATTTAAGCAAAATTCTTTTTAACAGTCGTTTAATAAAAGAAGCCGTCGGTAGATATTTTAGTCACACATCCAGAAATACCCTTCCATGTAAGTCCCAAAAGACACACATAACACGTGGTACAAGTGTAATATAGTATCCATTGTAGGGGTATATTGGTCAGTAGAAAACAAAACTCTTAACTTTACTTTTCAGCTATGAAGATTGGTTACGGTGAGAGTGTGAAAGATGAATCTAGAGATTTTTCAGCTTGGTTCTGACCCAAATCAATGGTCAAGGATTCTTCTAAGAGAGGGTGATTGGAAAGTAGAAGTCGTAGCTGTGTTTTCCATTCTTTCTCTTCATAAATGGGGCTATTGGTATCACAAAGAGAGGCTTTCCTTTCAAGGGAAGACACAAGTCCCTATCCACAGTATACACGCTACTACGTGAAATGATCATCACCAGAAAAATAAAATGCAAATGATAATTCAAAGAAATTATAAATGTTCTTTTTAGTTTCAATAATATATACCTCAACTTAAATTGACTTGATCAATATTCAAAGAGTTTATCCTATTGAGAACCATTTGAATGATGCCCAAAAACACTTGTTCTCTAATGTTTCTGTAAACGCAAAAACAGTTAGAGATTCCATCTTCAATTATATCTACCAATAGAGAGACAAAATCTAATATTCATAAAAAAAAAAGAAAACAAAAGTGCACAACTTTTTTTTTTCTTGAAGTAAGAGATTAAAGCAAAGAACTAAGATATAATTATATAAATAAATAAAAAATAAAAATTCAGACCAACCAACCTTTAAGAATCAATAACTGAGAAAGTAAATAACTGTGGCTTAATCTTCAAACTTCACTCACTCACTCTCTCTCTCTCTCTCTCTCTGACTCAGACACATACTAATGTAGTAACACAACGATGCCTCAAAGGATGACCAACCAAACCACTCAAGACTCTGCTTTGATAACTCTCAACAATATGAATTTCTGTATATGTAATGCTTCCAGAATCAGCAATCAAGACATATCCCAATTTGCAGAAAAACCACAACTTTCATGCTCCAAAAACATGAATACAACCATCCAGAAATAGTTTCCTCAGAATCAAAAATACCCACAAATGGTTTCTAATTCATAATTGAGAAACAAATAAAAAATGCTCAAAATCTCATTTAATATTATCCATGAGCTAATTTTTTCTAAAGATAAACATGAAAAAAAAAGTAAGACCCATGCATGAATACAATGGCTTGAATGGACATATATAACCTCATCCCAATTTAAATTATTCAAGGCTTGCTATAAAGATGTTTGAATCAACTTCAGGCTACAAGAAGTGACAGAGATAAACATGTATCTTATCCTATCTTCAATGGACTAGTGGGTAATGTGGTTAAACAAGAATCTCCACCTATCAATACAGTAATAAACAAGAATCTCCATCTACTAATATAGTAATATTCTTTCAATTTTTTTTCTTTAATGTCGTTTCCAATTTTTTCATTACAATGGAATTCAAAATTTTATGTCATTCAAAATATGCTATTGAACCTTGAACTCAAGTATATAAAAGGGACATGTTTGTATAATTACACGTGAATCCTCTTAATTGATTAGGAAAGAAAAGGTACCTAACTACGATGGAATGATATTTGTATCCTATGACAACATCCAACAAGAATTAATTTGCTAAATGTGGTGTCCGTGGGAATGGTGGAGAGTGGCACACCAAAATGACTATAGCGGTGAGAATGATAATGATTTTGAAAATATTTTTCTCACATCACTTTTACTTTGTACTTTTTTTAAAAATGAAATGTTGACATTCTTTGACAGAATTTAAAGCTTGAATAATTAATAGCTTTATGGTCATTGTTGAATAGACACAAGAAAACTGATTCCTACATGATTTCAAAATATACAAATAGAACATATGTTTAGAGATGATGTTCTTAAAACTTGTGGGGTTATGCACAAAACTGTAACAGTGTATAAGATAAAATCTAATATTTTAACTTCATCACAATTAAAATTATGCAGTTACAATCCTTAAACTTAAGTAATTGAAAAAAAATGATAAAAATTAAAAAAAAAAACAGAGAAACAAAAAAAGAAGGTGTAAAGTTAAAATAGAAAAATAGAAAATGTTACATTACCTTTTGTTTCTATTTTCTTCTTTAAACAAGGATTGAAGGTGAACTAGTAGAGGAAGATAAGGCTCCAAGTTTGATGGAAGACAATTATTGAAGTCAATGTGAATACAATGAGACAAGACTGAGGTTAAACTGGGGCATAAAGAAACAAATAAAAAAGAATGAGGACGGGTCAAATAATTTAAGATTCGCAACCAAATTAAATTTAATCTCTAATTTTTAATAGTTTTGAGACGAATTATTTATCTTGCCATCGAATTTCGGTAACTAATTCGGTGTCTAAATCTTAAATATTTTTATTGTGATTTCCTTTTTAATCAGTTGTAAATTTAGTAGCTATCTATAATCGATAAAATACGATCATAAAATTTGATTGCTATTTTTTATTTTTTACCGTGGAATGTAATAAAATAAACTGGTTTATTTAAAATCCAAACTTTTTAAATGGAGTTGAAATCAAACCACGTTTTAACAAATAAGGCAGTTGGATTAAAAAAAAAATTGGTTTACATGATTTGAATTCTTTTAAAATGGTTGGAATTAGTTCATAGTTCAATTGTATTTAATCATTTTTTAACACACCTACTTTACATCATTTGGATTATTATAAAATGGTTTGGATTAGTTTGTAGTTTGGTTTTATAATTAAATAATTAATAATATAAAAATAAAATATAAAATATTTCATATATTGAGGCATTGCGTGGGATACAATTTTAGGATAAATTTGTTCAAAAGTGTATAATCTAAGTGAAAAAGTTAAATATTGAAAATACAATTTTTCTTACAGTTCGATTTGGTGTGTAATTTTTCGGAACAAAATCAAACTAAACTGAGTAGAATCATATTCCAATTTGACACTGCATTCTAGAATAACATTAGTATTGAAATATTTGAGTTTATATATACTACAAACATGTGCTTACTACAAGTCATCCTGTTAATATGGTTATGAATAATGAACCTTTTTTGTTATGTATTTTATTTTTCATATAATTTTAATCATAGTATTCTAAACTCATTTGATAGGACTTGCATTAATTGAATTTTTTTAAACAATATTAAAGATTCAAATAATCTAACCAAACCAAACTATCAAAGATTAATTTAATTTAATTTAATTTTCATAATATATTTTAATCAAATTAAATATAATAAAACTGCAAATATTTTTTTTAATTTGTTTAAATAATAATTTTGCCTAAAATATTACCAAAATTTCAGTTGAATTTGGAGTGAATTTGAGATAATAAATACAATAGAACTATTTCCCAAAATTTATCTTTATCTAATTTAAAATTTTCAAACCACCATGCTATTAAAATGTTTTGGATGAATATTGATTGAATTTAGAATGATAAAAAAAATAATAAATATTTCATTTTTTTTAAGAAAAAGAATATGTTAAATTTGTCCAATTTTTTTTATCAATTTAGAATATATTATGATTGTGCTTTTAACTTTTTTTTTTAGTATAATACAATATGTTTCAAATTGTGTGAAAACTAATACGGATTTGGGATGAGTTATAATTATACTTTTTTTTTTCATCATAGCTAACTTAGTCTCCAATTTGTGTTTAGTTGAATTTGAGATTGGTTATTATTATACTTTAATTTGTTTATTTTATATTTTATTCTATTCTAAATCTGTCTAAGATATTTTAATAATGCATCCAAAAATTGTTCAACATTTATCCAAAATTGTGTCCCAAAATATCATTTTTTTCAAATATATTTCCGTTAAAATTCTATAATTACACATTTTTCTTTAAAAAAAAAGGTTGTACTATGTTTATTTTTATTTTAATGCAAATTACTACTCTACCTCTAATCTAAATTTTTTAAGTTGTTTTTTTTAATTAAAAATTATATTATCTTACCGATAGTATTACACTGAAGATTCATATAACATAACCGTTAAAATTAAATATAAATTTTAATAATCTAATATATTTTGATCAACTTATATAATTGTAAATAATTATCTGTCAAAAAAAAAATACTCATCCACACTTTTAAAAAAATAATGTTATATTTTCATATACACAAATCTCTTAATGATAGCCAATCACTCTAAATATGCATTATTAGCTAATTTTATATATTCTATTACTAATTTTATAATTTTAGAACATAAAATGATTTAAAATATTTTAACTATTTTATAACACTATTCAAAATACTTATCTAATATTTTGATGTTTTAGAAGACAGAATTTTAAAGTTAGTTACTGGTAGGAGTCATGTGAAGAGACAAAAAATTTGTTTATATTAAAAAAAATAACACAAAGAAAGATTCCATGATAAAGTAATTATATATATATATATATATATATATATATATATATATATATATATATAACCTTAATAGAAAATACGTGAATACTAGAAAATATGAAAATAACGTTATCAGATAATACTAGTGCAAAATTGACAAAAATGTTGAAGTTAATATACTTTTAATTTTAAGGTTAATATATTTTTAAGAAGGTAAATCATATGGAGTAAAATTTAATTATTTTTTATTTTATTTAAGATATTATTAATTATGGATTAATAATATTTTTAGTAGGAATGCAATTTTGACGGGTTAGAAGAAGAAACAATACGGAAATTAAGTTATATATGTAAAATTACTTTTAAGGTATGAATGATATTTTTTATTATATTTAATTTATCTTCACCAATTTAAATTAATATCTACTAATGAATTTTCTTTATGATATAGTAAAACTTCTTGTAGTTTGTATTCCAACTGAAGTTCTCATATCATACAACGATAGTTTTTCTTCTATCTTTTGTGTATTCAATGGAAAAGGTAAAATGTATAGATTTATAAATGTATAGGATGAATTAGAAGAATGGAGTGAAATAAAATATGTATCGAGTATTTATTAAAGTCTTGTCCAGAGAAAATATTCTTATTTATAAATATATTGTTAATTTTTAAGAAAAGTCAAATAATTTCAAGTAGTGTCTATTTCATTATTAGTTACACTATAAATAATTACTTCATTTTAATTTATCTTTCATATACATATTATTTAATTAATATTTATTCATATATTTTATGAATAATCACATCATTTTTATTTAACTGTGTCACTGTCTATAAATGTAAGAATATGCTCTCTAGTTGACATATTTAAAACCAACTTATTTAAAACAATTATATATATATATATATATATATATATATATATAACTATTTATATTTAACTAAATCAGCTTTTCATATCTTGAAAATGTTTCACAAATATTTAGATCATTCTATATATTTAAATCATTTAAAAAATACATCAAATCTAAGATATTCGCAAGTCTTTTTTCTTCATCATAGAAAAACCGAATTAATTGCAGTAGAAAAACGATGCAGTTTGAAAAGTTAAAGAACGTGTGACATTCAATTATTCATTAAATTACATTTAATTTGCACAGATGCAAAGTGTTAATATTTTATATTCTTTTACACCAACTACCAGTTTTTATCTTAAAGGAATTTGATCCAAATTTAAAATATTTTTAATAATATTTTTATAGTTATTTTGATATTCTTTTAAATAATGTTTTGGGAATTTTTTTATGATAAATATAATGTTTTGTATTTTATTCTGGTAATTCTATCATACGAAGGGTATATTGTATGTCATAGACGCTGATTCACTTATTTTCTAGATTTGAGTGTTATCCTTTTTTGCACTTGCTAGAACAAAATTAGAAATAATAATAAATAAAAAAAACACATAAAACTGAACTCTCATTGAAATTAGAGCAACTAAAAATACATTTAACCAAAATTGAGGTCTCAAACATCAAATGTCTCTCAAGGGTCGAAATCAAGTTAAATGAAAATCCCATCATAGAAAGCAGCTTCTCGTTGATTTTCAAGAATACAAGGGCATGCATACTTGTTGTGTATTCAGCAATTCAATCTTTCTATGTTACCAACTTTTCTTCCACTGGGGAAATATTCCATTCTCTTCAGTTGGTAACATTGTTGAATTTTGACGTGGAAGTCCCATTGCACGGTCATCTGAACTTGTCTTTGAAAATGCAGATGTAAACTCAGCTTCAAACCAAGATCATTGAACTTGCGTTTGAGAATGCATAATGCAAACGTGAACTCAGAGCTTCAAGCTAAGATCAATGCCGGTTCTTCCTATTTCACGTACTCCATGATTTGAGGCACGGGTTGTCTCTGTCATTCCTTCTCGTCCCTTCAATTCTAAGAAATTGTAGAAAGGTCTACAATTTGATCTACACGATTCTGAACGTTGATGTAAATCATCCATTTTATCCTATGAAATTTGAGAAATTAACAAACAATGTTATTATTAGCTAGCTAAAACAAATCTATACACTTAACAAAATGAAAATTCTATACTTCTGTATCTTTTTATACCAGCAGCACTGTTCATGACCCCTCATCTCTTTTTTAAAAAATCATTTGATCGTTTTTATAATTGCCCAAATACAAAAATAACGTATATATTTGATAAAAAATATCTTCTATTTTAGTATGACTTTTTAAGATTAATTTGAATTTTTTGTATTAAAAAAATTATAATTTTAATGTTTTGTATTCAAATACGTTAAAATAAATATAATTTGTTCAAAATAATTTTTTTTATCTTAATCTGATTGTTTAGAATTTTTTTAATTTCAATATTAAAATTTTCTATTTTTATATTTTAAGTTCAAATACAATAAACATATCTGGAAATAATTCTAAAAAAGTGAATGAGTTTAATTTTGAAATACTACAAATAAAAATTTTACATTTTAATCAATTAGAATTACGTACGTTAACTATAATTTTTGAAACAATTATAACAAAATTTAATAATTTTTAATGATATATGAATCCATGATTGAATAATAGTATAAAAATTATAAAAAAATTGTACTGTTGGTAAATTTTAATTAAATTCAAATTAATTTTTTTTTATCTTAATCTGATTTTTTTGTATTATTTAAAATTTTTTGTTAAAAAATTATGTAGTGTTCAATTATAATATACATAAATAAAAAACATGTCAAAAGTTTCTTTAAATTAGATGATAAAAGTTAATAATTTGTATTCAAATACAATTGAAATAAATAATATACGGAAATGATTTTATTAAAAATAAAAATTTTAAATTTATCCTATTTTTATCTTTATTTAAAAATTTCTGTATTAAAAATTTTAATATCAATATTTTATTTTAAAATACTCTAAAAAATATAAGTTATTGAAAAAGATATTTTTTTAGTTCAGATGAAAAAATTGAATTTTTTTTCAATGATTTAGATGATAAATGTGAAAAATAAAATAAATGTTTTTCATATTAAAATTGAATTGAAGTAATAATATGCTTTATATGTTAAATTATCTTTGAAGTTATTTCACTTGAAATTAAAATATACAATTATTTATCTTTATTTTCTATAAATAGCTGGTGAGAGGGATTAGAAACAAATTATCTTACCTTAAATGTAAAGATTAAAAGATAAAAAAAAAGGAATTGATTCTAAAATATATAATCATATTTTCAAAAATTTAAAAATATATTTAAACACTAAATTAATTATAATGTTGGTATTACATAGCTAATTGCAAATCATGTTATAACTTTGTACCAAAAATAAAATACATGAAAATTAAATAAATTTAAGATTATATCTATGGATAGCTCATGTAATAATACCGTCAATATACATGGACAAATTTAAGGGAATAAGGGTAGGCCCCAATCCCTCCACAAAAATTATTTTAAGAAATTTATATAAGTACAGATTTTTTTACTACAAAATAATATGTATCTTTATAATTTAGTAATATAATTATATATATATATATATATATATATATATATATATATATATATATCAATAATACTAACAATATGAGTAAATAATTAGATTCTTTAAGTATACTAGTTATAAGAAGTATTTATTTAGATAATATATATTTTTTTTTGTCAAAAAATAATATCCAATAATTAACAAAATATTATTTGTTCATATTGAAAACAATTATATATATTGAAGTTTATTTTGTTCCCTCCCTTCTTTAGTTTCTAAGTTTGTCCTTGAATCTATATATATAAAAAATAAAAATCAAAGAATATTATATCTTCTACAATGGGCAATTGTATTTTACTAACCTTTTTCATAAATGTTAATAAAATGAATAATATATTAAAAAAATAAATATGTAAAAATTTATAAAAACTTACTTCAATAACTTGACAAGGGACCACGTTCCCCTTGGAAAGAACACCTTGGAACAAATGCAAAGGAGGTGAAGGAACTTCAGGATTAGTAAATGGTGGGAAATTTGCATGAACAGGCACCACAATGTCTGAGTTGAATCTTGAGTTACTGAGCTCCAAAGTACTGCCCCATTTGGCATCCCTGAGAAAGAAAGAGAGAGAATTTGGTTATACAACAGGCAACAAGAAGCTATGAAGGCAAAATTTAGTGATCCAAAGATCCAATAAAGGGATTTACCTGTAGCACTCCTTGGTCGAATTGAAACTACTTGCACCGTGACCATCATTTATAGATGATGGTTGGTGTGTTCTATTGTAGTGAGAGAAACTTGGAAGAACATGAAAGTTGGATGGAGGAATCAGAGAGTTTTCCAATGATGAAGAGTGAGACCGCTTCATGCCAACCATCTACAACACATACATAACTTGGTTGTCAAGATAGAAGTGTAATTTTTTATTTCATATGCCATGAATAGAAAACACTAAACAGGGTTTCATTCATAATGGCAGGACATGTCTCATGGGGTCAAATATATTTAATCAATGTCAGAGGATTATGTTTTCTAGATCTGTTAAAATTCATGTATTCAGCTTGAATGGCCTTGTTATTAAATTGTTGTAGCAATTAGTAAAATATTTAAAAAGAAAAATCTTAAGGTAAGAAGTCAATCAATTATCAGCTTTAGTACCATCAATTACCAAACACAAATTTGTGTGGCATTTTACATCAAAATGTTGTTTGAGACCACCGGAAGTATTTTCAACTGCCCAGTATGAATTTAAGATAAAAAATAAAAAATCTAATGCACAATACCTACTATCTGAAGCAACACATTTAAGTTTTTTATTTTAATATAATTTATAAATATTACTAATGTCTAAACAAAAATGGAAATAAAAAGGAATTAAATGTCATACCTTACGTTCCTCTGGTGATGCTGTAGATGTACAATTATAATATGAAGTTTGGTTTGAAGGGGGCTCTAGACAATTGTGCAGTCCAATTGATAATGATCCGGAAGAAATTGGAGGTCCAGTCCCAATAAATTGATTAATCTGCATACACAAATAATAGAGTTGAGAAATTCATAAACAAATAGCAAAATATGAAGCCTTTTCATGTCTTTAATGAATTGTTATAAATCTTACCATAGGAGATAGATACAGATCGTTTCTTTTTTGAATGGGTACATCATGTTGAATTAGATCGATGTCTTCGTTAAGATTGGATTTAGAATTGGAAGAAGTTAAATTGAAAGGAAAAAGTTCTTTCTCAGAGGCTCTTAAGAAGGATCCAGAATTAGAATAGATAGATGTGATGTTTGGTGGGGTAGTGGGACCTAAATGATCAAATTTGGGAAGGGAAGGAACAGGAGGAGAAGATAGTGAAGTTGGTGGATGTGATTTGAAAGATGAATTAGAATGATGAGTAACAAAAGAAGGAGAAGAAAAGGGTTCTCCTTTTGCAGTGTCAGAGATATCAATGGTTTCTTGCTGCTCTCTTAAGATCTTTTCAAGTTCAGCCACTCCTGGACCTCTTTTAGGGACTCTTGGACGTTTTTGGTGTTGCTTCTTCAAACTAGAATTCCATATGCTACTTGAAACATTCCCTCCTCCACCACTCCCACAGCCACAGGCACTGTTGCACGTGTTGCTGCACATGTTCTGTTCTTCTTCTTCTTCTTCTTCTTCTGCAACAGGCTATCTTCCTCCTTGAGTTTCGGCCATGTAAAATAATCACACAAATACACAATCCATATCAAAATGTTTAAATACAAATGAGAGATTGTGAGTGAATTAAAAAAATATGATCTAAAGTAGCCATATAAAGGATCACAAAATATAATCTAAAAGAAGAAACAAAAAATATTCATTCAAAAACAGATACCGTAATATATGGAAAGAAAATCTCAAGAGTACAGAGGAGAATACGCCTACAACCTTGGTGTAATTAAGAAGAGTGAACCTTGCCTTAAGCTCAGGAAAATCTTATTTATGTCCGAGAAAAACAAATCTGACTAGAGAGTTTTTCAAACCCCGGAAATCCAAGCATTCATCAGAATCTTTCTTACCCTCGAGACTTTCTCGCCCATGTTTTTCTCACTCAATTTTGCTTTCTCTTCTCCATAGGATTCTGTACTGAATTTTCTACTGTTAAATGCGCGTGAAAATCCTTCTTATTTTTAACCTCCTACATCCATTTTCCTTCGCATGCAATTTATACTTCTTTTGTGGACCCTCCTCCTTCAATTTTCCTTATTAAATACCATACGTTAACAAAAAAAAAATGATAATTCATAAAATAATATATCTTTTTATTTTTTTAGTATTAATTTTATACTGTTCTTGCTAAATCATGAGTTTTATTTTTAATATATCATCTAATAATAAACTGGGTGTTGAAATTTTTTATTAAAAATAAGTCCTTCAACAGGGGTACACATAGAAAAAAATGAGACAAAATACTGATACTTGTTTTCCTTCTCCGGTTTAACCAAATTAAACGTGAGACCTAATTTGTTCTAACTTTTCTTTCTTTTATCTATGTTTTATGGCTATAATAATAGGGGGATAGAAAGAGCCTGCAAGCAAACAACCTAAAAATTTAAGAGTAAAACTTTGTTAGGAAATATGGTCAGTGTCCAACCTGGCAGTCTTAAAATCTTGCATCTTTAGAAGTCATGCGAGATGTATATGCTACTTAAGGAAACCAATCTATGCTACAAAAACTTCTCTAAAATGCAAAAAAATGAAAGATCTGTCAAATGATTTTGACCTTAACTTTGCTTTTCCGATTTAAAAGCAAATCTTTCTATAAATACCTTTTAAGGAGCAGATATACAAGCAAGTTAAGAAATCTTTGGCAAGGCTATAAGAAATGCGCGCACATGGGTCATACGAATGTAATCTTTACTCATTATGAAGATCATCCCCAGATCATCATAATCAATCACCCTTTCTCATTTATGTTAGCAACAGAAGGGTTCAAATCCACTTAGGGATCAAATTTCTCTTATAAAAAATGTCATTAATAGATACCCTCTTAATGAAAAATGCCCCCAAGAAGGAAGTTGAATCATGGTTTAAATTTTGAGCAGTTAATTTAATAAATGGCCTCTGCATCTGGTGTATAAGCTACAAAATTTGTCATTTTCATTTTCTATATAAAGATGTGCAATTGGTAGTGATATATGGAAGGAGCCAATTAAGCATAAAGAAGAAGAAAAAAGAAGAAGGAAATGAAGAACATGGAAGGGGAGTCAAATTTGGTATCCATTAAAATTCACTGATCCCATGCATTAAGTTAACTTGGGCTAAAATTTATGGTAATATATTCAAAAGATTCAGCCATTAATTTATAATGATTTTTCTTATACTTGATCAGATCGTATAACTTTCAAATTAAGTTTTATATTAAAGTACAGGAAAAATAAAGATTTAGGAAAATTGAGAAGATTACATATTGGTTAACGTTGCCATTAAAAAGATTTAGTAACTTGAGTTTTCTAAACTGAAATGAAACTAGTTTCCCATTGAGTTATACAAATAAATATTTGTCTTGGAATAAATACTTTCATTTTTTCTAATTGTCTTCACTTTGTCGATCTTTGGCAGGAAATTATTTTGACAACCCTAAAGCATCGGAGTCATTGACTACATTCAATACTAACAAGGAACCAGAAGAGGGAACAATATCCTTTTCATAAATTTATAATTTCATACTTCAGAAGTCACGAAAACTTAATCATATTTTAATGTCGCTTTGAAGATATATCCATCGACGCAATCTTTTACTTAGTGAAAGGATCTTCCTAATTTTGTTAAATCAAATCATATATATTGTTAGGCAACATGTACTTATTATATAACCATATATGAGATAATTGTATAAACTGGAAGCAGTTATGCAGCGAAAAGAATATAAAATTATGTTTAAAATCTTAACAAATCTCTATGGGTTAGAGATAAGAAATTTGGATAGTATATGAAAGCTCAAAGATCAATTATTTGCATCACACCGTATGCTGCCATAATCCTCTTGACATGAATAATGAACTAATTACTTACACATGAAGGGAAAAAATGGTAGATGAATATGAATTATTTGAAAGTGGATTTTTTAGTAAAGGAATATGGAATCTGATCACTCTAATTATATATAATCCAAATTTTGTTATTGAAAATTCATTTTTAGGATCTCTGATGGAAACGGTCAATCCTCAAAAAGATTTTCTTTAATTCTATCGCAATTTTGACATTAAATTTCATATACGTAAGTTTTTCAATTTCTTTTTTCATATACTGAATATGCAAGGTTTAATTTGGCACAACTTTCATATATATATATGGCTCTTATCCGTATGAATAGTTCCATACGTTAGTTTACAGATTTCTTGCAATTATAGTATAAAATAATTTCAAATAAAAATACGATTTGGAGACGTACCAATGCTAATGATTTTATAATATAGAGACGCTTACCTAATCTAAATGTGTTGGGAAATATGCAGGCAAGAAGTAGTTCAAATCTTAGTTACAATCCCAATATATCTTCTTAATTCACTGTGAAGGTCTGCAAATCACTTTGTATTAACTGTTCTCGAAGAAGATTTATAAGCAACTTGAATACATAATTATACGATATATATGATCGATGTAAATATTAGTTATGAAAAAAAAAGCAAAAATATAAACTAATATCCGGATACAGAGTATACAAAAAAAAAATCTCATCACTTTTCACGTAAAAAGGGCATATGTTATTTTATACTTAACCACAGTTGAAAATATTACTTCAATACGTACATTTAAAAAAAATTAGAAAAGAAAAAGTTGCTGTAATAATGTTGTAGTTACACCTTCAGTGGTTTGGAAGATAATAAGTGTTAAACATAATATTTATTTTATGATATTTTTTTAAAAATAATAAATATTTTGAATGTATAATATTTATTTTATGATATTTTTAAAAAATAATAAATATTTTGAATGTACATAAATATAAATTATAAATAAATAAATAAATAAAAATTTGAGTATTTTTTAAAAGTTATGAATAATATAATCTTTTAAAATTTTTTATGATATTTTTTTTTAATTTTGATGTGTCATTTATTTTGTTAAATCATGTTCACAAGAGTTTGTGTTGATAATGTAAAAAAGTCAATATAAAAGTATGAAAAAATGATATTTTCTATCACTTTTGTATTAACAATGCAAACAAAAACATGTTGGATATACATTTTGCAGAATAGCATGTATAAATAGTCTATTTCTTCATATCTAGTTAGTTTTTTTATGGTTAGAAAACATAAATTTCTCTCAAATTCTCTCTTATGCAACTCTTAGAGTAAAGGATCTACATATTTAAAGGATCAAAGTACAAGATTCATCAAGTTTCATTGAGTTTTGCATAATTTCTTATTCTTCTCTTATTTTCTTAATTTCTACTATGTGTAACTAGATTCTTAATCGAGGAAAGAGAGATCCTAACTTTAATCTCTTTGTAATCTAAATTTTAGCTTTCAATTCAAGTTTATTTTCTTTAAATAAATTGTTCTTCTAAGTTGTTAATGTCTTTATGAATTGGCCACTTGTAATTGATTTTATATTTCTATTTACCATTTGAAAATTGGAGTAAAAGTTGAAATTGAGATAAAAACATAATTGAGGATGCTCTAAGGATAGAGATCAATAATTATGAGATCTTAATAATTCTAAAACTTCATGCTTGTTCTAATTAGGTATTTCTAAGAAATTAGGATTTCTAATTTGGGGTAAAGGATTGTTAAGTCAAGGAATTGAATTTCAACTATTTTAATGAATTTGATCTTTAATTATTTTTTAAAACTTGAATTAGAGTGACTTAGGTTGCTAAGGTGAAAGTCAGGTGAACTCTAATCCTAACATTTTGATAGATTGATTCTTTCCTTTAACTTGTTGTATTGATTGAGTTTTAATTGTTATAAATTGAACTTAATAATGATAGAAAATAGTTAATAAATAGTTATTACATGAATCTCATTCTTTTTGCTCTAGTTCATTGTTGATTCTTACTTCTTAGATATAGAATTTATAGTTTATAGCTTATTTAAATTCATATCAATGTCAATTATTCTATATTGTTAGTCCAAATTGTAGAAATATTGAAAACTTAATACTTGACCAAATCTTTGTGGGAACAATATTTCTTTATCATTTTCTCTTAAAACGATATGATACACTTGTCATCATTTTTACCAAGTTTCTGATGGTGTAGCTGGGAATTTGTGTTTCAATGTTGATAGGTACCTTAAATGCTACTAGTTTGGACATTTTTCAAATTTTTTGTATTTTTTCTCCGTTTTCATATTAATTCTTTTGAGTTCTTAACCTTATTTGACTTTGTTTATGCAAGGTACAATGGATAGAGGCTTATTTTTTAATTGAAAATAAAAAAACTTACCAAAAAAAAAATAGAAAAGATGCAAAAAGAAAGAATGTTCAACAAAGGAGCTTTAGAAGAACACAAAAATTTGAAAAACAAAATTTTGTAGAAGAGTCAATCATGGAAGATTACAATCAAAATCGAATGATTACTTTGGAGAATATATTATTCCTAACTTTGTTGGATGTAACTCAAGTATTGTGCGACCACTAATAACTGTGAATAGCTTTGAAATAAAGTTAGTTCTCCTTCATCTAGTTCAACAAGATCAATTTGGGGGAAGTGAAACGGAGGGTCCTAATTTCCACATCAAAAGCTTTCTCCAACTGTGTGACACTATCAAGATGAATGGAGTATCAAAAGATGCTATAAGATTGAGATTATACCAATTCTCTTTAAATGGTCGCGCCAAGTGTTGGATCCAAGCTTAACCAAGGGGAAACATTTCCACTTGGGAAGAATTGGTATATAAATTTCTCATAAAGTACATCCCTCTGTCTAAGTACAACAAGTTGAGAGGGGAAAACTATTTTGCTAAAAAAGAAAAGGAATCATTATATGAAACTTGGGAGTAGTTTAAAGAGCTTTTAAGAAAGTGTTCACATCATAGTTTTTCTTATATCCATCCAATTTATATCTTCTACAGTGGAATCAAGCCATCTACAAGGATTATCATTTATACATCAGCTGGAGGATCTCTCAATACTAAAATTGTTGACGAAGCCATTGAGTTGATTGAAATTATGACTTATAATGAATATCAAACACCAAGTTATAAAGGCATGGTGAAAAGAGGCGTGATGAAGCCTAATACACAAAATGCATTACTTGCTCAAAATAAATTGATCCCACAACAATTAGAAACTTTGACAAAGCATCTGCAAGTGTTCAATGTAGGAGTGACACAAAAACCACAAGTATTAATATGTGATTTTTGTGGAAGTGACCATGAAAATGGGTGTTGTGACACCAACTTGATGGGAATCTACAGCCAAGAGCAAGACAACTAGATGGATTAAGGAAAAAGGTCTAATTATCCTCCTTTCTCAAATTCCTACAATTCCAACTATAAGAATCATCTTAACTTCTCTTGGAGGAATGAGCCTCAAATGCAAAATTAGCCTACTCAACCACAACCTACTCCACCTCAAGAAAAATCTCCTAATCTTGAGAATGTTCTCTCCCAATTCATTCAAGCTTCTCAAACTAACTTCAAGAACATTGAAGCCTCCATAAAAAGTCTTGAAAATCAAGTGGGACAACTTTCTAAATAATTAGCAAAGAGAAGTCAAGATAAATTTTTGAGTGATATGATGGTGGATCCCAAGGAGTGTTGCATGGCTATTATTACAAAAAGTGAAAAGGTTATAGAGGCTCAACCACCAAAAGTGCAAAAAAATTTATAATTTAAAGGTGGAAAAAGAACAAGTTTATGATTCAATGGGAAATTGCTTTAATAAAATATGTAGAGGTCCAACGTATAGATCATTCTTCTTCAAATCATCATCAATCAATACAAATGAAGAAGACAAATAAAGAGGTAGTTGAAAGACCAAAGAGGAAGAGTAAGAAGCAATTGAAGAAGTAGTAAATAACTAGAACATCTCTTCCTATGCCAATATACCATTTCCACAAAGGTTGAACAAAAAATATGAAACGATAGCTCTTACAAAAGAGTGTAGTGTTGTTATTCAAAAAGAAACTACCTTAAAAACTCAAAGATCTGGGACCATTCAAAATACCATGTACTATTAGTAATGTTCAAATTGAAAAGGCACTTTGTGACTTAGGGGCTAGTATTAATCTAGTACTCCTATCTATTTGGAAGAAGTTATGAATTCATGAGGTGAAACCTTTGCAATTAGCAAATATGTCAATCAAACATCCTTATGGTGGTGAAACATCTTCTTGTTAAAGTGGATAAACTCATCTTTCCAACTGATTTTGTAGTCTTTGACATTGAGGAAGATGCAAAAACACTACTTATTTTGGGAAGACCATTTCTTGCTACATGAAGAGCCTTAATTGATGTGTAACAAAGAGAATTTATGTTGCAGGTGAAAGATGAAAAAATCACTTTTAAGGTGTTTGAAGCTTGAAACATCAAGCTCATGAAGTTAAAACAAACGTTGCAAGGGAGGCAACCCTTGGAAATAACTCTTTCTTTTTTAATTTTGTAAATTTTCATGTAAATAATAGATATAAGTGTTAAAATTAAGTCATTGAATTTTTTTTTTCAAATTGTAGATTTGATAGAGAAGGGGCCATGGAAGGTGCATGCTTGGACTTAAACAACTTGACATGCTTGTTCTACATCAATATAAGTTGGATAAACATATACATTCAAAGTTGTATTTGTATTCTGTCCAGTTTTCGTTGCCAACGTAAACAATTTTGCGTGTCCAACGCAATTGGTGTAAAAAAATGGCCTATTCTGCCTAATCTATGTTGCCAACGTAAATGCCTTTATGTGCTTCATACATTTTGGGTTAAAATGCACACCAAAATGAGTTGTTCATTTTCATTCCTTATTGGTCACACTCATTCCCTTTTCCTCTTATCCCATCTTCCTTTACGACCACTTTCCTTAATACCCACCTCTACTTTTTGTATCAATAAGTAATTCTTTTTACTTATTGAAACTCTTTGGACTTTTAAAGGTAAAGTTCTCACCTTTCTCTTCATCCAGGATATTGAAATGGGTTTTATTTTTCTGAACTTGAATTCTCCTTAATGCCCATTATAAGGTTGTAGGTAGCTTCTTAATTCCTCTTTAAATGCTAGATGTTTTTACTAAGATGAATTCTTGTTGATAAAATGTTGTTTTCCATTTGAAAAGATTACATCTTGATAGTTAAGTTTGGATTTTTGTATGTTTTGAAAAAAAAAATGTATTGTGCTTTTACTACACAAGTGTCAACATTTTTTGAAGGGTTTGATGATGCTAAACTGATTTTGAAAATTTGGTGTGATTCATGAAATAAATAGAACCCGTTTGTCCAATTTACGTAATAATTACCAAGTGTTTGATGAAATGCTTCATAGTTTGAATAATCTACAATTGATGAATACAATTATGTGGAACATCAAAGGATCACGCCAAGGAAGATTAAAGAAGATGGATGATGGAAAGATATAAATGAAAACACATAAGCATGTTTTAGATTCCAGCTTCACAATAAGAACTATCTTTACTCACAAAGTCATAACAACACTTATGCACCCCTTCACATTGCAGAATCAACACATTTTCAGGGGGTTTCTTTATCCATTTATTTTGCAATTTTTTAGCTTGCTTGTATATTGTAATCATCACACTTCACTTTAGTGTTTTCTTCTCATTCTTTCTCTGATGAGCATTATTCTTGACATATTTCATTCTTTTAAGAAATAAGCAGAGTGAACATTAGGTAAGTTAACTCATTTGTTTGATCCATATTGTGGTATGATTGGATGAAAATTTCATCACTATTTTGCTATGGTTGGTAATAATGAACATTATGAGGCACGATTAAGGCTTACTATCCATTGATTGTGAACGTTTGGTCCTTCACCAATCTACATTTTCTGTGTGCTTGGTCACCAATTGAGGTTTCACTTTAGAACTCACCTTGTTTCTTAATTAGATCAAACGTCACATGCATGAATAAATATGATTGAGGAATTTCTTTATTGTATACCTACTTAATCAAATGACTTACCTTGCATCATTATCCCTTGCTTAGCTCATAGAGCTTTATATCCATTTTGTTGTCAATTAGCTCATTACACGCTTAAAGGTGAAAAACCATGAATTTACTTATCCAAAGAAACTAGGAAAGGATTAGTTCTCATAGAGCATGAGATTTTACATAAGCTTAGGATTGCTTGAGGATAAGCAACATTATTAAGTTTGGGGTTTCTTAAGGACAAGCAACATCATTAAGTTTGAGGTGGGTGTCAAGTGTAAATGATATGAATCGATGGGGGTAGTCCCGATCTTTACGATATAGGTTAAATAATGTGGAAACGATAATGGATAAAATAAGGAACTCGACACAAACTGCGACCTACCAAAGAGCACCAAAGTTATTAAGAGGAATGTGACCTTTACCGCGACCTGCCGGAAGAACCAACATTATCAAGGATAATTCTTTGCCCAAGAACCAAGAAAATCAACTAGCACAGAGATTAAAACTCTCAAAGAGAAAGTACTATTATTCATCAATGATCTGTTTCCATTGATCATGGAAGAACTATTTATAATTATGCAATTACTAATATAAGGAAACCATAACTAAATCCTAGTAACATCTATCTATAACATAATTCAAATATTTAACATAATCTTAATTAAATCTTAACAAATCTGAGTCAAATAATCAAATCCTAACAATTGAAAACTAAATCTAATAAAATAAATAAAATATCTTCTTAAAAGTCCTTTCATAGAGGTCTTCTTGATTTATGTCCATAAAAATCACGATCATATCTGTCGTTTTTTCTTGAAAGTGCATTTACGTAGATTCCAATTACCTCTTTTATTTTTTTTAACCTTCCTTTTTTCAATGAGTCTTCTCTCCGAGTTACATCTTTTTCTAGGTGAACTTGATTATGCAAAGTGGTATCGAGGTTCATATCATTCTCCCCCTTCTTGAAATAGAGTCGTCCTCGACTCTTCATCATTATCTTTCCTGAAGATGAATAATATTGGAATTGTACTGGAAATTATATTTTCTCTCGCATACTCTTTATCCATCAAATCTTGAACTTGCCTTTGAATTTCTTTAGTATCTTTGGGTTTGATACAGTATCTTGCATGATTTGGTAATGATACTCTAATATGAAACTAATTTGATGTTTTATCCTTCTAGTGCAAGATTTGGTAATGATACTCTAGATATGAAACTAATTTGATGTTTTATCCTTCTAGTTGGAGGTAAACTTGGTGGAACCATGTTAGACAAGACATCGTCATACTTCTTTTCATTATTTATCTTCTCGACATCCTTATTTTGTTCTTTTTCTTTAGTTTCTTTTACAACCATACTCACTTGTAATATATCTTTATGTTCATCCTTTTATGTCACATTATCTACAGGATCTATTTTGGCTTCTTGTTTAGTTCTTCCTTCATCATTAGGCTTTCTTGCATCATCCTTTTATTCCACATTATCTACAGAATCTATTTTGGCTTCTTGATTAGTTCTTCTTTCATCATTAGGCTCTCTTGCATTTAGTCTTCTTTATATTTTTGACTATTTTTTCTATCTTATTGTGTAATTTTATCCGCCGTATGATCCAAACGTTGGAGAAGTCTTGCTATCTTTTTATCAAGCAACTTTTCAATTTGGCTCAATATTTGGAAAGCATTGAATTTTTGTTGACTGTGTTGATTTCCTGCCATTTAGTAAACTTTTTTTGTCCTTTTTTATCAAACCTTTTCCCACTTTATTTTTCACTATTTTTTTAAATCTTTTTGTAAAAAAAAATTTTCACAACTTTTTTTTCTCAACATTTCTATATTTTTTTTCTTTTTTTATGGACAGATATAAAAGATATATAAAATACCTACCGTATCAACCAATAGATCTTGATACCAACTGATATGAATTGATGGGGTGGTTCCGATCTTCACGACGTACATTAAATAAATCGGAAAGTGGAAACGATAATGGATAAAATAAGGAACTCGACACAAATCGCGACCTGCCGAAGCACACCGAAGTTATCAAGAGGAATGTGACCCTTACCGTGACCTACCGAAAGAACAACGTTATCAAGGGTAGTTCTTTGCCTAATAACCAAGGGAATCAACTCACACAAAAATGAAAAACTCTCAAAGAGAAAATACTATTATTCATCAAAATCATAACTAAATCCTAGTAGCATCTATCTATAACATAATTCAAATATTTAACATAATCCTAATTAATCTTAACAAATCCGAGTCAAATAATCAAATCCTAACAATTGAAAACTAAATCTAATAAAATAAATAAAATATCTTCTTAAAGTCCTTTCATAGAGGTCTTCTTGATTTGCGTCCATAAAAATCATGATCATATCTGCTGCTTTTTCTTGAAAGTACATTTATGTGGATTCCAATTACCTCTTTTATTTTTTTTAACCTTTCTCTTTTCAATGAGTCTTCTCTCCGAGTTACATCTTTTTCTAGGTGGACTTGATCATGTCAAGTGGTATCGAGGTTCATATCAGTAAATGCATCAATAGATTGTAATGGGTTGAGGTATTAATTGGTTAAATCTTTTCAAAAGAATAAAAAGAAAAAGAAAGGGAATAGAAAAGAAAAGAAGCAATGCTCTCACAAAAAAATTTTAATAGCAAAAAAAATAAAAAAAGAATAGAAAAAAGAAAAGGTTGAAAAAAAAATAAAAGTTCTAGCAGAATAAATTTGTCAAGAAAACATTTTAAGTAAAATTGCAACAAGCTACTATTGGGGTTGATTGGTATCACATTTTGTATTTATGTATGAACTTATTTCATAATCGTTTCCTAGTTTCTTTAACTCTTATAAGCTAGTTTCCCAATCCACCTTTTACCTAAGCCATGTTACAACTAACATTAAGATCTCTTGATTTTTGTGTGCATGTGAATAAGCGATGGGGATAGAGAATATGGGTCAGTTTATGGTAGTAAGACCTCGGTTTGGTGACATTAAGAAAAACATTCACCCCTAAACACTTGAGGGAATAAGTGAAACACTTAATTTTGGAAGGAGTTGCAAGTTTAAGCCATGTTTTCTCATAAGAAGTTGTTGCAACCATAGCTTTGATATCATTTTGGATAAAAAAAATTTTCATGCTTTAGTATGACCTTAGGAATGTTTAAATCTATTTCAATGCTCATCAAAATTATCTTTGAAAAAAATGAAATCTTAAAATATTGAATGATGTAAGTTAGATTGAAATGGTGAGGTGAAAAGTACTTAATTGGAATAATATACCTCATGTTGAAAAGTATTATGTTATGTGTTGAAACTGAAATTTTTGTCTTCAGCTAATTGTTTTACTTGGGGACAAGTAAAATGCAAGTTTGGAGCTATGATAAGTGTCAAACATGACACTTATTTTGTGATTTTTTTAAGAAATAACAAGCATTTTAAATATACAAGAACATAAATCATATAAAAATAAGTACAATTTGAATGTCCTTTAAAAATTGTGAACAATATAGTCATTTAGAGCTTTTTGTGATAATTCTTTCAATTTTGATGTGTTGTTCACTTTGTTAAATTATGTTCACAAGAGCTTGTGTTGACAACACAAAAAGGCCAACGTCGAGAACATTAAAGTCTACAAAAATGTTGCTTTCTGCTACTTTTATGTTAGGAACACAAACAGAAACACGTTGGACATGCATAACAACATGTACAAATAACTCCTTTCTTCAAATATAGTTAGTTTTTTAACGGTTGGAAAATGGAAAGCTCTCTCAAGTTCTCTCTTGTGAAACTATTAAAGTAAAGGATTTACAGATTTAAGGGATCAAAGTGTTAGATTCATCAAGCTTCATGGAGTTTTTCATAATCTTTTCATCTTTTCTTGTTTTTTTCATTTCTACCATGTGTAACTAAATTCTTAGTTAGAAAAAGAGAGATCTGAATATTAACCTCTTTGTAATCTAAATTGTTGCCTTTAATTCAAGTTTATTTTCTTTAAATTGATTATTCTTCTTTGTTCTTAATGCCTCTATGAATTGGTCACATGTAGTTGATTTTAGATTTCTATTTACAATTGGAAAATTGGAGTAAAAGTTAAAATTGAGATGAACAACATCATTGAGGATACTTTACGAGCAAATATCAATAATTATAAGGTCTTGAGAGTTCTGGAACCTAATGCTTACTCTAATTAGGAATTTCTAATAAATTAGGGTTTCTAATTTAGGGTAAGGGATTGTTGACTCATGGAATTGAACTTCAACTATTTTAGCGAATTTGATCTTTAATTATACTTTTAAAACTTGAATTAGAGTGATAATTTAGGTTGATAAGATGAAAGTTAGGTGAACTCTAACCCTAACATTTAGATAGATTGATTCTTTTCTCTTACTTATTGTATTGATTGAGTTTTAATTATTATAAATTGAACTTAGTATTGATAAAAATAATAATTAATAAATAGTTATTACATGAATCTCATTCTTTTTACTCTAGTTCAATGTTGATTCTTGCTTCTTAGATATGAAATTTATAATTTACACCTCATTTATATCATATCAATGTCAATTTTTTCATATTATTAATCCAAATAGTAGAAATATTAGAAACTCAATACTTAACCGAATTCTTATGAAAACGATACTTTTTCATCATTTTTTATTGGAACGATATGATACACTTGTCATCATTTTTACCAACCGAAGACATAAAGGTCTTAAGTATTGGAATGACAAATCTAAATAAGAAAGTGTAGTATTGGATAGAAATGAACAAGTCAAAAAAAAAAAAAATCTACCGGTTGATAGGTTTTATAATAAGAGATGATCTTAATAGAGCTTGAGAAAGTAAAAAAATGTTGTAATACAATAAATATTATTTATCTAAGTTTTATATAAAAAAAAATTGAAAAACAAGATAAAAAATTCTAATAAATATAAAAATTTAGTATCAATTTTTTTCATAACGAATTTAATTTTTTGAGTATTCTAAGGATTTGTATAATTATATGTTAGAGATGGTTTAAAATTAATTTATAAAAAATATGTAAGAAAACGTTTACAATTTTATTCATATCAATATTATAAATAGTAATAAAAATTATTTTGTTATGATAGAAAATACATATAAAGATATTCTAGCATGTTATTAGTAAATTTTTTTAAAAAATATTTTTTAGCATTGAGAATGTTAATATTTTTCTCCTTTTTCAACATTAAATTATGAAAAAAAAAACACATTTCAATTATCTAAAGTGAGGAGATATAGTTTATAAGAAAAATTATAATTTAATTATTATAAAAATATTTGATTGAAGTTAAAGAAAAAAATCATTATATATATATATATATATATATATATATATATATATATATCATCGATTAAAAAGTCAACCAATTGACATTTAATTTTCTAAAATGCACCTCTTATTTAAAGGAATTAATTTTATAAATTATGTAGAGTAAAAACTCATATATATATATATATATATATATATATATATATATATATATATATATATATAACACATTTAATATTAAGAATACCAAATTGCCTAAAAAATTTGCAAGTTATATTTCTTTATGAAATCTATATTTTTTATTTTTCTTGGCGTAAAAGAATTATAAAGATAATGCGATGAAAAATCAACCAACTTTTTCCTCTGCAAATATCTCATCCTTCCAGCAACTTAATAACAAACTCATAAGCTTCATCATCACTGGTTCAAAGGCTTTCCCCAAACTCCTCATTTTGTTGTCCCAAAATGCACCAAAAAACCATCTTAATTAACCTTTATCAACCACAATTTTAGCCAAAGTTTAGTACCTTTGGTCATATTAAAATCTCAATTTTCTATTTTTGAAATTTCCAAGTCAAAAGCAACACTGTTGTCATTTTTATTAGCTTATTGCTTGTCTTGCTATCTAGCATGAGAATATAGGAAGGATATGACTTCAATGGTTAAACATGTTTTAGTTCATCAATGGTTTCAAGTATATCATTCATTCATATAATAATAAAATAAAGTGTAAAACAAAAGCACATATCACGATTTATATTCAAATTGCACTTTTCTAAAACATAAAGTGTATGTATACTATATTTTCTAGCTTATGGATCTGACATACGAAATCTAATTAGATTTTCGTATTAGATTTTGATATTTTTTGTGATCTGTTCTTAATTTACTTCTATTTTTGTTGCTCTCTTCTATCACTCACTCAATTTTGTAGAATGAAAACTTGTAGGCTGGTGAGGATTTGTGACATCAATATCCTCTGTGGTTGAAATCTTCCACTTACAGCACACAACATTTTTCTTGAAAAAAAAAAAAAGCTATCTTTCCAATTAGATAAATGGAACACAAATTATCTTCAGTAAGTAAAGTGATAATGTTATATTTTGTAAAAATAAAAAAATTATTTTACATGAAAATTAGTTATTATTTCATATCTTAATATATATATATATATATTAAATTTATTTATTTAAATAATTATATATACATTAGTCTATTTTAGTGATTATACATCTCAAAGTCAATTTTAAACAAAAATATCAACACAATATTTTGCCAAATTACTTTTATAATATTTGTTATTCAAACAAAAATTACATTATTTTTTAACTTATTTTTATTTAAATCTAATTTGCAAAATTATATTAATTTAAACATGTACAACCAAACATATAATAAAATGAAAGTGTAATTTTTAAAAATTATTTAAATAAACGTTAAAGTTATAATATTCTATTAAAAGGTTGGGTTTAGAGGTGTTCTAAAAGTTGGACGGATCATTAAAGTTGATGCTTATATAAAATAAAAATTTTATTTTCTCGTAATTGTTTTTTATAAACAATATATAAAATAAAAAAGAAAAAATACTTAACCTGCTCAAATTATCTTCTTTATAATTAGGTATAAATTTTAATTTTATTTCAATTAATCTTTAAATTTTATTTTTTTTTAGAATTAACCATTCTAAATTTTAATTTTATTTTAATTGATCCTTAAACTTATTAATCATGCAAATAAATTTGGTAAATTTTAATTTTATTTCATTTGATTTCTAATTTTTATTTTTTAACAAATAATTTCTTCTATAAATTATGTGTAAGTTAATCACTAATAAAAAATTATCATTTATTTATTTTAATTCTCAATCGTTTATTAAGGTTTTTAATTTTTTTTCTAAACATGAAAGTTTTAAAAAAATTTGTATTTAGGAAACAAATTAAAAATACAAAGATATATATAAATAATACAATAATAATAGCTATGATAGAATATGATATGTCATGTGATAGTTTTAGAAAATAAAATAATAAAATAAATAGAGGAAAATCGTTTATGGATATACGGTGAGTTTTTTTTTTTAATTTACAATTTTTATTATGGTTTTATATTTTTAAAAAATTAAAATTAAACAAATGATTAAAACTTAAAGTAAATGAATGATTGAAATTTTTATTAATTTAATTATAACTAATTAAAAAAGTAGTTATGTATAAGAGAATAAAGTGTAAGGATTATTTAAAATAAAAATAAATTTTAGAATATATATTTACATAATTAGGAAATTTAAATATTAATTGAATAAATTAAATTTTAAAATCTCAACTTGTAAAATAAATAAAGTTTAAAAATTATTTAAAATTTTAGTTTAAAATACTTATTTATAAAAAAATTGAGAAGTTAGATATCTTTCTTCTAAATAAAAATTAAAAAAAATTGAAGACACATGATGCATTTTGAAGATATAAACACAACATTAATTTGTTGCATTCATCAGTACAAAAATAGACTTTTATAACAGGATTTTACATCGATTATTCGGGAACCGATGTAAAAAAAAGGCGGTGACATTTTTTAAATAAAATTGAAACTTTCTACATCGATTCTTATACACAACCAATGTAGAAAGTACTTTTTACGGCAGTTGTTTATAGAACCAATGTAGAAAGTTGTATTTTTATAACGATATTTTCAATCAATCATTAGCGAACCGATATAAAAGATCAAGCAGTGGCATTTTTGTAAATAAAAGGACGAAATCAAAAAATAATTTACACCACTTAAGTAATTAACTGATGTAGTAAGTTCTTTCTATGTCAGTTCAGTGTAACAACCCATGTAAAATCTACTTTTCCTTCTCTAAATCTAGTTCGACTGTTCTCGCTAAGCATAATTTTGAAAACTACTTTAAAGACTTTCCGTCGCCATTGTCATCATCTTTATTGCTAGCCTTATCTTGCCATTTCCATCATCTTCATTAGACTCAGTTACTTTAACTTTAAACACTCCGTCCGTCGTTAGAACGCCATTGCCAAGCACTCCGAAATTTTTCCCAAGCACTCTGCCATCCATCTTTTGTCGTCGTTCGCTTCAAACACTTTATCGCTAAGGTAGGTAGCATTCTTGGCCATTAATAATTCATGTGAATGTCATTCCCATGTTTCCTTAGGTTTAGTATCTCTGAAAGTGCGTTACCTTTGCCAAGCACCCTACGTCAATCCCCTGGGTCTAAGGCTGCAACTCCAGAGCTGCAATCCCCTAGTGATTCTGAAAGAACATGGTTGACAATCGATTCTCTTCATTTAATCTTTTTAGGTACTAATTGATGTGGCTATTGTTTCTGCGAAAGCTTCCTCTGAATAAGTTTGGTTAGCTATGTATTGTGCATAAAAAGCTTCCTCTCTTGTTGGAAATTATGATTTCTCTTGTTTCCTTGGATAATTGGCCATATGGGAAATTTACCTAGATAACTGACCGTCTGCATTTTTTCTTTTTTAATTTTATTGGCCTTGCATGATCAGAATTTATAGGAGTCTGATATAATACATATTTATGCATAGTTTCAAGATTAGAACTGATAAACTAAGAATTACATGCACTTGGCCATATAACCTGAACTGTTTAAGTTCTGAAATTTTAGGATGAAGGCATTAAGAGGTTATTGTGATAGTTGAACCTTTATAACTTCTCTAAACCTGCTGTAATGTATAGTTAAAAGAAGAAGGAACTCTAACTTACAGAACAAATGTTCTATCATGGCTTCAATTGCAAATTGTTTGCTAATATGTAGGGATGTGCTCATTAAAAATGACTAACAATAATTAGAAATTGAGAAACTGGCACTAGTCCTTATTCTGTATACAAAAGCTTGCCAGGTACACATCATGCATATTTAATCTGAATCATATGTGTGTGTGTAGTAGTTGTATCTCTCCTTGCTTTCCCCAAAGCTTTTCTATAAAATGTTACATGTACCTATGCTCTATATAATATGCGCCCTTTGCTTAACATAGACACAAACCCTGCCTCCATGTGCTTAGGCTCTTGGAGACCTTTCTACTTTAAGTTTCCTTGCAAGTCTGCAAATTTTTGTACCTGCTTTATTAATTGATGACTTGGTCTTAACAGATATTTTTTACCTTTAGGCAGCAACTTTGGTGATCATAGAATTTGTTGAACCACTGCTGGAAGAGTACAGACCTCCAGGAATTACTTCATTGAAGTTCAAAAAACTATCACTTGGAACTGTGGCTCCCAAAATTAAAGGTATCAAGCATAATAATTCCTTATCATGTTATTTTCCCTTGTGAATTTACTATTTTTCTTTAGGGATATAGAATCTGTAATGAGGTTGTTTTGTCTCACTATTTTGAAAGCATTCTTTTTAGTTTGCTTCATATGTAAAAAATTTGAAACCTATTTTTGTAAAATCAAGTTTTCCACTATCTCAATCCCAGATCAAAAACTGAACTAGTAGCTTATCTAATAACTCATCACAATACAATTAGGACTGCTTATTGTTATAGGTTTGATTTCTTATATCCTGTGCAGCCGCTATTTGTGATTGAACCACAGAGCTTGCCAAGTATTGAAATAGGTTCCTGAAAATCTACAGCTTGATAGTTAAGTGTGAGGCAAGGTAAAAGAGTACTAGGAAGATTTTGTTCTGTATTAGGATGGTATAATTGAGAAGAATTATTGGTTTATATGGATTTATTCTTTTTTCCCTTTATTTTTTAGTTTCCCATTATATGATGAACCTGTCATGTATATGCAAGTTAGTATTTCAGCTTGTAGCCAAGAAAAGGAAGCATAGAATAGTTAGGCATGGGTTACTATATAGAGTTTGAGCACTAGGTCCATGAACTTATCTAGAATTGAAACCCTATGGCTTAGCAAAGTATGAGCATTAGCTTAGTTGGACATTTGAGCAATATAGTTAAAGCTTACATTTATAGAACTTAAACTCATGCACTAGTGTCTAGAATTGAAACCCTCCGGTTGGTTTGAGCATTGAGTCCATGGTATGAGTAGAAACTTGATTTAAGAAAGGTAAGGAGTAAGGTATTGACCTCAGCCTTTGCATCAGCAACCTCACGAAGTTCATAGTTGAATTATTGGATAGTCTTGATAGAATGATTTGCTGCATCCTAAACTTGAGGGTCATGTGTTGGCATAGATTGGAAACTTGGTTTATGTCCATATGATAACAAAAAGAGAACCACTCTTTTGGTGGAAAATCTGATAGATGAGAAAGGACGTCTCCATATAGTTTGTTGCTCCTGATTTTGGGGAGGCTTTTGTGTGTGCACAAATCAATCCTTCTTGGCTGTCACGTTTTCCTCCATCTCTACCCCATATGGACTAAACCTTAGTGGTTGAAATCAACTTACATGTTTTAACTTAGGTAGTAAAGAAAACTCATATAAAATGCCCATTCTAACTGTGGGGAGAAACATTTACATATTGGCAGAAACCTGTACAAATCATGCAATTTGTTTATTATTTCCTCATGAACTTGATTATATAAATTTTACTTAAAATCATGGACAAAAGTCAAACCTATCTCAACCCGTTGATTCAATTGCAACCTGTGACAAGAACTAGTCTTAGGTTACATTGTGGTTAATCATATCTATATTCAACAATTTGCTTTAATGCTTGTTGTGTCATATTGATTAATACCATTCATTTAGTAAATTGATGGATTTATTATGATTTTAAATTTCCAACTCTGTTAGGAAGCTAGCTTTTCAAGTTCATCAATCTTGTTCATAAGCAAATTAAGAAAAATATTATAAGTTTCAAATTATGATTACTGTTCCCTTATATCAGAATGCCTTGACTTCCTAAACCATGATAGACATGTAGTAACAAAGCCTTGACTTCCTAAACCATGATAGACATGTAGTAACAAAACCATGAAATTATATCAGAATGCCTCGACTAGTCTTAAGTATGATTATGTGTGAGTTAGGAGATGCTCTTGAGTCTTGCTTTTGGTTAATTGAACCACTGGATTTGGAATCATTTGATGCTTGAGATCCTGACTCGGTATTAACTTTAGCTTGCAATTGGAAATTTTCATATTCTTTTGGCCAAAATCCTTACTACTATTGTCTGCTGCAAGCTAATCACTGTGTGCAACTAAAAAACAATGACCAAATCTTTTTGCAATAACAATTTTTGAGAGTTAAGAGGTATTGGTGATTGAGCTCAAACTTCTATAATGGGTTTTAGCTCTATTCGTCCCTAAAATAGTTCTCAAGATCAACTCTGTTCACACCCAATCAAGGTCTATAATTCAAATAAGCTTGTCTTGGCCACTTTGACACATATGGTGCCATGTATACATATAGTTTTCTAATTCAATCCACATGCTTTGGTGCATCTTCCTTTTAGTAAAAATGCACCCATTATTGGATCCTGTATAAGTTTCCCTTTCTATGTGGAAATGAAGTTTTTGAATATGAAATCTTACTCATTTTTCCACCATATGGTGCGATAATCAAGTATGGTCTTGAGTTCTCCATGACTAGCATCTTCCATAGACTTTCTAAGCCATGTAATGGAATATATTCCTTAACATAATCAGTAAAGAATAGATTGAATCCAAGTCATTTGTGTGAAGTTGTTTTGCTGCAAACCAAGTTCTAAAAAGTTGTTTTGCATCAAAGTAAGAAGTTTTGATGTTGTTCCAAGATACAATCCTGTTTAGGAAATCACCACAATTTTTCCATTGTAATTAACAACTTCTACAACTGTGTGCCAAAAAAGCTCTACATTCAATGTATCCCCATAGGAAGGGACTACTCAATGTATGCCAATCCAATAATAGCTACTAATGAACCCTTGGGTGGTTTTTCAACATTCAATGTAGCACCAAGACCTTGAAAATAAAACCATTAATATTGTTAAATAAAAGAGAAAGAGTTATATTGATAAAGGAGAAAACTAGGCAATCCTTGCATTCTGCTATGAACACTGGAAGCACTTGATCACTTGGCTTCAGATCTGTCACACCCTCACTAACACTTTCCATAGTTTGGAAGGACAAGTTAAAAACATAACATAAATTAGTAAACCTTTGTAACGTATGACCTTTCTAGTAGTGGTTGAAGTCATTTTCTTTGCTTTTAAACTCCTTGATTAATTAGTAATAACTCACAAATTAATTGAAACTCACAGCTATTTTTTTTCTCTTTTTTGTTGTGCTGAAATAGGTTAGTTTGTATGGAATATATATACTACACCAAAGAAGAAGAATTAACATCTTTAATAATTTAAGCTATAAAATTTGATAGGTAAGAAATTAAAAACCATGGAATCTGTTGGTTTTTGTTATCCTGACTCATAAACTACAAACATAGATGTCTTTGCTCTAAGTGTCTTATTTCTGGTAGTTGACCTTTCTAGGACATAATATATGATAATACACCAAATTGTATATACCATAACTTAAATTCCACAGGCCTTAATTGGATCGAAAATTTGGAATACAATAACTTAACATTGGATGCAACTTGTAAGGTCGAGTATATTATTACTTGTTAGTTAATCTCATAATTGACTTTTATTAAGTGATAAATATATACAAAACCAAATTTGTATTTAAATTGAAATGGCAGTAGCAAATAATCACTAGCATGTGATGAATTAGAAAGAGAAGGACCATTTAATTACCAATCTTGAAGATGGGTTCATTTCAAACTTCCTTGTTTGTAGATATGAACTAAGAATATGTGATTTGAATAGAGTGAAACCCATGAAACTTAACACTTATGCTTCTCTTTTTCTTCCCTGTGCATAATTGAATAGATGAAATAACAACCTATCCAACAATCTTTTGTCCTGGAATATTTAGAGATGAGAGGGGAATGTACTGTTATGCATTTGACCTGCCCTTGTTCCTAAAGTTTAGTTAATTAAAAGTATAAAAGATAATTCACACTTAAGGGTTCAATATTGAGAACCAGCCCTAGAAAACAAAACTCCATTTGAAGAGAGAAAAGATGAAAAAGATTCAAAAGTGTATACAGGAGATAAACATATCAGAAACTATGTTCGAAGACTTTTAGATATAGCAACCCATATACAAAGAGTTGAGTATCTTTGGTCTTAATTTTAGATTATAAAGAAAACAATACCTTGGCTGTTAAACAGACTTAGGTCTTCAAAAAGATTTTGAGCCAAAGCAATGTTTATTAATTGAAAGGAAAAGTAAATCAATATTACTTCCCCCTTTTAAAAAAATAAGGAAAAACATGTGTACATACTTCTCTATTCTGCTTTCTCCTTTCTTTGTTCCCCTATTTTGCTTTCTTCCTTTTCCTATTATGCTCTCTTTATTCCTCTTTATCTCTGATTTACGTAATTTTAATAAGTTAAGTAATTGTAATCTAATTTACCATTTCAGGAATCACCAACAAAGCTTTGGATGGTGGAGTACAGAGCTTCTTATTCTACTATCTCCATTGGTGTTATATAAGTTATATTAAGAATTTGTCCCTCATTCATGGTAAGCATTTTATTGTCCCTCATAGCATTTTGTTAGTTGTTTTGATAGCTGGTTTTCATACCTTCAAGTTTGCTTCATAGATCTTGCACGTTAACTATTCTGCTACCTCTTCTCCTAGTTTCCAACTTTAATTCAAAACTTGCTTCTCAAACTTTGAAAATAACTAGTTTATAGTCAAATTAAATAATTTTAGACCCTTAAACCTCAACAAGTTGCACTTTTAGCTATAGCTAGTTATCTTCTGTACAAGACAAGGATTTCATCCTCTGCACCGTTGCCTTTGTTTATGGTGCTTTCAGTATCATAAACACATAACTTATAAATGATTGGATTTGTTATGAGGTACTTTATGGGTGTAAGGGCTTTTAGTTTATGGGTTACCAAAACTTCTAAAACCAAGCTCGAGATACTTTATTTCAAACTAGCATTAACTAGTAGTTAGATATGCTTTATGAGATACTAGATATGCATGTTGAAAAGACAACCTATATACCAAGCCACCTATTTATTAAAATTTACAAATAGCCCACCTAATAAATTTAAGATTACTGTCTAAACTAAACTACATTTAATATTGCATCACTCCTCAAATGAGTTACATCCTAAACTAAACACAAACTCCTATGTAGAGGATACATTCAAAAACTCAAACTGAACATAAAACCCTTTAATACACATGAGCGCAACATATGTGACTTATGATCCTAGCAATATCCCTAAGGCTTAAACTTCAAATTATCCTAATCAAAGCACCAAAACCTACAGCAATTGCTATTGGAAATCAAACACAATATATGGTTAATCTCTATCTTGAAGGTCTCTATCTCATAATAAATTTAAAAAGCTTGGGCATCCCCTATAACACAATAATAACCATTCACATTATTAGAAGTTGAATCTCTCATTCTTAACTTTTAAACTCTCACAAGTTATTTACATGGTCTCTCTCTTGGCCAACTCCTCCCTTCTTTCATTTAAGATATAACCTTTAGTGTCACATGATCAAAACATAAAACTACTATGTCCACTTATTGTTGATTACTAAAATGATAATTACCATAATTATACATATCTCAATTATTGTTGATCTTTCTAAGTTAAGTTTGTTTCTTTTCTTGAGTTCAAATATGAGCATACCATTAGTTTTCCATTCGAGCTTGAATACAATGAGTACATTGCTAAATAAGTAAACCATTCATTATATTCAATCTTGAATTGTCCAAGTTGGACAGTTTAGGATTAAAGATTTTTATTCAGTGGTTAACAATTTCTTCTTAAATCTTGTCAATTGTACTTGATGAAATTTTAGTTTAGTTTATTTTTTATTGTCTCTGGGTATATGCTTGATTATGGTAAATGACACCATAGTCAAGTTATGTACTTGGAGACTAATACGAAATGCTGCCAAAATTTCACCAAGTATGATATTCAAGATTTAAGAAGTCTATTAATCGATGAATAAAAAAAATTCGAATGGAATAAGGCCTTACCAATAATGAGGAAAATAAGTTATCAATTATGAGTGACAAGGTTAATGGGTATCCTAAATCATGTCTCTATGATTCTTGTATAGTATGGATTATAGTTGGATAAATGCTAAATGGATAAGTGATCAGTACGAGAATGGGGTGGAAGAGTTTTTGGATTTTGCACAAACAAATTTACCTCAAAGTAATGGATGGTTTTATTGTTAGTGTGTTAATTGACTAAATGAGAAACGGTTGAATGTTGATCAAATTAGAGAGCATGTTCATTATGATGGGTTCTACAAAAGTTATATGAGATGGACATGGTATGGTGAATTATTAGGCATGCCAAGTGTATTGCAGATGGTGGAGGTTGATATAGATATGGACATGGTATGGTGAATTATTAGGCATGCCAAGTGTATTGCAGATGGTGGAGGTTGATATAGATATGGAAGATTGGGTAAAGGATATGATCCGTGATATGGGACATGAGTCTTTTCAATGAGCAAATATGTATGGTAATTTGTGTAGTAATTTGGAGAAACCTTTGTATCCGAGATGGTGGAGGTTGATATAGATATGGAAGATTGGGTAAAGGATATGATCCGTGATATGGGACATGAGTCTTTTCAATGAGCAAATATGTATGGTAATTTGTGTAGTAATTTGGAGAAACCTTTGTATCCGAGATACACTCATGTTACACGATTATCAGCAGTGTTAAGATTATTCAATTGAAGGCGAGAAATGGGTGGAGTGATAAAAGTTTCACAGAATTACTTGAACTGTTGGTAGAGATGCTTTCGCAAGGTAATATATTACTAAAGTGTAATTATGAGGCGAAGGTGTTGTGCCTGATGGGTATAGAGTATAAGAAAATACATGTCTGCTCAAATGATTTCATACTATACAGAAAGGAGTTTGAATGGTTACATGAATACCCTGTATGTTAAGTTTCACGTTATAAACTGAAGGATGGTGATTTCTAATTACGATGAAATCACAAAGCGGCCTCCAGCCAAAGTGTTGTGGTATCTTTCGATAATTCCAAGGTTCAAGCAGTTGTTTTGTAATAAACATAATGCAAAGAACCTTAGATGACATGCAGATGAAAGACAGATTGATGGAAAATTTTATCATCTAACTGATGGTTTGCAATGGAAGATGATTGATTAACTATTTCCAAATTTTGAGAATGAGCCAAGAAACCTAAGACTTAGACTTACAACAGATTGAATGAATCCGTATGGTAATTTAAGTAGTAAGCTTAGTTCATGGCATGTTCTTTTGACAATTTACAACCTTTCTACGGCGTTGTGCATGAAATGTAAATACATCTTGTTTTCTATGATGATTTCAGGTCCAGAACATCCTGGAAATGACATAGACGTTTATCTTGCTCCCTTGATTGAAGACCTACGAAATCTATGGGAAGAAGGTGTGGATGTGTTTGATGGGTATGGTAATGAAAATTTCAAAATGCGGGCAATGCTTTTTTGCACTATTAATAACTTTCCAGCATATGGAAATTTATGCAGATATAGTGTTAAGGGGCATAAAGCATGTCCTATATGTGAAGAATATACAAGTTAAACAGTTTATTTTGGTCATCAAAAATTTTTCAAGACTAATCACCCGTATCGTAGATTGAGGAAAGCTTTTAATGGGTTGTTAGAAAATGAGGTTGCTCCAAAGGCCTTAACTGGGTAAGAAGTTTATGAACGTGTTAAAACATCAACACTATTTTTGGAAAGACTCAAAAGAAGGCCAATGAGACAAGGATGTGGAAGAAATAACCAATATTTTTTTTATCTTTCATATTGGTGTAATCTTGATGTTATATATTGTATTGATGTGATGCATGTGAAAAAAAAAATGTATGTAATAACATCATCAGAACACTCCTCAATATACAGGATAAGACTAAAGATGGTGTTAATTCTTGACTAGATTTGGTTTAAATAGGTATACAAAAGTAGTTAGTTCCACAGTCTATAAGGAAGCATACATCTTTGCCCCTGGCATGTCATACATTGTAAAAAAAAAAGAGAAAATAAGTTTATGTAAGTGCCTACCCGGGGTTAAAGTGACACAAGGTTATTCTTCAAATTTCAAAAGACTTGTCTCCATGAAAGATCCAAAGTTAATTGGGTTAAAGTCTCATGATTGCCATATGTTGGTGCAACAGCTACTTCTAGTGGGTATTCATGACATTTTGTCTAAAAAAGTTAGATACACCATAAGTAGGTTGTGCTTCTTTTTCAATACAATATGTAGCAAAGTCATTGACCTTTGAAATTGAATGAGTTGGAAAATGAAGCTTTTACTATCTTATGCCAATTGAAGTTGTATTTTCCTCCATCATTTTTTGACATTATGGTTCACTTGCTTGTTCATATAGTGAGGGGGTTAGATTATGTGGTCCAATTTATCTAAGGTGAATGTATCCAATTGAATGATACATGAAAATATTAAAAGGGTACATAAAGAATCCACACCATCTCGAGGCATCTATGATTGAAAGATACATTGCAGAAGAGGCAAGTGTGTTTTGTATAGAGTATTTGTTAGAGGTGGAACATGAGACATAACTATAAAAAGCATGGGTCATACAGAAGTCTTTCAAGCATATTTTTATATCTTGAATAATACCAATAAGGTTCAACCTTACTTATCTACTCACAAAACCATTATAAGGGAAAAGAATGTTCGAATGAATGAGAAATGGTTGTTGAATGAGCATAACAAAACGTTCTTAAACTAGTTTGATCAAACAAGTAAGAAGAATGACGGTGTCTTTGATACATTGAAGTAGCTAGAAAATGACCCAAACTTTAATGTCATATGTTGGAGTGGATACGATATCAATCATTTTTCATTTTACACAAAGTCTTAGGATGATAAAAGTATCATGCAAAATAGTGGGGTTATGGCGGTAGCAAAGTGAATGCATTTTTCATTAGATAGTACTTTGGATTATCTTCTACACATGCCTCCAAAGAAGGATTGGTGTCAAGAGATGAGTTGGAGGCCATGAGAGAAGATATGAGGCAAGCACTGCAACAAGAACTTCAAGAAAAGCTCGGACAGGAACTCAAACAGGAGTTCAGATTGGAGCTAGCATCTTTTTGGAACTTTCCAAAACTCAGACCCAGGATCATCATTCCCCTTCTCCTAGGCGTGTGAAAACAAAGGAAAATTGTGCTTGATGGAGGAACACGTAGAAGGAGAAGAGGATGTTATTGATGTTGCAAACGATTATGAGTTGTATGTTGATTATCCATATCGTTTGGTAGCCATTGGGAAAGTCTACAACTTGGGTTGAACCATCCATCACTAGAAAATTGATGATGATAATGTTAGAGTAGTTGTTGAACGGGTTCAAGATGAAAATGCTCCTGTTCCTGTGCCTATTGAGGAGGTTCATGTCATGGGGCAAGCCCTCAATCATTTTATTCTATGGGCGAGGAGACTTATGCAACGAGCTTAACCTAAGGTATTAAATAATTTTATTCTATGTTACTAATTTATATATATATATATATATATATATATATATATTTCTTAATATTTTCTGAATTTATTTTAGGTTCATATGGAAGATCTTGGGAAGGACATTAATTTCAGTGATAAAAAAGATGTTCCTGGTGATAAGTGTCCAATAAGACACTTATTTGGAACATAATTCAATGTAATTGCAAGTAATTGAAGCATAAAACACCATTAAAATATGAGAAAATGACATAAAGCTGAATAACTCATGCACAATTTGGAAAACACAGTTTTAGAGTCTTTTGGGTGATAAATTATCATAAATCTGATGTGTTTTAATTTATGCTATCTGTTACAGGGTTCTGCGTTGGCAACGCAGTTGGACCGTGTTAGACATGCGACGCTACAGACCAGTAGCTATAAAAAGCCCAGAACAGAACAAAAATAGGGCATCATTCACTCGATCATCTGATCATTCACTCTATCCAATAATATATCTCCAGAGCGCAAACCTAGAGGATAGAGCCGTCGTTCCCCCATACGCTGGTTCTATTCTGGGTGAAGGAGGAACCCTAGGACGGAAGAGGAAGTGCATCTGCAGCGTGCTGCCATGATCATGACTTTCTTTTCTTCCCCTGTTTTCTTCTTCTTCATGATGTGCAACTGAACCCTTGTTGGGGAAGGATGAATCCTTAACTGATCTTATGTAACCTAGATTTTGCATTTATTTAAGATTTTTTTTCCTTTAACGTTGATTATTCATCTCTTTGCTTAATGCTTTTATGACTTGGCCACTTATAAATTGAATCTAAATTCTTCTTCACAATTGGGAAATTGGTTTAAGAATTGGAACTGGGATTGAATAACACAATTGTGAAGGCTCTAGGGATAGAGGTTTGCAATTGTGAGATTGTTTGAATTCTTGAACTTAAGGCTCACGTCAAATTAGGAATTGCTAAGGGATTAGGATTCCTAATTTGAGTGAAGAATTGATGAGTCAAAGGATTGACCTTCAATCAATAATTGTGAATTCGATCTTCAACCATATTTTATCTTGAATATACGTAATGATCAAAGGTTACATAAGGGAAGTTTTGGTGAAATTCAACCCTAACATCTTCTATAATTTGAATTTTTACACATTTATATCAGTTGTTGAGTGTTTGATAGTTTAGATATTATTTTGAAATATTCTTTACGTACTGGATAGAGTTCCAGATTTGTGATAGATTCTGTGAATTCTTGTTGATTTCTCTTTGCATTGCCTACGTGATCCCATAACTGAGTTCAATTAGTGAACTAGTAGGAATTCAGTATTTGAACCAAATCCCTGTGGAGACGATACTCTACTCATTCTTTACTTCATAAAACGATAAGGTGCACTTGCCTTCATACGGTTTTACACCAACACCTGGGCTTGCTCAAAAGAAACCCGAAGTTGAGTTGCTTACACGTCTATTTGGTATTGTCGTTAACTTGGGCGACCAACCTTTGCAAATAATTATGGAACCAGATATCACAGTGAAGCTCACTGCTATCCCCTTCTATATTGCTAAGAAGGATATCTTGGAGTTGGTTGTGGATAACAATCTCTTATGTGTATCAATTCTACAATTATTGTTCATGTAAGTAAATTTCTAAACCTTAGTTAAATTAAGTATCAAAATTTAACATATGGAAATTATTCACAATATTAGGTACCTTTATCACATCTATACGCAAAGAAGATACTTACACCTCTATGGATTCCTGAACCAGATTTATATGCAGAAAATCAGGAACAAGGCAACTGACATATAAAGATACCTTCAGAGTAGACTGAAAATTGATAAAGACTATTACTTAGTACCTTATTTTCAATTGTAAGTCAATACTTAAAAGTTTTATTTAACAAATTCAATTAAATTTCTAATTTTGGTTCGTTTTCATCCATATTTTGTAGGGTCCATTGGCAATTAATTATTATTTGTCAAAAGAAAAATATAATTGTCTTTCTATGCTCTGTTTGGCAAAATCCAAAAAAAAAACATAAAAGACATTATAGAAGTGTAAGTTTTTAGGATTTTGGTATTTATATTCATATAATTTTTATTTTGAAAGGTATTCATTTGGTTCTTATTTTATTGTAGAGAAATGAATGCTTGACTTCGATTAAAAGGGACGTATTCATCAAATATTAAAAAGACTTCATGGATAATTCCACATATAAGTACTTTATTAAAAATTATTCAATTATTTTATATTCTTTTATCATTATATCATCATCTCTAATTATATTTGATAATTTTTCTATTTTCTTGAAGTGTCCAAGACAAGTTGGAGAAAACAAATGTGGATATTATGTGATGAGACATATGTTTTACATTATCTCGGCATTTATTGTTGATTCTTGGAACGAGGTAATTACAATTGTCATAATTTAGTGATTTCATTTTAATTCATATCATTTTTCTTTAATTTCATCCAAAAACATTTTGTAGATTATTCAAAATCCACATTCTGTAACCGATGAAGAAATTGATGATGTTAAAAGATATTGGGGGAAATTTATAATAGAGATAGCCAATTTGGATTGATTTGATGTAATTTTAAGTTATTTCGTTTGTAAATTTAGATTTGATAATAAATAATAATATATTTATTTTAAATATATAGATTCTGTAATTTCTATATTTATCACATTTTTTTTATATACGTATGTTTAAATAAAATAAATATTTAAAAAAATAGTCTTTCTACATCGGTTAAGATCTTAAATAAATAGGTAGAAAGTTTTGTTTTCTATATCACTCGTTTCTATCCCGCTTAAATAATCAAAATGAAAAATTTATAACAATCGAAATAAAAAATTTATTTTTCATCGATAATTTGCTATAGCACACTCTTATTCTTCTTTGTAGTCTCCTTCACTAACATACAAATGCTTGCCCTCGACCTTATTACACGTCTTTGGTGGCTGTTTCACGTCTAGCTGAGTTGCTAGGAAAATAACAGGAAGAAGAATGAGACGAAAAAGAAAAAAAGATAAATGTTTGGTGTGAAAAGAACTCTTTCTTGTGTTTGCCACCGTTGCCATGAAATCTACAATCATTTTTCCTTCAACTATTTTTTGAAAGATAGCTAGATTCATTCTATTTTTAACACGGAACAACACTTTGTATTCTCAAAAACTCTTAAAATAAAATAAGACAAACCGATCGAATTTCAAATGATACTACTCTATCCCCAAAACACTAAATAATTAAATATAACTTACAAAAGTTCTAACAAATACAGGGAAATTTTCGTGTAAACAATCCCAGCAACAACCAATAGCAAAAACAAATGAATAATCATTCAAACTAAGTTACATCCAAATGCAAGGAGAAAATAATCATATGAAAATATAGTGATTGCTTAATTTAGTGCCTTTCCAAATCTTCTATGGAAGATTCATCAGAGCCGTGAGTCCTTCTCAGTGATCTTTCCCTGCTACTAACCAACCTATGAAAAGATCCTATTCTCAAACCTGAACACCCCACTTTCTCCAATTCATTACCATCTTGTTGCTCATCACCACCCTCAACCAGTGGGGCAGTGGGTTGGACATGGTGGAGCCGTGTGGCTAAATGATCATGCCCAGGCTGCACCCTTGGTTCAACCACGGTGCGACAAATTGGGCATGTGGTGTTAGAACCAAACCATTTATCAACACAATCAACATGAAAAATGTGCTTACAAGTTGGTAGTATCCTTGTAATTGCATCCTCCACAATAGTGCCTAAGCAAACCGAGCACTCTATAACTTCACCTTGGCTGAACTGGTCCGTTTGCTTGAACAAGAGTTTAGGCAAAGATGCTATGATCAAAGGGTCAAGGCCAGAGTTGGGTGACTCCACAGAACTCACATCAATTGGTGCAACTTGAGTGTTCATTTGATAAAGAAGATCATTTTGGCGTCTTCTTTGTTGGCGTCTAAAGAGATAATATTTTACACAAAAATGGAAGGTGATGATGATTAAGATCATACCAAATAAAGAGAAAGCTGCTGCTAGCATGACCTTAAGGCCTATACCAAGTGATTGCTCACCATCTTTGTCTTTAGACCCCATGTTTTATTTCAATGCGATCAAGGAATGAAGACGGTTTTGGTTAATTTATTTTTGTTTCTTCGAATCGAAGATGGGGCTTGAAATTGAAATTATTGGTTATCGGTTTGGTGCCTAGAAAATAATATTATTAGAACACGGAAAATGAAGCCTTTCATTTGAATCTTAATTTGTCTCAGGTCAAGATCATTGACTTTAGCATGATAAATGATTTTCCTGTGTATGTAGAGTCGTTGATCTGTGGGGACAGTTGTAGACTTCTTGCTCCATGGACTTTAATTGCAGTGAAGAAATTTTGTTTAGATTTAAACTTATGCACTTCATAAAATTTTGCTACCACTGACTTCCATTTTTTCCTATACGTAATTGAGATATGGATAATATATAGATTAATACATTCCGCAAAACTAAAAAATAGCATTTAATATATTTTGGATTCAGATCCTTCATATATACCTTTAAGATTTATTATGCATAGTCATCGTAACCGTTTACTGAATCAGCACGCCCATGAATCTGTATATATTACTAATAAATTTTATTAAAATGTCACATGACATTTTCTCCTAACTAAAATTTTTACATGACACTTTTATATAATTTCAATTTTTTTTAATTTATTATTTTGTCTATCTTTATTTATACTATCTATATATTTCTTGATATTTTATATTCCAATCTTATAAAGTTATTTTTTAATATTTTAATATTTGTTTTTTGAAATTATTAAAAAATATAAAAACAATAATTGTTTATACAGTAGAAAATTTATTAAATAGAGAAGATAAGTATATAAAAATGTAATACTCATTTAATATTTTTTACTTAAATATAAATTTATCCTTATAGGTTTGAATAAAAATAATATCAAGACATTTTTTTAATTTTATATATTTAATTAACAGGAGGACATAATTTTCTGAATTAAATATTTGTTATAGGTTAGATATCTCAACTTTATAAATAATTTAATTATTTTTAATAATAATAATACACCCATGCATCATTATTAAAAAATATTCACTAGAATGTCACGTGGCATCTTCTCCAAACCAGAAAATCTTTAATGACACATTTTTAGAATTTATATTTTCATAAACTTATTACTTTATTTTTTTATTAATTTTATCTATTTCATCTTATATTTATTAATTTTTTATATTTTAATCTTTTAATATTTTTATTTACCTTTTAAACTTTTTAAAATATGAAAAATATATAATAATTGTTTATAAAGTAAAAAACAATTAAATATAGAAAATAAAAGTTTAAGTTAATATAATAGTTATAAATTTATTTTTATAAGTTTCAATAAAAATAATATCAAAATAATTTTTTATTTTAATTTCATATATTTAATTAATAAGAGGATATAATTTATGAATTAAATATTTCTATTATTATCAATTGAAAAATATTATTAGATATCTCAACTTTATAAACAATTTGATTATTCAAATAATAATAATTAATGGATAGAAAAAATTATTAACCTAATAATATTTTTTAACTGAATATCAATATGAATTTAAAGCATATATTATAAGTTTTTCTATTGGACTTTACAAAGCGACTTCAATTACACGGAGAAAAGCAACGATCATGTTCGCTCACTTTCAGTTTATCAATTTGTGGCCATTTCCTATTAGTTCCGTTTTAGGTTCCCTAATCCTTCCGCAACAAGAATTTAGAATTTGAGCAGAAATCTCATTCACACAAATTCATACCTACTTTCATTCTGGTTAGGAATGGGACCATCAGGAGTCAACCTCAGAGCTTCCTGTTTTCCCTTCTCGTAATTAAACTATATATAATCCAAGTCATTAAAATTATTCTAATAATAAAATTTATATATTATTATAGTTTAATATAAAAATATAAGGTTAATATTTAATGTAAAATCTAATAATAAAAAATTAGATATTAAAATAATTTGATATAAAAATTTAAAGTTGAATCTTTATTATTTTTTATATTGTAAAAAAAAACTACGTATAATCCTTTCAACACTAGCTTCTTAAGAAGGTTATCCCCTGTATACTTTTATTGTTACTACTAATATGCTATTATAATTTTCAATGCTTTCAATACTGTGTATGTGGCCTAGACTTCCATAGACATGACATTTGACCGTTACTCTTCTGCATTTATTCTTAATTATTTTTTTGTCATATAGAAAGTAAAATTGATTCTTAAAAAAATAAAATTGGAGTTGATAATATGATTTTTAGAAACGCAGTATTATTTTTATTCTTTGAAAATTAAAAATTGTTTAACTTATTTTTTTAACATCAATTTAATTTTTAAAAAATAAATAAGTAGACATTTTATATTTTAAAATAAAAATAATTATTTTCACTTTTAAAAATTAATATCATCTATTTAATATATAAATTATTATTTTAAAAATTGGATCCGATTGATCACTTAAACTGGATGAACCGAAAATCAATTTTTTTAAAAAAATTAATTGAACAATAATACCGTTTTAACAAAAAAAATACTGATAACAGAACAGTAAAATTGATCCATTAATGATAGCTGAACCGATAAAAATCGATTTTATATAAAATATTATTTTTAATATTTTTTTAAAAAGTAAAATAAATTTTAATTTTATTTATATAATTTAAATTTAAAAAATTAAAAAATATATAATTTTTAATTTTTAATTATATAAAATTATAATTTTAAAATATTTATTATTATTATTATTATATATATTATATTTTTAATATAATATATATTTTAAAAATAATATTTTATTAATACTAGTTGAATCATAATTCAACCACAATTAATTCATTAAACTTTAAATTAGTATTTTTATCAGTTCAATAATTCGTTTAATTTTTAAAATTTTAATATAAATAAATATTATTTAAATTATTTTATATTTTTTAAAACATGTAATATTTTTATGCTGTTTTTAAATATAAGTTAACTTATTTTTATAATTTTATGTTAATTTATTACTTAATATATTATATAAAAATAAAAATTTTAATTTCTTATTTTAATTTAGTTTTAATCTTACCATTTTTTATAATTTTTATTGATTTTAATCTCTATCATTATAACTTTTATAAATTTTTAAAGAAGATTATTTAGTTTTAAAAATATAAATTTATATATTTTAATTTCAAAATATGCTAAAAATTATTTATAAATTTATTATTATATTATTTATATTTTTAATAAAAAAATACGATCAAATTAATTTAAAATCGTTTGAAAACTAAAAATACCTACAATGTAGTTTTTAATAATTATATTATAATTTATTTAAAAACGTCATCATCTAATAAAAAATTTCAAAAGTAAACGTCAAAACTAAAAGAAGAAAATAATAAGTTAAAAACATTATTAGCTTATTAAAAATATATTATTGTTGATGCGTGATATATAAATACTTTTATAAGTTCATCTGACCTTGAGATATGGTATGATCTAAGTAAGTTTCGAAATTCATTTATATAAATTTTTTTATAAAAAATTATTAAATTATAAACAAATATATTTATCGAATTAATAATGATTAAATTTTAAAACATTAGATTTTAAAGACATTCATTAATGATTTGATGTAGTAATATTTTTACGCGACTATCAGTTTTGGATTATGTAAATTTTTTAATTTTATTTTTAAATTTTAATCCAGAAGATTTATTGAAACTCTCAAAATACTGCAACACCTCAATTATAATAATGATATGCATTTTGTTATACGAGTAGATTTTGTACTTGAACGTATGGATTTATAATATATATACATATATATATCTTAATAATATATTAGATATTAAATAAAATTATATAATAAAATATTTATCAATTTTTATTTTATATAAAATTATATATATATCATTTATTTAATAAAAAATTTTAAATTAATAATTAAATTAATAAATTTTGTATTTTATATAAAATTATTAGATTAATATAAATGTTAAAATTTGATATTTAATATTAATAAATTTAATTATATATATATATGTATCTTTATAACATTAATATTTAAGAATATATTAATAATAATATTAAATACTTTTTTATTTATATTGTACTATTTTTTAATTAAAATATTATATATTATTTAAAAAAATAAAAAAAATTAAATATTATTTTAAATTTATTTTATATCAATTTATTTATTAAAAATTATAATATTAAATAAACTCATTGAGTAAAACTAAAATAATCATTCTAATAAATGAAAAAAATTAAAATAAGAATTTATTTTTATATTTTTTAATATTTAAAATACTAATATTATAAGTAATTTTAAAAAATTATTATATAATAAATATGTAAAAAAATAAAATAGTTAAAATATTAAAATTTAATTTATAAATTTATATATAATATATCATATTTTTTATTCCATATATGATAATCATTAAATATATATATATATAATAATTGATTACAAAATCTAAATTATATTTATTTATTGTTGAAAATAATTAATCGTAATATGTACTTTAAGTTTATATTGATGTTAAATATATGTAAACATGTGAAGGAATAAAAAAAAAGTTAAAATTTTAAAATTTAATTTATAAATTTATATATATAATATTTTTGTTTTATATTATGATAATAAGTAAATATATATATATATATATATACAATAATTGATTATTAAAATAAACAATATTTATTTATTATTATATAATAAAATTATTAAATTGGTATATAATTTTTAAGTTAAATTCATTTGATTTTAAATTTTATTTTATATTATGTAACTTACTTAAAAATAATTATTTTTTAATTTTCAACTTATATAGATTTTAATCTAAGTAGACTTAATATGGATTAGTATATATGCTAATCTATCTAATGTTATTTTATTTTATTTTTAATTTATTTTTTTACAGGTAAAATTTTTAAATAATAATCTATGTAACTCTTAAATTTAATAGAATGAGCATAAATTAATTTATATGACTCTATTTTATAATTTTTAATTTTGTAATTTATTTAAAAAGTAAAGTTTTTTAATCCTTAATCTACATAACTTTTAAACTAAATAGACTAACTATGAGTTAACTTATCTAACCTCATCATATAATCTTTTATTTTGTAACTTATTTAAAAATAAAGTTGTTAAATTCTATTTGTGTAACCATTAATTTAAATGAATTAGCACATAAGCCAATTCATCTAATAATATTTTATTTTCTTCTAATTTGTTGCTTGTCTAAAGATAAAATTTTTAAATACTAACCTAAGTAACTCTTAAATTAAATAAAATAAATGTGAGTTGATTTATTTGATCCTATTTTATAATTTTTTATTTTACAATTTATTTAAAAAGTAAGATCTTTTACGCCTTAATACATATAATCCTCAAATTAAATAACATGGATATGATTTAACTTATTTAACCCTATCATGTAACCTTATGTTTCATAACTAATATAGAAGTAGATTTAAACCCTAACCCGCGAGTAATCCTCAAATTTTATCCTTACCCTATAACATTTTATTTTGTAGTTTGCCTAAAAGTAGGATTTTTTAAATTTTAACCCACGTAATTATCAAAGTAAGTGGAATGAATGTAAACTAATTATTACGATGTTATCTTATATTTAATTTATTTGATCTAAAATTTCATCCTCTCTAAATGTTTTTTTCTCATTTCTTTCTTTATTTTTTTATTTTTTTAAATATTCTCTTCAATATTTTTTATTGTACTTAAGTATTTTTAATTTATTTATCTTTCTTTTTAAATTTTCTATCTTTATGTAAATATTTTTTCATTTGTCTTAGAATTTTTCACTCTCTAATTTTTTTTATTTCTCTCATGTTTTTCTTAATTTTTGTCTTTTATTTATTTTTTTATTTTTCTAAAAATATTTATCTCTCAATCTTTAAAATTATCTTTACTTCTCTTTTTTTTTTCTCTAAATTTTTATTTTTTTGTACCTATTCTATTAAAGTTGAAAGGAAAAATTTTACAAAAAAAATATAAAAACAAAAATTCAAAGAGAACAAAATTAAACCCACAAACTGATCCATCCATACGAAACTTTCAGTCTTATAAAATTTACAAGTATGGATTTTTATGAGCCCATAAACCATTCTGACTAGTTCACATAAATTAGAATCAAGTTAGATTGGATAGATCAAATTCACACTTCTGTTATATAATATATAATGATATAAAAATTTTATTACAATAATTTTATGATATTTTTTAAAATATATATATATATATATATATATGCATTTTTTTAAATATTTTTTAAAATAAATATTAATAAAAATTAAATAATTTAAAAATATTATATTACATTGATTTTAAATGGAGAAAGTTAAAATATACATGAATCTAATATTCATGAAGTTCCTTTTTTATTTATCAATAAATGTTACTATATTTTAATTTTATCCTTACAAATTTTAAAAATAATATTTATTGAATTTGATTTATATGTTTTGTTTAGAATATATTTAAATTTTATTTGTATTAATGGTATTAAAACTTGTTGGATTGAATAGGAACTTAATCGTTAGCCTAATCGATTGTTGCATTTATGTCTCGTTGATGTTTCTAATTCTCCTAAAAAGTTCCCTTTGATCCTTCTTTTTTGGGCTGTGGAGGTCCCAAGCTTTTCTGTAACTGCATTGAGGATGATATTGTATCCCTGATACAAGCTCTAGTGCTCGTTGGTAGTTATAATAGAATAAAAAAATAGTAGGATACGAAATTATTTTTCATATATAATTTTCATATTTAAGCTAAAAAGTAAAATTTTATTTATTGATAAATAAAATAACATTATTTTATATATTTATATCAATTTAAAATCCACTTTCATATATTAAATTAGAATTATTATTTCTAAATGAAATTAAATTTTTTATTAAACCATGTGACTTTTTTATATTAGTATTTATTTTAAAAACAAATTATACAGTTTAAATACCAATTTGAATTAAAAATTAATATTAACATATTATAATAAATGTAAAACAATTTTTATTTTTAAATAAACTAAATTTAGTATTATTTAAATTTTAAATTTTTATATACCAAATTAATAAATATTTTATATTGTAATTTTAATAATTATTTTAAATTTTATTATTAATAAATTTATTAATAATATATATTTACTATTTTCAATTTATTTTTATTTATAAATTTATTTAATTTTAAAAAATTTATGTATTATCGAATAACTAGTTCTTATAAATTTAAGATTTAATCGGAGTAGATTGAATAAAAGAATGAAAATAAAATAAAATAAATGAGAATAAAAAACAAGTAATTAAACAGTAGAAACTAATTAAGATCAATTCTTACAAAATGAATATTTTTATACGAAATTAATTTAATAAGTAGCAAATAAAAACATAATAGTGTTGTTGGATATTTGAATAAATTTACGATTAGCGTTGAAAAATTTTTAATAAATAAATATATTGATGGAGTAGCATTATATAAACGATTAAATAATTTTATCATAAAATATTAAATGTACTGGTCCCGTAGCTCAGTTGGTTAGAGCGTTGGTCTTATGAGCCGAAGGTCGCGAGTTCGAGCCTCGCCGGGACCAATTTATATTTTGTTAGTTTTATGTCTAGAACTAATTATTGTGAGAATATAATATTTAATAGAATTAGAAAATCTTAAGAAATCAAATGATTTATTTGGATAATTTTAATGTAGAAATAGTAGTTATTGTGAATGATGAGAATATAATGTTTTGTTCTATTTAATAATAATTGAGTCTCTTAAATTTTCTTTACCCTATGATAAAAGAAATTTTGGCGTCAGCATCAAAATAATGCCACAATTTGTTCTGCTGTCATTGTAGGGTTCCTTGCCGAGTTCTCAAAAAGTCCAACCAACTATGCCGAATTACGATACTCCCTGTGGGACAGGACTACACGCTGGCCCCATGTATTCGTCGGTCGTGGCTTTCACATAGATAAATAAAGTGTTTTTATTCAATTTTTATTTAATTTCATTTTTGGACTTTCTCTCAACTTCTACGCTATGAGAGAATTAAAGCTGGTATTGGACCATGACAATCCACATTTCACACCCACCTTTTATTCTTTTGCTGACTCTCTCTCTGTTTTCTGCTTTTCTTCCTCTTTACTTCTTCACTAATATATCATTTTCCCACCCTCCTTTTTCCATCCCCATTTATTGGTTGCCCAGTTCAGGAAAAACGAAAAAGGGGTCTCCTTTAGACCTTCTCTGGTATGTCTCTCTCCCCCCATTTGCATCTTTGTTTCTTTCTGTGTCATTCTGGGAAAACCCATTTGTATGTCGCTTTTGGGGTTATTCATTTGAGGACTACTTGGATTTTCCCCCCCATATTTTGGTCTGCTTGCTATGCTGTTGAGCATATTCATTCTTTGTTTTTCAGCAGTTGAGTTGTTGATCCATATTTTTTTGTGTTCTGTTTTGCTAGATCACATTTTGAGTTTTTTGGTGGAAAATGATGCTGTATGATTGTTTTAAGCACTTAAACTTAAACGTATTCTTTTTTTTTTTATTGCTTTTGGCAGATCACAGTATGAGTTTGTCTTAATTTCTCTTAGAAGTTTCAGCTTACTTGCCTGTTATCATTGGGAAGAGAAAACGAGTTGCTTTGTGATATCAATTGTAACAGCATATCCTATATCAATATCTGTCGTTAGCTTCAACATGTACAATTTACTGATTTCTTTTCTTAGTCTTGCAAACTGTGGTCCAGTTTGATCGCTGGATTTTTTTTATCATAATGATTGCTGATAGGATCGTATATTTGTAACTTAATCTTTCATGAGTTGCTTGTTATATACATTGGACTTGATTACAAACTACATACCCGAGAGAAAATTTCCTTATCTAGCGTTAGAAGCATGTATTCCTACAGAGACTGCTGTTTGAAGAAATAAGTCTAAGTGTCTAACTGTCTAAGGCGTTCATTTAATTATTTAAATAAAGACAAGACTAACAATGGGAACTGGAACTTCGAATTATCTGCTGCTGCTTCTTACAGATCTGTTATGATTAAGAACAATGGGCTAAACTGTATTTGAGTGATATACTAATGTTTGTTATTTTAAAATATTCCCAGGGCTATGTTAATTTGAAAGAAGTTACTTCATATCAAGAATGGGTTCAGGTGATTGGTTTAAGACAATTATTAGCTTAAGAAAAAGATCAAAGAAAGCAAAGGTACTGTGCATTTCCTGTCATTTTTAGTTCCTTTCAGCGGTTGAATTTCATTAGTGTTAAACCGTAGGTTTTAAACCTCTATATCTCTACTATTTTCCTGAAAAATTGGATTAGTCTTTGAATTTATGCACCCATTTATGGTAAATTGTTAATCATATGGTATATTGGTACATTTTATTATAGTTAGTTACTGTTCTCATTTCTTACAAAAGATAAAACTGTAGTAAGTTGGCTCTAGTGCAAACTTTTTGCCCATTTGGTTGAAAGCCAAAATCAATACATCACACCATGATACACAGTCTAATGTAAAATTTTTGGCTGAGATTAATTATAACACTCATTTCAAACATGTTCAACAGTTCAAAATCAGTTTTACTAAAATCTAAACAAATAACTAATAAGCAATTAGTCCTTGTCCAGAATTAAAATGACAAGCATTTTGTCAAGTACTTTTTTGGCATAGAAAGTAAAATTTATCTGAATTTGGCATGATGATGCATATGAGGCACATTAGATGTTGTTTATGACAACAATTTAATTACTTTGTTAATAATTTAGGCTGCAGCAATACCATTTATTACCAAGCTTTGGAATTTATTTTGCATGAGAGCCATCTAACCAAAATGTTTCTATCTCTATACCTGGCAACATTTGAGGCAGGGTATCTTAGCTCGGGAGAAACTAAATGCATCAAAGCCAAACAATTATACTGGAAAAGAGTCTCGTGATTTAGCAAATGGCATTAAAAGTGAAAGCCTTGTGTCAACTGGGGTGTCGGTTGAAACAATTGCTGCAACAAGGATCCAGACAGCATTCCGAGCTTATAAGGTATGTGAGTTAGAAAATTTGCAGAGACAGATTCTTATAGTACAGGATAACTCTAGTCTGACCGTTTTGATTGAGGATGTCCTTAGCAATGATACTTCTGTTTATATATTTCATTGTTCCACTGTGAATGTCTATGTACTATTGTAATATTATTGTTGGTATGTCAGCTTTCAGATTGTATTTTAGAGGGGTATATGGTTATTGAGGCAAGTGTACATAATAGTCTGATATTAAATTACAGTATTTGTTGTATATATATATATGTGTGTGTGTGCGCGCTGTATCATTCAAGATATGTACTACATTGGATGATGAGAAGGACATTGCAAAATGTCATTAAATCTATGTGCAATTTCTTAATTTCATGAATTAAGTGCTAAAGTGAAATTGAATCACTCCATTAAATGGCAAAGTGCAATTGACCCTTTTTCTCACCGTTTTACGAAGCTCATATGTTCACAGGATTAGGAGCTTTAATATGATGACTTTTCTTGATATTGTTATATTCAAAGTGGACTTTTGGATTCTGCAATTTCTAATGAGCAAGGAGTGATGTTTTGCTGACTGTCTTGACACCTTTTTCCCTGTCCATTAATTGTAGTTGGATGCTATATAATTCTTCAAGATAAGCATGAATTGGTAAATCTTTGACTATTCTCTTAAATGCCACCTTTCATTTGAGATGCGTTTGTGCTAGTTGATGATTTGATTCAATCCCTACTAACAGTATTAACATTATACCATAGGCGACTTCTTTCAGCTGGTGTTATGTGTTGTTGACTCCTGATTATTGTCTTAATATGCGTTCCATTGATGATTATAGCTGAGAGATATAGATGTAGGCCTATCTCTGATTGGTATTTGTTTTGCAACTCTGGCTTTTAAACTGTCCAGGCCAGAAAAGCTTTGCGACATATGAAAGGGTTTACAAAACTGAAGATCCTAACAGAAGGTTACACAGTTAAAAAGCAAGCCAGTACAACTATAACATACCTTCATTCATGGAGCAAGATACAGGCTGAAATTAGAGCTCGCCGAATCTGTATGGTCACGGAGGACAGGATCAGGCAGAAGAAACTAGAGTCTCAACTAAAACTGGAGGCTAAGCTCCATGATCTGGAGGTAATCTTTAGCTTACCCTAAATATAAAAAAAATATTTTAGTCTAATGCAATCACTCAAACTGAATCTGCATTTTTATCTGTTTATTTGACAAAGACCCAGTTGTTATATTTTAGTTGTCTAGAGCCTTGGTTTTGGTTTTAAAGTGGTGGTCCTTTCACATTTTGTTAGAAATTATTAGATTCATTTATAATTTTCTAGGGAAATATATGGGCTGCCTGGAACTGCCTTTTCTATTCTCTAGTTTTAAGCTAAATTGCTTGGCAAAACATGCATAAAGCATGTGTACTTAATAAAAATCAATTAAATTTTTTATCATTGAATTGTTAATAATAGTGTTCAAATTATTTTAGTAGAAGCATGAGCTTGTTTGAATTCAATTCAGTTAATCTTGTTCTGAGCACTAGACAGTATAAATTACAGGTTGAATGGTGTGGTGGTTCTGAAACCATGGAGGAAATCCTCGGCAGGATACATCAGAGGGAAGAAGCAGCAGTTAAGCGGGAAAGAGCCATGGCATATGCCTTTTCTCATCAGGTAGGTTAGTTAATATTAGGATTATGTCATTATCTTGTTTCACCTGATCCAACTGAAAGTCAAATGCATATCTTATGAATCATAATAGTGGAGGGCCAACTCTAGTCAGAGCCAACTGCTTGGTAATTATGAACTTACCAAAGGTAATTGGGGTTGGAGCTGGAAGGAGCGCTGGATCGCCGCTCGGCCATGGGAAAGCCGTGTTCACAGCTCTACTAACCTGAAAAAAACTCAACAGAAGCAGTCAAGCAAGGTTCATAAGGATAAGAGCACATCATCAACACCTCAAACCCCTGTTTCAGTTAAACCTCCTTCTCCCAATGCTAAAGGGACTCCTCCTTTGGCCAATGCAAAAGGGACTTCAAAAGCAAGGAGATTGTCTTATCCAACAACAGAAAAAACTGTGGTTGAAGGAGTGCAATGAGTCCTCAGCTTGGTTGCTAAGATAGACAACAACTTTAAGTATCAACCCTTTTCTATAACTTGAATTGAGCTGAGTCAAATTGATTTTCAATTGGTTACAATCCATATAAAGTCAGCTTAGAAGCCAAGTTAATTATTTATTGGATTGCTTCAAATTTGTTCATATAAGCACGACTGAAATTCAAACATCTGTAGAGAATGAGTCATGAGTGTGATTTGTTGATTGCTTCGGTTTATTTTCTTCTCCAATCTTGTATATTCAACCAAGGGACAGAGTGTAGATAGAACAATATCTATTTTTTTTTTTTTAAAAAAATTCCTTCTCTGTTGTAATAGAAATTTGCCAAGATGATGTATGTGCGGCCTGCTAATGTTTCTGTCCCATTTATGTTTCTCAATAATACATATTATTTTTCAACCGTTTTATCTTGTGAGAATATTGTTTCTTCCTCGATCAATTCCCTGGCCGAACAGCACAGATATATAGTGACAAATCATAGTAATACCATAACCTATCACTAACTAAGCAAATTGTAAAACTTGGGTACTACGACAGTCTTTTAATAAAGGACTAATGACATTTTAGTTTAATTAATTTAGAGAAATGATTATTTTTTAATTATCTTGAAAAGTTATAAAATAAGTTCACATACATATTTAGTAATGGCTATGACGTTCCAAATAACATCCGAATTTCTACATGATAGTGGATGGTAGAGAGAGAAAGTAGTACCTAATTAATTGGAGTAGGCGGAGGTGGTTTGAAGGCTCTTACTTTTTTATTGCAAAATATATTTTTTATATTTTACAAAATAATTTACAGAATATAAAAATATATTTTGTAAATTAATTTGTGAAATATAAAAGTTTATATTTTATAAATTAATTTGTAAAATGTATTTATTAAAAGGTAAAATTAAAAAAAAAAACAGAAAAGGGTAAAAAAAAAAGGAAAGGTGCAAAAAGAAATTTCCTGGTTTGAATTTTTATTTCCATGGTTGGTTCAAGATTCAAAGCTGGGCTTTTAATGCTCTGTAATTAGCCATCACCTACATGGTGCAGCTATCTTGAATCTTAAATGTCCAACTAGCATCTTCAACGACATTTCTTCAATTGCTTTTAGGATTTAAGCAGTTGTTGCAAAAATTAATTCCATCGTGAAGGGAGTTTGAGATGGCAATTAAATTTAACAAACAATTATTTGTGCAAGCAACTCTTGCTTATTGAAAGATGAACCACTTAGGAAACCGTACTGAATGATAAAAATTTTCTAAATTGTTAACACAGCTACATGTACAAAATTTAAATTCAATATCTTTAGTTAAATTAAAATTCTTTGGAAGAACTTTAAAAAATGGCAAAAAAGTAAGCTAACCATAAAATATTTTTAAGCCATTGAATGGAAATATAACCATTAGTTATAATTATTTGGTGGGCCATTGATAAGCATAGATTTCATAAATAATTATCTCTCACTTTTATCTCATTAAGACTTCTTATATGTTCAATTAAGTGATCTTTGTTATATTTTATGAGTTTGGGTTCATATGAAGTTTAATTGAATTTCTTTGCTTACCCGATTAAAATGACACTATTATAGTAATTTGAGCATAATAGGAGTTTTAGACATCCAAAAATCATGAAATCTGTCTTGAATGAAAGCTTAAAGAAGTGTCCACAGTTACAAAGCAAGATCAGACTCTAAATGGGATGTTTAGGACTCCGAAATTATCTCAAAAGATGAGATAGTGTTGCTGACATGGAATTTGAACAGTGTGCAAAGATCCGGCCATATCTTGAGATATAGAAGTCATATTGAGATGAAATCAAATTTGTTGGACAGCTAAGATCCGGGGCTACAACTTTTGTTCAGAAGTCAAGCTCTAATTCGGACATGTGAACATCCGAAATTGCGGTGCAAGAAAGTCAAAATTGTTGTGCTCATTGGTGGCAAAAATTCAAAAGTGTTTTGCATTTTCAACAAAGCCCATGTGAAAGCAATAAAAGTGTAGAAAAGTAATATCCTAGTTGGTGACTTTCTGAAGATGATGCCTCAAAAATCCTCTATAAATAGAAGGGTTTACAAGAGGAGAAACACACCATTTTGGAGATTAACTCCAATACCATTTTCTTTCTTTCTCTCTTTCTTTCTTTCTTGTTAGTTTTGCCTCCTTCATGGAAGACTTAGGTTTTCTCTCTTGTTAGTTTGCCTCCTACATGGAAGGCTTAGTTTTTCTTTATTGTTAGTTGCCTTCTACATGAAACGTTTAGAATTTATTTGTTGTTAGTTGCCTCCTACATGGAAGACTTAGAATTTATTTGTTATTAGTTTTCCTCTTTCTTTGTTGTTAGTTTGCCTCCTTCATGGAAGGCTAGGTTCGTAGTTTCAATTCAAGGATTCAAGCTATTTTCATTTTAACTTTGAGGTCTTGATCTTTATTTACATGCTTATTAAGTGGTTTCTACTCTACTTCACTATATTCTTCAATTTTATTCTTTAATCAAAGTTTGATCGGTTGACGTATTTTGATTAATGTATAATTGATTTATAATTGGTTTTTGATTGGTAAATCATTTTCCAAAAGTTTGAAGAGTAGAAATTAAGTAATTGAATTGAAGGTTTTCATTTTATTACTTATTTCAACTGAATTCTGATTGTGAAATTGGTTTAGATAAAAGATTAAGTGGTTACTAATCTTGTTGATCATAATCAATTAAATTCTGAGAGGTTTCTCAGTAGAGAATTCAAGGATCATTTTAGGGGTTCCAGATGATCCTAGGTTGATAAACACAATGCATGATTTTAGTGATCAATGATTAGTTATGAAAATAGCCTCTGAATTCCTTGAGTTGATAATTGTTAAGTGAAATTAATTTCAGTCTGTACTTTGTGTTTAGCACTCAATATCACATCTTTACAAAACCCCTTTGTTCTAATTTTCTCCTTGTTTGCTTAAGAATCTGAAATGGTCTTTAAGAGATGACCTAGGTTGCACCTTATACTATACCAATAGTTTGGGGGAAATCTAGAAAATATTTTTGCGCGTTTGCGACGAGCGTGTTAGCCACTTTTTGAATCCAGATAAAAGACAAGAGAAAATTTAGGTGACTGAAGATTAAAGATAAAAATGAACTATGTTAAATAAAACTTAATATAGAAAAACTGTTGATGTCCAGTGTCCACCCCAATTAGGTAGATCCACTAAAAAAATGAAAGATAAAAATGAGAGGTTGGGCCCAAGGGCTCCTTTTTGTTCCTCCACAAGCAGCATTCCTAATTTAAAGCATACACTTTGTGACAACATAAAACAAAAAAATCTTTGCATTTCCTATGAAATGGAATGCTCCATGCCCCTTTTGCCCCTACAAAAATGCTTCTCCCTTTTTGTTTCTATTAATTTTTTGTCAAGTTTTTTTTTTTTAATTTTCACATTTTTTTTGTCTTTGGCGCAACTAGCCGATGCCACAAACAGAGTTGATCATAAGTTTTCCTTTGAAAAGAAAAGGAATCTGATTCAATTTAGTGGTCCAAACACTGATACATCAACAATCGTACGTTACAAATAAATTAGAGAAATTATTGATTATTGATTACACTTAAATTTGGAGAGCTACTAAAATAATGATCAGTTGCTTTGAAGGCCGAAAATTTCGATAACCAACAACCTCATCGTCTCATAACTCGCCCTTCTGAATTTTGAAGTTAAATGCACAAAGTAGAAGAGCAACGATATAATCTTGAGGCCAATGTTGAAATCAGAAACCTTACAATATGGATAAAAAATACTCAGCACATTCTTAATTCCTTCTGTAGCTGTCCAATTTGTTGCATTAAACATAATTTCGTGTCTAATCTTCCTAAGCTGCCTCAGGGTGGAAACGGCAAGCTAAACTATTTGGAAGCATAGTTTCTTGCTCAAAAATTGCAATTATAATAACTCCTTGTTGCATCATTAGTTTGATGAATTTCAGTGTCACGTGTGTACCATAAATGTGTGATCTTAGGATTTGGGATAACAAACCTGTGAAGCTGCGGTTTATGCTGATAAAAGAGAGAAGATAATGGTGATTGGTGAATAGGGTAGGACCAAAAAATGCAGCAATTCATATAGCACTTTTTCCACTTTAAGGAAATTAAATATTTGTTGCTAAAAACAGGTATTCCTTCAAATCATTCAATCAAAGAACCTATATCACTCAACCTACTTCCCATTAATTTCTACAAGTTCATATAGCATAGGCACATGCTATGGTATGGTATTATGGTAAGTACTTAACTGCCACTCATGGCCATGGCTTCTATTGCGACATCTTAGCTTCTCTCTCTAAGTTCATGGATTCTTCAAACTACAATGCAGGATCACAGAGGCTCCTGGCCTTGGCACAACGGGTCCGCCTTTACAAGCCCCCACCATTCCCTGAAGACATCTTGGATGAGATTATGGAAGAAAATGGAGAGAAGATTGTTTCTCAAGTAAATTACACCGAATCAGTATCAGCCATTCCAATTGCTCAAAACACACAAAAGCTCAGATACAAGAGAGCTGCTGTTTTGATCTGCATCTTTGAAGGGGATGCTGGGGATCTTAGAGTGATACTTACTAAGAGATCTTCCAAGCTCTCTACTTACTCAGGTTTACAGTTTCATACAACCATTGTTTGTTTAAATATTTAAAATGTACTACAATTTATGTCATCATAATTTTTTCTTTTACAAGATTTTGATAGGTTACATATGACATGTTAAAAAATGTTTTTTTTTCTTCCTTTCTTCCTTTCATGTTTAGGCTTTGTGAAATTAGAGGTTAAGAACTCCAGATTGTGTTTATTGAATGTGAACATTGTTTTGCAGGTGAAGTGGCCTTGCCCGGTGGAAAAGCAGAAGAGGGTGATAAGGATGACGGGGACACTGCAAAAAGAGAGGCAATGGAGGAAATTGGGTTGGATCCAAAACTAGTCGATGTTGTTACTGTTCTTGAACCATTTTTCTCTAAGGTATGAGTTCTTGTTTATACACCAGTACTCCACTTTGTTGGAGTAATTAATTAATGTAACTTGGATTGACTTGGCTAACTAGTGGCAGAATGCAAAATTATCTATTAGCAATTTTGATTAAATTTGTGTCAAAATTATATCATTGATGTTCACTAAATATTTGTGCTGGAAGATTTAGACAATGTTGCATTTTCCACTATTTATAACTTCCATATGCGTTTAATGGTCCCCTTCAAATGAAATCTTCACATAACCGTCAGTATCCTTTCTGAGTACACTAATTTTACCTGGAATCTAAAATTTTTCTTGGAAGTAGTCTGCAATTCATTGAAATTATCATGGGATTAATGGCATGCAATTTTTTCCTTGATTGAAAAATGATTAATTTAATAATTGTGGGTAAAGTTTCACCTAAATGGAAGTTAACCCCACCTTTTTTTTTTCCATTTGTAGTACCTCATGAGAGTGGTTCCTGTCATTGGCATTCTTCATGACAAAAAAGCATTCAAGCCTGTTCTGAATCCAGCTGAAGTTGAAGCTATATTTGATGCACCTTTAGAAATGTTTCTCAAGGTCCACTCTTGGTTTTATATATGTATTGAGTTTTCTACTTTTCTTTACGTTCATCATCTTTAAGTTTGTCTAATGCCATTAATTGATCAGGATGAAAATCGGAGTCAAGAGAAGATACAGTGGATGGGAGAGAATTATTTGATACATTTGTTTGACTATGAAATCGAGCATAAAAAATTCCTCATATGGGGTTTAACCGCTGGAATCTTGATAAGGGCTGCATCAATTGTGTACCAACGACCACCAGCTTTCATTGAGCAGAATCCTAATTTCAAGATTCCTCAGGATTTAACTAAGGACACTGTAACGCGTTGAGTTTAATATTTAATGTATTTTAGTCCTTAACATTGTTGATCCTACAATAATATTATTCATCACAACTGTAGATTTCAAGAATAAGTAGGTACTTTTATGTACTGAAAAAAAGGAATAAGTGTCCCAACACTTGGAATTCATACCTGCTTACAGAATGTCATCAATTAGTTACATTGATTTACTTCTGAAGATGTATCAAGAATCCCAGAAACATTTGCTGACTAATAATTTGTTTTACCTCATTTATCTAGGTCTGGCTGACCTTATTTATTTTTTAAATTCTTGGTGCATTTATTTTTAAATATTCTGTTGTATATGTATTTCTATTATTTGTTTTTAAGCAAGAGAATATTTATTTAAAATAGAAAAAATTTGTTCGTCCCCTAGTATAAAGGGAAGGAGGACTCACCATTATGATGAGTTATGGGAAGGACTAAAGAAGGACAAGATAAAAAGACACCTGTCTCACCATTAGGGATAATTGCATCTCATTTTTCTTTTCCTCTAAACTCTTCTATTTAAACATAACTTAGGAAGATCGAGAAACACAATTATAGATGTAATACAATATAAAGGTGTGACAAATTACTAAAAATTATAAGATATATTTAAATATATTTTCAATTTTTATAAATAAAGAAAATTTTGTTTCTAATATTTATAAAAAGTAATTTTTTTATTTTTTACTTTTACTCTTTATTATTAACTTCCTGATACATATTTCTTGTACTGATTAATAAATATTCAGTTATACTTTATCATATGTATCAATTTATTATATATATTAAAAGAATTCATACAATTAATTAAGTTGAAAGAGATATTAAAATATTTTTTATATAATAAAATTATAATTTATGTTGTTTGTGTATAGTTTTTTAAGATACATGATGAGATGATATTTATGATAGTTTCAATCAATATTTATTAATTGCATCAATAAATATATAATAATAAATTACGGTAGGAACTAAAATTTAAAAATAGCTTCATTTATATAAATTAAAAATATATTTAAATCTATAAAATATTTTCATAAATATATATATAATATAAAAACATGTTGAAATATAATATATAAAATTAATATTATAAATAACTCAATTACCAAGAGCAGGTTGGAAGTTAAAAATGTCTTTGTGATTTATTAACTCTATTATAGACTTTTTTTAAGGATAGTATAGACTATTTTTGACTGAATTTAGCAAGTGAAATAATTGACATAACACCCTCGTAAGGGGAAAAAAATAATATCAAACTTATGTTGAAATTTACAAGTTTATATTCACCTACTACATAAAGAGGTTATAAATAGGTTTATTAATAACATCGCTAATAATAATATTATTTTAAAAGTAAATAATTATTTTAAATTTTAAATTAAAATTTGGTTATGTTAGTTTTTAAATAGTGAAAAATTATTTTTTAATTTTAAAAAATCAATTATTTTAATTTTAAAAAGATAAATAATTAATTATTTTAACTTAAAAAACAATTAATTTTTTATTTTTATAGATAATAATAATACTTTTATTTTTAAAAGTAATATGATTTGTTATTTTTAAAAAGTTAAAATAATAATACTAATAATTATTATTATGTACCTAATGTAGTTAGTTAGTATTAATAAAAAATGATAAAGGAGAAATGGAAGAATTAAGAAAGGATCGAGTAACTGAAGAAGGAAATGGGTTCAAAGAGGATGGAGATAGGAGCTTCGCATAGATTGCAAGCTTTGCTGAATCACCTTGGATCTTCGAATTGGGTGCAAAACAATCTCAACGATTTCAATTCAAAACCTAATAAGAGAGCTGCGGTTCTGATCTGTGTCTTCGAAGGTGGCGATGGGAATCTGCGAGTGTTTCTAACACGGCGAGCTTCTTCTCTCTCTACCCACTCCGGTCTGACCCATATAAATTCCCAATGTTGAAACTCATAAAAGTTTGCGTCTTTTTGACCATAACTCAAATGGGTTGTTGTGTGTGGTTGCAGGCGAGGTCGCTTTGCCTGGCGGGAAGAGGGAAGAAGGCGATGCTGACGATGTACAAACGGCTTTGAGGGAGGCTAAGGAGGAGATTGGCTTGGACCCTTCTCTTGTTTCTGTCGTTACTCTTCTCGAACCCTTCCGCACTAAGGTATATTATCTGTAACCTCGCTTTTTGTATCAATTTTGCTTGTATCATTCGCTACTCACCAAATTATTTTCTGCTCATGGGACTAGCTGCATTCTACTTTAGTGGAACCATTTGGTTGCACTGTTTAAGGGTGTTAACTAAAGCAGTATGTTTTAAACTGCATTAAAAATACCGAAAAAATTAAAATTTTTCAAACTCCAATTTTTCCTGAGGTTCCCAATCCAAATGAACCAATTGGAGTGTAATTATATATGTATTTCAATTTGACATCGTGTTCAAGAATAAAATTAGTAATCTATCTAGTATAAACATATATTATTTTATTTACTGTAAATTTTATTGTTTTTTGTTGTAGATGGTGAACCTTCTTTATTATGTATTTCTCTTTTCCTATGTTTGAGTTGGGAACTAGTTTTTTTGTTGCTTGATTTTTTAATAAAATCAAAACCAAATTAAATTGACAAAGATTGGTTTGGTTTGATTTTCATATTATATTCCAACTGAACCAAACCAAACTATAAGTGTTTTTTATTATCGGTTCAACCGGTTTTTTCTTTTAAAATCAAACAAACCGCACTGCAAAACATTCCAGATATTGTTGCTTCTAGCATGTGCATACGGTGAGGTTATTGAGAAATTGTGTTTGTTCAACCTTTTTTGCTTAACTTTTTGAAAAACAAAGAGGAATGGAGGAGAAGAGAAAAAAAGATGGGATTAAATAGTTGATATAATGGAGAAGAAACAGATAAAAAAGTGTAATTGAAAAGTATTGACTGAATAATATAACTCGTATATTTTACCCGCCAGAGATAGCTCATGTATATTTTATACCTCCTAATTATAACTGCGGAATTTGTAAATAGAAAGCTTCCAAGTTCTTAGGATATATTGTATTATTAATGTTAGAGTTTCTCCATTGAGTTTCACCACTGAGGTACTGAACCTCCGCTGCAGGAAGTTCACTCGAATACAAGCTTAGAAGATCTCCTACCTATTCCCATTTGTTGCTATAGAATCTTTATGCTGTGATAATCCACTACAATTTTACTTGCCACATAGGTTGTGCCTGTCAAATACAGAGTGGTCGAAAATCTTTGCGACATCAAATCATTTTACTTCAACTTTTCCTCTTTGAGAGTCTGCCACTCAGATTCACAACTGCAAACACCCTTTTCAAACCTTTGTTGGGATATTTCCATCATTGAGAGTCTAGAAAAATACATGTAATCTAATTTATTAGTAAACATTTCAATTAAATAGCAAGGATCGGATTCATAGATCAATGTGGCAGTGCTGTCATGTTAACACACTCAGGTGATTAACCACCCTCCTGCCTTCTACTTCCAACCTTGATGGGTATACCAGTACTAATTCAGGAATTAACCTGCTTCCTTTAAATTGAAGATTCGTAATCAGATAAGTTATGTTCAGCAATTCTAGAGTACACCAGTATTTTACTATTTTTATAGTATCTTACTAACTTCCTTCAAAGTCACGTTTGACATTGATTAATTAACCAGCGAGTAAATATAGTATCTTATTATCTTCATAGTATTGAGCTCAAAGCTACTTTGATTATGTTTTGAGTTTTGACAGTATCAAGGCATATTAAACGGGTTCAAGCCCATCTGCTAGTAGTGTAATTTTACATTCTATTTTATATCAGTCTATTATTTTCTTTGGTGATCAATCCGAATTTTTTAGTATTTTGCATAACTCAATACCCTTACACTGACTTTTAAGTGCAGTATGGCATTACAGTAATACCTGTGGTTGGAATATTGTCTGACAAGGATGCATTCTCACCAGTTTTAGATTCAGCTGAAGTTGAGGCAATATTTGATGTTCCTTTGGAGATGTTCCTCAAGGTTTATGCTGCTGATCCTATTATCACTTAAAATTATGTACTTTTTTCGTGGCAGAAATTCTGTGTAATTTTACATAATCAAATGCAAATGAACTTAATTTGTGTATCATGGTTTGAATGCAGAATGATAACAGAAGAGCTGAGGAAAGAGAATGGATGGGAGAGAGGCATCTTGTACATTATTTTGATTATGAGGTTGGGAATAAGAAGTATGTGATTTGGGCTTTAACCGCTGCTATCTTAATTAGGGCGGCTACTCTTTTGCTTCAGCGACCAGCGGCTTTTCTAGAGCAGAGGCCTAAAATTTGGGGAGGAATTACTGAAAATGACCTCATAATACTACACAATAGTTCCAAATAATTATTTTAGCTATATCTTTTAGCTGTGTATACTAATTTTCCTCATGAAGCTGTTCTGCATTTTTTGGCAACTATATAAATTAGAAATAAATCCATGGGAGAGGAACTTAGGGAGAGTGGGTGGAGTGACAAACTGCTTACATATATACATACAAAGCTCGGTGACACTCAGAACTCAGAAGTAATGATGGCCAAAAGAAAAATATTAATAAAAATACAATTGTCTCTAACAATAGTACATCTTATCAAGCTAATTAAGATTTTCTTGTGTATTTTGCTATGAATTTTTATGAATAAATTGAAGTTTTGGACATAATAACAAGTGCATAGGGTAACATCTCAAAAATTTCCTTCATAGACTAGCAACATCATGAATTTTCATACTAGAAAAAAGGAAAGCGGAGACAAATAAAAATTTAGAGAAAGTAAAAATCTTTTGGTAAAATAATGAGAATATTTCTACGTGGGATAACAACGAATAATACATAGGCAACTCAAAAGAAAAAGGTAGAAGATATTATTGAAATTTAGAATTCATTAATAATGGTTAGAATATCATGAAAAAAAAATTAAAATTAAAGAAAGCAAAAATGTTATTGAGAATGTTCAAAATGTTTTTAAAGAGTCTTAACTTTTGTAAGGATTAAAATGTTTCTAAATAAATAATAAATGATTTAGAAATGAGTCGAGAATGAACCAACAAGATTAGAAACATTGAAGAAATTAATATAAAAAATTTTTTAATTTTTTTTTGAACTATTAGGTAATGACTTGTAGCTTGAAGCTTACTTTTGTGTACGAAATTTCACATGATTTAAATGTGTGGATGACTAGCTATAATGAGTAGTCAAAATGGCATAAGAAAAAAAAATATTTATGAGAAAAGATAAAAGTAATCATGGTTAAGTAAAAAATTAACCATAAATAGGTTAAACAAATTACGATTAGGTTAAATAAATTATGATTAGATTAAATAAATCATGATTAGTCTTAAAGGATAATTACTTATGTTACAATTAAATTTAAAAATAAAAATTACATGTGAATAGACTAAAAAGTTTTTAATTAGAAAATTAATTTCTAAATGCCCATAGATGGATAAATTTGATATGCAGCCTAGGAGATCCCATTTGCTTCAAATTCATCTCCAAACACTCATCCAAGACCTCATAAACAAAGCTCTTACTTTCAAGAATTCTTGAACCAAATTTAAACTTTCATATTTGAAGTTTAAGTTATAATCTAAGCAAAGAAAAAAATTCATCATCCCTCTTCAAAGATTTTTGTTTTGGGACCATTAAGGAGGTGTAACATCATCACAAAATCCACCAAACACTTTTTCTAATCTTCAACAAGTAGGATATTCTACTTTTAAACTTTTCTAAGCATTTTGTTAGATTTTCTTGCTTAATCTTCTTCATCTTTGTGGATCTTTTCTCTAAATTTCAACATCCAATATCTTTGAGTATTTTTTTGGTTTAAAACTATCCTAGGCTCTTAAAATAAACCTTTCTACCTTTAAAATAATTTTGAACATTCCAAAATGAAGTTTTAATGGCTTAAAGTGCTTATTAGAACTTCTTAAGCATTTTAACCAGTTATATCTTCTTGAAAATAATTTTTAAATGTTTAGGGGTTGATTTGAAAACTTTATTAAGTCTTGAAATATGCTCAAGTGATGGTGGATCTAGATCTTAAGGAAAGTGACGCGCTTGTCGCAAACGCGCAAAAATAATTTCTAGATTTCCCCCAAACTATTGGTATAGTATAAGGTGCAACCTAAGTCATCTCCCAAAGACCATTTCAGATTCTTAAGCAAATACGGAGAAAGTTAGAACAAGGGGATTTTGGAAAGATTTGATATGAAGTTCTAAATGCAAAATACAGAATGAAATTAATTTCACTTAACAATTATCAACTCAAGGAATTCAGAGGCTATTTTCATAACTAATCATTGATCACTAAAATCATGCATTGTGTTTATCAACCTAGGATCATCTGGAACCCCTAAAATGATCCTTGAATTCTCTACTGAGAAACCTCTCAGAATTTAATTGATTATGATCAACAAGATTTAGTAACCACTTAATCTTTCATCTAAACCAATTTCATAATCAGAATTCAGTTGAAGTAAGTAATAAAATGAAAACCTTCAATTCAATTACTTAATTTCTACTCTTCAAACTTTTGGAAAATGATTTACCAATCAAAAACCAATTATAAATCAATTATACATTAATCAAAATACGTCAACCGATCAAACTTTGATTAAAAGAATAAAATTGAAGAATATAGTAAAGCAGAGTAGAAATCACTCAATAAGCATGTAAATAAAGATCAAGACCTCAAAGTTAAAATGAAAATAGCTTGAATCCTTGAATTGAAACTACAAACCTAGCCTTCCATGAAGGAGGCAAACTAACAACAAATAAATACTAAGCCTTCCATGAAGGAGGCAAACTAACAAGAAAGAAAAACTAAGCCTACCATGAAGGAGGCAACTAACAATAAAGAAAAACTAAGCCTTCCATGAAGGAGGCAAACTAAGAAGAAAGAAAGAAAGATGGAAAATGGTGTTGGAGTTAATCTCCAAGAAGGTGTGTTTCTCCTCTTGTAAACCGTTCTATTTATAGAGGATTTTTGAGGCATCATCTTTAGAAAGTCACCAACTAGGATATTACTTTTCTACCCTTTTATTGCTTTCACATGGGCTTTGTTGAAAATGCAAAACACTTTTGAATTTTTGTCACCAATGAGCACAACAATTTTGACTTTCTTGCACTGCAATTTCGGATGTTCACATGTCCGAATTAGAGCTTGACTTCTGAACAAAAGTTGTATCCCCGGATCTTAGCTGTCCAACAGATTTGATTTCATCTCAATATGACTTCTGTATCTCAAGATATGGCCGGATCTTTGCACACTGTTCAAATTCCACGTCAGCAACACTATCTCATCTTTTGAGATAATTTCGGAGTCCTAAACATCCCATTTAGAGTCTGCTCTTGCTTTGTAACTATGGACACTTCTTTAAGCTTTCATTCAAGACAGATTTCATGATTTTTGGATGTCTAAAACTCTTATTATGCTCAAAATACTATAATAATGTCATTTTAATCGGGTAAGCAAAGAAATTCAATTAAACTTCATATGAACCCAAACTCATAAAATATGACAAAGACCACTTAATTGAACATATAAGAAGTCTTAATGAGATAAAAGTGAGATATAATTATTTATAAAATTTATGCTTATCAAATTCCCCCACACTTATCTTTTGCACGTCTCGGGCAAACTTAAGTTAAGGATTGGTGACTATTTTTTTTTTGTTTTTTTTTTTTTGAAAGAACATCAAAGTTTTGAGTTTATTTCTCAAGAATTCACAAAATTTCATGAAGCATTCTTTTATCACATTTTTGAAATTACTTAGAAAGGCAACTTTAATTTGAAAAACATAGATTGAGAAAGATAAAACCTCACATGATATACTCTGAATCTCTCAAGTGTTTGATTTGGTAAGTGTTTCTCTCAAATTCAATCCATGAAAGATGAACTATCATAGACTTGCATATCTTCTACTTCTCTACTACTATGTACACATGTAATGCACAAATCAAGAGGTCTTTATTTTGGTTATAACGGGATTAGAAAGATGAAATGATATATTGAAGAGATACAATGTTAGACTAAGGAAAATGGTGAGGATTGAGAACTGAGTCTAAGTGCAAGTGTGAGAAACAAATATCACTTCTTCATTCTTTTTTTTTTCAATATAATAGTTTATTTATTAATTTATTGCTTCAGTTTTTTTTTCAACCATGATATCGATGAACACAACAATAATCTCCCCCACACTTATTGAAATACTTATGGTATGATAAATCCAGTATTCTTCACCTTCTATGGTCAGACAAAGTTTTTTTTTTTTTTGATTTGTGGTGAGCTAAAAAGAAGAAAAGGCTAATCGGCTCAAAGGGCTGATCAAAGGATAAAATTATATGGTTTGGTTATTTGGCCAAGTGGTTTGTTCAAGAAAAACAGTGCCTCAATCATTTTTGTACAATTCATGTGAAAATGTAGCTTCAAAAAGAATCAATGCAAGTTCTGAAGTAACATATTCCATGGATGAAAATCACACAAGAAAGAAAATAATAATAAAGCTCAAAATCTCACAGGTAATATATTTATCAAATCTAATCTATCCAGTTCAAATATGTGTTGCCAAACTAATTAATCTCGAAATGTAAATCATTTTGCTTCAATTATTTTATGAAATCTAAAGAAAAACATACTTCCACATTCAAATTTTTTTTTTAATCATAAGATGCGTATCAAGAGTCAAGTGTAACTCCTTACTCAGCCATCTTACTCAAAGCAAGTTTATGATTCTAACCTAATTTTTTTTTTTTTAAATTTTTTTTTTGTTTTTTGTTTTTTGTTTTTTTTTAGATATCGGACCATCCTCCCCCCAACCTATCCAAGACATTGTCCCCAATGTCTTAGATGAAATTTCATATGACATGAAAAGAAATGTGAGAAAACCACCAAAGTAAGGAAAAGTTATAACCGAAGAGTGGTATCTGGTTCTCTTTTGTCTCTGCCATCCTGATTTGGTTGGTTCACCAGCTGCATTGCTTGACTGAGCTCAGATGTAGGATTTTGCAAAATCTCAAGTAGCTGTTCAACAGTTGAAGCAGATACTATGATGTTGCGCATGGATTGTGGCATGAACTCCTGCTCTACTGCATGATCTAAAAAGGATATCAAACCATTATAAAAGCCATTAATATTCAATAAGCCCAAAGGTTTTTTATGAAAATTCCGATAGGCCCAAAATATAATGGTAAAAATTTCTTCCATTGTTCCAAGACCACCAGGTAATGCAATAAATGCATTAGAATTAACCAACATGTGTCTCATACGGTCATGCATGGTTGCAACCTTCAATTTAGTACCCAGGGTGAAGTGGGAGGTGCTCTCATTTTTTAAGCCAACACCTAAGACGTTACACCCCTTTGTGAGTGCAGATCTTGCAACACATCCTTTTAAACCCTGAATCCCTCCCCCATAAACAAGATTGATTTTTCTTGCAGCTAATACCTTACCAAGGGTATAAGCTGCATGTTGAAATTCTCCATCCTTTCCAAGGTTAGACCCACCAAAAACACAGATAGTATTGATCCTATCCATATACGGTGTTTCTGTCTTTTTTGAAAAAAATATGTCATAGAGGTTGATAATTTATAGGGACTCAATATCAGACAAGGAGATCGCTTGAATAGTGCGGGATCAGGATTTGGTAGCAAAAGTTTGAATTTTTGTTGCAAAAGTTTGAATTTTTTGTTCAAGGAAAAGGTGAATGTCAGAGGGGAAAGACTTTAAGCAGGGGTGAAAATTTCAAAAAAAATGGTGGCCTAATAAATTGAAAAGACAATGTAAATGACAAACATACACGTATGAGAATGAACAGTAGTTGTGATTGTGGCTCACATCTTCCTCTGGTTTTACGTCCAGTAACGGCTGAAACATCTTCTAAGACTATAACGTGCTTTTTCCTTACGGAACAGTTCAAACAAATCAAGAAGGACTCCTTGTACATGCCCACTAGGATGCGTCTCAAGAGTCTAAATGATATCATCCAATGACTCCTTACTCAGTCCATCCTTTATGAATTGAATTTTGTCCTCTCGATTTCTTGAAACCATGCCAGGGTTCTTGCATCTTGTGTTACAGGTCCATCTTGCACACCTGTAGCAAACTCCAATTCTTTTTTCCCTTCTCTTCTTTGCATAGGAACTTCTTCCCATACCTGGCATGTTTTTAACAAATAATTCTTGAAATTCACCTGCTAAACGTACCTTAGCTTCAATGATCCAACAGACATCTTCTGGAAGGCCTAAGAGTGTTAATGCCCTCAATCGTTCAAGTCTGCAATTGTAAATGTCTTTAAGAAAATTTCTGGGGAGAGTAGGGAACAAAATTTTGATCCTGGTGAGAGCTTTCTCCATTTTTTTCTTAAAACACTCAAGTTATTATTCCTGCAAGCTCAATGTAGTGTAATAGTTGGGATGATTTAAGAGGTGAAGAAGGAAGTTGAGAGATTAGTTGAAACATATAAGTGAGGAATGTGAGAGAGGGAGAGAGAGAGAAAGAGAGAGAGAGAGAGAGAGAGAGAGAGAATGAGAGAAAGAGAGAGAGAGAGAGAAAGAGAGAGAGAGAGAGAGAGAGAGAGACTTCTCTTGAATTTATTGCAAGTATGTGGCATTGTGCAAATGCACTTCTTCTACCGTGTGCTTTTGAAAACCTTCGAAAAATGGTTTAAGACGATGTCCATTCACCTTGAAGATTTTTTCAGTTACCTCATTTTTTATTTCCACTGCACCATAAGGAAAAACATTAGTAACTACAAATAGTCCTAACCATCTAGAGCGTAGCTTACCAGGCATAAGCTTTAGCCGAGAATTGAAAAGGAGAACTTTTTGTCCAACGGAAAACTCCTTTCTTGCCAACTTTTTGTCATGAAGAGCTTTGACCTTTTCTTTGTAAATTTTGGAGTTTTCGTATGCTTCTAATCGAATTTCTTCAAGTTCCTGCAATTGAAGCTTCCTATGGATTCCTGCTTGGTCTAGATCCATGTTGCATTTCTTTACTGCCCAAAATGCTCTATGCTCTAATTCAACTGGAAGATGACATGCTTTACCAAAGACAATCCTGTAGGGAGACATGCCAATGGGTGACTTGTAGGCTGTCCTATATGCCCATAAAGCATCAACAAGGCGCAAGCTCCAATCCTTCCTGTTAGGCTGAACTGTTTTCTCTAAGATTTTCTTGATCTCTCGATTAGAAACTTCAGCTTGACCGTTTGTTTGAGGATGATATGGGGTGGAGACTTTATGCATGACTCCATATTTGCGGAGTAGGGCTTCCATTGTGCGGTTGCAAAAATGAGTACCTTGGTCACTAATTAGAGCTCTAGGAATGCCAAACCTGCTAAAAATGTTAGACCTGATAAAATCTGCAACAACTCGAGCATCATCAGTACGAGTGGCTTTTGCCTCCACCCATTTTGAAACATAATCAACAGCTAGCAGAATGTAAACAAAGCCAAAAGAGACAGGGAATGGACCCATAAAGTCTATACCTCATACATCAAATACCTCACAAAAGAGAAGTGGTTGTTGGGGCATCTCATTTCTGCGCGAAATACTCCCTATTCTTTGGCACTGCTCACAAGTTATGCATAATCTGTGTGCATCATGAAATATTGTAGGCCAATAAAAGCCTTAGTCTAGTACTTTTCTAGCTGTCCGTTGTGGCCCAAAGTGTCCACCACAAGCTAGGGAATGGCAAAAGGTAAGTACAGACTGAACTTCATGATCTGGAACACATCTTCTAATGATTTGATCACTACATGTCTTCCAAAGGTATGGTTCATCCCATATGTAGTGTTTGGCATCACTTTTCAACTTGGCAATTTGCGATTTGGTGAAGTGTTTGGGTATTTCTTTAACAACTAGATAGTTTACCAAATCTGCATACCAAGGATCCTTCCAAATGATAGAGATACTCTTCTGGGAATGAATCTGCAATTGAAGTTTCTTCACAAGGTTGCTGGATCTGACTTAAATGATCTGCTACAAGGTTCTCTGCACCACTTTTGTCTTTAATCTCTAAATCAAATTCTTGCAACAGAAGCATCCAACGAATCAGTCTTGGCTTAGCATCTGCCTTCTTCAGTAAGTATTTCAGAGCTGCATGGTCAGAGAAGACAATAACTTTAGATCCAAGCAAATAGGAGCGAAATTTATCTAATGCAAACACAATTGCCAAAAGCTCCTTCTCAGTAGTTGTGTAATTGGATTGGGTTGCATCAAGTGTGTGAGAGGCATATGCAATGACATGAGATCTCTTGCTAACTCTTTGAGATAGTACAACACCAAGGGCATAATTAGATGCATCACACATTAATTCAAATGGAAGCGTCCAATTAGGTGGTTGAATGATGGGAGTGGTTGTCAACCGCTTCTTTAGTTCATCAAATGAATCCTTGCATGCTTGATCAAACACAAATTTGGTATCTTTTTGTAGTAGTTTAGAAAGAGGTTGTGCAATCTTGCTAAAATCCTTGATGAATCTTCTGTAAAAACCTGCATGACCAAGTAAAGAACGTACTTCTCGCGCAGAAGTGGGGTAAGGTAGAGAAGTAATAATGTCTATCTTGGCCTTATCAACCTCTAAACCTTTGCTAGATACCAAGTGTCCTAAGACTATACCTTCTGTTACCATGAAATGACATTTTTCAAAATTCAAAACCAGGTTAGTCTCAATGCATCTGTCCAAAACTTTAGAGAGGCTTTCTAAGCATGCATCAAAAGAAGAACCATATACGGTGAAGTCATCCATAAACACTTCCATGCAACTTTCTAAGAGATCAGAGAAAACTCTTACCATGCATCTTTGAAAGGTTCCAGGGGCGTTGCATAGAGCAAAGGGCATCCTTCGATAGGCAAAAGTACCAAAAGGACAAGTGAAGGTGGTCTTATGCTGGTCTTCTGGGGCTATATGTATTTGAAAATAACCTGAAAAACCATCTAGAAAGCAATAGTGAGATTTTCCTGCTAATCTTTCCAAAATTTGGTCTATGAAGGGCAAAGGGAAGTGATCCTTGCGAGTAGCTTGGTTAAGCTTCCTATAATCTATGCACACTCTCCAACTGTTTTGTATTCTGGTAGGGATTAGTTCATCATTGTGATTTTTGATTACAGTCATGCCAGTCTTCTTAGGAACTACTTGCACCGGGCTTACCCAATCACTGTCTGAGATGGGATAGATGATACCAGCTGCCAAAAGCTTACCTACTTCTTTCTTTACCACATCTAGGATGGTTGGATTCAAACGCCTTTGTGGTTGTCTAACAGGTCTGGTGTTTTCCTCCAGCAGTATCCTATGCATACAAGTAGATGGACTAATGCCTGACATATCAGCCGAAGTCCATCCAATTGCTTGTTTATGGCTTTTTAAGGTTTGCAGCAACCTTTCTTCCTGTTGTGGTAGAAGGTTCTTTGCTACAATGACAGGAAGCTTCTCATTTTCCCCCAAATAAGCATACTTTAGATGTTCAGGCAAAGGCTTCAATTCCAAAGGAGGTGGTTGTATTATGGAAGGAAGGGATCTATCTGAGATTGAAATGTCTGCAACACTTGCATCTAACATGTCATCTTTCAACGAAGTTTGGTCTGCAACATTAATCCTGGAACAGAAAATACATGGATCAAATTCATCACATGTGCAAGTAAAATTATCTAAGTAATCTAAATCAAAATCAAAAAATTCAAAAAGTAGATTGTCAATAAAATAATCATCCGCAAGAAGGTCTATGGCATCAAGTTGAAAGAGTGAATGATTCTCTATGGGATGCTTCATGGCTTCAAATATGTTGAATTGGATGATATCATCTCCAAATTCCATAGAGAGAGTCCCTGTGTGCACATCTATCTTTGTTTTTGCAGTTTTGAGGAAAGGTCTCCCTAGGATCAAGGTTGCTCTATTGATGGATGACTCATCTTCCATATCCAAAATGTAGAAGTCAGCTGGAAAGATTAGCTTATTCACTTGAACTAGCACATCTTCAAGTACTCCAGCTGGATGTGCTGTACTTCTGTTGGCTAATTGAATCACCACACCAGTTGGCTTCAGTTCTCCCAGATTCAAAGATTTATAAACTGATGAGGGCATAACATTTATGGAAGCACCTAGATCCAGCAATGCATCACCAAATGTAGAGTTTCCTATTGTGCAAGGAATGGTGAAAGTTCCTGGATCTTTACATTTCTGAGGGAGGCTGGGTTGAATTAAGGCAGAAACATTGCGTCCCACACTGATCTTCTCATCCCCTTTGAGTATTCTCTTATGCGTGCACAGGTCCTTTAGAAATTTGGCATATTTGGGAATTTGCTTGATAGCATCTAGAAGTGGTATGTTGACTTCCACTTTCCTGAAGGTATCTAGAAGCTCCTTATCCAATTCTGCATGAACATTGGGCTTGGATTGGACCATTCTATTTGGAAAAGGTAAAGATACCTTCTGATCAGCACAATTTGGGGTTTTTGTCTCATCAGATGCTTCAAGTGCAGATCGTTTATGGCAAGCTTCTTTTTGTTGATCATTCGATGTCTTATCGAAGGCTGGTGTATTTTTTTCATCAGACTTTCCCTCTGATTCAGATGGCTTATCAGAGATGTCTCCAGGTGTGGAGATAAATTCTTCTTTTTGGTGTGGATTAGTCTGATTGAAGCTTTGTTGCTTTAAAAATGTAGGGTCTGTCTGCACTTTCTTCCCACTTCTCAAGGTCATGGCATTCACACTTTTGGGATTTATGACAGGTTGAGAAGGTAGTTGACCAGAACCTTGAGATTTCAATTGGTTGACAGTGGTAGCTAACTGCCCAATTTGAGTTTGTAAATCCTGAAGGGTAGAACTTACATTTTGTTGAAACTGAAGATTGTTGGTTGCTAATTGCTAATTGCTTCATCAAATCATCAAGAGAGGGTTCAGAAGCATTAGAGGGTACAGATTGCTGCATATGGTGTTGTTGTTGTCTGAAAGGCGGTGGTTGGTATTTATTTTGGGAGTCAGATGTTTGAATCCTTTGTTGTTGTGGAGGACCATATCTCAAGTTAGGATGGTTTCTCCAACTAGGATTGTATGTTCCAGAAGGTGGTTCAAACTTCTATTGCTGATAATGTTGAGGAGGCCTGTATTGTTGTCCTGTGCCAAAAATACCATTTACTGCAGCCTCAGGTGTCTCACTTTCTTGCAATGTTGGGCATGCATCAGTAGGATGATCTGCAGAAGTGCAGATGCCACATGTTTTGGTTTTGTCAACAACATTAAGTTATTGTTGTTGTCCGATGGCCAACTGTCTTACGATGGAGGTTAGTTCTTCAATTCTGTTCTCCAATCGTGTATGGTCTGTCTTAGTGGTCATTTCATGGACTCCTTTAGACAAGGAATTAGTTCGAGAATTGAATTCTTGAGAATTTTCTGTCATGTTGCCAATCAAATCTCGAGCTGCTGTAGGAGTTTTGTCCATAAGTGCTCCACCACTAGCTGCATCAACCATGCTTCTGTCCATTGACATGAGTCCTTCATAGAAATACTGAATCAGTAATTGATCACTGATTTGTTGGTGTCGACAAGTGGCGCATAGTTTCTTGAATCTCTCCCAATACTCATAGAGAGTTTCTTGGGAGTTCTGTCTGATGCCGCAAATCTCTTTTCTGAGAGCTGCCGTTCTGGATGCAGGGAAGAATTTCTCCAGAAATAATCTCTTCATATCATTCCAGCTTGTAACAGATGTTGGATGTAGATAGTACAACCAGTCCTTAGCTCCATCATTTAAGGAGAAAGGAAATGCCTTCAACTTGATATGATCTTCTGGAATTCCTTGTGGCCGCATTGTGGAACACACAATGTGAAATTCCTTCAAATGTTTATGAGGGTCCTCACCTGCAAGGCCATGAAACTTAGGTAGCAAATGTATTAATCCAGATTTTAGTTCAAATGGTGCATCAACATCAGGGTATTGAATACACAACGGTTGATAAGTAACATCAGGTGCAGCTAATTCTTTTAGGATTCTATCAGCCATGTTCTTAGCAGAATATTTGAAACTATCAAAATTTAAAGATGAAAAATCACTACTGTTACTTTCTTGGTTATTATTGAATGAATGCCTTCTATGTGCTCTTTTCAAATGGTGGAATGTTCTATCAATCTCAGGATCATATGCATATAAATTTTCAGGATTGGATCGGGTCATCCACAAAAAGGTGAATTCATACAGAAAATCCAAGAATATATACCTAAAGTAAAAACAATTGTTAGAAAGATTAAAATTTTTATACAAACTCCTAAATGAGCCTAGGAAACTAAAATGGTCCCCGGCAACGGCGCCAAATTTTTGACGCGCTCATCGCAAACGCGCAAAAATAATTTCTAGATTTCCCCCAAACTATTGGTATAGTATAAGGTGCAACCTAGGTCATCTCCCAAAGACCATTTCAGATTCTTAAGCAAATACGGAGAAAGTTAGAACAAGGGGATTTTGGAAAGATTTGATATGAAGTTCTAAATGAAAAATACAGAATGAAATTAATTTCACTTAACAATTATCAACTCAAGGAATTCAGAGGCTATTTTCATAACTAATCATTGATCACTAAAATCATGCATTGTGTTTATCAACCTAGGATCATCTGGAACCCCTAAAATGATCCTTGAATTCTCTACTGAGAAACCTCTCAGAATTTAATTGATTATGATCAACAAGATTTAGTAACCACTTAATCTTTCATCTAAACCAATTTCATAATCAGAATTCAGTTGAAGTAAGTAATAAAATGAAAACCTTCAATTCAATTACTTAACTTCTACTCTTCAAACTTTTGGAAAATGATTTACCAATCAAAAACCAATTATAAATCAATTATACATTAATCAAAATACTTCAACCGATCAAACTTTGATTAAAAGAATAAAATTGAAGAATATAGTAAAGCAGAGTAGAAATCACTCAATAAGCATAAAAATAAAGATCAAGACCTCAAAGTTAAAATGAAAATAGCTTGAATCCTTGAATTGAAACTACAAATCTAGCCTTCCATGAAGGAGGCAAACTAACAACAAATAAATACTAAGCCGTCCATGAAGGAGGCAAACTAACAAGAAAGAAAAACTAAGCCTACCATGAAGGAGGCAACTAACAATAAAGAAAAACTAAGCCTTCCATGAAGGAGGCAAACTAAGAAGAAAGAAAGAAAGATGGAAAATGGTGTTGGAGTTAATCTCCAAGGGGGTGTGTTTCTCCTCTTGTAAACCGTTCTATTTATAGAGGATTTTTGAGGCATCATCTTCAGAAAGTCACCAACTAGGATATTACTTTTCTACCCTTTTATTGCTTTCACATGCGCTTTGTTGAAAATGCAAAACACTTTTGAATTTTTGTCACCAATGAGCACAACAATTTTGACTTTCTTGCACCGCAATTTCGGATGTTCACATGTCCGAATTAGAGCTTGACTTCTGAACAAAAGTTGTATCCCCGGATCTTAGCTGTCCAACAGATTTGATTTCATCTCAATATGACTTCTGTATCTCAAGATATGGCCGGATCTTTGCACACTATTCAAATTCCACGTCAGCAACACTATCTCATCTTTTGAGATAATTTCGGAGTCTTAAACATCCCATTTAGAGTCTGCTCTTGCTTTGTAACTATGGACACTTCTTTAAGCTTTCATTCAAGATAGATTTCATGATTTTTGGATGTCTAAAACTCCTATTATGCTCAAAATACTATAATAGTGTCATTTTAATCGGGTAAGCAAAGAAATTCAATTAAACTTCATATGAACCCAAACTCATAAAATATGACAAAGACCACTTAATTGAACATATAAGAAGTCTTAATAAGATAAAAGTGAGAGATAATTATTTATGAAATTTATGCTTATCAGAAATCTTGGAAGCCTTGCTTTGTTTGAGCTTAAACTTGTCCATGTGATGTCTTATCTTCTTTAAAAGTTCAAGCTTGTTATTTTCCTTATGATAAGTTAAATTTTTAAGATTTCATGCTTAAAAGGACTAGATTTGGACTTTTATGAACTAAAATCTAAAACATTAAAAATCATGACACAAAGATTAAATTTAAAAAATTAAAGATTGGATCTTTATGAAAAAAAGTGAAGATAAGGATTTGTGGACTTAAGAGATGGAAGAAAATTTTCTAAATTTTACCTAAGGAAAAAGACATGAACTAAGGACAAATACTTGAAAGGATTTAATGGACTTAATCTAAGAACAAAATTTAATAAGTCCTTTGACAATCCAAGAGTTATGATAGTGAAAGTTGATATAAATAACATGTTGGTGGAAAATAGGCCATTCGGCCATGACTCTACCATGAAGAACAAAAAGCTTAAAATCTATAATTTATGATGATTATTAATCTCCAAAAATGTTAACATACATGTACACACTTGATGCTATGAAAAAATAGGACCTTGGAGAGTGGATATGCCTATTCGGCCATAACTCCAAAATTAAAGTAAAAGTTGAAAATTTTTCTTGAATTAATTAGTAAAACCTTCTAAAATAAAATCTTAATAAAAATAAGTTTTTGGGGGCAAGAGACACAAATTTAATGATCTCTCAAGATCATATAGGCCATTCAGCAAAGTCTTGGAAAATTAGGAAAGGATTGTGAATGAACTCTAGATTAAAAATCATTGGATATTTTATGATATAAAGGTGATTTCAAGTAAATGGATAAGATTTAGTAGGAAAAGATATGAACAATTTAACCTAGATTATTAATCATGATACTTAAATAAATTAATAGATAAGGACAAAAGAATTATTCTCATTAGGTCTTGGATTTAAAAAATTGGCCTTAAAGGCTTAGAAAGATGAACATAAAACTTTGTAGGGTTAGAAGAAGCCATTTAGGCAAGAGATATTAAAATTGGATAAATAATATTTAATGATTAAGAATCTACATGTTCATTTCCTTTATGGATGAATTTGAGAAATAAAAGTGATCATAAGGTCTAGATGAACAAAAAGTTCATTTGAGAGGTGAAAATGTCATTTAAACAACAAAAACTTAAGGATAAGAAAATCACCAACTAAACATTTGAGAAAAGAAAAGGAAAAGAGAAACTTAGAAAGGTTGAGTGGTATATGTTTCCCTTGACAAACTTATCATAAAACATAAAAAAATAAGGTCAATTTATCAATTTTAGAAGAAAGATGCATGTTGTCCAAAATATAAGGACCATGCTTAAGTAAATATTTTTATTAAGAAAGAAAACTTTTGGGTAACTATTAATGCCTTATTAACTATGTGTAAATATATTATGTGCTCTCTCGAGTGACTTGTGTGATCTCTTGGATGATATGATGACTTACGTATATCTATATGATTCCATGATTTGATATTAAATGTATGAATTAAGTGCTATATGTACATAACATTTTGATTGAATATTGAGCATGCATCATATCATGAAGACTTAAAATGGAACCTAATAAGTTAAGAAATCACTGAAGAAGAATTATAACACCCTAAAAACAAATACGGATTTTATGCTTAAGTTGTTTATTCGATTCCATTATTAGTTTGTTATCTTATGATACAGAATCTTTGAAAAATACTTATTATAGGAAATATGGTAATTTTTTTAAAGCAAACATTTTGTTATAAATTTCGAGTCTCATCGATATATCGTACGTGTTAGTAAATAAGTTACTAGGTGTCATTGTACGCACATAGAATTATTATCATTATGAGTCTCTCCCTTCGTCTCGTTTGTCTCTCATCAACAGTATAGCAAATTAAATATAAACTTTGCATACACATACACACTTTACTTAATTATACAGTCTTTTTTACATATACATACAGTTTAGGAACTAAGGCCTTTACATGCACTTTATTACATACCATAATATACATACCAAAATTACATATATATATTTGCTTTATATTCTAATACATAAACTATCTTACTACTACGTAATAATAACTAGGATGCTTGCATCCAACTATTTACAAACATTTACATTATCGGTATCACATTCCAACTTCTGCTTCTTTGAAAATGAAACTATAAGATCAACGACCTAGTGATGGAAACATTCTAGCCACATGCTCTGATCTAAGGATATGAAGGTCCCGTCAAACATCTCTTTATGGGCTTGAAACAGATACGATTTTAGGTATGACGATCTTCCTTGTGAGAACTATGATAATGTTATGGAGTTTGTGGATCTATCTCTCCCTTTAAGGAAAAAGATTCCTCACCAATGGCATCTGTTACCTACGGTAGCCTGGAGGAGGCGGAAAGACTCTATTGGGGTAGAGTTCCTCCAAAGGAATTGAAAAACCTGTTGTGGAGAAATTTGGGCTCATAACTTCCAAGAAAAAAAAGATGTACTATGAAGTAAATCCTCACGTTGACTTGAGCTATTATTAATAGACCGTGAGGGTTTGTTGACCAATCCACATTGCTAATGTCTATGAAGACCATTGTTGTTGCAAAGGACATGATCATGGTTTGGAAAGAAAGTGTGGAGAGAAAGAGTGAGAAACTATGTTTCTCAGTAGGTTTCTACTTTACTTCTAATGTCATCATACAACCCAACCACTTCAGTTTATTACAAAAATCATGACATGCATACAGAGTTATTTTTAATCATGACATTACATAACCAATATCTTCCGTAAACATCATAAACTTTTGGGATCTCATAATAGATATTATTTGACTCACATTTTATTTTATGTCTTACACAATGTTTCATTCAGTTTCTATTCTACACCTTCAAGGAATTTTAATTTTTGTTCCATTCCTTCGGGGAACTCTTTAGATATTGACACGCATTATAAACCGTCAAATAATATCTTCTCACTGGATTTGCTACTTTACCTTCTATTCTTAAGGATATGAGCTCATTTCTAGATGGTTGTCACTATCTCATAATAAGTGAAAAACACTTTTGTCTTCAAAATAGAAGGATTTGTGGAGAACACCTTCAATCTCCCATGAGTCCCGTGGATGTGCACAAGACACATTAAGAGTAGATTAACTTTTCATATAAGTTTTCTTTAGTGATCCCTTAAGTCATTTAGGTTCATTTTAATGACTTCTAGATAATTATATATGTTCAATCAATATCCACCCAATATGCTATGCACATTTAAATCTTAAATTCTATCACATCATCAATCATATATACTCATCATACATAACATAATCTTTTAAACATTTATGAGTATACATTGTTCAACTCATATTAGTCATTATGCATGCATATAGCATCATAATTTAGATTACCAATAAAACTTGAATAACATAATCACATGTACCCATACATGTCCAACTTATTTAAATCATAACATTTTATGATGAATCACTCAAGGGAGCTTAATTCACTCTACCTTCTAAGTTACCCTCCAACCTTTCCTTTTCTCAAAGTTTAATTAGTTTCACATGATTTTCTTTACATTTATGATTTGTCTTTAGTGTATTTACTTTGGATTGACTTCATATGGTGACTCATCCCCATGTTTTCCACATGGAATTTTCGTGCACACCATGTGGAACCCACTTCATGGAGAAAGGATGTCACTAACTCTAGGGTAGATGCCTATTGAGAAATTACAAATTCTCATTCCTTACCTCCCATTTCTCTTCTAGCCCTTAATTATACTATTTGTGATGGTAGTAATCTATCTTATACGGTATAGTATGGATTAGTTCTATAATGCTCATGGGTTTGAATAGACGAAAAGGAGAAGACGCCATCAGTTTGTGAGAAGATCCTTCATGAATCACTAAAGAAGATTTCATTTTGGTTGTATGCACTATGTATGTTGGTATGGATGATTGTAATCTTAAAAGGATACTAATACCCTTGTTTTACTACAAAGGACTCGCTAAGAGCCTTTGACATTGTGTGTTGATATGTGTATAAAAAGTATAAATAATACATACATATGATGGTATATGTGAATGTATATATTTTTAATAAATGAATACGAGTTCTAAAAATTGATGAATGATGATTTCTAACATTTATGTTGTGCTACGATAATTACTATGATGAGTCTTGCACTTTCAATAAAATGTTTTAATGAAAAGAATTTTGTACCATATTTTCAACAGTACTATTTTATAAAAAAGTTTCACATCATAAAATAAAAAACTCATAGTGATTCTATGATACGATTTAAGCGTAAGATGAATATCATTATTAGAGTGTTGCACATATCAAAACTTGACGATTATGATGATTATCAATGGCTATGGGAAATAAAAATATGAATACCTATTGGTGGTATTTTAGAGGTGAAAGTACTTAAAAGAAATATATATGAGGAAGAGAAGTAATTTTTTTTATATATTTTCTTATAATCATTGGTAACACAAATACATTAATTTATAGGTAAAATAGTTACCACAAAATAATTATAGGAGAATAAAAATTACATAAAATAATTCTAGGAGAATAAAAGTTGCACAAAATAATTTTAGGAGATCAAGAGTTACATGTAACATCACAAATATTATGAGTCACTAATTCACTTTATTACAAAATTATAACTCCATAAATATTAACTTATTTTATTCTAAAACCATAACTGCACATTACTTATCAACATATTCCCCCTGTTGTTCCTTAACTCTCAACGCTTCTTTAATTTGCTAGAATTTTTCTTTTGGCAGTGGTTTAGTAAAAATGTCATATAGTTGCTCTTGTGAATCGCAAAATACTAGCTTCATTTCATCTTCTTCAATTACCTCTCTTATAAAATGGTGCTTTATATTAATATGTCAGTGATAAGCATAAATTTCATAAATAATTATCTCTCACTTTTATCTCATTAAGACTTCTTATATGTTCAATTAAGTGGTCTTTGTCATATTTTATGAATTTGGGTTCATATGAAGTTTAATTGAATTTCTTTGCTTACCCGATTAAAATGACACTATTATAGTATTTTGAGCATAATAGGAGTTTTAGACATCCAAAAATCATGAAATCTATCTTGAATGAAATCTTAAAGAAATGTCCACAGTTACAAATCAAGAGCAGACTCTAAATGGGATTTTTAGGACTCCGAAATTATCTCAAAAGATGAGATAGTGTTGCTGACGTGGAATTTGAACAGTGTGCAAAGATCCAGCCATATCTTGAGATACAGAAGTCATATTGAGATGAAATCAACTTTGTTGGACAGCTAAGATCCGGGGCTACAACTTTTGTTCAGAAGTCAAGCTCTAATTCGGACATGTGAACATCCGAAATTGCGGTGCAAGAAAGTCAAAATTGTTGTGCTCATTGGTGACAAAAAATTCAAAAGTGTTTTGCATTTTCAACAAAGCCCATGTGAAAGCAATAAAAGGGTAGAAAAGTAATATCCTAGTTGGTGACTTTTTGAAGATGATGCCTCAAAAATCCTCTATAAATAGAAGGGTTTACAAGAGGAGAAACACACCATTTTGGAGATTAACTCCAATACCATTTTCTTTCTTTCTTTCTCTCTTTCTTTCTTTCTTTCTTTCTTGTTAGTTTTGCCTCCTTCATGGAAGGCTTAGGTTTTCTTTCTTGTTAGTTTGCCTCCTACATGGAAGGCTTAGTTTTTCTTTATTGTTAGGTACCTCCTACATGGAAGGCTTAGGATTTATTTGTTGTTAGTTGCCTCCTACATGGAAGGCTTAGGATTTATTTGTTGTTAGTTTGCCTCCTTCATGGAAGGCTAGGTTTGTAGTTTCAATTCAAGGATTCAAGCTATTTTCATTTTAAATTTGAGGTCTTAATCTTTATTTACATGCTTATTAAGTGGTTTCTACTATGCTTCACTATATTCTTCAATTTTATTCTTTAATCAAAGTTTGATCGGTTGACGTATTTTGATTAATGCATAATTGGTTTATAATTGGTTTTTGATTGGTAAATCATTTTCCAAAAGTTTGAAGAGTAGAAATTAAGTAATTTAATTGAAGGTTTTCATTTTATTACTTACTTCAACTGAATTCTGATTATAAAATTGGTTTAGATGAAAGATTAAGTGGTTACTAAATCTTGTTGATCATAATCAATTGAATTCTGAGAGGTTTCTCAGTAGAGAATTCAAGGATCATTGTAGGGGTTCCAGATGATCCTAGGTTGATAAACACAATGCATGATTTTAGTGATCAATGATTAGTTAAGAAAATAGCCTCTGAATTCCTTGAGTTGATAATTGTTAAGTGAAATTAATTTCATTCTGTATTTTGCATTTAGAACTTCATATCAAATCTTTCCAAAATCCCCTTGTTCTAACTTTCTCCTAATTTGCTTAAGAATATGAAATGGTCTTTGGGAGATGACCTAGGTTGCACCTTATACTATACCAATAGTTTGGGGGAAATCTAGAAATTATTTTTGCGCGTTTGCGACGAGCGCGTCAAAAATTTGGCGCCGTTGCCGGGGACCATTTTAGTTTCCTAGGCTCATTTAGGAGTTTGTATAAAAATTTTAATCTTTCTAACAATTCTTTTTACTTTAGGTATATCATTCTTGGATTTTCTGTATGAATTCACCTTTTGGTGTATGACCCTATCCAATCCTGAAAATTTATATGCATATGATCCTGAGATTGATAGAACATTCCACCATTTGAAAAGAGCACATAGAAGGCATTCATTCAGCAATAACCAAGAAAGTAACAGTAGTGATTTTTCATCTTTAAATTTTGATAGTTTCAAATATTCTGCTAAGAACATGGCTGATAGAACCCTAAAAGAATTAGCTGCACCTGATGTTGCTTATCAACCGTTGTGTATTCAATACCCTGATGTTGATGCACCATTTGAACTGAAGTCTGGACTAATACATTTGCTACCTAAGTTTCATGGCCTTGCAGGTGAGGACCCTCATAAACATTTGAAGGAATTTCACATTGTGTGTTCCACAATGCGGCCACAAGGAATTCCAGAAGATCATATCAAGTTGAAGGCATTTCCTTTCTCCTTAAATGATGGAGCTAAGGACTGGTTGTACTATCTACATCCAACATCTGTTACAAGCTGGAATGATATGAAGAGATTATTTCTGGAGAAATTCTTCCCTGCATCCAGAACGGCAGCTCTCAGAAAAGAGATTTGCGGCATCAGACAGAACTCCCAAGAAACTCTCTATGAGTATTGGGAGAGATTCAAGAAACTATGCGCCACTTGTCGACACCAACAAATCAGTGATCAATTACTGATTCAGTATTTCTATGAAGGACTCATGTCAATGGACAGAAGCATGGTTGATGCAGCTAGTGGTGGAGCACTTATGGACAAAACTCCTACAGCAGCTCGAGATTTGATTGGAAACATGACAGAAAATTCTCAAGAATTCAATTCTCGAACTAATTCCTTGTCTAAAGGAGTCCATGAAATGACCACTAAGACAGACCATACACGATTGGAGAACAGAATTGAAGAACTAACCTCCATCGTAAGACAGTTGGCCATCGGACAACAACAATAACTTAATGTTGTTGACAAAACCAAAACATGTGGCATCTGCACTTCTGCAGATCATCCTACTGATGCATGCCCAACATTGCAAGAAAGTGCAACACCTGAGGCTGCAGTAAATGGTATTTTTGGCACAGGACAACAATACAGGCCTCCTCAACATTATCAGCAACAGAAGTTTGAACCACCTTCTGGAACATACAATCCTAGTTGGAGAAACCATCCTAACTTGAGATATGGTCCTCCACAACAACAAAGGATTCAAACATCTGACTCCCAAAATAAATACCAACCACCGCCTTTCAGACAACAACAACAGCATATGCAGCAATCTGTACCTTCTAATGCTTCTGAACCCTCTCTTGATGATTTGATGAAGTAATTAGCAATTAGCAACCAACAATCTTCAGTTTCAACAAAATGTAAGTTCTACCCTTCAGGATTTACAAACTCAAATTGGGCAGTTAGCTACCACTGTCAACCAATTGAAATCTCAAGGTTCTGGTCAACTACCTTCTCAACCTGTCATAAATCCCAAAAGTGTGAATGCCATGACCTTGAGAAGTGGGAAGAAAGTGCAGACAGACCCTACATTTTTAAAGCAACAAAGCTTCAATCAGACTAATCCACACCAAAAAGAAGAATTTATCTCCACACCTGGAGACATCTCTGATAAGCCATCTGAATCAGAGGGAAAGTCTGATGAAAAAAATACACCAGCCTTCGATAAGATATCGAATGATCAACAAAAAGAAGCTTGCCATAAACGATCTGCACTTGAAGCATCTGATGAGACAAAAACCCCAAATTGTGCTGATCAGAAGGTATCTTTACCTTTTCCAAATAGAATGGTCCAATCCAAGCCCAATGTTCATGCAGAATTGGATAAGGAGCTTCTAGATACCTTCAGGAAAGTGGAAGTCAACATACCACTTCTAGATGCTATCAAGCAAATTCCCAAATATGCCAAATTTCTAAAGGACCTGTGCACGCATAAGAGAATACTCAAAGGGGATGAGAAGATCAGTGTGGGACGCAATGTTTCTGCCTTAATTCAACCCAGCCTCCCTCAGAAATGTAAAGATCCAGGAACTTTCACCATTCCTTGCACAATAGGAAACTCTACATTTGGTGATGCATTGCTGGATCTAGGTGCTTCCATAAATGTTATGCCCTCATCAGTTTATAAATCTTTGAATCTGGGAGAACTGAAGCCAACTGGTGTGGTGATTCAATTAGCCAACAGAAGTACAGCACATCCAGCTGGAGTACTTGAAGATGTGCTAGTTCAAGTGAATAAGCTAATCTTTCTAGCTGACTTCTACATTTTGGATATGGAAGATGAGTCATCCATCAATAGAGCAACCTTGATCCTAGGGAGACCTTTCCTCAAAACTGCAAAAACAAAGATAGATGTGCACACAGGGACTCTCTCTATGGAATTTGGAGATGATATCATCCAATTCAACATATTTGAAGCCATGAAGCATCCCATAGAGAATCATTCACTCTTTCAACTTGATGCCATAGACCTTCTTGCGGATGATTATTCTATTGACAATCTACTTTTTGAATTTTTTGATTTTGATTTAGATTACTTAGATAATTTTACTTGCACATGTGATGAATTTGATCCATGTATTTTCTGTTCCAGGATTAATGTTGCAGACCAAACTTCGTTGAAAGATGACATGTTAGATGCAAGTGTTGCAGACATTTCAATCTCAGATAGATCCCTTCCTTCCATAATACAACCACCTCCTTTGGAATTGAAGCCTTTGCCTGAACATCTAAAGTATGCTTATTTGGGGGAAAATGAGAAGCTTCCTGTCATTGTAGCAAAGAACCTTCTACCACAACAGGAAGAAAGGTTGCTGCAAACCTTAAAAAGCCATAAACAAGCAATTGGATGGACTTTGGCTGATATTCCAGGCATTAGTCCATCTACTTGTATGCATAGGATACTGCTGGAGGAAAACACCAGACCTGTTAGACAACCACAAAGGCGTTTGAATCCAACCATCCTAGATGTGGTAAAGAAAGAAGTAGGTAAGCTTTTGGCAGCTGGTATCATCTATCCCATCTCAGACAGTGATTGGGTAAGCCCGGTGCAAGTAGTTCCTAAGAAGACTGGCATGACTGTAGTCAAAAATCACAATGATGAACTAATCCCTACCAGAATACAAAACAGTTGGAGAGTGTGCATAGATTATAGGAAGCTTAACCAAGCTACTCGCAAGGATCACTTCCCTCTGCCCTTCATAGACCAAATTTTGGAAAGATTAGCAGGAAAATCTCACTATTGCTTTCTAGATGGTTTTTCAGGTTATTTTCAAATACATATAGCCCCAGAAGACCAGCATAAGACCACCTTCACTTGTCCTTTTGGTACTTTTGCCTATCGAAGGATGCCCTTTGCTCTATGCAACGCCCCTGGAACCTTTCAAAGATGCATGGTAAGCATTTTCTCTGATCTCTTAGAAAGTTGCATGGAAGTGTTTATGGATGACTTCACCGTATATGGTTCTTCTTTTGATGCATGCTTAGAAAGCCTCTCTAAAGTTTTGGACAGATGCATTGAGACTAACCTGGTTTTGAATTTTGAAAAATGTCATTTCATGGTAACAGAAGGTATAGTCTTAGGACACTTGGTATCTAGCAAAGGTTTAGAGGTTGATAAGGCCAAGATAGACATTATTACTTCTCTACCTTACCCCACTTCTGCGCGAGAAGTGCGTTCTTTACTTGGTCATGCAGGTTTTTACAGAAGATTCATCAAGGATTTTAGCAAGATTGCACAACCTCTTTCTAAACTACTACAAAAAGATACCAAATTTGTGTTTGATCAAGCATGCAAGGATTCATTTGATGAACTAAAGAAGCGGTTGACAACCACTCCCATCATTCAACCACCTAATTGGACGCTTCCATTTGAATTAATGTGTGATGCATCTAATTATGCCCTTGGTGTTGTACTATCTCAAAGAGTTAGCAAGAGATCTCATGTCATTGCATATGCCTCTCGCACACTTGATGAAACCCAATCCAATTACACAACTACTGAGAAGGAGCTTTTGGAAATTGTGTTTGCATTAGATAAATTTCGCTCCTATTTGCTTGGATCTAAAGTTATTGTCTTCTCTGACCATGCAGCTCTGAAATACTTACTGAAGAAGGCAGATGCTAAGCCAAGACTGATTCGTTGGATGCTTCTGTTGCAAGAATTTGATTTAGAGATTAAAGACAAAAGTGGTGCAGAGAACCTTGTAGCAGATCATTTAAGTCGGATCCAGCAACCTTGTGAAGAAACTTCAATTGCAGATTCATTCCCAGAAGAGTATCTCTATCATTTGGAAGGATCCTTGGTATGCAGATTTGGTAAACTATCTAGTTGTTAAAGAAATACCCAAACACTTCACCAAATCGCAAATTGCCAAGTTGAAAAGTGATGCCAAACACTACATATGGGATGAACCATACCTTTAGAAGACATGTAGTGATCAAATCATTAGAAGATGTGTTCCAGATCATGAAGTTCAGTCTGTACTTACCTTTTGCCATTCCCTAGCTTGTGGTGGACACTTTGGGCCACAACGGACAGCTAGAAAAGTACTAGACTAAGGCTTTTATTGGCCTACAATATTTCGTGATGCACACAGATTATGCATAACTTGTGAGCAGTGCCAAAGAATAGGGAGTATTTCGCGCAGAAATGAGATGCCCCAACAACCACTTCTCTTTTGTGAGGTATTTGATGTATGAGGTATAGACTTTATGGGTCCATTCCCTGTCTCTTTTGGCTTTGTTTACATTCTGCTAGCTGTTGATTATGTTTCAAAATGGGTGGAGGCAAAAGCCACTCGTACTGATGATGCTCGAGTTGTTGCAGATTTTATCAGGTCTAACATTTTTAGCAGGTTTGGCATTCCTAAAGCTCTAATTAGTGACCAAGGTACTCATTTTTGCAACCGCACAATGGAAGCCCTACTCCGCAAATATGGAGTCATGCATAAAGTCTCCACCCCATATCATCCTCAAACAAATGGTCAAGCTGAAGTTTCTAATCGAGAGATCAAGAAAATCTTAGAGAAAACAGTTCAGCCTAATAGGAAGGATTGGAGCTTGCGCCTTGTTGATGCTTTATGGGCATATAGGACAGCTTACAAGTCACCCATTGGCATGTCTCCCTACAGGATTGTCTTTGGTAAAGCATGTCATCTTCCAGTTGAATTAGAGCATAGAGCATTTTGGGCAGTAAATAAATGCAACATGGATCTAGACTAAGCAGGAATCCATAGGAAGCTTCAATTGCAGGAACTTGAAGAAATTCGATTAGAAGCATACGAAAACTCCAAAATTTACAAAGAAAAGGTCAAAGCTCTTCATGACAAAAAGTTGGCAAGAAAGAAGTTTTCCGTTGGACAAAAAGTTCTCCTTTTCAATTCTCGGCTAAAGCTTATGCCAGGTAAGCTACGCTCTAGATGGTTAGGACCATTTGTAGTTACTAATGTTTTTCCTTATGGTGCAGTGGAAATAAAAAATGAGGTAACTGAAAAAATCTTCAAGGTGAATGGACATCGTCTTAAACCATTTTTCGAAGGTTTTCAAAAGCACACGGTAGAAGAAGTGCATTTGCACAATGCCACATACTTGCAATAAATTCAAGAGAAGACTCTCTCTCTCTCTCTCACACACATTCTTCACTTATAAGTTTCAACTAATCTCTCAACTTCCTTCTTCACCTCTTAAATCATCCCAACTATTACACTACATTGAGCTTGCAGGAATAATAACTTGAGTGTTTTAAGAAAAAAATGGAGAAAGCTCTCACCAGGATCAAAATTTTGTTCCCTACTCTCCCCAGAAATTTTCTTAAAGACATTTACAATTACAAACTTGAACGATTGAGGGCATTAACACTCTTAGGCCTTCCAGAAGATGTCCATTGGATCATTGAAGCTAAGGTACGTTTAGCAGGTGAATTTCAAGAATCATTTGTTAAAAACATGCCAGGTGTGGGAAGAAGTTCCTATGCAAAGAAAAGAAGGGCAAAAAGAATTAGAGTTTGCTACAGGTGTGCAAGATGGACTTGTAACACAAGATGCAAGAACCCTGGAATGGTTTCAAGAAATCGAGAGGACAAAATTCAATTCATAAAGGATGGACTGAGTAAGGAGTCATTGGATGATATCATTCAGACTCTTGAGACGCATCCTAGTGGGCATGTACAAGGAGTCCTTCTTGATTTGTTTGAATTGTTCCGTAAGGAAAAAGCACGTTATAGTCTTGGGAATCTGACTTTAAAAGACCCTGTTGTCAGTTTACAAGAAAACTGAATGGGAAGTACATCCTCGACTCTTAGAAGGCGTTTCAGCCGTTACTGGACGTAAAACCAGAGGAAGATGTGAGCCACAATCACAACTACTGTTCATTCTCATGCGTGTATGTTTGTCATTTACATTGTCTTTTCAATTTATTGGGCCACCATTTTTTTTGAAAGTTTCACCCCTGCTTAAAGTCTTTCCCCTCTGACATTCACCTTTTCCTTGAACAAAAAATTCAAACTTTTGCAACAAAAATTCAAACTTTTGCTACCAAATCCTGATCCCGCACTATTCAAGCGATCTCCTTGTCTGATATTGAGTCCCTATAAATTATCAACCTCTATGACATATTTTTTCAAAAAAAAGACAGAAACACCGTATATGGATAGGATCAATACTATCTGTGTTTTTGGTGGGTCTAACCTTGGAAAGGATGGAGAATTTCAACATGCAGCTTATACCCTTGGTAAGGCATTAGCTGCAAGAAAAATCAATCTTGTTTATAGGGGAGGGATTCAGGGTTTAAAAGGATGTGTTGCAGGATCTGCACTCACAAAGGGGTGTAACGTCTTAGGTGTTGGCTTAAAAAATGGGAGCACCTCCTACTTGACCCTGAGTACTGAATTGAAGGTTTCAACCATGCATGACCGTATGAGACACATGTTGGTTAATTCTAATGCATTTATTGCATTACCTGGTGGTCTTGGAACAATGGAAGAAATTTTTACCATTATATTTTGGGCCTATCGGAATTTTCATAAAAAACCTTTGGGCTTATTGAATATTAATGGCTTTTATAATGGTTTGATATCCTTTTTAGATCATGCAGTAGAGCAGGAGTTCATGCCACAATCCATGCGCAACATCATAGTATCTGCTTCAACTGTTGAACAGCTACTTGAGATTTTGCAAAATCCTACATCTGAGCTCAGTCAAGCAATGCAGCTGGTGAACCAACCAAATCAAGATGGCAGAGAAAACAAAGAACCAGATACCGCTCTTCGGTTATAACTTTTCCTTACTTTGGTGGTTTTCTCATATTTTTTTTCCTGTTATATGAAATTCCATCTAAGACATTGGGGACAATGTCTTGGATAGGTTGGGGGGAGGATGGTCCGATATCTAAAAAAAAAAAAAATTAAAAAAAAATTATTAAAAAAAAAAACAAAAAAACAAAAAAAAAAACAAAAAAATTAGGTTAGAATCATAAACTTGCTTTGAGTAAGATGGCTGAGTAAGGAGTTACACTTGACTCTTGATACGCATCTTATGATTAAAAAAAAATAAAATAAAAAAATTTGAATGTGGAAGTTTGTTGTTCTTTAGATTTTATAAAATATTTGAAGCAAAATGATTTACATTTCGAGATTAATTAGTTTGGCAACACATATTTGAACTGGATAGATTAGATTTGATAAATATATTACCTATGAGATTTTGAGCCTTATTATTTTCTTTCTTGTGTGATTTTCATCCATGGAATATGTTACTTCAGAATTTGCATTGATTCTTTTTGACGCTACATTTTCACATGAATTGTACAAAAATGATTGAGGCACTGTTTTTCTTGAACAAACCACTTGGCCAAATAACCAAACCATATAATTTTATCCTTTGATCAGCCCTTTGAGCCGATTAGCCTTTTCTTCCTTTTAGCTCACCACAAATAAAAAAAAAATAAAAATAACTTTGTCTGACCATAGAAGGTGAGGAATACTGGATTTATCATACCATAAGTGTTTCAATAAGTGTGGGGGAGATTATTGTTGTGTTCATCAATATCATGGTTGAAAAAAAAAAGCTGAAGTAATAAATTAACAAATCAACTATTATATTGAAAAAAAAGAAAAGAAAAAAAAATGAAGAAGTGATATCTGTTTCTCACACTTGCACTTAGACTCAGTTCTCACTCCTCACCATTTTCCTTGGTCGAACATTGTATCTCTTCAATATATCATTTCATCTTTCTAATCCCGTTATAACCAGAATAAAGACCTCTTGATTTGTGCATTGCATGTGTACATAGTAGTAGAGAAGTAGAAGATATGCAAGCCTATGATAGTTCATCTTTCATGGATTGAATTTGAGAGAAACACTTACCAAATCAAACACTTGAGAGATTCAGAGTATATCATGTGAGGTTTTATCTTTCTCAATCTATGTTTTTCAAATTAAAGTTGCCTTTCTAAGTAATTTCAAAAATGTGATGAAAGAATGCTTCATGAAATTTTGTGAATTCTTGAGAAATCAACTCAAAACTTTGATGTTCTTTCAAAAAAAAAAAAAAAAAAAAAAAATAGTAACCAATCCTTAACTTAAGTTTGCCCGAGATGTGCAAAAGATAAGTGTGGGGGAATTTGATAAGCATAAATTTCATAAATAATTATCTCTCACTTTTATCTCATTAAGACTTCTTATATGTTCAATTAAGTGGTCTTTGTCATATTTTATGAGTTTGGGTTCATATGAAGTTTAATTGAATTTCTTTGCTTACCCGATTAAAATGACACTATTATAGTATTTTGAGCATAATAGGAGTTTTAGACATCCAAAAATCATGAAATCTATCTTGAATGAAATCTTAAAGAAGTGTCCACAGTTACAAATCAAGAGCAGACTCTAAATGGGATGTTTAGGACTCCGAAATTATCTCAAAAGATGAGATAGTGTTGCTGACGTGGAATTTGAACAGTGTGCAAAGATCCAGCCATATCTTGAGATACAGAAGTCATATTGAGATGAAATCAACTTTGTTGGACAGCTAAGATCTGGGGCTACAACTTTTGTTTAGAAGTCAAGCTCTAATTCGGACATGTGAATATCCGAAATTGCGGTTCAAGAAAGTCAAAATTGTTGTGCTCATTGGTGACAAAAATTCAAAAGTGTTTTGCATTTTCAACAAAGCCCATGTGAAAACAATAAAAGGGTAGAAAAGTAATATCCTAGTTGGTGACTTTTTGAAGATGATGCCTCAAAAATCCTCTATAAATAGAAGGGTTTACAAGAGGAGAAACACATCATTTTGGAGAGTAACTCCAATACCATTTTCTTTCTTTCTTTCTCTCTTTCTTTCTTTCTTTCTTTCTTGTTAGTTTTTCCTCCTTCATGGAAGGCTTAGGTTTTCTTTCTTGTTAGTTTGCCTCCTACTTGGAAGGCTTAGTTTTTCTTTATTGTTAGTTGCCTCCTACATGGAAGGCTTAGGATTTATTTGTTGTTAGTTTATCTATTTCTTTGTTGTTAGTTTGCCTCCTTCATGGAAGGCTAGGTTTGTAGTTTCAATTCAAGGATTCAAGCTATTTTCATTTTAAATTTGAGGTCTTGATCTTTATTTACATGCTTATTAAGTGGTTTCTACTATGCTTCACTATATTCTTCAATTTTATTCTTTAATCAAAGTTTGATCGGTTGACGTATTTTGATTAATGCATAATTGATTTATAATTGGTTTTTGATTGGTAAATCATTTTCCAAAAGTTTGAAGAGTAGAAATTAAGTAATTTAATTGAAGGTTTTCATTTTATTACTTACTTCAACTGAATTCTGATTATAAAATTGGTTTAGATGAAAGATTAAGTGGTTACTAAATCTTGTTGATCATAATCAATTGAATTCTGAGAGGTTTCTCAGTAGAGAATTCAAGGATCATTGTAGGGGTTCCAGATGATCCTAGGTTGATAAACACAATGCATGATTTTAGTGATCAATGATTAGTTAAGAAAATAGCCTCTGAATTCCTTGAGTTGATAATTGTTAAGTGAAATTAATTTCATTCTGTATTTTGCATTTAGAACTTCATATCAAATCTTTCCAAAATCCCCTTGTTCTAACTTTCTCCTAATTTGCTTAAGAATATGAAATGGTCTTTGGGAGATGACCTAGGTTGCACCTTATACTATACCAATAGTTTGGGGGAAATCTAGAAATTATTTTTGTGCGTTTGCGACGAGCGTGTTAGTCAGGTTCGACTATGAAAGATTAGATTCTTCACTATAGCAATAACAGATTTGTTATCACAATAAAGTTTCATACTTTCCTCTTGTTTTTCTCTAATATCTTCATAATTTTTATTAGCCAAAGTGTTTGCTAAGTAGTCAATCCAATTGCTAGATACTTTGCTTCTGCTGAAGATTAGGCCACTATTTCTTGTTTTTTTTTAACACCAAGAAATTGAACCAGAACCAAAGGAAAACATATAACCTTAATTACTCTTCATATCATTAACATTTCGTGCCTAATCATTATCACAAAAACCTTTTAATTTTAACTCTGGAATTTTTTCAAATCTAATTCCATACTTCGTTATGCCTATATCACACCTTAGCACTCTTTTTGCTACTCCAAGATGTAAATGAATTGATTACTCATGAATCTTGAGAGTAAACTAGTAGCATACATCAAATTAGGTTTTGCAGCAGTAAGATAAAATAAGTTTCTAACCAAATTTCTATACACACTTGCATCTATCAATCTTCCACCATCTTCTTGTTTAAACTTTTCATTCACCAATGAAGGAGTATCAACAAATTTACAACCAAACATTCCAAACTTTTTCTAAAATTTTTCATCATATTTTTTTTGACAAATAAACACACCATACTTATCTTGATAAATTTCAATACCAAGAAAGTAATGCAACAATCTAAGATCACCCAGCTCATATTTTTTCATCATATTATCTTAAAATCTTTAATCATCCTTTTGTTATTGCTCATATAAACCAAATCATCAATATAAAGAGCTGCAATAAGGATATCAACCTTACCTTGATGCTTGACATACAAAGTAGCCTTACTTTTACTTTCTGAAATCCTTTCTCCATAAGTAGCTATCAATATCACTGTACCATGATCTAAGGGCCCGTTTTAACCCGAAGAGAGCTTTCTTCAATTTGTACACCTTCTCCTCTTGGCCTTTAATCACAAAGCCTTGAGTTTGTTGCACATAAATCTCTTCCTTCAATTCTCCATTCAATAATGCAGATTTTACATTAAGTTGGTATAAATTCAATCCCTTTTGAGTGATCAATACAATAATGACTCTAATAGTATCCAATCGAGCAATAGATGAAAAAGTCTTGTTGTAATCTATTACAAGCTATTGTGCCTACCTTTTCACCACCAATATAGCCTTAGTTCTTTGGACTGAACCATCTGGATTATGTTTCACTTTGTACACCTTCTTTACACCAATAGGTTCTTTGTCATTTGACTTTTCAACAAATTGGCATATTTTGTTCTTCTTATTTTTATAAATGGCCAAACCTCTTGCAAGTGTAGCATTGAGGTTTGCCTTCGTTCCAAAAATGTTTCTCATCATGATTATTCTTACAAATTCAGCACCATTTGTTTGATCCACAATCATTTTCTTGTCCTCTAAAATTGTCTCTTCCTCCTCTTCCTCAAAAGTTTCTTCCTCTTTCTCAATCTCTTTCATGTCTACCACCTCTAGAAGACTCACCTTTTTTTGACCTGAAAAATTATTCTCAACATTTTTGGGGTCAATGGTGAGCTTAATTGAAACATATTTTCAACGATTTTTTCAATTTGTCGTAACAATATTTTCTCATAGGATTTCAATGAATCCATCAACCCTTGAATGGTCATGATTTATAAGTCCTTTGTTTCTTCAATAATAGCCACTATGGAATCAAACTTTTTCAGATGAACTAATCAAAATTTTATCAACAGCTCTACGATCATAAATTGTATCTTCATGTGACTTCATTTGATTCACCAACTCTGATAATCAATTATGATACTCGTTCAAGCTTTCATCTTCTTCCATTTTTCATTTTCAAAATCTCTTTTAAGAAATTGAAGTTTAAAAGGTCTCACTTTAGAATCTCCTCCAAATTCCTCATCACTTGAACATGGAATCACCCACAACACAGCTGATACATTTTCACAACATCTACTGACCAAATTAAATTTGGATGACACTATAGATAAGTTGATCGCCATCTCACGTCCTGTATGGACTTTATACAAGGACAAGATGCAGCTTCATGGAGGAAGGAATGATGAAATCATCGTGCAATATCATTATTCCCAGTTACACCTTGAGAATAAGGTGCAACTTCAAGGGGTAAGGAATTGAAGGATTGCTTTTCAACACCATTATCCCAACATATGCCTTGAGGGCAAGGTATAGCTTTATGGAGGAAGGAATGAAGAAATCATTCTGCAACACCATTATCCTCAATTACACTTTGAATACAAGGTGCAACTTCAAGAGAAAAGGAATGATGTGATCGATTGTCAACATTATTATTTCGACATATGCTTTAAGGACAAGGTGCAGCTTCAAGAAGGAAGGAATGGTGAGATTGTTCTACAACACCATTATACCAACATACACCTTGAGGAAAATGTGCAACTTCACAGGAAAAGAAAGGATGAGATCATCCAACAGCATCATCATCTCGACAAACATCTTGAGGATAAGGTGAAGTTTCATAGGGCAAGGAGTTATGAGATCATTATACAACATCATTATCCCAACATACCCCTTGAGTACAAGGTGAAACTTTAAGGGAAAAAGAATGATGTGATCGATCATTAACATCATTATTTCGACATATTCTTTGAGGACAAGGTGCAGTTTCAAGGAGAAATAAATAATGAGATTGTTCTACTACATCATTATCCCAACATACACCTTGAGGACAACGTGCAGCTTCAAGGGAAAAGGAATGATGAGATTGTTCTTCAACATCATTATCCCAACATATTGTCACAACCGTAATTCCGACGAGAAGACGAACTCACTAAAATTGTAAAATGGATTTATTTGATTGATGTGGAGTCGCCACCAAATTTTTATTTAAGGGAAAAAGTTTGGAAAAATCCTAACTTGAAGATGAGATTCAAAGTTCGGGAGTCGGTTACGAGTAGGGAAGGTGTTAGGCACCCCACTCACCCGTTCCAAAGAACGGTACCCTTAAACTGAGTGTGTAATTTTTGAAAATTGTTTGACCCCTTCAATTAGAGTGAAAATAAATACTTGATGAAGGTTAGCTTGACAAGACTTGATCCTGCTCATACGTATTCCCCGGTGCAATGGGAAACTCAAGGCTTACGTAGTTCTAGTTTGATTTGAAGGCTTGACCTTCAAAGGTATTTGAATAGAGTGTTTGACAATGGATGGTATTCGAAGGCTTGACCTTCGAAACTGCTTGAAAAGGGATATTTGAAAATGGCTAGAGTGTTTCGAAAATATTTTAATGAGAATCTTTAGTCCACATATGCACAGGATCCAAGACAACTACGGCTGCACTGGGATCCATACGATTTCCTAAACCCTGAACAACAGAAAAAGCTATCAGTTTGTGCTTAGGATTCGTCGCGTGAGACTTAGTAATTCTAAAATGAAGTTTGGTTATTTTACAAACGGATTCTTAGTCCACATATGCACAAGGTCCGAGGCGACTAAGGCAGCACGGGGGCCATACGAACTACTAAACGTTGAACAGCAGGTGAACCACCAGTTCCCCATTTAGAGTCCATTGCATGAGACCAAAGGTTCCAAAATATTTGAAAAGAATTTAATTTGAATATATGGTTTGGAAAAGGAATTGTTTTTGAAGTGAATTTGAAAACTTGAGGGGTAGAGGATTACTCTTGAATTGACTTTGAGAAAAGGTATTGAAGTCGTTTGGAAATTTGAGAAAAAGAATTATCTTGAGCTTGATTTGATTTCATTCGAAGAAAAGAATTAAAACAAGAATTTGGTTTGAATTCTGAAGAAATGAATTTTAATTTGAACCTTTGGGGGGAGAAATTAATTAAACTTTTGAATTAAAACAAGAATTTGGTTTGAATTCTGAAGAAATGAATTTTAATTTGAACCTTTGGGGGGAGAAATTAATTAAAATTTTGAATAAAAAGGACTTTATTTGAATCTTGGGGGAAAAGAATTTAATTTAAATTTTTTGGGAAGTTTGGGGTTTAATTGTGATTTTAGGAAGAGTAAGGACTTGATTGTAATTTTGAGAACTTGAGGGGCAGTTTTGTAATTTGTGAATTTTAGGGGGCATAACCAAAGCCACGCTGTACTATTTGAGCAAGATGCACATAGATATAATTAAGTACAGTGGAGGGGAGTTAATGACTAATTTAATCAAAAGGATATCAGAACTGGGATTCGAACCCAAGGTTCAGGGGAGTGGGCAGCGCTACTTAACCACCAGACTATGCCACTAGTTGGTCTTTTTAGCACATCGAACTTATTTTTAAATGCACTTTTGAATATGTCCCTAATTTTGTATGCACCCTGCATGGGGGTCTGGCTTGAGGCGCTGCTGTGCGTTGTGGGGCAGCTTCCAAAATCAAAATTGTGGCCTGTGGGAATCGAACACGCACATGGGAGGGCAAAGACAATATGCTTAACCGCTAGACCACAGTGATGATTGAGATTAAGCTCTCCCTTTAATATTAAGAGCCCACTTTGGGTATTCTAATTTTGCATGAAAATTGCATGAGCTTGCATGAAACTCGCTTTGTCAATTTTCGCGCGACCTGCTACCACCATAAGTACTGCATCTTGTGAAATGAGTTTCCCTGGCTGGGTGCACTTAGTAGGAGTAGAAGAATATCGAATGCCTTTCTAGTCGAATGGGCGGGTGTCCAAGGCTACTCTTTGGTGGGTAATGCACTCCTATTTGCATCAGTCATTATATCTCGATCTACAGGATTTAGTGCCACTCGGATCACCCACAGCCAATAGCTTAAGATCAGAACTGTCGTAGCCTTAGGATCAGCTTGAACTCATATGCGTGACCGCATCTTCGAAAGCCACCTTGTTTGCTCGAATACTTGACCACTAAGGTATACAAGAAACCGTATGGCCTCTATGCTGTAGAGAAAAATTGGGCCTTCCTTGTCACGTACTGCGCCTGAGTTGCAAATTATATATGTGAGGTTGAGAGCATATGGCCTTCTGACCTCCACCTGACTTTCAGGGTCCCAATGAAGCATCTTTGAACATAATATAATCCTCAAAACACTTCAAGGAGTGTGTGCAAAGATAGTCCTTCACTGATCCTTCTCGCCAAACTCCCTAACTAATTGGATTCTTGATCCTTTACTTAGTGACGGCATTGAACCTCCAGGCTTGTGCACAATGGCTAATAATCTGAGTTTGTCGTGATGCATGCATGATAGCTACGGTGAAATCTTGACCAGCTAGGATAAACTACACACTCTAGTATTTTTCCCGAATTCAATTTATAATCTTGCTACTTAGCATACAATCTAGCTACCAGGCCCATTCTAATATCGCATGCAAGATGAATTATGCAGGTTCTATAACCCAAATTCTGGATATCCTACATGCATGGGGATTGCGAAATCGTATCTAAGTAATTTTGCTATCTTATGCACTCCAAGCAACTATAGCATGCGCGGCTGCATGCGCGCATAGGAGATGACTATACCAGCAAGGATCCGACGTAGAATTAGTGACATTTGAACCCACCAATGCATGATCGACCTTCGTATTCACTCAAACTCACCATTTATGCACATCTTCTACGTGGGGAACCATGCATGCATAGTGTTTACTCTTCTCTCGTTCAAAACTGATTCTCGCTCCTTGGTGGCATGGATCAAGGAGATTATTTGACGCCAATAACCAAGAATCTAGTCACCTTGATACAAGGCCAGTGGCTGATGGAGGAGTACGACGCGAGGTGTATGAAGTTCTCCCTTTGATCATGAAGCCGAAAGATCTATAACCGTCTTGAGATCCATACCATAAACTCATATTATCAACTAGAACCTTACGACTCTACTCCCTGAATGTTATCCTTACACATATCCGACTGGACATGGTTGGATTCACTCAGGCCGAACCAACAATATCCCCATAAACCGAAGGAACCGAATTCATAAAAAAGGGAATTCTCACCATAATTCAGAAAATACAAGTTTTGCTTAGGGATTGGGAGATGGTACAGGGAAGCCAATAATTGAATCAATATGAAGCTACGCCTAATTACGACTTGAACTTACTTGATAGTGGAGCCTGGTTCCCTCTTCTTCGGATGCTTGCGGTTGGTTTTCTTCTCTAGAATCGATCCCTTGACCTTCAGTCCAACTCAAGAATGTTCAACGATTTTCTTTTGATCCCCATGGTCCTCAGGGTGTGAGGATGACGAAATCTCCAAGAAGTCCCCGTCCAGAAGAAGCCAGAGAAACCAATTCCTCCCCCTTTCTTCAATCAATTCTTCGCCCCCCTCCTTCAGAGAAAACACCTTTTTCTTGAAGATCCAGCTCCTGCTCTTCTGTTCCCCCCCTCAGTTGCAAGAACCCGTGTCCAAAACCAAAGGCTCCCTCTCCACCCTCAATAAAATTAACTTCCCTCCTTTTTTCTTGTAATTCTCCTTTTTGTTTGTAATTCTGTTTTTTTAGTTAGTTTGTTTTTGTTTCTATTCTTTTTATTTTTTGTTTTGTATTTTCGTTTTATTTTCCTGCTTCAAATTTACTATTTTTCAATTTCAAATTCTATTTTTATTATTTTTACCTTTTTCAAATTTATGTTAATTTTGTTCTAATTAATTTAACTATTATTTATTTTTCATTTTCTGTTTTAGTTTTATGATTTATTTTTTCTTTTTATTATTATTTTCTGTTTTTAATTAATTTTTAGTTCCAGATTTTCTTTATTATTTTTACATGTTTATGTTTTGATTTTTAGATTTGTTTATTCTTTTCTTCTTTTTTCGTTTGTTTTTCTTTCCAAAAATTCTATTTTATCAACCTTTTTCTTTATTTGTTTTATTTGGTTTTTCCATTTATTTTTCCTATTTTTCTGCTCATTTATTTTCTGCTTCTTCTGTTTATTTAATTATTTATTGATTTATTAATTAATTTCAAAATAGGACCTCAGACAAAAATGGGTATTTACACATATACCTTAAAGATAAGGTGCAGCTTCATAGGGTAAGGAACAAGGAGATTATCATACAACATGATTATCTCCAATTACACCGTAAGGACAATGTGCAGCTTCAAGGGATAAGGAGTGATGAGATTGTTCTTTAACATTATTATCCCCCGACATATGCTTTAAGGATAATGTGCAACTTCAAGGAGAAAAAAATCACGAGATCATTATGCAACATCATTATTCTCAATTACACAAGGAGGAATTGATCACGAGATCATTATGCAACATCATTATTCTCAATTACACATTGAGGACAAAGTGAAGCTTCAAGGGAAAAGGAATGATGGGATCGTTCTGCAACATCATATCCTAACATACATCTTGAGGATAAGGTGCAATTTCATAGGATAAAGGATGTTGAGATCATTCTCCAACACCATTATCTTGATGTACACTTTAAGGGCAATGTGCGGCTTTAAGGAAAACGTAGGATGGAATCATTCTGCAACACCATCATTTAAACGAATATATACCTTGAGGACAAATTGCGACTTCGAGGAAAAGGTTAGGATGAGATCATTCTATAACATCATTATCCTTACATACACCATGAGGCCAATGTGAAATTTCAAGGAAAAATGAATGGTACAATCTAAAGGTACAACACCAAAGTTTTGAATGTCAACTTGCACCTTGAGGATAAGGTGTATTTTCAAGGAAAAAAGAATGATAGGATTTTAACGACGTAGCATGAAAGTTGGTATGGTCAAACCTATAATACATGAGATGCATAATAAATATCGATAGACATTCGAAGGGATTAGATCAATATTTGAATAGTTTATCTCTTTTGTTAGTTATAGTTTTATCTCTTAGTTAGCTACTTTTTCGAAATTTGTTATTTCTTATCTTTTAGTTGATTAGTTTCTTAAAATTGGTAACTTTTTTTATTAGTTAGTTTTATTTATTATCTTTTATAATTAAAAATAATTTTATTTTAAAAAATAAAAATATAACATTTAAAAATATTAAATATTATTTATTTACATTTTTACATTTATTTTAAGAGAATTATCTCAATTTATTTCATAAAAATTATCTTAGATATCATGATATTATATCATCTTTACCCATTTTATTTGGTTGGAGGCCATTACTTTTAGGATGGACCGGATAGATATACTCCAATAGTCCCAAGTTATTACCGCAGTAAGCAGGCAACCGTTCTCATTCTTTTTCAAGTTAGAAATGTCAATATATTTGTACCAAAGTTTTGGAACTTAATGAAGTGCTTCTGTAAGGGAACTTTAGTCGTTCGTGCAGATGACGGCAAGGGCACCTTGTGTAGATGTTTTGCTAATTTAATACTAGTTAGGAAGGACCAAGCATAGCAATGTACATTTTAGCACATACTAAGATTTGCCTTAAAAAATAGAATAAAATTATTATTAACCAACATTTCTACCATACTTATTTACAATTTTTTTTCAATTTTTTATTTTATTTTTTCATTTTTTCATTTCTTTTTCTGATTTTATTTTTCTATTTGTTGTGATAAGTATTTTAAAAATTGAATTAAAATAATACTACTCTTAAAATAAAAAATTATGTTAATTAAAAAATAAAGATGATGGTTCATCATTAATTAAAAATAATAGTAATATAAAGATGTAAGAGTTAATTGTAGGATTACAAATTTGAAGAAGCTCAACTATATAGGCAGTTTTATTATTTGGTTAGTTCACAAAATTATTAAACCATCGGACTTTTTGAGCAAGGCCAAAATCAACCCCATAAGCATTAATTAGTAGCGACAGTTAAACAAAAGGAAAGTGGAGTAATAGAGGAAAGGAATGGATTCGAAGAGATTACAAGGTTTGGTTAATGAGCTCTGATCTTTGAATTGTGTGGCCAGGAACCACAACGTTTTCTATTTAGAACCCAACAAAAGAGTTGGGGTTCTGATATGTGTATTCAAAGGTGGCGATGGGAATCTGCCAGTGTTTCTCACCCTCCGTGCTTCTTCTCTCTCAACCTACTCCAGTCTTACCCATTCCCAATTAACTCATAAAGTTTGCGTCTTTTTCACTATTAATCAAATGGGCATGGTTGGTGTGTGTAATTGCAGGTGAGATTGCTTTGCCTGTTGAGAAGAAACAAGAAAGAGATGTTTGATGATGTACAAACGAGGTTAAGAGAAGCTAAAGTGGAGTTTGAGTTAGAACCTTCTCTTGTTTCTATTGTCACTCTTCTCCAACCATTTTTTACTAATGTACGTATCTTCAAAGTCGTTTCTAGACTTCAAATACAATCTATCTAGTTATGTTAGTAAGCTATCCCATAAAGAATAAAGAATTGTCCCTGCACTAATCTTTATTTGACCAATTCCTCAATGCAAACACCCTCTGAAATATTTCTTGGAGCACAAGATATTTTCTTCACCAAATCATCCATTTTTCTTGATATGATTCCTTTAACAACATACAATAAAAAATTATATGTAATAAAATTTTATTAAAAATTATAAAACTCAATACATTCGTATTATTAAATATTACTTTTTAATAAAAAATTATTATTTATTAATTTTTTTATTATTTATGATGAACATCATATATATATATATATATATATATATTAAAAAATCGTTTGTAATATTTAAGTCTAGCATTATTTTAAAATTATTAATCTTTAGTTTTATATGAAAATATTTATTTTATTCTTGTTGTCATATTTTTCATTAAAAAGGACTAAAGTAAATGTTGTGTAAAAGTAAAGACAAATAAAAAAATTCAAAATTTCCAAAACTAAAGTATTCTATTTATATAATTTTAAGACCTAATTTAAAAATGTATTCATATGATTAAATCAATATCTTAATTCTTAAAATTATAAATTTTATTTACTTTAATATCTTCAAGTTTATAAAAATTTTATTCTAGCTCTTATTTTATAAAATGTTATAAAATATTATTCATTTTAATTTTTAATGTTAACAAAGTAGTAAAGGGAATGAAATTTTTCATTATTTTATCATATATCAATATGTAAAGCTTCAAATCATGTTTGGTATATTTAATTAATAAATATTAGAAAAATATGAATATGAATCCTCTTTAATAATAAAGAGATACATTTAGAAAAGATAAAGATAAGTATGTATATATGGATTAACATATAATATAATATTAAAAAAGAAAATTATAAAGATGTGTAAGAAAAATTAAGAGTAGTTTTTTTTTAAAAAAAAAAATACTAGTATCATACTATCTTTTCAAGTATTTAACTAAATGCTACTTCATGATTTCTGGAGATATATATATGTCTAGCTACTTTTGAGTTTTTGACAATATAAGACATTAACTTAGGCTAAAGTCCATCCGCTCGTAATACAATTTTACATTCTAATTTATTTCAGTTAAATTGTTTAGTATATACAATTATGCATAACTCAATTTCCTTAGCAAGTACTTTTTAATTGTAGTAATTTTCTTGTTCTCTAGTCAAATAGGTGTCCAAACATGTAGATGTATGCATTACTCATTTCCTTACGTAGTGTTTTTTTACTGCAGTGTGTTGTTAGAGTAATACATGTGGTTGGACAGTAATACTGTCCGACAAGGATGCATTTTCGCCAATTTTAGATTCAAGTAAAGTTGAAACAATATTTGGTGTCTCACTGGAGATGTTCCTTCATGTTCATACTTCAATTCCAGTTCCTACTTATCTCTTTTTTTTTATATATATTTTTAGTATACTTTAATTAACTTGATCAATTAAGAAACTTATTTATGATAACATGGTTTGAATGAAGAATGATAATAGGAGAGCTCAGGGACAAAAATGGATAAAGAAGTTTCTTGTACATTATTTTGATTACCAGGTTGAGAATATGAAGTATGTGATATGGGGTATAATTGCTTCAGTCTTAATTAGGGCAGCTACCCTTTTACTTCAGCGATCACCATCTTTTGTGGAGGGTAGACCTAAAATATGAGGAGGAATAGTTGAAAATGACATTATATTACTATATAATAGTTTCAAAATATAATTTTATTATGATAATTTTTTAAAAGAATTGTATATTTTTTTAGTTTGTGTGTTTGAACTGGGAGAGAGAATTAGGGAGGATGGGATAAAAAATTAGCAAGTATGAATGAAATTAAGTATGAATGAAATTAAGTATGAATGAAATTGAGTTAGGCTCTTCGGTAGAAGTTTATAATTTGATTTGTTTAAATTTTAACTTGATTTGATGTGTTTAATAAATAAATAAATTTAAAATTATTAAAAAAAATTAGCTAAACAAATAAAGTTTAAACTTATTTAAGAATTTATTAATTTTTATATATTATATATTTATATTTAATTTAATATATTATATTTATATAATATTAATATATTTATATAATTTGTTAAAAATTAAAATTTTTAATTCTTAATTTTAAATTAAAAAAAACTTATATTTATGAAACTCTCTAATATTTATTATAAGAGCTATGTATGTTACTTTAATTTTAAAATAAGTACTTTTATATTTTATTTTAGATTTTACATATATCTATATTTTATTATAAGAGTCATGTACGTTACTTTAATTTTAAAATAAGTACTTTTATATTTTATTTTAGATTTTACATATATCTATATTTGTATATACATGCATATGTGTTATGTGTGTCCGTGTTATTTACTTGCTACTTGCGTTATATTTTTTTTATATGTTATAATATTTGTATATAATAAGTGTTCAATACATATGTTTTAAAATTATATAATTAAACTTACGAATATTTTATTTTATTGATTTTAAGGTTTAAGTCTTTTTAATCATTTGTATAAGTTTTAAGTTTATTTATTATTTTTTTATTGTAATATTTTAAATAGACTTATAAATCTTGCAAGCTTTAAAACAAGTTAGATCTTGACAAAAAATAAAATCTATAATAAATAACATATTAAAACTCAAATCTCAAAATTTTAAATAAAAATTTTACAATAATATTAATTTAATTAAATCTATTTTTTTATGGTACACATTTAAAAAACAATATAGGTATTAAAGGCGAACAAAAGTGACTGACTTTATTTTATCATTTTTGTGTGCAATAGATTATGCCCTGGATTAAGGTGAACCATATTGGGGCTAACCTTCTTTCTTCCAAATTTTGGAAAAATTATTTTTTTATCTTTCTTTCTTTTTTGGTATTTCCTTTTATTTTTTAAAAATTTTATTTTTAATTTTATCTTTATATAAATATATTTGGTAAACTAATTTATGAAATATGAAAATATATTTTACAAATTAATTTATAAAATATAAAAATATACATTCTACAAATTAGTTTGCAGAATATAAAAATATATTTTATAAAATATATTTTTCAAATTAATTTGTAGAATCTATATTTTTATATTTTGCAGACTATTTATAGAATATATATTGTAAAGAAAAAATAAAATATGAATAACCAAATTTTTTTAAAAACAGACAAGGATGTAAAAAAAATGAGAAATACAAAAAATATTGATCAACTTTTATCTTTCTTTGATTTATTTCCCTTATTTTTTATAGTATTTAGATTTTTTTGGTGCACTAGGCCGAATAGATTGTGAGTTATATGTGCAAAAATACATGCCTTTGGAGTTGAACATTTTCTTTTTGCGAACCAAGTCTTCCATGTGGCAAGAAGGGTGAATTTCAGAAACAGAAATGATATTTACATATAGATACAGTAAATTCATTTATTACACCTCAAAATTTATCTTAATAATCAATTATTAAAATGTGATAATCAATTATCAAATAAAATAATTGATTATGTGAGAATGATAATCAATTAATATTCAAATACATAATTAAATTAACAATTATTTTTTATATTATTTTTTTAATCAACTACTGAATTTAAATCAATTAGTAATTATTTTTTACATTATTTTTTAATTGATTACTGAATTTAAATCAATTATCAAACGAAAATGAAATAGATGGATGGATTTTTGTAATTACCTATAAGAATATGTTTATTTCAGTAAATAGCAAATGATAAGCACAAAACAAAATCCCGCAAATGATACACACGAGGAAAATGAATATGCCAAAAAAAAAAGTTTATAGATATTTATTTTGGTGCGTCCCAAAAATTAGAAGGCCGAATGAAGTAAGCTTCCATGTGCATATAACTCGGTCAAGAAGGTTAGTATCCCGGATGATTTTAACAAAATAGTTACTTTTTTCTATTTAAATATGCAATTTTATTCTTAAAGTAACAATTTAATCTTTGAGTGTGTTAACTTCCTTATATTTTAATCCTTTTTTAACATTAATATAAGCAAAATGGGAGTAAAATTAACATATTTGAAAAACAAAGTGTACACATCAACACTTTATGACTTCAATTGGTTTTCAAAATAGACAAAAATATCAACACTTATATCATCAGTTGATTTTCAAAATAGATCAAGATATAAACAAATTAATACATTTAAAAATTAAAATACACAAAACAAAACTTTTTAAGTATCAAAATAAACAATGGGATCAAATTATGTATTTACTATTTTTTTTTCAAATTTATGCTAATATAAGAACCACAGTTTCATCTTTCAAAAGACAGGTAAACTTATGAATTCCCCAATTAAATTTGCCTCACTCCAGCACATACATAAACCTACCAGAAGTACCTCTAGTAGGCCACATAACAGAAGCAAATAGAGAATGGCTCTTATGCACGTTTAAAAAGGTTTGGAATTCCCTATGTGTATAAGGAATTCATGATCATGAATCTTACTCATGTTTAAGGACACTGAAAATCCCCATAGAAAAGGTTAAAGTACATTGTAAATAATGAAGCAGCAGACAGACCGTGTTAAAACTATCACTCTCAGCTGAATACCTCATAAAATTTCTCAGTGACAAGTAAACCTGAGTCTATTGACTCTAAGGGATCCTTTCTTAGACGGTGTCTCAAGCAGTTAGGGATGACAGTAGCAATATCCTCTGAACTTACTTTGTCTCTTCCCTTAAGAGCAGCAAGAGCTTTTGCAGCTCTATTTGTTACTATGTCTCCTCTTAATCCATCCACATTCAACTCTGCACAAACCTTGGAGATTTTCACCTTAAGATCTTGATCAATTTGAACAGAAGACAGAACACTCCTTGCTGAGGAAATTTGTTCCTGGAGCTTCTCCTGCTCAGCTTTGTAAGAATCTCGGAATTCCGTTGGGCTTTTATCAAACCGAGCTCTCTCCTCCACAATCTTCACCCTGAGCTCAGCATCCCTAACAGTTCCAACTTGAGCATGCATTCCAAACCTATCAAGCAATTGTGGCCTGAGCTCACCTTCTTCAGGGTTACCTGAACCAATGAGGATGAACCGTGCAGGATGTGAGATAGAAATACCCTCTCTCTCCACTGTGTTCCAACCTGATGCAGCAGAATCCAACAATACATCAACCAAGTGATCATCCAAAAGATTAACTTCATCAACATATAGGATTCCCCTATTAGCTTTAGCCAATAGTCCAGGCTCAAATGCTTTGACACCCTCAGTCAGGGCCTTTTCAATGTCAATTGTCCCACACACTCTATCTTCTGTAGCTCCCAATGGCAAATCAACCATGTTAATTTTGGTTAAGACAACAGGAAGTTCATCTCCTTTCAGTACACGCTCTCTCACTTCAACACCCATAAATTCTGGATCTTCTGGGTCTGAATTATATGGATCACCAGAAACAACCTTGATTTCAGGAAGTAAATCAACCAATGACCTAACAGTTGTGGATTTCCCTGTTCCCCTATCTCCCATGATCATCACACCTCCAATCTTAGGATCAATCACATTAAGGAGAAGGCAAAGTTTCATCTCATCCTGCCCAACTATGGCAGAAAACGGGTATACTGGCCTCTGGCTTTCTTTAGAAGCAATATTCTGAGCCTGGATATCAAAAAATTATAGAGTTAGCATGATATCAAACACATACATGCATCAAGATAAAGAAAGGAATCAAAATGCAAAGGCCGGAATCCTTTAATTCTAAGAATCTGGAACTAAACATTGCATGCAAAAATCTATGAAACTAAAAAAGGTATTTGGGCGCAATATAAGTTCAAATATGGACTCATATGATTACTCTATTTTTCACCTTGCAATTTTCCTCCTACTAATCACACACTAACTGTGTGAGTATACTGTGCAATAGAAACTATCTACTTTCTAGAGGGGGAAAAAGAGAAATATCACAATATAGTCGAAAAGTTGTGACTTTAACCTATAATTTACCAAAAATAAATAAGTAAATCATCGCGAATGCTCAATGGCTCAACAAGAAAACCTCAAAAATAGAATATCCCTTACCTACCTGTTCTACAGAGTTTACTTCAGTGGCAACACTGGCAACTGTGAACTGAGACCTTCCCTTCATTCCATGGATTCCAATTCCTCCATAAAACTTCCGCCCATTGCTCAGCCCTACAAAGCCACAACCACTCAACATAGATCCTAACAATCACATAATGCCAATTAGGGACCCACCTTCCATTTTCAGTTACAAACTCCCCCGGGCAAAAAAAAATCACAAATTTAGTACAGAGAAACAACAGATATGAAATGGGTCTGCCGCACACCCTCCCAAGAGACGAAGTAAGAAGCAAAAACAACGGAAAAAGCATAGATTTTAGAAAGCATTGTACCTGAGGTTAGAGAGAGAGTATGAATGGAGGGCTTGTAAGAAGAGGAAGAGAGGTAACGTGAAGGAAGAGCTGCAATTGAAGAAGTGCCCAGTGTGGACGCCATAACCGGAGAGGAGAGGTAAGGTATGCAATAGTTTGTTTTGTTTTGTCTTTTATTCACAATTCATAGCAGCTGGCATGCTTCCTATTGGCCTCCCAGACTCCGGATAAGAAGATAGATAGATTTCAGCTCTTTCTCTCTCCCTTCTTTTTTGTTCTAATAATTTGTAAAATTGAAAAAAAAATCAGTTAATAATTCTTCAAGCATTTAAACTTATACTCTCCGTTTTTTTTTTAATTTGAATCTATTAACACTATACAAGATTTTTTTGTACACTGTAAATGAATTATGAATTATTATATTATTAAAAATAATTAATTTTATAATAATATTTATCATAATTTTAATTAACTGACAGTTATAGTATATTAGAATTAAATTCATAAATTAATCATAATAATTCATGTAAACTTTATTTGAATATTTTATGATTAATCAGTATGTTTTAAAAATATTAAAATAATAATAATGAGTATTTAAAATAAATAAGAAGATATATATATATATATATATATATATATATATTAAAAGTGTCGAGGAATAATTAGATATCAAATTTTATAAAATGATAATTTTAATAAATTATTATAAAAAAAATTATTAATTTAATTGATAAATTTAAAATATTTACAAAATATTGTAAACAAGTTAAGAATTTAAGAATTAAAATGACAAAGCATTTTTTTTACACCGTTAACTAATTAAAATTTAGGGTAAATAGAATTTTTGAAGTAATTATAAAAGTCAATAATTTTTAATAATATAAAAATTTATAATTGAATGATAGTATAAAAATTATTAAATTGATGATTATTTCAAATATAATTAGATTTAATTGAAACATATTCAATATACAAATTTTTTACATTATCATCTAAATATTTATTGTCATGTAACTAAAAATCGTTAAAATTTATGATAATTATTTAAAATCATACTCAGTGATTTCCGGTTGATTGATAAAGTAAAGAAGTTTTCAATGATTATGTATAAAAATTAAAATCGTAAGTTTAAGGATTAATGACATTTTTAATCCTTCATTTTGCATTTGATTTTAATTTTAGTTTTTATCATATTTTTTTTTTGTGATTTTGATTCATCATTGAACTTATTGATTTTAATCTTTAGCAGTTAAACTATTTAAAATTATAAAATTGTATACAGTTTAATGCTTAAATTTTAATCTTATATATTTCTAATTTTCAAAGTCGATACCTATCATATAATCCTTTAATATGTGAATCATATTTTTATTTTTTATCACAAAAATGGAAATAAAATATAACTAAAATTAGCATATTCAAATATCAAATTATATAAACTAATAATTTTTTAACCAATTAATTTTTCAAAAACCTAAAATATAAATAAACAAGCATATTGAAGTTATAAACTGTTTTTTAAATTGATAAATTTTTCCTCTAAGAAATTCCATTTTCAATGCAATAGAAATTGAGAATTTTATGCTATATTTAAAATATTTTTTATTTAATAAAAATCAGACTAAAATTGATACCTTACATTCTTCTTATTTTAAGAATGACAAACATAAATTGTTAATGTTCTTTGGTATAGGCAAAGAAGAGATAAGGTTTCGGATGAATCCCCATGACTCCAGCGATAATATTCAAATTCCAAGCTTTCTTAGAAGGCAAGAATTCCGGTGGAGACATACTGTAAGATTTGCCCCAACCGATAAAGTTTGCAGTGAGTCTTATTAGAAGTTCACTCTCCAATAGGCAAACTCGTGTTAAGCGTTAAGTAGGGGCAAAACAAATGGTATTATTATATAACATAGTCACATGCGCTTAAGAAACTACCTAATATTTTCGTTATTATATAATTTATTTTAACCCCCCACCAAAAAAAAAAAACGAAAACATGGCTAAGTAATTATTATTGACAAAATCTAACATCCTCGTTTGTTTTATTTGTAAATCTAATAAATGGGTGGCAACTATTGGCAAAAGAATTGCATGTCTTCTCCGAAAGCAGGCAACGCAGCCAGTGTCAAAGTCACCAAAACCTTGAACCCCTCCTTCTTCCCTGAACGGGCCGTTGAATAAGGCAAAAAGAAACAAGGCTCAACACTCCCAAGTAAGTTCCTTCCAAGGGGCAAAACAGTAACTGGGCCTCCCCATCCAAAGTCCACAGTTGAATGGCCCAAATGTCTCCAATCGGTGAACCCACTCACTCCTTTCCCTGCGGTGATCCCATCCGCAGAATGCAGCTCCTGATAATCGATGAAGGAGCGAACATACTCATCAGTAACATTGTTTTTACTCTTTTTTATTAGCTCCGCTGTTTCCCAAATAGGTTTCTCTATCAAATCTTTAGCACTCAGCTGCACATACATTGGGACACAACCATTGCCCCAATACCCAGCAGGTAGCGATGGCTTCACCAGTCTCCGTATATTTATTGAGTATGCGAACTTAACCTTCTCATTACCCTCCACTCCCGTGGCCCTCACCCTGTTTTGGCAATTACCATGGTCAGAATAACATTCTCATATCATCATGAAGATATTGAACACCAAAACCGTTTTGGATAGATGTGATTATAAGAGAAAAAATTAGGGAAATACAAGAAATGAAAAATCTACCGAAATTGTCTCTAATACTAATATGCTATTCTCCACGTGTAACAGAAAGAAAGTGAAAATTCAATTAAACAATAAATTTTTGAACCATATGAGAAGTTAAAGGGTGAGGATTGGAAATGACTTACTTGGACCTCCAAATGTAGGCACCCAGAGCCTCAAAAGTGGTGAAGTTGAAGCCAGATTGTTCCAACAAGGACTTCTTGAACCTGTCCAAACACACATCCCTCACGTGAAAGCACTCTCTCCCCACCTCACCTATGTCTTGTTGGTACGCCAAAAACCCCTTCTCCAAACGCAGAAACTCCGGTATCAACGGCGAATCCACTCGGGGCGGATCCCGAGGACCCAACAACCTCTCACGCTCCCAAACCGGGTCCAACATTATCCGAGTCGCCCCGCGAGCCAGCTCAGCCACCGCATTAAAGAACAGACTCCCGCCCATCCCATCGCAGAGCGAGTGGTGCATGGCCGCGCCCAGAGTGAAGCCACCGCAGGCGAACATCGTCACCTGAAGCATGCACGGGTTCTCCATCCCCTCTTCGGGTACCGGGTCGGGCACCAACTGCTCCACGAAAGGAGAGGCCGGGTCATCGAGGTAGTTCACGGATTCGAGGGTGAAATCCGCGACGGCGGTAATGAGGAGGACACCCTGACCAGAAGCGCACCATAGTTCGAGGCGGCGGGGTTGGTTTTGGCAGCGGCGAAGGGTGGCAGCGAGAGGGTAGAAGTGAGGGAGAGCTTCAGAGAGGGAGGAAGAGATGACGTGGAAGGGATGGAGGGAGGTTGTGGCAGTGGTGTAGACATAAGCACGAAGGTAGCGGAAGGTGAGGTGGAGGTTGGGGTCGGTGTCGAGGTGGGAGAGAGAGAGGGTGTGGTCGTGTAGGAATGGAGGACGAGAAGGGAAGATGAGATTGCGCTCTGAGATTTTGATACTATGCATCGCTGTTGTGATGCTGTGGCTATGTTATCTTCTTTCTTCTTTTGAGTCACTGCCATTTTAATCTCCGGGGATTGTCATGTGCTTTCAACCTTGGAGTCTCTTTCTCCCACCAAACTCAGAGAGGCATGACATGGAGCATGCTTCACCTCATAATCTCACCAAACCCCGCAAGCTCTCACTCACTCCCATCAATATTCTATTATGCAAAAAATTAATCATTCTTTGCCTCCACTAACATTAACTTTTTAAATTTCTCTTTTTTTTTTGAACTATTAAATAATTTTATTTATTCAATTATTATTAAAAAATAATATATCAAAAATAAATATGATTTTATTACGTTAAAAGTTAATATGAAAGACTTATTTTTAATATTATTTTTTAAAATTATTTTAAACTATTAAAAATTTGTAACTCTAAAATTATTTATATTTTTTTAACTTTATTTATATATTAATTTTTTTATATGTATACTAATAACAAATAATTACATGATAATAATGTATTTATTATCAAATCTATTACATATCTAAAAATTTAAAATATATATATATATATTATTTTTAAAGATATATTAATTTAATATTTTTTAAGTATAAATAATTTAGAATATTTAAAAAATAGTACATATAAAAATTAAGTTAATTTAGTTATGATAAATATTATAAGATTATCTTTTTCTTTATTTCTTTTATTTCAATTAGTACTTCGATGATGTAGTGCAACTTATGATTAGAATGTGAATGTGAAAATTATGGTAAAAATCATGATCCATCCTTCATGTGAAGAGTCACGTTAATGTCAAAGAGAAGATAATCTACAATGTAGATTTACTATAAAAATTATAATCACATAAAAAAATAATAATAAAGGGAAGTGATATATTTTATTCAAGTAAAAATTTAAATAAGAGTATTAATAAAAACATTTATACTAATATCATATTCATATGTTTATTAGATATAGGAACATCCTTGAACGTTACACCAACCTACTTCAAGATTCAAACAAATATAAGGGATGCATATGAATTTAATCTACTATTCTCTTCTCAAATTCTTATGATGACAGACTCAAATCTACTATGTCTCATATTATGATAATTATCAATAATTCGAAGGCAATCATTCTTACTATATGCACATGCATGTTTGCGCAAATCATCATTATCATCACTTATCAAAACAACAAAGTATCGAGATCTAATTTTCACAACAAAAATGTGTTCACTACAACACTCAAATCGTCATCATCATACTTATTGGAGGTGGAAATAACTTAGACTATCTGAGAAGTGTACATGGCCTGACGTGTTCAAAATTTATTTTAAATAAACAAGTTAAATTTAAACTTATAAAAAAACTTATTTAGCCTATTTAAAGACCGGTTTAAATATATCAATTTATTATAATTTTAATTTATTTTAATATATATTATAAGATATAAGGTATATAATATATATAAAAATATAAATATAAGATATAAGATATTAAATATATAATATACATAATATATAATATAATATATATGTATATAATATTTCTATTTATATATTTATTTATGTAATATAATATATAATTATAAATATATATTATGTTTATTTTAATATATTAAATTTATATATATTTTTAATCATTTATATATATAGATTTTATGTCTATTTACTAGTATTTTTATATTGTAGCTTTTAAACACATCTATAAACTTTTTAATCATATATATATATAGACTTTAAATTTATTTATTAATCCTATTTAAATAGGCCTTAAACAAATAGATTTTGGTAACAAAAAAAAGTTTATGACAGGCATGAGGCTCAAGCTTCAAACATATTAAATAGTTTATACTTGAGCACTCAAAGTTTATTATGACTTGATCTATTTCCACCCTTAATACTCATTACTATTTCACAAAAATCACAAAATTGTTCGACCAATAATGATAGTCTGCAGGATCTTATTAAGACGAGTAAGTTCAACCAGAGCAGTTTCAACTACAGGGAGTAATACCAAGTCATTAAGAGGCTTAAACCTAACTCACATACCCCTTCAGCTCAGAAATTTCCATTATGATAAACTATGGTTTATACTTATCATGAGTCGACGCATAGATTTCCTAAATACCCCACTTATATAGCCTCAGATTATTCTTCATATTAATGATTTACAAAACAACATTTTTATGCATAATCAAAAATATTCAATTGCTTCATTCATCATTCTTATTTGAAGGCTTGACTCTTTTTTTCAAAATCTATGACCTCCTTATTCTTTTCCATCTATCATGTGGGCTTCCATCCTTCCTTCATTATCTCATTTTATATGTGTATGTATATTGGTAAAAAAAATATAGCAAGTGATCCATGTTGTTTCAAAAGTAAATGATGATAGAGTATTTTCCATACAAAGACTTAGTTCAAGTATTAATTTCGTAATGTTTCTACAATTTGGACTAACAATATGTAGGAATTAACACTTATATGAATTTAAATGAGCTATGAATTATAAATTTTATATCTAACAAACAAGTTTCTAAAATGAAATAGGATAGTGATAAGCATAAATTTCATAAATAATTATCTCTCACTTTTATCTCATTAAGACTTCTTATATGTTCAATTAAGTGGTCTTTGTCATATTTTATTAGTTTGGGTTCATATGAAGTTTAATTGAATTTCTTTGCTTACCCGATTAAAATGACACTATTATAGTATTTTGAGCATAATAGGAGTTTTAGACATCCAAAAATCATGAAATCTGTCTTGAATGAAAGCTTAAAGAAGTGTCCACAGTTACAAAGCAAGAGAAGACTCTAAATGGGATGTTTAGGACTCCGAAATTATCTCAAAAGATGAGATAGTGTTGCTGACGTGGAATTTGAACAGTGTACAAAGATCTAGCCATATCTTGAGATACAGAAGTCATATTGAGATGAAATCAAATCTGTTGGACAGCTAAGATCTGGGGCTACAACTTTTGTTCAGAAGTCAAGCTCTAATTCGGACATGTGAACATCCTAAATTGCGGTGCAAGAAAGTCAAAATTGTTGTGCTAATTGGTGACAAAAATTCAAAAGTGTTTTGCATTTTCAACAAAGCCCATGTGAAAGCAATAAAAGGGTAGAAAAGTAATGTCCTAATTGGTGACTTTCTGAAGATGATGCCTCACAAATCCTCTATAAATAGAAGGGTTTACAAGAGGAGAAACACAAACCACTTGGAGATTAACTCCAATACCATTTTCCATCTTTCTTTCTTTCTTGTTAGTTTGCATCCTACATGGAAGGCTTAGTTTTTCTTTATTGTTAGTTTGCCTCCTACATGGAAGGCTTAGTTTTTTCTTTATTGTTAGTTGCCTCCTACATGGAAGGCTTAGTTTTTCTTTGTTGTTAGTTTGCCTCCTTCATGGAAGGCTTAGGATTTATTTGTTGTTAGTTTTCCTCCTTCATGGAAGGCTAGGTTCGTAGTTTCAATTCAAGGATTCAAGTTATTTTCATTTTAACTTTGAGGTCTTGATCTTTATTTACATGCTTATTAAGTGGTTTCTACTCTGCTTCACTATATTCTTCAATGTTATTCTTTAATCAAAGTTTGATCGGTTGACGTATTTTCATTAATGCATAATCGATTTATAATTGGTTTTTGATTGGTAAATCATTTTCCAAAAGTTTGAAGAGTAGAAATTAAGTAATTGAATTGAAGGTTTTCATTTTATTACTTACTTCAACTAAATTCTGATTGTGAAATTGGTTTAGATAAAAGATTAAGTGGTTACTAATCTTGTTGATCATAATCAATTAAATTCTGAGAGGTTTCTCAGTAGAGAATTCAAGGATCATTGTAGGGGTTCCAGATGATCCTAGGTTGATAAACACAATGCATGATTTTAGTGATCAATGATTAGTTAAGAAAATAGCCTCTGAATTCCTTGAGTTGATAATTGTTAAGTGAAATTAATTCTGTATTTTGTATTTAGCACTTAATATCACATTTTTACAAAACCCCCTTGTTCTAACTTGCTCCTAATTTGCTTAAGAATATGAAATGGTCTTTGGGAAATGACCTAGGTTGATAAACACAATGCATGATTTTAGTGATCAATGATTAGTTAAGAAAATAGCCTCTGAATTCCTTGAGTTGATAATTGTTAAGTGAAATTAATTCTGTATTTTGTATTTAGCACTTAATATCACATTTTTACAAAACCCCCTTGTTCTAACTTGCTCCTAATTTGCTTAAGAATATGAAATGGTCTTTGGGAAATGACCTAGGTTGCACCTTATACTATACCAATAGTTTGGGGGAAATCTAGAAATTATTTTTGCGCGTTTGCGACGAGCGTGTCAAAAATTTGGCGCCGTTGCCGGGGACCATTTTAGTTTCCTAGGCTTATTTAGGAGTTTGTATATAATTTTTAACCTTTCTAACAATTTTTTGAGTTTGTATAAAATTTTTAACCTTTCTAACAATTTTTTGAGTTTGTATAAAATTTTTAACCTTTCTAACAATTTTTTTTAGGTATACTATTCTTGATTTGTTTGAACTATTCTGTAAGGAAAAAGCACGTTATAATCTTGGGAATCTGACTTTAAAAGACCCTTTTGTCAGTTTACAAGAAAACTGAATGGGAAGCACATCCTCGACTCTTAGAAGGCGTTTCAGCCGTTACTGGACGTAAAACCAGAGGAAGATGTGAGCCACAATCACAACTACTGTTCATTCTCATGCATGTATGTTTGTCATTTACATTTTATTTTCAATTTATTTGAAATTTTCACCATTTTTAGAATATAGCAATGCAGCTGGTGAACCAACCAAATCAGGATGACAGAGACAAAAGAGAACCAGATACCACTCTTCGGTTATAACTTTTCCTTACTTTAGTGGTTTTCTCACATTTTTTTTCCTGTTATATGAAATTTCATCTAAGACATTGGGGAAAATGTCTTGGATAGGTTGGGGGAGGATGGTCCGATATAAAAGAAAAATTTAAAAAAAAAAACCCCAAAAAAAAAAATTAGGTTAGAATCATAAACTTGCTTTGAGTAAGATGGCTGAGTAAGGAGTTACACTTGACTCTTGATACGCATCTTATGATTAAAAAAAAAATTGAATGTGGAAGTATGTTTTTCTTTAGATTTCATAAAATAATTGAAGCAAAATGATTTACATTTCGAGATTAATTAGTTTGGCAACACATATTTGAACTGAATAGATTAGATTTGATAAATATATTACCTGTGAGATTTTGAGCCTTATTATTATTTTCTTTCTTGTGTGATTTTCATCCATGGAATATGTTACTTCAGAACTTGCATTGATTCTTTTTGAAGCTACATTTTCACATGAATTGTACAAAAATGATTGAGACACTGTTTTTCTTGAACAAACCACTTGGCCAAATAACCAAACCATATAATTTTATCCTTTGATCAGCACTTTGAGCCGATTAGCCTTTTCTTCTTTTTAGCTCACCACAAATAAAAAAAAAACAACTTTGTCTGACCATAGAAGGTGAGAAATACTGGATTTATCATACCATAAGTGTTTCAATAAGTGTGGGGGAGATTATTGTTGTGTTCATCAATATCATGGTTGAAAAAAAAAACTGAAGCAATAAATTAATAAATAAACTATTATATTGAAAAAAAAATAAAAAAAAAATGAAGAAGTGATATCTGTTTCTCACACTTGCACTTAGACTCAGTTCTCAATCCTCACCATTTTCCTTGGTCGAACATTGTATCTCTTCAATATATCATTTCATCTTTCTAATCCCGTTATAACCAAAATAAAGACCTCTTGATTGTGCATTGCATGTGTACATAGTAGTAGAGAAGTAGAAGATATGCAAGCCTATGATAGTTCATCTTTCATGGATTGAATTTGAGAGAAACACTTACCAAATCAAACACTTGAGAGATTCAGAGTATATCATGTGAGGTTTTATCTTTCTCAATCTATGTTTTTGAAATTAAAGTTGTCTTTCTAAGTAATTTCAAAAATGTGATGAAAGAATGCTTCATAAAATTTTGTGAATTCTTGAGAAATCAACTCAAAACTTTGATGTTCTTTCAAAAAAAAAAAAGTAGTCACCAATCCTTAACTTAAGTTTGCCCGAGACGTGCAAAAGATAAGTGTGGGGGAATTTGATAAGCATAAATTTCATAAATAATTATCTCTCACTTTTATCTCATTAAGACTTCTTATATGTTCAATTAAGTGGTCTTTGTCATATTTTATGAGTTTGGGTTCATATGAAGTTTAATTGAATTTCTTTGCTTACCCGATTAAAATGACACTATTATAGTATTTTGAGCATAATAGGAGTTTTAGACATCCAAAAATCATGAAATTTGTCTTGAATGAAAGCTTAAAGAAGTGTCCACAGTTACAAAGCAAGAGAAGACTCTAAATGGGATGTTTAGGACTCCGAAATTATCTCAAAAGATGAGATAGTGTTGCTGACGTGGAATTTGAACAGTGTACAAAGATCCAGCCATATCTTGAGATACAGAAGTCATATTGAGATGAAATCAAATCTGTTGGACAGCTAAGATTCGGGGCTACAACTTTTGTTCAGAAGTCAAGCTCTAATTCGGACATGTGAACATCCTAAATTGCGGTGCAAGAAAGTCAAAATTGTTGTGCTAATTGGTGACAAAAATTCAAAAGTGTTTTGCATTTTCAACAAAGCCCATGTGAAAGCAATAAAAGGGTAGAAAAGTAATATCCTAGTTGGTGACTTTCTGAAGATGATGCCTCACAAATCCTCTATAAATAGAAGGGTTTACAAGAGGAGAAACACAAACCACTTGGAGATTAACTCCAATACCATTTTCCATCTTTCTTTCTTTCTTGTTAGTTTGCCTCCTACATGGAAGGCTTAGTTTTTCTTTATTGTTAGTTTGCCTCCTACATGGAAGGCTTAGTTTTTTCTTTATTGTTAGTTGCCTCCTACATGGAAGGCTTAGTTTTTCTTTGTTGTTAGTTTGCCTCCTTCATGGAAGGCTTAGGATTTATTTGTTGTTAGTTTGCCTCCTTCATGGAAGGTTAGGTTCGTAGTTTCAATTCAAGGATTCAAGCTATTTTCATTTTAACTTTGAGGTCTTGATCTTTATTTACATGCTTATTAAGTGGTTTCTACTCTGCTTCACTATATTCTTCAATTTTATTCTTTAATCAAAGTTTGATCGGTTGACGTATTTTGATTAATGCATAATTGATTTATAATTGGTTTTTGATTGGTAAATCATTTTCCAAAAGTTTGAAGAGTAGAAATTAAGTAATTGAATTGAAGGTTTTCATTTTATTACTTACTTCAACTGAATTCTGATTGTGAAATTGGTTTAGATAGAAGATTAAGTGGTTACTAATCTTGTTGATCATAATCAATTAAATTCTGAGAGGTTTCTCAGTAGAGAATTCAAGGATCATTGTAGGGGTTCCAGATGATCCTAGGTTGATAAACACAATGCATGATTTTAGTGATCAATGATTAGTTAAGAAAATAGCCTCTGAATTCCTTGAGTTGATAATTGTTAAGTGAAATTAATTCTGTATTTTGTATTTAGCACTTAATATCACATTTTTACAAAACCCCCTTGTTCTAACTTGCTCCTAATTTGCTTAAGAATATGAAATGGTCTTTGGAAAATGACCTAGGTTGCACCTTATACTATACCAATAGTTTGGGGGAAATCTAGAAATTATTTTTGCGCGTTTGCGACGAGCGTGTTAGATAGAAATAATGAAATTTATATTATAACTATTGAATAACTATTTTATAGAAAATATAGAATCCAATATAAGAAAAGAATAAATCTATCAAAATATTAGGTTTAGAGTTCACCTAAGCAACCTAAATTGTTACCTCAATTTAAGTTTTAAAAGTATAAATAAAAATTATTCACTATAATAGTTGAAGTTCAATTCCTTTACTCAAAATCCCTTTTTCCAAAATTAGAAACCTTAATTCCTCAAACATTCCTAATTAGAGAAAACATTAGGTTCTATAACTCTCAAGACCTTATAATTGTTAATCTCTATCTCTAGAGTATCATAAATTATGTTGTTCATCTTAATTTCAATGTCTACTTCAACTTTTTTCATTGTTAATAGAATTCTAAAATCAACTATGTAACACCCAAAATTTCTATGATAAATTCCCTAGGTTAAAAATTTATTTTAATGAAAAGTAAAATGATAATTAAAACAAAAATTAAGGAGAATTAAAAAATTATCGTAAAATAATGAAAATATCCTTACGTGAGCATAACAACAAAAAAATGTGTGGGTAATTCAAAATAAAAATGATGAAAGATGTTTTAAAGGCTTAGAACCCATCAAAGATTGTTAGGAAGTCACGAAGAACAAATTAGAAATGAAGAGAGAAAAAAATATCATCGAAAATACCTTTAAAGAGTTTTATGTCCTATGAGGGATAAATTGTTTCTGGAAAAATAGTAAATAGTATAAGAACGATTTGTGAATGTACTAATAAGTGTTAGAAACACCAGAAGAATAGTCTGGGAGCTTTTTCTAAATTTTTAAAAAATTATCAAAATACCCCTAGAAGTCATGAAGGGAAAAAAACTACAAAGGAGAGACCTAGAACTTGAGGCTTATCCTCATGCATGAAATTGACATGTGTAAAATGAGGGAATGACTCACCCCATGAGTCATCAAACACTTATGGCATATAAGACAAAAATATTTATAGGAATAGATAAAATTAACTATGGTTAAGTTAAAGTAACCATAATTAAGTTAAAATTAACCATAATTAGAATTAAATTAATCATGATTAGTGTTAAAGGATAATTTCTCACATTTTTATTTAATTTTAAAAACAAGAATTTCATGTGAATAAACCAAAATTCCCTTAAGAAGGAAATTAATTCCTTTTCATATGGTTGGCCGAAATTGATTATGAGGCAAAGGGAAATTCATTGTTTCACAAATCACTTCTAAAACACTCACTCAAGATCACTAACTTCACTCTTAACTTCAATCCTCCTAAGACCAAAAGATCTACACAAAGCTTAAGCTTCCATCTTTGAAGTTTAAGCCATATTAAGAAAAACAAACAAAGCCCCACCACCATCTTTTGAAGAATATGTGTGGACCAAAAGGATAAGGAGATCCATCCTAAAAGCCAACCAAATCCTTTTCTAAGTCTTCAACAACTAGGATTTTCTACCTTACATTTTTTTTAAGTCCTTATTTATGTTATTTTGGCTTGTTTTTCTTCTCTTTTTGGTGGATCCTTCTCTAAACTCTACGGATCCAACTCTCTTGAGCATGTATGTGTTCAAAACTATCATTGTTTATTAAAAATAAGCATCACTAAATTTTTAGTGATTTTTGAAAGTTAAAAGGAGATTTTGATAGATTAAAGTGCTTCTTGAAGCCTATAGAGAAATTTAATCGGTTAAAATTTTTTAAAAAGTGATTTTTAATATTTTGGGAAAATTTTGAAAGTTTTGTTAAGTGTTATAAGATGCTCAAAGTGAAGGATAAATAAATGTGGCTCGGAGTAGATCTAGTATATTTCAACTTAGTTTTCTTGAAAAATTGATTTTTTTATGGCCTTTAAGATCAAAGTTGTAAGTTTACTAATATCTTCACTTAAAATTTATAATCTTGTATTGGATGTTGATAAAATTTTAGATTTGGATCCATACAATTATAACTCTAAAAGACTATAAATTTTAAGTCCTAAAAGTTACAAACTTAACTTCAAGTTTAGGTCCTAAAGCTAATAAGAGTAAGGATGGACTTGTGGACAAAAATGTTGAATAAGATAGTTTAAACTTTTTACAATCATTACCAAGGATATGAAGCAAGAAAAAATCTTGTTGGATCCTAAAACAAGTGTTAAAATAAATGGTTCAAAGGTCAAGAAAGGATAACTTTGGGAAAATAACCTTTGCTTGGTCAAAGGCACCATTCGGCCAACCTAATTAAAATAAGAGGGATTGAGTTAAAAAAATTGGTTAAAGTGTAATAAGGAACCTAACCATGTATAAGAAAAGAATTAAAAGTTTAATAAAGATTTATTGATGGTTTGGGTAACCATTTGACAAAACTTAGTAAATTTATGAAAAATGAGTTGAAAATATTGTTAGGGCTTAAGAATGAACTTAACTATGCATAAGATGATAACTAAAGGTTCAACTATAAGGTTGTGAGAGTTAAATGACCATTTGGTCAATGCATGGTCTTTAAGAAGAAAAATCTTAAAAGTTGCTAAATTGGTTCAATTTATTAGCTTAAGCCCTAAACTAATACAGATCATCTTTTACGTGTAAAAAAAAATGAATATGATGCCCTATAAACCTAAAGATACAATTCAGCCAATCCTTCATTAAATATTACATGATGAGTTAAATTAGATGCTTATGGATATTTAAGTCAGATATGAGTGGAAATATTTGAATCCATAAGCAAGAAAATAAACAAGTAAAACAAATTAGTGACTCACACTTAATTAGCTAAGTTAAGGGTCAAGAAAACATAAAACTTGGAATGGAGTAGTGGTACAAAAAAAAAAGCCTAATTTAAGGATGACAAAGTGGATTAGCCCTAAAAAGGTCATTCGGTCAAATACACTAAACCTGACCATGTCATAAACTTAAATTAAAAGTATAAGAGAAAGGTCTTTGACAAAAGGAAAGGTTGAAAGGTAACTTAGAAGGATGAGTGGACTAAGTTACCTTAGGAGGTTTCTCATAAAAATTAGAATAAAATAAGATGGACGAAATTTTTAGAGGAAGGTCACATGTTATCCAAGAAATTAATATCAAGCATAATTAAGTTTTATTAGGAGGTAGGTTTCTAATTAAAATAATCATTCTATCTTGTTATGTTGCTAAATTTATCATACATATGACATTTATCCTCATAAAGATACAAACTTTATAGGAAACCCACTCAAGCATGAATGCATGTACGAATTACTTTGCTGATAAGAAACCCAGTTTAAGCTTGAATCAAGAAAAAAATAAGATCACATACCTTGGGTCCTTATTAAAGTGGAAACCAAGGAAAAGGTGTTTTAAGATAGAAAAGTATTGATGAAATTAAGTGGATCCTAGAAGGTCAATGCAAAAAAATAGCTTTAGTAGGAATAAGTATAGAGGTTAGGATATTCAAGGTCTTACCTCATAATCTTCACCGTATGGGTCTATATGGGTGTTTGAATTGAATAGAGAAGAAAATGAGTTGTGACTTTTAAGAGGTGTTTAAATCTAGCAGTTTGCATTTCCTAATGCAATTTTTCATGTTGCCTAATCCATTTTGGAAAAAATACTAGCAATTTGTGTTATTTGATGAAACTTTTGATGTTAGCTAATGTGTTGTAGGTAGAATACTAAGCAATCTGTGTTACCTAACACAATTTTTCATGTTAGTTAACACATTTGATAGCAACACCTAAAATTAGACTTTAAGCTTTTGAATAATAATTTTAACAACTTCATTTTTTCAACAAACACCCTTGTACAAGTTCACAACACATAACTCAACCTATCAAAAGGTGTAAAAAAAATTTTCAAAATTATCCTAACATACTGAAAAGGTCAACCATGTTTGCAACAAATCATGCCTGTGAAGACCATTTCATGGTTTCTTCTAATGTGTAAATTTCTTAGCTTATCATCTTTTCTTCTTCCTCAAGTTCTAAAGCATTATTTCAACTTTTAAATCAATAATTTTTTTTATTTTTAAATTTATAACATAAGAATTATATAGTACGATAATTATGAAAAAAATATAAATGATATCAGTCAATCCATGGGTTGCCTCCCATGCAGTGCTTGTTTAATATCACTATCTTGATGGCTCAAACCTTAATTAGTTGAATGAAGGTTATAAGATACCTTTTCCCTATTGAAATTACCATCAAAATAATGTTTGATGTGCTGGCCAATAACTTTGAAATTTCTTTTATAATCTAAGTATTCTAAAGTAATAACACCATGATGGAAAACTTCCTTAACCAGAAAAGGACTTGACCACCTGACACGCTCGTCGCAAACGCGCAAAAATAATTCTAGATTTCCCCCAAACTATTGGTATAGTATAAGGTGCAACCTAGGTCATCTCCCAAAGACCAATTCATATTCTTAAGCAAATTAGGAAAAAGTTAGAAAAAAGGGGGTTTTGTAAATATATGATATTAAGTGCTAAATACAAAATACAGAATGAAATTAATTTAACTTAACAATTATCAACTCAAGGAATTCAGAGGCTATTTTCATAACTAATCATTGATCACTAAAATCATGCATTGTGTTTATCAACCTAGGATCATCTGGAACCCCTACAATGATCCTTGAATTCTCTACTGAGAAACCTCTCAGAATTCAATTGATTATGATCAACAAGATTTAGTAACCACTTAATCTTTCATCTAAACCAATTTTATAATCAGAATTCAGTTGAAGTAAGTAATAAAATGAAAACCTTCAATTAAATTACTTAATTTCTACTCTTCAAACTTTTGGAAAATGATTTACCAATCAAAAACCAATTATAAATCAATTATGCATTAATCAAAATACGTCAACCGATCAAACTTTGATTAAAGAATAAAATTGAAGAATATAGTGAAGCAGAGTAGAAACCACTTAATAAGCATGTAAATAAAGATCAAGACCTCAAAGTTAAAATGAAAATAGCTTGAATCCTTGAATTGAAACTACAAACCTAGCCTTCCATGAAGGAGGCAAACTAACAACAAAGAAAGAGGCAAACTAACAACAAATAAATCCTAAGCCTTCCATGTAGGAGGCAACTAACAACAAATAAATCCTAAGCCTTCCAGGTAGGAGGCAACTAAAATAAAGAAAAACTAAGCCTTCCATGTAGGAGGCAAACTAACAAGAAAGAAAACATAAGCCTTCCATGTAGGAGGCAAAACTAACAAGAAAGAAAGAAAGAAAGAAAGAAAGAAAGAAAGAAAATGGTATTGGAGTTAATCTCCAAAATGGTGTGTTTCTCCTCTTGTAAACCCTTCTATTTATAGAGGATTTGTGAGGCATCATCTTCAGAAAGTCACCAACTAGGATATTACTTTTCCACCCTTTTATTGCTTTCACATGGGCTTTGTTGAAAATGCAAAACACTTTTGAATTTTTGTCACCAATTAGCACAACAATTTTGACTTTCTTGCACCGCAATTTCGGATGTTCACATGTCCGAATTAGAGCTTGACTTTTGAACAAAAGTTGTAGCCCCGGATCTTAGCTGTCCAACAGATTTAATGTCATCTCAATATGACTTTTGTATCTCAAGATATGGCCGGATCTTTGCACACTGTTCAAATTCCACATCAGCAACACTATCTCATCTTTTGAGATAATTTCGGAGTCCTAAACATCCCATTTAGAGTCTTCTCTTGCTTTGTAACTGTGGACACTTCTTTAAGCTTTCATTCAAGACAGATTTCATGATTTTTGGATGTCTAAAACTCCTATTATGCTCAAAATACTATAATAGTGTCATTTTAATCGGGTAAGCAAAGAAATTCAATTAAACTTCATATGAACCCAAACTCATAAAATATGACAAAGACCACTTAATTGAACATATAAGAAGTCTTAATGAGATAAAAGTGAGAGATAATTATTTATGAAATTTATGCTTATCACCACCTTAACTTTAATTTTTCCAAGGACAATTTCAATCTTGAGTTAAAGAGTAAAACCAATTTTCTTGGTCCAAAACTTATTTTTAAAATGAATTTATCATACAATTTCTTGGTTTTCTCTTTATACATTCTTGCATTTTCATAAGCATTTTAGCAACACTCTTCTAATTCATGAAATTGTAACACTCTATTTTCTTAAGCCTTTTTTGCATTAAAATTTAGGGACTTGGTATCATAGTAAGATTTATGCTCCAGCTCAATGGGTAAGTGACACATTGTTCCAAAGACTAATTGGTATGGAGACATTCCAATTGGTATCTTAAAAGTTGTTCTATAAGCCCATAATGCATCATCCAATTTGTTTTTCCAATCCTGTCTTGCATCATTTACCATTTTCTCCAAGATTCTCTTGAATTCTCTATTAAAAACTTCAACTTGATCATTAATTTGAGGATGATATGATCGAACCATTCTATGCTTGACATTATATTTGGTCAAAATCAATTCTAATTGTTGGTTACAAAAATGAGATCCACAGTACTATTAAGAACTCTTAGACCAACAAATCTTGATAAGAGGAGGGAAATGTCTCATGAAATATATGCCCCACACATCAAACAATTCAATTGCTAGTACACTTGTGATAAACATTTCATCTCTTTTTGAGACATTTCCACTTATTTGACATGGATCACATAATGCCACAAATTATTTAGCATCATTGAATAAAGTAGGCTAAAATAATCCATATTGCAAAACCTTCGCAGCTATCCTTTCGTCCATTGAAATGAACCCCATAAGTTGAGTTGTGGCAATGCCATAAAATATTACTTTGTTCTTCTTTTGGAATAAACCTTCTCAATAATCCATCTACACCAATTTTATATAAAAATGGTTCTCCCCAAATAAAACTTGCTATCATGAAAGAATTTATTCCTTTGTTTCCAAGTCCATCCTTTTAACACAATATTTGAAGCCTTAAGATTAGTCACATTAGTAATACCATGGTGGAGTAGAAATGGAAAATAGCTTCTCATAAAAAATTCTTTGTTAATAGTGAATTTTTCATCTTCCATACCTTCAGTTGGTAACTTGACAACTAATTTGCACCATTCTTTTTTCTTATTCTATCTTGGATTTCTATGTCAAATTCTTAAAGGAGCGAGATCCACTTTATCAATTTTGGTTTGGCTTCCTCTTTAGACAAAAGATGCTGCAAATTTGAATTATCAATATGTACACTAACTTTGGCACCAATCATATATTAGAAAAAAAATTATCAAAGGTAAAGATAATAGCTAAAAGTTGTTTCTCAGTTATGTCATGATTTACTTGAGCACTATTAACAACATTTAGTATAATATATAACTTGTTAAAGCTTGTCTTTCCTTTTTTTCTAAAACATCACCTATGAAAAAATCACTAGTATCACACATAAGTTTAAAAGGTAAGTTCCAATAAAAACTATGATTATAGGTACAATAATAAATTTTTCTTTTAAAATATTAAAAGCCCTTAAAGAAAAATCATCAAATTTAAACTTAATATCTTCAATCCAAAGATCACACAAGGGTTTTGAGACTTTCAAAAATTATTTGATGAATATCCTATAAAATTATGCATGACCTAGAAAACATATTATTCCCTTGACATTTACCAGTGATGGGAGCTTTTCAATGACTTAGCTCTGTCCACCTCTACACCTTTTGCTAAAATTTTATGTCTCAAGACTATACCTTCTTGCATCATAAAATGACACTCCTCCAAGCCGAGTACAAGGTTAGTTTCTTGACATTGCTTCAAAATTCAAGCAAGGTTAGACAAACAAATTATCTTAAGTAGAACCAAAAACTAAAAATTCATCCATAAAAACTTCAACAAATTCTTTTATCATATTAGGGAAGATACCTAGCACGCACCTTTGAAATATGGTGAGTATATTGCACAATCAAATGATATTCGTTGATAGAAGAAGACTTTATAAGGGAAAGTGAATGCAGTCTTCTCTTGATACTTAGGATTTACTACAATTTGATTGTATACAAAATAGCCATCTAGAAAGAAGTAGTATCCATGACTAGGTAACTTTTTAGCATTTGATCCATGAATGATAATGAAAAATGGTCCTTACAGGTGGACTCATTGAGCCTTCTATTGTTCTTATTGGGATGATTTCATTTTTATCATTTATGATCATTATCTTTCTCATTTCTTAGGTTCTACATGAATCAGGCTAACCTAAGCACTACCTGAAATAGGATAAATAGGGCCAACATTAAGTAAATTAAGAACCTTTTTCCTCACCAGTTCTTTTATGATAGGATTAAGTCTTCTTTGAGACTATATTACGGGTTTGAAGTCCTTTCCAATGAAATTTTATGCATGCAAAATGAAGGACTTGTTCCTTTCAATTGCAAACTTGTGAGCCCTTAGAATTCTTAATAAATTTTTTTCCTCTACTTTATTAAGAAAACTACTCATAATCATAGGAAATGTTCTCTTCTCCCCCAAGAATGCATATCGAAGATGAGAAGGAAATAGTTTGAGTTCTACCTTTGGGTAGTCCATATTTTCTTCGTATTTTTCTAACTCTTCAATTAATTGTGAATTATTTGTCATAGGAGGATTAACTTCAAGCTTGGATATACATGTCTCCACCTCTTGGGTTTCTTTTTCATCTTTCAAGACTTTAGAAGGCACTAACACTCCTTCAAGATTTAAGTCATCGTCATGTTTTTTAAGAGAGGTTGACAGCAAAGAGCCAAAACATCCACTCTTATATAAGGAGAAACATTGGCTAGGTATTCATGGTCTCAATTACATTAAAAGTAACTTTTTCATCTTGCACTTGTAACATAAGTTCACCTTGTTTCACATCACTTATTGCTCTCCCTGTAGCAAGGAATGGTCTCCCCAAAATGAGAGGTATTTCTGCATCCTCCTCCATGTCAAGAATTACAAAATCTACTGAAAAAATGAATTTGTCAACTTTGACAAGGAGATGTTCCACTACACCATAAAGATATTTGATTGATCTATCTATCATTTGAAGAGACATCATAGTTGGCTTCATGTTCTCAATTTCTAACCTCTACATGATATAAAAAGGCATTGGGTTAATACTATCCCCTAAAACATAAAGTGTCTTTTCAATTTGTAAGTCACCAATAATGCATGATGTTGTGAATGATTCCAGATCTTTAAGTTTTTGAAGTAGCTTCCTTTGCATAATAGCACCACATTCTCCCGTAAGAGCTACTACTTCATCTTTCTTTTGAATTTTTGTTTCTTTAAGAGTAACTCTTTCATGAATTTAACATAATACGATATTTCTTCTAATTCTTTGACAAAAGGATGTTGATTTTTAATTTATAACTGTAAACACTCAATTATGTCTGGGACCCATTTTAAGTTAATTATTGGACAAATTGAAAATAAAAATCCCCAAAAATTCAAAATGCATAAGGGAAAATAAATGAATAGAAAAAGCAAATAGAAAGAGATAAAAACAGAGATAAATGAAAGATACAAAAATATAAACAGAATTAACTGAAAATGAATAAATACAGAATAAATAAATAAATATATAATAATGAAATAATAATAAAAAGAATAAAAATAAAAACAGTGAAAATATTAAATAAACATCAAGAACCAAGAAAAAGAAAGAAATAAACTAGTAAAAAATATACAAATAAAGATTCAGAAAAGTAAGAAAAAGGCAAAGTCAAAAAAAAAAGAAAGAAAAAAAGAGAATTAACAAAAATTAATAAAAACAATAAAGAATGGAAAATTAAAAATAGTAATAGCAAAATTTTTAAAACAGAAAAGATTAAAAAAATAATAACACAAACAACAGAAAAATAACAAAAGATATAAAGAAAAATAAAAATAAAATCTAAAATAAAAGAAAAAGAAAAATACTAATAAAAATCTGAAAATACAAGTATTAATACTAAAAAAAAAGAAATAAAACAAGAAAGTAAAATGCCAAATCCAAAAATCTAAAATCATATATATTTACAATAACAAATAAGAAAAATAAAAAAATAATAAAACAAAAAAATAAATAGAAAAAATCAAAATAAATAAAAAAATAATAGATCAAAAATAAAAAATAAAAGACAAAAAAGAAGATAGCGAGAAAAAAATAAAAGAAAAATAATAATAATAACAAAGAAAACAAGAAAAAACACAAAAAACAATAAAACTGGAAAATAAAAAATAGAAAATAAAATAAAAAATAAAAAAAATAAGAAAATAAAGAAAGAATAAGATAAGGAAAGATAATAAATAAATAAATAAAAAATAATATATAATAAACAAAAACAGAATTAATCAAAAAATTAAAAAACAAAAAATAAATATAAAAGAAAAAGGAAAATAAATGAAATTTGAAAATAAAAACAGAATTAATATAAAAATTGGAAAAATAAAAATAATATATAATTAAATATATATATATATATATATATATATATAATAGAAAATAAAAAAAGGGGAAATAGAAAATTAAAGAAATAAAGAATACAAAATAGAAAATAGAAAAATAAAAGCAAAAATAAATAAATAATAGAAAAATTCAAAAGTAAAAGAAAAATAACAAAGTGATACTTTAAGTAAAAGAAAAAAAAATAATAAATGACAAAAAAAAAGATAAATAAAATTTTTAAAAAAACAGAAATCATAAAACAATTTTTTTTAATAGAAAAAACAAATTTTAAAAAACAGAAAACGGTTTTTTATTTAAAAAAAAAAAAGAATTGAAGGGGAGGAGATAAAAAAGGGGTATGCATGCATGCGGATGGGGCTTTTTTTTGGTTTTGGATTCAAGCAACTGGAAAGGAAAAAACAAGAGGGGTTCTTCGAAGGAGGAGAAGGGGCTGGAGCATCAAGATTCATAGGACGGTCTCTGAAAGGTACAACTATTCTTTAGGAAGAGAAGGGAAAATGGTTGTCGGAGTACTGACACGCTCAACGCAAACGTGCAAAAATAATTTCTAGATTTTCCCCAAACTATTGGTATAGTATAAGGTGCAACCTAGGTCATCTCCCAAAGACCATTTCATATTCTTAAGCAAATTAGGAGAAAATTAGAACAAGGGGGATTTTGTAAAGATGTGATATCAAATTCTAAATACAAAATACAGAATGAAATTAATTTCACTTAACAATTATCAACTCAAGGAATTCAGAGGCTATTTTCTTAACTAATCATTGATCACTAAAATCATGCATTGTGTTTATCAACCTAGGATCATCTGGAACCCCTAAAATGATCCTTGAATTCTCTACTGAGAAACCTTTCAGAATTTAATTGATTATGATCAACAAGATTAGTAACCACTTAATCTTTTATCTAAACCAATTTCACAATCAGAATTCAGTTGAAGTAAGTAATAAAATGAAAACCTTCAATTCAATTACTTAATTTCTACTCTTCAAACTTTTGGAAAATGATTTACCAATCAAAAACCAATTATAAATCAATTATGCATTAATGAAAATACGTCAACCGATCAAACTTTGATTAAAGAATAAAATTGAAGAATATAGTGAAGCAGAGTAGAAACCACTTAATAAGCATGTAAATAAAGATCAAGACCTCAAAGTTAAAATGAAAATAGCTTGAATCCTTTAATTGAAACTACGAACCTAGCCTTCCATGAAGGAGCAAACTAACAACAAATAAATCCTAAGCCTTCCATATAGGAGGAAACTAACAACAAATAAATCCTAAGCCTTCTATGTAGGAGGAAACTAACAATAAAGAAAAACTAAGCCTTCCATGTAGGAGGCAAACTAACAATAAAGAAAAACTAAGCCTTCCATGTAGGAGGCAAACTAACAAGAAAGAAAGAAAGAAAGATGGAAAATGGTATTGGAGTTGATCTCCAAGTGGTGTGTTTCTTCTCTTGTAAACCCTTCTATTTATAGAGGATTTGTGAGACATCATCTTCAGAAAGTCACCAACTAGGATATGACTTTTCTACCCTTTTATTGCTTTCATATGGGCTTTGTTGAAAATGCAAAACACTTTTGAATTTTTGTCACCAATTAGCACAACAATTTTGACTTTATTGCACCGAAATTTCGGATGTTCACATGTCCGAATTAGAGCTTGACTTCTGAACAAAAGTTGTAGCCCCAGATCTTAGCTGTCCAACAGAGTTGATTTCATCTCAATATGACTTCTGTATCTCAAGATATGGCCGGATCTTTGCACACTGTTCAAATTTCACGTCAGCAACACTATCTCATCTTTTGAGATAATTTCGGAGTCCTAAACATCCCATTTAGAGTCTGCTCTTGCTTTGTAACTGTGGACACTTCTTTAAGCTTTCATTCAAGACAGATTTCATGATTTTTGGATGTCTAAAACTCCTATTATGCTCAAAATACTATAATAGTGTCATTTTAATCGGGTAAGCAAAGAAATTCAATTAAACTTCATATGAACCCAAACTCATAAAATATGACAAAGATCCCTTAATTGAACATATAAGAAGTCTTAATGAGATAAAAGTGAGAAATAATTATTTATGAAATCTATGCTTATCAAATTCCCCCACACTTATCTTTTGCACGTCTCGGGCAAACTTAAGTTAAAGATTGGTGACTAATTTATTTTATTTTTTTTATGAAAGAACATCAAAGTTTTGAGTTGATTTCTCAAGAATTCACAAAATTTCATGAAGCATTTTTTCATCACATTTTTGAAATTACTTAGAAAGGCAACTTTAATTTGAAAAACATAGATTGAGAAAGATAAAACCTCACATGATATACTCTGAATCTCTCAAGTGTTTGATTTGGTAAGTGTTTCTCTCAAATTCAATCCATGAAAGATGAACTATCATAGGCTTGCATATCTTCTACTTCTCTACTACTATGTACACATGCAATGCACAAATCAAGAGGTCTTTATTTTGGTTATAACGGGATTAGAAAGATGAAATGATATATTGAAGAGATACAATGTTAGACCAAGGAAAATGGTGAGGATTGAGAACTGAGTCTAAGTGCAAGTGTGAGAAACAGATATTACTTCTTCATTCTTTTTTTTCTTTTTTTTTTCAATATAATAGTTTATTTATTAATTTATTGCTTTAGTTTTTTTTTCAACCATGATATTGATGAACACAACAATAATCTCCCTCACACTTATTGAAACACTTATAGTATGATAAATTCAGTATTCCTCACCTTCTATGGTCAAACAAAGTTGTTTTTTTTTTGTTTGTTTTTTTTTTTTTGATTTGTGGTGAGCTAAAAAGAAGAAAAGGCTAATCGGCTCAAAGGGCTGATCAAAGGATAAAATTATATGGTTTGGTTATTTGGCCAAGTGGTTTGTTCAAGAAAAACAGTGCCTCAATCATTTTTGTACAATTCATGTGAAAATGTAGCTTCAAAAAGAATCAATGCAAGTTCTGAAGTAACATATTCCATGGATGAAAATCACACAAGAAAGAAAATAATAATAATAAGGCTCAAAATCTCACAGGTAATATATTTATCAAATCTAATCTATCCAGTTCAAATATGTGTTGCCAAACTAATTAATCTCGAAATGTAAATCATTTTGCTTCAATTATTTTATGAAATCTAAAGAAAAACAAACTTCCACATTCAAAATTTTTATTTATTTATTTATTTATTTTTTTAATCATAAGATGCGTATCAAGAGTCAAGTGTAACTCCTTACTCAGCCATCTTACTCAAAGCAAGTTTTATGATTCTAACCTAATTTTTTTTTTTGGGTTTTTTTTTTTTTAATATATCGGACCATCCTCCCCCCAACCTATCCAAGACATTGTCCCCAATGTCTTAGATGGAATTTCATATAAAAGGAAAAGAAATATGAGAAAACCACCAAAGTAAGGAAAAGTTATAACCGAAGAGTGGTATCTGGTTCTCTGTTTTCTCTGCCATCTTGATTTGGTTGGTTCACCAGCTGCATTGCTTGACTGAGCTCAGATGTAGGATTTTGCAAAATCTCAAGTAGCTGTTCAACAGTTGAAGCAGATACTATGATGTTGCGCATGGATTGTGGCATGAACTCCTCCTCTACTGCATGATCTAAAAAGGATATCAAACCATTATAAAAGCCATTAATATTCAATAAGCCCAAAGGTTTTTTATGAATTCCGATAGGCCCAAAATATAATGGTAAAAATTTCTTCCATTGTTCCAAGACCACAAGGTAATGCAATAAATGCATTAGAATTAACCAACATGTGTCTCATACGGTCATGCATGGTTGCAACCTTCAATTCAGTACCCAGGGTCAAGTAGGAGGTGCTCCCATTTTTTAAGCCAACACCTAAGACGTTACACCCCTTTGTGAGTGCAGATCCTGCAACACATCCTTTTAAACCCTGAATCCCTCCCCCATAAACAAGATTGATTTTTCTTGCAGAATGCCTTACCAAGGGTATAAGCTACATGTTGAAATTCTCCATCCTTTCCAAGGTTAGACCCACCAAAAACACAGATAGTATTGATCCTATCCATATACGGTGTTTCTGTCTATTTTGAAAAAAATATGTCATAGAGGTTGATAATTTATAGGGACTCAATATCAGACAAGGAGATCGCTTGAATAGTGCGGGATCAGGATTTGGTAGCAAAAGTTTAAATTTTTGTTGCAAAAGTTTGAATTTTTGTTGCAAAAGTTTGAATTTTTTGTTCAAGGAAAAGGTGAATGTCAGAGGGGAAAGACTTTAAGCAGGGGTGAAAATTTCAAAAAAAATGGTGGCCCAATAAATTGAAAAGACAATGTAAATGACAAACATACACGCATGAGAATGAACAGTAGTTGTGATTGTGGCTCACATCTTCCTCTGGTTTTACGTCCAGTAACGGCTGAAACGCCTTCTAAGAGTCGAGGATGTGCTTCCCATTCAGTTTTCTTGTAAACTGACAACAGGGTCTTTTAAAGTCAGATTCCGAAGACTATAACGTGCTTTTTCCTTACAGAACAGTTCAAACAAATCAAGAAGGACTCCTTGTACATGCCCACTAGGATGCGTCTCAAGTGTCTGAATGATATCATCCAATGACTCCTTACTCAGTCCATCCTTTATGAATTGAATTTTGTCCTCTTGATTTCTTGAAACCATTCCAGGGTTCTTGCATCTTGTGTTACAGGTCCATCTTGCACACCTGTAGCAAACTCCAATTCTTTTTTCCCTTCTCTTCTTTGCATAGGAACTTCTTCTCATACCTGGCATGTTTTTAACAAATGATTCTTGAAATTCACCTGCTAAACGTACCTTAGCTTCAATGATCCAACGGACATCTTCTGGAAGGCCTAAGAGTGTTAATGCTCTCAATCGTTCAAGTCTGCAATTGTAAATGTCTTTATGAAAATTTCTGGGGAGAGTAGGGAACAAAATTTTGATCCTGGTGAGAGCTTTCTCCATTTTTTTCTTAAAACACTCAAGTTATTATTCCTGCAAGCTCAATGTAGTGTAATAGTTGGGATGATTTAAGAGGTGAAGAAGGAAGTTGCGAGATTAGTTGAAACTTATAAGCGAGGAATGTGAGAGAGGGAGAGAGAGAGAGAGAAAAAGAAAGAAAGAAAGAGAGAGAGAGAGAGAGAGAGAGAGAAAGAAAGAAAGAAAGAAAGAAAGAGAGAGAGAGACTTCTCTTGAATTTATTGCAAGTATGTGGCATTGTGCAAATGCACTTCTTCTACCGTGTGCTTTTGAAAACCTTCGAAAAATGGTTTAAGACGATGTCCATTCGCCTTGAACATTTTTTCAGTTACCTCATTTTTTATTTCCACAGCACCATAAGGAAAAACATTAGTAACTACAAATGGTCCTAACCATCTAGAGCGTAGCTTACCAGGCATAAGCTTTAGCCGAGAATTGAAAAGGAGAACTTTTTGTCCAACGGAAAACTCCTTTCTTGCCAACTTTTTGTCATGAAGAGCTTTGACCTTTTCTTTGTAAATTTTAGAGTTTTCGTATGCTTCCAATCGAATTTCTTCAAGTTCCTGCAATTGAAGCTTCCTATGGATTTCTGCTTGGTCTAGATCCATGTTGCATTTCTTTACTGCCCAAAATGCTCTATGCTCTAATTCAACTGGAAGATGACATGCTTTACCAAAGACAATCCTGTAGGGAGACATGCCAATGGGTGACTTGTAAGCTGTCCTATATGCCCATAAAGCATCAACAAGGCGCAAGCTCCAATCCTTCCTGTTAGGCTGAACTGTTTTCTCTAAGATTTTCTTGATCTCTCGATTAGAAACTTCAGCTTGACCGTTTGTTTGAGGATGATATGGGATGGAGACTTTATGCATGACTCCATATTTGCGGAGTAGGGCTTCCATTGTGCGGTTGCAAAAATGAGTACCTTGGTCACTAATTAGAGCTCTAGGAATGCCAAACCTGCTAAAAATGTTAGACCTGATAAAATCTGCAACAACTCGAGCATCATCAGTACGAGTGGCTTTTGCCTCCACCCATTTTGAAACATAATCAACAGCTAGCAGAATGTAAACAAAGCCAAAAGAGACAGGGAATGGACCCATAAAGTCTATACCTCATACATCAAATACCTCACAAAAGAGAAGTGGTTGTTGGGGCATCTCATTTCTGCGCGAAATACTCCCTATTCTTTGGCACTGCTCACAAGTTATGCATAATCTGTGTGCATCATGAAATATTGTAGGCCAATAAAAGCCTTAGTCTAGTACTTTTCTAGCTGTCCGTTGTGGCCCAAAGTGTCCACCACAAGCTAGGGAATGGCAAAAGGTAAGTACAGACTGAACTTCATGATCTGGAACACATCTTCTAATGATTTGATCACTACATGTCTTCCAAAGGTATGGTTCATCCCATATGTAGTGTTTGGCATCACTTTTCAACTTGGCAATTTGCGATTTGGTGAAGTGTTTGGGTATTTCTTTAGCAACCAGATAGTTTACCAAATCTGCATACCAAGGATCCTTCCCGTGCAAACGATAGAGATGCTCTTCTGGGAATGAATCTGCAATTGAAGTATCTTCACAAGGTTGCTGGATCCGACTTAAATGATCTGCTACAAGGTTCTCTGCACCACTCTTATCTTTAATCTCTAAATCAAATTCTTGTAACAGAAGCATCCAGCGAATCAGTCTTGGCTTAGCATCTACCTTCTTAAGCAAGTATTTCAAAGCTGCATGGTCAGAGAAGACAATAACTTTAGATCCAAGCAAATAGGAGAGAAATTTATCTAATGCAAACACAATTGCCAACAGCTCCTTCTCAGTAGTTGTGTAATTGGATTGGGTTGCATCAAGTGTGCGAGAGGCATATGCAATGACATGAGATCTCTTGCTAACTCTTTGAGATAGTACAGCACCAAGGGCGTAATTAGATGCATCACACATTAATTCAAATGGAAGCGTCCAATTAGGTGGTTGAATGATAGGAGTGGTTGTCAACCACTTCTTTAGTTCATCAAATGAATCCTTGCATGCTTGATCAAACACAAATGTAGTATCTTTTTGTAGTAGTTTAGAAAGAGGTTGTGCAATCTTGCTAAAATCCTTGATGAATCTTCTGTAAAAACCTGCATGACCAAGTAAAGAACGTACTTCTCGCACAGAAGTGGGGTAAGGTAGAGAAGTAATAATGTCTATCTTGGCCTTATCAACCTTTAAACCTTTGCTAGATACCAAGTGTCCTAAGACTATACCTTCTGTTACCATAAAATGACATTTTTCAAAATTCAAAACCAGGTTAGTCTCAATGCATCTGTCCAAAACTTTAGAGAGGCTTTCTAAGCATGCATCAAAAGAAGAACCATATACAGTGAAGTCATCCATAAACACTTCCATGCAACTTTCTAAGAGATCAAAGAAAATGCTTACCATGCATCTTTGAAAGGTTCCAGGGGTGTTGCATAGACCAAAGGGCATCCTTCGATAGGCAAAAGTACCAAAAGGACAAGTGAAGGTGGTCTTATGCTGGTCTTCTGGGGCTATATGTATTTGAAAATAACCTGAAAAACCATCTAGAAAGCAATAGTGAGATTTTCCTGCTAATCTTTCCAAAATTTGGTCTATGAAGGGCAAAGGGAAGTGATCCTTGCGAGTAGCTTGGTTAAGCTTCCTATAATCTATGCACACTCTCCAACTATTTTGTATTCTGGTAGGGATTAGTTCATCATTGTGATTTTTGACTACAGTCATGCCAGTCTCCTTAGGAACTACTTGCACCGGGCTTACCCAATCACTGTCTGAGATGGGATAGATGATACCAGCTGCCAAAAGCTTACCTACTTCCTTCTTTACCACATCTAGGATGGTTGGATTCAAACGCCTTTGTGGTTGTCTAACAGGTCTGGTGTTTTCCTCCAGCAATATCCTATGCATACAAGTAGATGGGCTAATACCTGGAATATCAGCCAAAGTCCATCCAATTGCTTGTTTATGGCTTCTTAAGGTTTGCAACAACCTTTCTTCCTGTTGTGGTAGAAGGTTCTTTGCTACAATGACAGGAAGCTTCTCATTTTCCCCCAAATAAGCATACTTTAGATGTTCAGGCAAAGGCTTCAACTCCAAAGGAGGTGGTTGTATTATGGAAGGAAGGGATCTATCTGAGATTGAAATGTCTGCAACACTTGCATCTAACATGTCATCTTTCAACGAAGTTTGGTCTGCAACATTAATCCTGGAACAGACAATACATGGATCAAATTCATCACATGTGCAAGTAAAATTATCTAAGTAATCTAAATCAAAATCAAAAAGTAGATTGTCAATAGAATAATCATTCGCAAGAATATCTATGGCATCAAGTTGAAAGAGTGAATGATTCTCTATGGGATGCTTCATGGCTTCAAATATGTTGAATTGGATGATATCATCTCCAAATTCCATAGAGAGAGTCCCCGTATGCACATCTATCTTTGTTTTTGCAGTTTTGAGGAAAGGTCTCCCTAGGATCAAGGTTGCTCTATTGATGGATAATTATTTATGAAATTTATGCTTATCAGGGTTCCAGATGATCCTAGGTAGATAAACACAATGCATGATTTTAGTGATCAATGATTAGTTAAGAAAATAGCCTCTGAATTCCTTGAGTTGATTATTGTTAAGTCAAATAAATTTCATTCTGTATTTTGTATTTAGCACTTTATATCACATCTTTACAAAACCCCTTTTTTCTAACTTTCTCCTAATTTGCTTAAGAATATGAAATGGTCTTTGGGAGATGACCTAGGTTGCACCTTATACTATACCAATAGTTTGGGGGAAATCTAGAAATTATTTTTGCGCGTTTGCGACGAGCGTGTCAAAAATTTGGCGCCGTTGCCGGGGACCATTTTAGTTTCCTAGGCTTATTTAGGAGTTTGTATAAAATTTTTAACCTTTCTAACAATTTTTTGAGTTTGTATAAAATTTTTAACCTTTTTAACAATTTTTTTTAGGTATACTATTCTTGATTTGTTTGAACTATTCCGTAAGGAAAAAACACGTTATAGTCTTGGGAATCTGACTTTAAAAGACCTTTTGTCAGTTTACAAGAAAACTGAATGGAAAACACATCCTCGACTCTTAGAAGGCGTTTCAGCCGTTACTGGACGTAAAACCAGAGGAAGATGTGAGCCACAATCACAACTACTGTTCATTCTCATGCATGTATGTTTGTCATTTACATTTTCTTTTCAATTTATTTGAAATTTTCACCATTTTTAGAATATAGCAATGCAGCTGGTGAACCCACCAAATCAGGATGGCAGAGACAAAAGAGAACCAGATACCACTCTTCGGTTATAACTTTTCCTTACTTTGGTAGTTTTCTCACATTTCTTTTCCTGTTATATGAAATTCCATCTAAGACATTGGGGACAATGTCTTGGATAGGTTGGGGGGAGGATGGTCTGATATAAAAGAAAAAAATTTTTAAAAAAAAAATCAAAAAAAACAAAATTTAGGTTAGAATCATAAACTTGCTTTGAGTAAGATGGCTGAGTAAGGAGTTGCACTTGACTCTTGATACGCATCTTATGATTAAAAAAAAATTGAATGTGGAAGTTTGTTGTTCTTTAGATTTCATAAAATAATTAAAGCAAAATTATTTACATTTCGAGATTAATTAGTTTGGCAACACATATTTGAACTGGATAGATTAGATGTGATAGATATATTACCTGTGAGATTTTGAGCCTTATTATTATTTTCTTTCTTGTGTGATTTTCATCCATGGAATATGTTACTTCAGAACTTGCATTGATTCTATTTGAAGCTACATATTCACATGAATTGTACAAAAATGATTGAGGCACTCTTTTTCATGAACAAACCACTTGGCCAAATAACCAAACCATATAATTTTATCCTTTGATCAGCCCTTTGAGCCGATTAGCCTTTTCTTCTTTTTAGCTCACCACAAAAAAAAAACAACTTTGTCTGACCATAGAAGGTGAGAAATACTGGATTTATCATACCATAAGTGTTTCAATAAGTGTGGGGGAGATTATTGTTGTGTTCATCAATATCATGGTTGAAAAAAAAAACTGAAGCAATAAATTAACAAATAAACTATTATATTGAAAAAAAGAAAAGAAAAAAAAATGAAGAAGTGATATCTGTTTCTCACACTTGCACTTAGACTCAGTTCTCACTCCTCACCATTTTCCTTGGTCTAACATTGTATTTCTTCATTATATCATTTCATCTTTCTAATCCCGTTATAACCAGAATAAAGACCTCTTGATTTGTGCATTGCATGTGTACATAGTAGTAGAGAAGTAGAAGATATGCAAGCCTATGATAGTTCATCTTTCATGGATATAATTTGAGAGAAACACTTACCAAATCAAACACTTGAGAGATTCAGAGTATATCATGTGAGGTTTTATCTTTCTCAATCTATGTTTTTCAAATTAAAGTTGCCTTTCTAAGTAATTTCAAAAATGTGATGAAAGAATGCTTCATGAAATTTTGTGAATTCTTAAGAAATCAACTCAAAACTTTGATGTTCTTTCAAAAAAAAAATAGTCACCAATCCTTAACTTAAGTTTGCCCGAGACGTGCAAAAGATAAGTGTGGGAGAATTTGATAAGCATAAATTTCATAAATAATTATCTCTCACTTTTATCTCATTAAGACTTCTTATATGATCAATTAAGTGGTCTTTGTCATATTTTATGAGTTTGGGTTCATATGAAGTTTAATTGAATTTCTTTGCTTACCCGATTAAAATGACACTATTATAGTATTTTGAGCATAATAGGAGTTTTAGACATCCAAAAATCGTGAAATCTGTCTTGAATGAAAGCTTAAAGAAGTGTCCATAGTTACAAAGCAAGAGCAGACTCTAAATGGGATGTTTAGGACTCCGAAATTATCTCAAAAGATGAGATAGTGTTGCTGACGTGGAATTTGAACAGTGTGCAAAGATCCGGCCATATCTTGAGATACAGAAGTCATATTGAGATGCAATTAAATCTGTTGGACAGCTAAGATCTGGGGCTACAACTTTTGTTCAGAAGTCAAGCTCTAATTCGGACATGTGAACATCCGAAATGGCGGTGCAAGAAAGTCAAAATTGTTGTGCTCATTGGTGACAAAAATTCAAAAGTGTTTTGCATTTTCAACAAAGCCCATGTGAAAGCAATAAAAGGGTAGAAAAGTAATATCCTAGTTGGTGACTTTCTAAAGATGATGCCTCAAAAATCCTCTATAAATAGAAGGGTTTACAAGAGGAGAAACAACACCACTTGGAGATCAACTTCAATACCATTTTCCATCTTTCTTTCTTTCTTGTTAGTTTTCCTCCTTCATGGAAGGCTTAGGATTTATTTGTTGTTAGTTTGCCTCCTTCATGGAAGGCTTAGGTTTTCTTTCTTGTTAGTTTGCCTCCTACATGGAAGGCTTAGGTTTTCTTTATTGTTAGTTTTCCTCCTACATGGAAGGCTTAGTTTTTCTTTATTGTTAGTTGACTTCTACATGGAAGGCTAGGTTTGTAGTTTCAATTCAAGGATTCAAGCTATTTTCATTTTAACTTTGAGGTCTTGATCTTTATTTACATGCTTATTAAGTGGTTTCTACTCTACTTCACTATATTCTTCAATTTTATTCTTTAATCAAAGTTTGATAGGTTGACGTATTTTGATTAATGCATAATTGATTTATAATTGGTTTTTGATTGGTAAATCATTTTCCAAAAGTTTGAAGAGTAGAAATTAAGTAATTGAATTGAAGGTTTTCATTTTATTACTTACTTCAACTGAATTCTGATTATAAAATTTGTTTAGATGAAAGATTAAGTGGTTACTAAATCTTGTTGATCATAATCAATTGAATTCTGAGAGGTTTCTCAGTAGAGAATTCAAAGATCATTGTAGGGGTTCCAGATGATCTTAGGTTGATAAACACAATGCATGATTTTAGTGATCAATGATTAGTTAAGAAAATAGCCTCTGAATTCCTTGAGTTGATTATTGTTAAGTCAAATAAATTTCATTCTATATTTTGTATTTAGCACTTTATATCAAATCTTTACAAAACCCCCTTTTTCTAACTTTCTCCTAATTTGCTTAAGAATATGAAATGGTCTTTGGGAGATGACCTAGGTTGCACCTTATACTATACCAATAGTTTGGGGGAAATCTAGAAATTATTTTTGCGCGTTTGCGACGAGCGTGTCAAACCCCTACAATGATCCTTGAATTCTCTACTGAGAAACCTCTCAGAATTTAATTGATTATGATCAACAAGATTAGTAACCACTTAATCTTTTATCTAAACCAATTTCCCAATCAGAATTCAGTTGAAGTAAGGAATAAAATGAAAACCTTCAATTCAATTACTTAATTTCTACTCTTCAAACTTTTGGAAAATGATTTACCAATCAAAAACCAATTATAAATCAATTATGCATTAATCAAAATACGTCAACCGATCAAACTTTGATTAGAATAAAATTGAAGAATATAGTGAAGTAGAGTAGAAACCACTTAATAAGCATGTAAATAAAGATCAAGACCTCAAAGTTAAAATGAAAATAGCTTGAATCCTTGAATAGAAACTACGAACCTAGCCTTCCATGAAGGAGGCAAACTAACAACAAATAAATCCTAAGCCTTCCATGTAGGAGGAAGCTAACAACAAATAAATCCTAAGCCTTCCATGTAGGAGGCAACTTACAATAAAGAAAAACTAAGCCTTCCATATAGGAAGCAAACTAACAATAAAGAAAAACTAAGCCTTCCATGTAGGAGGCAAACTAACAAGAAAGAAAGAAAGAAAGATGGAAAATGGTATTGGAGTTGATCTCCAAGTGGTGTGTTTCTTCTCTTGTAAACCCTTCTATTTATAGAGGATTTGTGAGGCATCATCTTCAGAAAGTCACCAACTAGGATATTACTTTTCTACCCTTTTATTGCTTTCACATGGGCTTTGTTGAAAATGCAAAACACTTTTGAATTTTTGTCACCAATTAGCACAACAATTTTGACTTTCTTGCACCGCAATTTCGGATGTTCACATGTCCAAATTAGAGCTTGACTTCTGAACAAAAGTTGTAGCCCCGGATCTTAGCTGTCCAACAGAGTTGATTTCATCTCAATATGACTTCTGTATCTCAAGATATGGCCGGATCTTTGCACACTGTTCAAATTCCACGTCAGCAACACTATCTCATCTTTTGAGATAATTTCGTAGTCTTAAACATCCCATTTAGAGTCTGCTCTTGCTTTGTAACTGTGGACACTTCTTTAAGCTTTCATTCAAGACAGATTTCATGATTTTTGGATGTCTAAAACTCCTATTATGCTTGATAAGCATAAATTTCATAAATAATTATCTCTCACTTTTATCTCATTAAGACTTCTTATATGTTCAATTAAGTGGTATTTGTCATATTTTATGAGTTTGGGTTCATATGAAGTTTAATTGAATTTCTTTGCTTACCCGATTAAAATGACACTATTATAGTATTTTGAGCATAATAGGAGTTTTAGACATCCAAAAATCATGAAATCTGTCTTGAATGAAAGCTTAAAGAAGTGTCCACAGTTACAAAGCAAGAGCAGACTCTAAATGGGATGTTTAGGACTCCGAAATTATCTCAAAAGATGAGATAGTGTTGCTGATGTGGAATTTGAATAGTGTGCAAAGATCCGGCCATATCTTGAGATACAGAAGTCATATTGAGATGAAATCAAATCTGTTGGACAGCTAAGATCCGGGGCTACAACTTTTGTTCAGAAGTCAAGCTCTAATTCGGACATGTGAACATCCGAAATTGCGGTGCAAGAAAGTCAAAATTGTTGTGCTCATTGGTGACAAAAATTCAAAAGTGTTTTGCATTTTCAACAAAGCCCATGTGAAAGCAATAAAAGGGTAGAAAAGTAATATCCTAGTTGGTGACTTTCTGAAGATGATGCCTCAAAAATCCTCTATAAATAGAAGGGTTTACAAGAGGAGAAAAAACATCATTTTGGAGATTAACTCCAATACCATTTTCCATCTTTCTTTCTTTCTTGTTGGTTTACCTCCTACATGAAAGGCTTAGGTTTTCTTTCTTGTTAGTTTTCCTCCTACATGGAAGGCTTAGTTTTTCTTTATTGTTAGTTTCCTCCTACATGGAAGACTTAGTTTTTCTTTATTGTTAGTTGCCTCCTTCATGGAAGGCTTAGGTTTTTCTTTATTGTTAGTTGCCTCCTTCATAGAAGGCTTAGTTTTTCTTTGTTGTTAGTTTGTCTCCTTCATGGAAGGCTTAGTTTTTCTTTGTTGTTAGTTTTCCTCCTTCATGGAAGGCTAGGTTTGTAGTTTCAATTCAAGGATTCAAGTTATTTTCATTTTAACTTTGAGGTCTTGATCTTTATTTACATGCTTATTGAGTGATTTCTACTCTGCTTTACTATATTCTTCAATTTTATTCTTTAATCAAAGTTTGATCGGTTGACGTATTTTGATTAATGCATAATTGATTTATAATTGGTTTTTGATTGGTAAATCATTTTCCAAAAGTTTGAAGAGTAGAAATTAAGTAATTGAATTGAAGGTTTTCATTTTATTACTTACTTCAACTGAATTCTGATTGTGAAATTAGTTTAGATAAAAGATTAAGTGGTTACTAAATCTTGTTGATCATAATCAATTAAATTCTGAGAGGTTTCACAGTAGAGAATTCAAGGATCATTTTAGGGGTTCCAGATGATCCTAGGTTGATAAACACAATGCATGATTTTAGTGATCAATGATTAGTTAAGAAAATAGCCTCTGAATTCCTTGAGTTGATAATTGTTAAGTGAAATTAATTTCATTCTGTATTTTTCATTTAGAACTTCATATCAAATCTTTCCAAAATCCCCTTGTTCTAACTTTCTCCTTATTTGCTTAAGAATCTAAAATGGTCTTTGGGAGATGACCTAGGTTGCACCTTATACTATACTAATAGTTTGGGGAAAATCTAGAAATTATTTTTGCGCGTTTGCGACGAGCGCGTCAATGCTCAAAATACTATAATAGTGTCATTTTAATCGGGTAAGCAAATAAATTCAATTAAACTTCATATGAACCCAAACTCATAAAATATGACAAAGATCCCTTAATTGAACATATAAGAAGTCTTAATGAGATAAAAGTGAGAAATAATTATTTATGAAATCTATGCTTATCAAGTACCTCCGTTGTTCTTGTTCACCACTACCAGGTAAGATTTAAAGTTCTTTTTCAAGTATAACATCTCTGGGATTCGTCTTCTTGATTTTCCTTCATCCATTGCCTATTCCCCTAGAAACATAGCAAATATCCCTGTGAGTAATAATGAAGACCCTGTGCTAATTTGGTGAGTTGGTTCCTCTTTGTATGGGTTCATCCTTGTTGTTTATAGGAGATTTTTCTGGCTCCATTTTTTTTAACGTAAGTGAGTGTAGTATTGAAAGAATTGAAACATTAGATGGATAATCTTGATTCATGATTTTCAGTTCATAACGATCATCGGGAAATTTCAAATCCTAACAACACATATTAATCCTGATTGCTATACATGCATCCACGTGATTGTGATGTTAACTTTGCCACCGGTCGGGTGCCTAAGTTGCGCGGGGTTGAGCCATAGGCCAATGCGTATGTTCACGACTGGCCCGTACAGAGCCTTGACCACTGCACCGCATAAATTCCTCCAACAGTTTCGGAATATAATTTCGTGAACAGTGCAAATCAAGTAGCAAAGTGTTTGATAAACGCATGAGTGATAGAGCTAATGTTAAGACTAATCTTGAGCTGTGAAAACTGATTGACTTTCAACCATGTCTTGGCATGAACACTACCTCAGGATTCAGGTATAGGTCTTAGTTGCTGAAGAAGACTTTGATCACTTCTCCTACCAAAGATGCAAGAAAGAACGTCCTAAGAATTGAGGATAGGTCACTGCTACCCTGCACCAGTGTTGATCATCCACTTCAATATTGAGTCCTGTGTTCATAACACTGCTGCTGAATACAGGTCAGATCAATGCAAGAACAGTTTAGCACTCCTGAGTGAATAATGAAAGTTTGAAATTAGCATAAGGTACAGCTATTCCAGACCTTTCCAATGGTCATGTGGTTCCTTATGTTCTCTCGAAGCCAAGTTCGTGCCATGACTATGAAACTGAGGTTTCTCCGCTGTAATATTCCTCTTAAACAACTTCTACTCCTTTTGTCAAGACTTATGGCAGCTGTTGGAATGATCCTAACCTTGGTAAAGGCAGAGCCGTAAGGGTCATTTGAAAGCATGACCCTGAAGTGGTGGATCCAATATGTTCCTTGGCTGGAAGCACGAATTAAATCCGCCTCGTACATCACGGATTTTGTATGTGCACGTAAGTTTATAATGACGCCATGCAAATCCCACATACTCCAAGAGCTTTGCGTTAAATCTAATTTTGAGCGCTACATACCAAACCAAGCGCTTGGCCTAGTGGAAGGCACGCTGCCATAACTTCCAAGAGCAGCTTTTGATTCCCCCCGCTAACCTTTTCTTACGGAATAGTCATTAAATTTTCCTTCCTCATATATGAATAATGGCATGAAACCATAACTAAAGTTCGATTCCCCCACTAACCTTTTCTTACGAATAGTCATTAAATTTTCCTTCCTCATATATGAATAATGGCATGAAACCATAACTAAAGTGGACGTGGTCCAGCGGTTGGAGGCGTTGCCCACATACCTTTAGGCTAGGGAGGGGTTCTCGATCCCAGATTGAGCTTTTAAAAAAAGGGGGGTATAATCCTAGGGACAACAACCATTAGGCACGTTACTTGCTATTCTCAAGCTTTGATTCAAATCCAATTTCTTCAAATTTTCAATCCATTTTCTAATTTAAAACAAGATCAATTCATTTTGAAATTCAAAACAATACTAATTCAAGCTTCAAGTTTCAATTCATTTTTAAATTTCAACCAAAATTCCTTTTTTTCAAACCCAATTTTTTTTTTCTTCAAAACAAATAAATCCCTCTTCTACTCAAACCCAATTAATTTTTTTTTCTTCAAAACAAATAAACCCCTCTTCTACTCAAACCCAATTTAATTTTTTTTTCTTCAAAACAAATAGACCCACCCCTCTTCTACTCAAACCTAATTTATTTTTTTTTTCTTCAAAACAAATAAACCCCTCTTCTACTCAAACTCATTTTAATTCTTTTCCTTCAAAATAAATAAATCCCTCTTTTACACAAATTTATTTTAATTCTTTCCCTTCAAGACAAATAAAATTCTTTTTTACTCAAATCCAATTAAATTCTTTTCCTCAAATACAAACAGAATTCATTTCTTTCAAGCCAACATTCTTTTTCTCCAAATATCAAGTTTCAATTCACTTTCTAGTTCAAATCAAAATTAATACTTTTCTTCAAGTTTCAATCCTTTTAATTCATTGTTTTTTTCAGGTTTTAATCCAAAATTTTTAATTCTTTTCCATAATTTTTTTTTCTTTATCAAGTTAATTCCAAGTTCGAGTCAAATTTAATTCCTCAAGTCAAAATCTAGTTTAAGTCTTCTTCTTCAAATCAAAAATAAAGATTAATTCCTTTTCTTAAATTCTCCAAATCAAATCAAGTTTAATCCTTAAATTTTCAAATCAAGTTCAATTCCTTTCTCCAAATCCAAATCAAGTTCAATTCTTTTTTCAAATCAAATCAAGTTCAAGTTTTCTTTTCTCAAAGTCAAATCAAGTTCATTCAAAATCAAGTTCATTTCTTTAGTTTAAATCCATCAATCCTTTTTACTTAAGCTCATTTATCTCTTTATCTTTATCATTTTCAAATTAAATTCTTTTGTTCTAGGTCTCACGCAATGAACCTTAGGCACGAACTGGTAGCTTTTTCTGTTGTTTGATGTTTAGGAATTCATATAGGTCCCAAGTGCAGCTGTAGTTGTCTTGGACCTTGTGCATGTGGACTAAGAATCCCTTTCAAATAAATTTCAAGGAAAATTTATTTTTGAATCTCTAAGTCTCACGTGACGAAACCTAAGCACGAACTGGTAGTTTTTTCTACTGTTCGGGGTTTAGGAATTCGTATGGATCACAGTGCAGCCGTAGTTGTCTTGGATCCTGTGCATATGTGGACTAAGGATTCTCCTTAAAATATTTCCAAAATACTTTAGCCATTTTCAGATATTCCTTTCCAAGCAGTTCCGAAGGTCAACCCTTCGAGCGCCATTTACTTCCAAATACTTCTCTTCAAACACCTCTGAAGGTCAAGCCTTCACAAACCAGAACTACGTAAGCCTTGAGTTTCCCATTGCACCGGGGAATACGTAGGAGCAGGATCAAGTCTTATCAGGCTAACCTCCATCAAGTAATTTATTTTCATGCTAATTATGGGATCAAACTATTTTCAAATAATCACACACTCGATTTAAGGGTACCGTTCTTCGGAACGGGCGAGTGGGGTGCGTAACACCTTCCCCACTCGTAACCGACTCCCGAACTTCGAATCTCATCCTCACTCAATTGGATGCTTCCTTTCTTCTTTCTGCTTAATATTTTCTTTCATTCTTTCGTTAATTCAAAGATTAAGGAGGAGGCCGGAGGGGTTGGCGAGTAACTCTCGCCAAGTGACAGCTTACTTTTCTTTTACAAAAACTAATTTTTTTAAGTATTGGAGGCTACAAAAAATTATAGGATTTTTACTAAAATAATATTTATTTTTATAAATAATTTCTTTTCGATTGATAATTTTTTACTCAATATTTTTAATTTTTTTATCTAAAAGGTTAAAGATATATGTTGACAAAAATATTTTTCGAAGTTAATTTTGTTAATATGATTTTAATTTTTGTATGTCATGAATATTAAAAGAATTATATTACATCAAATTTTTCATCTTTTATGAACATTTGGATTGGATCAAACTTCATATATAAACAAAACACGAAGCTAGGTACATACACTTTTTTTAACAGAAATTCTTTATTATTAGATAAATTAAGTATTACCTTTATTTATTTTATCTATCTATTTAAAATGATAATATATAAATTAAAAATATTTAATTATTGTTTTTATTTAATAAAGAAAAATTAACTTCCTCCTATAAGGTGGTAAGTAAAAACAATATATATTATTTAGGCTTACAAAGCGTATAGCATGTGTTTGCATTGTCTTTTTAATATTTTCACCCATTTACGATTAAAAAAAATAAAAGGTAAAGTAGTCTTATGTGACTTTAGTGAACCCATAATGCATTTCATATAAATATAGTTAACATGTTTGTTTATTTTTTCTCGGTTGCAGCCGTTTCTAGATTATGTAAGTCGTCACTTTTGGTCATAAGACACACAGGATCACCAAACCAATATGTTAGGATATAAGAAATCAAACAACAAACTAAGGCATAATTTCCTTTAGTATATTAAAAGAATTATATTAAAAAATTGTATGATCAAACATTTTTTCACAATCAATTCTATAAGTAGAAACTATGTTTTTCAAAATATATAAATAAATGTATTTATAAGTAAAAGCTATAAACACTTAACATGCTATTTATGAACAAATTACAGCTTGTTTGTCTAGTATTCAGAAACAGTGCTGAAAAAGATTTGTGACCAAAAAGAAAAAAAGCTGAAAAATATGTGAAAAAAAAACGCTGAAAAAGATTAAAATTAAAATATTTGGCTTTAGTTAAAACTGTACATCTCGGAAACAAAATTGAAAATAATTGCTGATGGTATAATATATATTTTGAAGCAAAAAATTATATTTGTACAATTTTTATACTTAAAAAGGAAAAGAAAAAAGCGAAAGAAAAATAAGATAGAATAATTATGAAGTGAAAAAAAAATTAAAAAAAATGTTATAGGATGAGAAGAAATAGAACAAATATGTCTTAAAAGTATTATATAAATAACATAATTCTTTTAAAGTTAATAGCTTTTGAGTCTTCTGACTTGGCTTGCACCACTCTTACTGTTTATTATTTTGTTCTTAGTTAAATAGGTCACTACCATAAAGTTTTTTTTTTTTTTATCAACAGTCACCACTGTAAAGTTTAAACGAAGTTATAACGTCACTCGAAATGATATTGCTTTAGTACAATGGCCTATTCTTATTTAGTGACTTCTAATTAGTTTATTTTATGGTGGAAATTTTTTTTGACAGATATAAATAATATACACTCATTTTTATCTGATAGAAACTACTGAATCTATTTTATTTTTATAAAAATATATTAATTATTAAATAAAAATATAATAGATGAATGGTATTATTTAAATTAAAAAAATCATCCCTATTTCAACCCTTGGAAACCTTAATAAAACAAGAATTGTATATTACAATTGTTGCGGGTGAATAGAGGGATGAAGGCTAACATTTTATAATACTGTCTTACGCCGCCAGCGCGCGCCCTTTTTCTGATAATGTCCAAAGGCATGTTTGGAAAGTGAGATAGGGTCACGTAAATGACAAAGGAGAGAAACTTCTCCGAACTTCGGAGGGGTCAGCATGAACCAATAGGAAGGAGTGAAGAGTTGTTCAAATTACGCATGAGATCTATACATCGTGGAAACAGAAAATATAAACATAGATTTGCCTTTAGAGCAAGCGAATTGGCGATGCGGTTGTGTTGCGTCTTACTATTCACTGAGTCACCAAAGTACCAAGCCGCTTCATTACTGGAGAACGAAACCAAAATTATTTGAGTTTAGTTTGAACCTTGGAATTTATAGCTCAAGTGAGAGAAAAAAAATTGTACCAAATGCCTCCACTCTCTCGCTATATATATCCTTTTAACTTACCGGCTCTTACATTGTCATAGATAAACACACATTATCAAATAGATTATTAATTTGGTACACACCTCATCAACACCATCGTTCTAGAGGAAATGCCGACGCTGAAATCACGGTTCTTCTTGTGTCTTATACTTGTGTTCCTCTCATCATCAAGTTGTAAATCTCGTCCTCTCGGAACTCTAACGAGTTTAGAGAACTATGCAGCCCAAGATGCACATTTTGGAGCCCATGCTAGTCAGGGGAGCGGGTTCTTTGAGTTACAAGAAAGCCCACGTTTGCCTGGAAGACTTAGTCCTGAGGGCCCAGACCCAAAGCATCATTGATCAAGCTCGGGAAAACTTTTATGTATTGTAATTTTCTTTAAATAATAAACTACGGTATTGCACGAGGCAAACAAAAAACGGCCATGCAAAGGTTACGACAATTCCACAAGAAGTTTAGTCACAAGCGAATTGTCTTAACTCTTCACATTGGTCTGTATTTAAAAGATTAATCACGTGCCAAGCCATTTTGTAATAAAAAGTTTGATTCCATATTTAAAAGGTGTAAGGACATTTTTAAAATGATGTAAATAAACTTATTTTAAAATAATTCCTAAAGTTATATTTAATAATTTTTAAAATATAAATTTTATGAATTGAACTATGAAAGTTATATTATGTAAATTAATTTTATAAATTTTATAAAATTTTTAAGATGTATAATAATGTATTAAAGGGAAAATTATAATAACATTATTGATATTTATTAAAAAAATATTTAATTCTCATTTATTTTTTAAATTATTTTGACATGTTTATATATATATATATATATATATATAATATTATGAAAAATTTAGAAAGATTTGTGTAGAGTTATATAAGTAAAAAAATATATATGATATTATGTCTTTATATAAATTAAGGAAAATTTATGTATAATAAAAAATAGATGTATTAAATATTTTTTTTATAAATTTTAAGAAGTATTAATATAATTTTTGTTTACTAAATAATTTTAATTTAATATATATTAAGAAAGATATATTATATATTAAATTAAAATTTTTAATAAAATATAAAAAAATTATTGAAAAATTTTAAAAATCTTGTGCAGTTAATTTACCTAATATATATTTTTTATTTAACTGTTCAATTAATAAAATTTTAAATTTTAAAAATTTATTAAAATAAATAAATTTAGTTAAATAATTACTGAATTAATAAATTTTAAAATTTTAAAAAAATATTAAACAAAATAACTTTAGTTAACTTACTACTGAACTAAATTGACCCCTACTTGCAGATAATAATTTAAAATAATTATTATAAAAATTAATAATTTTTAATAACATTATTATTTATAACTGAATAAGATTATAAAAAATGAACTTTAGAGATGATAGGTTCATCATGCATCTTGCAATGTGACAACACCTATGAACAAAAGACTAATATAATCGAAAATGCGTCTAGTCAAACTTCTCTAACGACAAAAATGTTTTTGTCAAAGAAGACAAACTAAGCTAATTTTAATCGTGTAACATAATGATGGATGACGATATGTGGAAACCCCAAGATTAGATGTCATCTGACTAATAAGGAAGATAGTTGCATTTTGATGCATATGATATTTATTTGGATGGCCTGCCTTCTATGCATTCATCCTTTAATTTTGTTCTATAATAATCAAAGTGCCTTTATGCCAATTGTCCTTCTCTTTTGATAATGTCATAAACTTAATTATGAGATAGTTAATTACCTAGTGCCAAGTACAGTCCAAACGACCCGCATGGATGAAGAATCAACAAATGACACAATAGGATAGCAAGGACGTATTTATAATTTCAATTGCCACAACACAACATGTTGACACGACGTCAGTGCTAGGGGCCAAGAACACTTCACTAGGTGACAAGTACACGCATGAAAAGCCACATCTATAGAGTCTTTATTGATATGTGTAATGAAGCTGGGATCTCTTTTCTAAAACGATCAAGGAATGGGAATTTGAAATGTATATCAAGGAATGGAATGTATAGTGCTCTACGTTGCAGCATTCATACCCATTTGTAAGTTTATATTTCCTTTTCTATATATTTTGGGTATTGCTTTTTGCACCCCCAAAATTTCTTTTTGCTTTATTAAACTTTTTCTTCTTTCTTCCTCCTTCGTCTTCTCGTCTTCCTCCTCCTTTTTTTTTTCTTTCTCTTTCTTTCTCATTTCTGTTTCTCATTATTACATCTTCTTCATTGTTAATTGAATCCATATGTTCTGCTTTGGTGGGAGAAAAAACTAAGAAAATAAACCTCGGAAAAACGTCGAAACCATGTCGGAGAAGACGAACGAATATTGTATTCCGCAAACTAATTTGCGGAACGTTAAACACTTTCCGCAGATTAGTTTACGGAATGCATAAGTGTATTCCGTAAATAAACTTGCGGAATGTAATTTTTTTGTTCCGCAGATTAGATTACGGAATGTAAAAATGTAACCTTCCGTAAATTAATCTATGGAAAACAAAAAATTACATTCCGCAAATTAATTTACGGAATACATTTTGTATTCCGTAAATTAACTTGCGGAACAGACGAATACTTGCGGAAGAGAAAAAATTTTTGCGGAAGAGATGAGAAGGTGTTAAGGGTAAAATGGTAATAAAAAAATTTCAAAAAATTAAAGGGGGGTGCAAAAAGAAAAAAGGGGATGCGAAAAGTCAAGCCCTATATTTTTTTTGCAGCTAAATCACTTCAGGTCCACATAATAAATTCAATAATGTGAAAGCCCATTTGGTTGCCTGAAACTGTTACCATAAACCATTAACGGGCTTTGCTTTTCTTTTACTTTCACACATCCTTTTATTTTGGGGATTGCTTTTTGCACCCCCAAAATTTCTTTTTGCACCCGCCTCATGTGTGAAAAGACAAAAATACCCTTGTTTATTAAACTTTTCTCTTCTTCTTTCTTCCTCTTCTGTCTTCCTGTCCTCCTGCTCCTCTTTTTTTTTTTTTTCTTTCTTTCTTTCTTATTTTTGTTTCCCATTATTACATCTTCTTCCTTATTAATTGAATTCATATGTTCTGCTTTGGTGGGAGAAAAAGCTAAGAAAATAAACCTCGGAAAAACGTCGAAAGAGCATCGGAGAAGACGAACGGACTTTGTATTCCGCAAACTAATTTGCGGAACGTTAAACGCTTTCCGCAAATTAGTTTACGGAATGCATCAGTGTATTCCGTAAATAAACTTGCGGAATGTAATCTTTTTGTTCCGAAAATTAGATTACGGAATGTAAAATGTAACCTTCTGTAAATTAATCTACGGAAAACAAAAAATTATATTCCGCAAATTAATTTACGGAATACATTTTGAATTCCGTAAATTAATTTGCGGAACAGACGAATACTTGCGGAAGAGAAAAAATTTTTGCGGAAGAGATGAGAAGGTATTAAGGGTAAAATGGTAATAAAAAAATTCCAAAAAATTAAAGGGGGGTGCAAAAAGAAAAAAGGGGGGGTGCGAAAAGTCAAGCCCTTTATTTTTGTCCAACGATAAATACCAAACTATCCTTGTTATAAAAAATTATCTTTTCGTTTTTAATTTTTGAAATAGATTTAATAAATTTTTAAAAGTATTTATTTAAAAATAATTAAATTTATTTTTTAAAAAATATTTTGAATAAGTATTTTCAAAAACTACGAAAATATTTTTTTAAAATATATATTTACATTCCTTCCTCACAATATTATAACGTATCTAAAATTTACTTCAATCTTTATCGAAAAATAGAAATTTAAAAATTTATATTTCTAGATTCACCTTTCCGAATTTAATGATTATTATACATCTTATTTTTTGAATACATATTTTTAGAAAAAAAATAATTTTTAAAAATAATTTTTAAAAATAATTTTATTTTTTTATATGAAAAAACATGCGAAAAATAAAATTGGAGTTGGAAAAAGCACCTCCCAACGTTAACTCGATCTACATCAACCAATAGCACAGATAAATATACCAAGGCTCAAGCAAAAACACCACCTGCTAATGACTTATTGTCAAAACAATAGACTGCTGTGTGTTGATCAGAAACAAAAAAGACTACCGTTTTATTGATACTTTCGGTGGTGTTTTTTAAATAAAAATATACGTATAACAATTATTACACGTATTATATTTTCATTGATAATATAAAATGAGCCAGAGATCTTTTACATTAATTCTTGTTAGAATAGAACCATCCTAGCCTGCTGACATCTAACTTTCAAGACTTTCAAGTAGCCTGAAGCACTACATGGCTTATGGAATTGAAGTTTATGAAATCCACGTTGGCCGGCCGAAGCTCAATACGGATAGATATTACTCATACACGTTTTATTGCTATTGAAGTGCATATAACATATTGACAAATTCCAGAAGATTAGTGACCTTCAACAAAACTTCAACCAGAAAACTGACTTCAAAAATCCTGCCATTACGTACACCACTGTTGTTTACATGATCCAAATGGCTCTATTTCATGTGAATTCTGTAGGGCCTAAAAAATGTGTCTAGCATTATAAAACCGTTTCATAGTGATTGATTACCTTCAGGCAGATAAATAAAATAAAATAAAATATCCGCTTCACAGAAGAAACATTAGACACTCCAAACTTAAATGAAACATCTAATAGTTTCAAACACAAAGTGCGTGTACAGATTACCGAACATATTGTTTTTCCACAGACAATAGCTACAATAAAAGGACGATTTAAATACTATACGAGGTAATATACATTATTATTAACAAATCTTCCAATAACGACAAAAGTACAATACGGGGGAGAACATATACCCCTTCAATAGTATATGATTCTATTGCTACAGAAATGACTTCAGAGGGTCATTGAGGTCTATATCAGATAGCAGTGGGAGATCAACTGGCACGGATTCTGGACTCAAGCCTTCATCTTTCAGCTTTGCAATTACTTCCTCAAAAACAACTTGATTACCACTTTGAGTGAGATGCAAACCATCACTGCATTTCAGTTACCAAAATCATAATTCCATATCAAAAACAAAATATATAATCATATCACACTCTTCAATTTATAATTGTTGAAAGATTGCAGATAGAGAACTCCCTGTAGACATAACCACTAATCAGCATCATCGAAACTGTACAATCTAGGTTCTGGGAAAAACAACGCTGCATTATTTGTACCTTCAAGTGGTAACCAAATTTGACATAACAGAAGCCATATGTAAAAGTTACAGGTAAGAGTGAATTTGAAAAACCATGTCATTAATGAAAACCTCATTACTCACAAGATTTTATGTTATGCTGAAATGACAATCAATTCACATTTCCGTATAATTAGAATACTAAGCCATCAAATTTGTTGGCATTTTAAATTTAAATGGTAACTATAGTCAATCATAATTAAAAATGCACCACTGTTCAAACTTTTAGCACAGCTACTATATATTTATAATGCGGTATTGATAACTATGTTGTCAACATAAGTGCAAGATATACAACATCGCAGAAAACGGTGTAATTGAAGATATATAAAGAAGGCAAAAAGTCTTCAGAGACCTTAGATGATGATTTTTCCAGTCAGGGAACTGTTGCAATTTGGTCCAGAGATCAACTACAGGGATTCCACATTCTCCGGCCACAGCAATGCATGCTCTAGCATACTCACCAGCAGCTTCATTAGTCCTTTCAGGAAGACCCTCTGGATTGTCTACATACGGATACCTGCAATAGATTTCTAGAAATTAATTCTTCGAGCTTAACCTCTACTGTATTGTATTTCTAAATCTTCTAAAAGGAGAAAATCTAAGAAAAGCAGTGACGATATGAAGAACAAAGGACCAATAAAGCAATACCTAATACGTGCCTCTTCATCAATTGGAGGAGGAGTAATCAAGAGAACAATAGTTGTGGGCCATTGCTTCTGCATTTCAATTGAAAACTTGCAATATTTAATTTTTGACATTTATATAAGAGGCCTAGAATTGAAACATATGTATTGATATAATTAAAAAAAAAAAAAGAATCCCCTAATTCTCCCCCATTGCAAGACAGATGTAACAGGCAACGCTTTCATGTTTCCAATATAGAAGGGTGCAAGGTGATTCTAGCCTACCTGATCTAGAGAATATCCAATATCAAAAGGTACTTGTATCATTTTTCTTCTCTTAAATATCCTTTTATAAAATTTATACTTCTTGCACTTCACTTGAATTTATAATATTCTTACAATACAACATATTTATCGCTTGAATTTAGCTCCTTTAAAATGACAAAATTTGTAAAGTAAAATAGTAAATATCTCTACCTTTAATTAGAACTAAACTACCTTATAAACTTATCAAATTTCAAAACAAGGGTAAATCCATCCTTATTTTGTCACTTTACATAGTGCATACCTTCTCACTTTAGTCTAGTTAAATTCTTATTACTTGTTGTCCACAGACTTAGTAGCATCTACTTTTCTCTATTTCATCCTTTCTAACTTTTGCTGATGAATACAGTCCATACATTCACCATGGATATAACTTCCTATTAATTAAAATACTTGTACAATAGAAGTGTCAGCATTGATCAAGCCCGTGGGCCCCCAAAGGTCAATAACCTTGAGCAGATGATGTCTTAGTCCTTAAATAGAGGCACCGTTCTTCCTCTCCAAAAGTAAAAGTGGGTCTTCACCGTAATCCTACCTAGCTAACATGCCTACCTAACAGCTCATAGGCGACCAAACCGAATAATATAATTGCATGGGCGCCAAAGAAAGAGACGAGAAAGAAGACACAAAGGGTTTAGGTCGTGAAAGCAACCGTAGGCTCCCTCCAACTAACCCTCCCCAGTTTCACCCAAAAGAAAACTAATACCAAGTGGACCTTTTACACAAACATCTCGTGCAAGCTCCACTCTCATAGAAAAAAGCAAGAACGAGGCCCTTTTGACAGCGTATCAATGTCAAGTGGCAAACAACAACAACCACACTCCCCTTAGCCACACCCACCGCACGTGTGTATGTGTTTATCTGTAACCACCTTTCAATTCTCAACGAGCCCCACTTTTCCAATTCAATTCATGAAACCCCACAACCATATTTGACGAAGAAAGTCATGATAACACTGAACCCCACCAAATGACAAATAATTAATCCTTTTGTGGCATGCAACATACGCAACCAAAGCACGCTTATCAACCCCACAAGAGTCAAAACTCTAAACTTAAAAAAATAAAAACCCCTTTTTGTGCCACTAAAAAACAGTGCCCTTTTCTGGGTTTCAACACCTTACAACTTCTGCCTAATCATTTAATCCAAACATTTGCTGCGACAAAGAGGGGTTACCTTGAAGAATGAAACAATGGAGAGAAGGTTCTGCTTGTATTCATTGAGAGGCACGTGTTGAAAAGCAGAATATCTATCAGAAAGACTAGCGTCGTTAGCCCCAAAGAAAACAGTCACAGCGATTGGCGCTGTTCCGGTTCCACCGTCACCGCCGTGTGACGCAGGGAAAACCCTGTCCAACACCTTCAGTGCCCACCTTGTGTTATACCCACTATACCCTCTGAGCACCACATCAGCCTGATCAATAACAACAACAACCCCATTTTACAGAAAGCTTAAAATGGTGAAACCCATAACAGACAAAAACAGAAATCAAATAGGATGGGGAAATGGTCGCTTAAAGCATGAATGAATACCGTGCGAGAGAAATGGTGAGCAAGAGAAGCACCCCATCCTCCAACAGTGAAGGAATCCTCGGTGATTGAATCACCGAAAAGATAAATCTTTGGACGGGTCATGTTGGTGGGTGCAGTAATGAATGAATGAATGAGAAATGCAGATTGGGTTGCGTCTGGGGTGCTACGATGTTAATGCATTGGTCGTCAAATAAAGCTGCCAATGGTATTTAGGCTTTTGGGTGAAAAAGGCTGCAAATATTAAAATTCACCAAAAAGGTACGTCGTGACAGAGTCACTACCAGGGGCGGCGAGTGATAGGGCTCCAGCACTACTCATTTTACATCTAAAACCAGGGATCACAATAAACTGTACCACTCCAAATTAGTTTAGTTTCAGATTTAATTTGATAAACTTCTCCCTAAATTAAATTTAAGTTAAAAATTAAACTTATAAATAAATAAATTTAATTTAAGCTGGTATTAATCAATTTGTGATATATGTATAAAAATTAAATTTATATAATTACATTTGTTTTTATATAAAATATGTATATAATTATAATATATATTATTATAAAAATTATATATTTAAATAGTTTTTTAGTTATAAAATTAATAATAAAATATAAATTTAAAATATCTATTGCACACAATTTTTAAAATCAAATCAGTCGTTTGAATTAGAATTTAGTTTTTTTTTCAAATTAATTAAATTACAAAACTGTTTAAATAAAAAATTAGTAGCGAATTAATAAAAAATTAATAAAATATGATAAATCAGAAAAATAGATAAAAAAAACTGATTTACATATAACATAATATTATTTTAATATTTTAAAATAAAAAAATTATATTATATTATATTATATTTAATTTAAATTTAAAAATAAAAATATATGTAACTTTTTTATTTTTAATCATATAAAAATATTTTATTTTTGGATTAAATATGTTTTTAGTCCTTTTAAAATATTCAAATTTTAGTTTTGATCTCTTAAATTTAAAATCTTTAGTTTATCTCTTTTATTTTTTAAAATACATTAATTATAACCCCTATATTAATTTAAATTTTAATCATAATTTAAGAATTATAATCAAAACATTTTATAAATGGTCAAAATTTTCTCTAATAATGATTGATCTAACTTGACTTAATATAATTTAAATTAATATCAAGAATTATAATCATGATATTTTAAAAAATAAAGAACCTAAACCAAAAATTTTAAAAATAAGAGACAAAAACTAAAATTTAAGTATTCTAGAAAAACTAAAAATATATTTAACCTTTTATTTTTTTATTATATATATTTTAATATAATATATTATAAATATTTTAAAAAATATATTTAATCAATATCAATTCAACAACAATTCATTAAAATTAATAAATTTTAAACCAATGTTTGATCGGTTTTATTTTAAAAATTTTGATTATATAATTTAATAATTTAATTTATTAATTATTAATAATAATTTAAATATAAATATTTTTTATTTTATATAAATTATAATTATATTTATATTTTTAATTAAAAAATAATTTTTCTTAAAGATATAAACGGTAAATTTGAAAGATCATAACTTAAATTATTTTAAATTTTGTTTTTTTAAAATAAAAAAAATTATATCAAATTCAAATCAATTTTAAAAAAGTTAAATAAATTTTTATCAAATTAAATTAAATTCTACCAACTTAACTTGATTTATTTTTTATTCTACATCTACCAATACAAGTATCTTTATAAAATTAATATTTTCCTTCATTAAAATTAATTTTAAATGATATTTTATTTTTATTAAACTATGTTATTGTTTTATAAATTATTTACTTAATTCATTCATTTAAGTAATAATAAATTTATCTTTATTATTTTTATTTTTATTTTTTTGTGTATAATGCATAAAATTATAAAAATAAAATAATTTTTAATAAATTAAATCTTAATATTATTATAATTTTAATTTATTTGTTAATTTTTAATATATTCAATCACATAATAATATTTAACTAAAATAGTTAACTTTTTTTATTAGTTGATTATATATTTACAATGTATTAAAATCAAACTTTAAAAAGTATGTATTATAATTTAATAATTTTTTATATTTATTTTTATCTTCAGTTTAAAATTTTATTTATCCCTTATTTTTTATTAACATGATATAATGTTTAATAATAATAATAATATTACTAATTTTTTATTTAATTTAAAAATAATCATGTAATATAGTATTAATATACTAATGATAAATATATAATTATTTTTCTTTCATCTTATTTTTTATCTTAACTTTCTTATTTATGGGTTCAAGATCTTTGACTCATACTTCTCTTAAATATCTTTAAGCATCCAAATTAACTTTTCTGATAAACTTACCTAGTAATGACCAAATATAATCATATAGTCCTTAGAAAATTATGATCAATTTTTCTTATATTTGAAAGATGATTTGTGTTAATTTATGGCTTAAATTAATAGATTAAACCAACTTAAAATTTTTAAAGATTTTTCTCCTCATTTACTATATGTTGGCCAAATGGTCATTTAAATCTCACAACCTTATAGTAGAATATTTTGTACTTCCTTGTGCATGGTTAAATTCATTCTTAAGTCTTAACAATATTTTTAACTCATTTTTCCTAAAATTTAATAAGTTTGGCTGAATGGTTACCCAAACTATTATCAAATATTTATTAAAATTTTTAACTCTATTCTTATACATGGTTAGGTTTTTTATTATAGTTTCTAAAATTTTAAAGTCTATTCCCCTTATAAATTGTTGACATAATCTCTTTAGGATCGACACTCGAGTCTAAAATATTTTCTTTCTACACTGACGAATATACTTGCATGTGGATAAAACTTTATATATGTTTTTACATTCACATTTTGTATGATTCATTTTTTTTAAGATTATGGGACTGCTTTTGAACCAAACATGAAAAAATATAACCAAAGGTGCGCTTCCTATCACCCAAGTCTCCAACATAATCACTATTAATGAATTCGAAACAAATTTGATTTTCCACCTTTTTATGAAACAAATCACAATCAACATTTCCTTACAAATAGCGAAAAAAAAAATTGCAACAAAAAGATACATCTTGGAATATTTCATTTACCCACTTTACACCAATTATTTTCTTCCCTCCAGGAAGATCAAGCAACTCTTATGTGTTGTTTCTTTCAATTGCTATAATTTCTTTATTCATTGTTTTCCTTGAAATCTTTCCTTTTCATCATAACTTTTAGAATTGAATGATATTTATTTTTTTCTAGCTGTTGCATTTATTCTTATCCTTTCCATCAAAGGTAGATAAATTTTATTATCCAAGAGCATCATTACTCCATCTCCAAAACTCTTCTTCAAAAGATGACATCTTGATTAATAACAATATTCTTAGTATTGGAATTATATAGTTTATAACTTTTGAATGATCATTAATCCCATGAAAAATGCAATTTTCTCCTTTATTCTCTCGCTTTACCCTCTTCTCATCTAGGACATAAACATAGACAACACACCCAAAAATTATAAAATAATCCATTATCAATTTTTATCCATTCCATACTTCTTTAGGTGTCATATTTTGAACAACAAGTGTTGGAATTTTATGCAAAATATGAATGCTCCAATTAACCTCTTTAGACCAAAATGTTTTTGGAATGCCGCTTCTTGCCAAAAGACTTTGAATCATATTTGAAATTATAAAATTTTTTCCGCTTATTAACTCCATTTTGTTAAGGTATGTAAGATACTATAAGTTGACTCTTGACTCCACAAGTCTCACAAAATTTTGTAAATTCTTATGAGATATATTCTCCACCATGTCTTTATGGAGAACTTTGATTGGATTTCTTACTTCTTTTTCAACCAGCAATTTGTAACTTTTAAAAAACCTTAAAAGCTTGAGACTTTTCCTGCAAAAAATACTCCAAAGTTTTCCAACTAAAATCTTCAATGAAGTTTATTATGTATCTTTTATCTTTATTGGAAGATGAGCTTATTGATCTTTAAATATTAAATGAATTAGCTCAAAAGCTCATTTTTCTCTCCATGATTGCTTTGTGGGAATTAATTTTGTATTTGTTTGATATGAGTATATTCTTCACAAACTATAGATAGAATAATAATTTGAAGAAGCGCAATCATCATTTCCTTTTATTGTAAAGTTTTTGACCCACCAAAATTTAGGTGACCATAGTGAAAATGTTATAGTCGTGTCATATCTTTCAATTTTTTCGAGAAACATAAATGAGTGGTGTTATGAAGTAAAAGTGAGAACATACAATTAGCGATCATGGTAACTTCAGAAATTAAGCCCAACTTTATGTCTCCAATCCAACACACTCCATTTTTTATAGAAATCTCGTACCCTTTCTCTTGTAGCTATCTCATACTAAGCAATTTGGTCTTAAAATATGGGATCAAAAAAGGCATTAGAAATAGTATAGATAAAGTTTTCCTTGGTCTAGATAAAAACTTTTCCTTTTCCTATGGTAACTACTATGGAATTATTACTAAACTTGACATTACTTTAAAAAGATTAATCTAGTTTAGAAAACACCTTCTTATCTTCATGCATGTGGTTGCTGCAACCAGTATCTAAATACCACATTCTTTTGAGTTTGTTCAATCATTTGACATACCATTAAAAGTGGAACTTGTTTCCATTCTTTTTCTTTCTCTGAAAAATTAGTTCATACTCCATTTTGTCTATTCAAATTAATCTAACATTCTAATTCATAATGACAATACTTGTGTACCAACATTCAATGCTTGATTTGTCAGCAAACTTTAATTTATGAGTTGATGAATGTTGGCCTCCTCTACCCCCTCTTGTTCCTTAGTTTTCTTAATTATGATTGTGTTGTTGTTGATTGCCATGGTGATAGTTTCCATAACCTCTACCTTGTCCTCGACCTCATTTCACCACAAAATGATTTTTTGTTTATACCTTCAATGCTTGTTCATTTTCCTCTTCTACCTTGAACTTATGTTAATGCACTAACAATGAACTTTTAACTCATCAAGTGAAATGTTATCTATATCTTTAGATTCTTTTATAACATAAAAAATAAATTAAATTTTGGTGTCAAAAAATAAAGTAATTTTTAATCAGCAGTGATATTTTTTGTCTTATCTCCATTGATTTACATCTTGTTGATAATTGTCATTACTTGAGAGAAGTAATATGTAATTGATTCTCCTAAATTTAAACTCCAAACATAAAACTTGAAGTTTCTTCCCTTTTGCTCTTACTAAACCTTGAAACTTTTTTATTCATGGAATCTCATATTTTCTTGGAGGTTTCTTTGTGGAGGATGGTCTCCAATGTTGCATGATAATTTCTTGAAATAAGTAGTTTTAGCCTTGAGATCCTCCAGCTTCAAACTATCTATTTTACCTTTTTATGCCTTTAACATTGTAGTCTCAATGACAATGAGAACTACATTTAACATAAGTTGTCAATACTCTATTGACTACAATTTTTTTTTTTATTAATATGCTTTGATGATCATAGTGACCATCAAAATGTAGGATAACTTCTTCCACAAAATTGGAATCTATAACCATTTTTTGAGTATCTCTAGTCATGCATTTTTTCTTTATAAACCAAGCTCTTAATACTACCGTTAACATAAGGAAGAGAAAAGACGATGAAAGTACTCAAAATATTTTATTGTAATATGATTTTTCGTACAACCAAAATGTACTCTATTTATTAAACTAAAACATAACCTATGAAAGTTAAAAGATGTAGCCAATAACTTCTAAAACAATTCTAAATAAATTAGATATTATAACAAACTCTTAAAATTATTTTAAACCATATTAAAATATTAAAAATATAATAAAAACAACAATTATGTCTAAAAATGTTTCCATAAAAGCTCTCTTTATCTCGCTTATCCTCTCTCATTGTGATTCATTACTTAAAGAGAATCAATCACTAACACACACCCATTCATAAAATGTTAAGGCATCATTTCTCTCTCGCACAAAATATATAAAATAATAATAATAATAATAATAACAATAACAATTATTATTATTATTATTATTATTGTTATTGTTGTTATTCAACATATTTTTAAAAATAAAATTTAAATATAATTTTTTTATAATCATATAATTTTTTTTTTGCATATATGTTATAAATAAAAGTAATTTTGTGTGCTAAATATAAAATAATAAGAAAATCAGCATAATTTCCTCGACATTTAATTATTGGATTGTATCCTCAAGTTCTATCCCTTTTAAAGAGAAGGAAAATGTAGGCCACTTGTGGACGAAATTCAGTCCAAGCGTTAAGAAGGAAAGTGGTACAAATGGCAATTCAACTCACACTCCTTCACAGAGATGCAATTCCGAGCGAAGCAAATAGAAGAGTCCATGTTACACATATAGCTAACAGTAGCACCTTCATAATTCCTCTATTGTCCATGTACTCCATTACAACCCAGATAGCCGCCACACATCAACTTGAAACTGCACATCACCTGTTGCAGCAAAATCTCGATACAATAATTTGCCAAAAATGATTGGACAAAGGAGAAGCTTGGTGGGTGGAAGAAGAATAGAGCAAGGAGGTGATAAGAGAAAGGTGTCAAAGCGAGCAAGCTTCAATGAAAGGATTAAAAAGGAATCTACAAGAAAACGAGAGTATTTAGGTTGGATGGATACATACAAAAACACATTGTTTTAGTATCATGTGGTGGTTAATGTGATATTGTACATGATACATTAACAAACTATTAATTAAAAATAAAAACAGTGATTAATTGGCATGACAGATTATAAAATAAAAAATTAACTTAAAATTTTAAAAATATTATAAATAATTTTGCCAAGTGCATATAAAGTTAGAGACTATTTTACTGCTTTACTCGTAATGATAATGTAAAGATGTATTTACGACATTATTATAATAAAATGAATGTGATTTTTTAATATTTTAGCGTAAAACATTTTTTTTTATCAAGAGTCTCATATTCAAATATCCAAAATTCCAAGCCCACATGCTAATTACATTGGAAACACGAACAAGAGTTATACAACAAACACAAACGTAAATCTAAATTAACATACAATTTATTACCTACAGATGAACCTCTTTTTAGGTAAAAATGTAAAATTTACTTTTTTTATTTAGATTAATTTTTGTTTTTATTTTAAATTTTATTTATTTATATTAATCTTCGAATTATTTAGTAATTTTAACTAGTATTTCTCTCATTATGATGTTAAGTTCTAATGAAAGTTTTATTTGAGTATGAAATTGTGTATTAAATCATCTTAACCTATTGAATTTTTATGAATGGAGCATAAAGTATTACAAAATTCCGGAGGAAAGTCATACGTTAACAAAAATAGACATAAAAAATTGGTCAACTATTTTCAAAATATGAATATTTTATGTCAAAAGTAAAATTAATCATAAAGAAAGAATATTCTAAATAGGGGTTTTATAAAAATAATTTTTAATTTTCCTATATCTTGGCCAATAAAATCATAAGAATTTTATATGTTGATCGAAATATAGTGTATTTTCTAATCAATTTTGATGATCATTGAAAAAAATATAATTTTTATTAAAATTTAAATTTATTATAATAAAAAGATTGACTTATAACAAAAACTGAAAATCTAATTTAAATATAAAAAAAACACACAAGATAAAATTGAAACTTATTCTAAATACCAAGTAAAAGAATACATTTTTTGACATTTATGTTTTGACGGTTATAAAAAATCGTAAAAAACTCACAGTTTTTTATAATTTCTTTGAATACAATAAAAGATTATCTTTAAATTTTTTCTCTTTACATTTTTCTCCTTTCTCTTTTCTACTCCAGATCATGTTTTCCCTTTTTAGCTCCTCACGCTTTCTTCATTCTCCATTTGCAATTTACGATGTCAATTCATGGCGGTTAGGACATTGCAACAGTGTTCCTAGCACCGTCATTCGCAAAATTTCTCTCTTGAAAGAAATGCAACATCGGAACTTGTTTTTATTCACATTCTCCTTGGTCATCCCAAATGGACAATTCAAGAATTCCATGAAACCTAAATGTTAGTTCTTCTTCCATTCAACCTTTTTATATTTTATTTTTGTTGCATAAGATGAATTTGGTTCAGCTTTACAAAATGTCCTTGTTTGCAAATGATGCATTTCTATGAAGTTGTAGAATTTAAAATTGTGTAAGAAATATATAAGGTGAATAATCGAAAGATTAAGTGAAAGATGGGAACACAAGAAGTGAAATTATTATGCTATAATGAAGTGTGCAGCTCCATTGAGCCTATTGGTGTTTGCAATAAGCCAAGTACCATCAGATACAACTTCATATGCATAATTCCCTCTCACCAATGCATGTTCCTCCAACCGTGCCGTTGATGTTGTGCCTTTGGTTAGTGCTAAAGATTCCTGTTTGACATGAACTCACGTAACATGTTATAAATTGTGTAGGTTAAGAATAAAATGAAAGGTCCTGTTTATGTCTATGATCACCTTGATAACTTTTACTGAAACCATTGTCGGTATGTGCAATTAACTATCAAATTATTTTTTCCTTTGCTATTTGATTTGACATTTCATTCTGTTTGAGTATAAAAGCCTCTTCTTCATTAGAATCAAGTTATGTATTTCTCAATAGTATTCTATTTTCATCTCTTCATTTATTTCTCTTTTGGTTTGGTTCCTAGTATGTTCTTACATATGAGAATTACACATCTTTCTATAAAATATCTTGATTTTTATGGACTTTTATTTCTATTTTATTTTTTCTAATGTTGTACTAAACTCAATAAATACATGAGATTATAATTTATAAAATAATTCACTTTATGCTGAATTTTGAAATGATTTTCCCTACCTGGATTTTGGATGATATTTGTAGATATGTTAAATATAGAGATGATAAACAATTAAGAAGTAGGATAGATCAAATTTTGAAAAGGATAGCTACACTGCCTACTTTCAATAAAGTAAATTATATGGGAAGTTGCAGGTTAGGTGGTTTTCAATGATAGGTGGTGCTCTGTTTTTGAATTTTTCCTTGCTTTTTTTTTTTATCTTTCTAAATGCATATTTTTTTTAATACAATTCTAGTATGAAAATATTGTTAATTGCAATTCTTATTCATGAAAAAGAAATTTTATTCACATTATTATTTTTAATCATTTCGTGACTCTTATAATAATCAAAATTTAAAATCTTATAATCATGCATAAGAATTAAACAATTTAACAGCATAAAAAAATTAACGATTTTATTATATGAAGGGTAAGTTATAAAACAATACCTTAATTAAATTCTAAATAAAATAAATAAATAAATACATATATGAATGAGTTGCCTCCTTATTATTTTAATGTTGTGCCATTGGTGTTTTGTGACAGAGAGGAAGATAATCATATTTTAATATGGTATTTGGTGCAATAAGTAAATGACATTTCCTTTTTTTAGATCCTGGATCTAATATTGTATACTTTGAGTTTACATTGGCAAATGTACAACCTTTTTGGTTTTTGTGGTTCAATGTTGCTATTCTCGATATACTATATACATTTGACTATGGCATTTCAAAATTTGGTCCTCCTATTTTTAGTGGCTTGTAAGTTATGATAAGTTATCATGCTCAACCATTGCATCTTGTCTTAGACTAGCTAATCACAAAATGCTTGTTTGGCTCATGTTAAAGATATAACGTAAAATCATTTATGTGTCAATTAATTGTTGAAGCGTTTAGGATTAATTTTTCATGGCAAGATATCCAAATAATCTAGAGTTTGATTCATCCAGCTTTCATTCTTCTAATTGAAATTACCATTTATATATCTTCAAATAATTATAACATTTTGCAACTCAATTGAATAAATGAATATTAAAATAGTTGTATTTGTTAACTTTTATGATAAATAATGTATATTAAAATAATAATTTTTTTTAAAGTATGTGTAGATAGTAGAGTTTAATCATTTTAATTTTAAGGTACCAAAAGGATAAAAAAAGATGTAATTTTTTTATTAATTTAATTGATAGTTTGATTTGAATCCAACTTAATTATATTAAAATTTAGTTTGCATCAATTTAAATAAAATTTTAAATTCAATCTAATCTTCATGCATCAAAAAAATATTGATAAGTATTAAAAATATATAAAATAAAAATAGAAGTTTTAATGTTAGAAAAATATTATAACGATTTTATCTATATCTACGATGATTTTTAATTATCAATAAATTTTTTTTTTAATATTATTTAAGTTTCTTGGAGTTGTTTACCGCAGAAAATTCACCTATCCTTCTACTGGGGATAAAAGAAAACGTCAGCAATAATTTTTGTCACCTGTAGAATTGACATTTTTCAAAAACATTGGTATTAAATTTTGTGACATTTTTAACTGCCAGAATTTGTATTTAAACCGCTAAAAATGATTTTTTTTTTTAGTGGACATTAATTTTATCTAATAAATATCATTATAAATAGAATAGAATAGAAATCTATTTGGTGTCCTGCAAGTTTCCAATAATGTCTTATGTTCATATCATTGTAAGAAGAAGTTATTAAGAACTAATTTTCTTAATTCGTACAATGAATAAGTTTTAAATGACTTCTAAAGTGGTAATGTTAAATTACTTTTTTTATACGATAAAAAATGTTAAAAATCAAAAAAATTACGTAAAATGATATTACTACTGTAACATTCACACTTTTATCGATATTTCATGAGTTTTCGTGTAAATATTTTCAGTCTTAAATAGTATTGGAATGACTTGCACAATAGGTCTTCTATCATTAAATTTCAGATGGATCCTTTATGTCATATTCCACAGGAAAAATATTGTTTTATATTCGAAAAAAAATAACCAAAAAAAGAAAGATAAAAATAAAAAAATTATAATATATTATATAATATGATAAAAATTTATTTAAAATGAAAATTTGTTAAGATGTATTATCACATTATAATTTGTAACCTTCATGAAGCTAAACTTCAACTAGAAAATGACTTCGAAATCCAGCCATTGCGTACACATTAAACCATTATTGTCTACATGCTTATATTCAAATGGCTTTGTTTAACTAATAATATAAAAATTTATAATAATTATATCAAAATTATATTCTTATAATATATATATATATATATATATATATATAATATTTTGATCAATGCCTATATACTTAGTTTTTTTAAGAATCATTAGACTATTTGCAATGTGAATGAAAGTTTGATTATCACATAAAATCATAGCATGAGGAATAGGATTGTGACGATCACAAAATAAATTTGAAATCCAAATAACCTCATTTGTTGCATTTGTTAAAGCTTGATATTCAGCTTTAACCAATGATGAGAAGTTGTAACTTGTTTCTTCGTTTTCAAGAAATAATGGAGTATTCCAAAAATATGCAAAATCTAGTAATGCATTTATGAGTCTTAAGACAGTTGCCTCAGTCAACATCTACATATGTTGTTAAGTGAAAAGAAGATTGGGCAGAAAACAAAATTCCTTAAGTATCAAAGAAGATGATGTAAAGCATTTAAATGACTTGTGTGAGGGGCAGACATATACTAACTAAGCTTATGAATAGTGTAGACAATGTCATGCCTAGACACAATGAGATAGAGTAGACAACCAATGAAATGCCTGTATAAGGAAATATTAGTTAGAGGTTCTCTCGTTGAAGTAGTCTCCAAAAATTACTTCACCGTGATGAAGAAGCAGATTGGAGGGAGAACTTAGAATTAGACAATGAAAGTTTCAGAGAAAGAAGACAATATCGAGAAGAAAATCATAAAAAATTAGGGAGTATTAAATTATTCATTCCACTATTCTAAGGAAAGAATGAATCTGAAACTTATCTTGAGTGAGAGAGAAAAGTGGAGCATGTGTTTGATTGTCACAATTACTCTGAAGAGAAAAAGATAAACCTAGCGACTGTATCTTTTAACAATTATACTAATATTTGGTAGGATCAATTTGTGCTTAATAGGAAAAGGTATGGAGAGAGACCTATCCAAATATGGGAAGAGATGAAAGTAGCCATGAGAAGAAAATTTATGCCAAGTCACTATCGTAGGGATTTACATCGAAAATTGCCAAGTCTCACTTAAGGCGCCATGGATGTTGAAGATTATACAAGGATGTGGAAATTGCCATGATAAAAGCCAATGTGGAGAAGGACAAAGAAGCCACTATGGCAAGATTCATTGGAGGATTAAGAATAGAGATAGCTGATGTGGTGGAACTACAACATTATGTGGAGATAGAGAAATGGCTTCATAAAGCTATTCAGGTAGAAAGACAACTCAAATCTACGAGCTATCACAAATATGTTTCTAGTTCATCATGGAAGTCTAATTGGTCCAACAAGAAGGAATGTCCTAAACCAAAGGAGGAATCTCGTGGAAAGTCAGCACTACTTATTTCCAAAGGTAAATTTGAAACTAAATCCTCTAATAAGTCAAGTCACACTCATTGCTTTAAGTGTCAAGTTCTAGGACATATTGCTTCTCAATGTCCAAACTAGAGGACCATAACCATTCTTGATAACGGCGAAGTGGAGAGTGTGAGCTCGAAGGAAGAAAAAATGCTGAAGTTGGAGGATTGTAATGATGTGGAGGTAGAAGAACCTGTGCATGGAGACATTTTGGTCACAAGACGTGCATTGAGCATTCAACCAAAGGATGAAGGAGATTTAGAGAAAAAGCAACATATCTTTTATACTTTTTGTCATGTGAACAACAAGGTATGTAGTTTGATTATAGGTAGTGGCAGTTGCACTAATGTTGCTAGTACCTTGCTAGTGGAGAAATTAAACTTGCCTACTAAGAAGCATCATAATCCTTATAGGCTAAATGGATGAATGATTGTGGAGATGTAAAGGTTAGTAAGCAAGTTTTGGTGTATGTGACTTTGCTCCTATGCATGTTGGACACTTATTGTTAAGACATAATTGGCAATACAATAAAAAGATTACATACGATGGATTTAAAAATAGATATTCTCTTATAATAGGTAGTTGAACAATTGTATTGACCTCATTAAGACTCATTGAGGCTTATTCTAATCAAATGAAAATTTTAAAAAAAATGTAAAATGAGATAAAAAAAAATTAGAAAACAAAAAAGAAAATTAAGAGTGAAGAAAAATGAGAAAGTCAAAAAAAGAATGAGAGTGAAAAGAAAGAAAAATAAAAAAAAAAGTTTGTGTATTTTCTCACAAAGGAAAGATTGAGAGTGTTTTGAGGGCAAATGAGAAAGTTCTTGTACTCATACACAAGGATATTTATTTTACTAACAATTATAACTCTTCTTTCCCTAGTGTGGTTGAATCTTTGTTGTAGAAATTTGATGATGTATTTCCTAAAGGACCACAAAAAAGTTTGTCTCCTATAAGAGGCAATTGATTTTATCCATGACGTTGTGATTCCAAACCAACCAACCTATAGAACTAGTCCTGGAGAGGCCAAAGAGATTTAAAGACAAATAAAGGAATTGATGCAGAAAGGCTATGTGAGAGAAAGTCTTAGTCCGTGTGTGGTTCCTTGTATCTTGATACCAAAGAAGGATGAGACCTGGTGCATGTGTATGAACTGTAAAGCCGTCAACAAGATTACGGTAAAGTATCGATATCATATTCCGAGGTTAGATGGTTTATTAGATGAAATGTATGGCTCTTGTTTGTTCTCTAAAATTTATTTAAAAAATGGATATCACCAAATTTGTACGGAGGAGAGTGATGAGTGGAAGACTGCTTTTAAAACAAAATATGAGTTATATGAGTGGATTGTCACATCATTTGGTATTTCTAATACACCAAGTACCTTCATGAGATTAATATATCATGTCTTGCAAACTTTTATTGGAAAATTTGTTGTTGTCTATTTTGATGATATTTTAATATATAGTAAGACAATGCATGAACACTTAGATCACTTATGTGTTGTCTGTATTATATTACGAAGCCATGGATTGCATGTTAATCTTGAAAAGTGCACTTTTTATATGGAATCGGTTGTCTTCTTAGGATTTATTGTAAGTTCTCAGCAAGTTAGTGTTGACGAAGAAAAAGTTAAGGCAATTAGAGAATGGTCCACGCCTACAAATGCTAATGAGGTAAGGAGCTTTCATGGTTTAGCAAGTTTTTATAGGAGGTTTGTACAAAATTTTTGTTCTATAACTGCCGCTTTAAATAAACTTGTTAAAAAGAATGTTAATTTTAAATGGGATAAGAAACGTGAACAAGCTTTTAAGTTGCTAAAGGATAAGTTAAACAATGTCCGTGTATTAAATTTACCTAATTTTGATAAAGTTTTTGAAATTGAATGTGATGCCTCTAGAGTGGGTATAAGAGCTATTTTGATGCAGGTTTCCAAACCTGTGACATAATTTTGTGAGAAACTTAGTGGAGCGATGCTCAACTATCCAACCTATGGTAAGAAACTCTGCCTTGGTGAAGGCCTTACACACTTGGCAACATTACCTTTGATCGAAGGAATTTGTCATCCATTCTGATCATCTTTCTTGAAGTTTTTAAAGTCCCAAGGTGACCTTCAAGATTCAAGGACGAATCCTATCGGAGAAGGAGGGAATAATGTTAACGTAAATACCATGTTAAGCGAAAAAAATTATCCAAAAGATTTTTTATAAGGAATGAGAGATCTTATGACTAGAAATAGGACCAAATGTATGACACAAGCACTTCAAGATCTCATCAAGAAAATTCAAGAAAAGGATAATATGGATTCAAATCCAATTCCAACATGAGTTAATTTATGTAGTCATATTATCGAAGATGTTAAGTGATGAGATTTATAATTTGCTATTTGATATATATTTACAGGTTATTTGTTTAAAATTAGTTGAAAGTCAAATTGCAATCTAATTAAGATTTCTTATTTATTATCTTTTTACTAGATTATAAATTAAATTACAATCTAATTAGGATTTTTTATTTATTATCTTTTTACTATATTATAAATCAAATTGTAATCTAATTAGAATTTTACATTTGTTATCTTTTTACTAGATTGCAATTGCAATCTAATTAGAATTTCTTATTTGTTATTTTTTTATTAGATTAGGTTATTTATATAATAAGAGTTAGGAATAGAGTGTAAAGACATATTTTGATGAATAATAATATTTCTTTTTGAGAATTTTCATGTATGTGAAAGTTGATTCCCTTGGTTCTTAGATAAAGAACTATCGTGGATAACGTTGGTTCTTCCGATAAGTCACGGTAAGGGTCACATTCCTCTTAATAACTTCAGTGCTTTCCGACAGGTCACAATTTGTGTTGGGTTCCTTTATGTTATCCTATCCCTCAAGACTCCATTGTCGTTTTCGCATTCATTCATAAATCATATCATGTCCAAAAATTAGTCATTGATAAGTTATTAATGAAGATTATTAAACAAATAGCTTGCAAGTGAAATTAATTTCTACTCTTAAGTTTATTTTGTAACAATAAATATCTTGTATTATTCTATTATATAGCAATTAAAAATTTATTACATTTATATTTATTTGACCATTGAAAAATTATTAAAATATTACTGCATTATTATTTTTTATTATTATAATTATAATTTTTAATTATTTTAAATTTAATTTCTAACCATAGTAGTATTAATATTTAATTATTAAATTTTTTTTATAAATATCACATTGAGATTTACAATTGAAAACATAACAAAAACTTTCATTGTCTATAATTTTTTCTATATATATTATTGTACAAGACTTCAATATATATAATTTTTAAGATCATAATTCTTTACTTTTCGCTATATTAACCTTTAAGAATAAAATTAAATCAAGTAGCAAATGATTTTTTATTTTCAAAGCAATAATCCTTCCAAAACACAATATCTTCTTTTATTTATCAACATTAAACACTTTAAAATTTTGTTTCTTTAAATATAAATAAAAAAGATAAAAATAATCTTTAATTTTGGATACACAAATAGAAAAAAAAAACATTTTACATAACATTCACTTTAAATTTAATTCCTTACAAATAAAAGACAGAGAAACTTGATTTATTTATTTTTTTTAATTTTAATATTTAATTATAAATTATTAACTTATTCCTTTTTGCTTTTTTTTCTTATTTGAGAAAAAAATTTATTTCTAATTTTATCCGTTCAAATAACTTATATTTATTCTATATTTTTTACATTTCTATTTCTTTATCTAATATCTTTTCATTCCATCTCACTCTTCTTCCAAACAAAAAGTGTCCAACATTCAAAGAATTGAAGAAACATCTAAGTTTCAAACATAAATGTCAGAGATTGTTTTCCACATAGTAGCTGCAACAAAAGGACGCTAACTACCACGAGGTAATATACTTTATTATTAACATATCTTTCAATAACGACAAAGGTACAAAACCCGCCCCGAATGAGATATACCCCTTTGGTAATATATGATTCTATTACTACAAAAATGCCTTCAGAGGGTCATTAAGGTCAATATCAGATAGAAATGCGAGATCAGCTGGCATGGATTCAGGACTAAAACCCTCCTCTTTCAGCTTTGCAATTACTTCCTCAAAAAGAATTTGATTGCCACTTTGAGAGAGATGCACACCATCACTGCTTACCAAAATCATAATTTCATATCAAAACCATATATATAATCATAACACACTATTCAATTTATAATTGTTGAAAGCAAGACATTTGCAGATGGAGAACACCGTGTAGACATAATTATTAAATAGGGTCATCCATACTGTACAATCTAGGTTCTAGGGATAACAAAGCCGCATTATTTGTTCCTTCATATGGTAACTAAATTTCCAGAAGTCTTTTAACTTTCAATGAAACCATAGCCTTCAAAGAATGACACTATTCTTCGCAAACCCAACAAATTTGGCAATTTTGGCATAGCTGAAGCCATACATATTAGGTACAGGTAGATGTAAATTTAAAAAACCGTGTTAGCAGTTAAAACCCCATTACTCATTAGATTTTAAATGCTTAAATGACAATTCAATCCGCATTTCAGTTAAATTACAAGACAAAACCAACAAGTTTGTTAGCATTTTAAATTTAAATAGTAACTACATTGTCATTTAAGCTTGTTGTAGCATAGCAGCCAACCCCCAAAACTGCTACAGTGCTACAAACTTTTATACACAGATCAAATAAATCATAGTATATACATATAAATGTTCAAATTTCAAAAATACTCAAAATTGATGGCATATTCATAATTAACAACAAAATGTCATGAGTCTTAAGCAAAATATATCAGCAAATAACAATAAAAGTCAAGGTAGAAACAAAACAATGTTGCTGGTCACAGAGTGGGTGTTGTGTGGTAGATAGACATGTGGGAAACTACATCCAATTAGGGATTTTTGAAGTTCCAACAGGGGGAGGGGATATCAACATTGTCCCTGAAATAATGCTTAAGACACCCAAAGCAATGTTGTGTTGAGGGCAAAATAGTCTCTTTAAAGTTCCATTCTACCACTGCTATATTGCGGCTATAGCTGCTATTTGAAAACACACAGCTATTCAAACTTTATAGCACTATATAGTCCTAATGCGCTATTGATAACTATGTTCTCAACATGAGTGCAAGATACTAAACAATGCAAATAATGTTAGATATATAAAAAGGTAAAAGTTTTCAGAGACCTTAGATGATTTTTTTTCCACTCAGGGAACTGTTGCAATTTGGTCCAGAAATCGACTACAGGGATTCCACATTCTCCAGCCACAGCAATGCATGCTCTAGCATACTCACCAGCAGCTTCATTAGTCCTTTCAGGAAGACCCTCTGGATTGTCTACATACGGATGCCTGCAGTAGATTTTTAGAAATTAACACTTTGAGCTTAACCTCTATTTGTAATTTATTTCTAAATCATATAAATGGAGAAAATCTAACAAAATCAGTGAGAATATAAAGAACAAAGGGCCGATAAAACAATACCTAAGACGTGCTTCTTCATCAATTGGAGGAGAAGTAATGAAGAGAACAAGCGTTGTGGGCCATTGCTTCTGCATTTCAAATGAAAACTTGAAATATAATTTTAACATTTATATAAAAGGCCTAGAATTGAAACAGATATATGTATTGATATGATTAAAAAGAAAAAGAATCCCCTAATTCTCCTCCACTGCAAGACAGAGATTTAACAGGTAATCCTTTCGTGTTTTGTATGTTGGAAGGTTCACAAGCTGATTGTAATCTACCTGATCTAGAAAAAACTATATACAATATTGAAAGGTACTTGCCTCATTTAAATTTTTCTTAAAGAAATATTTCTTTAGTTTATACTTCTTACACTTCACTTGAATTTATAAATATTCTTACGTTACAATGTATTTATTGCTTGAGTTTAGCTCCTTTAAATGAGAAAGTTGTACGTAAAGAAGTATCTCTATCTTTGATTTGAACTAAACAACCTCACAAACCTATCCAACTTCAAAACAAGGGTAAATCCATCCCTATTTCCTTACTTTACATACCTTCTCACTTTAAACTAGTTAAATTCTTAGGATTCGTTGTCCACATACGAGCAGCATCTACTTTTCTCTATTTCATCCTTTCTAACTTTTGCTGATGAATACATCCCATACAATCTTTATGGATATATTTTCCCTCTGAACTAAAATATTTATATAATAGAAGTGTCAACATTCATTGAAGTTGTGGGCCTAGCAGGAGCAAGGGGGGTCAATAACCTTCCTTCTGGAATGTTGAGAAATGATGTTTCTATTTGATTTAAAGTTGAATAGAATTAATTTTGAACAATTAAATATGATTAAAATGTATTGATAAATTAATCTTAAGTATATATTTTTATTAGAAAGTATGATAATTAATTTTTTAACTATAAAGTAAATAACCCAATTAGTCCTTAAGGAGAGGCACCATTCTTCCACTTCTAAAGCAGGTCGTCCCCATAATCCTATCTAGCTAACATGGCATGCCTACCTAATAATCCATAAGCAACCAAGCCAAATAAAATAAGGGAAAAATTTAGGTGCAGTACGATAAGTGTATTACTTTTCAATTAGAATTGAAGTTTTATCATTGTAATAGATATCAGCTTTTATTGTCTTTAATGCTAATTAACAGACTCAGCACTACCATCAGACAAGAAACAGAATTCAGCCAACTACCCTAACCACCATGACAACCACCTAACTGCCTCTATCACCACATAACTGAAACGCATGCACTATATTGTACTTGTATAAATATAATTCTTTGTAATAGATAATTTGAGCTGAACGTATATATTTTCAGTCCATCTTTATGTTTTACACTTTGCTGTACAAGAATGCCATCCAAATATTCTTAGATGGTATCAGAGATCTTTCTGAAGAGCTCTGATGCATTACTCTACTAAATGGCTAGAGGTTCAAGTTCAAATGGTAACAATTGAGGATTAGGCATAAGTATTCTCATGGGGCAAGACCAAACAAGTCACTTCTACATTCATCCCAGTGAGAGCCCCACCAATGTCACAATCTCGTCATCACTGACCGGAGATAACTTAACTATCATACATGGGCATGCGTGATGAGACGAGTATTAATTTCTAAAAAAAAAATATAGATTTATTGATGGATCAATAGAAGTACCGATAAGGAGTGACCTAAATTACAATACATGGGAGAGATTTACCAGTCTCGTGATTTCTTGGATCATTAACTCGGTCTCAGCTTCCATTGCTTAAAGCATCATCTACATCAAAAATTTCACGGATCTATAGAATGATTTGAAAGAGAAAATTTTCAAGGTGATCTTATTCGAGTTTCAGAACTTCAACAAGATTTGTATGCTATGAAACAAGGTACTTCATCAGATGCTGATTTCTTCACTGAGATGAAAACGTTGTGAAGGAACTAGAGTAGAATAGACCAATTCCCCAACGTATATTCCCCATTCCATGTTGATCTATGGCTATTCACAATACTCAATTGTTTAGAAAACAAGATTATATCATGAACTTCCTCATAGGGCTCAATGATCAATTTGGGAACATTAGGTCTCAAATTCTTTTTATGGATCCACTACCACTACTCAACAATGTTTTCTCAATGATATTGTAGCAAGAAAGACAATTTGGAGGTCCTCCTACAATAAGTGAAGATGATAAAATTCTGATAAACACCACAAGTAGTTTTAAATCTAGTGGAAGAGGATGCAAATTTAAATTTGGTAAAGAAGGAAAAGTATGCAGTTACTGTGGTAGGGTTCGTGATCATTCTTAAGAGATAGGATGAAGCGATGATGAGATGGAGAGATCTTATCATAAGAGACGACGGATGAAAGTGGATAGGGGTGGAGTGAAGTAAGATGCATACATAATCCCGAAGATAAGTTGGTTGTTGGATAAGTGAGGAGGAATGGCAAAGTGGAGCTGAACTGTGAGGATCATGTGGAGCAGCCTCTACAAGTCTTTGGGTGGATGGACGTCTTTGAAGATTTGAATTGATCATCTCGTAAGTAAATTCTTGGTGGAGCAATCGCGGATGAGCACACGATGGTGTGGAAAGGAAAGATATGATCATGAAAAATAACATGGCGAGAAATTAAGAGAGCTTTGTTGTGAATACCCAAAAGGACAAAACCCTTCATACCAACTTTGAATCTCAAAAAGACTTGTCTCTTGGCTCTTGTGTCATATTTGAGGCATCCCACAATGAGTTGATGAGTAAAATAAACACCCAAAAGTTTTGAGGGAAGAAAGGTCAACAACTGTGTGGTACAATCTTTCATCACGATTGGTATCAAAAAGGAGATAGGATGGAATGCAAATGATGAGGTAGACAGCATGCTACACTGTGTAAGTCCAATAACATTTAGGTAGGTTAGACTAAAAGAACTCTACTTACATTCAAAATGTTTGATGTTTTTCCTCAACACATCCATTCTATTGGGGTGGTGCAATGCAACTTCTCTCATGTATGATGTTATTTGATTCATAGAATTGGGATATGATAAAGTTAGGGCCATTATCACTCCTTATCGTTTTCACGCGTTGGTCAAATGAACATTGATAAGTTGAATAAAATTCTTTACAAAGGTCTGAACTTCACCTTTGTGTCTAAGAAACTTTACCCAGGTAAAACGGGTATGGTCATCAATGATCTTAGAAAATTGTGATAGCCATGTACAGAAATAGTTGAGAAAGGGTCCAGATAAAAAAGATGCATTAGATCAAACGCTTTATTCACATTATGTAAACTCACAAAAAAAGGTAAATGCTTCTTCCTTGAATATTGGCATACATCGCAAAGGTCATGTTTGTAAAGTGGAATATATAGGTGTTTTTCCTTTAATACATTCATTCGTTGATGAGAAAGGTGTCCAAGACATAGATGCCATAGTAGCCCTTTGGATGGAGGAGGTTTAATTGTTGCTGCACAAGCTATTACAATTTAATGCTGCTCTGGGTCCTCTAGGTAGTATAATCCGTTCTTGTGCTTACCAGAACCAATTGTCCTTTGTTCTGTGTGTTCTGTATAACACATTGTATTGCATCAAAGTTTACGGCGCAATGCAAGGAGGCTAACCAAGAAATAGAGATCAGGTTAAAGGAGAATTGAGGGATATATAATGCGTGATCAAGATATAGGTACTGCAAAAAATCACAGTACCAAAGTATTTTGCAAGAATTTTACTGAAGTGAAACTTCACTTTTGATTGAAGAAAAACACCAACATCATCTATCTAACTGCACCTAAGTTTTATCCAATTAAATAATTGCATGGGCGCCAAAGCTAGACACGAGAAAGAAGACACAAAAGGTTAGATCGTCAAAACACCTTCAGCTTACCCTTCCTAGTTTCGTGCAAAAGGAGAGCCAATAAAAAGTGGCAAACAACAACAAGCTCATCACAATCCCCTAGCCCGTAGCCACTCAATTCTCAATGGGCCCTACTCCTTCTCCAATTCAATTCCTCAAACCTCACACTCAACCCCACCAATCACAAATAATTAACCCTTCTGTCACATGCAATGTACGCGACTAAAGCACGTTTATCAATCAAAACTCTAAACTAAAATAGTAACAATGTTCTACACTGTACCAAACAAAAAATAGCAACATTCCGTTAGAAGAAAGAAAAAAGATTGCACCATTAATTGAAATTTGATTTTATTTTAAAAAAAATCATTAAATTAATAATATAAAGTATTTTATGTTTATATTGAAAATCCCTCTTTTGACACTAATAAAAGCAGCGACCATTTTCTGTACATTAGTTGCAGCAGAGACGAGTTACCTTGAAGAAGGAAGCAATGGAGTGAAGGTTCTGCTTGTATTCATTGAGAGGCATATGTTCAAAAGCAGAACATCTATCGGAAAGACAAGCATCATTAGCCCCAAAGCAAACAGTCACAGCCATTGGCGGTGTTCCGGCTCCACCGTCACCGCTCTGTGAGGCAAGGAAAACCCTGTTTAATACCTTGAGCGCCCACCTGGTTTTATACCCAGTATACCCTCTAAGCACCACATCAGCCTTATGAAACAACCACATTTACAAAAAAGAGTCAAACTTTACCTTAAAATAATAAAAATGAAACAAGACGGGAAAATGGTGGCTTTAAGGTACAGTGGATACCGTGCGACTGAAATGGTTAGCGAGAGAAGCACCCCATCCTCCAACAGCGAAGGATTTCTGAGTCACCGAATCACCGAAAAGATAAATCTTTGGCCGAAGCATGCTGGAGAAAAGTTTTTCCATAGTAGAATCGGTGGCTTTTGCTTGCAATGTTATATAGGAAGCTAAGCTTGGGTTAGGGAGGACTGAGAAATTTTGAGGCTGGAGTCGGTCTTCTTTTTGTTAAAGCTTTCATGGGAAAGATCTTACCTTCTTCTCAATGCTATTAATTGGTCTGAATTATATATATATATATATAGATATATATATATATATATAAATAAAATTAAAATAAATATTATATAAATATAAATATATCTATAAATATATTAAATAGATTTTTTATAAATTTTGGTATAACCTGTTTATTAAAAAAAATTTAAAATTTAAAATTTATTTATTTATTAAACGAATCAAGTTAAATTAAATTTTAAAATAAATTAAATTATAAATTTCTATTAACCAATTTTATTTATTTTCGTCCTTAACTTAAATATATTGTAGTTGAATGTGATAAATAAAAAATAAATAAATAAACGAATGAAATAAACTGATTCAAGTTGCGTTTCCGCCAATCATATACCATTCAAACTTATTTATATGTATATGTATTTTAAAAATATTCAATCGATTTAAAGTTAATTTTAATATATTTGATCACATGTAATTTTAGGATGGTGGAAATGTCTTGCTGGATGGAAAGGGGCTGGGATGCATTTGTATTTGGTCATATAAAGCTGCCAATGCTCATAGATTTTGGCGGAAAAGTCGGAAAAGTTTTAAATGAAAAAATGTTAAAGTGTATAATATTCAATTGAAGTGGATATATTTAAAAGTGGATTAAAATAATGAAAAATAATCAATAAAATTTTAATATTATTTATTATATATACAGCTGATTTACCAACCATCTTTTATAAATAATTAGATTTATCGAAGTTATGAAAAAGAAAATTTTTCATTTATATAATACTAAAAAAAAATCTAAAAATTTAAGTGCACGCAAATTTCGGAGATTTTAAATGTACTCTTTGCGGCACTTTCAACAGCATTGAAAGTTAGTAGGTGGTTCTGCGTAAGGTTCTAATGTTGAAAGTTCGATTTTATTTAATTTATTTAATAAGGAGATAAGTTTATGTTTGGTAGAAAGCATTCTTAATTTATTTACAATATAATTTTATAATTTATTTTAATATATCATATTTATTAAAATGATATATATTATTTATATATAATATATTAAATTTATAAGTTTTGTTAATATTTATATATATATATTTAAAATTTGTTTATCAATTTTTTATATTAAAATTTTTTAAATAAGTGTAGATTTTAAAACAAGTTATATTTACAAAATTATAATAGATAATATACTCAAATTTAGATTTAAAATTTTTTAAATAAATCAAATTTAAACTTACAAAATTTAATTTAATTTAAATCAATCTATTTTTACTTTTATTTTTATTTTAATATTTTGCATTTGTTATTTACAAGTAAAAAGTATAAAAGTTAATAAAAAAAATTAACTATTCAACAATAAATACTGATGTATTAGCAAAACATTATAATAAAAAAGAATTTTATGTAGCATAGCTTAATGCACCCAACATATCCTCATAACAGTCACATGAATTTGTTATTCATCATTGGTTCTCTTTTTTTCCATACATTTAGACTCATCATAAGCATTAAATCAGAAAATGATACATTCTATCTTCTTTTAAGTTTATTGTGCATTATGGTATCAGAGTTCTGAATTTCAGAGCTCTCTTGCACCTTCGTCATTCCCCGATACTCAAGATCCTCAAATAGCAACGTTCAACAGACTCATTATGGATCCAACGATGATCCTTTGCAAAACCAAGCAAGCCCTTGACGGAAAATAATTATCACAGTTGGGCAAGAGGAATGAGAAAAGCCTTTGTTTCCACAAACAAATACAAGTTCATTGACAGCTCCATCCCTTTGCCAGATTAATTTGATCCTAGCAATAAACATTGGAAATGATGTATTAATTTGGTACACTCCTAGATATTGAACTTGGTTTATGAAGTTGTAGTCTAGAGCATTGTGTACATGGATAATGCAGTTAACATATGAAACCACCTTAAAAGATGATTTGCTCAAGGTGATCTAATCCAGATTACTGAAGTGCAACATGAAATTTATGGCCAAAAGATTCTTAACCGAGCTTCATAAGGATTTTAGGATAGTTCGATCTCAGATTCTCCTTATGGATCCTCTCTTTATCCTAATAAAGTATTCTCAATGGGTCTTCAACACAAAAAATAGGTATACCAAAGCGATGATTCACGATTCTCTGTGAATTCAGTGGAAAGTAATTGTTCCTATCCCCAAGGAGAAATTTTGGAAGAAACTAAAAGAGAGTATTGATAAGCATAAATTTCATAAATAATTATCTCTCACTTTTATCTCATTAAGACTTCTTATATGTTCAATTAAGTGGTCTTTGTCATATTTTATGAGTTTGGGTTCATATGAAGTTTAATTGAATTTCTTTGCTTACCCGATTAAAATGACACTATTATAGTATTTTGAGCATAATAGGAGTTTTAGACATCCAAAAATCATGAAATCTGTCTTGAATGAAAGCTTAAAGAAGTGCCCACAGTTACAAAGCAAGATCAGACTCTAAATGGGATGTTTAGGACTCCGAAATTATCTCAAAAGATGAGATAGTGTTGCTGATGTGGAATTTGAACAGTGTGCAAAGATCTGGCCATATCTTGAGATACAGAAATCATATTGAGATGAAATCAAATCTGTTGGAAAGCTAAGATCCGGGGCTACAACTTTTGTTCAGACGTGAAGCTCTAATTTGGACACATAAATATCCGAAATTGCGCTGCAAGCAAGTCAAAATTGTTGTGCTCATTGGTGACAAAAATTCAAAAGTGTTTTGCATTTTCAACAAAGCCCATGTGAAAGCAATAAAAGGGTGGAAAAGTAATATCCTAGTTGGTGACTTTCTGAAGATGATGCCTCAAAAATCCTCTATAAATAGAAGGGTTTACAAGAGGAGAAAGACAACCCCTTGGATATTAACTCCAATACCATTTTCTATCTTTCTTTCTTTCTTCTTAGTTGCCTCCTTCATGGAAGGCTTAGTTTTTCTTTGTTATTAGTTGCCTCCTTCATGGAAGGCTTAGGTTTTCTTTGTTGTTAGTTTGCCTCCTTAATGGAAGGCTAAGTTCGTAGTTTCAATTCAAGGATTCAAGCTATTTTCATTTTAACTTTGAGGTCTTGATCTTTATTTACATGCTTATTGAGTGATTTCTACTCTGCTTTACTATATTCTTCAATTTTATTCTTTTAATCAAAGTTTGTTCGGTTGACGTATTTTGATTAATGCATAATTGATTTATAATTGGTTTTTGATTGGTAAATCATTTTCCAAAAGTTTGAAGAGTAGAAATTAAGTAATTGAATTGAAGGTTTTCATTTTATTACTTACTTCAACTGAATTCTGATTATGAAATTGGTTTAGATGAAAGATTAAGTGGTTACTAAATCTTGTTGATCATAATCAATTAAATTCTGAGAGGTTTCTCAGTAGAGAATTCAAGGATCATTTTAGGGGTTCCAGATGATCCTAGGTTGATAAACACAATGCATGATTTTAGTGATCAATGATTAGTTAAGAAAATAACCTCTGAATTCCTTGAGTTGATAATTGTTAAGTGAATTAATTTCATTCTGTATTTTGTATTTAGCACTTAATATCACATCTTTACAAAACCCCCTTGTTCTAACTTTCTCCTAATTTGCTTAAGAATATGAAATGGTCTTTGGGAGATGACCTAGGTTGCACCTTATACTATACCAATAGTTTGGGAAAAATTTAGAAATTATTTTTGCGCGTTTGCGACGAGCGCGTCAAGTATGCACTTATTATGGAAGAATTGGATATACTATAGAAGTATGTTACAAAAAGAATGGGTTTCCACCCGATGTTGGAAAATTCAAAGGAAGTACCTCATCCAATGTTGTGTCTGTAGAAGGAGAATCTAAGGATTGTGACAATGTTGATGAACATGAAGAAGAAGACAATAAGAACCAATTCCTTTCATAGTAGAACAATGTCAAGCTTTGTTTGCTCTAATTAAGCCATCAAAATCTCAAGACTCTTTAAGGCATGCCATCAACCACGCACTGACTCAATTCCATAACCACACAAAAGAAAATCAAAGCAGATGAGACATCAATCTTATGTTCTGAAAAATTATTGTCTAAACTCTTTGATTATTGATTTAGGAGCCACATATTATATTTGTTCAAATTTAAAGTGGTTCAAAACTACCAAAAGGATAGATCCATTAGAAGTAAAGCTACCTAATGGTAGCAAAGTGATAGCATAATATGATGGAACAATTCAATTCTCTCCTTATTTGACTATTAAATGTGTCCTTTGTATTCTTGAATTTAAATTTTACTTGATAACTACATCAAAATTATACAAACACTTACATTGCTCACTTGTTTTTTATGAGGAAAAATGCATGATATAGGCAAAGGAAGGATGGGATGATAATTGGTTTGGTGCAACTTATGATGGACTATATTATCTAAAGATTGATCAAGCATTACATTCTAAGATACCGCAACTGAGATCGCTACAAGACGGCAAAATAAAATATGTTTCTTAAAACGAAGGAGTTGCCACCAAAATTTATTAAAGAAAATTTTAGAAAAAAACTTAAAAATTATGATCTTTAAAACAAGTTTGGATTTGGGAGTCATTTACGCATAGGGAAGGTATTAACATCCTACGACACCCATTAAAAAATTGTTACCTTCGAATTAATGGAAAATTATGATTAAATTTCAAAAATATTTATCTCATTCGAAAGGAAAATTGTTTTTATTGATTTATTTTATTTCATGTTTTTATTGAAATAGGTGAAAAAAATGGTCTGAAAGTTTATTTGAGAAAATCTTAGAAATACTTTTTTCCAATTTAACCTTTTTAATGTTGGAAAGGAAACATGATAGGGTTCAACATAGTAAGTGGCTACTCAATAAAATTTTATAAATCAAACGATGTTAAAGATAGATCAACCATTCAATTAACACCACTTGTCCCTTATGTAAAAAAAGGAGGAGAAAAATATAATTAATTAGCATGCTAGAAAATTTTTTGATTATAAAAAAAAAATTGATTTTCTACCAAGTGTACGAGAATTTTTTTCCTTTTGGAATAGAATATATTTTTATATTACTTTTAAAAAGAATGAATTTATCGTCGCACAAGATTCAAGGTATGTATTGTCTATGCCTCTTTTCTGATATGTCTCCTTTTATTTATCTGTTTTTTCCGTTAACTAAAACTACTCTTCTAGTATTCCACTAAACAAAACAAAAATGCTCTTCCACTGTCTTACTAACCAAAACCATTCTTTCACTACCCCATTAACCAAATAATTGTTCTTCCATTATCCCACTAATCAAAAAAATGTTCTTCCACTAACTTCTTATCTCCACTCTTCTCTATAACTTACAAACTATTAGTTTTTAAATTACTTTATTTCTATTTTAACTTAATTTTATTTCATTAAAAATATATTTTTAATTTTCATATTTTATAACTTTTACTAACTTTTGATTATTTTTATATTTATTACTATTTTTTATTTTTTATTTTTATTTATTATTTTTTAATATTTGGACAAAATTAGTTATTCACATGAGAAAAGAAGCTGCATCAATCTAATCAAACAGACCTTTAAACCTTCAGCCTTATAGCACATTCGTTTAGGGCATGTTTCAAATGATATTGTCAATCATGAAAAATAAATATTCCTATTATGAGGTGATGATTATGGACCTTGTGATATTTGTTATTACTCCAAGTAGAAACGTCTTCTTTTCTCAATTAGCAATTTTATTACTAAAAATGAATTTTGACTAGTACATATGCGATATTTGAGGTATATTTCATGTTAATTCAGTTCATAGATTTCGATATTTCTTAGCAATTCTTGATGATCACACGCGATATGTATGGGTTGTACTAATGAAGCAAAAATCAAAAACTCGTGAACATATCGAAAGGTTCATTGATATGGTGGAAACACAATTTAATAAAAGAATTATGGTTATGAGATCTGATAACGACATAGAATCCATAATGCCAAAGTTTTATATGTCAAAAGGAATTAAGCACCAAGTTAGTTATGTCAACATTCCTTAGAAAAATGGAAAAGTGGAGAAAAAGTACCAGCACATACTAGATGTTAGAATAGGACTTATGATCTAATATGGATTGTTATAATATTTATTGATGCTATGTGGTGAGGCACTTTGTTTATCTAATCAATAGAACACCATCATAGGTGTTAAAAGGAAAGATTCCTTATAAGATGTTATATGGAGAAGCACCAGACTTGAAAGACCTCAAGATGTTTGGATCATTGTGTTATACCTTAACATCACTGATCCAACAAGACAAATTTGATCCACGATCACAAAGATGCACTTTCTTAGGATATAAAGAAGGAGTCAAAGGATATGTGTTGTTTGACTTTAACAAAAGAAACATACTAATATTAAGGGATATGGTCTTCCATGAAGAAATTTTCCCTTTGAAAGAAGAAGAGAACAAAGATCAAAGTAGGAGTTGCAACCAACCCTCGCTTAATCTTGATTACTTTCCCTTAGAGAATGATAGTGTAAGGGGTAAAGAATCATCACCTCCAATCACTCGCATCGGCTAGTGAGAGAAAAATGTCCCATCATATCTAAAAGACTACCCATGCAACATTACAGTGCAATATCCGCAAAGAGCATTTATTGTAATGATTGACTCTAATTTTAAGCCCAGAAATTACAAGGAAGCATGTCGATTCAAGTGTTGGCAAAAGGCAATGAATGATAAGATCAAAGCCTTAGAACGAAACCATACATAGCATATTATGGACTTACCAAATGGGATCACCTATAAAAACTAAATGGGTTTTTAAAATAAAGCGACAAGTGGATGGAAGCATTGAAAGGTACAAGTTCAAGTTGGTAGCAAAAGGGTACAACCAAATAGAAGAACTTGATTATTTTGAAACCTACTCTCCAGTGGCCAAAATGATGATTGTGAGAACAATCTTAGCATTAGTAGCTTCTCAATATTGGTACCTACACCAATTGGCTATAAATAATGCCTTCTTACAGGGCTCACTAGATGAGGCCCTTTAAGCCGCAACAAGCTTGCAAACTACTTCGCTTTTTGTATGACTTAAAGCAAGCAAGTCAATGCTAGTATGATTGACTTACAATGTTTCTTATTGTAGAAGGATTCACTTTAAGTTTTTCTGATCATTCCTTGTTCACAAAGAGGTTATCTAAGTCATTACTTATTCTTCTTATCTATGTCGATGATATCATCTTGGCAAGTGACTCTCTTGTAGAGTTTGCAGCTATCAAAAATAAATTGAATGATACTTTTAGTATAAAAAATCTTGGGGATTTGAAGTACTTTCTAGGTCTTGAACTTGCAAGATCATAATAGGGAATTCACCTATATCAATGTAAATATTGCTTGGATGTTTTAAAAGAGATAAAGTATTTGAACTATAAGTCGTTTTCTACACCATTTGAGTCACGAACTCACCTTCATAATGGTGACAGCCCAAAATATGAGGGCACCAACAGATATCAACAAATAGTGGAAAAATTGTTGTATCTTACTAATACTCGACCTGATATCATGTTTGCAACCCAACAGTTGAGTCAATTTCTTGACCAACCCACTAAAAGCACCATCAAGCCATGATCTAAGTATTGAGGTGCTTAAAGGGAGCCCCAACACATGGAATTTTATTTTCATCCTCTTCCCAAATCCAAACCAAAGGTTTTAGTAATGCAGATTGGGCTACTTGCCCTAATACTTGTTGATCAATATCAGGATATTTCTTTTTCCTTGGAGAATCACTAGTGCCCTAGAAATCCAAGAAGAAAAAAACAATGGCTCGATCTTCCTCTAAGGCAGAATATAAATCCTTAGCAAATGTTACTTGTGAACTGCAATGGATTGCTTCTCTCCTGCGAGATTTGGGAATTACTCTTGTTACACCAAGCATCTTGTACTGTGAAAACCAAAATGCATTTCACATTACAACTAATCCAATATTCCATGAGTGAACAAAATATTTGGACATTGATTGTCATATACTAAGAGAAAGCATGAGAAGGTCTTATGAAGTTGATGCCTATAACATCCTCCAACCATATTGGTGATATATTCCCTAGAGGATTACTATCTTTTACTCTTGGAATTCTTCTAACCAAGATGGGTATGGTAGACATACACCATCCTCCATCTTGTGAGAGGGTGTTGAACAATAAAGACTGATCTAGTAGTAAAACGTTATAGCAAAAAAAAGCCTTATGCAATATAGCAGCCTATCCTCATAACAGTCACATGAATCCGTTATTCGTTATTGACTCTTTTCTTTTTCATACACTTAGTCTCACCATAAGTATTATAGGAACACTTTAGTTTGCTATAAATTGAAGTTAGTTTCTGTAATAAAAGTATTGAATTAGAAAATAAATTTACTCTAATACAATCTATCTTCTCTTAAGTTTATTTTGTCTTATTAACATCAATATGCTTTGTTTGGTAATAAAAGTATGTAAAGAAATTCTCTTCAATGTGGTAGGAGATAAATAAATGAAAAGAAAATGAAAAATCGATAAGATTACATTTTTTTTTCATGTGGAGAGAAAGGATTTAAAAGATTTAATTTCATCATACTTTCAATATTTAGTTTGAGTAAAATTATTTTTGATAAAACAAAATTTTTTTCTAGATAAATGAATTTTAATATATTATTAAAACAAATATTTTATACTATTTATTACAAAATTTAATATTTTAATTTTCATGGGGTTAATAAATTTTTTTAAGTAAAACTCATTAATACTTTTAATAAGTAAAAATAATTTTATGTATAAGTGTATATATTTTTAAATATATAGTTATATTAACACTTTAAAAAAATTATTTTATTATTTATATGATTTGGTATAATTTTGAATAAACTTATAAATTGAGTCAGGATCTTTTTCATTTCGTTCTCAAGCAAATGAACATCTCAAATTTTCATATGAATCAGCAGCCACATGAGCTTCAATCATAATGATATAGAGGATATAATATCTTAAAATATGATAGGATGAATAATTTTGTTTGATAAATAAATTATATTTAATTTATAATATAATTTATATTATAAAATTATTTATAGTATATTATTTTATATATTATTTTATGTAAAATAAATATTTAGTAAAATATAAAATATTATAATAATAAAATATAAAATTATTTATTTTATATATTAATAATAAAATAATATAAAAACAAAAAATATTATTATATAATATTTCTTATATTATAACTACCATCATCACATCATCAATAATATATTTATCACCACTATCATAATAATAATAATAATAATAATAATAATAATAATAATAATAATAATAATTTAATTTTTATAATTTTAAAAAATTGTTAATTTTTTAATTAAATTTTTATTTACCTATTCTTTATGTATTTATAGTTAAATGACAAAATATAATAAATTAGCTCCATTTTGTAACAATTTAAAAAATTAAAAATTTAAAACTAAAAATAGATTTATTTTTAAAAATTTTAAAATTAGAAACTACAAATTAACTCGAGCAAGAACTAAATATTTTGGAAATAGAAATCGCAATAGGTGAATCTTAAATGATGATTTTATGTGTGAGAGCACATAGGATGTATCTTTGTAGCGACAAGTGTGTTAACTTCTTTTTTTGAAAAGCCAAGAAAAATAAATAAAATTTTATAATGTATGGAGCTCTAAACATAAGTTATGTCCAAGCACTCCTTTAACCAATATATAAAGTACGACTAAAAGTTTTCCTTTTCCAATCATTAATAACCTTTAAACTTAATAATGTCATATTTGTTGAATCAGGTCAATTTCTATGTACAGTAACACCATACACTTATATATTTGGTTAATATTTTTCTAGATATATGACACGACCGATACATCAGTAAAATTTCCTATTATGCATCTCACTAACATCAGATTATATATCATCGATGCACTGAATGACTTCATACTCCCAACAATATAGTGGGTGCTTAAAATGTGTTATTTTTTTTTTCCTTATCTACCCCCAACTTCTCATCTTCACCATGTCCAACAAGTCTATGGTGTTACTTTCCTTGTAGCCAAAGATCCTTTGATTCCTCTACAGCTAAAGAGACCACACAATAGCATGCCAGATGGTACTCCATATTTACTTATGGCTTGACTAATCTAATTGTAACCCGTAAAATTGTTCAAAGCGTTGAGTTTCATTATCTTACAAAGTTGTTGAAATTCCTACTCGATGCAGAAAACTACACTATAGTTTTGAAATCGTTGCACCAATAAAAGATATATGATTGGTTGTTTCATAGATTATTCTACATTGTTGCACATAGTCTCCATTACATAGATTATCCCTCTCTTGAACAGGTTTGTTTTTATTACTACACGACTTGTAGCAACCTCCAAGAGAGACCAACCACCTTTAAGGGAGCATAATTTTCCACAAAAATCTTGATATGACGTTTGAGTCTTTTATCGCAGTTACGAGTGTATATGCTAATTTAACTAAATAGGTTTATGATGCCTTCAACTTCTATCCTCAAGTGTTTAGGTCATTTTCTTACATAATAGCTCTTTGTAAAAGATCTAGAAGGTTAGCATATGGATTTTCTTCCTATAACAATAACTTTTGTCTCCATTGAAACTATTAGCTTCGTTACCCTCTTATCACTCACCAATCTCTCTTATCCTGGCCTCCTTGTTCTTTGTTATAATGAATAGCCATGGAAAAATTGTTTTTAATATCTCTCCTATCACCTAGTAATCATTTCAAAATGACGTATTTTTCCTTCCCCCACTTTTCTATCTAGGTTTGTTGAGAACCACCTAGTCCTATCGGGTCCCTTTTCTAGCCTACATAAACTAGACCACCAATAAGAGGAGTTTCTTTGCCAAGGAACAATTTCACACATTCCACTCTCCATACCTTGAGGATAATACTTGATGTCATATGCAATCCTATTCCACTCTTACTCTTCACTTCCACTTACCTAATAAGATCATATTGAAAAACCTTACGTTTCCCACTCTCAAGCCCCCTTCTTTCCTAACCATGCATATTTTTTCCAATGATACCCAAATTATCTTTCTTCCATTCTCCCTACTGTCTCACAGGAACATTCTAAAATAAGATTCAAGTTTAGGTATAATACCTTTAGAAGCCTCAAAGACGAAGAGGAAGAAGATCGAAACATCAAAGAGAATAGAGTTGATGAGGATAATGTATGCATTGAAGGATAGAAATTTGTTTGACCATATACTAAGTCTTTTCTTCACTTTCTCAATTATAGATTTCCACAAGTGCATTCTTTTTGTTGAGCCTCCCACTGATAATCCCAAATATGTAAAAGGTACCTCACCCATCCAACATATATTCTATTTTGTATAGAATACATTTGCAACATGTTATCTATTAAGAAAAAGAATTTAATTGAACAAATTTACAGTGTAGAGATTTTTATATCATCATTTACTTATAAATTATCATGTAATTAAAAATATTTACTTTTTATATATTAAAAGTTATATCTACAATAATTTTTAATTAATTGATAATATAAAATACTTCATAAAAAAATATATCAAAATTAAACTTTAAAAAAATATTAACAATACAGTTTTTTCTAAAACATTTTTTAACACATTTTTTTATAATTGACTTATGTTTTTATAAAAATAAATCATTTGTTTTTTCTAAAAATACTTTAAATTTATAAAAACATATTGTTAATATTAACACATTAAGCATGTAGTTAGTCCCAAAAACTACTAGATCAGATTAACTTCAATGAAGTATAATCTCTTTAATTATCCAACCTTTATTTTTGTATATTATTTTATCAATCCTTTTAACAATTTACCAAAAATTAAATATATTCAATATTTTAAAAATATAATACAATAAAAATTTAATTTTTATATAATAAATAAGAGTACTAATAAAAAACGTTCAAGAATAATTAAAATTTTGTATAAATTATTTAACCTTAATAATCTTTATTACCCTTATTATATAAATCTTTTTTTTTTTTACTTTTTATATCCCTTTCTATTTTTGTAATTTATTAAAATTTAAAATATTTCTTCTTTACACTCTAAAAATAAAATTACAGAATACATTTTTATATTGCATAATTAGAATTGTGAAATATATTTTTACATTATGAAATTAAGATTTTATAATGTAACTTTATATTTTAGAAATAAGATTTGAAATGAATTTTTATATTTTAAAATATTATTTTCGAAAAACAAAAATATATAATTTTTAATTTCAAAATGTAAAAAATACATATATTTTAAAATTATAATTTTGGAACGTAAAAAATACATTGCAAAATAAAATTTTGAAATACATGCGTTTTACCTTTGGAAATTTTAATTGTAAAATGTAAAAAACATCTTTCAAAATTAAAATTTTAAAACATGAAAATATGTATTCTAGAATTAAAATTTTGAAAGGTATTTTTTATATTCCAAAATTAAAATTGTAAAATATATTATTGATGGAACAAATAATAAATAATACAAACTAATCATTTCACAAAGAAGGTGTGAAGTATTGTTTAAGGATAAAGGGTATATTTAGCAGTTTTCTTTTTACTAATTTTTTTTTATTCAATCCAACCTAATTTAGTCTGATCACATTTTATATATATGGACTAATACAACAATTGAGATTATAAGCAAACTAATCTAAGGAATTGTTATTTGCACCTTGAGATAAACAATGTTCCACACCTCTTTTTTAAAATTACTTTTATATTTTTACTTTTTCTATGTTAGAAATTAAATTTTGAAACACAATTTATGTATTATGTTTTAGAATTATAATTTTAGAGATAAATAAACATACTTTTAAAATTATAATTAAAAAAGTAAGATACATTTTAAAATTATAATTTTGAAAGCATGTATATTTTACCTCTAGAACTATAATTTCAAAAGATAACATATATATTTTGGAAATAGATTTTTGGAAACCAAATGTCAAAATTTATTAATATTAAAATGGTTAAAAGCTTAAAAAAAAGTCATCCCATATATTCATAAATATCATTACATAATGTTAAAAGTACATGTAAAAATAAAGTAATTTCACAAATTATTTCCTTCTTTGATAAGTAATGATTTCTTGGATATCCACATATGCTATGTTTAATACCTGATGTGAAAGGTTTTCTACTTATGTGTCTTTTGGCATGGATCTTAATCTAAACATTTCTAATATCTCAGCAATCCTCTCAAATCTTTCCTACATATGAACATATATTGATATTATATTAATATTCAAGAGACATTTACGTAGGTTTGAGAGATATTTAGCCATACTTGGTAAGAGAGAACATCTTGCTCTTGACTGTTACTACTTGGTGCATCCATCTATGTGAAAGGTTGTGTAGAGACATGCACCTCTGATGAAGGAATCAAATACAAATGTGAGATGTTATGAAACAAGCCCATGTATCTATCAATGCACTAGACCTCAACAGTAAGATCACCTTTGACTTCTTGCGGCACCATTGACTTCTCATAATGTTGGTAATTGTGATCTATATCATCTAGATTGGTGGTCACACTAAAATGATCAAATGAGGATACATCTATGCTTTAAACATGACCATACTAATGTAACATTCTCTTTGGTATGTGTGGATAAAACATGCCATCACATTTGATCAACTCGAAATACCAACATATATTGTGGAATGATTAGTGTGTAACTCATATGGTGTCCAAGTGATGTTGTCCACATGCAATCGATCCAATACCTCTTTATATGGGTGGACATCTCCTAAACCATTGATCTTTGTTAACTGCATCGACATAGATATATCCTACTTAAACTCCACATTCAGTTGGTGAGCATTGATACATGGAAACTGCCCGAAAATCCAAGCTTAAAATAAATATTACAAATAATTAATGTTATAATATAATATTTTGTACATATTATACAATAAATACAAATAAAATTTATTAACATTTGTAATAAATCATGTATCCTCCCATTTGATGAGTGTTACGAAAACTGCATCACTAAGAAGGTCATATAGGTATGTTAATGGAGATATTTGTCATGCATTCCTCCCAGCTATATGAAAATCTCGAAACAAATTCAAGTAGTAAACTCCAATAGAGGTTGAACTCTTATCCGCAAAGATAGTACAACCTAGTAGTCGAAGTAGATATGTCCTGGAAGCAACATCCAACTAACCCTCTCTGATTCAGCATTTGTACATATCCTTTGGTTAGCTAAATTGAACCCTAAAACCATGAGTGGATTGGGTCTCCATGTTTTCCTCCTCCAAAGATACATGTAACAACTCTTGTAAGATACCACATGCAATCTCTCTCTACATCAAAGGAAGAGAAAATAATTCATTTGTTAGTAGTATATGTAACAGGAATGACACATCATCCAACGTGATGATCATCTCTCTTACTGATAAATATAATGTGAATGTGTCTTGATGTCACCTCTTCATGAAGTTAGATACTAATACATGATCCACAATTTCATTACTATAGATACCTAATGGTGCTAACCCAACATCTCGTATAATATAACAAGCATATTCATTTTGTGACTCCATCTTACGTCCATGTGAAACTATTTTCAATGCATCATGATCCTGTATAGAATAAATTTTATTTTAAATTACAAATTATTCTTTAATATTACTTAAAAAAAATATAAGAAAATATTACCCCTCCATTCCACAATGAGATAGAAACATGCTCACTATATGACTGAAGCATGAAATTATCCACAAGACCATTAGAAAAACTTTTTGTTGCTCGAGTGTGATCTCTTCATAAAAATGTTATTGGTCTCAAGCATTTCTCATGTCCCGCATTTACAGTAGTTTTCCTTTGCATAATACACATCCTCTACCTTTTACATCTCATGTAGTTCATGCACCACCTCTCATTGTTGTCATGGCTAAATATTTTAAAAATCGTAATGAATTAAAAACTAGTTAAAAGATTCCTAAAACTAATATTTATCATTCTAAAAAAATAATATTTCAAAATGTATTTCAACATTTTGGAAGTTAAAATCTAGAATGTAGTTTTAAATCAAATAACTTATATTTCGAAATATAAAAATAAGTTTCAGAATGATAAAATATGTTCCAAAAATAAGATTTCCAAAATCATTTAATATTCTGGAATCTTAATTCTGAAAATTAATTACATAGGTTTTGAAAATAAGATGTTAGAATTCATTTTTTAGATGTCGAAATTTTATTTTTGGAATCTATGTAATTTATTTCCAAAATTAAGATTCTGAATTATAAAAATAAGCCCTAAAATTTTATTTTCGAAACCTATTATCTATCTTTGAAACCTCAATTCCAACGAATGCACACATAAATATCACTACAAATGCTAAGAGAAAGAAAAAAAATATAAGAAAAGAAGTTTGATATTGAAATTTTACCTCATAAACTGAAAACAAAAAGATTTATCAAAGAGAATATTGAGTTTAAAAGGGGAAGAAGAATTTTTTAAAAAAAGAAGCTAATTTCTTCAAAGAAGGAAGATGAGGAAGTTAATAAAAAAGAATATTTTAAAATTTTAATAAGTTAAAAAAATCATAGGAGGATGTGAAAAATATGATTATGAAAATGAGATCGAAAACTAGTTAAACCAAGAATCGATTTTCTCTTTAAGTTAGTTGAATTACAAAATTATTTTAATAAAAAATTAATAACAAACTGATCAAATTGATAAACCAACAATAAATTAAAAAAATAAAAAAATTAATTTATATATAAAATAATATTATTTTAATATTTTAAAAAATAAAATAAAATAAAATAATGTTAAATTTTATTTAATTTTGTATGTATAATAAAAATTTAAAATATATATAATTATTTTTATTTTTAATCATATAAAATTATAATATTAATATATTTTATTATATATTTTTAAAATAATATATTATAAATATTTTAAAAATAATATTTAATTAATATCAATTTAATTATAATTTAATTACGATTAAATTATTAAATCTTAAACGAATTGGTTGAGTCCGGTTTTCAAAAGTTTGATTAAAAGTAAAAAGGTGTATATAACATGGGCCACTAATCTAGCCGATAACAAAGCCTAGGTCCGTTTCCCTTTCCGAGGTGGCTTGTTGCTCTTTCATTTGAAGCGGAAGCAGCCGTGAACCGCTCTCCCCATTCATACGTAACGCAGGCATCACTGCACCACCGCACACGCTACCCCCCGAAAAGGTTCATTCTAACCTCCTTAGTCCTTCCTCCACTTTCCCCCTTTTGGCATACAAAACAAAATGGCCCTTAACACAGCACTTCATATGCTACTTCCCCAATCTCGTTTGAATATGGTTTGCCTTCGTGACATGTGTTTCCATTACCCTAATTCCTAAATAACAACTGGATTGGATTCTTCGAGTACCTCAATTGTTCAAATTCATGCACAATTATTTTAATTTAGTTTAAACGTATCTCTGAATTGAGCTCAGTTCCACAACCCTATACTAACAATTAGTTGATATTGTCATTCTCAGTGATCGAGATGCTGGGAAAAGCGAGGAAGGTTTCGGTGCGTGGCGAAGCAGTGGCAGCCAATTATGCATTTGGTCCTGCTGAAGATGATATAATCATCAAACACAGGCTTCTCACCCGTACCACAACCACTAGGGGCGAGCCTCCCTTGAAGAAGCTTCAGAAGAAGTTCACCTCTTTTGTCTCCGAGGTCGACAAGGACGAAGATAACTACAATGATTGTGAAAAGCTCGCCAGGGCCTTTTTGCAGGAATTAACCACTTTTGAGATTCCACTTCTCAAGAGCAAGGCAATTGTTGAGGCCAATATTAGAGAGAAGGAAAATTTCAATGAGTTGAAAGACGAAATGAACCGCCAGATCTTGCAGGCACAGGCTGACATTGAAGATCTTAAGAAGCAACTTGAAGAGAGTAAGGTTGAGAGGCGACATAAGGAGGAATGCGAGGCTATTAGGAAGTTGATTGCCTTGCAGCCACCAAGGTCAGAGACGCAGAAGCTTATCACAGATTTGGAGAAAGAAATAGCGGCATTGGATGCAGAGAACACGGCTGGTTCGAGATTGTTGGAGCTTCGGAAGAAGCAGTTTGCTCTTTTGTTGCACGTGGTATGTGGCTCTATGCTTATGCTTTGAATTGTGTGATTGTTGAGTTTTCTTTAGCTTTTTCTGAAATGTGCAATGCAAATTTAATGAGCGGTTCAGTGCAGTTCTGCTGTCAGCTTTTTGCCTAGATGTTATGCCTCATTGTTCAACTGTTTCAATTGTTTCTCTTGTGAACTATTGTGCTAATGTGGATACCTGATCCTGTTAAATTAGGGCTAGAATGCAACCATTGTTATGGATTTAGTGGGCTTATAATGGAAAGGGATCATAGCGCTATTGCAAAAAATCACAAATTGTATCACACAGTAATGACACTATTTTGAAAATATAGACACTATATCAAATATATGTTTTATTTCGATTATGATTCAAATGACAGCAATATTTAGATGAAAGTATGAAATCCCTAATGTAAATGAAATACTAAACCCACTTGGAATCTGTCTCACACAATTCAATAATCATCTGATGTTCAACGGACTGAAACTGACCTCAAAGTACAACATCAAATACTGACAAATGGTATGTTAAATAATTACATGCTATTATTCTTTGAGCTGGTTGGGGAACAGGTATAGCTGAAGGTCTTCTAGGTTGGGTCTGAATTTTTTAAGTAGAACTCAATGCAAGTGATGAACCTGAGTCCAAGAAAAGAGGATGAAGATGCAGAGAAGTGAAAAGAAAATTCTGTAACAAGAATGCCAAAACAGATATAGAGAGCATTAAACAGAAAAAATAAACAAAGCATGTGGGTTAAAAAGTGGGTTAAAAAGTTGATATGCCCTGGAACTCTCCTCTAAGACTTGTATACAAAAGGAGGAGGTCAGAAATGGGAAAGAATGTGCCTGACACTAATTTTGGGCCAGTAATGGCTGAATTTGAAATGGATGGTTGGGGAAAGACAAATGAGGAGTTGGTTATGATAATGGACAGCTGTCAACATGAGAGTGGAGAAGGATTGGTTGACGAAGATTTTGTTAGAGGGAGGGAGGATACAAGAAGGGGGTAGGAGGCTGAGTGAGGGTAGGCAATCATTGTGTAAAATTAGGAGGGACGGTTTGGGTGGGTGGTGCGGTATTCCCTGGTGTCTGGGTAAACCATCGTGTCTTTCTGTTTGGGTTATCCTTTTTGACTGTTTCCTGCAGTTTTCTCCATTTAAATTTCTATAAACCTGAAGACTTCCTCTGCATTTCAAGGTGCTAGCTGCTTGTAGCTTAATCTTATCAATTGATTTTCAGTCTACAGTGTAACAGAAATAGAAGTTCTTGGCTACTTGGCTTGTTGGACACTAGTCTGAAGACTAAAACTTGGAACTTATATGTGTGGTGTGTCTTCAAACCTAGAAAAGGAAAGGGAAACAAGAGGTATAAGGTTTGAAACACATTTGAAAGGGGTAATTTAAACTTATAAAATAGTATTTCAGGGTTCCTTGACTGTGGCATGCAGCATTTAAATCAATGATTGGGTTGAAAACCGTCTAATCATATAATTGTAGGTCTGGATTGGAACAAGTTGTAATTTTTAAATTTATCACTTAAAATGGGTATGCAACTTATGAGGTTGTTGTCAAATAATATTATATGCTGATAATGAAATACCATCATTCTGCAGTATTTTCTTTGGAAGTTTTTGTAAGAACTGGATCAGATTAAAGAAAAAGACAAAAGAAAAATAGAAGAAAAGTAAATCTGTATTCTCCTCCTTGAATCCTGCCTGAAAGGGAACAGAATTAAGTGGGTAATGAACAAGAGATCTGTAAGATTGTTACAAGAGAATTCGAGAGTCCCTGGTCTCTCCACTACCAAACTTCTTTCCAATCAACAACTAACTGTCTTATCTCAACTGAAACTCCCTTTTATATCTCCTAACTACCTCAACTAACTAACTAACTGTTAATTATTACTTATTATTTCTTTTTCAGTCTATCCTCTTCCCTTCCTAACATACACTTTAGTAATTGGGGGTCTAACAATACTCACCCCCCAAAAGATTAACCTTGTCCTCAAGGTTAAAGTCAGGAAAAGTGTCCTAAATTGTGTCATAAGATTCCCAAGAATTTTCAAAATGTAGGAGACCTTCCCATTGAATTAGAACTTCAATGCTTCCACTTGCTGTAGCACGAATGTCCAACACTTTCTTTGGTTGAGTTTGCAATTCCAACTCGTCAGTGAGACCTTGTGGTAGAGGTTGAGCAATTGTTGCAGGAGCTAAAGCTTTTTTAAGAAGAGAAACATGAAAGATCGATGAATCTTGCAATTGTCAAGCAAGGCTAACTTGTATGCCATAGCACCAATACATTCTAGGATTTGAAAAGGACCATAAAACCTTGGACGTAGTTTCTCATTTATCCGTTTGGCTAAAGATTTCAACCTATAAGGCTGAATCTTTACATAGACCAAGTCACCTTGATTGTAATCCACCTCCTTTCGATGTTTATCTGCTTGCACCTTCATACAATTTTGAGCTTTCACCAAGTTATCTTTCAAGTCCTGCAGAATAGTATCTCTAGCAGTAGCCATTTTATTCACTTCTTCAACAGCAGAAGGAATAGTGGTCTCTTTTAATAACAATGGGGGATCTATGCTATAGAGAGCTTTGAATGGGTTGAGTTTAGTAGAGCTATTATAATTGGTATTAAACCAAAATTCTGCCCAACTTAACCAACGCAACCATTGTTTAGGCTTGGTACTAGTGAAGCACCTTAGATATGTTTCTAAACATTTATTAACCACTTCTATTTGCCCATCCGTTTGAGGATGATAGGCCGAACTATACTTGAGTTTTGTACCAGCTTGTTTAAACAATTCTACCCAGAACCCACTCAAAAATATCTTGTCTCGATCAAATACGATAGAAGTAGGAAAACCATGCAATCTGACTATTTCTTTGTGAAAAACCTCTGCGACTTATTTTGCTGTATAAGGATGACACAATGGTACAAAATGAGCATATTTAGATAATCGGTCCACCACAACAAGGATAGTGTCCTTCCCTTGAGCTTTAGGTAACCCACCAATAAAATCCATAGAAATATTTGACCAATTTCAAGATGGAATAGGAAGAAGCTGCAAAAGATCAGCAGGCAATAATGAATCTTGTTTGTGTCTCTGACACACATCACAAGCAGGGACAAATTGTTGAATGTCTCCTTTCATTCCTTCCCAGTACACCAAAGCTACCAGCTGTTTATAAGTCCGTAAAAAACCTGAATGACCTCCTAAAGTAGTATTATGGAATTCAGCAATAACGTCAGGAACCATAGAGGATGATTTAGATAGCACTAACTTCCCCTTATAATACAACTTCCTTTCCTTCAGCAAAAAATGAGTGTGTGCAGTAGGATCCTTCAATAAATCTTGCATGATACGATATAGTTTTGGATCTGTTAAAGTATCTTCACTCCATGAATCTAGCCCAGAAAATTGTAGTAAAAAGATGGCTTCAAATGTCATTTTTCTGGAAAGTGCATCTGCCACGATGTTGGTGATACCTGGTTTGTAGTGAATCTCAAAATCAAATCCTATGAGTTTGGAGGCCCATTTCAATTACTCTTCGCCCCATAATCTCTGATCAGCAAGAAACTTTAAACTTCTTTGATTTGTGTTGATGATGAAATGCCCACCCAAGAGAGTGTTTCCATTTTTGGACTGCCAAAACTACTGCCATGAGTTTGGGAGACAAGGGTTGGCTTAAAAAAGCAATTGGTCTCCCTTCTTGCAACGACACAGCCCTAATTCTTTACTTGAAGCATCAGTCTCTACCACAAAAGTCTTGGAAAAATTAGGGACAGCCAAAATGGGTAAAAAGACCAGGGAAGTTTTGAAAGCAACTTGAGCCTCCAAATCCCAGTGAAATTCATCCTTTCTAAGTAGCTGAGTCAAAGGTTTTGCTATCTTCCCATAGTTCTGCACAAACCTCCTATAGTACCCCATGAGTCACAAGAAACCTCTTAAGGCCTTAAGATCTTTTAGAATAGGCCATGAAGTCATAGCATCTAATTTTTTTGGATCAGCTGCCACCCTTTTACCTGAAACAATGTCAAGTACTCCAATTGTTGTTGTCCAAAACTACATTTGTTAAAATTAGCATACAAACAATTCTCCTTTAACTTCTGGAGAATAATACTAAGATGAAGCACATGATCCTTAACATCCTTGCTATAGACCAAGATATCATCAAAGAATACTAACACAAACCTCCTTAAGAACGGCTTCAAGACATGATTCATTAAGGCTTGAAATGTTGATGGGACATTTGTGAGTCCAAAAGGCATTACTACAAATATATAATGACCCTCGAGTGTCCTGAAAGCTGTCTTGGAAATGTCTTATTCTCTCATTCGGATTTGATGATAACCTAACTTTAAATCTAGCTTATAAAAAATTGTAGCACCTTTTAACTCATCTAACAATTCATCAATGACAGGAATAGGAAATTTGTTAGGAATTGTTACCTTGTTGAGTGCTCTGTAATCTACACAAATGCCATCCTCCATCCTTCTTCTTGACTAAAATGATAGGGCTAGAGAATGGGTTGATACTAGGTCGAATAATCCCAGCCTATAGCATTTCTCCTACCAACCTTTCAATTTTTTATTTTTGATAGTGAGGGTACCTATAAGGTCTCAGATTGTAATTCATCCCTTTTGCTAGCACTGCATTTTTTTCATCGATCATCTGGGCTGTATCCATCAATTCAGCTAAATTTCTCATAAGGTGCAATTTAAGCTCTGCCTTAATCTCATCCTTTAATCCATTCAAGAAAATACCTTGCAAATATTGATGGTCAATCTTCCTTAAGGGTCTAGCATATAGCTCAAATTGTTCCTGAAATTCCTTTACTATTGTAGTCTGTATTAATCCCAACAGTAATTCAAAGGGATTCTTCATCATGGAGGGTTGAAATCTTCTAATTAAAGAATTCTTGAATATTTCCCAAGAGGGATTTTCAATACAAGATTCCCTCCACTACAACCAGCTAAGGGCCTTGCCTTCCATGGCCACCATCACAGCCTTCAACCTTTTTGTTTCAGATACTTTTCTTATCTCTCTACTCTATTAACCCATCCGAAAGCATCATCTCCTGAAAAAAAAAAAAAAAAGGAATCTCAAGCTTTCTCCAGCAATCACCCGTGTCCTCCTTCGATCTTGGGCCATCAGGTTCCTCTACCCCTACTTCATCAATTTTTGCCTCTGATTTTGATCTCTGCCTCTGTTTATTTTGTCGATTTTCTGAGACTATTGACCCCAAAAGTTCCTCGATCCGATTCAGACGAGCTTCTTGGAGTTCTTTGCGAGTTTCCATCATCTCCAGTTCTTCTCTCCAAGTGCTTAGATTCCTCTCCATCGCTTCATCTGTGCCTCCATTCTTGTATTCACCATCCGTTTTCCAAGAATCTTGGAGCTTTGATACTAGTTGTAAGAACTGGATTAGATTAAAGAAGACAAAAGAAAAATAGAAGAAAAGTAAATTTGTATTCTCCTTCTTGAATCTTGTCTGAGAGGGAGCAGAATTAAGTGGGTAATGAACAAGAGAACTGCAAGACTGTCACAAGGGAATTTGAGAGTCTCTGGTCTCTCCTCTTCCAAACTTCTTTCCAATCAACAACTAACTATCCTATCTCAATTGAAACTCCCTTTTATATCTCCTAACTATCTCAACTAACTAACTAACTGTTAGTTATTACTTATTATTTCTTTTTCGGAAGATACACTTAGTAATTGGGGGTTTAACAGTTTTTACTCCAAACTTCAATGTGAATGATGCCTTTTATTTCCCTTCGTAGCAACTTGTGACCATATGTTTTTCTCCGAAACTCCAAGAGTTTCAATTTCTTATACTCAATCTCGGTACAATCCTAATGTTTATTGGCTTGTGCAATGAATATTTATTTCTCTGTTATGCTAACTTTTATTGGCATTGAAAACTGAAACATTTGTGTTTAACTTGAGTCAATAGTGTTGCAGAGAGGTTCTATGGTTCAAGGATTTTACAATAAGTTGTATATTTTCTATTTAGCTACTCTTTTCCTTTTGCCCATGTCACATGAATTTTGTTCTTCCCATGTGTTCTGTGTTTCATTGCTTATCTTATGAACTGTAACCATCATGATTCCAAAATTCGGACAGGTGACATCTCTTATTTTAGTATCTTTATCAATGTTAACTGTTGATGTTAATATATATTCTGCTTCTTGTCCTTCCTGCAGGTGGATGAGTTGCAGAGCACGATAGATGAAGAGCAAAAGAGTCTAGTTGAGGAGATGAGAATAGCAACCGAGGAGCTTAAGAATGGGATGGAGGACGCAAGCGGAGGGGCAGAAGCAATGGCAATTGACCAGTAAATTGGTTATCGGTCTTCCTGTTGTAACATCTCTTACACTTCAATCATTGTTTGTTTTCCTACAGCGGTTAGGAACCATATGTAAATGAAATATCAGTATTATGTTGCTAGTGCTTAGACCATAGTAATTCTTAATGCATTTTGATTGAAATTTTCTATGAAATTTTGTCTGACCATACGCACATTGTTGTTGAGGTTTTCTCCTCTCCAGTTGTTCTTGATTGTTCTTCAGCTAAAGAAAGAAATGCACGCGAGTATGTATTTGTATGAATGTTGCACAACCAAAACCATACGGATTGGGGTATGACAAATGTAGTTGGTATTACTAATGAAATACTGAAATTGTATTTTGTATGTTTATAATAATACATGAATATAATATTATTTCATTTTACTTAAAATGCCATCCAGAACACTTCTTCAAACAAGCCAGTATGGTCCGAGTTATTCTACCTAAATTCCGAGTGGCAATAAACACTCAATTCTATGGTTATAAATTTTATTTCATAAAAGTTAATTTTACACCAAAGGCATTAATATGTACGATAAGAGACTAATTGATGACAAGATTTTTAGAAAATCAATATAATATTGTTTTGAATTGTCAACAAAATTAATCTAGGAATCAAAACTTTTAAATAATGTGATGAAGAATATAAGTTTGAAAGATGAACCTAAATGTTTTCTCTTAAATTTATTTTTGATTTTGTGTAATTACTTTCTCTCTTTATTTTCCTTACATATTGTTTATTGATAAAGCATTCTCTTTAAATTGGTAAGATTAGACTCCACTTAATATACATATTACATAATATTTAGTTGAAAGAAAATAATAGAAAAGAAAAGAACAGGAAATTTTTTTTTAAAATAACTTATTTAATTTAAATACTGTAGGTTATATTAATTAAATTATTCTTAATTTAAAATTTTTAATTATTTTTTCTTTACAACCAATTTTTTTTTCTTGCAAATCAAAAAGATATTTTCACCTCTTTTTTTTTATTCTTTTTCTTTTAACTAAATGTTTTGATAAAAGAAAATATGGCTCTTTTTTGTAAATAACATTATAAAAATTATGCTATAATAGTAATTTTAATGCATAATTAATTGAGTTATAAATATGACTTTTATTTTGCTATATAAATGTATAACGTATTTATTAATGTGTTTAATATTAAATTAAAAATATACTAAATTGTTATTACGGATTGAAAGAGAAAAAGGCAGCCGCTGCAATAAATGGTTTAGGATCTAAGGTTTAGGAAAAACGTGACAGAATAAAAAGTTGCCGCATAAAAATTGCGCAAGAGAGAGGGAAAGACAGCATGAGAGAGAATGGAAGAGGTAGGGTGAGAAAGAAAGGATCACGCATTATTTAATAAGTTGAGAGAACAAATATTCAAATTCAATTTGTGCAACACTTTGCTACATATCTTCAAAAGTTAAATTTTTTAGATTTTTTACCATTACAATTTTGGAGAAGCATTATATAAGAAGCATGTAGGGTCATTTGTGGTTTCCTACATGCTTCATTTAACTTTTAACAAATTTGTGTGGTTATGGAAAGAATTTATCTGCTAGTTGGGTTTTTTAAATTGTTCCCCATCAAATAAATGTTAATAATTAAAATTTTAATTTTTTTAAATAAATATATTTAAAAATAGATTAAAAATATATGTTGTTAGGTTAGATTAGAAAATATATTTTATGATAATATATGTTAGTTTTTTATCAGTTTTTTTATGTTATATTTGTATAAAATTAGACCAAAAATATATTTATAAAATAATAAATAATGTAGTAAAATATAATAAAATTATAAATTAATTAAAATTTTACACCTGTTAAGTAATTTACAATCATAAAATATTAAATAATATAATGAGGTTAGTATATGTGATTTAGGTAGAAATAATTAAATAAGGTAAATTAGGTTAACTTATAATAAAATTTTATTTAAATGTTGAAAAGTGTTAATATCTTATAAAATTTTAAATTAATTTAATTAGGTTAGTATAGGTAACTTAATTTAAGGAAAATAAATTTTCTAAATTTATTTAGTTTGTATTTCATAAAATTCTAAAACGGTAAAATGTTACTAATTTTAAATTTAAAAAGATAAAACTGTAAAGTTTTCATAAAATTTAAATTAGGATTAATTAGGTTAGGCTATTTTATAAAATTTAACTAAGTTTAATTATTTAAATTTACTGAATATTAAAAAAATTATAAGTTACGTTAAATTGTAAATAAATTTAAATTTTAAAATTTTAAATTGAAAATTATTCATAAAATTTTAAAATAAGTCAATTAGGTCATTATATGTGATAAAACTTAATTATTTAAATTTATTCAATAATTACTAAAAAAATTTATAAATTACGTTAAGTTGTAGAAAAATTTAAATTTTTAAATTTAAAACTGAAATGTATTCCTAAAATTTTAAATTAAGTTGATTAGGTTAGTATATGTGATAAAATTTAATTATTTAAATTTATTCAGTGATTATTAAAAAATTTATAAGTTACGTTAAGTTGTAGAAAAATTTAAATTTTAAAATTTAAAATTGAAATGAATTCATAAAATTTTAAATTAAGTTAATTAGGTTAGTATATGTGATAAAATTTAATTATTTAAATTTATTTAGTAATTATTAAAATAATTATAAGTTGCGTTAAGTTGTAGAAAAATTTAAATTTTTAAATTTAAAACTGAAATGTATTCCTAAAATTTTAAATTAAGTTGATTAGGTTACTATATGTGATAAAATTTAATTATTTAAATTTATTCAGTAATTACTAAAAATTTGCAAGTTACGTTAAGTTGTAGAAAAATTTAAATTTTAAAATTTAAAATTGAAATGTATTTCTAAAATTTTAAATTAAGTTGATTAGGTTAGTATATGTGATAAAATTTAATTATTTAAATTTTAATTATGTGGTATAGTATGACATCCTAGTCGACATGTACTATTAGATGGGGTCTGGATGGATGATCCATCACTATTTACAATGCAACTCGTTCATATATCTAAATTCTTATGAAACGGTGCTCCTCATAGGGAGCTCAAGATTAGAAGGGTCGAGTTATTATATGAGCGTGAGGATGTTCCACTGATACCAGTCCAGATAGTGGATCGATTACAGCGGGCGAGTTCTTTAGGTGTAACCCAGTTACAATACGTCGATGCTTCGTTAATTGAAGCTTTAATTGAGAGGTGGAGGGCAGTGACACACACATTTCACACTCTACGAGAGTGCATAATCTCGTTTCAGGATGTTGGTGTATTGGCGGGGTTGCCTATTGATGACCTTCCAATGATTGGATCGACATTTTCTACAATGTGGCAACCTATAGTATAGGATGTATTGGGTGTCTCACGTGTATAGAGGGGCTCATTGGAGGTCCCCTTGAGATGAGTTGGTTACTGCAACATTTTGGTGATATTGTTGATCACTTTGAGACAGAAGAGCAACTGGATAGGTTCACTAGAGCTTGTATTCTACGTTTCATTGGAGGTGTTTTATTCTACGACCATTCTAACTCCAGGGTTCCTTTGCGGTATTTGTCATTTCTTGCGAACTTTGACCGGTGTGGTGAACATAGCTGGGATCTGCGGTATTAGCATATCATGAACAAATGATGTCAAGTCCAATCTTTTATGGTCTTGTGAGAGAGAAGGATTCATACAATTATGTTGACCTTCCCAGTGACATGATTAGGACAACGAATAAAAAGATATGTTTGGTTAGATTCAATAACAATACACATTAGGTGTAGCTTCATTGAATAATGTTTCAAAGCCAACTGCATTTCTTCTTTGCTATCAAGTTGTAAACCAACAAACAATTCATCCCCAGCAACCCAATTCAGAGATACATAAGTTGTGCAAATGTTCATCTCTTCGTCTGGATATTCTAACAAAATGTTCTTGTAGTGAGAACTGCTACTCTAAAATGACAAACCTTTTTTCAATATAAAAATATTAGTCACTCACTGTTTTTTTACTTTACAAAACACAACATCATCTTTTCACCACAGTTATTGTAACACCATTACCTGATTCTATTCTTTCTTGAATAGATAAACTCATTGATGTAGATGGAACATGATATGATATGAATTTGGACTCAAACTCAATTCAATTTGTTCTTTTTCGTCGTCATTACCATCATCACAATCATCAAAATTTTGCCAATCCAATTCATTTTTGTTTAAATCATTCTCTTCTTCATCAGCATATTCATCTATTGCAAATAAATAATAATTTTCACCATCATCTTCAAATAAGTTTATATCTCCTACAAAATATTATTTGATTTAATTTAGAAAAAAGTCTAGTAATATATTTATAAAATAATATATTAAAAAAAATTCTTGCTTACCTCTCAATCTAACTCTATCATCTTCGATGACTCTTGTTGTTCTTGAACTACCACAAGTATCAATTTCAACGTACACTTCAAGTACACGCACGCATTAGTTGTTGTTGCTTAAATATCATGCATTTAACATCTTCGTTATCATTTATTTGAGATCCATTATATTTTGTTTTCTAATTTTTTAGAAAATTTTCTTTGAGTTCAGAAAAACTTATATTCTTACCTACTCGAATTGTTTTTTGTTTTCCTTCAAAAGTGAGGCTTTCTTTACCTTCAAACATTTTACCATTATAAAAAATAATAAAAATAATCTTATTCATATTAACTAATAATAAATATTAATTTCTTTCACAACGACAAGAATAACACTACATAAATACAAAATTAACTACACAAATTTTTTAAAAAATTCATATCATAAATTATACTAAAATCATATATAAATCTTTCTTTTATGCAAATAAATTTTTTTCTCATACTAATAAAATTTATACCTAGAAAGAAGAATTTATACATGTTTATTACGTTTTTTAGAACTATGTAATTCATAATAATATGAGTCATATACATGTGTAACTCATAATATTATGAGTTATATGGTGGTGTATGATTCATAATATTATGAGTAGAGCTGTCAAATGGGTCAGCCCTACCCTAAAAAGCCCTGCCCCTATGGGCTAGGGCCTAAAAAGCCCTTAGGGCCAAAAAGCTCTAAATATAAAAAGCCCTTAGGACCAAAAAGTCCTTAGGACCAAGTGGGCTAGGGCAAGCTCTTACATAAAAAATTATTATTATCTTAAACTGCTGATTACAAATTTTGGTTCAAAAATAAAAAAAAAGTTACCGGATGAAATTATAAATGTTTGTGCTTTTGAAAATGATTTTAACTTGGGATGACTGAACCAATTTGAAATTAGTTCGAGACTTGATTCAATAATTAATTTGTTGAATTTAGTTCATGAACCAAATAAGCTTGTTAACTAAACCAGCTAAACCTGAGCTATGTATAACTCTACTCGTTTGGTTCATGAACCAGCTTGTTATATATAAATTAAATTCATATAATTTTTAATATTTTTGTATAAAATAGATAAAATATGTAACTTAATCATAATATATACTATTATAAGTTATATGTTTAGAAAATTTTTTAATTTCAAAATTGGTAACAAAATATAAATTTAAAATGTCCAATGTATAAATTAGTTATTTGATTTATTAATTATTAATAATAATTTAAATGTAAATATTTATATTTTATATAGACTATAATTATATTTATAATTTTTAATTAGACAACTATTTTATCAAAAATATATTGGTAAATTACAAATTTAAATATTCTACATTTATTAACTTTTAGTTCATATGACTTGACTTAACGAGCTAGCAAGTCGAACCAAGTCGTTCACCTTAGTTCTAATAATGAAAACATTTCAAGAAAAATAAAAAAATTTATATTAAGTAGGAAAAATGTAATTGATACCATGTCCTTCACTTCATGAAGATTAGGAAAGGTAAACTTCAAAGAACTACAAATGATAAGCAATATATAACAAGTTCAAAACAATTTACAATCTTAAAAGAACATTAATCACATAATTATATGTCAAAAATCAAAACAAGTTTGTCACACGGAAACAATGACCAATGTTATAAGATCAATTCATCTTTAACAATTTTCTCCAACCAAGATGTTATATCTAATACAGGTGGTCACTCACTTGAGTTTTCTTTAACAACATGTTCTTCTATATCAGTAAGCTTAGCTAAAGTTTGTTTAACTTTATAAACTTACATAATTATATTTCCTATTCTATGAAATTTTTGACTTAAAATTGCTTCCATTTGGAGTTGTTTTTTCTTTAGTACTCTGATAAGAAGTGTTCCTATTGATAGATGTGTCAATTTGATTCATCCAAACCAACTCAACCTTAACTCATGTGAGTTAAGGTCAAAATAGTTTGGTTACCTATAAGTTTCATTTTTTTTTTCTTCAAATATTTTTAATTTTTTTATAATTTTTTTTTTCTCTAGTCTTTTTTTTCCTCTCTTAAAATAAAGTAGTAATGAAAAATTAAAATAAATAAGAAAATTTAGAAAGAAGAGAAAGGAAAAATATGGAGAAAGAATAATTTTAGAGATAGAGACGTAAATATATTAGAAAAAATAAGTTAAGAAAAGATAAAAGTATAAAAAAGTTGAGAAAATTTTGAGAAAGAAAGAAAAATTTTAGGGACAAATGAAAAAATAGTTAGAGAAAAATAAAAAATATAAAAAAGATAAATAAATTAAATAATATTTTAGTATAATAAAAAATATTAAAGATTATTTAAAGAAAAAAATAAAAAAAATGAGCAAAAAAAATTAAGAAAAAGGATAAAATTTAAAGATTATATAGATTTAGATTTAAAAATTATATTTTAAGACAAATTGCAAAAAAAAAAGAAAATAAGGCTAGGACCAACCCTAACTAAGCCCTTTAAATTGAGGAACATGTAGATTAAGGCTTAAAAAAGCCCTACTTCTGAACAGGCCACATAATGTAGGATCAACCCATTTTGACAACTCTAATTATGAGTTGTATTTTCGTGACGCCACATGAAACTAATAATATTACAAGTTGCATGTGACGCTACATGTAACTCATAACATGTGGCGCACAGAAATGTAACCCATAATATTACGAATCACATGTATGATTTATAATATTATACATTTTATTCATGTGTAACTTATAATATTAAATATAAGATATTTTAATTTTAATTTTTAAATATTTAAGGCATAAAAAACAAAAATTACATGCTAGTATGCATAAAAATATGTGTAAAATATTTGACTTATTAAATAATGCGTTAGAGATATTATTCTGACCTGTTGTAAAATATACTATAAAAATAATATTATTTACGTAATCAATTGTTTTTAAACATTATTTATAAAAAAAAAGAAAAAAATAAAAATTTCTCTGGTTTGTGAAACGTCTGTCTGTGTAATGTGTATGTCCCGAATGTAGGTAATTTTAGGAATTCACAGATGGATTTACGCTGACGTTTTATATGCCCGTTTGTCTATGCAAAAGCGCCAATCCTGAACAATATCGGACCTTCTCACTCATGACCCAGCTTGCTTAACTTGGCTCCGGCGATGTCAATGAGAAGATGAACAATGGAATATTCAGACCTTTCTTTTCTTCACGTGGCTTCTGTAGTTCGCTGATTTCAACCCATCAACCAAGCCATGACTTTGTTCCTCGCTCTCCTTCGTTATCCAATGCTCTGCAGCATTACATTAATTCCGAGACTCCCTCCCTCGGCCAAAAGATCCATTCCCACATTCTTAAAACTGGGTTCGTTCCAAACACCAATATTTCCATCAAACTACTTATACTGTATCTGAAATGTAACTGTTTGAGATATGCACGCCAGGTGTTTGATGATTTGCGGAACAGAACGTTATCTGCTTACAATTATATGATTGGTGGCTATCTCAAACAAGGGGAAGTTGAAGAGTCACTTGGTTTGGTGCATAGGCTTTTAGTGTCTGGGGAAAAGCTTGATGGGTTTACTTTTTCAATGATTTTGAAGGCCTCTACTTCTCGGAGTGATGTTGCACTGCTTGGTGATTTGGGTAGAATGGTACATACCCAGATTCTCAAATCTGATGTTGAGAAAGATGAAGTTCTTTGTACAGCACTGATTGACTCTTATGTTAAGAATGGGAGGGTTGGTTACGCGAGGGCTGTGTTTGATGTGATGTCAGAGAAGAATGTGATATGTTCAACTTCCCTCATCTCTGGTTACATGAATCAAGGCTCTTTCAAAGATGCTGAATTTATATTTCAGAAAACGTTGGACAAGGATGTGGTGGCATTTAATGCAATGATTGAAGGCTACAGCAAGACACCTGAACATGCCATGAGATCTCTTGAAGTTTACATTGACATGCAAAGGTTGAAGTTCAGGCCAAATCTTTCCACGTTTGCTAGCATAATTGGTGCTTGCTCTGCGCTTGCAGCATTTGAAATTGGGCAACAAGTACAGAGTCAGCTTATGAAGACTCCATTTTTTGCTGACATAAAATTAGGAAGTGCCCTTATAGACATGTATTCTAAATGTGGAAGAATTGCAGATGCTCGAATAGTCTTTGACCACATGCTTGAGAAAAATGTTTTTTCATGGACTTCTATGATTGATGGATATGGAAAGAACGGGTTTCCTGATGAAGCACTTGAGCTATTTGAAAAGATGCAGACCAAGTACTGCATCATGCCCAATTTTGTGACATTCCTCAGTGCTCTCTCAGCTTGTGCACATGCTGGACTTGTGGACAAGGGTTGGGAGATCTTTCAGAGCATGGAGAATGAATACCAGATAAAGCCTGGGATGGAGCATTATGCTTGCATGGTTGATCTGTTAGGACGAGCAGGGAGGCTAAATCAGGCTTGGGTGTTTGTCATGAGGATACCCGAGAGACCCAATTCGGACGTGTGGGCTGCTTTACTCAGTTCTTGCAGACTCCATGGTAATACAGAGATGGCAAAATTAGCTGCACATGAGCTTTTTAAGCTGAATGTTGATGGAAGACCAGGGGCATATGTTGCACTATCTAATACTTTGGCTGCTGCTGGAAAATGGGATAGTGTAACTGAGCTTAGAGAGATAATGAAGGAGAGAGGAATATCCAAGGACGTTGGTTGTAGTTGGGTTGGAGCTGATGGTATCTTTTAGTTCTTATGAAGGGTGCAAAGATGCACAACGTTATCATTTTTTTGTTACGTGAGATGATCCATCTTGATAGCTTTCATACGGTAATGTCTTCTTGTGCTTGTGACAATAATATAAAATATTAAAAGAAATATGAAACAACATGTTCGATGAAGTGGAGAGGTAAATGGTGGTTTCCGAAACAAAGGAAAAACATAATGCAGTTGCTGACGATTTTGAACAAGGTTGAAGTCAAGTCCGGCTGCTTAGAAGAAAAATAATTAGAATAGAGGGACACTGGTTATATGAATATCTAGAGCAGACAGGTGCGAACTGCGAAGTGGTTGTCATTTTTACCTACCTAAAGTGCAAAAAGCAAATTATTGTGCCATAGCTAGAAGGCTAGAGGGATACACTCAGAAAGAAGAAAATAACTCAGTATAAGATTTTGAAAAATCTTGGTACCATAAGTGTATTTTTCACTCAGGAGTTTTTTTTTTTTTTTGAAAAAATTGGATAGATCATAAGAAATATTTGAAAGTTGAGTTACTAACATTCCTCGTTTGTTTAAATGATACGTTCATTCTTTTATTTTGTTTTTCTTACCATATGAAGATCGGGATGTACTAGATAGTTATTTTAGCAAAAAATTGGTGTAACGAACTGACAAAAACGACAAACCGATAGAATAAGTAAAAAATTGATTCATAAATAAAATAATATAATTTTAATAATTTTACAAAAATAAATAAATTGTTATATTTTATTTAATTTTGTATGCATCACTTGAATTTTAAAAAATTAAATATATATAATTTTTAAATTTTACTTATGTAAAATTATGATATTAATATATTTTATTATTATATATTTTAATATTTTAATATAAAATATTATAAATATTTTAAAAATAATATTTAATTAATACCAATTTAATCATAGTTAAATCATTAAATCTGAACTAATAATATCTTAACAGATTTAATATCTGGTCTAATTTTAAAAATTTTAACTTAAACTTATATAATTACATTATAAAATAAAATTATATTCCTTAATATATTAATCTTAAAGATGTCATTAGTGATCTGAAAAGGAGAATAAAAAAATTAGTAGCACACTAATTGGGGATATAATATACAAGAAATTCATGAAATTATGTAATTTTCACTCGTTATTTATATCAACATCTAATAAGTGTTGCAGTATTTTTTTATTAACATTTCACACTTTTAAAATATTTTTCAAAATTTATTTAATTCATACAAAAGAAAAAAAAAAGAGAAAGAGCATGAAATAAATAATTAAAAATAGAAATTAATGGTTGAATTCTATTAAAATTTACTTTTAAAATAGTAACAAATTGATATGATATATTTTATAAAAAAATATATTTTAATTAGATTAAATATATTTTTAAATTTTAATCTTAATTTCTTATTTTTAAAATGATAAATTTTGATCAAATTGCAATGTTTAACATATATATATACCAATATTTAACACATCAGTAATGAAAGACTAAAATCAATTTATTTCAAAAGATAAAAAATTAAAATTAATCATTTTAAAAATAAATGATTAAAATTAAATTTTTATATTTTAAAAAAATTAAAATTATATTTAATTTTTTTAATTTATCTTTTAAATTTTTATAATAATGTATTAGGATAATTTTATTTCTCATAAAGATATGTTTGATAAAACTAATGCATAAATTATCTAAAAATTAAAAAATTAGTTAAAAGTTAAAAAGATATGTAAAAATTAAAAAAATAGTTAAAATTTTAAAGTAGATAATAAAATATTATTAAAAAAAGTTTGATAATTTTATTTATTTAATCATTTATGATGTATTTTTTAATAAAATTATATTTTAAATAAATAATTTTTGTTTAAAATTAATTTTTTAAACTTTAAATAATATTTTTGTAAAAATATTATTTTATTTTTAAAATTTTTATCAACTAAAATTAAATATATTATTATAATTAATTTAAATAAAATATTTAATAACTAAATTAAATAATATAATATTAAAACATATTTATAAATATAATATTTCATAATAAATAAAAATTTATTAAATATATTAAAGATAAAAATAAAATAATAACTTTAAGCTAGTATTTAAAATCTTAAAATTTTAAAAAAATTAAAATAATGTTCAATATCAATCTAATTATTAAAATAATTATTATATCAAATAAAAAATAAAATTATTTCAAAACATTCAACAAATTATTTTCTATTTCATAGGGATGAAATCACTATCGAACGTTAAAAAAAACAAATTTATTCATGTAGGATTGATGAGTTGTAATTTTAAGAATTTGCTGAATCCTGTCTCGATATCGTGTCGTGTATATGCTTTGAGTTTTGTTCCTCAGTTGATTCGCTGATTCGCACCCCCAATTGGACACATCACATTCAATGATTCAATTGAGCAACGCACACATGGCTTCAAACAGTAGTATTTGCAAATGCCGCGTCTAATTAATTGCCAATAAAATAAAACTTCATCCATATCCACAAGAAAGTGGCGTGAGCAGAGAAGGTTCGTTAATCATGTAGAAGGTCATGATAAACGTGGGGTTTTGGTATTGGTAATCAACCCAATTCTTTCTAACCTGCATTTAACTACGTGTTTCTGTATTCTTATTTTATTTTGTTTTTCCCTCTTAACTAGTTTTATTAATACTTCTTGCGCTCTCCGTCAGTGCTCTAGTTTATGTTGTATTCGGCTTCTCACAAGTTAAAAAGTTGAAGATAGAAGAAAATAGAAGAAAACAGAGAAGACCATAATAACAAAGCATTAAACTATGTGTTGCTGTTCAGAAGACTGTAAATGCAGGCCTCTTGGGTTTTTGTTGGGCCTGCCTTTTGCCTTCTTGTCTCTCCTCATTTCCCTTGTGGGTGTGGTTATTTGGATCGTTGGGTAAGTCCATCTCTTTTTCTCTGTTAATAAGTACCTTCTTTTGATTATTTGATTCAAAAAATTGAGGTCAAGTTATGTGTGTGATGCTATGGCAGGTTGCTTTTATCATGCATATGTCCATGTTGCCTTTGCGTGACCATCTTAGTTGAGTTTGCATTGGCTCTGATCAAGGCTCCAATTGTGGTTATGGAGTGGTTCATCTCCAAGATTCCATGTTAGAGATGTTTGCATTTTATCATTGGTAATAATTTTAATTCAATTCTTCGCTGATTGTCTTCTCAGTTCATTCATGCATTTGTTGATGTCCAAATAAATATAGCCAGCAACGAACTACTCTCCTTTACCTACGATGAATTCCAAGCCCCCAAAATCTTCTACTTTTTTATTTTTACTTTTATTTTAGGCTAACATAAGAATTGTCGCACTTGGTTCTCTTTTATGGGTTTAAATTTACATCTGTTAATTTTTACTCAGCTTTAAGTGAAGAAAACAAAAATAACTTGATATAATTTCATCTTACGCCTGCTCTTGTAAAAAGCCAACCCAACATTTATCTGCGGCAATGGAACATTTGAAGATATTAATACCGGGGAGAATAACACGTAGCAATAATTAGTATAATATGTCCACCAAAATAAAATAATTAGTATAATATATAATTAATAGTTATGAGAAAAGTGAAAGTCAAATTAAGACCGGAGATTTTGTATGAATATTTAATCAATTTTAATTTCTAATAAGTCAATATTATTTTTTTATTTTTTAAAATAGTATTATTTTAATGCAATTTTTCTATCACTTGATACATAAATTAAAAGGGTAAAAATAATATATATAATAAATAAAATTTTCTTATTAATATAATAAATCCTATTCAAATAAAATTTCTGTTATCAATACAATAATTTTTTTTAATCTTCTAATACATACAGCAAATATTTTACAAAAATCGTTAATATATTAAATCCGAAACTGAAAATTTTATTCGAAATTGAGATTGGCCGGCCTTGCTCTTGTACAATATGTTGCTGCTTCGAAACGATCTTTTTGAATGATTATTTCAAAAATTTTGAAAAATATCATATTTTTTAATTTTTTAAAATTATTACAATTTATAATTATTTTATAAAAAATAAATTGTTTAAATAAATAAAATTTTAAAACTTATGATTAAAAAATTATTATTTTTATTTAAATTTTATTTTTTACTTTATCTTTAATAATTCATCATTTTAAATATAAAACCATCTATCACAAATAATTTTGTGCCATTTTATAATTTTATTATAAAATAATATTCTATAAAGTTTAAACAATAAATTATTTTAAAGTTAACTTTTACTTGATATATCTAAATATAAAATTTATTTAATATAATTAATTATAAATATAATAAGTTATTAAAATAATATGATTTTTAGTCAGACTTAGCTCGAAAAAAAATTGTCACTTATGATTTATTAATGGCCGTCAAACTCAAGGAAGCTATTGGTTAATAATGGATATTTCATGCCACCTGTAACAATGCAATGGAAGCTCCGCAAGATGAAATAATATGAAATTTTTTTCATAAATGTAAATAGTAACATGCATTTATTTATATTTATATGTAAATTATTAAAAAAATTCTTATTTTAAAAAGCTATCAACTAATAGATAAAATATTTAGCTAAATAAATAACATTATTTATATATAACATAATTATCACTGAATTCAAAATTTATAGGGAGCCATGATAAAGCCACACATAAAGAGTGGCAGCATTTTTTTTATATATTTTTTGAACGATTATAATTTTTTATTTTTTTTTAAGAAAAAAAATTGAATGCCTTATAGCTAAATATCCCAATGTAAGGTGCTGAGAGTATAACTAAGAAATTTTTTCAATTTATAGAAATATAAAAAATTTTTAAATTTTCACACTTAATAAATTGAGTATCATCTTAAGTGTAATATAATTTTCTATAAATATAAACGATTAGAATTTGATAATAAATTCATCTTTAATTTATTAAATTTTTAAAATATATTTTTAAGTTTAAAAAAAAATTTCGTTAATTTTTAATTTATTACTTTATCATACAATCAATCTATCAACTTATTTTTTATTAACAAAAAGTGTTAAATACTAACCCAGATATGAGTTACATTCAAATGATGCAGTTTTGTAATTTAATAAAAATTTGTATAACAAAATATTCAATACAATGTCGTTTTTTTTTTCTTTCATCCACTTGAAAAAGCAACCTTTGAAAGTGATGATTGAAAAATCACTTTCACAAATAGCATATATAAATAGCATATATAAAGTCACTCTGGTTATATATGCTATACCACAACCATTATTTATTCTAAGACCTCCCACTTCACCATTTCATAGAACAATAACAACATTATAACCATCCTCGTCAAGTGCACCAAATTGGTTCAACGATGACAACAACAATCCAATGACCTCAAAGTTATTCACTTCTTTTCTTTATCATCATCTCAAGAAATCCATTCATTTTTTCTACCGCTATTTGTTGTCCATGGTGAAAAAAATTATGTCGTGGGAAATCATGATGAAAGGTGTGAGAATCTCACGAAGACATCTCACACCCTTTTATATGGGTCAAGTATAACACCCTAAAAATAACATTAATTTCACACTTAAGTCATTCATTTGATTCCATTATTAATTTGTTATTTCATGATGCACAATCTTTAAAAAATATTTATTAGAGAAAATATTGTAATTTTTTTAAAACAAATGCTGAATATAAAATGTGAGCCTCATCGATATAGTGTTCATAGCGAAAAATGAATTACTAAGCATTTTTGCGCGCGTATAGGTCATTATTATCATCATATACTACTTCCTTTATTTTAAATAATCTCTAATCAGTAATCAAACAATTTAAGTGAACTCATATATACATATACAAACTTCATATAATTATATAATCCTTATACATACACATAATAGTTTTAGGCTCCAAGGCCTTTACACCTACTTACTTATGTATCAACATGTACATGCCATGGTTATGTACATAATTATTTCATATCCTAATATATTCACTACTCTACAACTACATACTAATAACTAGGATACCTTACATCCAACTATTTACAAAATGTACATTATGAGTATATGCCGTTTTTCTTCTTCTTTTGGAAACAATAGAGGAATTAACAAACCTCCCCAGACCTAGTAACGGAAACACTCCTGCCACATACTCTGATCTAAAGACATGAAGGTTCCATCGAGCATATCTTGATAGGATCGAAAAGGGTAAGACATCAGGTATGGGGAGCTTTTGTATGACGACTAAACGTGGGAGGAACTATGGTAGTGAGATGAAGTTTGTGGGTCTGTCTCTTCCTCTGAGGAAGGGGAATCCTTAGCTATGATAGTCATTTTCCTTCTATAGCTAGGAGGAGATGGGAAGACCCCATTTGGATGAAAAACCTTCAAAGGGATTGCGAAGCCTGTAGTCGTGAAGTTTAGACTCATGACTTTAGAAACAAAGAGGTGTCGCAACGAAAAGTAAATTTTTCCACTAGCCTAGGTTATAATTAATTGTCTATGGGGGTTTGCTATCTAGTCTACGATATTGATGTCCACATAGACCACCGTTGTTGCAAAGAACATGTTGTTCGTCTGGAAAGAAAGTGGGGAGAGAAGGAGTGAAAAATTAAATTTCTTAGTAGGATTCTACTCTATTCCTAATTTCATCACTTTTATCCCAACCATTTCAGTTTATTAGAAAATCATGTCATACAAACCAGATTAATTTTAATATTTTAAAAACTCTTATTGAAGTAGGTTATTTTATACAGAAAACAACCATTATTACATAAGCATGTAACTTCCTTAAACATCATAAATCATTGGAATCACATTTCAAATATTGTTTTACTAGCATTTTCTCTGTCTATACTTAATGTCTCATTTAATTTCTATTTCACACCTTCGGGGAATTTTATTTTCTATTCCTCACCTTTGGGGAATTTCTGAGACACATGCAAACAATATATTCTCACTAGTTCTACTACTTTACTTTCTATTCTTAAGGATATGAGATCATTCTTAAATGGTCGTCACCATCTCATAAAAAGTAAATCACTCTTTTGTCTTCACAATAGAAGGATTTGTGGAGAACCATTTTGTCTCCTCTTCAGTAGGACTCTATTACCCTCTAGATGTGCACAAGACATATAAGAGTATATTAACTTTTCACATAAATATTTGCTTTAGTGATCCCTTAATCCATTTAGGTTCATTTTAAAGGCTTCCAGATCATCATGCATGCTCAATCAATATCCAACCAATATGTCATGCACATTTAGGTTTGAATTTCTATCAAATCATCATTCATACATGATCGTCACATATAATGTCATTCTTTAAACATTCATGAGAATTCATCATACAACTCACATTATACATTATGCTTTCATAAAGCAACACATGTTGGCTTATCATTCAATCTTGGGGTAACATAATCACAAAGATCCATACATGTCCAACTTTTTTAAGTCCTAATATTTTATGATGAATCATTCATGTGAGCATAATCCACTCACCCCCGAAGTTATCACTCATCCTTTCCTTTTCTCAAAGGTCAATTTGTTTCACATGAATTTTATAAAACTTAGAAGTTTTTCTTTAGGTGGCCAAATGACACCTCTCGAGTTTTTAATCTTTGTGCATTTCAAATTTATGTCTTATGCATAACCTAATCATACTATGTTTAAAGGTTATGTGTCAAAGGGTTTTTAACTTACTTATATCAATTTAGTCATGCATGGCCGAATGATACACATGTCATTGCAAAACTTCATTTAAACTCTTAATCCTTTACTTTTACATAACAAAGTTTATTAAGATACCTAAACTAAGTTTTCAAATTCATTCCTCCTTACTTAACTTTAGGTAGCTGAATGCATGTGTATGGTTTCTAAGGCCTTCTAGTTCTCTTCTCTTTATCCTAGAAGATGATATTTACTAATTGAAGTTTATGTCATTAATTATTACCTAACTGAGAAATTTTTAAGACTTCTTCCTCACACTTGAAGGTCATGGCCGAATGGTCTGTTGTAGCTTTCCAACCCCATGGTTCATTCCTAATTATTCAATTTATGCATGCTTAGGTTTAGACTTAAGTCATAGTGAAAATTTTAACTTCCTTTCATTAACTTAACTATCATAGTCGAATGGATTTCCTACCCCTTTCTAAAATTTTCTTACACTTTTAACCCTTCATGTTTATATTCCAATAATGCATAAGAATTTAAACTCCTTCTTATCTCATTAACCCTAAGGTGGCCAAATGCTACTCCTAAAGTTTAAGGTATCATATTTCATCTTTATTTGACTCAAATTAGTGAATCCTCCTATTTAGAGTTTAGGCCATAAATCTTTACCAAGTTTAGCTAATTTTAATGTTTCCCTTCTACTCCTAAAGGTCGACCATGACAATCTTCCTCTTCACAACTCTACGGTTCACTTTTAATTACCAACTTATACATCATTAAATCTAGCTTAAGTTTTAATTATGGATTTTATCAATTTTGGCTACTATGGACCTAGCCACTTCTAAGCTTCTCTTACACATTTAAATCTTCCCATTTACTTAATGAGGATTCTTAATGCACCATTAACCAAATTTTAAACTTATTTTCCTTTAATTAATCTAAGGTGGCTGAATGCACACCTAGTGGTTTTAGGATATTTTGGTTCGATTTTTATCCTCTTAAAAATTGTTTCACACCATTTAGAACTTAATCATATAGTTTGTTTCATCTTTAGAAATTTTAAGAAATTATATCCCTAACTTGTCTCATGTGGCCGAATGCTCTCTTTGAGCTTCCAAGGTCACCTTTTCAAAATTCCTTTTCATAAAACCTTGGTTCCACAATTTTGTGAACTTATAGCACCTTAAGCACTTGATCCATACAAGGCTTGTCCAAACTTCTTAGCTTAGGTCATGGTCAAAGAGAGTCATAGGTATCTTATGAAGTTTGTTCCATTTTTTGTTCCAAAATTTCAACTTTCTCTTAGTAGTTTTAGACTTATGCCCAAAGTAAGCTTATAGGACTTATGATTTAATTTTTCTTAGACTTTTAAGTATTTTAGTTCATGGGTTCAGACCTATATATTTTATCACACAAGTCCACCATAAGAAGAAAATCAACAACTTTCAAGCTTTAAGCATAACAATCTTCAAGATAGCATTTTTTTTAAAGACAAATAAATGTAGATCTACTCCAAGATCCATCCATCTCATATCATGACCACTTCAAAAAATTTAATCATGACCCTTCAAAACTTCCCAAAGCATTAAAATAAATTTTTAAATAATTTTAACCGATTGAATTTCTTCTAATGCAGCTAGAAGCACTTTAATCCATTCAAACATCACTTTAACTTCAAAAAATCACTAAAAATAGGTGATGCTCATTTTTAACTATTTAGAGGTAGCCTTGAGCCCTCATGAGTTCAAACAAAATGAGATCTATGGATCTTAGAGAAAGGAACCACAAAAAGAAGAAAACAAACCATAGAAATTAAGATTTAAAGCTTAAAAGACAAAGTATAAAATCTTACTTGGTTTCTTTCTTGAGATTATTTGTAGCCTAAAAAGTTCGTTATGAGAATTTATGGATGTTACTTCAAGAATGATAAAATTAGAGTTAGGTACAAATACAAAAAGGAAACATGTGATTAAGAGGTAAAGTTTGTTTATAACAATTCTAAACACTACTTTCAAATCAAAACTTTTAAATCAGAGCACACATATGGAATAGTATTTAAGAACAAATAGGAAGTCCATGCTTTAGTTATAACTTATTTTGTTGTAGATATCAAGAATAAAGATAACTAGAAGTTGTTCTTGGACCAGTTGCATGCTGAGTTAGGAGATTACAGATAAAATAAATGAAATTTTATCTTAGATATGCAAAAGTTAGTGTAGGGATGGATTTGAAATATTTTAAAATTTTTTAGGACTAATTTGCATGATTTTAAAAATTTTGAGGATTAACAACCATTATTAAAAAGTCCATTATTAATAGAGTCATCTTCCTTTCAAGATTTATACATAGTTTTATAAGAGGTTATGTCTATTACTCCTCATAGATTTTGTGTGACATATATCGCAGAAATACTTAAGGGCATCCATAAAACATCACAATGGTAGAAATGGTGGGAGCTAAGAGAGGGGAATTCAGATTGGAACTATTCCTACCCCTTCGGTCGTGGGGATGAATGTATCATGTGAGGTGGCCATAAGGAAAATGGAGTATGATGAGAAGAGGATTTCTAAATTGCAAGAGAGGATACTTAATGGGATTAGATAGAAGCTTGATGGGATGGTGGTGAATGGGAGCTTATAAATGTACTGTGGATGGGGAATTTGAATTTGTCATCTGCTTATGTTGAAGAGAAAAGTTTGCTCATGAGTTGAAGGAGGTGGTTGTCTTTAATGGCAATGCTTACAACAGTGCCAATTTGGAGCCTTCCTATGTGTTGAGAGCATTGAAAGTGGATGAGGACATTGCTCAAATGTCATCTTTTTAGCCATCAAAGGCAAGATGTTCGTTCAAATGCAAAACGATGTTGTTTATTATGCCAACTCATATCCTATGTGGCATTTAGTGTGTCAACTTAGTTGTCCTTTGACCAAAATGACCCTAGGGATGAATTTGAATGACAGACCTAAGTGATAGGAACTAACGAAATGATTTTATTTAACTCAAGAACGTATTTGCAAAAACTTAATAAGTTAGGAACAAATTTTTCATCAAACTCTAAAAGTTTATAGTTCGATCTTTATATAAAGATTTTATTTAAAATACATTAATATTTAAATTTTTATGTTATTATTTAAACATAAATTAATATTGACAAAAATTAATTTTTATAAGAATTATTTTAAAATTTATTTATTATAATTTATAATTAACTAATAATATAAAAAATTTATAATAATTATATCAAAATTATATTCTTATATATAATAACATTTTTATTGTAATCATTATATGATTTTTTTTATTTTAATTATGTAAAAAGTTTATTTAGTAAATCAGTCTTTATGATTTATCAAAATAAAAATAATGTTAAACTTAATATCTAACACCATTTTTATTGAGTTATACTATTGGTTAAACTGTTTATTTAGTTCCTAACTATGACATCCGTTTTCAATTTGGTTCCTGTACTTAAAAAATTTGTAATTAAATCTTATATATGAAAACATTTATAATTTGATCCTTAACAATATGATCCATTATAACGTTGTTTATGCTTTAGGTGAAGTGGCTAACGATTAATGATATGGTAGTAATAGATTTTCATTCAAATATGTTTTAGTCTTTATATGTGTTATGAAATTTTAATTTGATCCCTACATGTGTCATGCATTTTCAGTTTAATTTCTATTTGTAAGCTTTCTTTTAATTTAATCCTTACATGTAAGAAATATAATTCAGTTATTGTAGGTTTTCTACCTTAAAATTAAGGCAAATACTCGGAGGTTTGAATTTGGTGTCATGACTAACAATAATATGTATTAGATATAAGAAGGTATCAAGTTACTCTAAAAGTAACTTAGGCCTACAATTATTCTACTTAATAACTCTTTTAAATAGTTAAATTTTATCAATTTAACCGTTAAATTAATAGATTTTATTACGTTGACCATGTGTGTAAATATTCATAACTTTTGAAAAAGATATGATAATTCATTAAATAAATTCGAATTAACGGATAATATATGTCTTCTAATATATGCCATCCACACAATAATCTTTTTAATTTATTGGTTGAATTGATGAAATTCAACTATTTAAAAGATATTGAACAGAATAACTTTAGCATGAGTTATTCCTAAAGTAACTCGATCCCTCCTTATTAGATTTTTTTTATAATTAATGAAAAGGAAGCAAACATTGTGTCATGGAAGGGCCATTTCCTTGAAAGCAAAAAAATGGCATACCTCTAATGCAACCTAATTTTGGCTTTACACCTCAAGGTTAACACAACAACATATAACAACCACGTACTCAAAACCTACATGTAACACTTAAAATTTCTCATGATAGACTCCCTAGGTTATAAATATCCTTTAGTAAAAAATAAAGCAGAAAAAACAAAAACTAGAGAAATTAGAGAATTTTTAGCAAATGACAAAAATTTTCCTGCATTAGGATGACACAAATAAATGTGCAAAAAATATAAAAAAAAAGGTTAAAATACATTATAAAGGTTTAGAATCCATCAATGATGGTTAGAAAGTCATTAGAAAATAGTAGAAGCAAAGAGAGGACAAAAACTACATCAGAAACACTCAAAAATGCCTAAAACGTCATTAGAAAGCTTTATTTTTTATAAGGATAAACTGTTCCCAAAAAAATAAAAAATGACATAAGAATGATTCAGGAACAAGCCAACAAGTGTTAGAAACATCGAAAAAATAATTTTGGAAGTTTCTGGGAAATTTTTAAAAAAATTAACAAAATGCCCTTAAATAGTCAATAGAGTAAGAAAATGTGAAGCAGAAGCTGCGAAATAGGCTCCACCCATTGATAATGAATTGGACATATGGAAAATAAGATGGTGGCTCACCCCATAAATCATTACTTCAAACCATGGGTAAAGGAAATTGACCTTCATTAATTAAAATTAACTGTGCTTAGAATAAATTAACCTTGATTAGTGAAAAATTCAAAAATAATTAGTTAAACTAATCTTAAAGAATAATTTTTTATGTTTACATTTAAGTTTTAAAATTAAAATTACATATAATGGACCAAAATACCCTTAAGTGGGAATTTAATTCCCATATGCCCTAAGTGGCCGAATTTTTCTTCGGAAGACCAAGGGGGAGTTATTTTCTCCATTAATAATCTTCTAAACACTTGTGCAAGCTCTCTACACTCACTCAAAACTTCAACTTATCTTAAAACACCAAAACCTACACTAAGCTTAAACTTCCATATTTGAAGTTTAAGTTAAAATGAAACAAACCAATCAAGTCTTACCACCATCACTAGAAGATCTTGTGTGGACAATCAAGATTGGCTAATACATCGATAACAAGTTTTTATTGGTTTAACTATTTTTTCAACATATTGACAATTTAAAAAAGAACAGAAATAGCAAAATAATTTTTTAGATTTTGCACAAAAATTTTAAATTCTATGATTACATATATATAAGCAAAAGAATGACAGTGGTTGATTAAAAAAAATTTGAAAATGACAATGCAATAATATATATATATATATATATATATATATATATATTGATGCATGAAATTAACTTCTTATTTTGTTTTTATAATACAAATAGTTATATAAAAATTTTAAGTAATTTTTTTAAAAAATCTATGCAAATTATATGTCTTATTTGGTTCTCGCAATAAGCTAATTATTGTTTGGATCTTATTTATATATATTTATATATATATATATATATTACCGACTTCCTTAAGAGGTTACAAAAGATAGAGTTCATTAAACTTTGGAAGGTGGCGTGGGAATTAAAGATCCCAAATGGCATTACTAACCTTCATAATGACCATGGTGAGTACGAAGAACTGTCTTATAAGATCTTTTAACTTGACTAAAATTTGATGATATCCAATTCGTAAGTCCAATTTAGAGAAATAATATGAACCATGTAATTCATCAAGGAGCTTATCTATAGTGGGCATAGGAAAGAAATCCTTGACTGAGATGGCATTCAAGGCTATGTAATGTGTACAAAAATGTGAACTTCCATCATTTTTTTGTACTAAAATTATGGGAAAGGAAAATGGACTTGTACTAGAAGTGATAATTTCTATGAATAACAACTTATTAACCATTTGTTCTATTTCATTATTTTGGCTGTGTGGGTATTTGTAAGGCTTGACCTTTCTTAGGGTTGATCCTGTCATAAATGGAATGGCATAGTCTTGGAGCCTTGGAGGGGGTAACCCTGAAGGTGTGGAGAAAACATCCTTATAAGTGTGCAATAATAAGGTGAGTGCAAACTCTAAATCTTCAGGTAAATTAAGTTGTTGTGAAGCAGTAAGAGCGAAATATTCTACAAACAAGGTATAACTCCCCGTAATAGTACTTGTATGTTGTAATCATTTCATATGATGGAATTGAGCTTCAAATGCTACGTAGGTTGTTTCCCCTTTTAATGTCACAAATTTACCATTTTGAAAAAAATTGATACACAATATGTTATAATAAACTATATGTGTTCCTATAATGACCAACTATAACATCTAAAAATGAATACTATTTTTATGCTTAAATCGTACATTCAGTTCCATTAATAAACTATTATCTTATGATGTGAAATCTTTTAAAAATAATTATTAGGAAAAATACGATAATTTTTTTTTCTTTAAAAACATATTGATATCAAATGCGAGCCTCAGCGATATAGCATTCATAACAAAATGTAAACAATTAGGCTCTTTTGTGCATGTGTAAGTTATTACGATTACGAATTACTTCTTTCGTTTTAATTGTCTCTAATAAATAGTAAATCAACTCAATGTAACCCATGTAAAAACATTCATACTTCATATAATTATACAGTCCTTATTACATATACATGGTCAATCTAAGGCACTAAGATCTTCACACATGCTTAATTACATATATTAATTTACGCACTTATTTACATACGTATTTATTTCATATCATATACACATTAACTAATCTATAAACTATCTAATAGTAACCAGGATACATTCATCCATCCATTTATAAGATTTACATTATTGGTATGATATTTTTGTTCTTCTTCCTTCAGAAAAGCAAGAAAATCGCAAACCACCTCAAGATTAGTGATGATAGCCCTTTAGCTATAAGCTTTCATATAGAGCGATGAAAATTCCATCAGCCATTTCTTGAAATGTTTGAAATGGGTAGGATTGAGGATGTGGGGAGCTACCATGAGATGATTAGACATGTGACAAACCTTAATAATAAGACAAAGTCTGTGGATTAGTTTCTCCTTCGGATGAAGAGGAGTCTACAGTTATTGAAGCTATTTATGCCCTAAAGCCATGTGAAGGAGAAAAACCCCCGTTTGAGTGAAAAGCTTCTAAAGGAATGACAAAGTTCGTTGTAGAGAAGTTTAGGCTCATAACCATAAAGATAAATAAATGTCCTAAAGAAAAATAGATATGCACACTAGCCTGAGTTGTAATCAACAACCCATGAGGGTTTGTTGTCGAGTCGATGTTGCTAATTTCTACGAACACTACTTCTATCATGAAAGATATCGGAATCGTCTGAAAAGAAAATGAAAAAGTAGGGTGAGAAACTAAGTTTCTCAGTAGGATCCTACTCTAGGATCAGTGTCATCACTTTCATCCAAACCATTTCAATTTATTGAAAAATCACATCATGCATGCAAGATAGATTTTAATCTTTCAAAAACTCTTATTGAAGTAAATTTATTTTATACAAATAAAACATTGTTAATTAAATATGTAACTTAATCATTGTTAATTAAACATGTAACTTATTTAAACATCATAAGTCTTGGGGATCACATCATAGATATTATTTGACCATTATTTCCTTTATTCTTACATATCTCATATCTATTCTCTATCATTCACTTAGTGATAATTAAGACATAGGCATACGTTAATATTAGTCAAACAATATTCCTAGATAGTTGTCACCATCAAATAATAAATGAAGAACCTTTTTGTCTTCACAATAGAAGAATTTTTGGAGAACTCTTTTGTCTCCTTTTCAATGAGACCTTTTTGCCATTTGGATGTGCACAAGGCACATTAAGAGTAAATTAAATTTTCACATAATTTCTTTCTTTAGTAACCCCTTAACAAATTAGGTTCCTTTTTGAAAGGTTCCAAATAATCATGCATGCTCAATTAATATCCAACCAATATGTCATGCACATATTCACAACATCAATCACACATGATTATCATAGATATCATTATTTTAACATTCATGAGTAATCATCATTCAACTCACATTATACTTTATGCATTTACAAAGTAGTATAAAAGTTGACTTAACATCCTTAATCATATAATTATCTTCTAATTAAGACTTATGTTTATCATTTATTCTTGGGCAATATAAGCACATCTACTTATACATATCCAACTTGTTTAATTCATAATATTTTATGATAAATCACTAATGAGAGGTTATTCCACTCATCCTTCCAAGTTATCTCTCGACCTTTTCTTTTCTCAAAGGTTAAGTTATTTCACATAATTTCATAATACTTAGAAGTTTTACTTAGGTTGCCGAATGACACCTCTTGAGTTATTTACTCTTTGTATATTTCAATTTGCATGTCTTATGCATAATCTAATTAAATTAAGTTTAAGGGTTATGTGTTAGCAAGATTTTAACTTACTTGCATCCATTTAGTCACACATGGTCAAATGGTACCATAGCCTTGCCTAGTCTCTCTTAAACCCGTATTCCATTTCTTTTACATGGTGAGTATCCTTATTACACTTTAATCAATGTTTTAAACTCATCCCTTTTAATTAAGCTCTACGTGGCCAAATTCTCTAGATCTCACTTTTTCTCCATAACTAATTTTCAATTAACTTCTTAAGCTCACATAAAATCCATTCTTAATTTTAGCAAGCTTTTAGGATAGTTTCCTAACCAACTTTACAATTTCTTCCTTGACTTACTTAGGATCCTCTTTGTACCTTAATTGAGACTTTAACTCAAACTTATCTAAACCCTTAAGAAGTGGTCGAATGCACATACAAGAGTCTTGAGGTATTCTAGTTCTCTTTTCTTTAACCTGGAAAATGATTTCTACTAGTTAAGGTTTAGACCATTAAACATTATCAAGCTTAGAAATTTTTAAGACTTCTCCTTCATTCCTAGGAGATATGGCCAAATGGTCATATACCCATTCACTACACCATGATTCATTTTTAATCATCAACTTAGACATCTTTGAATCAAGCTTAAGTCTTAATCATGATTTTAACTTAATTTCATCAATTATGACCATCATGGCCAAATGGTCATCCACACCATTCCTAAACCTTTCTTACACTTTTAATTCTTCTTATTTACATACTAAGGACCCTTAATTAATCTTAATCAAGATTTTAAATCCATTCTCCCTTAATTAAGTAAAAGTGACTGAATGGCCACCCTTTGATCCTAGGGAATTTTGGTTTAACTTTTTTTCTCCTAAGAGTTGATTTACACTGTTTAGGACTTAATCTTATAGTTTATGTCATCCTTATAAATTTTTAGAGATTTTACTTATATTTAACAAAAGTGGCTGAATGCTCCCCCTTGAGCACACTCAAGGTCATTTTCTCAAAATTCCTTCTCACATAAACTTTGTTCCATGATTTTTTGCACTTGTAGCACCATTAACCAAATCCATCAAGACTTATCCTTACTCCTTAGCTTGGTCATGGTTAAAAAAGGTTCTAAGTATCATATGAAGTTTGTTCCATTTTCAGTTCCAAAACTCCATCTTGCTCATGGTAAAACTTAAATCTAAGTCCAAAACAAGCTTATGGGACTTATTATATAATTTTTTATATCAATTTTTAAATAATTTTAATCCATAAATTCAGATCTAGAATCTTAAGTACATAACTTCATATTATCAAGAAAATCGTCAAGTTTCAAGTTTTAAGCATAAAAATCTTAAAGATAGTATTTTTCATGGCAAATAAGTATAGATTTACTCCAAGATCCATCCATCTCATACTTTGAAAACTTCAAAACTTTTCCCCATAACCTCTCAAATCTTCCCAAATAATCAAAATTTATTTTTAAGAAATTTTAATCGATTAAACTGCTTCTAAGGTAGCTAGAACCACTTTAATCCATCAAAACTTCACTTTAACTCTAAAAAATTACTAAAAATGGGTGATTCTCATATTTAACCATTCAAAGGAAGTTTTTAGCTCTCACAAGTTCAAACAAAATGAGATCCATGAGTCTTAGAAAAAGGATCCACAAAAAGAAGAAAACAAACCTTGAAAATCAAGATTTAAGGCTTAAAAACATAAGTAGTAAAATCCTACTTGGTGGGGACTTGATGAAGGGTTTTTGTGGAGATTTGATGGCTGATCTTAGTCCTCTTTAGTGTTCTACAAAGATCTCATGGTGGTGGTGGTGAGGCTTGGTAATTATAAGATGATTTAGCTTAAACTTCAAAGATGAAAGCTTAGACTTAAGGTAAAATTTTGGGGGGTTTTTGGATTAGATTTCATTTTGGAAGAGTTTAGAGAAATTATCTAAGTGTTTAGAAGCTTAAAATACTGAAAATGAGGTCTCCGAAAGCCCTTAGTGAATTTGGCCAAACTAGGGTAGTTTAGGGATTAATTTTCCACTTAAGGGCTTTTTGGTAATTTTGCATGTAATTTCTATTTTCTAAAAAAATTTAAAATCTGAAGAATTATCCTTTTAGGATTATATTAGTGTTAATTATTCTTATTTTTTACTAATCAAGTTTAACTTATCTTGAGTATGATTAATTTTAATTAACTAAGGTTAATTAACCTTAACCATACTTAAAGAAATCTTTGCATTTATTATTTTTGTATTTTATGCATTTAATTTTATGATGACTCATATGGTGAGTCATAATCATGTTTTCCACATGAAATTTTCGTGCAAGATGTTTGGGGCCTACTTCTTGGCTTTTGTTCTATATTTTCTTTCTTACCAATCTTCCATTAGCATTTTTGTAATTTTTTCGCCATTTTTCACGAGGTTCAATTTTTTTTCCTCCAATATTTTAACACTTATTGGTTTATTTTCAAATCATTCTTATGTCATTTACTATTTTTCTAGGAACAAATTATCCATAGTGAAAGACAAAGCTTTCCTAAGGTAGATTTTAGAGTTTTCTGTCAGTTTTTTCGTCATTTCTCTTTTTCTATTCTTTTCTCATAACTTTTCAATCATCCTTGGTGTATTTAATTCCTTATGATATCTTTTAACTTTTATATTAAGTTTCCTGTACATTTATTAGGGTTACCCAAATACAAGGACATTTTCATCATTTATATGAAAAATTCTAATTTCGTTATCTTTTACTCTTGTCTTTAATTTATTTCTCACTAAAAGTTATTTGTAACCTAAAGGGTTCATTATTAAAAATTACAGGTGTTACACAAACCAATCCACCCCTAGTATCAAATCTACACTAGAGATTAGTAGTAAATAAACTTTAAGAGTGAGTATTTCTCCTTGTACCTGAACAACAACTTGTTGGATTCGTCCTTCAACTTTCATATAATTACCATTTCCAACCATGATTTTGGACAAGGGGGCTAGTTTAATTGGTAATTTTAAGAATTTTTCTATTTTAGGTTAGAAGAAACTACCAGAGTTGCCTCCATTTATTAAAACCTGGATTGGAACTCCGTGAATATAGCATTAACATCTTATTGTACCCATACCTCAAGATCTTTTGAGTGCATTAAGAGACAAATTATGCTCCTCTTTGTTTAACGATGGTTGTTGTACGACATTGTCAGGTGGTTCTGACTTAGGTTTAAGTTGAGTGAGAGTATCATCCTCTGCCTGCATGATCATAAGGTTTTTGTTGGGAAATTTATGGTTATAACTAAATTTTTCATCACACAAATAATAAAGGCCTTTCTCACGATGAAGTTGCATTTGAGCTGCACTTATATGTTTGATATTGAGATTTGGGATTTGTGGTGGGGTTAAGGTGGGTTTGATAGTCAATGTTGTTAGTAGAGGTGTTCTATCATATTTGAGTGATATGTATTCCGTAAAGGGTGAGTTGTGTGGTTGAGATGAAGAAGTTATAAAGTGATGAGGTGCATGGAGGTTTAAAAGAGGTTGTGTATTTTTCTTCACACATCTTTGCCAAAGCTACAACTCGGAGTAGTCATAAGGCCTTGTACCATTATCTTTTGTCGAAATTCACTTTTCAAGCTGCTGATAAAGCAATCTAATAATGCATCTCACGTGATACCTCGTATACAGTTAGCTAAAGCCATAAATTCCATATAATAAGTGTTCACCAAATTAGTTTGACAAAGTTTAATCAGTGCTGCCCTAGGGAATTCAAGTGTAGAGGGCCTGAATTTGACCTCGAGAGCACAAGTAAGACCTTACCACAAATGAAAAGAGTTAGCATGTTGCACCATTTGGTACCAAGGTACGACCTCTTTTTCCATGTGAATAGTGGAAACCGTGAGACGATCCGTATTCGAAGTACCGTAATAATCAAAGAATTTCTTATCCTTGAATATCCAATCTAAAACATTAGAGCCGTCAAAGCGTGGAAACTCAAGTTTAATATTCTTAACCTGAAATGATTTGCGTAGTGATAAAGTTTGTGAAACATTTTCCAAGGCATCTTGTAGTGTGTTCAAACATGCAATAGAACTCTCTTCAACGTGAATAATGTGCTTGCGATTTTCCCTATTAATCAATTCGATGAGTTTGAAAAGCTTCTTGATCTCACTTTGTAGATCCTCTAGCCAAATATTCTTAGCTCTCAATGAAAGCACCAATGTAACAATATCATTACTTAGTATAAGAATTTTGTATACCAATCCACACTATTACAAAAGAGTTGAAATAAAATTGAAAATTTCTTAATTAAAAAATTGTCATCAATTCATAACACCCTGGTATCTCTTCCATAAGCTTGGCATTTCTTGCAAATTGGAGTTCATGTGTTTGATTCAAAATTTTAGTATAGGATGAAAGATGAAAGCAGTGGATTAAGAACAAAGAATTATTCATACCATATTTTTCCTGTCTTTCAAATGAAGTCTTCAAACCTTTTATTTCCTTTCCTCATTTTGGTCTTTTCCTTTTCAGCTGTAAATTTGGATTGCTTTGCATGCGTCCATTTGGCGAAATTTAACTTTATCATTCTATTTATTCGAATGAACATTAGTTGTATCTAACATATTCTATTAGGTTTGTACTATATTGATCTATGTTACAAAGAGAATTAAATTTGTATTAATTATTAATTAATAAATTTTTATTTATTTATTTTTTATGATTTTATGAAAAAATAGATAATATTGTATGATATATAAATTATGTGTAATTTATAATATTATAATATTATAATATAATTTTAATTTATATAATTATTTATAATATAATATTATAATATATTATTTTATGTAAAATAAATATAAAATAATATAAAAATATTATAATATTAATATATAAAATTATTTATATTATTTATTTTTATCAAATAATATATAAAATAAAAATTATAATTATATGATATTTTATATATTATAAGTACTATAACTATAATTATTATATCATCACTATCTTATCAATCTTATCTTTATCATTATCATTATTATTATTACTATCATCATTACTTCTATCATTAGTTTTTATTACCATCATCATACTATAATAATAATTTAATTTTTTAATTAATATCTTTATTTATCTATTTTTATAAATTTATAATAAAGTGATAAAATAGGATAAATTATCTTACTTTTGTAATAAGTTTTTAAAATTAAAAAAAGGATTTCAATTTATTTCATAACTAAAAACTAAAACTGATTTTAATTAAAAATAAAAATTATAAATCATCTCAAACAAAATATTAGTTTTATTATTCTTGGTTAGAGAATTTTTTTATTTGGTATATGAGAAAAAATTTATAAATAAAAATATGTTGGATGATTTATCTAAAATTTATAGTTTATTTTACATGAAATTTAGGTTAGATTAATTTATTAAATAGGTTAAATTAAGTTTTTAAGTTTATTTAACTTAAAAGTTAAAGTTTAGGTTATATATTTCTTCAAATTTAATAGATAGATTTTTTTTATTAATATATTTTGAGATTGTAAAATATTCTGTTTAAAATTTAAATTTATTAATTTATATGTAAATTTAAATTTATTAACTTATTTAAAAATAAATAAATTAAAATATTTTATTATAAATTAATTTATAGATTAGATTGAACATTTAAAAATATAAACTTAGATCATAAAAATGACATATATTAGATAAATTGATTATAGCTAGATAAAATAAATAAATAAAGGCAAACCAAACTCAAATTTTATAAAAATTTAGTTTCATCCAAATTATTTTTATCTCTAAAAAGAAAAGATATTTTAAAATATTTTTTATTATTCTTACTGTTAAAATATGATTTAAGTGAATGTATTTTAATAAGAAAAAAAAGAAAAATAGACAAGAAATAATTTTAATTTCTTTTATTTTTTTCTATTTATCAAAAATTAAACCAAACAACATAATTTAAAAGAAATTTTTTTCTCTTTTCTTGAATTTCTCCTCCACCAAATAGTATGTACATGCAAAAAAAAAATATTAGCAATATATTTTACATATAATTTTATGATTTTAATTTTAATATTTTGTTAATATAAAAATATCACTCACAATCAAAAATTATTTTAAATATGTATTTTAAAATAATTATTATAAATAATTTAATATATTTTTAAAATTTGAAAATATAGTAAGTTATGTTTTTAGTTCTCATTAAAATAGAAAATGATAAGTTTTGAATTTAAAACCTTATATAAGTTATTATAATTTTTAATCTTTTATCATGGGATCAATTATAATAATTTATTTTTAACTTCTAATCATAATTATAAAATTGGAATTGATCTGACCAATTGAACTGGTTGGATAAAAACCAATCACAAACCAGCTTAAGTGACATATTGGATTGAATATGTTACTAAACCTGGTATGGCTTGACAAGATTTTGAAAAAATCAATAAATTGGTAATATAGTCAACTTGGTTGAGTTGACCAAATTTTTAAAAAATAAAAAATTTATTTTAAATAACGTTGTTTAATGTTAATAATAATAATAAATTATCCAAACTAAAAACATAATTTACAAGTTAATGAGCAAAGTTTTGCATCATTCATAAATCTAAATTTTTAATTTTATCTCACTTATCATACTTCAATTTTCATCTTTTAAAATTCTACTTCAATCATTATTTAACTTTGTTCAAGCTCTTTTTTAGAGATTTTCTAAATTATTAATTCAAAATACAATTTCAACATTATTAGTTTTTGTCTAGTCTTGAAACAAAAATTCCATACAAGAAATTTGATGTTGATCCTAAATAGTGACGAAAATAAATGAGTTGAATCAAGTTAGACTTTAAATGTTTAAGTATGATATATTTAAAAATTTGAAGTCTAACCTTGAGTTTGTTACCTGTCCTAGGTTTTTATTGTTGTCAAGGTCTAGCCTCTTTCAATGCCTACTAGGTTTACAAGTTTGTTAAAACTTAATATACAAAACAATCAATAAATAAGTTTTAAATCTATATAAATGATTAATTAAAAGGATTTACAAACTTAAAACTTATAAAATAAAAATCCAGCAAATAGGTGCACACACATAATTGAAAGGCTCGCAAATTTAAAATTTTTTATAAAATTATATTTTTATAAAAAAAATTTAAGTTGTAGAACTGTTAAATCAACCCTAAACAAATAATGAAAAAGACATTTAGAAAATCTTTACAAATTAAACAATTTTAAAAAATATATATTGAACACTAGCTATGTTGAATATAACATATATAAAAAAATATAACACACGCATGTATATATAAACAAATTTCGATAGCATAAAATTAAAGTAAGAATAAAATATTTATACTAAAATTAAACTAACATACACCGTACTTATAATAAACATTGGACAATTTGATAATAAATTTTTTTTATTATTTATTTTGAGATATTAAGTTAGATAATTATTATATATAATATACCTTTTTTTTTTCATATAATCATCCCAAAGATCGTATCTTGTTTGAAATTGAAAATATATGGAGTAAAACTCTAGAACCATAAAGATAGAGGATGGTTCTATTTTGAGGATAAAAAGAAAAGTGTTTAGAATTTATTTTATTTGAAATTAAAAATTAAAAATTTTAATTTTTAACAAATTATGTAAATATAATATTAAAATAAATATAAAAAAATATAAATATATAATATATAAAGATAAATAGAATCATAAATAAGCTACAGTAATTTTTATACAAATCTAAATAGGATTTGTTTATCTAAATTTTTTTAATAAGATTGAATCTATTTATTTATTAAATAAATTAAAATAGGTTAAATTTTAAATAAATTAAGTTATAAGTTTTTATAAAATAGTTTGATTTATTTTTATCCTTAATCATAAACTATTATTTTATTAATTAATTTAATTATTAAATATAAATTTTGTTATTTTAATTTTATTTTTACTTTGTAAATTTGTATTTCAGTAATATTTTAAAATATTATTTTTTATTATGTTTTGAATCGATATTTTAGTTTGTATTATAATAAAATTTTAACTTTCATTTAATTAGATTCTTAATAATAATAATAATTATTATTTTATAATAATATCAACTTATGTTTCTTAATTTAAATATAAAGTTTTATAAATTTTATATTTCTTAATTTAAATATAAAATTTTATAAATTTTAATGTATGTCAATTTAATCGATTCAGTGGTTCATCGATCTAGAGTTTCAACTGAGGCTATCTTTGAATCCAATTTTATAACATTATTTTTAATTAATAACAGAGATAAAAATAAAATTGTAAAAAAATAAAAAATTACAAAAACTGAAAATAAAGTTTGTTATACTTACAAAGATTTAAAATATGTTTAAACCTATCATAAAAATGAACAATTTTTAATTATATTACGGTATATAATTAAATGATACTATACTTTTTTACAAGATCTTATGAACATTGAATAAGGAATTAGGAACGAAATTTTTATAAAAATATTATAAATGTACCTTCTCTCGTAATTTTATATGTTTCAAAGTTATTTTTAATAATTTTAAACATGTTTCAGTGTTATTTTTAATAATTTTTTAAAATTTTTAATTAGTACTTTTGGGACATTTATAATTAAGATTTTAATATTATCATTATAATTTAATTAAAATCATTTTTATTAATAAATAAAATCATTTAGATTTTATATTTTATTTAATAATCTTACTTATAGTTTTATTATTTTTAATTAACAGAGTATGTTAAAAAAATATCAGTATGTTCAGTTACTTTTACTTCTGATATGTCAGAGATTGGGTAGATAACACAGGGATCCTTTAATCAATCAATAAAAAAAATAAAATGGGACAAACCAATGCGCTGGCAACAAGTATCATACACGGCTGAATTCGGAAACCGGCAATTAAATTAGGCAAAAGAATCCACCTCCTTTATTCTCTTTTAGAAAACTCACAAGATTGATTCATCTTTTCCTATTAAAATGTCAAAACCCTCGTCCTTGTTCTAGCATAAAATATTAAAGAAAAATCGAAACCATCTAACTAGGCAACATAATAAACCGGGACCAGCAAAACCAGCCAATAAGCCAATCCAAGGCCGAAAGAAGGGAATAGTCCTCTGACCTGCTTGTCCAGAACCTTCCCAAACGCAGGGGGCAGGCATTATATATTTTTCTTTTATTATATTATATATTTTTATTTATTTTTCGACTTATTTTATCCAGTTTGATATGTAGAACAGTTATTTTCCTATTGCGAATATTAAAATCCACCCTAGTACTAAATTAATTTTATAATAAAAGTCTGAAACAACTAAGAAAAGTTGTTTTGTGGCACAGTTGTTTTCCCATCCTACCACCACAAGCAAATATGGCACATAGTTTGGACAACTCAACCAAGCCGGACTCAAAACCCCTTCATAAACCCCTCCTTCCACTGTCACACTCACACTCACACAACAATCCATTCATTTCAACTCAAAAGAACAGATTCAGTAGTTCACATGGAAACTGCCACTCAAGTCGGCTCAGCGGCTCAGTCCAGCTCGGTTCCTCCCTCCGCCTTCGACGGCACGATGGGTTTCCACCTCGGTCGCCGGCTCGTCGAGATCGGCGTCCGAGACGTCTTCTCCGTTCCAGGCGACTTCAATTTGACCCTCCTCGACCACCTCATCGCCGAGCCGCAGCTCAACCTCGTCGGCTGCTGCAACGAGCTTAATGCTGGCTACGCTGCCGACGGCTACGCGCGTGCCAAAGGTGTTGGCGCGTGTGTCGTCACCTTCACCGTCGGAGGACTCAGTGTCCTCAACGCCATCGCCGGAGCTTACAGCGAGAACTTGCCGGTGATTTGCATTGTCGGAGGACCGAATTCCAACGACTACGGCACCAACCGAATCCTCCACCACACCATCGGTTTAACCGATTTCTCCCAAGAGCTACGGTGCTTTCAGACGATCACGTGCTTTCAGGTGAACGGTTACTGGCATTTCCTGTTTGTTGATGCTGATTTTGATTTTTGAGGATGTGAATGAACGATCTCTGATTTTAGTTTTGGTGTTGATGATGATGGTGATTGTTCAGGCGGTGGTGAATAACTTGGACGATGCACATGAGCTTATTGATACTGCGATTTCGACTGCTTTGAAGGAAAGCAAGCCTGTTTACATCAGCATAAGTTGTAATCTTCCTGGAATTCGTCATCCAACTTTTGCTAGAGACCCTGTTCCATTTTTTCTTGCACCCAAGTATGTATACCTTGCTTTTCTTTTTTTAAGACTTTGTTATATGTCGTAGCGTTTTGCACTTTTTCTTATGATCCTAGGAATAGAAAGCATGATTGGTGCCCGGAATAGACTGGAAGCTATTCAGTTATCCTTTGCTTGGTTATGACTTCTGAGTTCATTTCTTTTTTGGCGAAAATGCTACTGTTAAGAAAAATTTCTCCAAATTCTTCTGTAGCGTCAGATTTGTGGAAGTAAGAAGAAAATAGAATGCAGAATATTTGCACACACAAATTGATAACGGAGTTCGGCCAATACTGCCTACGTCTCCGGACTGCTGCAGATAATTTGATAGCAGAAAATTGTACACTGTGTTTACAAAAAACACTCACAACCTCACACTACCCACAACTCAATTACACCCAAGAATCCTAAATTTTTCTCTCTTAGAAAAATCTCTCTTTCACAATGGTGTGATACATAACTTCCTATGACTTATAACCACTTCTCACATGCTATCACTAATTAAGTCAAGCCTTGCATTTATTACGCAATGACTTATAACCACTTCTCACATGCTATCACTAATTAAGTCAAGCCTTGCATTTATTACGCAATGACTTATAACCACTTCTCACATGCTATCACTAATTTTGTCAAGATCTTTGACTTTTCAAATCAACAATCTCCCACTTGAAGACTGATTTCAATCTGTCTTCACACTTTGATCACTACAGCAGTCTTTTTTTGGTCTGTTATTCTAGCAGGCCGACTGAAGTTGAACACAACTTCAGTTTGTCAATGGTCACCACCTTTGTTAGCATGTCTGCTGGGTTCTTGCTTCCTGTAATCTTTTCCAATGTCAGCACCTCATCCTCAAGCAGAGATCTGATGAAGTGATAACGTATATCAATGTGCTTAGTTCTAGAGTGAAATGCTGAATTCTTTGCCAGATGTATTGCACTCTGACTATCACTGTGTAAAACACTCTTCTCTTGGATGAATCCCATCTCTGTTAACAATCCTTGAAGCCATATCAACTCTTTACTAGCCTCTGTTACTGCTACATACTCAGCCTCTGTAGTGGATAATGTAACGATCTTCTGTATCCGTGACATCCAACTGACAGCTGTAGTGCCAACAGTAAAAATATAACCGGTGGTACTTCTTCGGTGATCAACTTCACCTCCGAAGTCTGCATCTACATAGCCTTGTACTTTTAATTCTCCTTTGCCAAAGTACAGACACCTTTTTATGGTGCCTCGTAGATACCTTAAAATCCATTTGACTGCTTCCCAATGAGCTTTTCCTGGATTTGCCATAAACCTGCTTAAAACTCCCACTGCATGGCCAATGTCTGGTCGAGTACAGACCATTGCATACATCAAACTTCCTATGACTGAAGCATATGGAATCTTAGCCATAAAGTCTTTTTCTTCCTCCGTCTGAGGGGACTGATCCTTAGATAAGCGAAAATGACTAGCCAAAGGTGTGCTAACTGGTTTGGCCTTGTCCATATTGAATCTTTGCAAGATACGGTTGATGTACTCTGCCTGAGATAACTGCAAAATTCCTCTTTTCTTATCTCTCGTGATTTGCATTCCAAGAATCTTCTTTGCTATACCCAAGTCCTTCATGTCAAATTCTTTTGACAACTGCATCTTGAGATTTTTAATCTCGTTCATATCTGAACCTGCTACTAACATATCATCGACATAAAGTAGCAATATGATATAACAGGACTTATATCTCTTGAAGAAACAACAGTGGTCAGCATTGCACTTCTGGAAGTCCTCCTTGTGCATGAAGCTTTCAAACTTTCTATACCACTGTCTTGGAGCTTGTTTCAGGCCGTACAAGCTCTTCTTTAATCTGCACACCATATTATCCTTTCCTTTTTCTGAGAATCCTTCAGGTTGGTGCATGTAAATCTCTTCCTCTAAATCTCCATGAAGAAACGCCGTCTTCACGTCCAATTGCTCAAGATAGAGCTCTTCACTGGCAACAATACTTAAGACAGACCTGATAGTATTGAGCTTCACAACTGGAGCAAAGATTTCAGTGTAATCAACTCCTTCCTTTTGCTGAAATCCTTTGACAACTAGTCGGGCTTTGTATCTCTTTGAGCCATCATAGTCCTCCTTCACCCGATACACCCATTTGTTGTGAAGTGCCTTCTTTCCCATGGGTAATTCAGCTAATTCCCATGTCTGATTGGAGATCAAAGAATTCATCTCTTCTATCATAGCAAGTTTCCACTTGTTTGCATCTGTGGTCTGACATGCTTCTATGTAATCTTCAGGCTCTCCTCCATCAGTCAACAACATGTAGTTCATGTATCTCCTGTTGGGCACATGAGGTCGAGAAGACCTTCTCAACACGGGAGTTGGAGTAGGAGGCTCTGATGTGTCAAACTGTTGTTCACTGCTTTCTTTAGTTGAATTCTCTGACCGAGGATTCGCAACTATGGGACTTTCTGGGATATCTTCAACTTCTACATATGTTGGCTTAATCTGCTCTGAATTGTTGGCGCTTGTGTTAAGCTTGTCTTTATACATCACTCTTTCATTGAAGATTACATCTCTGCTGCGGATCATCTTTCTGTTTTCATCATCCCAAAGACGATAGCCAAATTCATCTTCACCATAACCGATGAAAGTGCACTTCTTCGATTTGGGATCGAGTTTATTTCTACCTTGATCACTGATGTGCACATATGCTACACAGCCGAAAACTCTAAGATGTGAGAGTTTTATCTCTTTTCCGCTCCATACCTCTTTTGGTATTTTGTGCCCCAATGGTACCGATGGACTTCGGTTGATCAAGTAAGCTGCTGTGTTGACTGCTTCTGCCCAGAACTGCTTCGGTAAGCCTGACTGCACACGCAAGCTTCTGGCTCTTTCAGTCAACGTTCGATTCATACGCTCAGCTACACCATTGTGTTGAGGCGTACGAGGCACGGTCCTCTCCATTCTGATCCCGTGCTCATAGCAGAATTTCTTGAATTTGGTGTCTTCATATTCACCACCATTGTCGGTTCTGAGCTTTTTAATCTTCAACCCTGTTTCATTTTCTACCATAGCTTTCCATATCTTGAAAGCCTCAAATACATCGGACTTATGTTTCAGAAAGTATACCCATACCTTCCTAGAGTGATCATCAATAAAAGTCACGAAGTAATGTTTCCCACCAAGTGATGGGACGGTAGTTGGACCCCAAACATCTGAGTGAACTAGCTCAAGTTTCTCCTTCTTTGGGGGTCTTCCAGCTTTCTGAAAGCTGACTCGTTTCTGCTTTCCAAGTATACAGTCTTCACACATGTCAATTTCTACTGACTGAAGACTTGGTAGCTTGCCGTTTGAGTGCATGATTTTCATCCCTTTCTCACTCATATGGCCTAGCCTCTGGTGCCATAGATTGGAATTTTCATTTGCTGCAACTGCAATCAAATGACATGCTCCTGCTGTTTTGTAAAGAGTGCCACTCTTTTTACCCCGAGCAATTGTCATCGCACCCTTTGAAATCTTCCAATCGTCTCCATGGAAGACAGTTGTGTAGCCATCACTGCTCAACTGGCTTATTGATATTAAGTTCTTTGTCAGGTCGGGAATATGTCTGACATTTTTCAATTCCCATACAGACCCGTTCAACTTAACCTTCACTACACCTTTGCCAACTATCTCACATGATTGGTTGTTACCAAGGTAAACTTTACCAAGGTTTCCGGGAACATAGTTCTCGAAGAATTCCCTTTGTGAAGTGGCATGAAAAGATGCTCCAGAATCTAACACCCAAGACTCCTCCTTGCTTTCTAAAGAACATATCAATGCATCATCTCCTTCAGGGGTGGAAGTAACATTTGCCTCGTCCTTGGTCTCCTGATGCTTTCGTGCACTCTTGCACTGATTTTTGTAGTGCCCAGACTTCCCGCAATTCCAACACTCGATATTCTTCTTAGATTGAAAGTGACGATTTTTGGATTTGGACCTCCTGTCCTTTGATTTGCCACGTCCATTTCCTTTAGTTGAGCTTCTTCCTCTTGACTCTGTTTGCAATATCGAAGATGATGAAGATTCACCCGACTCCTTCCGTCGGATCTCTTCGTTGAGAACTAGATCACGAACATCATCACATTTCAATTTTTGGCTTCCCGTTGAGCCACTCACAGCCGTGACAATGGCATTCCAACTTTCTGGTAAGGAAGACAAAATTATTAATGCTCGTACCTCATCATCAAATTCGATTCCAACAGAACTCAACTGGGTTGTGATTAAGCTGAGTTCATTGAGATGTTGTGCTACTGATGCACCTTCTGTCATCCGAGAGTTAAACAACCGCCTCATCAAGTGAACTTTATTTGCGGCTGACGGCTTTTCATACATTCTGGAAAGAGCCGCCATAAGATCTGCTGTGGTCTTTTCTTTTGCAATGTTAAAAGCAACATTACGTGACAACGTCAGACGGATGACTCCAAGGGCTTGCCTGTCAAGAAGAACCCAATCCTCGTCCTTCATTTCAGTCGGCTTTGTACCTGTGAGAGGTTGATACATATTTTTCTGGTACAGATAATCTTCGATCTGCATTTTCCAGAAACCAAAGTCCGCACCATCGAACTTTTCAATTTTCACCTTTCCTTCATCTACAGCCATCACTCCCACTCAAATCTGACTTCTTCTTTGGATCGTTTCGTTTCTAACAATTTTTAAAAAATTGTAGAATTTCAAACCCGCTCTGATACCAGTTGTTAAGAAAAATTTCTCCAAATTCTTCTGTAGCGTCAGATTTGTGGAAGTAAGAAGAAAATAGAATGCAGAATATTTGCACACACAAATTGATAACGGAGTTCGGCCAATACTGCCTACGTCTCCGGACTGCTGCAGATAATTTGATAGCAGAAAATTGTACACTGTGTTTACAAAAAACACTCACAACCTCACACTACCCACAACTCAATTACACCCAAGAATCCTAAATTTTTCTCTCTTAGAAAAATCTCTCTTTCACAATGGTGTGATACATAACTTCCTATGACTATATATAGCAACTTCTCACATGCTATCACTAATTAAGTCAAGCCTTGCATTTATTACGCAATGACTTATAACCACTTCTCACATGCTATCACTAATTAAGTCAAGCCTTGCATTTATTACGCAATGACTTATAACCACTTCTCACATGCTATCACTAATTAAGTCAAGCCTTGCATTTATTACGCAATGACTTATAACCACTTCTCACATGCTATCACTAATTAAGTCAAGCCTTGCATTTATTACGCAATGACTTATAACCACTTCTCACATGCTATCACTAATTTTGTCAAGATCTTTGACTTTTCAAATCAACAGCTACATTTTCTTATAACATTTTTTTTTATTAATTCTATAATAGCTAATACTTTATAAAGAAATTAATAAATAAAATAGAAAGTAAACATTTAATATATTAAAAACATAAAAGGGAGTAACTACTTTATCCATTTGTGGGAGGACTGAGAGGAATGTGATATGATGTAAGTCTTTTTTTTAAAAAAATATTGTGATAATGTGTGGTGAAAGTAAGATGCTAACTATCACATTCATGAATAAGAGAAATTGTATTTATGCGACCAATTTGGATAACAAAATACACATCATAGAGAAACAACGAGAGAAAAGAATGAGATATCAGGGGATGATACGATGGAAAGAAATAAAAAGAAAAAATATGTTGTATGAATTTTAATATGCATTTGTAGTAAAAATAACACATCTCTTTCTCTAATGTTTGTAGCATCGACATTTCGTGTTAGTTTTGTTGTAAGAATAAAATATTTCATCTTATGTATAGGGTAAGCAATCAAGAAGGATTAGAAGCAGCAGTGGAAGCAACGGCTGCTTTTCTGAATAAAGCTGTGAAGCCAGTCATTGTGGGTGGGCCAAAACTACGGGTACCAAAGGCACAAAAGGCCTTTATAGATTTTGCAGATGCCAGTGGATATCCAATAGCTGTTATGCCGTCTGGGAAGGGACTTGTACCAGAGCATCATCCACACTTCATTGGGACATACTGGGGTGCTGTCAGCACTAGCTATTGTGGCGAGATAGTAGAGTCTGCTGATGCTTATATTTTTGTCGGCCCCATCTTCAATGACTATAGTTCCGTTGGATACTCATTATTGATCAAGAAGGAGAAGGCCGTAATAGTGCAGCCTAATCGGGTGACCATTGGCAATGGTCCTTCCTTGGGCTGGGTCTTCATGGCTGATTTCTTAACTGCATTGGCTAAAAAGGTGAAGACCAACACCACTGCTGTGGAGAATTACCGACGTATCTATGTTCCCCCAGGCATTCCTCTGAAGCGAGGGAAGGATGAGCCTCTAAGAGTTAATGTTCTATTCAAGCACATTCAAGTAAGTTCTATCTATAAGCTCCTTCAAAATTTTAAATTAAGTGATTCTTTGGCAGGGATTGGAATTGGAGTTCTCTACCCGTTATCATGTTCTATAACTAAGATGTCATTCTAAAGTAGTTTTTTTCTTTTTAATATTCTTAAGAACAAGGTAGTTGTAAGCATTTACTCTGTCTAGTCTTCAACGTTATGAACTCCACTTATGGGGTTATATTTACTTAAACGTAAATCATTATCAGGACCTTGCTTACGGATGATATTTAGGTCCAGTAGATTTCTTTGTCTATGGTAGTAGTACATTCCTAAATCAGAGAGTAGAAGATCGAAACATTTGACAAAAATGGGGAGCATAGCAATTTCAGATGATTCACCTAACATTGCTATATATGCAATATTATTTGCATGGTTTCCATTAGATTAATATATTTTAGCAAGCTTTCCTTTTTAGGCCAGTAATTAAATATGTTGGACAGGAACTACTAAATGGAGATACTGCTGTAATATCTGAAACTGGAGACTCATGGTTCAACTGTCAGAAGCTCCGCCTACCTGCAAATTGTGGGTGAGTCATTTACAATTACTGCATCAAGCAATTTGCTAATTACAACCTTTATATTGTCGGAAATAACTTTGTCAAATACGAATTCCATCTTTCAGCTATGAATTCCAGATGCAGTATGGATCTATTGGTTGGTCCGTAGGTGCTACTCTTGGATATGCACAGGCTGCAACAGACAAGCGTGTAATTGCTTGCATTGGTGATGGCAGTTTTCAGGTTAGTAAGATTATAAAAAAGCTAAACTATCTGTGTCCAGGGTGGTATTGAAGATGATATCTAACTGTATTTCTTTTTACCATATGTTGACCAAGAGTATGATATTTTGTGCCACAATCATACATGTCAATCATATATAAGCTTGGGGAGGGGGGGTTTTATTAAGAAATAAAGTACCCTTATAGATGTATGATAGTCCTTGCATCAATTTAGTTACATCAGTATGTAATTGATTGACTAAATTATTAGAATTGAGATTTGAAAATGAGATGCAAGTTCACCAAATGTTAGATAGCACCAACTTGGAGGTGAAATTTGGATATTATACCATACCACGACTAGTAAGAAAATGCTTTATAAGAATATAATGACTTCATTTGATTCATGTACCTGATCTAACTAATAGGAAAATGCTTTAGTTGCTGTGGTTGTTGAAATTTGATAGGGTTTACATATCCGAGACATTTTCATAATGATAAGCATCAACAGCAAATAAATCTGTTCATTGATTTCTTTTCGGCTTGTTGCATGAAACATGGACTAAGCTTCCCTTATTTAGGTGACAGCACAGGATATTTCAACTATGATCAGCTGTGGACAAAAGAGCATCATCTTCCTTATTAATAATGGAGGTTATACAATTGAAGTTGAGATTCATGATGGTCCATACAATGTGATCAAGAATTGGGACTATACTCGTTTTGTGGAAGCCATCCATAATGGACAAGGCAAATGCTGGACTGCCAAGGTTAGCATAAACTGAACAATTTATCTTGTCTTACCGCATTAGTTTGTTATTTTATTGAAGGTTCTGTGCAATATAATTTGTGTTGTACAAATATTTATATTTGATTGAATCTTTTAAATTATAATAAAGTAGAACTACAGACGATTATGAGGATTCTTTTGTCCTCCATTTATTGCTGTATGGAATGGTCTTATGTGCTGCTACTGCCTTATTGTGCAATCACTGATCTATTTCTTTAATCTACCATGGTAATTATCATTTATAGTTGGTAGCATTAGATGTCACTGGTTAGTTGTTATGAAGGTATCATGCTCTGGACAGATCGAAGATTGTTCATAAAGGAAAAGAGCTCGTTTGTTTTGTACTTTTTAGGCATATAGTCCTTGACTCAGTTTGTAGTATTCCAAAATAAGGTATAGTAAAATAAGGAAAGTAGGGGTCCATTTGGAAATGGATACTATTTCCAATCCGTGCCAAATTTTTTTATTGCAAATTCTGTAACGGATTTGTTTGTCCAAATGAACCAAAAAACAGAAAGAGAAGAAAAACAATAGGTAGTTTAACTGTATGTTTGTTTTGGTTTGCGAAAATATTTTGTTTTTATTTTATTTATAAAATACACCTTGCTTTATTCTGTTTTCTGCTTTTAAATTTTTGTGAAACAGTAAAATAAAAAATAAAACAAAATATTGTTTTCTTGTTTATTATACAAAAACTTTTAAAATATAAAATAAAATGAAAACAAGGTAGCATTTTATAAATAAAAGTAAAAACAAAAAATATCTTCACAAATCAAACGATATCTTATTTTCCTATGTTTAGATAAACTGACTTTATACAGTGGAAAATAATTTGTAATTGGGGAAATTCATATTTTAAATTTCTCACTGAAATAGGTGAAAAAAAGTAGAGGAAAGGAGAGGTGATTATCTTTAATTTGCTTTTAATAATCTATTATTTAATAATATTTATATAACATAGAGAATATAAAGTAATTTTTAAATTTTAACAATTATTATAGTAAAAAATTTAAAATTTTTTAAATTAGTTTTTATTGTTATAAAAATATTTCACATATAATTTATTTTTCATACATCTAAACAAGGAAAAATAAATTTTTCTTTCTTTTGATTTCTATTCTTCAAAATAATACATATTTTTATCTTATTTTTACTCTTTTTTTTTTTCCTTTCGTGCTTTTTAAATACCTTGAAATTTTCTTTTGTAAGTTGTGCTGATGGTACTGAAGGATGATCATTATTTTGAGTGTAGGTACGTACTGAAGATGATCTGAGTGAAGCAATTGCAGCAGCTACTGGACCACAGAAAGATTCACTTTGTTTCATAGAAGTTTTTGTACACAAGGATGACACCAGCAAAGAGTTGCTGGAATGGGGATCCCGTGTTGCTGCTGCTAACTGCCGGCCTCCTAATCCTCAATAAAAAAATCGGATACTTCTAATTTCTCTTATCTTAAATCCATTTCCAATTATTGCTATGTTATAATTTGTGTGTTATGTTGAGTAGATTTCCACTGGAGGGCATGTACAGGAGAAAAGCCACAAAAATGAAAAATAGGTTGAAATAAATGTTTGCTTTTCCTCAACTGTTGACTGTTGTAAAGAGCCATTCTTGCTTTAAAACGGGATCCCCTACGATTGTTAATTGAATCTGTTAAGATATAGCCATTGTATGCAGATTTGGGTGCTTATTATTAACCCAAGATTGATATTGAGCAAGATTACGATGCCTATTCCACAAAATTGGGCATAGCCATAAAATCCCATATATGCATTATGTTTTGTTTGTGGTTTGAAAAAAAAATTATTTATTTTTTTAAATGTTTCACAGATAATGGTAAAAAAGGTATTTTTGTTATTTTCAACATTTTTATATAATTTTAGAAATAAGAAAAGAATTAAAACAATGAGATATTTTTGTAATAATATCTAAATAACAAAATAAAAATGAAAAACATTTTACTAATTAAGCAGGCCTTGGGGAAAATGAAAGAAAACAAGGAAAGAAAACAAAGATCGCCTATAGCTCTTCAAAAATGTTATCTTTAATAGGAGAGAAAAATATTGTTGAAACAGTAAATTTTTATATATTTATATTTTTATATTAAACTTTCAAGCTAAGAAGGTTGTAGTATCTCAATTCAAGGAAAAAAGTTTTCTTCAGATTTTATTTATTTTTATCTTAATTAAGATGAGGATTCAAATTTGTGATTTGTCGGATTTAATTTTTAAAATATACATTAGTTTGGTAAAATTTTCTACAAAATAGAAATTTGCATTTTTCCTGTGCTGCATGAATACTCCTGTCAACCACTCATAGACTTTGATCGGCAAATTTTAATGCCTTGAAAACTCTTGACTGGTTGGAGTTAATTATATTTCTATGCGAATTTAGCCTTTGCCTCCAACCCATAATGCAATTTTTATCCATCAAATAACTTTTTGTATAATTTTCGTGTTATCATTTTCTTTCCAATTATATGAAAAAAATGTATGTAAAAGATCCAAAAGCAGTTTAAGTTATAAGATCATTTAAAAATTTATAACGTTGAATCAAATAAGTTTTGAAAATTTACATACCGTCCTAAAACTTATTTAATTAAACATTAACTATATGAACTATTATTTGAAAATTTATAATGTTGAATGAAATAAGTTATAAACTAGCATTTCAAAATTTACATACCGTCCTAAAAATTATTCAAGTATTTTGAAAAATTTACATAGGAGTTAATTAATTATTCCATAAATTACATATTTTCCAGTAACCAGAAAACAAGTGTGTGATTTGATAAGTTTAATATTTTTATTACATAATTTTTTGGAAATTATGTATCTAAATTTGATAAACATTGATCATAGACTTCCGGTCACTTTTTAAATTGTACTCTTTATACCCCTATCGACATACATTATACATTGACATTAATTAAGTATACTTTCTATATTTTTTCAATTCAAATTAATTAATTTTTCTATTTTCTAAGCTTAACAAGTCTAGACTATTCTATCCCTTTCATGTTGTAAGCATTACATGTTTTGAAGCATAAGAGCAAATTTTGTAGGCAATGCTTACATAAAATATGTTTATATTGAAATTGTAATGCTTACTTTTTCTACAATATGATTCCAAAGTTTTACTTTTACTAGAAGAAAAACTTATATAATATAAATTGATGCACAGAAAAAGAATAAATTATAGTAAAATTATGATCTATTTGAAATTGTTCTTCATCCAATAAAAAATTAAAAACACAATTCATCATATTTTGTAATGTTTAAAATAAATATTTGACAATATTATAGTATTCAAAATATATGATTTTAATTTATGAATTTTTTATCTTAACATATTTATGGCTTGTTTGAGTTTTTTATTATAATATTTATGAAAACATTTAAGCATCCAAATGTTATAGTCATCTTTGTTATCACTATTTATTATTGTCAAAACAACAAAATTACATTCAATTGAAAAGTTTCTTAACACCATCAATCAACCCAATTGCCCATTCTTTAATTAATGCCTAGTATATAAAAATAAACGAAAAAAATTTAAATTCTAACTAACCATATTTCAAATCTAATTTTAATATAACTATTAAATGAAGGAAACATTCTAATTAATGATCAAATTTGATATAACATATAATGGTGGTATTGGTAATTGCTTCAACCGAAACCATTTTTTGAAATTTTGTAATATTTTTATAGGGAATAGATGCAATAGTATCATTTTCACAATCTCATCCACTAGAAACAATAACTTTTAAAGTAATACTTGCCTTTGTGTTAAAGAAGAAAATAAAGGTTATTGATCACATTAGTAAATAATTAAATATGTGATAAAAAATTATTACAAAGGTTCAATAAAACCTTTTTTTACTTCTTTATAGTGAGGATTTGAGTTTATTAAACTAATCAAGTTGAACACTCAATGAATACGATTATGTCTCTAGTGTATGGATCTTTTTTTTACGAAATAATCTTTATTAAGTGTAGTTACATCAACATGGGAAAAAATTATTCCTTTACTAAATCCTCTTCTTTGGTCATATTCAAATAGGTCAGTAACATTGACAATCTGTAAGCTTGAGCTACAATAAAAATATCATAGATTAATATATTCTTTAATAAAATATGTATGATATTAAGATATATTAATTGCATTGTATCCTTGTTTAAGCAAGAACTTTTTTTGAGCTATTGAATAATATAAAAGTAAATATCTATGAAATCTATTATTAGTAATCCATTTGACATACATCGATCCAAAGGGATGTTTGAAGTATGTTGAGCCATAAGGGCTATTACTAGGAATAGCTAGATGTAAGTTGCAGCTTTTCCAGTATCATTTATGAAGTCCAAAGGGATGTTTGAAGTATGTTGAACCATAAGGGCTATTACTAGGAATAGCTAGATGTAAGTTGTAGCTTTTCAGTATCATTTATGAAGTCATCAAAGTTGAAAATAGCTTTGTATGGTAAAGGATTGGAATTTGAAACAACTTTTTCAAGGATACTACAAGCAAAAATGATGCTAAAGAGAATGAAAATTTTCATGATGTTATTACAAGTTTGGAATGAACAACTTGTGTGATGATGAGTTCTTGGAAATTAAAATTAAGCCTTATATATTGTCACAATAATCATCCTTTATCTTATCATATGATAAGTATCAAATATGATACTTATTTAATGATATTTAAGGTAAATAAAGAGTTTTTTTACAAGATAATTGAGTGTTATTCATAAATAATTGATGGATATTTTATTCTTTAAGAAATTATTAGTAGTATAGTACTTTCTAGAATTTTATGATTAGTTCTTTGAATTTTTAGAATGTTATTTATCTTTTGGATTGATCATATTTTTCAAAAAGAATAGAGAAATAAAGTGGTTCTAACATTGTCACTTTTGTGTTGTCCAACAAAATATTTTGCATTAACTAACATGAAATCCTGGAGAAAAATGAGCATTCTATTACTTTCGCATTACTTGATACTAAATTTTTCGTTAGGTAATGTAATTTACCAAATAACATTATAAAATAACGTTTTCTCTTATTTCTAAACAAGTTTTTATGGTTAGAAAATGGAAAACTTTCTCAAATTTTCTCTTGTGCGAGTCTTGAAGTGAAGGATATGTAGATTTGAGAGATCAAAATGCAAGATTCATCAAGTTTCATGGAACTTTTCATAATCTCTTCTTTTTCTTATTCTTTTGTTTTCTTCATCTGTACTGTGTAACTAGATTCTGAGTTAGGTAAAGAGAGATCCTAACCCTAACCTCTTTGTAATATGAATTGTTGCTTCTAAAATTGATTGTTCTTGTATGTTTTAATGCCTTTATGAATTAGTTATTTATAGTTGATTTTAGATTTCTATTCACAATTGAAAATTTGGATTAGAAGTTGGAATTAAGATGAACAACATAATTTACGATACTCTAGGAATAGAGATCAACAATTATGAGGTCGTGAGAGTTTTAGAACCTAATGCTTGCTCTAATTAGTAATTTCTAAAGAATTAGGATTTTTAATTTGGGGGAAAAATGTTGTTGAGTCAAGAAATTGAACTTCAACTATTATAGTGGATTTGATCTTCAATTATACCTTTAAAACTTAAATTAAAGTGACAATTGAGGTTGCTTAGGTGAGTGTTAGGAAAACTCTAACCCTAACATTTTGATAGATTGATTTTTTTTCTTTTACTTGCTGTATTAACTGAGTTTAATTATTGTAAATTGAATTTAGTATTGTAGAAAATACTTAATAAATAAATGTTACATAAATCTCATTATTTGTACTCTAGTTCACTATTGTTTGTTACTTGTAAGATATAGAATTTGTAGTTTGTATCTCATTTAGATTCATATTAATGTCAATACTTCCATATTGTTAGTCCAAATAGTAGAAATACTGGAAAATCAATACTTGAACCAAATCTATGTGGGAATGATACTCTCTCATCATTTATTCTTAAAATGATATGGTACACTTGCCATCATTTTTACCAACAAGTTTTTGGCACCATTGTTGGAGATTTGTGATTCAATATTTGTCGCAACCTAAATCACATTGGGATGATTGATCCTAAAAGAACGTTTAAAATGATAAAAATGTAGAGCCGCCACCAAATCTTATTTATAAGGGTAAAATTTGGAAAAAATCTAATGAGCTCTAGGTTCGTGAGTCACTAATGAATTGGGAAGGTGCGAGGAGCCCTGTTCTTTGCTTGTTCGGAACAATGGTACCCAAAGTTAAATATGTAATTTTAAAATAATTTTGAATAAAAATTTATCTAATCCTTTATAATTTGAAAATTAAATATTTAAATCATTTTATGTACGTGAAAGAGTTTAAAGAAATAAAATAGAGTATGTACAAAAAATAGCCTAATAGAATTTTGACTCTGCCCCTACATATTACTGAATGCGATGGAAAACTCAAGATTACATAGTTATTTTAACCCTAATAGAATTTTGACCCTACCCCTACATTTTATGGAAGTGTCCTCATTATAGATTTTCTGATATTCATCAAATCTATATCTTCTATAATGGAATCAAGCAAGCTACAAGGATTATCATTTATTCATCAGATAGAGGATTTCTCAACGCCAAAACTGTTGAGAAAGTCATTGAGTTGATTGAAATTATGAATTCTAATGAATATCAAACTCCAAGTGATAGAAGCATGATTAAAATAGGTTTGATGGAGTTTGATACACAAAATGCATTACTTGCTCAAAAGAAATTGATCTCGCAATAGTTAGAAGCTTTGACAAAGGATGTTACATAATGATCCCAGATCATTCAAAATTTCATGTACTATCGATAATGTGCAAATTGAAAATGCATTGTATGACTTAGGGGCTATCATCAACTAATTAATCATCTCAAAAAGTTTCTGCATTATATATATATATATATATATATATATATATATATATATATATATTATTCATCATTTCAAGAAGCAAGTTTGCAGGTCACTTTGCAATTTTGCCAAGATAAGTGTAGCTAACTTTATTATTATTATTATTATTATTATTATTATTATTATTATTATTATACCGTTTATTACTTTATTCTCTTTATATTTATTTTTAGTTTAGGTTCATTATTATTTTTATTTTTAATTTATTTTATTGTTTATTATTCTATCTTCTTTACATTTGTTTTTTTAGTTTAGATTTATTATCTTTTTCTAATAATTTTTTTCAAAAAATTTATAAATTTTTAAATCTCACGCAACGAGTTTTAATACAAATGGGTAGCATTCTCTACCATTCTGTATTTAAAATTTGTATAGGTTCCGATGCAACATCCATTTGGCTTGAACTTTGTGCATAAGTGGATATAGAAAAAATTAATTGAAGGGAATTATTTTTGAGGTAACAAGTCCTTGTTTTAAAAATTGTATAGGTCCTGGTGCAACCTTCATTTGGCTTGGACCTTGTGCATAAGTGGATTTAAAACTATAATATATTTTCACAAATCCTTAAATTCTCAAAAGACTTTATTTTCTAGAGATCAAGTCTCTTAATCAGAATTACGTAACCTTGAGTTTCCCACTTTACCAGGAAATATGTAGGAGCAGGATCAAATCCTATTACGATATTTTACATAAACCTATTTATTTCTTTAATTTAAGGGGTCAAACAGTTTTCTAAATATCAAAATCACACACTTAGTTTAAGAGTACTCTTTTTCGAAATGAGCGAGTGGGGTGCTAATATCTTCCCTATTTGTAATCGGTTCCTGAACCTAGAACTCTTCATCTGTTAGGATTTTTTGTCCAAATATTTTTTCTTTAAAATAAAAATTTGGTGGTGACTCCACAAATTTAATATTTTCTTTCTAAATTTTTAACGAGCTCGTCATTTCTTGATAATTACGATTACGACAGATAACAACTCCACTAGGCATCTTTAGAAAGTCAGGCCCTAATTAAAATTATATGTGTATGTTGTGTTGGTCCTTTTCCTTATTTATATATATATTGTTATAACCTTAGGATAGTGGAAATTCTTTCTTCAAATATATATTTGTTGCAACTCCAATTTTCTTCACTTGCATGAAATGCGCCTATCAGCAATTATTAAGGTTTGTCTACCCTTTGCACACACTACACTTATACATGCATAACATAAGTAGGAGCCCACACTCAGGTTTGAGTGAAACCAAAGATCAGAGGGGTCTAGTGGTGTCACTTGGGATGCATGTCTTGTTTGACTATCACGAAAACCCTAGTTAGAGTACGTCTTTTTCATAGTGTCCTACAATTCGTAGCAATCTCTACGATTGTAGCAAACACTAAGAATTAGAACTTGACTCTAGTGACCTTTATACCTCAGGATTATAGACCACCTTCTAAAAAGGTTCATCAATTAGAAGTCATGGCCTCATAAGACAGGTAACCCAAAGTAGGACACAAGGAGGGCACACACTCCTTTTATGATACTTAGTTATCTGTTTGCTTCCTTAATTTAATTGAATCATGTATCTACTTCCATATGAACAAAAATCATCATGGATTAATAAGTCATACAAATTTGAAAAGATTAGACTTAGAGGAAAAGTTAATTAGATAAATAAGGTTGGTAGATCAAAAAAAGAAAGTGAAAAAAAAAAAGAAAAAGGAAAAAGAAAGTAAAAAATTATTAAAAAAATAAGGAAAAGGGAAAGGAAAAGAAAGCCCTGAGTCTAGAGTGTCCCTCTGTGTCATATCTCCGAGTCCATAGTGTAGGATTTGAAGCTCCGAACCTGATAGCTACTATAAATAGGGAAGGACCTTTGAGTATTGATGACCTGGTGACTGCTTGCCTACCAGAAAAGGAATTGAATAATTGGAAGATCATCGAACTTCCTATGACTTTTAATTTAGTTTCAAAGTAATTTGTAATTTTCATAAAGAATTCATTTTAGAAAAATAATATTTTTGTACATATTTTAATAAATGAAATAACAATTAAACTTTTCAGAACACATCTATCTCTTCCTAATATGTCCCCACTACAAAATATTTTATCTTCTTTCATACATTTATCATAATGCAGATCTGAAAATAACCTACCTAATGTCAACAGTACTAGTATGGTGTCAAGTAATTTCTATTGTCTTGTTAACCAAGCTGATGAAGAAACAGAGTATGATTGTGAACCTTTCGAGGAATTTCTCAGATTGATAAAGCATGAATCTAAAATGCAACCCCACAAAGAATCTATTGAGTTAATAAATTTGGGGACCAATGAGAACAAAATAAACATAAGTAAAAGTAGGCACCTTTATTACGGGGAATGATTGCTTTGGATTAATGTCACTTCTACAAGACTATAGTGATATTTTTGTTTGGTTTTATCAAGATATGTCAGGACTCTATACTTCTATTGTAGAACGTAGACTGCCTCTAAAACCTGAATGCCCACCAATTAAGCGGAAATGGAGAAGAATGAAACTAAAAATGCCTCTGAAGGTTAAGGAAGAAGTGAGAAAACAATCCGACGTTGGTTTTCTCACGATATCAAAATATCTGCGATGGATTGCCAATATAGCACCAGCCCCTAAAAAGATGGGAAGGTTTGAATGTGCATGGACTATCGAGATCTGAACAGAGCTAGTCCTAAGGATGAGTTTCTCCTACCACATATTGATGTGCTAGTAGATACTAGAAGTGTCTCCCTAATCCAATAAATTCAGACGTTATTAAAAAATATTATGCTTAACCACAAAAAATTAGGGTAATCAAAAGTCCGCTACATTGAAAACCTGCAAGGACGATCTAAAAAAAAGTTAGGGCAATTAAAAGGCTTGCTAGGTTGAAAACCTGCAAGGAAGATCTAAACAAAAGTTAGGACAAATAAAACACCTGCTAGGTCAAAAACCCACAAAGGCAATCTAGGAAAAAGTTAGTGCAAAAAAAAAGCTTGCTGGATTGAAAACTTGCAAGGGCAATCTTGGAAAAATTTAGGAAAAATAAAAAGCTCAGTAGATCAAAAAACCTGCAAGGGCGATCTAGGTAAAAGTTAGGGCAAACAAAAAGTTCACTAGGTCTAAAATCCACAAGGATGATCTAAGCAAAAGTTAGGGCAAGAAAAAAGAGCTAAGACGTCATCGGCATTCATATGGAAACAAAATTTATAACACCATGATGGGACAATCTTCAAGAATGTCGTAGTCCCAAGTGCTATACTAGGGAAAATCTTAAAGGTAAAAGGATTGGTTCAAAGTCAATCAGGTCAAGGTATAGGCAAATGCTAGGGAAAATTTAAAGGCAAAGAGAATGGTTTAAAGTCAATCAAGTCAAGATTGGGCAGATACTCGGGAAAAATTTTATTTTTTAAGATGCTTGGTCAATAAGTCAGGAGATATTGCTGAGATACAATACCAGCATTGTTCACTTCATAGGCATAGGACCACCAAAAACCTGTCACCCGCAATCAAACATTTCTCCCCTTATCCAATTAGACATATCACCCATTGATTTTAATTCCAACCTTTTATTGTTCAATTGTGTTTTCTTGTTCAAATATATGTACAAAATATGATATTCAATTACAAATATGGCAATTACTCATGCTAAGATTTTTTGTTAAGTCATGACAAGTTTGAAAATGATTAGCGGTACCTCGGAGATCAAATTTAACCTTCTCCCAAAAATCATAGTAACGATGGCCAAATCACTGGATAGGTCATAAACAAAAGATGAGCCACTGATCTTAGCTCATTTTAAAGGAAGCTCATGAAGTGTTGTTATAGGGAAGTCTAAGTATTCAAACAAACAAATTAAGATTAAATAATCCTCACTTAGGTCATTCCAATTAGCAATAATATTTCATTGATAAAAACTTGTTCGCAAAACGTATACTTTAATTCCTTGCATTTTGGCCTATCACATAAGGCTTAGCACATCTAAAGTCTGTCAGCCTGTCACATCAGACTCTATATTTTAATTCCTTACAATATGGCCTATCACACAAGGCCCAACATGTTTAAATTTTATCTACCTATCACATCAGGTGTTGCATTTTAATTCTTTACATTTTGGCCTACCACACAAGGTCCAATATTTTAAATTCTATCTACCATCACATCATGCATTGCATTTTGGCCTATCATAGAAGGCCCAACATGTTTAAATTCTATCTATCTATCATATCAGGCGTTGCATTTCAATTATTTGCATTTTGGCCTATTACACAAGGCCTAACATGTTTAAATTCTATCTGCCTATCATGTTAGGTGTTGCATTTTAATTCTTTGCATTCTACCCTATCGCACAAGGCCCAACATGTTTAAATTTTGTCTGCCTATCACATCAGACATTGCATTTTAATTCTTTTCATTTTGGCCTATCACACAAGGCCCAACATGTTTAAATTCTATCTGTCTATCACATCAAGTGTTGCATTTTAATTCTTTACATTTTGGCCTATCGTACAAGGCCAAACATGTTTAAATTCGATTTGCTTATAACATCAGGCGTTGCATTTTAACTCTCTACATTTTGGCCTATCACATAAGGCCTATCATGTTTAAATTTCTACCAGTCTATCACATCAAACTCTGCATTTTAATTCCTTTCATTTTGGCCTATCACATAAGTCCTTGTATGTTTAAATTTTGTCACCCTATCATATCAAGTTCTGCATTGTAATTTCTTGCACCTTGGTTTATCATACAAGACCCTATATGTTTAAATTTCTATCAGTCTATCATATAAGACTCTTCATTTTAATTCCTTGTACTTCTGCTTGTCACATAAGGCCTTGCATGTTTAAATTTTGTCAACCTATCACATTAGGCTCTGCATTTTAATTCCTTACATTTTGGCCTATTACATAAGGCCTTGCATGTTTAAATTTTGTTAGCCTATCACATCAGGCTCTACATTTTAATTTCTTGCACCTTGGCCTATCATACAAAGCGCATCATGTTTAAATTTTTGTTAGCCTATCACATTAGGCTCTACATTTTAATTCCTTGCATGTTGGCCTATCATATAAGGCCCTACATGTTTAAATTTTTTCATTCTATCACATCAAGCTCGAAATTTTAAATCTTTACACGTGACCTATCACATAAAGCCCAATACGTTTAAGTTTCATCAGCCTATCACATCAGACTTTTCATTTTAATTTCTTCACCTTGGTCTATCACACAAGGCCATGTATGTTTAAATTTCTATCAATCTATCACATCAGGCTCTACATTTTAATTTCATGCACCTTGGCCTATCATATAAGGCCCTGCATGTTTAAATTTCTATCAACCTATCACTTAAGGCTCTGCATTTAATTCCTTGCACTTCGGCCTATCACACAAGGCCCTTGTATGTTTAAATTTTGTCAGCCTATAACATTAGGCTCTACATTTTAATTCCTTGGATTTTGTCAGCCTATCACACAAGGCCCAACATGTTTAAATTTTGTCAGCCTATCACATTAGACTCTTCATTTTAATTTCTTATACCTTGACCTATCACAAAAGGCCCTATATGTTTAAATTTTGTTAGCCTATCACACAAGACCCAACATGTTTAAATCACATCAGGATTTGCATTTTAATTTCTTGTACCTTGGTCTATCACATAAGACCGTGCATGTTTAAATTTTGTCTATCACATCAGGCTCTACATTTTAATAAAGCCTAACATGTTTAAATTTTAGTCAGCCTATTACACCAAACTCTTCATTTTAGTTTCCTACCTTGGCCTATGGCATAAGGATTTGCATGTTTAACTCTTCTTGCTTATCGCATCAGGCACTGCATTTTAATTTCTTGCACTCTAGCTTATTCCATGAGACTCTATGACACCTAGCTTTGTCTTTTCTTGCACTTCGGCTTATCACAAGAGGCTTCCACATATTTAATTTTTTGTCATCTTTTGTCTTTCAATCTACTATATAGGACATTGTTAGTGTATCCCTCACATCTAGCTCAACTACACATTAGTCTTTCAAGCAAAGCTCTCTAGGTTCATAGTTCTATAAGCATCACACTTTTCCTATCTCAGACAAAATTAATTCACTTCTTTATTATTTTTTTACAAAAATAATATGAATAATATCATTATTCATATCATTTAATAAGAAATTTGTAAAGAGGGACAGTTGTGAATATCCAATTTTGTCCAAGATATTGAAAGTAAAAAAAAGACAAAAACATAAAAAGAAAAATAAAATATGAGAAAAATAAGTCTCGTATTGAATAAAATTAGAAATCCAAAATAACTTTAAGAGTCCCACATCGAATATGAGAGACTTCTTCAATCTCTTATCCTTGTATATAAGGAGATTGACACGCTCGTCGCAAACGTGCAAAAATAATTTCCAGATTTCCCCCAAACTATTGGTATAGTATAAGGTGCAACCTAGGTCATCTCCCAAAGACCATTTCAGATTCTTAAGCAAATAAGGAGAAAATTAGAACAATGAGGTTTTTGTAAAGATGTGATATCAAATGCTAAATACAAAATACAGAATGAAATTAATTTCACTTAACAATTATCAACTCAAGGAATTCAGAGGCTATTTTCATAACTAATCATTGATCACTAAAATCATGCATTGTGTTTATCAACCTAGGATCATCTGGAACCCCTAGAATGATCCTTGAATTCTCTACTGAGAAACCTCTCAGAATTTAATTGATTACGATCAACAAGATTTAGTAACCACTTAATCTTTTATCTAAACCAATTTCACAATCAGAATTCAGTTGAAGTAAGTAATAAAATGAAAGCCTTCAATTCAATTACTTAATTTCTACTCTTCAAACTTTTGGAAAATGATTTACCAATCAAAAACCAATTATAAATCAATTATACATTAATCAAAATACGTCAACCGATCAAACTTTGATTAAAAGAATAAAATTGAAGAATATAGTAAAGTAGAGTAGAAATCACTCAATAAGCATGTAAATAAAGATCAAGACCTCAAAGTTAAAATGAAAATAGCTTGAATCCTTGAATTGAAACTACAAACCTAGTCTTCCATGAAGGAGGCAAACTAACAACAAAGAAAGAGGCAAACTAACAACAAATAAATCCTAAGCCTTCCATGTAGGAGGCAACTAACAACAAATAAATCCTAAGCCTTCCATGTAGGAGGCAACTAACAATAAAGAAAACATAAGCCTTCCATGTAGGAGGCAAACTAACAAGAAAGAAAACATAAGTCTTCCATGAAGGAGGCAAAACTAACAAGAAAGAAACAAAGAGAGAAAGAAAGAAAGAAAATGGTATTGGAGTTAATCTCCAAAATGGTGTGTGTCTCCTCTTGCAAACCCTTCTATTTATAGAGGATTTTTGAGGCATCATCTTCAGAAAGTCACCAACTAGGATATTACTTTTCTACCCTTTTCTTTCTTTCACATGGGCTTTGTTGAAATTGCAAAACACTTTTGAATTTTTGCCACCAATGAGCACAACAATTTTGACTTTCTTGCACCGCAATTTCGGATGTTCACATGTCCGAATTAGAGCTTGACTTCTGAACAAAAGTTGTAGCCCTGGATCTTAGCTGTCCAACAAAGTTGATTTCATCTCAATATGACTTCTATATCTCAAGATATGGCCGGATCTTTGCACACTGTTCAAATTCCACGTCAGCAACACTATCTCATATTTTGAGATAATTTCGGAGTCCTAAACATCCCATTTAGAATCTGATCTTGCTTTGTAACTATGGACACTTCTTTAAGCTTTCATTCAAGACAGATTTCATGATTTTTGGATGTCTACAACTCCTATTATGATCAAAATACTATAATAGTGTCATTTTAATCGGGTAAGGAAAGAAATTCAATTAAACTTCATATGAACCCAAACTCATAAAATATGACAAAGATCACTTAATTGAACATATAAGAAGTCTTAATGAGATAAAAGTGAGAGATAATTATTTATTAAATCTATGCTTATCAGAGATGTTCTTCACAAGAACACAAGAACACAAGAACAGGGAAGGAGAGATTTGAATTGTAAAGTTCATGTTTGAAAAAGAGTAAATGCGTTAGACCATATAATCCTCCTTTCAAAAGGAAAGTTGGCAAGTCACTTTGCAATTTTGCTTAGTTAAATGTAGCTAACTTTGTTTTTTATTATTATTATTTTTATTTTACCGTTTATTACTTTATTTTTTTATATTTATTTTTAGTTTATATTTATTATTATTATTATTTATTTATTTTATTGTTTATTATTCTATCTTTTTTATATTTATTTTTTTTAGTTTAGATTTATTATCTTTTTCTAACAATTTTTTTTCAAAAATATTTATAAATTTCTAAATCTCATGCAGTGAGTTTTAATACGAATGGGTAGTGTTCTCTACTACAAATGGGTAGTATTCTCTATTATGAATGGATAGTATTCTCTACCATTCTGTATTTAAAAATCATCTATTTTCCATGAACCTTGAGCATAGATGGATATAGAAAAATTATTTTCAAGGTAACAAGTCCTTGTTTTAAAAATTGTATAGGTCCTGTTGCATTCTTACATAGTCTTGACTATTTTCTATAAATTTATTTATTTCTATTCGGATCAACAATTTTTAAAATATCAAAACTTTAAAATATCAAAACCACACATTCAATCTAAGGATACAGTTCCTTAAAACCAGTAACGGGATGCTAATACTTTTCCTGTCTATAATCGACTCCTAAACTTAGAACTTTTTTTCTATTAAAATTTTTTTAATATTATTTTTTAAATAAAAATTTAATGACAATTTCACGGTTTTAATAATTTTTAACAAGCTTATAATTTTATTATAATTATAATTATAAATATATATATATATATATATATATATATATTTACATATGATAATATTTAGTTATAACTGGTTAGCGAATACTTAATTGCTTAATAGTTATAGTTATTTAAGCTTTGCTTTTATATATTTTTGTTACATCGTGTGACAAATCTAACTACTTCCTTGTAGTTAATAGTTTTCGGTTACTTGTAGGATATATAATGCAAGATTTCCTTGTTATAGCCACTGTCTACACTATATTTATTTTAAAAGAAGCAATGTCAGGTTGCAAACCTATCCACCAGCATAAACTTACATTTAACCTTTCTTTCATATTTGTTTTAAAATATTTATATAACTTAGTGAATGCAGCATAAACAATATTGCTAAATGTTAACATGTTTTTTTAAATAAATAGAAATAAAAAATTTCATTATTTTATTATCTAAAGCTTATCATTAAAATTTTAATGAAATATGTTCACTTGATTGTTTGTTTTTTCAACAATAATATCAAGGTGTAATTATACTAAATAAATATTTGAAATTAATATTTGCACTAAAAATATAGTTTGAAATTACCTATGTCATTTATCATACCCAAACTTTGTGTCACTCACGTAATAAACATTAGGTAATAGAAAGTAAAATAAACAAAATTAAGGATATCTTTATTGTAATCATATTGTCATTTATATGCATAAATGTGTTTTCTCTCTTTTCGCATTGGTCAAGAATAATTTTTTATTTGTAAGATATTCATGAGGCCTGATCTTATTGAACCAAACGTTGAGGACTTTTAACATATTTGTGTTATCAAATATGTCATATAATGTCAAATGTTTCAGCTTCGGTTGTAAATGTATGTTATACATACAATTTCTCTTATATTTTCCTAATTTAAATGTCTATTTTACTATATTCTTCTAAAAATATACATAAAGATAACTTACTAATAGTATTCATTTGAAAGTATGTTTTAAATTAGTCATTTTTTTGCCTCAAACAAATTTAACTAGCCAAGAGTTTACCAATTTATCATTATTACATATTTGATTTATTATTGTTGTTGTAACTATATATATTATTCTTTTATAATTTAAACATGAAAAAATGTGAAACAAAATCTTACAAAATCCATTAGTCATATCACATAGTTACTTGACCTTAATATTTTAAATGAAGTAGGATCTTATTTATTTTTTTCCATGTTCAAATATAATATGAAAGTAAAGGAAGATCTATTTAATCTTAAAGCTGTTGAATCTATTGTTAAAGAATCGATCATGATTTTAGATCCAATAATAGCAACCATCTTGATAATATTTTACCAGGAAGTTGTCTCATCATTAGAACTAAGTTAAACCATTATTAATATCTTTTAAAATGAACAACTTCCAAATGATGTGTTTTATGTATGTAAAAAACATCTCTTAGAAAAAGAAACAAAGATTTGTCATACTTGAAATTATGGAAATTAAAATTCCTGTTTTGAACAGTAAGGAGAACTCCACTTCTAAACAAGTACAAGAAATTTGAACTCAGTGAACTTGATGCATGTAGCTACAATAAAGCCTATTTTCATTAATATGTTGTGATATATTTCAGTATAAAATTTAGTATTCAAAGATCATTTAATGAAAAAGATAAAATGATTTAATTTAATTCATTCATATATTATTTGGGTCTTATATTTTTTATAAATCAATATAATTTATTGTAACATATTTTTTTATTTATTATAAACAAAATTTGTCCGATTGAATATTAAAAAACAGGATTTTTTAGAAGCTATTTTATAACATTCACATTGTGTTTTAAGCAACAATTATAAATGGAAGATAACTTTCTATTCATCTCATTCTTTGGATAATAAAGATGTTTTTTTTTTTATGTTAAGATTGTATGTTTATGTTGCATCTGTATCTCAAAAACTAATTCTATTTTAAATATGTTCTTAAGCTTCTAATGTCCTTTTTAAAATCAACTTATGATTTTTTATCTTTAAATTTTTTATTAATTCAATTAAATTCTTAAATATATTTTATTCTAACTTTATTATATATTTTAATTAATATAAATATATTTTTAGATTACTTTTGTTAATTTTAGTTCAATTGTGTAATACTTTTATTATTATATACCAAATAAAAATTAAATAAAAAATGAATCCAATAATTTATAATTAATACACGGACAAAAAAATGATATACTTTACATCTTTAAAAGTTATTAATATTTTAGTTTTATTTGTAGTTTGATTTAAAAATATTTATTTTTAATTTAACCATATTTCAATTAAAATATAAATTTTTAAACATAATTAGTTTTAATTATACTATAGTTTCTTTATTTAAATATCATTAGTTTAAAAAATATACTCAAACTTTCATGATTATAAATAATATTTAAAATAATAATATATAATTAAAAAAATTCATTTAAAATTATCAATTTATAAATATATAATTTTTAAAAATTACATATCTTTTCAATAAATTATAAAATAATCTCTGCAGAAATTTGTATAATCTCCAAAGGTTTGAGATTTTTTAATCCAAAAGAATATTATACTCATATTAATATTTGACTTTATTATCATATTTAACATTTTGGTGCTTTAACGTTTCAAGTTTTACAATAGTTTTCATGATTTTTATTCAATCAATAATATCTTTAATGCTTTAAAAAAATTTCAAACATTAGCAATATATAAAAATATTCATGCAATTAATTACAAATGTTAGCATGACTTTTACCTCTAATATATAGAGAACATTTCAGATAATTCTCATGTAATCTTTTTCATAATTTACGTGATTTGATTCTAAGATTTTATTATTTTTAGTACTTTATATAATAATCATAATTACAGTTGTATGCTACTATTAACATTTTAATTTTTTATCTTTAAAAAGTTAGAATGGATAAATTCTAGAAACTAAGAAACAAATATTACATGATAAATAAAGGAATACAATATTATCATTTGAATAATGTTTAACATTTACTTTTAAACTTTTATTAATAATAAATTTATTCTTTTAATAGTAAAATAGTAAAATTAATTTTTATATATTTTTTTAAAATTTTACATACAAAATAAATTTAATTTATCTTATTGAAATTTTAATTTTAAAATTATTATATATTTTGTACAAAACAAGAACGAACAATATAAACTATATCACATGTTGATCTGCATCCATATGACGGCAAGGGGTTATATCCCAGTTTTATGTAATAATTTATATCTATTTTTTATTATTTTTTTTATCTTTGTAAATCTGAGAATATGAAATTAATTTTAATATTATATTGGATTAATTGTTAAAATAATTATTAATTTTAAATACATATAAAAAATAATATTGTAATCTTATAAATTTTTAACAAGAATCATATTTTTTATTTTTATAATAAAATTAAAAAATTATATAAAACTATTTTTTGATACAAAATTATAATGAATTTACCATAAAATAGGTTATAATTAAATTATAAAATATACATGTTATTTAAATATTAAAATTAATGTTTTATATGATTTAAATATTTTTAATGAGTAATAAAATTTAATTTAACGTTATTAATTATAATTTAGTTTATCATTTAAATTATATTTTTAAAATATAATTAATTTTAAGTAAATATGTAAATTATTTTTAATTTTATTCATAAAAATAATTTATATAATTGTTTGTTTAAAGTTAAAAAATTGTTAAATAATTATAAAGCTTAAATTATTTTATAACTAAAATAAAAGGCATAATTTTATACATTTAAAAATATTAACTCAAATTTAACTGTTAAAAAATCATATATATTATTATTTTGTTAATGCAAATTAGCTGGATTTACTACCGTCATGTTTATAAAGATACAATATCAAACACGTTTTTATTTCTCTCCTTATACAGACATTACAAAGTTTCGTCTTGTCCTTAAATAAATGTGCGCGTTCATTTATCAGTGTACTGTAGGTCCCTGCTGACAGACTCATCAGTTATTTGTGAAATGGCTTCTCCTTCTGCTTTTGGGCAGCGATGGATTGCAACTATAATAATTGTGACAGCTTCAGCGCCCTTATTCACAGCATGCACCTACAGCTCCATCTTCAGCTTCGGCGATTCCCTTGCCGACACCGGCAATTTGTATCTCAGTTCCCACCCACTCTCTAACCATTGCTTTCTCCCTCCCTACGGCCGAACCTACTTTCACCATCCCACTGGACGCTGCTCCGATGGACGCCTCATCGTTGATTTCATCGGTACCATTTGCCTTTTCTCTATTTTAATTTCTGTTACAGTTATTTGTTGATAATGTATTTTAGATAGGATTTTGGTTCTGCAGCTCAGTCTCTTGGACTTCCACCCCCGCAACCGTATTTGGGAATTAAAAACATCGGCAAATTGGAAGATTGGAGTGGGGACATGGGAGCAAATTTCGCCGTTATAGGAGCCACGGCGTTAGATTTCAGCTTCTTTGAAAAGAGGGGCATTCGTATCAACACCAATTATTCTTTAACTGTTCAAATGAATTGGTTCAAGGAATTGCTTCCTGCTCTATGCAATTCTTCCATCAGTAAGTTTTCAGTTCTTGCTCGCATGATCTCATCTCTATGCACCAACACATTCACCGTTTTTTTTTTATCTTCATGTAATTAGCTATGTTGTGATTGATGTTGGTCAACCCTAAACCAAGCCTGGAAAACGAGGGATAAACCTACACTTGTCTCGTTCTTTCTCATACCCCACCATTAGCTGTAAACATCAACCAACCACAACAAAAAAGTAAAAGCACAGAACCATTATCAATTAGGGCAATGATTCTTAAACATAATTAATATTTATTTGTTATATTTTTTTTTAAAAAAATGCTAACCGTTAAATGTAGATCTAAACAGATAGATTTTTTTTTTCTATTTTTGTATCAATTATTAAACTTTTTATTATATAAAAAATACTAAACTTCTTTTTTAAAAAGTTAATAACTTAATCTTTAATAAATATTAAACTCCTTTTCAAAAGTTTAGGAACTTAATCAATGTAATTGTTTTGGTGATCCTCATCTATGAAAACGTGACATTCCAGCGATAGCGAATCTCTCTCATCATTCAGATATCTACACTGAAAAAGAAGTATTTATTTTATACATTATATTCCTCCTATAAGTTTATACAATTTTTTTTAATATAAGTAAAATGTGACAAGTGATGTGATAAAAATAGATAAAAAATATTTTAATAAAAATATGTTGATATAGTGTAATTTTTTAAATTTTAAAATACATTTTTAATTTAAATATTAATCCTTGAAAGGGTTATAAATTTATTTTATTTATTAACAGGAATATGAGTGTTAATCTTAATGTAAAATTTGATAAGGCCCACTTATTTTTTTATGCATTTTCGTATTAGCAGCTTCTTTTTGACAGAAAAAAAAATAGTAGGAGGGTGCGATCCTCAATATTATTATATTAGCAGCTTGTTTTTGACCGGAAAAAAAGTAGTAGGAGGGTGCTATACTCAATATTATTAAATTTAACATTTTGTTGGATCGAGATACTGAATTAAAGAGTTATCGATCGAATCAGTTTCATTGGTTGACCGGTAAGATTGAATATATAAAATTAATATAAATATTTTTTATCAAACATAATTTTCATTATAAATTATAATTTTTAGAAGTTTTTCCTTAACACTTTTTCTTCTTTTTAGTTTCAAAATATATTATTAAATAATATATAAAAATTTAAAAAAGTGGAATTTGTTGCTTTCATTTATCAATATCAATATAGAATTCTAAAGAGAGTATTTTGGAAAAAGACATGATAAAGAGAGAAGACTATGAAGTAACAGTTCAACTGTACCTTTCTTTGCTTCCCAATAAATTAAATGAGCTTTTAAATAAATATATATTTAAAGTATATTTTAATCAAATAAAAGATAAAATAATTAATTTCATTATATTTTTAACTATTTTGATAAATGAATGAAATAATTAATATTTTTTTAAATGGATGAAATAATTAATATTTTTCTAACATTATATTTACTTAATGTTTAAAATTTTAGTTATTATTTAAAAATTATCATTCTATATTTATTTTTAATATATTTTGATGATTTTTATTTATCATAAAATATTTTTTTATCATTTAATATTATAATATTTAATTTAGTTATTAAATATTTTATTTGAACTTTTTATAATAAAATATTTAATATTTGTTGATAAATATTTTAAAGATAAAATAGATAAATTTTTTTATAGAAATATTATTTAAAATTTATTAATAAAAATTGAAAATAAATATTTTTAATTTTAAATAGAAAAATATTTAATTAAAAATTTATTTTTATTTAAAACACATTATAAATAATAAAATAAATAAAAATTATCAAACTTTCTTTTTTTATAATATATAATTGTCTAAATAATTATAAATTTATTCATATAATTTTTTAATAGATATATATAAAAATAATAATATATGAAAAAAATATAATAATATAATTTAAATAAAAATATTAAAACTTTTAATAATAAAAAATTATATAATATTCATACTCCATTCTACTAATCATATTTTTGTTTATTATTTTATTTTTATCAACTAAATTAACAGTTAATTTTATTAAATACTTATTTTAATGAACAAATTTTTTTAACTTTAAACTAGTTTATTTACTAATTTTAACAAACACAGAGTGATTCTTTTTCCTATATTCACTCTTTGGACTCTTTCTTTCTGATTTCGTTTTCTTCTTCTCAGCAATGCCCGAACCTCAAATAAAAGTGCAACCAATTTGAGATGCACAAGGAGTGACCATTAGAAATAGAGGCGTGATGAGAGAACCTCAAAAACAAGTAGTTTAACTTTGGTTCAGCCGAAACCCGTTCGGTTCTTTCATTTTGATAAAAGTTTAGGTCATACCAATGAGTCTGTATCAGATTTTCTACATATTTGAACCGATTTGATTGCCTAATCCATGCTGAATTTGATAAAACTATATATTAATGTGGGGTATACGGTATTTCGCTTTTGCTATGTGACAACTTTGTTTAATTGATCTAAATTTAGGAAATTTTTGTGCTATTTTGTATATAGAATTGATACACATCCTCAGATATATAACACAAAATAGTCACGTATATGAAGTTTTTTGAAGTCAGTTATAAGTATCATTTCAAACTTTTATTTAAAAAATTTATACATGTAGATTCCATTGTATACGAAATGAATAGTTTTACAAAGAATGCAAGCAAATTATTCTTTAGGACACCTTTTAATATTAACCGAAATTTATTAGGTTTTATGAAATTATGCGCAAGACTAGTTAACAGAGAGAGTAAGACTTACATAATTCGTTTATTCTAATAAATTTAGACTTATAAATAACTTTTAGTGTTATTTTGTAATAAAAATTAAAATTTTATTTCATAATTTATATACCTTCGATATTCTACACGAAGATAAGCATAGAAAGTAAAGGCAATGTTATAGTCCCCTGCTTTCAAAATCCAACACAGTCCAATTTGATGCTAATCTAATAATATCGTTTTCTGAACTATGGTTTAATCTTACAGACTGCCGCAAAATTGTTGGCAACTCATTATTTCTAGTGGGTGAAATTGGAGGGAACGATTTCAATTGTCCTTTTCTTCAAGGAAGGAGCATAACAGAGATTAAGACATATGTGCCGTACGTAATCAATGCAATAGCTTCAGCTATTAATGTAAGATTTTGTTTGAGTAAACCATTCATTTAGTTGCCTGAAGTTACATGTTCTCCAAGAATTTTAGTGATGAAATCAGTTCTTTAACATTTTATTTTTCTTATTTTATTTTTTCAATTTTATATAGATGCTTGAGAGATTAATTTTAAATCTTCAAGAAACTACTACCTTGGGGACAAAATCTTTCAAAGTTTAAAGGGATGGCAAAAATAATTTTTGAATGCTTAATTTAGGGAAAAAGATTTTCAGAAAACTAATATGATGACTTAATTTTGGAAGATCAAGTTGGGAATTTACTCATTTTGTTTTATAACCTCTGACCAATCTATTTGAATTTTAGTTTGCAAGCATATCCAAAGCCTTTGTGTATTTTTTATCGTTACAGGAGTTGATTGATCTAGGGGCTCGAACCCTCATAGTTCCTGGGAATCTACCATTGGGATGTAGTGCAGTCTATTTAACAAGTTACGAAACCTTAGATATGAACCAATATGACGCATATGGGTGTTTGAAGTGGTTAAACGAGTTCGCTGAATATTACAACCAGGAACTGCAAAGTGAAATAGATAGGCTTCGAGGATTTCATCCTCATGCCAATATCATCTATGCTGATTATTACAATGTTGCATTGCCATTATATCAATATCCTACAAAATTTGGTAATTTCCTATTGCAATTTAATTAGAACTTGGTTTCAAATAAAACATTGACAGTACAAATCTTCATACTTTAGCAAATCTTCAAAACAGGTTTTACAGGTCTCAAAATCTGTTGTGGAATGGGAGGTCCATACAATTACAATGCATCAACAGAGTGCGGTCATCCAGATGTGATTGCTTGTGATGATCCTTCTCAGTATATTGGGTGGGATGGTGTTCATTTGACTGAGACCGCATATAGATTGATTGCCGAAGGCTTAATAAATGGACCATATTCTCTCCCTCAGTTTCATACCTTGTGCTTCGCTAATAATGTAAGCGTTGGATATTTTAGTAGTTAAATTGTTTCTTCTTTTGCCACCGTATTTATATGGTCAGGCATATGTATCTTTCAAGAATATAATACTCAACTTTTACCCAAGCTCTAACCAAATTTCGTAGATAAAATATTATTGCCAAATTCCCCAAATATTTCCTAGATCAAACATTATTACCAAATTTCTCAAAAAATACCAACTTTTTGATACGCTGCCATTCACTTGAGCATTTGTTGCTGTTCGTCATCGCGAGCCTTGTAGCCGTAGCCACCGAATGTATATCCGTTTTCACCTATTGTCCATGAAATAGGCTAAAACTAAGGATACACGATGAGAAAATTCAACTTCTTTATTAGAGTACCAAAAATTATATTTGTTTAATATAATCATACAAAAATTTATAAATTCAAAGGAGAAATAAAAAAGAAGGGAGAAGTTTGAAATAAGATGGATGGTATTATGAAAAAAGATATTGTAAAATATGTTATATGAATAATAAACTCTTGAAAAATATCTAAAAGAGGACAAAATATTTTTCAACATATCTATTTATAATATACTATACGTTATAATATAATTATAATGTACAAATAGCTTTCGATGATTTAATCTTTTATTTTAGTATGTATATAGTTGATTTTTGAATTACAAAAATAACACAATTAAAGTGGTTACAAACTTTAGTTAGATTGCATTTTCTAAGCTATCAATTTTTTTTTATGTTAAGCTTCTACCACCGCACCATCAAAAATAAAATTATCAAAAATTAAACTTTCCTATCATATTTGTGGGAAAGGTTATATATATATATATATATATATATATATATATATATATATATATATATATATATATATATATATATATATATATTAACAATAATGCAACTTCTTTATCCCTTTATCATTGTAAGCTATTAGAAGAAATAAGATAATTTTTATTATTATAATAATTTTATTATATTTATTTTGGATAATAGTTTTATTATTGTTGAAAGTAGCACTTTTTTTCTTACTATTGTGAGATAATTTTAAATTTATGTTATTTCTTAGGATGGATTTCTTGAGTTCAATAAAATTTGGTTGAGTTTAACTTTAAAAAATGTAAGAATGTAATTGACTAAAACAAACCAAATAAAAGAACTTAGAGTGAGTTTTACTGTTAGTTTCTCGTACTTGAATTAAAACACCTCATATCCTTATTCTAATGTTAGTCTTAAGTTGATTTCCGAAAAAATATAAATTTGCATTTTGTTTAAGGATTAGTCTTAAATTTTTTCTCAAGTATAATTAAATTGTTAAGAAAGGTAAAAAATAATAAAATATTAGTTTAGTTGAAGTTAATTTTAGATTATTTATTTTTTATAAAAAATTAATGTTATAATAATATAAAATAATATGTTGGAGTAAAAAATTAAATAATAATTAAAAATAGGTTTCAATGTTATTTTTAAAAGTGAATTAATTTTATTTTCCTGAAAAATTAAATACTAAACATAAAATTAATAAACAAATAACAATAAAAATATTGATGCCAAAAATGTAAATATGAACAAATATGAATTTAATTTTATTAACATTGATCATAGACTTCCACTCACTTTTTAAGTTATACCCTTTATGTCTACATCAATGTTAAGTGTGTTAAATATCACCGAATTAATCAAAGTAATAATAATTGTTACATACAAATTAAAAGTCATTATTTGGTAGCTCATGTAATATACCGATCTTCTTTTAGTTATAGTGCATTTTTCCATTTCACGTGTTTTTATTGGTAGCAATTTATTTTAAGTTCAAAACGTTCAATAAGTATAACAAAAAATTTTACAAAGAATAATCATGGAATTTTGATGAATTAAAAATATAATATTATTTTAAATAATTTTAATATTAACATTTCCTTAAAATTAATTGTGATTTTATATATTTTGTTTTTTATTATTTCAGATTTTAATTAATTTTTTTCAATGACTAAAAATTTTAACCTTTATAATTTTATAACACTCATCCAATATATGAGTTTATATAGTAAAATAATAAAAATTTTAAGATTAAAATATTAAAAATCACCTATATATTATTTCAATTTATTTTTTATTTTTGATTAATTTTTTAGTAAAAATATATTGACTTTCAACATTGTACTAAAATATACAAATTATAATTATGCAAAATTTAAGAATGGATTTTTTATTAAGAATCAAAATGATAACAATAAACAATAATAAAAAATTAATATTTGGGTAACTCTTTTTCGGTAAAATTTATGGATACATAATATATATAAAAGATGTAAAAAAAACTATCTTTATTTTAAATTTATTAAAAAAAACGTTATGTAAAATTTACTTTAGAATTAAAGTATTATAAAAGGAGGAGATTTAAGTAAAAGATTTGAAAAATGACATTTAACTAATCTCTTCACTATTTGCTTGTAAACTGCCAATGCTTCTTAAAATATATTTATGTTAAAATTGTAATGCTTATCTTTATCACAAGACATGCTCTCAAAATCTCACTTCTATTAGAAGAAAAACCTACAGCACATGAATTAAGACACTAAGAAGAATAAATTATAGTAAAGTTAGGAACCACTTGTAATTGTTATTCATTCAATAGAAAGTAATTTAAAATTAATAAAATTCAAAAAAAATATAATATTTTATATACAAAATTACTTCTAATAAGTTAAAATTTAGATTATATAATTTCATTTAACATTTATTTATATAATTTAATTTAATGTATAATATTAATAGTTTTAATATTTATTTTATTACTTTAAAAGTATTGAAAATAATTTATTTAAAATATTAATATAATTGATAAAGATTCATTTTATTAATAAATAAATTTTATTTTAAAATTAACAATAATATTTAATAATTTTATGTTAATATCAACTAATTTAAATTTTAATATAGTTTAGTTTTTTATAAATTTAACTTAATTTTGAATATATTTTTGTTACTATATTGTTTAATATTTAACTTAATATCAAATAATTTAAAATTTATTAAAATTTAGAAAATATATAATATTTATATATAAAAAATTACTGTCAACTAATTAAAATTTAAAATTTATTATATATATTTTAATATTAAAGTTAATTATATTATAATATGAAAATATTCAGTAAAAAATTATATAACAATTTTAACTTAAATAATAGCATTAATCATGTTTTTTTAGTTTTGATGAAATAAGTTTAAATGACATAAAAAAGTTCAAGAGGTAAATAAAAATATTTTTAAGAAAAACGATGACAATCATGTTGATTGTGCAGAGGCTACGAGAGAGGTTCAAAGGGGTGAATTATTAGTGGACATGATTAGATATCACCGTGGCTTTGTTGTGTCTGCAATGCAACAACAATGGTTTTTTGTGTTACCACTTGTGTATGCTTCTGCTGTTACTGGTTGCCACTACACTTCAATCTTCAGCTTCGGAGATTCGCTCACTGATACTGGGAACTTGTATTTCATTTCCCCACCACAGAGTCCTAATTGCTTGCTCCCTCCTTATGGACAAACCCATTTTCAACACCCCAATGGACGATGCTCTGATGGACGCCTAATCCTTGATTTCATTGGTATTTAACTAATTCCACCTTACCTACTTCCTTTTTCAACCAATTTCTGGTATAAAAATTCATTCTTTGCCTTTTGGGTTTTGAAAGCTGAGTCTCTGGGGCTTCCATATGTGAAACCGTATCTGGGTTTCAAGAATGGCGCGTTGAAGCGCGAGAATATTGAGCAGGGAGTGAATTTTGCGGTTGCTGGAGCCACCGCGTTGGACCGTGGTTTCTTTGAAGAAAAGGGGTTCACTGTTGAAGTAACTACCAACTTTTCTCTGAGGGTTCAGTTTGATTGGTTCAAGGAATCGCTCCCTTCTCTCTGCAATTCTTCTTCAAATGAAGTTATCTTTTCTTCCCTTCTCACATTTTGTCTCTTTTATTTCAATTTTGCAATCCGTTATATATATGTATATATATATATATATATGTATATATATATATATATATATATATATATATATATATATATATATATATATATATATATATATATATATATATATATATATATATCACTTAAATATCAAGTTTGAGTCATGTTAGGGACACCGATCCGGGATAAATTAATATGAAAAGTTTGATTTAATATGGATATGCTTTACCTAGTAAGGTTTTCGTTTAGTTAATTCCTCTTTAAATATTTATTAGAAAGCTTTCCTTTAACTACTTCAAATTCCTCTTATCAAGTGTTGCCATCTATAAATATTCAATGTATTAGGGGAATGAGGAAGAAGTTAAATGATCTTAAAATTTGATAAACAAGGATTCGTTTCCTACTTTTACTTTGACTGTTGTCAGCATGTAGTCTAATTCCTAGCTATTTCAAATGGCATATGAGATTTCACTTTTGCAGGCTGCAAAAGTGTTCTTCGCAGCTCCTTATTTATTGTGGGAGAGATTGGAGGCAATGATTATGGTTATCCCTTGTCTGAAACAACCGCATTGGGAGATCTTCTGACTTATGTACCCCATGTAGTATCTGTAATCACTTCAACAATCAGGGTAAGAATTTAATTCAATTGCTGAGTAGTAGCCATTCCGATATCTTTTTTCAGGTTCGAATCCATTGGAATCAATGAAATGGAGTTTTTGGCGGGAGATAAAGCCACACCCGGTTGTCTAATGCAATTTTCAATGAACAGAAGATTTTAAAATGATATTAGGTGTTCTTGAAAAAAAGCTAATGCTTCTTGGATGACCAATGGCTGACAATTAGTTTATTGCTTCTTTGAAAGTATTTTTATATTTTAAAAAAAGACTATTTTATCGGAGGCAAAATTGCATTCTTCCAATGGTGAGACTGTTAACAGTTTCCCCTAAGAAACCAAGGATTTGAGATTTCTTTTGTCTTTCTAGTTCTTAGTCAATGACTTGCCTAATTGGTGGTTGGTTTATTATCTTATGCAGGAGCTGATTGATTTAGGGGCTGTAACGTTTATGGTTCCTGGAATTTTACCACTTGGATGCAATCCAGCCTATTTAACATGGTTTGCAACTATAGATGAAGAGGAGTATGACCAAGCTGGCTGTTTGAAATGGTTAAACATGTTTTTTGAATATCACAATGAGCTGCTTCAAATTGAACTGAATCGGCTTCGAGCACAGTATCCTCTTGCAAATATCATATATGCAGATTATTTCAACGCTGCATTGCAGCTCTACAATTTTCCAGAACAATTCGGTGGTTCTATCCTCTGAGCTTTTTATGTCATATATATAAACATTTCTGGCTAGCAAAGGAATAGAAAAGTTCAGTCATGTCCATGTGCCATTAGTCAGTCATAATAGTCAGAATTAACATGAATCAATAGATTACAAGGAGATAGAACCTAGTATCTGTATCCCAAAAGTGGGGAAGAACTCTCAAATATACATAACAGCACACATGCATGTGCATGCTATATACAACTTTGAGGGTCTTTACTTCCCAATGTCAAAAGGCGGCTCCAATCGTTCAACCTCCCTTATTTTTTCAACCAACAAACTTAACTAATTATCTATGCACTAACTAACTAAAGGGTATTTATCATATATATTTGTGCATTTGGTTAGGCATCTAGAGAACCTCTATGTCATGATCTTTCAGTATGTCATCAATGCTTGGCCTCTTGTTCTAGAAGGGTGATATTGGGATTTGCTTCAATGTTATTGCAGGGTTTGGTGAAAATGTTCTCAAAGTTTGTTGTGGAGGTGGAGGCCCTTACAATTACAATGATACGGCACGATGTGGCAGCGCAGGGGTGATTGCTTGTGAAGATCCTTCACAATATTTGAGCTGGGATGGTTATCATTTAACCGAGGCAGCATATAGATGGATGACCAAAGGTTTATTAGATGGACCATACACCATTCCTAAATTTAATGTCTCATGCTTTACACGTGACACCACTGAAGAATTTCATAACTACGCAATGAAATAAAAATCAATGTAATTTCTTTTCGGTGTAAAAATTCCTCTCTCTTTATTGTGCGTTTGAAGTACAATATTACTACTAACAAGGGTGTATTGAAAATGTGGATCACTTGATCGACGAGGCTGTGATATATTATTGCATGCTTTATAGCATATTATTAATACAGACTTCAGCTAAGATTTTTATCATTTAATAAAACAAATATTATCTATATACTCTCTTGAATAGTAATTGTAATACACTATTAAAACTCATGCCCCACACTTGTGAAGTTTTTTAGCATCTACAATTTTTTCCACGACATCTGATCGATCCTCTTGCCTTCATACTTGATTTTAACGAAAAGCAGGGAGACATATAATTTCAAAGACGCATTGACAATTCTAAGAACAAAAACAAATCTACGAAGCCCATCAAAATAAACATTGAATGAAAAGCTATATTTGAAAGTGGTCTTTGCAAGCACCGACTTACACCCTGGACCAAGGTTGGTTTGTATGCGTACCACAGATGGATGCAGATAGCAGAGGAAGAGTGTTTTTATACTTGTATACAACTCACACCCTTGCAATTTTAATTCGGTAACTTTTCTAATTAAAAAATTTAAATCATGAATAAAAATAACCATACACAAGAGTGTTACCATTTTAAGGACGCGATGTGGTTCAAAATTTCAGAGGAAAACTTCGGGGGACATATATATATACAAAGACAGGACATAACTCAGATGTTAAAAATAAATAAAATTTGACGTGTAAATTTTAATTGATCCGACTAATGATCTTAATCCATAAATTTTGGGTCATAAAACTTGAAACCTTTGTTGCATCGCATAAAAAGATTTAAATATATTTTTAATTTTTATAATTTATATTAACTATGATCTTTTATCTTTACATTTTGAAAATTTAGTTTTTAGTTCTTATAATTTTAAAATAATTTATTTTTTTATCTTAGTATATGTGATATGCTAAAATACATGTCTCGTTGCATCATTTAGATTGATAACCAATATATTGGAGGGATCAAAATTTTAATAAAATAAAATTATAAAAACCAAATCAATATAAAAAAAATTATAAGAATTAAAATTTATTTTTTTAAAGTATAGAGACCAAAATCAAATCATAAATTATAAAGACTAAAAATATATTTAAATTATGTTAAAATATCAGTTATTTTCATATAATTAAGTTTCTTTTTTGTAGGTTATTTTAAAATTAAAGAATTATAATTACATTTAGATTTTTTTATAAATACAAAGTAATAAAATTTAAATTAGTATGCATGACAGCAAGGTAATTGGCCGCAGGTTTTGTCCTTCCAATCCCGTGAGAAATTAGGATGGATTCGGACGAGGGAAGAATGAAACATTAAAATTCTAACTTTGTTCGATTAAAGTAAATTATACTCACTTATGTATATATTTTAAAATAAAATATAAAAATATTTTAATTTAAATAATATAAAATAAAAACTATAATGATAAATAATATACATAAATAAACATAATTATATACTAAATAAATATTAAGAATTTTTTTAAAAAATTAATAAAAATATTTTTTTAATAAAATATAAAAAACTTTAATATTTTTATTATAATTATTACGATAAATTCAAGACAAGGTTGAATATTGATACTCCAAACTTGATCCCTCTTTACAAATAAGATTTGAATTCGTAATTTCATATGACAAAATTTTCAACCAAACAGTTGTTTACCATTCAGAAGATTTGCGGTCTATTCACTTTTGGATATTAATTATTTATTTGCAAGGTTAATTTTGAGTATAATTTCTATTTTTTCCTTTTCGGTGTATTAATCTGACAAGAAATAATTACTGTATACCTTTTTCGTTTTATAAAATATTTTTTTATTTAGCTTAATTCTATTTTTGATTCCTTTAATTTCAATATTTATCAATGTATAAATTTAGTTTTCTAAGATTTTTAAAATAAATTTGATTTATTTAATTTTAAAATTTAGTAAATTCGGTCTTTATTAAAAAAACTTTATCTGAAATTCTATATTTTTATTTTTATTTAAAATTTCTATCAATTAAATTTATTAAATTATATTATGCTTAAAAGTTACAGGTCAAAATATTGAACTCCATCCTTAAAAAAATTCAAATTTTCATTGTTTATCCTCTAATCTTATATCTTATAAAATCTTTTAAATTTTATCATTTTTTTCAAAAAAAAAATTATTCCTAAATTTTGAAAATTATTTCATGCTCCAATATCAATACAAACCCATCGAAAAATTAAGGTGACAAATTAAATTTTAAAATAATTGAAAAAATTGATTAAAAAATAAAAATTTGCTAAATTTTAAAAATTAAAAATTAAAATTACTCAGAAAATTAGAAAACTAAAAATATACATAAGTCAAATTTGAGAAATTAAAAGTATTATTAAAAAATCTAAGAACTGATTTTAAAATAAAAACTAAGTTACCTGTTAGTATTGAATTGTATTTGAAATTAAACTCCGAATTAACAACTTTATTTGAAATTAAAATTCGGAATTAAATGTCAAAAATCATGGACTCCGCTAAATATCGATTTATTTGGCATCAGGTTTTTTAATATTTATGAAATTACTGTAATGGTTTCAACCTTGATTTGAAGTATTAAATGATTTTAAATATACAATCCCATTTAAATAATATATTAGATAAAATTGTAAACATTAATTAAATATTTGTTGAATGCAAGAAAATAAAAAATATAAATTAAATTCTCAACCTAATTTTTTTCATAGGAGACCGCATATATTTTGTATAAAAGAAAATTTTTCTTGAATAGATAAGATTACTTTAGATACTAAATTCTTCTTTTAAATATTTAACGTAAGTATACATTTAAAATTTTAACTTAATATAACTAAATAAGTCAAATCATCTTCTACTGGACGTTACACAATGCAGCTCAACAGTGAAACCAATCTTTATCCTTCCTTGAGGCCTGACTTTGTGTTTGTGTTCAAGTTTGCCACTTTGTATTAAAATAAAATAAAAAAGTCATAAATCATACAATATGGTACTTTACAGGGAGCAAGTTGATAATATAGTATTAGCGGAATAATCTAAATATCTAAATAGACAAAAAAAGGAAAAGCCATCCTCAGCATAGGAAAATAAAGATTTTGGAACTTGAGAAAAACATTGCGGTCACTATAAAAGGCAAGAGCTGCTATTATGCCCCACTATATATTTATTAAAATTTCCAGTTGGAGTGAGCTACATGTAATTCCTCCAACTTTATCTTTGGACGAAGAATTTAAAAAAATATACATATAAAAATAATAATAAGTGATGATAAATTTTTTTTATAAATAATAATTTAGAAAAAATTAAAGAAAATTTATATATTTTTTTAATAAAAATATCATTTGAAATCTGTTTTATTTAGCATAAAAAATATTTTATTAAATTTCTGTAATATTTTTAGATTTTTTTATTTTATCATTCAAACACTGACTATTTGTTTGTTTTAGTACTCTATGGTCCACCATTGAAATTAGAATCAAATAATGACCAATCATAATAAAAATTTCAGCTTTTTTAGTTTATGTAATGAGATTTAAAATTAAAATATCGTATTAATTATCTCAATTCCTAACCGATAGGCCAATAAAAGTTTCAGGTAACCATACACATCCTAGAACTCACATCTCTTTCTTGAATCTAATAAATGGGCAAGTATCACATGAAACTGTAGGATGAGAAGAAAGAAAAGAAAAGAAAGAAGCGGGGTCTAAAAGGGGTGGCAATATTTAAAGCTCAACTGCATGAGTGGCTTATATATATGGTAGTGGTATTTTTTTTTTGTATTTTTTTTGGGTTTTTTTTGTATTTTTTTTGGTATTTTTTAAAATTATGAAGTATTAAATTTTTACTACTATTAGAATGAGATGTGTCCAACCTTATTTAATAGGATCAATATTAAATTTTTACTTAAATTTATTATCAATAAAAATCACAACAATAAATATTTATACTTATATCTTTTTCTATCGAATAAAAAAATTATTTAAACCATTATTATCAAATTATTTTATATTTTTATTATTATAAATAAATATAATTTTTAATTATAAATAAATATTATTAATATATAATATTAAAAAATTTAAATAAAAATAATAATAAAATTAGTACAATATTAGGATGAGAATATATATATATATTATAAAATAAAGTTTAATTAATATTAGTATGAATTTAAATATTTTGTACAATATATAATATAGTAAAATTAAAGTTATTATATTAATATAAATTTTAAATTATGGTAGACAATTTCTTATATTGTAATATTTTAAATTTAAAATTTTCTATCATAATATAATATTTTAAAATATTTATTATAATTTTTTATTAAATATTTTTATAAAATTAGATATTTTTAATAGAAATAAAAATTTTAGTAAATATTAATAATACATAATTAATTTTTGATAAAAATAATCTAAATCTCATTTGTTTATATGTTATTTTTAAATATTTATATTAATATATTTTTAAAATATATTATATTAAATTTAATTCCTTTACCAGTCTTATTCTTTTTTAATTTAATAACAATTAATTTATTAAAATTATAATGTAAAATATATTACTTTTAACTTATATATTAAATTTAATTTAATATTTTTTAGCATTATGAATAAATATTGATTGATATTATTACACACATTTCAATTATGTATAGATTCAAATTGAAGAATAAATTAATCAAATATTAACTTGATAAAATTATAATAAAAAATATATTATTTATATATTATGCACTAATTTAAAATGTTAAAGAATTAAATACTTAAAAATAAAATTTTGTATAATAAATAATTTTTAAAATATATATTAGTATAAATATTTATTATATATTAGTATGAATTTAAATATATTGTACAATATAATGCAGTAAAAAATTTAAAATTAATATATTAATAAAAAGTTCAAATTATATTATACAGTTTTTTAAATTGTAATATTTTGTTATCATAATATGATATATTTTTTAAATTTTTATTAAATATCTAGATGAAAATAAGTATTTTTAAATGAAATAAAAATTTTTCAATAAATATTAATAATGTATAATTAATTTTTATTAAAAATATTTTCAATTTTGTTGTTCTTTCATTATTTTTAAATAATTATTATTATATTATTCTATTTTTAAATATATTATTTTTTCTTCTGATATCATTTTTTTAATTTAAAAATAATTAGTTTATTAAATTATAATAAAAATATATTACTTCTATTTCTGTACTAAATTTAAATTAAATTAATTTATTTTTATCATTAATAATGATTAATGATTAATATTATTATATATATTTTAAGTATTTATATATTTAAATTGAAGAATAAATTAAAAAAATTAATTATGCAAAAATATAATAAAAATATATATTTTTTATATATTGTATACTGATTCTAAATATAATCTAAAATTTTTTAAAGTAAAGAAACAATTAAAAATAAATTTTCGTATAATAAATAAATAAAGATTTAAATAATATAAATTTGTAAAAAAAATCTATACTTAAATACAATTTTTTAAAACTTTTATTAACAAAATTTATATACTATAATTTGTTGTTGACCATACTAAATATTGTTAGACACATGTAATATGTACAATGATCACAATTTGTTATCCTCTAATTTAAAAAGGTAGCACAGAAATCGCCCTTATATATTGGATCTACCTCATAAATATATGTATTTATGTGTTCATGTTCAATCATGTTGTGATTTTCATCTTTACATAAACAGTATGAAAACCTATATCCTGTTAATTATTTCCTTCACATTTTGTTTCCTTGATAAAGTTGTTTCAGATCCTAGTCTTCATCCTTACGAGGCAATTTTCAACTTTGGTGACTCTTTAAGTGACACCGGCAATTTGCTTGCCTCTGGATCCATTTCTTTCCCAGTCATTGGAAAGCTTCCATATGGTGAAACCTTCTTTAGACGTGCAACCGGTCGTTGCTCAGATGGACGACTAATGATTGATTTTATAGGTAATATAGTATATGTGAAGTGTATATGTAAAAGGGAGAAGAAATTAAAATTGTTAAGATATACATATAATAAGCTCATTAATACTCACCTGTTATGAATTTTGTACGTAGCTGAGGCATATGGGTTACCATATTTACCACCCTATCTAGCACTAACCAAAGGCCAAGACATTCATCATGGAGTGAATTTTGCCGTGGCTGGAGCCACAGCACTTGATGCAGAATTCTTCTCCAAAGCAGGACTTGGAAAACTTCTATGGACAAATCATTCATTAAACGTTCAGCTTGGTTGGTTCAAGAAACTGAAACCCTCCCTTTGCACCACTAAACAAGGTAACATTCACCACCATAGGAAACTCTTGTATATGTCTTGCATGAAATTTCCATTTATATAAAACTTGAATTTAATTTTTCTCTATCCCTTTCTATGTCACAGATTGTGATAGCTACTTCAAGAAGTCTCTCTTTCTGGTGGGGGAGATAGGTGGTAATGATTACAACTATGCTGCCTTAGCTGGAAATATTACTCAACTTCAAGCTAACGTTCAACCAGTTGTTGAAACAATAAAAAATGCCATCACTGTATGTTTCATCAAACTAAGTGCATTAATATCAGCCACAAACAATTTATTCCATAAAAAATTTTCACCCTTATTTTTCTAGGAATTGATAGCTGAAGGAGCAGGGGAGCTGTTGGTGCCGGGGAATTTGCCAGTTGGATGTTCTGCACTGTACCTAACTTTATTTAGAAGCAAGAACAAGGAGGACTATGATCAAAATGGATGTTTGAAAGTTTTCAACGGTTTTGCAGAGTACCATAACAAGGAGCTCAATCTTGCCTTAGAGACACTAAGGCAAAAGAATCCTCATGTAAGGATAATGTATGCTGATTATTATGGTGCTGCCAAACTTTTCTTCCATTCCCCACGACACCATGGTTAGTTTGTTCTCCGTGTTTCTTTTTTTCCCCCTTCCTATAGATTTGTCAATTAAAGTAATCACAACTATTGTTTTATTTTATGTTTCAATTTGTATTGATGAGTGTTTTCTTTTATGAAATATGTTCAATATCACTATTGAGCTGGAGTTGATAGGATTGTAGGACCAATGTCTTCTCTAATTATTTATTTTTCTTACCTAATTTTGTATACATTTATTGCGCAGGATTTACTATGGCATTAAGCGCATGCTGTGGTGGAGGTGGACCTTTCAATTTCAATAGCTCAGCAAGGTGTGGTCATACAGATGCAAAAACATGTGGAGATCCGTCCAAATATACAAACTGGGATGGAATTCACCTGACAGAAGCAGCTTATAGGCACATCGCCAAAGGTCTAATTAACGGTCCTTTCTCAAATCCCCCCCTCAAGCCATCTTCCACTAAGATAGCCTAGAATTTGATGCAGTTCTATCACCGCATTGGGAAATAATCTGCAACAGTGACCTCCTAATTATATAATATTAGCCTGTTTATTGAACATTTTAATAATGGGTATTGTCCAGTGAACTATGAGAATTAGTCATCTACATCTCTTTAGGTGCAACATCAATGCACAAGTATTGTGTGGATTCCAATAATATAGAAGCTCAAACTCAGCTTTTTCTACAGTAAATTTGAGTAACAAACAAACCCGCGTAGTCATGACCAAATGTTACACTTTTATGTAGGACCTGCACTTTGAATGGTAATTTTTGTGTTGACTGCCAGGCTGTGTTTGGATGGTGAATTTAGGGAACAGAGAGAAATACAGATGAGAGAAGTAAGAGAGAATTGTGTAGAGTTGATGGCGTGAAAATATGTTTAAGCTAATTTTCACAGGGCATGAGCCTGAATTATTTTTCGAATTTAAGTTTTGAACTTAGCTAATTTACTTAATATAGATCTTCTTTTAAAATTAACTATTTTTAAATTTTAGTTTGTCATGAAAACTTATTTAAAAGTCCACTTATTATTAAGACTAGTTAAATAGGTTAAAAAAAAGTACTGCTGCATAAACTAATAAAGCTAATTTTATATATGTAGGATAACGAACTACATTTTAATTAAATCAAGAAATATGCAATTTTAAATTATAATAATATAAATTTAATATAATAATAACTAGATTATAATTATTTAAACATACTAGTGATCAATTAGGTAAAAAAAAATTAATATCTTAAAGTTTGATTTTTAAAAATAAATAACCTTTAAATAGTCTTTACCTAATTTATTTAATGAACTAATTTGTCCCTATCTGCTGTGAGTAAGTTAAGCCATAAACCTTTGACAAGCAGGTTAATCAATTTTTACTCTTAATTATGCAGAATTTGTTTGGAGTGAGATTCATCCAAAATATTTCTCGTCATACAATGAGAGATTTAGGGGTAAGAAAAAGAGAATATTTTTTAGTAGGAGATCCATCCAAAATATTTCACCTAATACAAAAAGATTTGAGAATAAGAAAAAAGAAATTTCTTTTTTCTCACTCTAAAAATTGGGACGTAGATGGAAGGATTTCCTATAATAATGTGGGTGAATAATTATTGCTTTTGAAAATCATCCTCCTTTGGTTTGAAACTCTCAATTTGGAACATTCGGTGTAAGGGTAGAAAGGTCTTTGTAAACAGTTTTACTATTTGTTTCTACTAATTCTTTCTTTTCATCCAAATAATATAACTCCAAGACGGAAAGGCGGAATCATTTGTTTATCATATATGGTTGGTATATTTTCAAAACGTTGGCTAAGATCTAGCAGAAGACTAGAAATCATCACAAGATTCGTCAAGGGTCATGGATGGGACTTAAGGGCTCACAAAAGACCAGAAAATCATAAGATAATATTTGTGAACCATTCCGTTTTGACGTAGCTGTGAAACATCAATTTGCATTCCCTTTTGAAATGATCAAAACGTGAAAAGGTATACCTACCTGAATTACTAAATTAGCACCTAAACAACAAGGAATGATATTTGAATTGACAAAAATAAACACTTTTGCATAGGTAGGAAAAAAGGTATTGTAAGAGGGAAAAAGTAGCAGCTAGGAATCCCATATGGGACCAAAGGCTGCAATTCCAGATGCTTTGCATGCATTGACAACATCTCTGCTCCCTTGTGGATTACTGGTTACAATCACCACCTCAGCACCCCAATTCTTTGCAGCAGCAACACTCAATTGAGACACGTTTGGCCTACCTAGTACAGCAGTATCATGGATTATCACCTTCTCTTTTGGGTACCCACTTACCATTTCCTTAATTTCCTTGCCAAAGTTTTGCTCAATCCCTTTCGCCACCCAAACCAAGCACACATTAGCTTTACACGGCTGCAAAAGGGACGAAAGAAACACACAAATCCCTGACCCTGTGGCCACCAACAACACCCTTCCATACATGTTCACCAAATAAGGGAGTCCGGCGAAGTGCACCTGGCGAACCCACAAATGCGTTGGAGGATTTGAGACCAAAGATTTTGTGAAATCACCAACCGCACCTGCAAGCATCATGTGTTCTTTCTTCCCATCAGAGATTATTCCAAATGCATGCCATTCAGATAATGGAGAAGGACTAATCCTTCCAAGTATCCCGGCCTTTATTCCTCCCTCAAACTTGATGATTGAAGCATGGCCTGAGCGGTGGACACTTTCACAGAAACACGTCTTGTTGTCAACCATGGCATGATTATGAGGATTGTGATGCTGATGGTGAGCCAAAATTCTTGGGCTTGGACCAACCTTGTTCCAAGTTTGTTTGAGTATGATTTGGTTTTAGGGTCATAAGAGATTGTGAGCAGGATGAAGGCCCAAAGGAGACACAAAGCCAACCATCCTGCAAAACGATGTGTCCTCTCAAACACATTGTGATGGAGATGGCGAGCAAGTGGGAATGCAGCGAGAGAAGAGAGACAAAGAAGGGAAAGAATGGAAGAGGAGACACCAATGATCTCAGGTGAAGTATTGTCTCTATCTTTGAGAGTGAGAACCAATGCATACACAAGCCATGCAATTGAAGACACGCCACAGCCACTATGTATGCCTCCTACGCTTTGTAGAAAAGAGGTGGTGGCTGTTTTGAGGGAAAGAGGAACCCATGAGTTCCCGAGGGTCTTCACTGCAAGCCAAAAGAGAACACGCAAGAAAACCTCACTTCGACATAGAGTCAAAGCAAGTATGTTCCCAATGGAGAACAGAGTGGCTCTGTTTCTTGCATAGGGAAAATGCCCCGTAGCTGCAAGAACCAAAGCGGTAACGTTGAGGATCAAGCAAATCATAAAGAGTCGCTTGTACACTGTGAACAATGCTTGATCTAAAAGTATAACTGAGAGTCTTGATTCGTTCCTTTTTGCAAGTTTGGATGGTTGGTGTTCGGGTTTAGTATTCAGCACACCAACTGGAGTCACTGGCTTTTGTTTCTCCACATCCAAGTTGTCTTCAGGGATGCTTTCAAGAGCATCTTCTTCTTCTTTGTCGTTGTCGAGATCAAGGTCGCAGAAATGGCTGCTTCCCTTGCTGGAGGATCTTTGTATTGAAGAAGGGAACACTCTGGAAGTGCCAAAAGGCCAAAACGGTTTGGTGTTGGAAGAGTGTTGGGGTGAAGATGCGGTTATTATGGCAAAGGGATCTGCGTGAGGTTTCACCTCAAAGGCCACGCCTCTGCAGCTTGCGAATCTTACTGGGGTTTGCATGCTTGATGGAAAGTTTATCCAAACCCAACAAATTGGAATTTGGAAACAAAGGTTTCTTACTTGTAGTTTGTGTGAGATCTTCATGCAAACCATGTTTCTATATATAGGGTTGAAGTCCCTCACAGCTCACGTTGCATTATTGGTCCCATATCACATGTCAATAAAATCCATCACTCATACCCATTTGCAATAGATTGGATCATATATGAGAAATCACTCATACCCATTTGCAATAGATTGGATCATATATGAGAATATTGATATTCGTTTTGAATAATATTATTTAAATAAAATTATTTAACTATTATATTTTATTAAAATATATTTTTATTATTTAATTTAAATTTTTAATTCTTATTTTATATATTATTTAAATTAAAATATATTTGATATATTATTTATTTAAATATATATATAAATAAATAAATAAATAAAAATTATAAAAAATTTAAAAATAAAATATAAATTTCTTGTATTTTATCCAAATTTAATGGAATTTATGTTAAATTAAAGTTTTATTTCCACTTCTTCTAAATCCGTATCTACAGCTATCTTAATTTTTAGTGGAACAAAAATAGTAAAACTCCTCACTAACTCGCCCGTAGGCATGTCTCCCATCAGTATTGTCTTTAGATTTGAATGTCAATTAGGACGAAGAAAAGGAGCCGTGTACACAGTATTTGAAAGGAAAATGTTTCTTCTCATTTGGGGTTTATTGTGTGGGATGGAAAAGGTAGATAGAAAAAAAAAAAAGGAAGGTACACTCATGAGACATGACATATAATAGTATAAAAAATTATATATATATATATATATAGAGTAAAATGTCAATTTAGTCCTTAACTTACTTATGACCTTGCAAATTGGTCCCCAACTTAAAAAAAGTCATCATTTAATCCTTAACTCTTTCTTCCGTCATGCAAATTAGTCCCTCCGTCAACTTTGGCCTGACGACGTGCTGAGTTGGAACGTTAAGTGCTGAGGTGGGTCGTTAAATGCCACCTAAGTTAATGGAACGGCGTCGTTTTAAATGCCACCTAAAGGGCCACGTAAGTTAATGGAACGACGTCGTTTTATTGGGTAACTTAGTACATAACAGCATTGGAGGGAAATTTGTGTATTGTTAACGTTAACGACACGATGAATGCTTCTTCAATTGAAAACAAAGGAAACCAACTGAACTTCCTTGACAAGACAACTGTTCTAGGGCTAAATTGCTGGAAGCATTAATCTGGAACGTTTGCAGAAAAATGGACAACCAGGTTGGACTACAAAAATTTTTCAAATATTTTGAATTTGTTGGGATGGTTTAGGGTTTACATTGATAGACTTTGTTGGATATGCTTTTTTGTGGTCCCTGAGCATTCAAATTAAATTTATTTGTGAAAAAGGGATTTTGTGGGAAAAGGGAAAATTTGGAGGGTAGTGAATGAAAGTGTGGAAATGTTTGTTTTCATTTTCATGAATTATGGAATTTTTGAATTGTTTATATGATGTGGTCCCTTGTCTTTTAAAAGTAATATTTGTTTTTTAAAATTGATACACGCAGAACATAACAATCTACATACATTATGGCGGGAATTTTGTGGAAGAGGATGGGGGAAGAAGAAGAAGTTATAAATGGGGGCAGGTTGAAGTATGGACTGATTGTGATGAAGACACTCTAGATGTATTTAGTTTTAGAAAGTTTGCTGAAGCTTTGGGTTATAGGAATGTTAATCAAATTTTCTGGTTGGACCCTTCTCACAGTTTTCGTGATGGCTTGAGAAGTTTGGAATGTGATCGTGATTTAATACAAATGGTGCATGTAGCAAAGGAAAATGGTGGAGCAATTGATATATATTATGAACATTCCGTAGATGAAGTCGATGAAGCAGACCTACATGCGCTTTTACCAAGTTCACAGCCGGAAGAAGATGATGATGATAAGGTTGATGAAGTTTTTCCTGATGCGAGGGGTGCTGATGTAAAAGGGGATGATTTGGAAGGTTTAGGTCTGGGAGGTGCTGATGTACAAGGGGCTGAGTTTGAGGGTGCTGATGTAGAAGGGGGTGATTTGGAAGGTTTAGGTGTGGGGGGTGCTGATGTACAAAGGGATGAGTTTGAGGGTGTTGATGTTGAAGGGCCTCATTTGCATGATGGTGAGGGTGGTGATGTTGAAGGGGATAAATTGGTTGGTTCTGATGTGGAGTTTGGTGATGCTGAAGGGGTTGATATGGAGGGTTCAAATGTGGATACAGAAAAATTACATGAGGTTGCTATTGAGGATTCTAATGTGGAAGTGGTCCATATACAAAAGAGTAGTAATGTTGAGGTTAATGCTCCAAGGAAGAGGACCAGGGGTAAGGTTAGTGCTGGTGGAGGTCAAAGTGTGAAGATCAGATGTGAAAAAAAGAAGAAAACTGTAAAAGTGGTTTCTGCTTTGGATGTTGAAGTTGTCCTGAGTAGGGGTGGAAAAAAGAAAAATATGTCTAGAGTTGAGGATGCTGCTGGTGGTCTTGAAGGTATCCAGACTAGGAGTAGAAAAAAGAGAAAGACATGTACAGTTGAAGTGACTAGTGGTGGTGATGAAAGTACCCAAACTAGGAGTGGGAAAAAGAAAAAGAAATCTGCAGTTGAGGTTAGTCCTGGTGGAGATGAAGGTGTCCAGACTAGGAGTGCCAAAAGGAAGAAGAGAACTATGGGAGGTGAGGGTAGTGGATCAAAAACCAAAAAAGACATGAAAAGTAAGGGAAAGGGAAAGGGAAAGGGAAAGGGAAAGGCAATCGTAATGGATGACTCCTCTGAAAGTGAAGAACAAAGTGGAAGAGATGACATTGAGGAAGAAACATCTTGGAGGTCCGAAGAACTTAGAACACCTCTAGAGTCTGATGATGAAGCATCCACTAAAGAAGTTTACCCTCAGTTTAATGAGGAAGCCAAGTTTGGTAATATCAAATTAGAACTTGGGATGGAGTTTCCAACATTATATTCCTTTAAGGAAGCTGTTAAAGAGTATACAATACAATTAGGAAGAGAGATTAGATGGGTTAAAAATGATAAGAAAAGGGCCAGGGTTGTTTGTAAAGAGGATCCTTGTGAATGGACCATATTTTGCAGCTATAACAATTCCCAACACAGTTTCCAAATAAAAACATTCAAGGATGCACATAGTTGTGGAAGAGTGTTAAAAAATAAGCAAGCAACTCAAGCCTGGGTGACAAGGAAACTTGTTAAAAAGCTGAGGAAGGTGAAACACATGAGACATAGTGAGATGGTTGACTTCTTTAAAAGCAAATATGGTGTGCACCTAGAGGATACAAAAGTCTGGAGAGCTAAGAAAGCTGCAAAAGGTATTATCCAAGGAAGTGAAAAGGAACAGTATGCCAAATTATGGGATTACTGTGCAGAACTTTTGAAATGTAACCCAGGATCAACAGTGAAAATGGAAACTATTCCCCAACTTGATGGTCCACCTGAGTTTCGAAGGATCTATATATGTCTTGATGGATGTAAAAAGGGTTTCAAAGCTGGTTGTAGGCCTTTAATTGGTCTTGATGGTGCTTTTCTAAAGGGTTATTATGGTGGCCAACTGTTATCAGCAGTGGCTCAAGATGCAAACAACCACATTTGGGTAATAGCTTATGCAGTGGTTGATATTGAGAACAAAGAAAATTGGAAATGGTTTTTGACTCACCTGCATGATGATATTGGTGATTACAATCAAAATAAATGGAGTTTTATTTCTGATATGCAAAAGGTAAACAATCTGCATGACTTCCATGAAATACTTGTATATGTTTACTGATAGGTAGATGATAACTTCGAGAGGACTAATTTGCAAGATTTTTAATTTGTCAGGGACTAATTGGACATTATTTGTTTGGTAGGGTATCAAACAGGCAATACAGGAGGTTATGCTTGGAGCCCCTCACAGATACTGTGTATGGCATATATGGCAGAACTTTTCTAAGCAGTGGAAGGATAAGGAACTCAGATCTCTATTGTGGAAATCTGCAAGAGCAACAACTGCAATTGAGTTCCATAGACATATGAATACCTTAAGGATTACAAATGCAAGAGCATATGAATATTTGACTGAAAAACCTAAAGAGTCATGGACCAAAGCATATTTTGATACTTGGTGTAAGGTTGACAACATATGTAACAACAACTGCGAGGTATTTAATGCTAAAATTTTAGCAGCAAGGGACAAGCCTATTTTAAGTATGCTTGAGGAGATCAGGGTGGTGATTTTCAACAGTATTACTACAAATAAGCTTAAACTTGCAAGGCATGCTGGTCACCTTCCACCAATACAACAAAGTAGATTAGAGAAGGAGAAAAGAGAAAGTAATAAATGGAGGGCAACTTGGTCAGGTAATTTAGTTTTTGTACTTTTTTTCTTAAGTTGATGAGTGCTGCAACTTACTTCTAGATTTGACTAATCATATATTTGTAGGAGATGATGATGGTAATAAATTTGAAGTCCAGGGGTTGTCAACTAAGGTTGCTGTTAATATTGGCACACAATCATGCACCTGCAGGTTCTGGGCACTAACAGGTTTAGCCCTTAATCATTTGTCTTATTTGTTAATATGTTCAACAAGTAACATGGTTAAGTATGTTAATATTATTATAAATTTCAGGTATGCCTTGTATGCATGCAATTGCTGCAATTGCATATAAACATGAACGCCCTGAAGACCATTGTCATGCTTGGTTGACAATGGCTTCTTATCAGGAAACGTACAAAAATCATATTGAGGCATTGCCAGGGAAGGAATACTGGGATACTACTGACCACATCCCACCAGTTCCACCTAAAATGACAAAGAGAATTGGAAGGCCAAAAAAGTAAAGGAAGAAGGACCAAAATGAACACACAAGCAATCCTTACAAGTTAAAAAGAAAGTTAAAGGAGTTTAATTGTAGGGTATGTGGACAGCCTAACCATAACAAGCAAACGTGTCCTGTTGCTAAGCAGCAAAGGTTGGAACAGTTGCAATCCCAACAAGTGCATTCAGCTGATGATGCAGTACTTGGTGTTGGATCACATGGTGGACCTAGTTCTGGAGCTGCAGGGCAAAGTGTTGGCCATGCTCCTACACATGCTGGATCTAGTTTTGGAACTGCAATGTCAACTGTTGGGCCTGCTGATTTACATTCTACAGCTGCTAAGCAAGGTGTTAGGCCTGTTGAGGTACCTTCTGGAGCTGGAGAGCAAGGTGTTGGGCCTGCTGATGTACCTTCTGGAGCTGGAGAGCAAGGTGTTGGGCCTGCTGATGTACCTTCTGGAGCTGGAGAGCAAGGTGTTGGGCCTGCTGATGTACCTTCTGGAGCTGGAGAGCAAGGTGTTGGGTCTGCTGATGTACCTTCTGGAGCTGGAGATCAAGGTGTTGGGCCTCCTGATGTAAGATTTGGGCCTGCTCAGCAAACTATTGGGCCAGTTGATGTACATCCTGGAGCTGCTGTACAAAGTGAAGGGCCTATACATGATGAGATGGAAATCTCTCAATCCCAATCACCACCACCTGAAGTTGAGTCTCCAAAGAAACATCAGGAGTTTGGTAGGCCTAAGTTACCCATCAAAAAAGCAAGTGTAGCACACTCAAGTTCAGAAGAAAAAGACATTAAAGGGTCATCTCCACTACCAACACAACCAGCTACACATGTTGAAGATGATGTTAAGGCTACAAAGTTTATGCCAACCCCAAATTTAAGGGGTTCAACCTCTTAATGTAATAGAACTAGTCAAAGTAGTTATTGTGATCTTCTTTTTTTTTTAATGTAAATCATTTACGAATGGTGTTTACTTTTGTTATGGGTGTTTATGACTGATTATTATGATCAAATCCAATTACCTTGTATATTCATGCTTTAATGTTAATTCTATCATTTTGTCAATTTCAATTAACTTCTATATTCAATGTATTCATCTTTTCCATTCTTATACTATAATAATACAAAGATGTGACAAAATGGACAAAATGGATAACATTGCATTACATTCCATAAATTTCAAGTATAATATAGTAACTTCATTACATTCACCAAAATAAGATGACTTGTACATTAAACAAATCACTAAAGGGGCAAACTAGTACACAATTATCACCTTGCAAATGGGTGGGTCATCCACCACATACACCTTTCAACCTAATTTCTTACAAAATCCCAACCAAAATGACAAATTATCAACCCACACAAAAAAATGACTATCAAACTCAGTTTCCTAATTTCAAAATCCAAGGTCTTAATCTCCTTTGCTAGATTCTTCAACAATTTTTTGTCCTCATTGTCACCAACACTCACTTGCATGGTAGATGTAGCTTCAAAACCAGCATCAAAAGTATTTTCTGGAACAGCATCATCATGATACCAGAGGAAGAATCCACATCTTTCTTCCACCTAAAAATAAACATCTTATACAAGTTAACAACTATAGAGATGAAGCACAATCATGGTAAACTTCAAATATTTTGTAATAAATATCCACTAACCTTCATTTTTGGACAACCAAAGAATAATTTTCCAGGATTTCTATCTGAACCAGAAACTCTTATCACAGCCTTGTGTTTGCAATAACATTTTACATGTTCGCTTCCTTTCTTACCAGCTTGCAAGGTTCCAGAACTCCAGCTCCGAATTGGCTTCTTATCCTTGTCCATTCCACTGGTAATCATAGAAATAGAAGAAGAATACTTAACCAATTTCACGAATTTATGAAGTTTCAATTTAGAGAAGATGTTGTTACTGTTCTAAACCTAATAATGTATTCTGAACGGAGTGAAGAAGATGACATCCTTTTCAGCATTTTTAGCCTCTGTAACAGCTACTATAAATTGCCCAACAAAACGATGTCATTCCATTAACTTACGTGGCCCTTTAGGTGGCATTTAACGACTCACCTCAGCACTTAACGTTCCAACTCAGCACGTCGTCAGGCCAAAGTTGACGGAGTGACTAATTTGCATGACGGAAGAAAGAGTTAAGGACTAAATGATGACTTTTTTTAAGTTGGGGACCAATTTGCAAGGTCATAACTAAGTTAAGGACTAATTTGACCCTTTACTATATATATATATATATATTAGAAGAATAAAAATAGTGTGTATGATTATTCCATCTGAAGTATCTGAAGTATATTAGGTGAGAGAAAGAGAAAAAATGAAAAATTAATATAACATAGTAAAAAGAAAGATATAAAAAATTAAAATATATTAAGATAAAAAATATTATTAAAATTGATAAAAATTAGAATTTATTAGATAATAAATTTTTAGATAAAAAAAATATTGACAATAGAATGAAAAAATCCCAATATATATTATTTTTAGAAAAAATTGTTATTTAAACATAAAAAATTAACATAAAACATAATATTTTACATATTTTCAAAAAACAATATACATAAATTGTATTCAGAAAATACTTATTTTATTCATTTATTTTTTAAGACAACATTAAACGTGGTATTTTAACTATAAGAATTTTTTTTACACCCACTTCTCACATATTTTACATTTTTTGTTATCTCTCTTCCATTTTCTTACATAGATTAATTTTTTTATTTTTCCTTTTTCTTTCATTTCCATACCTCTACTTCTGTCCACTCATTTTTCACTTCATAGCTGAGTGTGAAAGGATTATTACCCTTAGTTATGCTATTATTTCTCTCATCAGTTTATTATATTTACTATATAAAACAATTTACTTATCCATTTTTTGCCACTTTAAATGATTTGACAATTATATGAAAACTAAAGGATAAAACGAAATGATTGCAGGCAAAACTGTATTACTCTCTTATTAAATTGTTGGATGCACATAACACAGTATTTCATTTGAGGTTTACAGAAGAATTTGTTAAACATTTTAATCCATACTCATTCAACAAACTGTCATTCCGTTCGCATTTTTTCCCGTACCATATAACCACTGCTAGGCAATTGTTTTTGAACTGTTATTAGAAAAGAGATTATTCACCAATAAATGTTAGTTCAAGTAGACTGTATGTGAGATGCTCATTTAGTAAGATTCGGGTTCAAACTTTTTACAAGTCATCATAACTTTTCCACTGAAGTTGGCTAAGCAAAATTATATGAAGTTGCCTCGTGTGAAATACACGTGTTCTAGAGGAAACAAAAGAAAATGATTACTCAATCTTTAAAGGAAGACATAAAAAGCACTTTTTATAAATTTTTTTTGAAATGCTTCGACTTAGCACGTTAACTTTTGAAAATGCTCCTAAAAATATTACCTTATTTGGAAGGAAGTTTAATTTAGAATTTTTGTTCAAAAATATAAATCATAAACAGAGAGGAAAATTTTTTAAAAGTATATATAGGATGAATTTTGAACAACAACGTCTAATTAAAGTTACCTAATTGCATTTATAATATCTCCATATATATATATATATATATAAAAGGAGGTTAATTTAATTTAGAAATAATTTTTATTAAATTTATTTTTCTTATTATTAAAAAGCTTATATTATAAAGATCAAATTTATAAATTTATAAAAATAATATTTTATTAAATAATATTAATTTAACGATTAATATATTTATTTTAATACATATTAAATTTAAATTATTTAATATAATATTAAAAATTTAATTTTATAAAATTTTATAAATTTATTTATATAATATAAAATTTTAATTTGAATAAAATTTAACATTTTTAAAAGGTTACTAAATAAAATAACTTTAATAACAATTATTTTTGAATAAATCAATTATATATATATATATATATTAGGATTCTTTAATCCTAAATATTAAACTTAGATAATTATACTATATATAAACAAATTACATAAAATATAAAATATAAAATATAAATCTAATTAATCTAATTATTAAATTATATAATAAAAAAATTGTTCAACGTTTTATTAAATTTTAAATAATGTAAACATTTATCATTATATATTTAACAATTTATATTTATTTATATTTAATTTAATAATATGTTACATATTAAATTAAAGTTATAAAATAAAATATTTATTAATTTTTATTTTATATAAAATTTTATAAATATAATTTATTTAATAAAAAATTTTAAATTAATAATTAAATTAATAAATATTATATTTTATAAAAATATTAAACAATATAAATATTCAAATTTAACAACAATTAATATATATATATATATATATATATTACTAAGACATTAATAATTAATCATAATAGAAATAATTTATAGAAGATTCAAATCGTGGAGTTATAACTATTAAAAAAATTACCTAATCATCACCCAGCAATAGAAAATTAAGGTTGTTCAACAAAAGAAAATTACATATCTTTTATTAGAAAAATAAAAAAGAGATATATTATTTATACAATAATTTTATATTATAATTTATATTTTTTATTATATCATATATTTATAGTCGTATAAATTATTATTTATTTTATAATACATATATGAGAAAAAATATATATAAATTTTTTTTATCGTTTATTTGTGTATACATAAAAATAGAAAGAAAGAAGGAACAAATTTTTACAAATCCTAACAAAATTTATTTTTTTCTAATTTAATAAAAAAATTTACATCCTTTATTTTTTTAATTTTAAGTTATTAAAATTATTATATATTTATATAAAAAATTAAATTTTTTAAATTAAATTTTATATTATTAATATATATTTTTATTTTCTTTTCTACATATCAAAATAATAAAAATCATTTTAAATGAAAAAAAAAACATAAATTAAACTTCATTATAGAACAGAACAGCTATCGATGAAACCGTCTTTTCTTACTTTTTGAACATAATAACAGAATATGGAAGCCCAAAATCCAGGTTGTGGAGACTGTATTAGTTATAGCAAAATGTTCGTGGTAGACCAAAAAAAAAGTTCCCTCAAATAAGGCTTATTTTAGGATTGGAATTGTTTGTTTCTCTCCAACTTGAAGCTTGATGCGTTATCAGAATGCACGGTTTCTTCCAGACTTGCCTTCTTCCCATTCCCAGTTCTAATGTCAAAGCATCTTTAATAAAAGAATACGGTGATCCATGTTTCGTTTAGCTTATTTTAAAAATAATTATTTATTTTTATTAATTTTATAAAAAAAATTTAAAAATAAACAATAATTTTCATTTATTTTTAAAAAAATTAATCCAGACATGCAGCTATTCTTCTCACACAGCACCTCTTTTCCCCGTTTCGTTTATTATAAATGGATATTTCGACAATGGCCTTTTGCTTCATCATCATTCTTTCGTAACATTAGTGTTCATCAATTTATTTTTATTATGATATATTAACTTGTTTTATTTTATATAATTTAATCAAATTTATTTTTTCAATAATGTAATTTTATAAAAAAATTTAAATAGATTATACAAATTATTTTACATCTATTTTTATTTAAAAACCAGTTAATTAAACAATTACTGTTTAAATGAACAATCCTTCTAACCTAGCAACTTTAAGCATAAGTAATTTGGGGAACCTTATTCAACATGCTCTTAACTACGTGTACTTCAAAAGAAAAGAAAAATCCAGTCCATACAACAACAATAAATTAATAGAAAATATATCTTTTAAATATGCTAATAAAAAATTGATTGAATATATAAAAAAAACTTATTAAAAGATCTAAATTTATCTTAACAAAAATTTAAAAATTAATTTTTAACTATTAAATTAGAAAACATGTTTAATATAAATAAAAAAAGAAAGAAATAGTAGATACTCAGACAAAGTACGTTTATTTGTGTGTATTAAATTTTTTAATATAGAAACATCATTTCTCAAATAAAAATAGCTTCTTTGCAGGAGCTGTCTTTTGCGTATTTGTGTAACCATGTCAAACTTTGGCCTGGTGAGTCGATTATTTCTCCTAATCATCCATCACTCTTTTCATCGATGAGTGTGAGTGATATCATACGTTCTTTTATTTATTTATTGGTAAGAGATACCATGCTTGCGTAATTTACTAATTTTAACACTTAACCATAAGCTCGCCCATGGCTGTCTCAGTCCTCGAATCTAGACACAATGCAGTCAAGGAATACAGATATTATAATTTATACAGATTTTATTTCATGCAAAAGATTAATTGGTAGAGACCGTCATTTCCCACTTTAACAACTTGGTGTAGTAAAGTCAACAAAATGCATACATACAATTTGAGAAACTTAAAGAAGAAAAACCAACCTCATACAATTACAATTTACAAGTAAAAGGGGAGGGGTGGGGGTGAAGAGGAGTCGACTCACTTGACTAAAGTCTACTAAAATACAAATGATAAGCTCGGGGTAGGATCAAGATCATCTATGTTTACATTTTAAAACGAATGATGAGAAATTATAATATTACCAAATAATCTTATTCCGATTAATTATTACCTTTATTTTTATTTATCTATTTGCTTAAAAATAAAAATTATTTATTTTTTCAATTACAAATTCAAAATAATAATTATTAATATATTTATTTTATTATTTCCTTTATATTAAATCTTAATTTTCAAATAATAAATAAATATTCACTGTAAGGCAAGATAAGATAAATTAAAAAAGTGGTATAATAAAACATTTTAAAATAATTTTTATAAACATAAAAATAATAATTATATTTCTTAATCTAGTACTTTTTATCTTAATGCGTAAATAGGACATTAGAACTGAAGATCTTAAAAGATTTTTACATGTAATATTAAGAGTTTAAATCCTATACAGTGGGTGTTTTTTTTGGGAGATTTTATTTAATCCCCGCCCTTAATTAAATCGAGTAAACTTCAAAGATATATTTATGATAATTATATCTTGTTAAAGATGAAAAAAAAATACTACCAACTAATTTAGATTTATGATTTACATAATTTACTATTAAAATGTTAAAACTCCTAAAATTAATTTCATTGTAATATTAAAATATTTAAAAAATAAATAATAAATATTTAAAATTTTAACCTCAAAGATTATATTGCTGATTTTAAATTGAAAAAAATAATTTTTTTATTAAAATAATAAAAGATTTTTTTTAAATTAATATATTTAAAAATTATAAATAATTATTAGAGAAATTAATTTATAAATTATAATTATAGAATATTCTTAAAAAAATATATATCACAAAGTAAGCATAGTTGTAGAGTATGGTAATTATATTATGATAGCACTAATTAACAAGTATGAGCCATGACACAGATATAATCAACCACATCATCTCGGTATTGTACCCTCTGATTGACGTAGTTATCCGTGAAGATATCTTTTTTATTTTATACCTTGGATTTCTTTTCTATGTCATTTAAATTTATTTGATTAAAATTAAAAAAATATTAATGTTACTATTTAAGCTAAAATTGTTATATAATTTTTTTATTATATTATTAATTTTTATTTTTCATTTAATTTTTATAAATATTGATAAAAAAAATAAATATTATTTAATTTTTTAAAATAGTTCAAAATAATATTTTTAAAAAATAAAAAAATACGAAAGAAGCATAATTTTATGTTAAATTAAAAAAATCATTAATCTTTTAAACGTTCTATCGTAAAAAAATATATTTTTTTAATTATATTATTTTTATTGATATCCTTGTATTTTATTAGGTAAAAATAACAAGATCTAAAACAGTTAAAATAATAACATTAAAAACATAAGCAGATTTAAAATAAATTGTGTTGAATAAAAAATATTATTCTAATCCTAATGAAATTATTGCCAAAATAGCGTGAAAAATATTATTTTAGCAATTAATTATTATGATAATTAATTATAATAATAAATTTTATATTTAAATATATTAAATAAAAAAATTATTATTATATTTTTATAAAAATTATAATTATAAAAATATTTAATTTAATATTTTAAAATAATTAATTAATAAAATTAGTTTATTGATGGATGAAAACACCCTTTTTCATGTATATATAGAAATTGTTTGTTGCAACCTCTATTTATATATAGTGCATCGATCTTATTATAAGAAATTAAGTACAATAACAATAAACAAAACAATATCAAAGAATAAAAAATTCAAAACTTTAAGATGTGTTTATTTAGATAAATATATTAAACTATAGCGTATCATTCTCATTTTTAATAATTAAAATAGTTAAAATATATTAAAATTGATATAACAATTATATAAAAGTATAAAAGAATAATTAATGTAACAATATATAAAGCTTAATTTCAGTTTTCAAAAATTCATCATAATATAAATTATTCATTTTGAATGTGTAATAATATTATAAAAAAAATTATTTTCTTTAGCACATTTTTACTTATGGCATATTTTGAAAAAAAATATTCAAATATCAATCCTCTATTATCCAAAGCTATTTTTAATTTTGATGATTTTATAAATGATATTGAAAATGCTGCAAGTTACACTTTAGCTATATATAGTAACAGCGGTTATAACTCAACATGTTTTAAATATCTGTTAGGATGTATGTTACATGCACAATTAATAGGTTTTATAAGTATTTATTTTTATATTATTTAATAGCTTAAAAAAATTCTTATTTGAAAAGAAATACAATGTAATTAATATATTTTAATAACATACATCGTTGATGAAAGAATGTATTAACCTATAATGTATTGATTGTAGCTCACGTTTATAGGTTAGCAATATTATTAACCTATTTGAATATGATCAGAGGAGACTACGATAGCAAAAGAATTTATTTTGTATATGCCAGTACAACTGTACTTGATAAGGATTATTTCGTACAAAAGAAGATTTATACACTATAGGCATCATATGCATTAAATGTTCAACTTGATTGGTTTAATAAACTAAAATCCTCTTCGTGTAAAAATGAAAAAGGTTTTATTAAATCCTTTTAATAATTTTTTAAATATTTAATCATTTATTAGTATAACAAATAATTTTTACTTTTTTTTAAAAAAATGGAGTGTAAAATTTACTTTAAAAAAATTATTTTTAATGGATGAGATTAGTAAAAATGATATTAATATTTTTATTCTATGTAAAAATATTATAAATTTTGAACAATAATTTCATTAATTATTGATACAATTATCAATATCATCATTATATGTTATATCAAATTTAATTATTTAAATATTGATTTTAATTTTTTAATAATTTAATTAAAATATAATTTAAAATATGATTTATTAGAATTTAAATTTTTTATTTATTTTTATTTACTAGACATTAATAAAAATAAATTAAGTTGGTAGTGCTAAAAAACTTTTCCATCATATGTAATTCTACTGTTTTGACAATAATAAATAGTATTAATAAAAATGATTATGATCAATTTAGATATTTAAAATCTTACCATTATCAAGTAATATAATAAAAATTTTAAACACGTTAAAAAAAGAATTTAAAAATTAAAATAATATATTTTAACTATTATAATATTGCTAAATATTTATTTTAAACATCAAAAATATAATAGACTATATTTTTATTTATTTTTTGGATGAATAAAAGTTATAAATGGCTGCTAATTTTTTATTATAATTTATTATTTTTATGCACATCAATTTATGTGATATAGAATTTTCGTACGGTGAAAGTAAAACTTTTAAAGCATGTTGTAATAAAAGCAAGCATTATAATTTTGACGTAAATATATTTTGCGGAACGGTTTGCTCCAATCCTTTAAAATATATAAACTAAGATGGACCTTACTTTACCCGCTTATAAGTAAAGAAATTAGTTAAAAGTTCTTTTTCATATCTTTCATTTGAATCTTTTTCTTTTTTTTCAAGGTAACTTACAATTGAAGCAAACTTTGTAAAATCCTTTTTTTTTTTGATAAATTCAAATCAAACATTTTATTTATATCTTTCACACATATTTTATATTTATAAATTTTATCAATAAAAAGTTACTATTTATAATAAAAAATTTATTCTTAATTATTATATAAGTATAATTTATATATTTTAGTATAATATTTAAGGATAATATGGTTATATCACAAAAATGTAACCAAAAATAAAAAATAAATTAAAATAATGTATAGTTAGTTTCTAATACTTTAATCTTGATTTTTATTATTTTTTATGTTATATACTTATATTATTGTTGTACTAAGAGATTAAATTGGATAAAATTATTAATTAAGTTCATAAATATAATTTTTTATGTAAATTTATGTATAAATTATTTATTATTTTATATAACATTTGTTTTTAAATTATTGAAAAGAGTATTTTTCTTTCTTTCTCTTTTATACAAATTTCTTCCTCTTTCATACAAATTTATGCGTAAATTATTTATCATTTCATGCTTTATTTAATTTTATATAATTGAAAAGTTTTTTTTTATTTTTTTCTTCTCTCCTTTTTTCATTTAAAATATAAATTTCATGGGTATTATAAAATTATAAAAGTCATTAATCATACAAGAAAACTGTTAATTAAAATATAAAATAATAAAAAATACATAAGATATAAAAAAAAATATAATTCATTTCACTAAAATATTATTATTAAAGTTATCTAAAATAATATTATGCTTTTAATTGATAAAAATTTTATGACTTTTTTTTTTCAATAAAATCCTTTTTATACTTAGGTATCATTTAATGTTCTAAATTAAGAAAAAGTTATGTTAAATGTTTTAAATTTAAAAATAAAATAAAATATTATCAATTAAAAACACATGAAATAAAACTAATTAAAGTAAATTAGTACATTATTATATAGGCTATCAAATAGTAATAATTTAAATATTATTTTATTTTAATTTTTATATAATAATAATTATTTTTTTAATACAGTGATATTTTATGTAAATATAAAAATTATACCTTAAAAGTGACTAGAATTCTATGATCAATGTTAATAAAATGTATTTGTTTATATGTATTTTCAATTTTTGGCATGAATATTTTATTATTATTATTTTATTTATTTCTATGTTTATTATTTAATTTTCAAAAAACTAAAACTAATTCACTTATAAAAATAACAGTGAAACATACTTTTGGTTATTATTTAATCTTTTACTCCAACTATATTATTATTATTTTATTATATTATAACTAAATTTTTATAAAAAAAATATAAATAACCTAAAATTAACTTCAAATAAATTAATATTTTATTGTAATTTCTTATTTTACCTTTTTCTAAAAATTTAGTTATACTTGAGAAAAAAAACTTAAGACTAATCCTAAAATAAAATTCAAATTTATATTTATATTTTTGGAAAATCAACTTAACACTAGCATTAGAATAAGGATATTAAGTATTTTAATTCAAGTGTAAGAAACTAACAATAAAACTCACTCTAAGTTATTTTACTTTTTTTGTTTTACTTAATCAGATTCTTAAATTAGTAAAATTTAAATTCAATCAAATTTTATTGAAAGTAAGAAATCCATCCTAAAAAATTACATAAATTTAAAATTAATTATATTGTATAATTTAAAATTTTCATTTTAAATAAAATAAATAAATATTATAAATTTTAAATATTTAAATTATTTTTCAAATTAAATTATATATTAATAAAAAATTAATGTTTAATTTTACATATAATATTGAAAGTTTAGAAAGTTCTAATACAATTTAACTTTTTTAAAATTTAACTTGATGTTGAATATATTTTTATTCATGTACTTGAATTTGTTTAACATTTTACTTAATATCAGGTAATTTAAAATTACTGAAATTCAGAAAATATATCATATTATATATAAAAAATACTACCAACTACTTAAGATATAATTTATTTTATATAATATAAAAATAAAAATTTGAAACATTTATTTTAATTTGTTCAAAATTTAAAATAAAATAAATTATGCAATTTTATAAATATTTATTTTTGTTTAAATAGTTAAATTTTATATTAAAAATTGACAGTAAAATTTAACAATTTAAGTTAATGTAAAATAATTTATATTTATAATATATTTTTTAAAATTTAATTTAATTTCAAATATATTTATATTGACGCATTTAAACTTGTTCAACATTTTACTTAATATCAAGTAATTTTAAATTATTAAAATTCAGAAGCTAAATCATATTTTATAAAAAAATTACTACCAACTAATTGAGATTTATGATCTAATTAATATTTATGATATATATATATATATATGTGATATAAAAAAATTGAAAAGTCTAAACATTTATTTTATCACGTTCAATACATTTATTGATATAATTTTGTCATAATTTTTTTTACTTTATTAGTAAAATTTATAACAAAATAATAATTTAAGTTAATTAAAACTAATTTAGATTTATAATACAGTTTAATTTTTATAAATTAAAATTAATGTCAAATATATTTATTAATGTATTTGAATTTATTTAATATTTAACTTAATAGTAAATAATTTTAAATTATCAAAATTAAGGAAACTTATAATATTTTTTATAAAAAAAATTATTGTCAAATAACTGAGATTTAGGTGATATAATTTAATTTGATGTATATTATTAAAAAAATTTAAAATTTATTTTATTTTATTACAAAGAAAAGGTTAGAATATGCAATATAATTAATTTAAAATATTAATATAATTTTATAATAAATTTATTTATTTTTATTTTAATAGCTCAACTTTATATTAAAATTGACAGTAAAATTTAATAATTTATGTTAATATCAACTGATTTACATTTACAATATAGCTTAGTTTTTATATGTATAAATTAGTGTCAAATATATTTTCATTAATATGTTCAATTTTTTAGTATTTTATCTAATATCCAGTAATTTGAAATTATTAAAATTTAAAAAATATATAATATTTTCATATAAAAAATTACTGTCAACTAATTAAAATTTATGATATATATAATTCAATTTTAAAAATTCTAAAATTTTTTAATTATAATATTAAAATATTCAATAAAATAGTTAACATTTAAAATTTTAACCTCACCTAATATAAAATTATTAATTTTAAATTAAAAAAATAAGAATAATATTTTGTTATTAAAATAATAAAAGAGTTTTTTTATATAATTTAAAATTTATAAACAACTATTTATTTAATAATTACTAGAAGGATCAATTTGTAAATTTAATTTTAAAAGATCTTTAAAAAAAAATATATCAAAATGAATAAAGTTATTAATCTCTTAATTATGGATTAGGATTAGTTCACATTACGTTAAACTTTAACATTTATAACAACGTAATAACTTATATAGAAAGCAAGATTTATCAATTTCATCGTTGATTTAAAATTTATTATTAAATAGATCATGAATATAAAATTTTATACAAAACAAAACTAATAGATACTTTATCTCATAACATATCTACATATCTTTAAATTTTTTAAAATTTAATATACAATATTATAAAAATATTATAACATAATTTATCAGTTGTATTAATAAATTTTACATTTTATACAAAATTATTAAATTGGTATAAATATTAAAATTTAATATCTAATCTCAACATTTTCTAACTTCTTAATTATATTTTTACATAATTTATTATAAATATAACACATTATATAAATATATTAAATCTATCTATACCCTTAGATTTAGGTGTATAGTTGCCTTCAAGTGTTTTTTGGTTGGTGTAAACTCCTCACCTTGCAAATGTTCTTCAATCTCAAACTTACCACTTTGACTCACTTCTTATAAAGTTTTGAATATTTATAATATTAAACCAAAGAATATATGCACGCCATAATTAACCAGTTATAAATTTCAGTTTTCATGAAATTTTCTTATTACTGGTAATTAAGTGACCATGACAAATATTAAACACGATAATCATAGCTAGCATATTTTGTATACCTATTTTTTTAACTCATTCCGAGTCGCATTTCTTCAATTTCTCAGCAAAGTCAACTTGATTCTAGTGATGAAATGGAATTACAGAAAAGTTTAGCGACCTCTAATAATTGAAAGGAGCTAATCGATATATGATGACCCTTTTTGTGTTTCTTATAAAAATGACATTACCTTGATGCAAATGGCTAAAAATTAATACACATGATCTTTTAAGACAAAGTCACAGCAGCTTTAATTTCCGGATGCTACCATAGCATAGCAAGACTTTTTTTTTTTCGGTTGTCATGGTTTTTCAAGGGCGTGCTGATTTCATTCTTTTTATAGAATATTACTACGTATAAATATTATTTTTGAGTGTATCTAAATAATGACGAATATGACTTGGCCACGTCCAACATTGTCAACAACGTGAAATTTTGGACATTCATTTGGAAGGTGGTTAAATAAGTGAAATAGTCAGCCTATTATTCTTTATAAACATGATATGGTGTTACCTAACATCTATTTTAATTTAAACCATGCGTTGATTATGTTCTTTTGAGAACTTATATTTAATTCTTTCAAGTATATGTAAATAATCATCATTTCAAAAATGATGCAGGTGAAATTTGCTTAGCTCTAGTGTGGTCAATGTGCTTTCGTGGAATAATTCTTGGAAGTGATTTATCAAGCAGTAGTGAATGCGCAAGCATATCATATTTTTCTCAGAAGAATCAGTCTCTG